>CM075806.1:32196300-33616300 GCA_037975025.1 Excoecaria agallocha
GAATTTTAATTTTTCACAAAATAAAATTCGAAATGCCCGAATTAACCCTTAGTCTATTCATTACATTCTATGTGTGCGACCCAATAGGTTCATATTATATTGGCAGTGAGTCTCAATCCCATCACGAGCCCACAAGTCATAAGTGGCCTCTAGCAAGACATTATGACTACCCAAATAATATGAATATCGATAATTCGATTTTAACCTAATAGAACATGTTATAATTCCTTTGTCACACGATATCTTGTTTGAACATAAGTCATGGTCCATGTCAAACTTATATAGTCCAAACATATAATTTCCCGATCACTAAGTAGACTGATAATATCAAATGATATTGATCACTCCATCAATTCATTTGAGCACGGCCATGCATTTCTCAGTCCTACTTATCGAGGGGCCCGACAGATATCTCTCTCATAAGAGAGGGACAAATTCCTTCTTGATTATTCACTATCCTCTACATGATTCTCATTATGTCCAATCATAATCTTTATAATTATCCGATTAAAGATAATGTTTGATTGTGTCAAAACATAATGTTCGTCATGTAGGATACTATGATAATCTCAGGTCTAAGGATTAATAACATAACTATTGTGAGATCACTAATGACATTGACCCATGTAGTGTCTCATTGCGGGTCTATCCAGTACTTTGTTCCCTAACAAGTACTTATAAGATTAATTCATATCATCATATATAATCATCCCATGATCATCAATTAAACTTATACTAGTCTTTATTTATCATCAATCATTTAACAATAAATAACTAGGGATAGTCAAAATAACATTAAATTGTTATTTACAAATATTATTATAATGTAACATGCCTACAATACAATAACATAAAGAAAACCCAATTTTATAAAATGAAATTTAACATTACATAAAGGCCCTAATGTTTGGCCTAGGGCACAACCACTAACAATCTCCCACTTGCACTAGGCCTAATCATATAAGTGTCTAATACCCATAGACCTAGTATGACTATCATGTTTGGCTTGTGGGAGAGCCTTTGTAAGTGGATCCGCAATGTTGTCATCTGTTGGTACTCTGCATATCTTGACATCTCCTCTTTCCATAATTTCACGAATGAGATGAAAACGCCTGAGTATATGTTTGGATCTCTGATGGGATCTGGGCTCTTTAGCTTGTGCTATAGCACCATTATTGTCACAATAAATGTCTATAGGACTTGTGACACTAGGAACTACTCCCAGTTCAACAATGAATTTCTTGATCCATACTGCTTCCTTAGCTGCATCTGATGCTGCTATATACTCAGCTTCTGTTGTAGAATCAGCGACAGTGCTTTGTTTAGAACTTTTCCAGCTAACAGCACCTCCATTTAACAAAAACACATATCCAGATTGCGATCTAAAGTCATCTTTATCAGACTGGAAGCTTGCATCTGTGTAACCATTTACTACTAGCTCATCTTCCAATCCTCCATATACTAAGAATGCATCCTTAGTTCTTCTCAAGTACTTAAGGATATTCTTAACCGCTGTCCAGTGACTTTCACCAGGGTTTGACTGGTATCTACTTGTCATGCTCAATGCATATGAGACATCCGGTCTAGTACATAACATGGCATACATGATAGATCCTATAGCCGAAGCATAAGGAATCATACTCATACGGTCTCGCTCATCAGATGTCGTAGGACATTGAGTCTTGCTAAGAGTAATACCATGAGACATTGGCAAAAATCCTCTTTTAGAATTTTGCATGTTGAACCTATTCAACACCTTGTCTATATAAGTACTTTGACTCAGACCAATTATTCTTTTAGACCTATCCCTATAGATCTTGATCCCAAGGATATAAGCAGCTTCGCCTAGATCTTTCATTGAAAAAGATTTCCCTAACCAATCTTTGGTCTTTTGTAACATAGGGATATCATTCCCAATGAGTAATATGTCATCGACATATAAGACGAGAAACATTATTGCACTCCCACTAACCTTCTTGTATACACAAGGTTCATCTTCATTTTTTATGAATCCAAACTCTTTGACTGTTTCATCAAAACGAAGATTCCAGCTCCGAGAAGCTTGCTTTAATCCATAAATGGATCTTTGCAGCTTGCATACCTTTCTAGAATTCTCAGGATGGAAAAAACCTTCAGGTTGTGTCATATACACATCCTCAAGTAAGTTTCCATTAAGAAATGCTGTTTTGACATCCATTTGCCATATTTCGTAGTCATAATGCGCAGCAATGGCAATAAGAATTCTTATTGATTTAAGCATTGCGACTGGAGAAAAAGTTTCATCATAGTCAATACCATGAGTTTGCTTGAAACCTTTTGCAACAAGTCTTGCTTTAAAGGTATGTACCTTTCCATCCATGTCAGTTTTCTTCTTGAAAACCCATTTGCACCCAATGATTTTAATTCCTTCAGGTGGATCAATCAAGTTCCAAACTTGATTGTCATACATAGATTGCATTTCAGATTTCATGGCCTCTAGCCATTTCTCAGAATCTGGACTTGATACAGCATCTTGATAGGTTGTAGGCTCATCTTGATCCATAAGCATTATTTCACGACTATCCATTACGAGAAATCCATATCTCTCAGGTTGATATCGTGTCCTATCAGATCTGCGCAGTTCTTGTGTAACTTGCACAGGTTCCACAACTGTTTGTGAAACTTGTTGAGTCTCCATCGATGGTCTAATGTCATCTTGTGTTTTTCGAACTTCTTCAAGTTCTATTTTACTCCCACTGGTTCTTTTAGAAATAAATTCCTTTTCTAGAAAGACACCATTTCGAGCAATAAACACTTTATTCTCAGAGGGATTGAAAAAGTAATATCCTTTAGTTTCTTTAGGATATCCCACAAAAAGGCATTTATCAGATTTAGGAGCTAATTTATCCGAGACTTGTCTTTTGACATAAGCCTCACAGCCCCAAATCTTTAGAAAAGACAAACTGGGAATTCTTCCAGTCCATATCTCATATGGTGTCTTTTCAACTGCTTTAGATGGAACTCGGTTCAGAGTGAATGCAGCTGTTTCTAATGCATAGCCCCAAAAGGATAAAGGAAGATCTGTTTGACTCATCATAGATCGAACCATATCTAATAAAGTTCGATTCCTTCTTTCGGAAACACCATTCCATTGTGGCGTCCCTGGTGGAGTTAATTGTGAAATAATTCCACAATTGCTTAGATGATCATCAAACTCTTGGCTTAAGTATTCACCACCCCGATCAGATCGAAGTGCTTTAATAGTTTTACCAAGTTGATTTTGAACTTCATTTTGAAAAGTTCTGAACATTTCAAATGATTCATGTTTATGTTTCATTAGATAGACATAGCCATATCTACTGAAATCATCAGTGAAAGTAATGAAGTATTGAAATCCTCCCCTGGCATTTTTGCTTAATGGGCCACATACATCAGTATGTATAAGGCCCAATAAATCAGTGGCCCTTTCACTATATCTAGTGAATGGATCTTTTTTCATCTTGCCTAATAAACAAGATTCACAATTTTCAAATGATTCAAAATCAAATGATTCCAAGAGTCCATCTTGATGGAGTTTTGATATGCGTTTCTCATTTATATGACCAAGACGACAATGCCATAAATATGTTTTATTCAAATCATTGGGTTTGGATTTCTTTGTAGTTATGTTATAGATATCCTCATTGTTGGATTTTTCTAGATTTAGGGCATAAAGGCCACTATATGAATCAGCAATACAATAAAGCATATCATCATAATAAATAGAACATTTCCTTTTCTTAATAAGAAAAGAAAAACCTTCATCATCCAAACAAGAAACTGAAATAATATTCCTACTTAAAGTGGGAACATAAAAGCGATTGTTCAAAACTAACAAAAGCCCATTGGGCAAAGTCAACTCATAAGTCCCTACAGCTAAAGCAGCAACTCTTGCTCCATTTCCAACTCGTAGGTCCACTTCACCCTTTTTCAGTTGCCTACTCCTTTTGAGTCCCTGCACATTTGTACAAATGTGAGAACCACATCCAGTATCTAATACCCAGGAAGTAGAAGTAGATAAATTAATTTCTATAACATAAATACCTGAAGATGTAGTCTCACTACTCTTCTTCTTCTTCAATTCTTCCAAGTAGAGCTTGCAATTCCTCTTCCAATGACCAGGTTCATTGCAATGGAAGCAAACTCCCTCCTTTGGAGCTTTTGCCTTGGGTTTGTTTTTAGCTTGTGCTTTTGGCTTACCAGCAACTTTTGCCTTAGCCTTACCCTTGCCCTTATTTTTCATCCCCTTTCCTTTATTAACCATAAGGATATGATTGGGCCTTTTCATGATGCTTTGCTCAGCTGTCTTAAGCATTGCATGCAGCTCAGGAATGGATTTCTCCATATTGTTCATATTATAGTTCAAAACAAACTGGCTATAACTATTAGGCAATGAATTAAGGATCAAATCCGTGGCAAAATCCAAAGTGATTGGGAATCCAATCCTTTCAAGGTGATCAATATAGCCTTTCATTCTCAGAACATGAGCGCTCACTGATGCACCTTCAGCCATTTTACAGCCATGCAAAGCTTTGGTAGTCTCATACCTGTCTTGCCTTGCTTGTTGTTGGAATGTCTGTTTGAGGTGACAACTCAACTCATAAGCCTCTAAATGCTCCAGATCCTTTTGAAGTTCTGGGCACATTGTGGCTAACATAAGACAGCCCACATCAATAGAATCATCAACATGTTTCTTCTGTTTGTCCTTAACTGCCTTTTGGGCATCAGTAGGCGGAGGAGGAGGGACAGGTTCATCAAGCACATATAGCTTCCTTTCTTGCTTGAGAACAATTCTCAAGTTCCTAAACCAGTCAAGGAAATTAGTGCCATTTTCTTTCAGCTTGTCCTTCTCAAGGACGGATCGCAGTGATAGTGTGGAGGTGTTATTTGAAGCCATTGATCTACAAATATGCAAAATAAATATTAAAATTAGTACCAATTTCATTTTAGGGTATTTCTTAAAGCTCCCACTAAAATATTCACCCTCAATTTCAATTACAACAATTGTAATGTTTTAGTGGGCTAAGATCCATATTTCACTTAATTCTAAGTCAGCTTTGGCATGACGCTTAAAATCAAGTTATTTAGGTAGATAACTCTTTACCAATTACATCTCATATAACTCTTAGATTCTTTATGGGATTTTGACATCATATGTCCCGGCATGTTATAATCCCATCTAATACCTTAGGCCCAAAACCATTTTGATAGCCTAATTAAGTCTAACCATTTTTAAACATATGGGTAGCACCATTACCCATCCTATCTTACTATGATAACCTAATGTACTTCGCTTTGGCAGAACCTACACTTTGGTGATCTTAGTCTTGATAGGTGTTATAATTATGGGTGGCATAAGACTTAAAATTTTGGTGAGGGAATTTTGGTTTTTAAGTTATGATGTCTATTCATTTACATATCATGCATCATCCATACATGGCATCTCATACACATATATAATCATTCATCGCATCATATATCGATAAAAAATATGCATAATATATAAAACGTGTCATAGCATGGCCAAAACTATATGATCTTCATAAGCCAATATGAAGATCAATGGTCAATCCTAGGTGAAATTACAAAACTTGTCTTGATCAACAGCTTCCATTTGGCACCTCCATCATTATGGAATTGGATTGATTCCCTTCATGGTCTTCGTGCAATTCCTTTTGTCTTCATTACAATAATGAAATAAACTATTCGACTAAAACTAATAGTAAAATAAAATTACAACAAAGGAACGACACGCAGGTCGTATTTAAAATTACAAACCCATAAAATGAAAATAAATTAGACACCATCACAAGGGTCTCAATTGGCCATGCTATGCACCATGCAAAGACATCATACATACATACATCAATTAAAATCAAGTCATCTCATATCAAACTTAATTTATTGCATAAAATTGATGTATTAAAATTCGCGGATAATAACATTAACGATATATTAGGCGCTACGATTAGATAACACGGCGGTCCCGCTATGACAAACGACCACTCACAGTGATCGTCAACAAGCACACACCATGTCTCAAATACAACAATGATTTATCACAATAAATAAAATTTAACATTCATATCAACTTATGAAATTCCTAAAAATTCAATGGTAACATTTACATTTGTGCTACATTTACCATGTATAATAATGTAAGCCTCAATGTCCTATGACTTTTAAATTCAACTAATAATCATGTGAATAACCTTTGAATTAATACTAAACCATACTAGCATAATTATCCATTATCTTTTTATCTATACTCATATGTCTATGATATAAACCTATTAGAATTAAAATGGCAAAACAACACTTCCAAATGCCATGAGATCTTTATAATATTATAAGGTTACTTTATATAGCATAAGTTACAAAAACAAGCCTATCAATTAAACATAACAATTATACAACATTGCTAGATTATTCTTATATACCCAGGTTATAGGTCTTAGTTATGCATACATCACACCGTAAATAACAAACACAATTTCATTAAATGTGTACATATAAACAATGTGAACATATAAATATATTCATAAAAAAACTATTTCAAAAACGTTGGTTGTTACTGACTAACTCTTATAATCTTTAATATGAAATATGCTTATGCAATTATAAAATTGTTGCATCCATTAAATATTATAATACTCTTTAACCTAATAAAAACTCCTTCATATATCATGAATTGACATACAACTAGAAAAAGACTTATGATCACAAAAGACCCATATATGTATTGTTAGGTTTCGAAATAGTAAATAAAATATCGCAGCGGAACAATGGAAACCCACCACGGATCCAAGCGATCCAATTGATTCAATAAAAGGAAAAGTGTAACGATTACCAACCTCTTGTAGCGCAGATAAATCGAATTGTAGGTGCGATCTCACGCGAAATGACACCCTCTACCAGTATCCACACGCGAAAGCAACGAACAGAATCGCCCGGGGTGCTAGCTCCCTTCCTGGCGGCTAGGGTTTTTTATTCTCTCTCTAGAATCACACAAGAAAACGATTTTCTTTTTGCTTTTCTCTTAAGTGGCGGCTAAGTCCTTTTTGCTTAATTCGGGTTTTATATATACATACCATATATATATATATATACAACTAACCTAACCCTAATTAAGAGAGAGAAAACGTAGGGCTCGTTTTAAAATAAGAAAAATCTTATTTCTTACCTAAAACGATAATTATAATAATAATAATAATATTTATCTTAAATATTATTATTATTATCATCATTCTATTTTAAAATAAGAAATGCCTTATTTCTTATCTTAAAATAATAATAATAATGTAATGATAATATTTATCTTAAATATTATCATTATCATCATTTTTTTTTTGTTTATTTCGAATTTTAATTTTTCACAAAATAAAATTCGAAATGCCCGAATTAACCCTTAGTCTATTCATTACATTCTATGTGTGCGACCCAATAGGTTCATATTATATTGGCAGTGAGTCTCAATCCCATCACGAGCCCACAAGTCATAAGTGGCCTCTAGCAAGACATTATGACTACCCAAATAATATGAATATCGATAATTCGATTTTAACCTAATAGAACATGTTATAATTCCTTTGTCACACGATATCTTGTTTGAACATAAGTCATGGTCCATGTCAAACTTATATAGTCCAAACATATAATTTCCCGATCACTAAGTAGACTGATAATATCAAATGATATTGATCACTCCATCAATTCATTTGAGCACGGCCATGCATTTCTCAGTCCTACTTATCGAGGGGCCCGACAGATATCTCTCTCATAAGAGAGGGACAAATTCCTTCTTGATTATTCACTATCCTCTACATGATTCTCATTATGTCCAATCATAATCTTTATAATTATCCGATTAAAGATAATGTTTGATTGTGTCAAAACATAATGTTCGTCATGTAGGATACTATGATAATCTCAGGTCTAAGGATTAATAACATAACTATTGTGAGATCACTAATGACATTGACCCATGTAGTGTCTCATTGCGGGTCTATCCAGTACTTTGTTCCCTAACAAGTACTTATAAGATTAATTCATATCATCATATATAATCATCCCATGATCATCAATTAAACTTATACTAGTCTTTATTTATCATCAATCATTTAACAATAAATAACTAGGGATAGTCAAAATAACATTAAATTGTTATTTACAAATATTATTATAATGTAACATGCCTACAATACAATAACATAAAGAAAACCCAATTTTATAAAATGAAATTTAACATTACATAAAGGCCCTAATGTTTGGCCTAGGGCACAACCACTAACAATACCATCAATTTATCAAGGTAACTTTGGTGTACAGCCTGCACTATTCTAAAGAGGTGGATAACGGGTTATACGGTAGTACCCGAAGGTACTAGGTCACCCGAAGGCACCAAAGAGATAATAGGTCACCTGAAGGCACCAAAGAGATACACGGAGGTATAAATTGATTGATTATAACGGTGGCACCCAAAGGTACAAGTCTGTTTAGTCACCCAAACGGGGTTGACTACAACCCAAACGGGGTTGAAAATGATCCAAATGGGACCATGTCTATTTAGTCACCCAAACGGGGTTAACTACAACCCAAACAGGGTTGAAACTATCGCAGCTGCAAGATACCCTTATAGGCATGCCTATCTATCCACTTCCTAGACTCAACGCAGGCAATAAAATCTATTTACTTTATCTTTCATTTATTCATTCATATTCTTATATGCACATGTATACTCTTGGGTAACTATAAACAATGTACTCGTACACATGCTCATGTGTAACTTTCTGTAAACCTGTAAATATACTCACTGTTGGGTATTACTACTTTATACTTTATAATCTTATTTGATCATGTAATCTATTCCGTATGTCAAAACCCATGTATAATGATGTTCAAGGTAATCATATTCATGTTCATGTAATACTTTCTTTAAACATATGATCATAAACATTATTGAGTATTGCTATTTTCTACTTGAAATTAGTTCAAGGAATGATCCCTTTTCAATCATGCATATATATACATAGTAGTATAAATCTATTCATGGCTATAAGCAGGATAATCATAATCATATCCATGAATACGAGTATAATCAGCACAATACAATTATCTGTGAATGAACATATGTCACTGTCTTCATATACTCTTTGCATAGTGGCATATAAGTGCAACATATAAGTATATACATGTAAGCATAATTTCATGTAATAAATCATGTACATGTGTTTGAATTTATGTGATTATACCTATCTTTATTGTCAATCAATTTACATGCTGTTTATAATTCAATGTGTAATCATATATACACATATTTAACATAACTATATTTAAACCAAATATAGAAAACAAATTACAATTCTTCCTACACAAATCTGCACAGGGGCAGCTTTTTGGATCAAAATTAGGTGCCCTTTTTTGTCTGGTAAATGTTAGTTTTAGGCCATGTGGCCTTCTACAATTTCATTTCCCTATATGTCTTGTCTCTAAAACATCAAAATTTGTCACAATATCTCATCTATAATTCAAGAAAAACCATTAGCTGTTCATAAATTCGAAATCAGTTATTGTAACCACTTGTAAAATTTTTAGAATAAAATGGGGAGTGAATCAGCCTAACTTTCCTTCAACATAATCCTGCTCCTTGGTGTCTAGTTTATCCAGAATTTTACATCATAGCTTTTTGACTCCCCTACTAAGATTTATGTCCAAAATACCACAATCTGTTCCTTAACAGTATATCCAGTTTTCAAGAATTTCAAGCGAACATTAGGAACTCATACAAACATAATTAAACAAAGTTTCCTGCATACAAAATGTTAATTTATAAGTCTATTTTGCATAGGATTCAACCTCATAGCATTCTGAGCAATACACACAAAAATACATCATTTTTACTTCAGCCTGTTCCGAAACCGAAATTAACAGCTCACTACAATTTCAAGTGAACATTTGAATAGCTTACAAGCATATTTAGCCCTTGGTATCTTCTACAAAGTTATAGGTATGTTTCTCATGTAAAATATGAAATTGGAATTAACTCAATTGAGATTTTATAACCCAAATAATGCTGTAATTACAGCAACTAGTTCATGATACTTACATATTTCTCTTTATTAAAGATTCCTAAAATTTATTCTCATTACAATTGTTCAACATATCCTACAAAAACATTCATGTTACTTCTCTAGTTATTTACATGAACGTATGAGAATACTAATCCCCTGTGTGTCTAATTTCCAAAACATCAAGAATTACCTTAATATCACATTTATAACACAAGATATTGAAGAAAACTATAAGCTGTTCATAACACCAAAACAGTTTCTGTCACCAATGAGAAAATTCATAAAATAAAATGTGCTCCTATGTATCTAGTTTACCCAGAATTTTATATCATAACGTTTCGACTTTCCTACTGATAATTATGCCAAAAATACTAAGATCTGTTCTTTGACAGTGAACAACTGTTCCTACGAGATTCAAGCTAATTTTAAGAGGAGTTAGAGGCCGATTTAGAAATTATTTCCTTCTACAAAAATATACATTAATGTCTTAATAAAACATACCAACTTGAATCATTCAATTTTATTTTCTATAACTCAAGTTATTAACAAACTAATACAGCTAGGTCAAATGAACTTAACCCAGAATTTTTATAACAGAATTGCATGTAGTTATTTTATTTTTTTTTCAAACTTTATAATAATTATTTTCCAGCAATAGACATTTAAATTATTTTCTGTATCCTCACATTCTAACACCCTTAGAACGAATTTTAACTTGTTCATAGAACTAAATCTCATAAATCTTAATTATATATATACACATGCAAAGCAAGAAATCTAAATTTAATTCCTACACTTGTAACCTCATCACAAAACACATCTAATACAATTATAATCCACATTTTCACATTTCAAACCCACATGCAGCAATGAAGAAGTTCTCAAACCTGTTTTGAAATTCCAACTCTCTTCAAAATCTTCTTTCACTCTTCTTAATTGCTTAAACCCTTGAAAGCATCTTTAAATCCAGACTTCCTTCTTTGCATAAGATAGAAATTTGAAGATGTTCTTGGAGTGAAAGGGGCCGGATTTTATGGTAGAGAAGGAGAAATTTCAATCTTTTTATGAGAGAGAGAGAGAGCAAGGTCTTTAAGAGAAAGAGAGAGAGAAATGAGTAATTTGTGTTCAATTTATTATTTTCTTCATCAAAGAGACGTCCCTCTCTCCTTCAACTCATCATTTTTGCTCTCTTATTTGCATTAATTCAGATTTTATAATGCAATTAAAATTCTCCTTTTGATCCTTTAAAGTTTTGCATGTCACACTAAAGACATACAACTTTTTGCATGCTATAAAGTGACCCCTCCACTAACTCTTTTTCTTAAATCAACCATTCTATTTAATCCATTTTATGAATTGACCTCTTAAGATATGATTTTATCCACATTTGACCCTTAAAATTCCATATTTATAAATTGACCCCTAAATTAAAACTTCATGCTAAACATACTCACTTTCTACTGCTCACTATCCGATTTTTGCATAATATTTTTCACATGGAAAACGACATTTTTCAAGAAAACTTTATTCTTAACAATTGATACTTAAGATCTTAAATATATGATATAAAAATTTCAAGTCATTTTGATGTATATCCCAGGAGTTATAACATAAGAAACACCTACTGCTCCGATGACCCGCCAAATGAAAAAGGGCTACTGTTTTGGGCATTTCTGAAGACCTTAGAGGCAAAATTTCATTATTGTTATTTCTATAACAGTTGTAGACAAAGAAGTCCCGGTTCTATCCCAACTAAAATAATCAAATTTGGAGTTCAAAAACTCAACTTATGATTAAAATAGTCATTGGAGGTCAATCCGAATTTCTGGACAGCACTTTCACATTAATGCCTAATATCTTAATTCAAGTCAATATACTTATAAAATCCATAATCAACACAAGTATTAATGCATGCAAGAAATAATAGTTCCCAAACAATATCTTAACTATATTTTTGCTCTAATTAAACATACTATGCTATAATGTCATTTGACTATGGTATACTCTATCTCTTAAAACCATGAATCCATTAGATCATAAGTACTACTAATTTATCCCCTAATGCTCAATTTGACTTTAATGACATATGTTTGCCTTTGAATTCCACTAGGGCCTCTTTAGGGTCCTTACATTTGGCCTATAAAAAGGAGTCTGAAGCACCAAAGAAAGGAATCAATCTCTCATTAAGCAAATTATCAACATTAGTTCATTAGTTTTATTTTACATAGTTTTTAGTTGTTGATTTTACTATTTCCTTTAAAACTTTGTTTTGAGCTTATATATGACTAGTGAGTTGTTTTTCTTAACTTTTGCTAAAGGATACTTGAATCCTTAACTTTTATTGTTATGACTTAAGCTTGTGCTTATATTTAATGCAAGTTTGATTATTTCTTATTTCTTAAGCACAATCTTATCATTAATTAATTAAAATTGGTGGTTAACTTGATTAAACATTGGTTAGTCATTGGTTTTGAGTTGATTATTGATGTGTATGTTCTTAGTTTAATTTATTTAGGTTGATGCATGATTATAATCTGAATAAGCTATAATTTTGTGTTGATTTCAGTAAGTTAAGATTAAGAAGGGTGTAATTAAGAATAGGGGAAAGTTAAATTACTTGAGAAAGACTTTAACAGACATCTAGGAGAATTAATTCAGATCTTTGTGCTAAATGTTGAGTTTATCTGAATAAGAGAATTTTAATGCTTGGAAAGATAATCCTGAGTAAAGTTATCTGGGTTTATTAATCTGAATTCTTCATAATTACTTGTATTTCTCTTTTGATTAAGTCATAATAATATTGGTTAAGGAGGATAGACCTTTAGTTAAAGTTGCTTTTAATATTGATTTTTACCTTAATTACTTGCTTGCTTTTGTTTACTTTTAATTATTTCAACTATTTAAACTATTTAATTTTATTCTTAGTTTTAAAATTTGTTTTTTTTTTATTTTTAACTTAAACCATCACAACTTTTGAGATTTCTCTTCTTTCTTCTTCACACAAATTCCATTTTAAAATTAAAATCACTCACACAAACACAAGTTTCCCTTGGGTTCGATATTTTGGATCATAATTATATTTTTCCATATTACTTAGCCGATCTAGTACACTTGCTGGACGCCGATTAAAAAAAAACTTGACCAGTGTCTAGCAAGTGTACTAGATCGGCTAGTAATACAAGAAAATATAGATTAAGACCCCAAATATTGTACCCATTCGAACATGTATTGCTAAGGATAATATCTATGTATCAATTAAATTAACCTGGGATTATTTCCAAAATATTTTTGATTTAAAAGCAAAAATTAAATAAAATAAACAATGAAACAAAACAAAAACCTAAATTAAACTAACATGAACTAAAAACAAAACAATAACTGAAATTATCTTGCTAAAGGAACTATCCACCTTAACTTTTATTGTAATGACTTAAATTCAATACAAACACTAGTGATTATGGAAAAGCTAGGAATAAAGCCAGATATCTTTATTTAAATATATCATTCTTAGTATTAAACTCATAGACAAATCTAATACTCAGCATCAAAATCCAGTTTAACTTCCTAAAAGTTCATTGAACTCTTTTTCAAGTAATTCAATTTCAATTTATTCTTAGTTCCTTCTCTCTTAGTATTGATCAACAAAATCAACACATAATTATCTTATATTTCGGATAATAATCATGCATAAATATTAAATAACCAATCTAAGAACATAAAAATCAATAACTATGTCAAAATCAATTTTTAGTTATTTACTCAATAAACCAACAATCAATCTCAACACAATCAAAGATAAGAATATGCTTAAAACCAAGAAATAATCAACCGATATTGAAATTAAGCTCAATTAAGTTATAACAATGAAGATATAAGTTTTCAAGAATCCATTAGCAAAAGAAGAAAAACTATTTACTAAACATGATTAAAAACTAAAACAACATAAAAAAACTAAAACAAATTTGAACACGAAAATATTGAATAAAAACAGAAAAACTTGAAAAACAATGTAAAACTAAAACTATCGAATTCTACTAATTTATTCTACTTGATTCTTCTAATTCCTCCCCTCTTTGGTGTTAGAGTCTTCTATTTATAGGAAAAATTAGTTGTAGAAGCTTTCTAAACTTCCTCAAATAAAATAGGAAGCAAATCCTCTTTGATCGGAAAGTCTGGAAAATCCTTCATTCAATTGGAGAAAATTGTGCATGGCCACTCATTTTCCTTTGTTAATCTTCACATGGCCATGCATAATTCAGCAAGAAGGGACACATGGCCATGCATTCTCCTTTGTTATTCTTCACATGGCCATGTAATCTTCTTAGTTCATTTTCACGTGGCCATGCAGTTTCTCTTGATAACATTCACGTGGCCATGCATATTTCTTTGTCGTGTTTCACGTGGCCACTCATTTTCTTTCACACGGCCATGCATTATTGTTTTCTTTGAGACACACAACCATGCATTGAACTTCTGGACCTCACGTCAATTATCTTACATGAATTTTCCAATTTTACAATTTCAGCCCATAATTACTTGCCTTTTTGCAATTAAGTCATTTTTTTAACAAAATAACCTTAAAAACACCAAAATTTACAATTAACTCCAAAAGCATACCTCATTAGGCTCATCTTGTGGTTCCTCAATCCTAATGTTTGTTTTCTCTTAAATATTCCTAATGAGTCGTCCAATGACCACGAGGCATAGGAATCAGAATTTTCATTCTTTTGAGCATCTTATTGTTAATGCATGGTAGATCTCCTGCAAGTGATTCTCCAATGGCGGGATGTCCAACTGCAATAGCCAAAATCGTAGCGATCCAGCCAATTGAAATGCTATTTATGTTTTTCGGTATTTTCTGTAATTCCTTAATCCTATTAGCTATAATTGTCATTCCATTGATGAAAATGCCATCAACCATACACCAAAGGACCATGGCCTGAGAAACACTGACATTACTTGCATTTTTTAGAATGTTATACATACTTTTAGTCAAAAAATGATGGATGATCCTTAATGCATGATCCCTTAAAGCATGGACCTTGCATTGACCTCCTCTCCATGGCTCATCTTGCTTAAGATCTCTAATTCTTTCCCAATTGTCTACAGGGGATACATCAGCCAATTTGACTGGGGCATCTGGTATAAATCCTAAAAATTATAAAAATTGTCTAAAATTCAATGAATATCCCTTCTTGCCAAACTTAAAGCCTAATGTACCCGTATCAGCATCTTCCTTAAAGTAGCATTCAAATGAACATAGAAAGTCTCGTGCTATATCTGGATACACCTTAGGTTTCTTATCAATAAATTATATCCATCCAATACGTTGAAGCAATGGGTGTACTGCATTATCCCATAGATTTCCAGCAGGAATATTTAAGAAGTATTGGCTCAAATAGGCGGGCTGGACATATGTACAATTGCTGAAGTAATCAAACTTATTCACCTTAGCTCTATCCACATAAGATGGGATATGTATTATAGAAGAGCTTGCTACATCGGGATACTTGGTTTGCTTGGGTGCCACTGAAAAATTAAATAAATAATGTGAGTGCACATGACAAACGATGGACTAAAATATACCCATTGTACAAGTAAACTAATGGAATAGAACAATTGAAACACATTTTAATAAAGGGAATAATGAGGAGATTATGAATGTAAGGTGCATGAGTATGAATCAATATGTTATGCGCAACAACTATCTAAGAGAATGTCACCATGGCTAAGTCAAAAATATAGCCCAACAAATTGAGGTGCATAATGAAATTGAGGTGCATAATGAAAAGCATTCTCTACCCAATTGAATATTTAACATCTATTACATGCATATTTGATCCATAACCACTCATATTTGTAAAAGGAACTAGCATGAAGTCTAGATCTTATATGCAAAATGACCTAAAAAATAAAAGTTCATAGGCAAACATGGCAATACATCATAGTATATAATGGCATTGAACCAAAATTGAAGAGAGGAAAAGAGTAGATACTTACTTGAGAGTGAAGACCCAATAAATTTGTAGCACAAAATGTAGGTGGAGTGTGTGAGTGTGAATGCCCTAGAATTATGAAGAAGATGATTGAAAAAGATGAAAAATGGAGAGAGGAGAGAGAAAATATGCAAGGTGTGGGAGAGTGGTGGCTGGAGAAGAGAAATGTGGTGGTGCGTGATCGTGAAGGATTTTATGGGTGAAGAGACGTGGAACTGTGAAGGTAAGGAAAAAAATGAAGATGTGAAAGAAAGAAAAATGCAGGGGTTTTTAATATGAAAGCAGTGACTTGATACACGGCCACGCATGGGTGGGTGTATTCCCACACGTGGCCATGCATAGGTAAAAGGCAAGGAGGTACGGCAGTGGATGGCCAAGGGATAAAAAAAGTGGGCATGTGTGGAATCGTGGGTGAGACAGTGGCTTGGTGCATAGGCATGTAGGCAATGGGGTGTTTCTCATGTGTGGGCACGTGTTTGGCTTCTGTCAAGCAAACTATTTAGACACGGCAGTGCATTTTCCTGTCGTGTTTGTCAATTTTCAAGTGGGCATGCAACATGGTATCCCAGGACAGTTTCCCCATGCGTGAAAGCGCAAAAACTGGCCAAATTCTTTCACGTGGCCGTGTAAAAACTGCAAGAGGTTACACTTCACAAAAAATTTATTTGTCATTTTGTCTTGGAAATAAACCTAATGATTTTACGAAAAACCACTTAACCAAATCGCCCATGATACTAGACTTGGTTAGCCTTAAAATTTAAGTTTTCCTTTTAAAATTTTCAAACACAGTTTTAAAAACCATTCTCCCCTCAACTGATAAGCTACCAAGGATGAGTATTTGAATATTTCTATAGATTTTCCCTTATAGCCAATAAGGCTTCCAATCTAAAGATGCAACCTTTATACTTAACTTTATTATTTATGGCTTTATACCTTAGTTTCTTGGCTAAAGGCATTTTCTCTCCCTCCGA
The DNA here is from genome assembly GCA_037975025.1 of Excoecaria agallocha. Classification (NCBI taxonomy): domain Eukaryota; kingdom Viridiplantae; phylum Streptophyta; class Magnoliopsida; order Malpighiales; family Euphorbiaceae; genus Excoecaria; species Excoecaria agallocha. Next base: position 32,213,356 of record CM075806.1, read on the forward strand.
GTTTACCAAGATTACTCCTACTCCTGGTCTTTTGTTATTTACAGCCCTATTATTTACAAATCTATCAACCCTAAATCATTATGGCTTCAATTTCCTCATCAGGGAACTCATAGGTTATCTCTTCTCCTTTTGAAAGATGATCAACTAGGAATTCTACTACTGCCATTCCTTTAATGCTCTTTTTAGTTATGTACTCTATCGCAAACTCTTGTAAGAGAATTAACCACCTTTCCATCTTTCCTATGAGTGAGGGTGCTTTATGTAAATACCTGAGAGGGTTTTTCTTAGCCATATCTTGTATTCTATAAGAATGGAAGTAGTGTCCTAATTTCTTTGAAGCCTAAATGACCTCTAAACAAATATTCTTAACTTCTATGTAATCATTTCATAAGGAAGAAACTTCTTGCTAAGATAGTATATTGAACACTCAATCCTAAAATTATCCTCTTGAGCCATTATTGGCCTCACTAAGCTATCCTATGTGCCAAATACAAGATCAAAGTCTTACTTGCCTACGACGGCCTTAGCACTGGAAGATGTAGAAGGTATTCACTAATAGTATCGAATGCCATTTGATAGTATTCATTCGAAACCACTAGTTGATCCTTCCTCAGTAGTTTGAATATTTGTTCGTAAATCAAGGTCAACTTGGCTATAAATCTGCTTATGTAGTAAATTCTACCTAAAAATCCTCTGACCTTCTTTTCATTATAGGGCACTAACATCTATCTAATAGCCCTTACCATATTAGGATCTACCTCTATACCTTTCTAGCTTAACATATGCCCTAAGAGCATACTTAAAATGACCCTGGAGATGTACTTCTTTAAGTTAAGGTGAAGGTTATACTTGTCAACTCTTTGAAAGAACTTTTTTAATGACTCGAAGTGACCTTCCTAGGTAGCTGACTTGATAATCATGTTAGCCATATATACCTCCATTTCTTTATGATTCAAGTCATCCAATATCCTAGGTGGTGCCTGCTTTCTTAAGCCTAAAAGGCATGACTTAATAGGCATAAGTATTCCATTCAGTGATGAAGGTTATTTTAATCTGATCTACTATCTTTTTTAGAATCTTGTTATACCTGGCATATCCATCTATAAAGCTGTACATGGCATATGCAGTTATGCTAGCCATTAGTATATCTATGTGAGGTAGAGGCAAGCCATCCTTATGGCAAGCTTTGTTCAAATCCCTATAATCTACACAGTCTCTAATTCTTTTGTCCTTCTTTGTCATAGGAACCACATTTACCAATGAGGTAGGGTATTAGACCTCCACTATAAACTTAGCCTCTATTTGCAACTTGACCTCTTCTTTGAGATTTTCAGCCCATTCTAACCCAAGTCCCCTAAGCTTTTATGTGACAGGTTTGTACCTTGGATAGGTTGGGATAGCATGCTGAGCAAATTCTCAACCCATCCTCAGCATGTCTTCATAGGTCAAGGCAAAGACATTTTCATAATTTTCAATATTCTCTCATATTTTTCTCTTTTTTCAAGAGTTATATCTGATGCTAATAAATTTTTTTTGGGTTTTCTTTTATTCCCATATTAGATGAACTTCAGTTTGTTGAGTTAATATCAAATATGAATGATTCATGATCATGACAATGCATATTGAAATCATAAGAAAGGTTACACAAGTAAACAAATTGTTTATCCTATTAATATCATTTAAAGAGCATTCATTGTTCCCATCAAAAGGTTTTAAAATATAAATAATATCATTGAAAGTATACACTTTAGTTTTGGCATTATTAGATGTCTCTTTAGCCTTTAGATTAGCCATAGGTGGGTTTTAGATTCCATCTTCTCTTTGTATTTCAATTAAATAGTAAGTAACTTCTTTGTTATGACCTCCTTAAGCTGTCATAAGTTGAATGATGTAGAAATATCTCCTCATCCCAAAAACCCTCAATTAGGTTGATAACCCCTCATTCCTAGTTGATGACCTCATTAAGTAGTTCAAAATCAAGCATTATCTGACCCTCTGTCACCTGAGGATCATCTACCCATAGTAAAGGCAGATACCTAAAATTGGCATATAGCTTTGAGAAATATGGAGAATCCCATTTACTGCTTTCTTTTTCTTATTTTTCTAATCAAGATTAGTGAAACCTAACCCTTTATTATCCTTTTAACCCTTGTTGGTGATGGCAGTTTAGGGCCCCTAAGAATTCCTACTTAAGCGAGACCCAGGTAGGAAATTCATCTTCTTCACTATATTGATTAGTTGTTGAATATTGGCAAAGGTACCTTCACTTTCCTCATCACTAATGATAAACACATGGAGTCCACTGAATGGCTACTTAGCTATCTCTAGCATAAACACATAATTCTCCCTTATAACTGTACTGGTTACTACTTAACTATTGTAAGGTATCTTGATCACCTAATGCAACATGGAAGGCAACCTTCCTAACTTATGGAACCATAGTCTTCCCAATAGTTAGTAGGAATAAGCAACACCATAAATTCTATGTCAATTTCAGTAGATCCTATCTTCACTATAATTTTGAAGGTCCAAACAGCTTTTTTCTTAGAGTTATCATAGGTAAAACTGGTCAAGTAAGATTTATTCAGCATATTATTATTTAACCTAATAGTAGGAATTGCCACCAAAAGCCAAACATTAATAGAAGATCCATCAACCACCATTACACATGCAGTGTGCTTTCTATTTACCCGAGCCTTAATGTAAAGAGTACGATTATGATTTTTGCCTTCAACAGGTTGGTCAGCATTAGAGTACATAACATTCTCTCTTATCCCACCCTTGACTAAATCCAACAGCTTACATGGTGAAATAGTGGTGGTAATAGTAGATTCACTCAAGGTTTCCACAAACATTTGCTTGTGTGATGGAGACTGCCTTAATCAATCGCAAATCGAAATCTGGGCTTGCGCTTTCTTTAGCTGCTTGATTATCTAATTCTCTTCAGCCTTTTTCATTATAGGCACTACAGAAAATGCTAGATGCCTTTCAATCTTTAGGTCTACTCTTCCACTTCTAGGATCGCCTTTCCTTCTTCTCTTATACTTTTCCTTCACTCTCATTAGCTAAACTCCAGATATCAATCGGCACCATAGTCCCTTTGTTTTCACTCTTAGTTAGGGAATCTTAACAATTAATCATTAAAACTAGCTTGTTTTCTTGCCATGGCCTTATTGTTTTAGGGGTGGAATTATTAACGACCATGTACTCATTCCTATACAGGTCTCTCATGACATACCACTCAGGAAGACTAGACCCAATTATAAATATAGAAGGCAATACAATATTATAACCTCCTTTCATCTTTTATCCCTTCTTTCAAGATCTAAAATCTATTTGCTGTCTATCAAATCCTAAATTCTATTCCTAAAGGAATGATAATAATTAGTAAGGTGCCCAGTATGTTAGTGGTTGGTATAGTATTGATCTTCCATAAGATGGTAATGGCTGAAGTTTCATTTTTTGCTCAACATATCCAACACCTATGATAGTGACTTATTAAGGTTAGAATAGTGCCTCTATTTGGCTCCTATAATAGACACTTTAACCATCTTTCCTTTTTTATTTGACCTATTGCTATTCCTAATTGCCTAAGTTCCTACTTGCACCCTCGGCTCTTATCCTTCTGGCTAAGTAGTCACCTTTTGCCTCTATGGATATATCTTTCAAAGGCTTATAATCCTTCAAACCCTTTATATTTTAGCTATCCCTCAAGTAGGGACTCGTATTTTTGATAAAGAGCCAAATCTGGTCAGCTATATCAGGCTTCCTCTTATCTTTATTACTTGGTTCCTCCACCTAGTAAGATATTTGTGAAAATAGTCATCAAATTTCTATTGGAGAAATTCAAGGTCTATCAAGGTGACCTCTCTATAATAGTACTTCAATCATACTACTTAAGGAACTCCTCACTTAGCAAATCATAATATTCCTTCCTGTCTAAACCATGGTACCAGTCGATTACAGGTCCAATTAAACTCAAAAAAAATATTCTACTTTATGCTTCTTATTCAAGGTGGTGCTTTTCATGAATGGGTGTACTACATAACATGTGTAAAAGGATCCAAAGTACAATCAAACTTTGGGAAATCAGGCATCTTGAATTTTTAATGCAATGGCTCATCACTATCAAAATCCCTATCCTTAGGGTTCATTCCCCTAGCAACATATAACAGTGTAGACATGGCTTTAACCTTCTTTTCCATTTTCTTAAGAGATGAATCCTCAACACTTTGACCTCTACTTATTATGTTCATCATTAGGGAGCATAATCTTCATCCTCTTCTCCAATGTGCTCATTCTTAGGTTCATATCCCCTCTCCCTCCTTGGTGATTCTTGAGGCACAATAACATATACTATGATAGTATCCCTAATGTTTGTCGGCTCTTTTATCTTATGAACAAGGGCTATAAGCCTCGTTTTAGTGTTTGGTATTGTGGAAGCCACCAATCTACCAATCATAGCCATCATTCTTTCTTTAAACTCTTAAATCTACCTATCTAATCTTCGATCTAACTAATCCCTTACCATCGAATGCCTTGCAACAAAAGCAACCAATCTTTCCCTCAAAGATGAAAACCTTATTGCCTCATTGGTAACTCTCATAGTCTCATTTAACTATTCATCATCCATTTTTTATCTTATTTCTTGATTGCTTCGACTCAACTTTAAATCGACTTTTGAACCTAACCTTAAACTTAAGCTTGATCGTGGTAACTCAAATGTTGATCTTTAAATAAGGTGATCTTCTAACCCTCTAGACCACCTAGATAAATCTTTGATGGTTGCAAGAATAAAACGTTAGGGATGATACATAATGAATGATGCATGAACTTGGTATATAAATGATAAATGAATGCAATGAATGCTTTTGTTATGCATAAAAATCATACATAAGCATAACAATAACTTTTTAACCTTATTAATCCTACACAAGAGGTTATACAGTCTCTTTCCTAGGTGGGTTTAGCCTATGGGTCATTAGGGTACCAAATGGATATATATGGTGCACGACAAAAAATAGAAAGCATAACCACTCTTAATTGAAAGTACAAGCATATGGCTTTTGACCATTATGCATTTTGAGTAACTAACACAAATTGAGTAGGGCCCATCGGGGTATGGAAGCCTTTGACTGGTACCCTTTTAACCTATTTAAGTATGGTCAATATATAAAAGTCCATATAAAAAGCAAATATTATTATGAATATACAACATAGGGGAAGAAACTATGGTTATTACATGGGCTTGAAGTCAAGTGATGAAACTTTAGGGCAACCAAAGCATGGTCCCTGCTAATAAATCTAGCTCACCTCGAGTATAATGATCGATGGGCTATCATTCCATATACCAACTTGCAGAAGACTTGTGCTGGTGGGTTTCCTTTACAAATTCCTACATTGAGTGAATGTAAAGCATGTTTCGAGATAGCACAGAGGCTTAAAAGGGACACCTAACTTAATTCTAAGGCTCTAAGATGTATGCAATTTTGAAAAGAGATTGAATTAATAAGAAAATCCCAATTATAAGTAACTTAACAAAGTTGCTTTTAGGAGCAAGGTCTCTTTAATCTCCAGTTGAGTTACCACTATGGCATGCATTAGAGCCCATTCTTATATCCAAATTTTCTCTCTGTGGCCCACTTTTAGGGTTTAAGATTGAAAAAGGCTCACTATAACTCCTAAATTGGTTACTTCATAGTAAAAAGGGGTTAACTTATGAAGGTGTCTACTAATGTGCTCAAAGAGGCAGACGTCATGGAGTCACCACCTAATAGAACTTTAGGAAATGAAATTTAACCTTTTTAATACCCAAATGGAGATTGGTGTTTGGGACATCACTCTTACTTGGCATCTCGATTATGTGTTACTTTACAACTGGGTTTTAATCATTAATCTGCTCTCCTCTCTCACATAATGCATTTGCAATAAACTTATGTAAACATCCAATTCAAATAAAAAATGATAAATAAAATGATAAAACAAGATAAATTGTACTCAAATTATTACAAAAGGCCAATCATCCAAAAGAAAAAAAGGTAAATAAATTGGGGCATTCATTTTGGTTTGGAATATTTGTTTCCTCATGCACTTTTTACAAAAAAAATCATTTTCTCATTGTGTTACTTTTGGGTTGAAAATTGTATATTGGTCTATTTTATTAGGAAAATTCCAAATTAATTAATATAAATGATTTTAAAAGACTTATCTATTTAAACATATAGAAAAAAAATTTTATTACTACATATTATATACCCCAAAATGAATGCAAGCAAAATAATAAAACCCAACTAGGCAAAGCAAAATAATAAATAAAAAATGCAAATAAAATAAATGAAGAGGAAATGAGCAGTTTGGGGGCATGACTCCCAATGCATTATCGCCTTATAAGATACCCTAAATGCATATCTGATCAATTACTCACACAAAAGCTAAAAAAAGCTAATAAAATAGCATGGTAAATAATATACAATAAAAACCAATTAAAATAAAATATAGGAAGATATCACAAAAATAAATAGGGAGACAGAAGCAAAATATGTACAGAAGGACACAAAAAAGTGAATTAACACATACAATATTAATAAAATAAAGTGAAGTGTGGAAAAAGGACACAAAATGTATTAAAATAAGCATAAAATTTGCCATGGATGCCTTTGGTTAGGTAACAGACACCTACAACCAATGGAGGAATAGGATGAGAAGAAATCACCTCAATGTCCCATTTGTCGCATTGATAGATGGCTGCCTGTGCTCGTTTTTTCCCATCTATCACATGAAGGATAGATTCAAAAAGCCAAAACTCCACATGAAATTACAAATAACCTCAAATAGACCCTATATACATGAACATATGAATACAAAACATGCAGAAACTAAGATTATAACCTTAAACCTATAATTTATGTTCAATGGGAAATTTTCATTTTTATCCTCATATTTACCCATAAGGTGCTAACACTACAAAAAAATGCAAAATAGCAAGAAAAATTCCTTTCTAAATGATGTTTTTTCATAGCTAAATATGTTTAGCAAGGATTTAGCGAGGAAAACAATTTTGTTACGAAATTCGTCCTAGTAGAATTTAGCGCGAAAAACATTTGTCGCTATTTTTTAAAAAGGACACAATTTCATCGCTAATGATTAGTTGCTCACTAAATTTTAACGTGCACTTTTGCAGCAAATATCTTTATGGCTAAATTTAGCCTGGAAATTGTACTCGCTAAATACTGGCATGAATTTTGCGACGACAATGTTGTCGCTATACTTTGCGAGGGATTATTTTTGTTGCCATATTACTCTTTTTTTTCTATCCCATTGTTGTTTGGCAACAAAATATTTGTCGCTAAATACTTGCTATTAGATCCTCGCAAAATTAGCTTGAATTTTGTCATGATTAAATTGTAGTTAAATAGCAACTATTTGATCATGATAATTCCTCGCTAAATTAATATTCTTTTTTCTTAAATAAATAAAAAAATTATACCATTTTAACAATAAATTACAAAAATGGATATCATTTTTAATTGCATATCAAAAATAGTTATTTACAAATATATATTATTATTAATTGCATATCAAAAATAACAAATGCATATCTAGTTGACCCTACATCCCTAGCTAGCAATGAATTCCAAATAGATTTTGGTACATAAGTTGGATGATTGACTTGAATTTCAAATAGGAATTCCTTCCTATTGGTACATAAGTTAAAGGTAAAACTTGATTGACTATAAGTCTCCTAGTGGGAACACCTTCCTTTCTCAAGGATAAGCATAACCTTGATGATTCTTTTGCGGCTATAACTTGAATTTGTCAAAAATGAGAATAAAAGCAAGTCATTAATTAAAATGATGAGTCCTTTAGCAATACTCAAACATGATCAATTTGCATACATGTATCGACACACATTGATTTATTCCCTTTTTTTAGCATTGAACCAAATATATTACCAGGAAATTGGTTTCTATACCAAATGAGCTCTATACCCAAGTTACTTTTAATATGCAAAAGGTTATCAAAGAGCATACCATTGGAATTGTCACCATAACAAACTCAATGATGTCTGAGTTGCGAAAAAGTTCCCGCACTCTACACATCCTTTCTCAATTGCCCCATTTCCTCCTCCCAGTTTTTAGACTAGAAACAACAAACTACTTTGCATTTTAAATGAGGAAAAACCTACCAAAAATAGTATTTATATTTAACAGTATTTTGTAGGGACTTGTTTACCAAACATAGATTTCAAAGTTGAAGTTGCAGAAGCTAACTTATTTCTGAATTGGATTTAGTAACTGAATGGCAAACAACTTTGATAAGTGTAAAATAGCAATGAAAGGACAACAACATACAACTACAAAATGAAGCTAACAAGTGCAACTAGCTTTTCTATCGTAATAAAATTTTAAATGAAATAAAGCACCCTGCAACTGGGGAGAAGCAGAACAAAAAAGCCACATTTTAAACATTCACCGCATGATCATAAGACCTGCTAAACACTACCAAAATACCAGCCTCAAACATGGACATGACAAAGTTAAACTTCTAAACTTTTTAAGTAACAATACTAAGATCAAATTTGAAAGACTGAATGCATTTTATGCAAACCTCTCATTAATTTAATTTATCCATTTGCTATAAGAAAAAATTAAATTAAAAGTTAAATACAATATATGAAAAAAGCGAAGAACAAAATAATTACAAACTAAATATCTAAGCATATGCTTTGTGCAAGCTAATTCACTTGGGACTGTACCAAGCAAATATATACTGCATTATCAGTAAGCCAATTCACCCAAGACATTAGAAATAAAATCAAATCTAATTCAGAATCTTTGATAGTGAACATGGATAAAAGAAATAATAATGAACAAATAAATAAACAAACATAATTCAGAATCTTTGATAGTGATTCATCACAAACTGTAAAATCCAGAATTTTCTAATGGTTACTGTACTGAAATATCTACTGAGATTGTTATTTTGATACATAAATTAGCAATTCACTTGTGTTAGCACAATATTGCTCATAACCATTGGGAAAACTAACAACAAGACAAAGCAAAACTAGCAACAAGATAAAGTTAATATTTCCCTTTTTAGCAAAATAAATCAGGAAATAGTCATAGCCTGCATTATTTTTTTCCTAAAAAGGTATAACATAGTAGAAAATGGTAAAACATATCAGACTTTTTTAATTTTCAAGAATTTTAATGTAGGTATTGAACAATGACATAATAAATAATTGATTATAGACTTAATTCACATTTCAATCCAAATTTTGCTATCTCAACCAGAAAAGAGACTTACATTTTTGGAATGTATAAAATGGTTTTATAGCTCTACTTGTAGAAGAGTCAATTTGCAACAGACACCCTCAACAATCTGTAAGAAAATAGCATTTATAACACCAGACTATAACAATCTGCAAGAAAATAGAATGTGATGACCTTTAAATTTGATGATTAACATATAATGCTTAATTTTGTCGGATGATATTTACATCAAAGCTACAGCATAATAAATCATTTTAAATATGTCTTTCAATATGGACCACCCTCATGTGATAACAAAATTACAGTCATATACCTCCCTAAAAGGGAAAATTCATGCACATGAATCTATATGCTATTAGGAATTACAATTTGCTACCAACAATAGTTTTAACTACCACATCAGATCAACTAGCACAACTAATTCAACCCACCACATCAAATCAACTATTGAAACTAATTTAAAGCACCTCATCAAATCAAATTGTAATATGTCAAGAATGCAAACATGACTTTCGAGCTTTAGCTATTTCTTATATTGCATCAAGCACTGTAACATCATCACCAATATGGCAGCGAAACAATGAAAATTCAAGTTGAGCACAAACAATGATAAAACAACATAAGTAATATGAAACTTGGGATAAAAATTCTCAAATTAATATATATATATATATATATATATATATATTTACATATGTGGGCCACGATTTGGTGTTGATTTTGCATTTGGCGGTAAAATGGTTTTTGATTGGTTTATTCTTCTGTTTTTAGCCAAGCTTAGCAAAATGATATCTTCTTGGGGGTCCCATTTTTAATTGATTCTTTATCTTGTATGTTCATGCACTGGCATACATATTACTCTCTGATATATTTTAGGTAAAAAATCATAGAATATCAGAGGAAATGATAAATAACTTAATGTAAGATGCAAAATTTTCTGATTTTGCAGTTGTAGCATCAAAAATAGAAAGAAAAAAAAATTAGACCTTTAAATTGGGTTTAACAGCAACAATAATCCCATCCTTCACATAAACATTAGCAACCTCTAGATGGTGAGCATTCACAACGGTTCCTCCCTTAATCTTAGCTTTGATGATAAGGATAGTGATGGCATTCCACATCTAGCTTCACCATATTCAGTCCCAAGTTCATAAAACTTCATAGACATTGCTTTGTATCTGTAAACATATTAGATTGCTTCAATTCAGTTGCTTTATGTGCTTCCCTTAGAACATACAAAAAGGTTTACATCAGGGATCAAATAAGAAGTTATCGAAAACAACATTCAGCCCTTAGAAATGTTTACACAAGGAAAACAAGTTACTGGCCTCATAAAAATGCCAAGGTAAAATAAAAATGCATTTAAAATTCATCTAAAGCTCATTTTATCTGTTTTAAAGTTTAATCAACGTTCTTTTCAAAATAATGCATTTAAATTTAATCATGATAATGGACCAGGAACTGACCATTCCACCTATCTTGTTGCCAATAATCAACTTTCTTTTCAAAAACTACAGGTCCAACCATTTCAGCTACCCCACAGAATTGTCCACTAGCATTGACCTGCACATAGATGTTTAACAAAAACAAATGATATTCATAAACTAACACAAAATTAAACCAATCCCCAAAGGCATTCAAAGAAAGAGATCATAGTTGAAAGATAAAAAATACCTCTTATTTTTAACAAAAAGAAACAAGTTGATAAAGTATTTGTACAATAACCCAGCAATAAAGAAGAAAAAAAGCAACATTGACATTGCTTATTTCATAGTTTCAAGACAACCCCTAATTTACTTATATATATATGCTCTATAATTTCTATTATAAATCAATAATACAAATCATGGCCATCATCTTAACACCTAATATAATTGCTTCAATGTTCACTCTACTGTAAATATAATTTTACGATTTTGCTAAATTGCAAATCTTATAACACCATGCAGGCTTTATCAAAAGCTCGGGTTTCGCCCAATGGACATCCACAACAAAAAAAAATAGATCCACTTAATGAATAAATTCAAAAAGGAAAATGGACAGAAGTGAAACTCAACGCCCAAAATTAAAATTTAGAGAAACAAAAGGTACCTTAAGAATGTAACCATACTTGCTTTTCTGTCAAAATCTTCAAAAGTTATCAATCAAGAGACTAAATTTGAGATTGAAGGTTGGCAATGAGGTTATCTTTATTGAAGAGTTGAGCACAAAGATCGGAGGACAATAGAAGTGATCTTACAGGCCATATCGTGCTTTAAGAGAGACAAAAAGTGGGTGTGAGGGAAAGGGCTACAATACAGGAGGGAAGAAGGTTTTAGGAATTAGAAAGAATAAATCCTGCCAACACATTTTTATGTTCACCCAAAAATTCAGGGAATTAGCTACGTTATGGCTTTCGCAAAATTGGCAAGAAGCTTTTTTCACAGCTAATTTTGTGAGCACTGTATCCTCACAATTTAGTTCCATCATTATATAATTAATAATAAAAAAATTATTAAATTTAAACATAATAATTTAGTTCATTTTAATTAATTTAAATAACAACAATTTAATTCATCAAAATTTTATTAAGAAAAAGTGTACTAGATAAATTTACTAAATTAAATGGTCTAATTAAATTTAAGTGCTGGCCCGATTAAATATAAATAAAATTTAAATATTAAGATTGAAAATTGTATAATTAAAAATAGTTAGAATTTAATACAGCAGAGATGGGTTGATTCATTTGATCGGGGCTGATTTGTGGGACTTAAACCACTAATTCCTTTTTGCCTTAAATAGCTAGTTGTTTAAGGTAAATATCTTAAACGGTTTTTTTGCCTTAAATAGTTGACAAGGCTGCTTTCCATTTTTGGCAGTGTTTTTATTTTTGGTAGTGTTTTATTTTGGCAGTATTTTACTTTGGGTAGGATTCCTATGATTCATGTTATTTTTCTTTTTTTTTTATATATATTGTTTTGTATTTGCCTAAGAAGGCAGACTTTGATTTGAATTAAACTACCATATTTTTCTTTGGAGTTTCTTCTGCTGCATTAGAATTAATTAACTAATTCTGGCTATTAGCTACTAGTGAGAATACATATCCTTACTAAATTAGCCAAGACAATAATTCTTGCTAATTATTTCACACATGCCTTAGCAAGGAAAATTTTGCTCGCTAATTAGCAAATCAATTCATATGTCACATGAATTAGACATTAACAAGGAAAAATGTTCTTACTAAATTAGCAAGGAAATTAGTTATTTCTAATTACTTCATATCGGCATTAGTGAGGAGGAAAGTCCTTGCTACATTAGCGAGGAAAAAATACCTCGCTTATTTGTTAATATGTAATATGTCAACGGAACCAAGCATTGATGGGGAAAAATTCTCTCGCTAGTTAGCGAGAGTCTTAATCGTAGCTAAATTAATGAGGACACAAGTTCTCGCTAATTAATTCATATGCACATGAATTAAACATTAGCAAGGAAAAATGTTCTCGCTACATTAGCAAGAAAATTAGTTCTCGCTAATTACTTAACATGCCACATCAATTAGACATTAGCGAGAAGGAAAGTCCTCGTTACATTAGTGAGGATAAAATACCTTGCTAATTTGTTAATATGTAATATGTCAACTGAATCAAGCATTACCGAGGAAAAATTCTCTCGCTAATTAGCAAGGGTCTTCATCATAGCTAAATTAGCGAGGAAATAAGTTCTCGCTAATTAATTCATATGCACATGAATTAAACATTAGCAAGGAAAAATGTTCTCGCTAAATTAGCAAGAAAATTAGTTATCGCTAATTAATTCACAAGCCACATCAATTAGGCATGCATTAGTGAGAAGGAAAGTCCTCACTACATTAGCGAGGATAAAATATCTCGCTAATTTGTTAATATATAATATGTCAACCGAACCAAGCATTAGCGAGGAAAAATTCTCTTGCTAATTAGCGAGAGTCTTCATCATAGCTAAATTAGCGAGGACACAAGTTCTCGCTAATTAATTCACATGCACATGAATTAAATATTAGCAAGGAAAAATGTTCTCGCTAAATTAGCAAGAAAATTAGTTATCGCTATTTAATTCACAAGCCACATCAATTAGGCACGCATTAGTGAGAAGGAAAGTCCTCGCTACATTACCGAGGATAAAATACCTCGCTAATTAGTTAAATGTCAACTAAACCAAGTATTAGCGAGAACAAATATTGTCTCTAAATTAACTAGAACAAGTTTCCTCGCTAATTACTTCATAGGCCACATCAATTAGGTATTGGCGAGGATAATTGTCCTCGCTAAGTTAGCATGGACAAAATTCCTCACTAAGTAGTGAGGACCTGTTCTTCCTCGCTAAATTAATCAATTCGCTTTATTGTTATCCTCTCAAAGTTCTCGCAAAGTTTTGCGCCAAAATTTTGGCACCCAAATTAGCAACAAATTGTTAATGTTCTCGCTAAATTGTTGCAAAATATATGTTCATTTTCATCCTTACCAACTTTTGTGAAAAAATTCATTTGCCGTCGCAATTCGGTCGCTATATCAGTGATTTAGCAACGATTTTTCTTCAACTCGCTAAATTTTGTCGCTATTCTGCAATTTTCTTGTAGTGTAAATTATTTTTAGTCCCTTAAACTTTTCATTATTAACAATTTTTCCCTTTTGATTGATTTGGCCATTTTGATCCTTTTCAACTTCCATATGATGCTAAATTACCAGTTTACACCTAATTTATCATGTAATTACATTTTTACCCTTCTTAAACATAATAATCTTGTTTTTCACCTTATTTCTTATTTATTTCAATTTATGATATCTTTGTACATTAATTTACTAGTTGGTCCCTATTTTTTCAAAATACTATAATTTTGTCCCTATTAAAGACCAGTGGAAATTCTTGAACCAAATATGCAAGATGGGACTGCATGACTATATGAATATATTGTATGACTGTATGAGTGAGCTGACTACCTAAATGTAGCCATCCCTTGATGATAATTTATTATATGATTTTACTATGGATATGGGTCCCCAGAGCTAGGCATTATATCCTACAATCCTTGATTGCCCACTGTACACTAAGAGTAATTATTTATTACATATTAAGTTATATCTTTATATCAATCCTCATGTTACTACCATTATGTATCCTACCTTCCATTCTCATTCTTAATGCATTCACCCATATTAAATGTAAAATCATATTGTGCATAATAAATAACATCCAAACATGGTGAAAATATGTCATTATTATTAAGTGGACCATTTGGCCTCATGATGACATCAAGTAGACTAGTGTTTTCTTATTCCATTTTATGTCACACATATTTCTAAGATCAAATTATGCATGTAATATTAACTTGTACTAATTTTACCTTACTTTGTTACTTATATGTATACCGTTATGTTTATATACTAACTATTATATCCATACATTATTTTAAGGTCAAATCAACCATATTGTATATATTGATCATTATATTACTAAAAGCATGCTTAATACATCAACTAAGAACAAAAGAACACATTATGCCATTTAGGATACCATTCGGCCGTAACTAGTTCTCCCACTTTATGTGTGATTTATTTTTAATTTCATGCTTATTTCATGTTAAATCATCATTTTACAAAGTTATCTTAAATTTTTACCCATTATTCTTTAAGATCATATAGTTACATAATGTGGTTTTCATGCGAAATTCTTGAAATAGATAAAATTAAGAGTAGTTTTTGTATCCACAAACCTTTATATATCATGAATTCACTTATTCCTTCTTTTCTTTATCTTCATTCCCTTGATTTTTCTCTTCCTCTTGGTTTTTCTGTTCCTTTTGAATCACATATTTAATCCAAATTTTGAAGAAAGAAAATAACTAGTTCATACTATGTATATTGACATCAAAATGCTACGAACTAATCATTCTAATAATACTTTATACAACCATATAAAAATTCCTAATTAAAGTTAACAAAAATATAATAATTCACCTAACTAGGGTGAATTTCTCTAACTATAATTTTCCAATTTCCAAGCTTATTCTAGCTCTAATTAAATTTCTAAGATAAAAAGGATGCCTTCTAGTATATTTAGGTGTAATTAAAGCTTGAGATCTGGTAAGAGGAGAGAGAATTGAAGAAAAATAGAGGAAAGGGCATGAAAGAGCTGGTTTGGATTTTGCAAGGAAAATGGAATAAGATGGTAGATATTTGGGTAGAAATATAGAGAATTATACCTCTCCAGGTTTCCCTTAACTCTATTAAAATAATGGCTAAAATTCCTCCATTTACTATTTAATTCGATGACTTATTTTTAAATCACTTGTCTAGCTCCCATGGATTCCTACACCTTTTTATGGTATATTGATGCATATAGGTGATCATGGCTCATTTCCTAATGATAATTTTGTCCTTAGATGAATTATATATGGTAATTAGGGCCACCAATTAATTTAACCTTTGTTTTTCACTATTTTTTTGAAAGTAGTGTTCCACTTGTCATAATGCTCTAAAATATTTTCTTGCATGTACTAAAATTTTAAAAATTTTGTGGTTAAAATTTAAAGTCTTTCTATCACTATTTCAACATACTTTCTACTTGGGAGGTAAAGCTAACTAGTCTAAAACCTAAAATTTTGAAACTGTCAAATTTTTTTTTTCATTTTTAATAGCTCATTTATACCACTTCTAATAGGTCTATGTGATTTGAATAATTTTTTTAGATCTTTAGAATATTTTAAGGCTCGAACAAACTTATGGTCAATAGTGTTTATGATATCGAGTAAAATCTTCACTGTTTATTTTGAGCACCTATTTAAGTTCAATTTCTTTTCAAATTGTACCACTGAATTGCATTTAACACCTATTTTTTTCAATTTGGGATTATGTCAAACTTTTCATTAGGTCACCCATCCTTTGATTTCGCTAGCTTGAGCTTGAGCATGTTTAAAACTTATACACTTTTAAAATTTTATGTACTATTCAACTACAATCACTCCAAAAACTATCTTAGGGTTACTATTCATGCTCTAAAATGTATCATACATGATAGGTGAAAATTTTAGGGTGTGACAATTCTCCTCCACTAATAAAAAATTTTCATCCTCAAAATTTACCTAAATCAAAGAGTTACAGACATTATTGCTTCATGGTGTCCTCTGGCTCCAAGGTTGCTTCCTCCATGTTATGGCAGGTCCAAAATACCTTGACTGCTGCTATATATTTGTACCTTAATTCCCTTACTTCTCTGGCTAGAATTGTCATTGGTTTTTGTCACATGATAAATCTAATTGAAGCTGCACTTCTTTTGATGTTATGATATATGAAGGATCTGACAAATATTTTCTTAGAATAGATATCTAAAAACATTATGAATTCTCTCCAATTTTAGAAGTAACTTTATCCTACCCTCTATAATACTTCATATGGATTGATGAACTAAGGACTGAGTTTACCCTTCTTGTTTAATTACAAAAGCTTCCTCCATGGTGAGACATTCATAAAAACTTTGTCACCCACATTGAACTCTATGTCTTTTCTTTTTAAGTCTGCATAAGATTTTTACCTATTTGTTGTAGCTTTCAAATTATCTTTGTTCAACTTTACTTTCTCTTTAGTTTCTTTGATTAGATCTAGTCCTACCAGCTTACTTTCTATGAGCTTGGTCCAATATGAGGGAGTTTTGCATTTTTTTACCATATAATACTACAAATGGTGCAATTTTTATATTGGACTAGTTGTTATTATACACAAACTCTGCTAATGGAAGATATTTCTCCCAACTATTGCCAAACTCCTGAATGTAATACCTTAGCATATCCTTTAGTATTTGTATTACTTGCTTGGATTATCCATTTATTTGTGGATGAAAAGCATTACTATAGTCTAAGTGAGTTCCCAATGGTTCCTAGAGTTTATTCTAAAACCTAGATGTAAATCGAAGATCTCTATCTAAAATAATGAAGGAAGGGACACCATGCAGTCTTACAATCTCATTGATGAAAATTTTAGCTAGCTTAGTTAATGGAAAATCAGATCTGGCTAGTATAAAATATGTAGACTTTGTCAATCTATCAACTATCACCTAGATGGAATTATGTTACCTTCTAGTGAGTGGTAAACCAAACATAAAGTTTATAGTGACTCGATCCCACTTCCATTCTAGTATGGTAATTAGGTGTAGCAATCTAAAAGGAACCTAGTATTTTGTTTTTACTTGTTGAAATGTTAAAGATTTGGCAACAAAAACTACTATGTCTCTCTTCATTCTAGGCCACCAGTATTTTGCCTTCAAATATTGATACATTTTATTGTAATCTGGATGAATGGCACAACGATTGTTTATACATGTATATATTGGGCTAACACACACACACACACACACATATATATATATATTCATGAATTTCTAAATGACACTATACTAAAGAATATACATGTTTGTTATTAATCTATTGAGATTAATGTTGTATATAGTTGAAATGTCAAATTTACACAAATGAAGAAGTAATGCTATTAATAGAGTATATGCGGGCTTATAGAATAAACTTAGTATGTTTATACATGAATTGTAAGGCCCCTAACATGACCCTATTTTAATATGCATTTTTGAATGGGATTTTTGAGTGATTAAGATTAAATTAAATGAGAATTTTGTATAAGTAAGGGTTAAGGGGGTAAATTATCATGTTATTATGTTATTGCATGAAAATAAAATTTAAAGTATGGTTTAACATTAATTGAGGGTGCAATTGAAGTAAAAAGTATTAATTTGGGGTAAATTTATAGTTTTGGAAACTCAAGAGTCAAATATGGATAGAAATTTATGTTTAAAGGTCAATTTGAGAGAAGGAATGAATTGTAAGGTAAATGTAAGACATGCAAATTTTCAAGGGACAAAAGAGGGAATTTTCTTTGTATAAAAGACAAGAGTTAGTTGAGATGGAGGTGGCGTGTTGTGAGTGCAGGTCGGTATTTGAGTGAGAGAAACCAGAAATCTTCAAATCTTCTTTCTTTCATTTCCATTGAATCATCTCAAGCAATTAGATGATAATTTTAGTTGGTTAATCAAGAGTTCAATGCATTAAAATTAAGGTAATTAAACTGTTAATTGAACCCTTCATCATCATCTTCTTCTTCTTTTCATTTTGACTGAGGAGAACGTTAACTAAGTGTTGGAAATTTGAATGATTGTGATATTTGTGAAGGAGAAGAGGAAGGAAGAGCAAAGGCAAGGGTATAGCTAGAGGTTGAAGACATAGGGATTTTCAGCCAAGGTATAGGAATTTAGGCTGTTCATATTGCATGTGGAATTAATTGCTGGAATTGGTTATGATTTACAGAAATTAAAAGTTATGCTTTGCTGGATTTTTAACGATGTGAGGTTGAAGAACATAATAGGTTTTTGCTGAGTTGTGAATATCTTCACGAGTCGTGATTTATTGTCCGACTTATGAAGCTCTTCAGGAGTCGTGCATCTATTTTCTTATGAGTCATTCGTGACTGTTAATTCTCACTCATGAATACCTTCACGAGACATAAATTTTAGTCTGACTCGTGAGCCTCTTTACAAGTTATGATATGTAACTTCTTTTCCACTCGAGAACCCCTTCACGAGATGTGAGTTTTGGCCTTTTTAGCTTCACTCATGAATCTCTTCACGAGTCGAACACTTCGTCACAACTGAATGACATGTCTTGATTGTTTTTCTCATAAGTTGAGCTATAGAATAGTAAATTGAATGATTCTTTTTTGCATTGGAAAATAGACGTCTATAACTATATTTCATATGAAGGAACCTAGACATAAATCTGCCTCTAATTTCATGGAATTTAGGGTTGAATCCGAACTAGTTCCCAAGACTACACACAGAAATAGAATTTACAATAATGGGCATATCTTTTTGTAGAGATTCTAAAATGTTACAAAATAAAATTCTAGAAAAATTAGAGACATGAAAGTCTAACTTTGATGAAGAAATGTTGGTTTAAATCCTTCTAAATGTTACATTATAAATTGTTCTAAATGACAGTCCACACTATTTGGTTTTAAAAAATAGCCTATAGTATATTTCAAATAACTCAAGCTATAGGTCAGATATTGAGATGAATTTTGATGCTCTGGTAACTAGACACATAGGGGGATAAAATTGTGCAAGATCATTTTGACTAAAAATGACATTTTCCTTTCCAATTGTGGCTCACAAGTAGAGTCCAGAATGCTGCCCTTTACAGATTGTTGCTGCACTTGATTTTATGATTACTAATTAAATTGAGACAAATAGTTGTTTGTGTGATAGTAAAATAAATTGGATAGGGCATGTAATATGACTATCAATGAAGGATTTATATGCATACATATACATTCATTTGTGTATATGGATAAAGATTAGTGATGAAATATCTAACCTATACATGTACATGATTGCCATATGCCAAATTGATGTATGCATATGTAATCCTATAACATGAAAGTGCACATGATCTGAATGATGATATAGGCGTATGTATTGGTAAACATGCTTATAAGAAAAAGCCTACTATATGCGAATGTACCTACAGGTATGTACATTTACGATTATGCATATGAGTGTATGAGCATGTAATTGCCCTAAGAGAAGAAGATGCTTTAGCATGACTATGAACATTTGAGATGCTTAATGAGAAATGATCAAGTATATGATATGATGATTATATGTCATGCCTATATGTCATGATGCAAATTTATAGTCACATGAATTGGATGAGCTAATTGTATAACTTGGCTTATAAAATGTGCATATATCTGTTTATGCACTAGAGAATCTCATAGTTTTACAAGACTCTGTATATGTTCAAATAATATACTCTGAATATAGTCTTAATATGTGAATTGAACACGAATATAGTTCTACCTAGAATAGAGTTTCAGATGTGGATAGATAGGCACCTATAGGGAAATTGCAGCTGCCATAGTTTGGCCTAATTGGGTCTAAAGTATGTTTGATCCCATTTGGATCATGAACAACCTTGTTTGGGTTGATAGGCGACCCCGTTTGGGTTTGCTTAACCGATCTATAGTATAATTTGGCCCCGTTTGGGTCTATATATTTGATATCTTTGGATATTCTTCATTTTGATACTGAAGTGTATCGATAGTTCCTGTTATCCACTGATAAAGATAAGGTAGGCTAAACTTTATTTATAGTAATGATCAAAATTAAACAGTTAAAGTTTATTTGACTAAAGATTGATATTGTGGATTATATTATTGGTTTGCCCATAGAAATTATGTTTCATTTGAATATGTTCATATGGGAAATTGCTCTCTATATGAATTATGAATATGAGAATATGTTTATGTACATGAGGATATGTTTTATGTTTTAAAGAGTTTGGTTATTATTGTCATGTTATTTTGTACATTTTATTTATAGGACATGTTGTATGTATATTTTGATGACTGTTGTGAGTGGTCATCCATCTGTAGATATTCCCTACTAAGCTTTATAGCTTAGCACAGGTAATTTATCCATGTAGGTACAATTAACAAGCCTTTTGTTGAGGGATGATCTCTACATCAGGAAGGACCAACCATCGACTGTTAACCTTGATGTAGGATATTTTTGTACTACTATTATCATATGTTTAGCTTTTTTGCCAGTTATCTTATAAAATGTGTATAACCGATGTGAAGTATTGTAACTCAGTAGTAGTAAAGCTAAGAAAGAGTATGTGTGCATGTGATATACATAAAGTAATATTCATATAGTATAGTATGCATGATATTAAGTATGCAATGCAATACAGGAATAAACTTGTAGCACATACATAAGTATATGAAACCGTATGACATGATTAATGGTAAAATGATAGTTAAACGAATATATTGTATAAGCATGATTAATAGTATTTAAATTATCAGATAAATATGTTTTTTGCATAGGGGGTGCTACAATTTGTGGTATCAGAGCCTAGGTTTAGCCTTTTCTGGGTAAAAATGAACCTAGGATTTTATAGTATGATATAGTGTTTTGTTGGCCTGATGCAGAAGTCCTTGTTTTCTTTTAGATCGAAGATGGAGAGCTCTAGAGATGCTTTTAAGGAATCGTCCGAAAGTAACAGGTCGGTTAGAACCAATTCCTCCAATCTTGGATCTTCATCATCCAATCCAAATGAGGTTCCAATAGCCATCCCTGCAAAAGCATTGTTAAATATATCACAGGATATGGCTCAAATTCTTCAAAGGATGACTGCACCTAAAGCTCCAATATTTGAAATTAGGAAGCATAGTACTGAAGAGTTATTAGGCACTAATCTGGAACAGTCTGAGGAAGCTAAATTTTGGCTGGAAAGGCTAGAGAGAATTTTTGATGAAATCCACTGTCCAGTGGGTAATAAGGCATCTTATACTGTGTCCTTATTATAGGGAGCTGCTTATGATTGGTGGAAGTTGGTGTTGAAGCAACCCCTGTTACCAGATACTCTTACATGGGAATTTTTCATAGCTGAATTCAAGAAAAAGTATGTTACTGAGGCATATAAGCAAGAGAAGTTGAAGCAATTTCTAAACTTAAAGCAGAGAATTATGTCTATGGCTGAGTATGAGAAAGAATTCAGTCACCTGTGCAAATATGTTCCTGATGAGATGTTAACTAATGCTTTTAAATGTAGACAGTTTGAAGATGGGTTAAATGATCGTATCAGAGAAAAGTTAATTGGATCTACATCTTTGCAAGTGGTTAACTTCACTCAACTGGTTACAGCAGCATTGCGAGTTAAAAAGAATGAAATTGAAAAAAGAGAGAGAGAATAGAGAAGGAGTGGGTCCAAGGGTGGATCTTTTACAGGAAAGAGAGCTAGAGGAGCTCAAGAAAATCAGCTAGCTGAGTTTGGCTATAGTTCTGCAAAAAGGGACTGGAGACAAGAATCATCTGCAGTGTCTAAGCAAGGAAGGGAAGCTTTAGGGAAACAGAGTGGGGGGCAACCTCTAGTGTGTCCCCATTGTACTAGGCAACATTGGGGTAGTTGAAGGAAATTGATGAGGGTGTGTTTCAAGTGTAGTGGTACCGATCACTTCATGGCAAACTGTCCTTCGAAGAGGGAACAAGGTGTTGGACAGTAGGGTAGTAGAGGAACTTTTAATACACCACCTTCGGGTAGAGGCAAAGGAAGAGGACATGGGGGATCGAGTCATCAGGGATCCCAGTCCAAGAACATTTTTGAATCAGTTGAAAGACCCACAGCTCTAGTTGTTCCTATTCGGGCTTATGCAATGAAAGCTAGAGAGGATCAGAGTTCTCCAGAAGTCATCTCTGGTATTTTCTCTCTATTTGATTCTGACATGCATACACTGATTGATCTTGGTTCAACTTATTCTTATGTTTGCACTGGGGATATAGGTAGAAATGAGTCTACTGTACATGAACTAGAATATGATATATGTGTAACCAACCCTTTGGGTCATAGTGTTGTTGTTAATAGAGTGCATAAACAGTGTCCTATGTAATTCAAGGGAAAGAATTTCTTGCTGATCTTATTGAATTGCCATTTTTGGAGTTTGATATTATACTGGGTATGGATTGGCTGTCTAGACATCATGCAGTGATTAATTGTGAAGATAAAACTGTAACTCTTATTGGTGTTGATGGTAAAGAAACTATAGTTCAGGGCATTTGATCTAAACCCATAGCTAATGTAATAATAGCTATGCAAGCTAAGCGATTTCTGAGAATAGGGTGTGAAGCTTTCTTAGCACATGTGCTTGATTCAAGAAAAGAGATTGTGAATCTCCAAGAGAATCCAGTGGTGAAAGAATTTCCTGATGTGTTCCCTGAAGACTTACCTAGTCTTTCACCTGAAAGGGATGTTGAGTTGTCTATAGAAATTCTACCTGGTACAGCTCCTATTTCGAAGGCACCCTACAGGATGGCTCCTTTAGAATTGAAGGAACTAAAGGTTCAACTACAGGAGTTACTTGACAAAGGCTTCATTAGGCCTAGTGCATCACCTTAGGGTGCGCCGATTTTATTTGTGAAGAAAAAAGATGGGTCTATGAGGATGTGTATAGATTACAGATAGTTAAATAAGGTAACAATGAAAAATAAGTATCCTTTACCTAGAATTGAAGATTTATTTGATCAGTTGAAGGGTGTTGGAGTGTTTTCCAAGATTGATTTGCAATCGGGTTATTATCAACTTCGGGTTAAGGATGTGCATGTTTCCAAAACAAACTTTAGAACCCGATATGGGCATTATGAGTTTCTGGTGATGCCATTTGGGTTAATAAATGCACCCACTGCATTTATGGATCTTATGAATAGGGTATTTAGACCCTACTTGGATCAATTTGTTGTTGTGTTCATAGATGACATTTTGGTGTATTCGAGAAATGAAGCGAAACATGCTGAGCATTTGAGAATTGTTTAACAGATTTTAAGGGAGAATAAATTATATGCTAAGCTGAGAAAATGTGATTTTTGGTTTAAGGAAATTTCTTTCCTTGGTCATGTAGTATCTTTTGAAGGCATTAGAGTGGATCCAGCAAACATTGAGGCTATAGTGAATTGGAAGCCACCTCGAAATATGATAAAAGTGAGAAGTTTTCTAGGCTTAGCAGGTTATTACCGTCGTTTTGTGAAAAGCTTTTCAATTATAGCTGCACCACTCACTAAACTGTTGAGAAAGGGCATAAAGTTTGAGTGGACTAACCGATGTCAGGCAAGCTTTGATCAGTTGAAGAAATTTTTTACAGAGGTTCCAGTTTTGACACAACCAGTTATAGGAAAGGAGTATGCTATGTATAGTGATGCTTCCAGAGTTGACTTGGGGTGTGTGTTAATGTAAGATGGTAAAGTAATTGCCTATGTATCTTGACAGTTGAAGCAGCATGAGCAAAACTATCCAACCCATTACCTAGAGTTAGCAGCAGTAGTGTTTGCCTTAAAAATTTGGCGACAATATTTGTATGGGAAAAAGTACAGAATCTATACAGATCACAAGAGTCTCAAATATTTGCTCACTTAAAAGGAACTTAACTTGAGGCAGCGAAGATGGTTAGAACTGTTTAAAGATTATGATTGTATAATGGATTACCATCCAGACAAAGCTAATGTTGTAGCTGATGCCTTGAGCCGTAAGATGATGGCTGCTATGATTGCACATCACTATAGATGGAAACTTACATATGATGGTGCTTTAATAGCACAGTTGAAGGCTAGACCTTGCTTGAGGCAAACAGTGATTGATGCTCAGAAACTTGATGAAAGGTTACAACAGATTTTGAAGTCTTCACATGAAAGGACCCAGTCTGAGTGTTCAGTGAAAGAGGATGGGGGTGTGTATTATCAGAATAGATTATATGTTCCTGATGACAAAGAATTAAAAAGAACAGTATTGAATGAGGGTCACAATACAATATTTACTATGCACCCTGGTGGGAATAAGATATACTAGGATTTGAAATAATGTTATTGGTGGCCTAGCATGAAGAAGGATGTGGTAGCATATGTCTCCAAATGTTTGACTTTCAGCAGGTGAAAGCAGAGCACCAGTTACCCTCTGGTTTGTTGAACCCCATCCTAATTCCACAGTGGAAATGGGAGAATATTACTATGGATTTTGTAACAGGATTGCCCCTTTCACAGAAAAAGCATGATGTAGTTTGGGTTATAGTTGATAAGCTGACTAAATCAGCTCATTTCATACCAATTCGGATGGATTACCCGATAGATAAACTGGCAGAACTTTATGTAAATGAGATTGTTAGACTGCATGGCATTTCGTTGTCAATAATCTCTGATCAAGATCTGAGATTCACATCAAGATTCTAGCAGAGTTTGCAACAAGCACTAGGAATTCAACTCCGTTACAGTACAACATTCCACCCTCAGACGGATGGGCAATCTGAACGGGTTATCAAAATTCTAGAAGATATGATGAGAGGATGTGTTTTGGATTTTGCAGGAAGTTGGGATAGATATTTAGCTTAATTGAGTTCGCCTATAATAACAATTATCAAAGGAGCATCGAGATGGCACCTTATGAGGCCTTGTATGGCCGAAAATGTTGAACTCCTATTTACTAGACTGAATTGTCGGAGCGCAAAGTTATTGGCCCAAATATTGTTAAAGATACAGAAGAAAAGGTACAAGTTATCAAGTAGAGATTGAAGGAAGCTAGTGATAGACAAAATTCGTATGTTGACTTAAAAAGAAAAGATATTGAATATCAAGTGGGTGACAAAGTGTTTTTGAAAGTGTCCCCTTGGAGAAAAGAATTGAGATTTGGGAAAAAGGGTAAATTGAGCCCAAGGTTTATTGGCCCATGTGAGATTCTTTAAAGAGTTGGGCCATTGGCGTATAGGTTAGCTCTCCCTATAGAACTAGCCAAACTCCATGATGTGTTTCATGTTTCTATGCTTCAGAGGTATTAATCAGATGAATCCCATGTGATACCAGTTTAAGATGTGGAAGTACAGCCGGATTTCACTTATGATGAAGAGCCTATAGCAGTTCTGGCTAGAGAAGTTAGAAAGCTAAGAAATAAGCAAATTCCACTTGTTAAAGTGCTCTGGCAACATCACGATTTACAAGAAGTTACTTGGGAGCCAGAAACAGCTATGAAGGAACAACATCCTCACTTATTCAATACAGGTATGAATTTTGAGTGCAAAATTCTTAAGGGGGAGAGAATTGTAAGGTCCCTAACATGACCCTATTTTAATATGCATTTTTGAATGGGATTTTTGAGTGATTAAGATTAAATTAAATGAGAATTTTGTATAAGTAAGGGTTAAGGGGGTAAATTATCATTTTATTATGTTATTGCATGAAAATAAAATTTTAAAGCATGTTTTAATATTAATTAAGGGTGCAATTGAAGTAAAAAGTATTAATTTGGGGTAAATTTATAGTTTTGGAAACTCAAGAGTCAAATATGGATAGAAATTTATGTTTAAAGGTCAATTTGAGAGAAGGAATGAATTGTAAGGTAATTGTAAGACATGCAAATTTTCAAGGGACAAAAGAGGGAATTTTCTTTGTATAAAAGACAAGAGTTAGTTGAGATGGAGGTGGCGTGTTGTGAGTGCAGGTTGGCATTTGAGTGAGAGAAACCAGAAATCTTCATCTCTTCTTTCTTTCATTTCCATTGAATCATCTCAGGCAATTAGATGATAATTTTAGTTGGTTAATCAAGAGTTCAATGCATTAAAATTAAGGTAATTAAACTGTTAATTGAACCTTTAATCTTCTTTTTCTTCTTCTTTTTTTCATTTTGACTGAGGAGAACGTTAACTAAGTGTTGGAAATTTGAATGACCGAAGGAAGGAAGAGTGAAGGAAAGGGTATTGCTAGAGGTTGAAGACATAGGGATTTTCATCCAAGGTATGGGAATTTAGGCTGTTCATATTACATGTGGAATTAATTGCTAGAATTGGTTATGATTTACATAAATTTAAAGTTATGTTTTGCTGGATTTTTAACAATGTGAGGTTGAAGAACAGAATAGGTTTCTGTTGAGTCGTGAATATCTTCATGAGTCGTGATTTATTGTCTGACTCGTGAAGCTCTTCACGAGTCGTGCATCTATTTTCTTGTGAGTCATTCGTGATTGTTGATTCTCACTCGTGAATACCTTCACGAGTCATGAATTTTAGTCTGACTCATGAGCCTCTTCATGAGTCATGATATGTAACTTCTTCTCCACTCATGAACCCCTTCACGAGACATGAGTTTTGGCCTTTTTAGCTTCACTCGTGAATCTCTTCATGAGTCGAACACTTCGTCACGACTAAATGACCTATCTGGATTATTTTTGCTGATACATTGAGCTATAAAACAACAAATTGAATGATTGTTCTTGGATTGGAAAACAAACTTCTATACCTATATTTCATATGAAGGAACCTAGACTTAAATCTGCCTCTAATTGCATGGAATTTAGGGTTGAATCTGGACTAGTTCCCAAGACTGCACACAGAAACATAATTTACAATAATGGGCATATCTTTTGTAGAGATGTTGAAATGTTACAAAATAAAATTATGGAAAAATTAGAGACATGAAAGTCTAACTTTGATGAAGAAATGTTGGTTTAAATCCTTCTAAATTTTACATTATAAATTGTTCTAAATGACAGTCCACACTGTTTGGTTTTAAAAACAGCCTATAGCATTTTTCAAATAACTCAAGCAATAGGTCAGATATTGAGATGAAATTTGATGCTCTGGAAACTAGACACATAGGGGGATAAAATTATGGAGGATCATTTTGACTAAAAATGACATTTTCCTTTCCAATTGTGGCTCACAAGTAGAGTCCAGAATGCTGCCCTGTACAGATTGTTGTTGGATTTGATTTTATGATTACTAATTAAATTGAGACAAATAGTTGTTTTTGTGATAGTAAAATAAATTGGATAGGGCATGTAATATGACTATCAATGAAGGATTTATATGCATACATATATATTCGTTTGTGTATATAGATAAAGATTAGTGATGAAATATCTAACCTATACATGTAATTAGACTTGTACATGATTGTCATATGCCAAATTGATGTATGCATATGCAATCCTATGACATGAAAGTGCACATGATCTAAATGATGATAAAGGCATATGTATTGGTAAACGTGCTTATAAGAAAAAGCCAATATGCGAATGTACCTACAGGTATGTACATTTACGATTATGTATATGAGTGTATGAGCATGTAATTGCCCTATAAGATGAAGATGCTTTAACATGACTATGAACATGTGAGATGCTTAATGAGAATATGATCAAGTATATGATATGATGATTATATGTCATGCCTATATGTCATGATGCAAATTTATAGTCACATGAATTGGATGAGCTAATTGTATAACTTGGCATATGAAATGTGCATATATCTTTTTATACACCAGAGACTCTCATAGTTTTACAAGACTTTATATATGTTCAAATAGTATACTCTGAATACAGTCTTAATATGTGAATTGAACATGAATATAGTTTTGCCTGCAATAGAGTTTCAGATTTGGATAGATAGGCACCTATAGGGAAATTGCAGCTGCCATAGTCTGGCCCAATTGGGTCTAAAGTATGTTTGATCCCGTTTGGACCATGAACAACCCCATTTTGGTTGATAGGCGACCTCGTTTGGGTCAGCTTGACCGTTCTATAGTATAATTTGGCCTCGTTTGGGTCTATAGATTTTATATCTTCGGATATTCTTTATTTTGATACCGAAGTATATCGATAGTTCCCGTTATCCACTGATAAAGCTAAGGCTGGCTAAACTTTATTTATAGTAATGATCAAAATTAAACAGCTAAAGTTTATCTAACAAAAGATTGATATTGTGGATTATATTGTTGGTTTGCCCATAGAAATTTTGTTTCATTTGAATATGTTCACATGGGAAATTTCTCTCTATATGAATTATGAATATGAGAATATTTGTCACTCTCCTGGGTACAATGTTTATGTACATGAGGATATGTTTTATGTTTTAAAGTTTTTGGTTATTATTGTCATGTGATTTTGTACATGTTATTTATAGTACATATTGTATGTATATTTTGATGACCATTGTGAGTGGTCATCCATCTGTAGATATTCCCCACTAAGCTTTATAGCTTAGCAAAGGTTATTTATCCGTGTAGGTACAATTAACAAGACTTTTGTTGAGGGACGATCTCTGCATCAGGAAGAGCCAACCATCGACTGTTAACCTTGATGTAAGATATTTTTCTACTACTATTATCATATGTTTTGCTTTTTGGCCAGTTTTCTTATAAAATATGTATAACCGATGTGAAGTATTGTAACTCGGTAGTATTAAAGCTAAGAAAGAGTATGTGTGCATGTGATATACATAAAGTAATATTCATATAATATAGTATGCATGATACAAAGTATGCAATGCAATACAGGAATAGACTTGTAGCACATACATAAGTATATGAAACCGTATGACATGATTAATGGTAAAATGATAGTTAAACGAATATATTGTATAAGCATGATTAATAGTATTTAAATTATCAGATAAATAGGGTTTTTGCATAGGGGGTGCTACAATTTGTGGTATCAGAGCCTAGGTTTAGCCTTTTCTCGATAAAAATGAACCTAGGATTCTATAGTATGATATAGTGTTTTGTTGGCCTGATGCAGAAGTCCCTGTTTTCTTATAGATCGAAGATGGAGAGCTCTAGAGATGCTTTTGAGGAATCGGCTGAAAGTAACAGGCCAGTTAGAACTAATCCCTCCAATCTTGGATCTTTATCATCCAATCCAAATGAGGTTCTAGCAGCCATCCCTACAGAAACATTGTTAAAGATATCACAGGATATGGCTCAAATTCTTCAAAGGATGACTGCACCTAAAGCTCCAATATCTGAAAGTAGGAAGCATGGTGCTGAAGAGTTTTTAGGCACTAATCTAGAACAGTCTGAGGAAGCTAAATTTTTGTTGGGAAGGCTAGAGAGAATTTTTGATGAAATCCATTGTCCAGTGGGTCATAAGACATCTTGTGCTGTGTCCTTATTATAGGGAGCTACTTGTGATTGGTGGAAGTTGGTGTTGAAGCAACCCCAGTTACCAGATCCTCTTACATGGGAATTTTTCACAGCTAAATTCAAGAAAAAGTATGTTACTGAGGCATATAAGCAAGAGAAGTTGAAGCAATTTCTAAACTTAAAGCAGAGAATTATGTTTGTGGCTGAGTATGAGAAAGAATTCAGTCACCTATACAAATATGTTCCTGATGAGATGTTAACTGATGCTTTTAAATGTAGACAGTTTGAAGATGGGTTAAATGATCGTATTAGAGAAAAGTTAATTGGATCTACATCTTTGCAAGTGGTTAACTTCACTCAACTGGTTACAGCAGCCTTGCGAGTTAAAAAGAATTAAATTACAAAAAGGGAGGGAGAACAGAGAAGGAGTGGGTCCAAGGGTGGATCTTTCACAGTAAAGAGAGCTAGAGGAGCTCAAGAAAATCAGCCAGTTGAGTCTGGCTATAGTTCTACAAAAAGGGACAGAAGACAAGAATCATCTGCAGTGTCTAAGCAAGGAAGGGAAGCTTCAGGGAAACAAAGTGGGGGGCAACCTCCAGTGTGTCCCCGTTGTTTTGCTTTTTGACCAGTTATCTTATAAAATGTGTATAACCGATGTGAAGTATTGTAACTCACTAGTAGTAAAGCTAAGAAAGAGTATGTGTGCATATGATATACTTAAAGTAATATTCATATAGTATAGTATGCATGATACAAAGTATGCAATGAAATACAGGAATAGACTTGTAGCACATACATAAGTATATGAAATTGTATGACATGATTAATGGTAAAATGATAGTTAAACGAATATATTGTATAAGCATGATTAATAGTATTTAAATTATTAGATAAATAGGGTTTTTGCATAGGGGGTGCTACAAAATATGCTTTTACTTCATTATGACATAGACATGAATATGCATTAATATATAATTATTGTTCCTATAAATATATCATATAAGTATGATAATACAAAGCTTATGTAAGTATGAATTTATAATCATAAACAAAAGTGTTCTAAAACATATGATATGTTTAAAAGAAATATGGAAATATAGATGTGTGGGCATGTATACTTTGAATAGAGGTGCTCAATGTAATGAGATGATAAATGTTGTTTACATATATGATATTGTGGAAATACATGTCATGACCTCCTTATAAATAAAGGATAGTAATGCTAAAAAGTGGAAGTAGTCATATCATGTTTACCTTATATAGTTCATATGAGTATACATTTTTATAAGTGTATACATATAGATATGATTAAACTTATGTGAATAAAGTTAAAGTAAAGCAAAGTGAATTTTTATGAAAGGAATTAATTTATTGTATTGATCTAGGATATGGATAGATAGGCATGCCTATAAGCGTACCTAGCAGCTGCTTCAGAATAGTTTTGACTCGTTTAGGTCTACTAAAAAATTAAAAGTTTTTGCAACCCTATTTGGGTTTAAAAGTTAGCGTTGATTTGAACAACCCTGCTTGGGTTGTAGCCGGCCTTATTTGGGCCCATTTGACTAGTTCAAGTCATTTGTTTGACACCATTTGGGTCTAAGTTATCTATTTGACCCCATTTGGGTCTAACTTATCTTTTTCACCCTATTTGGGTCACATATACTGTTATACCCTTTTTGGGTTCATAGTTTTTGCCTCGAAACTTCCATATTAACCCCATTTATCCACTTTTTTAGATAGTGCAGGCTTAATTACAAAGTTTAAGAAAAGTTTAATGACGAATTTAAAGTTTTATAAAGCATAAAAGTTCTTAATTGACTTCATATTATATTACGTATAGAATTCATTTTATTGTAAATAGAACGTGCATCTACAAGAAGACCACATAGTAAAAATATGTAAGCAATATTATTAGTATAAAAAATACATGCTAGCTTGTTAAATGATGAACTTGCATTGTATTAATGCTTTGATTACAATGTACAATTTCTGAAGAAACTTGTGTTGGGGTAAAGGGTATTATATTATTGAATGAACACAACAATTGTCATAATTACAAAAGCATTTTTCCATATAAATGAAATATAAGAGTTATACAATAACACCCATTCCTTGTAATGTTTATATATGGTTATATCTATATGTGTTTGTAATGTTGATATGTGCATATTTAATGACATGTATTTGTTATTGTGGTTCAAAGCATGTAAATCTAAGACCCATGACCTTGGTATATAAGAATAGTCTGGTGATGATGTATAATTGATATGCATGATTAATAGGCTTGTTTTATAATACACTTAATACATTGAAACACGAGTAATTTTATACATTATAAATTAAGCTTTAATTAATATAATAATATCATGGTATTGGATGTGTCGATTTGATAGATAATTCTAATATGTGTATAACAAAGAGAAACAAGAATAGATGAAAAGATAATTTCAATTTATGTGAGATTGTATAAGAGTTTAATAGAAGATAATTATGTTTTTATGGTTTAGCATCAATTAAGAAACTAATCATATAATACATAGTTAAATTTAAAACCACAGGATGTTGGATCTTACATGATTATATATGGTGAATGAAGCATCCATCAAATTTTTATAGTTTAACTTTAAGATTTCCATAAGTGGATATTGTAGCACCCCCTATGCAAATACCTCATTAAACATGCATCATGAATACTATTAATCATGCTTATACTACATGTTCATTTAATCATCATTTAGCCATTAATCATGCCATATGATTTCATATGCTTATATTCGTGCTACAAGTCTATTCATGTTATTCCTTTTTATACCTATTATCATGCATACTAAACTATATGAAGATTACTTTATGCATATCACATGCACACACATCTGTCTTAGCTTTACTACTAATGAGTTACAATATTCCACATAGGTTTTATACATATCATAAGATAACTGGCCCATATACAAAACATATGATAATTGTATTACAAAATATCCTACATCAAGGTTATAAGTCGATGGTTGGCCCCTCCTAATGCAGAGAACGTCCCTCAATAAAAGTCTTGCTATTTGAACCTACACAGATAAAATAACTCGTGCTAAGCTATAAAGCTTAGTGGGGAATATCTACAGATGGATGACCACTCACATAGGTCATCAAAACATACATATACAATATATATATATATATATTATAAACAACATGTCCAACATAGCATGGCAACAATAACATATACTTTAAAGCATAAAGCATATTCTCATGTGCATAACATTGTACCCAAAGAGTAACAAATATTCTCATATTCATAATTCATATAGACAGTAATTTCCCATGTAAACATATTTAAATGAAACATAATTCATGTGGTAAAACAACATTATAATCCACAATATCAATCTTTAGTCAAATCACTTTAACTGTTTAATTTTGATCATTACTATGAATAACGTTTAGCCTGCCTTAGCTTTATCGGTGGATAACGGGAACTATGGATACACATTGGTATCAAAGAGGGATATCCGAAGATATCAAATCTATAAAACCAAATGGGGCCAAACTGTACTGTGGACCGGTCAAGCATGACCAAACGGGGTAGGCTATCAACCCAAACAGGGCTGATCATGATCCAAACAGGATCATATATATACTATGGACCCAATCAGGCCAAACTATGGCAGCTGCAATTTCCCTATAGGCGCCTATCTGTCCATATCTAAAACTCTATCCCAGGCAGAACTATATTCGTGTTCAATTCACATATTAATACTGTATTCATAGTATAATGTTGTGCACATATACATAGTCTTATATGACTATGAATTCTATGGTGCATAATCAGATATATGCACATTTCACATGCCAAGTTATACATTTGGCTTATTCAAATCTGTATGACTATATAATTTGCATCATAACATATAGGCATGACATATAATCATCATATCATATACTTGATCATGTTCTCATTAAGCATTTCACATGTTTATAGTCATGCTAATTCATCTTCTATCTCATAAGGCAATTACATGCTCATATACTCATATACATAATCATAAATGTACATACCTGTGGGTACATTCGCATATAGTTGATTTATTCTTATGAGCATATTTCCAACACATATATATACCTTTATCATCATTCAAGTCATGTGCTATACAACATATCAACATGTTTTCATATGGGCACATACACATGCCAAGGTCATACTATTATAATCCCTATTTTATAGCATAGGTACATGTCAATATGTGCACTTTTATGTCATAGGATTTACATGTGTATATATATCAATTTGGCATATGACCATCATGTACAAGACTAATCACATGTATAGGTTAGATATTTCATCACTAGTCTTTATTCATATACACAATTGAATGCATCTGTATTCATATAAATCCTTCATTGATAGTCATATTACATGCCTTATTCAATTAACTTTACTATCACATAAGCAACTATTTGTCTCAATCAATTTAAAATCATATTATCAAGTGTAGCAACATTCTGCACATAATTGTAATTTCTGTTACATTGAACAGTCTAGAAAACAAGTCCGGATTCAACCCTAGATTACATATACTTAGAGACAGATTTAAGCTTAGATTTCTTCATATGATATATCGGTATGGAAGTCTATTTTTCAATGCAAAAAGAATCATTCAATTTGCTGTTCTATAGCTCAACTTATGAGCAAAACATTCCAGACAGATCATTCAGTCGTGAAGGGGAGTTCGACTCATGAAAAGCTTCACGAGTGAAGCAAATAAGGCAAATCTCACGACTCGTGAATGTTGGAATTTAATGGTAACATGCATCACATACATGAGCGGAATTTTAAAATTTTTTTAACCATAAGATCTGATCTTGCCATGAATACACAATATAACTATATGAGAATAAGAAAAATCACCTTTGATTTTTGTTGAACAGTTGATTTTACTTCACACCGGGTTGTTGCAAACCACAGTGTCCAAAATCGAACACCTCCAATGAGTAATCCACACTAGAGAGGGGTAAATTGAACCAACAAATTGGTGTTCAACTAGGACTGGCCGAAATCCAAGAGGCTACCAATGGAAGTGGCGCAAAAGGGAGAGAGAATTAAGAGAAAAAGACTTTTCTTTTGTTTTAATCACTTAACCCTAATTCCCATTAGTTGGCCTTTTATAGTTAGGTTAAAATTCCAACTCCTTAATGAGATTGGGCTCTTTAAAATTGCTGGAGAATTATTAATTGGGCTTCTGGAATTAATTATAATCATTTGGGCTTAATTAAATCCAAATTAAATCTTTTCATAAAAGACCATGCACAAAATCCACAAACTAGGCCCTTTGTGCATCTAATTGGATTTAAATACCCAAATGGATTCCAAATCCAACCAAATTAAATATGTGAGTTCCATAACACTTATGTAACATATATAAATTAATTTGGTCCAAGAAAAAGCCCTCTAAGCCCTTCTGTATGGAGTTGGCGTGTAGCCCTTTTCTGGAGGGCTTCCTCCAACTTTTTCATTCCTTTGGCCCTTTATAATTTCTCCAATGGTCCTATTAATTATTATATCAGTCCTATAACACTTATAGTAGTCTTATAACACTTATAAGATAATAATAATTAATCATGAAATACATTATTTCATTTAGGTCCAATTTACAGAACATTTCTCAAAAGTTCCGCGGACAATTTTATTTGATCATAATTAATTAAACTCTTTAATTAATTATTATCATATTCTCCTCTCTACCTTTATAATAATATCAAATATTATTATCCTTGTCATTTTACCTTTTTACCCTTTTCTCTATATGTGTGTGACCTATTGGGTTCCTGTCCATGTTGGCAGTATAATATGTAATTGTGAGTTCTATTCAAAACTCACATGATTTAAACTCCTTTAAATCATTTTATCAATCTCTATTGATATTTTGATACATCATTATACAAGTCATGATTGGCCTCTAGCTATGCATCATGACTACCCAAATGTCAGGAAAGTCATGTGATTTGACTGTACCCTTCCATAGAAACAGTTACCGTGCAATTACTCCTTTCACCACTCTTATCTCAATTAGATTATGAGTATGGATTTCTGTCAACTCATATAAATCTAATTATGTATGTTCTATTAATTTAACCATTGTTCCTAAAATGCCCTTCATGGATCTCCATCCATCTCGGCATATTACTCTGGCCAGAGATTCACTGAACAAGGTAATTATAGAATCATGTGACATAACTTCCCTTGTTAAATTTGGGATGGTGAATCCTTTGTCAATCACTCAACTATCTTCAAGTAGGTCATGATATACCCAATCTCCTAACTATGTTCACTCCCAGTTGGAAGTAATCAGTTATGGAGTCAAAGTATACCACTTGCTACTTAAGATAACTTTGGTGATCTCAAGTCCAAGGATACTTACACAACTGCTATGAAGAGATTCGTCACTGACATAGATTTAATATCCATATGAGGATTCTCTTTGCAGGTCTCCAATGAACTTGTTCCTCTAACAAGCATCCACATGTTAGCTTTGATTATCATCCATAATCACAATTATGAGAACCATTGCTTGAACCATTCAAGAAGCATAACATGTGCTAGTCTGTCCGAATTAACAATGTCCTATCTTGTTAATTCTATGACTAGGGATATTTAGATATTAACATATTTGCATGCAATAGACATCTCACATCATGAACACCTTCATGATTGCCTTTGCACTGTGTTTATAATATCTAGGACTTCATTTATTAATTTAAGATTTACAAACTCATGTATTCAAACACAGCATTAATAAATGAATGATGCCTTTTATTAAGAATATAAATTTCATACATATGAAAAACATCCCTATTACATGGGCTCTAGGGCATACTCTCTAACAATCTCCCACTTGCACTAGAGCCAATCACTCATATGTGTCAGATCCATGCTATTTATATGGTGATCATGCTTTATCTGGGAAAGTGCTTTAGTGAGGGGATCCGCCACATTGTCATCTGTGGGAACCCTTTCTATTTTCACATCATTTCTAGCTACTATTTCCCTTATGAGATGGTAGCGTCTGAGAACATGCTTGGATCGCTGATGAGACCGTGGTTCCTTTGCTTGCGCAATGGCTCCATTGTTGTCTCAATATAAAGGTATCGGATCAACAATGCTAGGCACCACTCCTAGTTCGGTTATGAACTTTTTGATCCAGACTGCTTCTTTGGCTGCTTCTGAAGCAGCAATGTACTCAGCTTCCGTCGTGGAATCAGCAGTTGTTTCTTGTTTGGAACTTTTCCAACTAACTGCTCCTCCTCCCATTATGAACACATAACTAGATTGTGATTTACAATCATCTTTGTCAGATTGGAAGCTGGCATCTGTATACCCATTTACTTCCAAACTGCCCTCTCCATATACTAAGAATATATCCTTAGTCCTTCTCAAGTACTTAAGAATATTCTTGACAGCTACCCAATGTTCCTCTCCAAAATTAGATTGGAATCTGCTTGTGACACTCAAAGCAAATGCTACATCTGGATGTGTACATAACATATCATACATGATAGAACCAATTGCAGATGCATATGGTATTCTATTCATGCTCTCTCTATCCTCCAGTGTCTGTGGACACATAGACTTAGAAAGGTGTTTCCCATGCACCACAGGTATAAACCCTTTCTTAGAGAGATCCATATTGAACCTCTTCAATACTTTATCTATATATGTACTCTGAGAAAGACCTAGCAACTTATTGGATCTATCTCTATAGATCCTTATTCCCAGAATATAGGATGCTTCTCCAAGGTCTTTCATGGAAAATTGCTTGGATAACCATATTTTAACAGATTGGAGAAGAGAAATGTCATTTCCCATGATCAATATGTCATCTATATATAGAACTAGGAAGACAATTGCATTCCCACTGACCCTTTTATACACACAAGGTTCATCTTCATTCTGTGAGAAACCAAACTCTTTGATTGTCTCATTGAATCGTATGTTCCAGCTCCTAGAGGCTTGCTTCAATCCATAAATGGATCTTTGAAGCTTGCATACCTTTTCGCCATTTCCAGATGTGAATCCTTCTGGTTGTGTCATATACACATCCTCAGAAAGATTTCCATTAAGGAAAGCTGTCTTCACATCCATTTGCCAAATCTCATAACCATAATGAGCTGCAATGGCTAAAAGTATTCTTATAGACTTAAGCATCGCTACAGGAGAAAAAGTTTCGTCATAGTCAATACCTTCTTTTTGACGATAACCTTTTGCTACTAAGCGAGCTTTATAGGTAACTATATTACCTTCCATGTCAGTCTTCTTTTTGAAGACCCATTTGCACCCTATGGGCTTTATCCCTTCAGGTGGTTGAGTTAAAGTCCATACTTTATTCTCATACATGGAGTCCATTTCGGACTGCATAGCCTTAAGCCATAAATCACGTTCTGAACTGTTCAAAACTTCTTGATAGCTTGTAGGCTCATTGTCCTCTACTACAGTTATGCCTCTATCCGAATCAACGTGAAATCCATATCTCACAAGGATAGAATGCATCCTAGTAGATCTTCTAGGATTTTGTGTATAATCAGGTTCAACTGTAATCTCATCATTATGAAATTCAGTTTCGTGTTCAATCGGTTGATCTACTTCTATTTATGGGTCCTGAACTTCACCAAGCTCAATTTTACTCCCACTGTCCTCTCGTAGGAGAAATTCTCTTTCCAAGAAGACAGCATGCCTTGAAACAAACACCTTTTGTTCTAAGGGATGATAGAAATAATATCCAAACGTTTCTTTTGGATATCCCACAAATAAACATTTGTCAGACTTAACATCCAGTTTGTCTGGCATTGTCCTCTTCACATAAGTAGGACAACCCCATACTTTCATATGAGAAAGCGTGGGTTTCTTGTTATTCCACATCTCATATGCAGTAACATCAACCGATTTACTAGGAACTCTATTTAACACATAAACAGCAGTTTCTAGTGCATATCCCCAAAAGGACTTAGGCAAGTCCGCTCGGCTCATCATTGATCGAACCATATCTAATAGTGTTCGATTCCTCCTTTCGGATACACCATTGTGTTGTGGTGTATATGGAGGAGTCCATTGAGATAAAATCCCATTATCTCTAAGATAATCCTAAAACTCTTGACTTAAGTATTCTCCACCTCGATCTGATCTAAGTGTTTTAATACTTTTGCCAAGTTGTTTCTCTACTTCATTTCTGAATTCTTTGAACTTTTCAAATGCTTCAGACTTATATTTCATTAGATAGATGTATCCAAACCTGGAATAATCATCTATGAAAGTAATGAAGTAGGAGTAACCTCCTCTAGCATGTGTAGTCATTGGACCACATACATCTGAATGTACTAAGTCCAAAACCATTTTAGCTCGTTCTCCTTTACCAACAAAGGGAGCTTTTGTCATTTTTCCCAATAAACAAGATTCGCATGTATCAAATGATTCATAATCAAATGATCCCAAATCACCTGACTTGTGCAATTTGGTCATGCGTTTTTCATTTATGTGGCCTAAACGACAATGCCATAAGTATGAGGTATTTAGATTATCATGTTTCATTCTCTTGGTATCCATATTATGTACTTCTTTAATTAAATCAAGAAAAAATATACCATTCTCAATGATAGCTTTTGCATAAAATATATTGTTCTTAAAAATGTAACAACATTTGTCCTTTAAAGAAATATCATAATCGTTCATCAAACAACTGAAAGAAATAATACTCTTGGACAAAGCTGGAACATAATAACAATTATTTAATTCCAGTACTAATCCACTAGGAAGAGGCAAATAGTAAGTCCCCACAACTGTTGTAGAGATGTTTTGTCCAGTAGCTGACTGCAAACATATCTCTGCCTTTCCAACTCTTCTAAAGCTTCTAAGCCCCTGTAGATCATTACATAAATGAGATCCACATCCGGTATCTAATACCCAAGATTGTTTTGAAGCAATAGAATAAGTATTAATTTCAATCATATGAATACCTGAAGTAGAAGCATCAGCTTGCTTCTTCTCCTTGAGAGAATCTAGATAGGCCTTGCAGTTACGCTTCCAATGACCATCCTTTCCACAATGGAAGCAAGTTCCTTTGGGATTCTCTTTCTTGGCAACCTTCTTCTTAGAGATCCCACCATTCTTTGGCTGCGCCTTGGTTATCTTCTTCTTCTTCTTCTGCTTCTTGCCTTTAGCAGAAGTGACAACCATGACACTTTTTGGATCCTTCATAAATGATCCATCAGCTGTCTTGAGCATATTGATTAACTCAGGAATGGATACTTGGATCTTGTTCATGTTGAAGTTAAGCACGAAAGGTGCATAACTTGGAGCCAACGAGTACAAGATTAAATCTATGTATAGATCATTATCCATAACATAGCCAAGTCTACTCAAATGCTCAATATACCCATACATCTTTAATGCATGAGTAGCAGCTGAAGTGCCTTCCACCATTTTGCAGCTAAATAGAGCTCGAGCAATCTCATATTGGTCAGTTCTATCCTGAGAAGAATAAAGCTCCTCTAGATGCAAAACGATGGTTCTAGCATCCATCATTTCATGTTGCTTCTGAAGCTCTGAGGACATAGCACCCAGCATCAGACATGCTGCTGTTTCACTATCCTCCATGTATTTTCGATAAATGCCTTTGATCTCATCAATGGCATCATCTGATGGACGTGGTGGTGGATCTTTATCCAAGACATAGTGGATCTTTTCAGCTCTGAGAACAATTCTCACTTGCCTGACCCAGTCAGAATAGTTGTTGCCAACCAGCTTGTTATCCAAGATTGATCGTATGTTAATGTTTGATGTGCTCATGATAATGACCTAGATGTGAAAAAGAAAAGATATGAGAGTATGTTCATATATATATATGCATTAATAAGGTCTTTAATTAATCCATTTACTCCGACTATTTTATTGCGAATTAATAGCCCTCACTATATAATCCGAGAAAACCCGATGGTTTTCATAGTGGGCCAACATCCAATCCTTGATATGTAATTTGACCTTGACTGTGGTCAACAAGCCAAATTCCATACCCTTGAAAGGTAGGTATCTTTATACCAATTGCGTCTCTACACAACTATTGGATCATTAGGTTATCAACTCTTGATGCATGCATATCATATATGCATTCCCTAATCTTGCCTCTAGAACCATTAGCCTTGACTGTGGTCAACAAACTAATGGGCTAGCTAAGATGACCCATTTAATTAGATTTGAACATATTCGATATAATGTGAGCTTGACTGTGGTCAACAACCCATACTATAAAGAACTTTGGTTCTCCTCAAATTAATGGAAGGCTTATATACCTTAGTATTTGTTTGAGGGTTTTAGTTAATTAAGTCTCATCATACATGGTTGGCATACATTGGTATGCATCCTATATCTATCACATAAATATAAGCATACAAATATGGTATAGTTATGGACTTCACTACATTGATTTCCCCGAGCCAAGAGGGAAATCAAAAGGTCACACCTAGGTAGTATGCATGATTCAAACAAGAAAATAATTACATTATCTTCAAGCTTGTTGGATCTCCATTCGGCCCATCTTGCTCCTTGATATTGGTCTCCATCTCTATTTCTAATTCTAATCTAAGTAATCTAATTACATATTACAATTTGAAATGAAATACAAACCAAAAACAAGTGGCCGGGACATGAAAGTCCTCATTGGGCCAAAACATGCATTATGCTCAATCACATTGGGCTTTGTCCATAACTAACCATCATGCCAATCATTCACCCTTATATGCCTTTCTAATGCATAAAGAAATGGATTACTAACTTTGTTTCAACCTTTGAAACTATATTTTGAGTTATTTTAATGATGTGATCAAATTAGGAAACTTTTTCCATTTTGGAAACTTTCATTTTAGGAAACCTTTTTGCATGCATGTGTTCTTGTCTTAATAATCAATCAAATTAATTATTAATTAATTATAAATTGATTATTTAATTAATTAATCATATTAAATAATTAAAAGAATCAATTTTGGGCTTAAAACAAGTGTAGGCCGAAACCCACAGAAGAAAAACCCTAAGTGTGTTCACACACAAACTAGTTTTGTGTCATTTGGACCATTTGGGCCTTTTGGAATGAGCCAAGCCCACTCCAGCCCTTAAAACCCATTAATAAACTTAATTAATGTTTATAATAGTTAATTTAAATCAGCTCTTTGGGCCCACCAAGTCATTCACTAATTTAAACCAAGTCCGTAAACATAATTAAGCCCATTAAGTGGTTTTAATGAATTAAAATTAATCAAATTAATTTAAGGCCTATTTTAATTAATCCAATTAATTAAAAACTCTTTAATATATCATATATATCAGATTTAGAAGATCAAAAGTCGTTCTAACCAAGAACACATCAAGAACACACGAAGAACACCAATTTATCGAACTTTTCGACAAAACTAGTTTTCATGCAAAACTTGTTCGATTTTAATTCCGTTCGATCCTACGGCTTAATATCACATATTAAACACATAAAATATCATCTAAATGATTTTTAAATAGATCCATAAGAAATTAAATTAGAACAGCCCCTACATTACCTAGGGTTTCACGCCAAACCCTAATGAGTTTCACGCCAAACCCTTATGTTAATCATTCAAAAATTTCGTTTTTGTTTCCACCATATTTATTTGATCACACATACAACCAGAAATCAATATTTCTCATTCATGAACAATCAAATCTAATATTTTAAAGTTCATGAAATAAATAACTCAAAACAAAACAAAACTTATTCCGCAGAAAAATATAGAATTGTATATCCATGGCAAAACCTGGCTCTGATACCATGTTGGAATTTAATGGTTACATGCATCACATACATGAGCGGAATTTTAAAATTTTTTTAACCATAAGATCTGATCTTGCCATGAATACACAATATAACTATATGAGAATAAGAAAAATCACCTTTGATTTTTGTTGAACAGTTGATTTTACTTCGCACCGGGTTGTCGTAAACCACAGTGTCCAAAATCGAACACCTCCAATGAGTAATCCACACTAGAGAGGGGTAAATTGAACCAAAAAATTGGTGTTCAACTAGGGCTGGCCGAAATCCAAGAGGCTAGCAATGGAAGTGGCGCAAAAGGGAGAGAGAATTAAGAGAAAAAGACTTTTCTTTTGTTTTAATCACTTAACCCTAATTCCCATTAGTTGGCCTTTTATAGTTAGGTTAAAATTCCAACTCCTTAATGAGATTGGGCTCTTTAAAATTGCTGGAGAATTATTAATTGGGCTTCTGGAATTAATTATAATCATTTGGGCTTAATTAAATCCAAATTAAAT
This sequence comes from Excoecaria agallocha, assembly GCA_037975025.1. NCBI lineage: Eukaryota > Viridiplantae > Streptophyta > Magnoliopsida > Malpighiales > Euphorbiaceae > Excoecaria > Excoecaria agallocha. Next base: position 32,256,433 of record CM075806.1, read on the forward strand.
CTTTTCATAAAAGACCATGCACAAAATCCACAAACTAGGCCCTTTGTGCATCTAATTGGATTTATTACCCAAATGGATTCCAAATCCAACCAAATTAAATATGTGAGTTCCATAACACTTATGTAACATATATAAATTAATTTGGTCAAAGAAAAAGCCCTCTAAGCCCTTCTGTATGGAGTTGGCGTGTAGCCCTTTTCTGGAGGGCTTCCTCCAACTTCTTCATTCCTTTGGCCCTTTATAATTTCTCCAATGGTCCTATTAATTATTATATCAGTCCTATAACACTTATAGTAGTCTTATAACACTTATAAGACAATAATAATTAATCATGAAATACATTATTTCATTTAGGTCCAATTTACATAATATTTCTCAAAAGTTCCGCGGACAATTTTATTTGATCATAATTAATTAAACTCTTTAATTAATTATTATCATATTCTCCTCTCTACCTTTATAATAATATCAAATATTATTATCCTTGTCATTTTACCTTTTTACCCTTTTCTCTATATGTGTGTGACCTATTGGGTTCCTGTCCATGTTGGCAGTATAATATGTAATTGTGAGTTCTATTCAAAACTCACATGATTTAAACTCCTTTAAATCATTTTATCAATCTCTATTGATATTTTGATACATCATTATACAAGTCATGATTGGCCTCTAGCTAGGCATCATGACTACCCAAATGTCAGGAAAGTCATGTGATTTGACTGTACCCTTCCATAGAAACAGTTACCGTGCAATTACTCCTTTCACCACTCTTATCTCAATTAGATTATGAGTATGGATTTCTGTCAACTCATATAAATCTAATTATGTATGTTCTATTAATTTAACCATTGTTCCTAAAATGCCCTTCATGGATCTCCATCCATCTCGGCATATTACTCTGGCCAGAGATTCACTGAACAAGGTAATTATAGAATCATGTGAGATAACTTCCCTTGTTAAATCTGGGATGGTGAATCCTTTGTCAATCACTCAACTATCTTCAAGTAGGTCATGATATACCCAATCTCCTAACTATGTTCACTCCCAGTTGGAAGTAATCAGTTATGGAGTCAAAGTATACCACTTGCTACTTAAGATAACTTTGGTGATCTCAAGTCCAAGGATACTTACACAACTGCTATGAAGAGATTCCTCACTGACATAGATTTAATATCCATATGAGGATTCTCTTTGCAGGTCTCCAATGAACTTGTTCCTCTAACAAGCATCCACATGTTAGCTTTGATTATCATCCATAATCACAATTATGAGAACCATTGCTTGAACCATTCAAGAAGCATAACATGTGCTAGTCTGTCCGAATTAACAATGTCCTATCTTGTTAATTCTATGACTAGGGATATTTAGATATTAACATATTTGCATGCAATAGACATCTCACATCATGAACACCTTCATGATTGCCTTTGCACTGTGTTTATAATATCTAGGACTTCATTTATTAATTTAAGATTTACAAACTCATGTATTCAAACACAGCATTAATAAATGAATGATGCCTTTTATTAAGAATATAAATTTCATACATATGAAAAACATCCCTATTACATGGGCTCTAGGGCATACTCTCTAACAGTGAAGGAGTTCACGAGTGAAGAAGAAAGGCTATACATCACGACTCGTGAAGGAGCTCACGAGTTGGTCTATAATTCACGACTCGAACTAAAATTCACGATTGAAAACCAATGATCCCATAAACAGATGCACGACTCGTGAAGAGCTTCACGAGTCGGACAATAGTTCACGACTCGTGAAGGACTTCATGACTCGGCAAAGATACAAACTGTTCACGAAATTTACTTCGATAAAAACCCGTAAAATGTAATCTTAATTTCTGTCAATCATAACAATTTCCAGCAACTATTTTCCACATGCAATATGATCAGCCTAATTCCCATACCTTGGCTGACAAATCCTATATCTTCAACCTCTAGCAATATCCTTTCCCTTGCTCCTTCTTCCTTCCTCTTCTCCTTCACAAATACCATCACCATCATCATATATTTCCAGCATAATTACATTGTTCTAAGTTTACTTGAAAAGAAGATGAAGATGAAGATGATGGAGGGTTAAATTAAGAGTTTAATTACCTTTAATTTACTGCATTATACTCTTGCTTAACCCACAACATTATCATCAAGTTGCTTGAGATCATTCAATGAAAATCAAAAGGAAGAAGAAGATAATTTTTCTGGTTTTTCTCTCACAATTGTCGATCTCAAAGTCTCACACAACCACCTCCACATTCCACTAACTCCAGCCTTTTATACCAACATAACAATCCTCTCTTTAGTCCCCTAAAAATTTTCATGTCAAACAAATGGCATAAACCTTAATGCATGCTATAAAATGACCCCTCCACTAACTCTTTTTCTTAATTCAACCTATCAATTTAATCATTCTTTCAAATTAACCTTGAATTAAATGCTTTTATTCACAATTGGCCATTAATATGCCACAATTACAAATTAACCCCAATTAACACCTTTATACTTCAATTACACCCTCAAATACTATTAAACCATATTCTTTTATTTTATTTTCATGCAATTAACATAATAGCATGATAATTTATCCCCTTAACTTAATCATAAAAATATGCAAATTAAATTAGGGTCATGTTAGGGTCTTACAGATATAAATTTTAAATTTTATTCATTTCTTAAAATAAATCATTGTTATAACTGAGGCATGATGTGTGCTTGTTGACAATCATTGTGAGTGGTTGTTTATCATGATTTAAGTTCCCCACTAAGCTTTATAGCTTAGCATGGGTGTTTTTTCGTGTAGGTTGCCGAGATAAAAGGTCATCTCAGGGTTGATATATGCAATACATTAGCCAACACAAGTCAGTGAAGATTAAATAGTATATAGACTTTTTTTTTTGTTTCTTTTTGTATTTTAAGGTTTTTATTTTATGTTGTAAATCTTGTATAAGTACAATTATTTTATATATGTAGAATTGTAATGTTGTTAAAGAACTCTTATACAATTAAGTATTATACCTTAAAGTTTTTATATATGTGTTTAGTTAGGCTTTTGTATAAGACAATCCTTATAGTAAGGTTTTCTGTTTGACAGAATAGTAATGCATGATTAAATAGTTAAATTATTGATATCGTTAGGATAAGAGAATTAGCATGTCACAATTAAGTGGTATCATAGCTTAGCTTTATCCATTTCTAGGCTATAGGTGTTTAGAGTTGTTGTTATAGGATGTTTTTGTGTGTTTCCTTAGTGCAGATATCACTATTTTATTCTATATAGATTAAAAGATGGATAAGATGATAGTGTCTAAAGATAAGATAGGTAAAGTTTGTAGTTTTGTGGCTTTGAACTCTTTTGTTCCTAATTCTTCAAAAGTGAACTGTGTTGAAATATAAACTTCCTTGCTTGAAAGGTTAAAAGAGGCGATCCAAGATTTGATATAGATTCTACAAGAGTTATTTGAGCTAAGAATGGTGTTGGATGTTGAAAATAGCTATGATACTCAAGGAAACTATAGTAAGAACTTAAAACAAAAGAATCAAATAAAAGGAAAAATATGCTGAAAAAAGGTTCCTCTAGAAAAATACCACAACTTAAGTAGAATTTAATCAAGAAAGGTGGAGGTCCTCGAGCATCTAAGTGCATTTATTGCTCTAAAAACCATTGGGGTATATGTGGGTGGAAAACATATATAGCACATGAAAATGTGCATTTGAATCTTATTGCATACTTGTAAGCATCCTTCATGCATAGCATAGCATCAAGACTTATATTACATATACAGGTCCCATCTGAAAAGGAAACTGATAGGATATATGTGAGCATAGTAATGATGTAACTGTATGATAAGATTGCTTTTATAAAGAGATAGAGTCATAAGAGAAGCGAATAAGTTAAAGTAAGCTTAAAGGGAAGTTGGTAGAGATAGCATAGAGAAAAAGTTTTTAGTATTAGACACATGAGTATAAGAATGATAGTGATGTATTTGAGTAAATGATGCAAGTATGAATTTGGAGGACAAAGTTCCTTAAGGGGGAGAGATTTTTAAGGACCAAAAATAGGCCCTAGTAGAATTTAAGGATATTAATATGTTATTAAAGTCTAATTATGTCACACCCTTCTATGAACAGTCTTTTCCGATGTTGACTTAACCGTAACAGTGAAATTTTTTTTTTATGCTTAACTTATTAATCACAACCTAATACTGAATCCAATTTCATACCATTATTATTTTTACGAAATTCCGGCAGCATAACGGCTAGTACTTTCTAGCCTCCTGAAAAAATCCAAACAAGTACAGCCTCTCAGAGGCAACACGATTCATATAAACAATAATCATATAACAATAGAACAATCCATTCAATCCATACTCATCATTTACAATTCACATCTGACAATTCTCATATGAACAGTCTTTAACATATTAAACACTTATCTCAATTACATATCATTTCTATACTATCACTAACTAAGTATATACATGCCACACTTACAACAACAAAGATACAATAACTTCATCTTCTTGCTCTGATTCTTCGTGTAATAAGCTTCACTGTACTAAGCTCCCAGAACACCTTGTAACCTGCACGCAGTAAACACTACGTGCTGAGCACTAGATATGCTCAGTGGTGACTATAAATCCAAGAATTTCCCAATTAAGCATAATTTCGTCTTTTAAGACAATACTTTTCTTATTTCATTTAACTTGACTTAACATTAGTTCTTTAAATTCATTAACTTGATATTATCATTTATTTATACAATTTTCTTTACTTTAACTCTAACTTTAACTTTAATTCTTATGATTCTTACCTGGCTTAACTTGTACTTTTACAGTTTCTTAATTACTTTAGCTTTTACTCTTACTGTTTCTCCTTACTTTAACGTTTACTTTTACGGTATCTTTTTTTTTTGCTTTACTTTTACTTTCACGTTGATTTCATTGTCTTTTCATTTAACAAGTTATATTGGTACTAATGTCTTTACTTATGGATCTTATTTCATTCTTTTTACATTAATCATATTCAACTACTTTTAAAATGTATATTTTATATATAAATCTTCATATTATTCTTTTTACACTTACTCATGTTCAACATACTTGTAACCTATTCATTTTACCTTGTTTTGACCTTTTAGCGTAAAATTACGCTTTTGGTCCTTTTGTCTAAAAAGGTCATTTTCAGAATCTTTAAGTTACTAAATTACTATTTTACTCTTGTTATACGTTTCCTTATTCAAATTGCTCTTTTTATCTTAATTTTGGTAAAATTACAATTTTACCCCTAAACTTCTAATTCTTTTCTCTTAGGTCCTGTTTCACATTAATCTTGACTTATAACTTCCTATTCATTCTTTTAACTTTGTTTTCATGTAAAGATGCATATTAAATCACTTTCTTTATAATTATGCAATTAATGATCATTTATGGTTTAATTCTTATAAAACATTTTCTTTTTCTTTTAAAACAGTTCTTTCCTTTTAAAAGAAGTCTTTTGCGTTTATGACTTTTCATATTCCTTTCATTTAAACAATATTGATTTGTTCATTTCCAGTACGCCCCTAGTACAGTACAGACCCAGCAGAAAACCTTCAGACCGGATATGCGGGACGTGGACCCCACAGGGCCACAATAAAATGAGAAATAACCTCTAAAAGTCATCTCTCACAACATATGAACATATGACAGTACGTATGATATATATATACTATGGAGATCAACGATCCGTCCATAGTAAAGCAAGTCGCCATGACTTGCACCGCGGTACAGTAATCCCTATGGCTAGCCAATTATATCCTGAACTAAGTTTTCCTGCCAGACATTTGCTAAGGGCATAAAACATTACATTAAGCTGTTAAACGTTTTCTTTTTACACTTTTAATTTCTGTACAACATCATTTAAATTCTTTTAAAGTAATGTGTGCACTTTTGCGACATATTACAAACATTCACATCTTTTTAGTACTTTTTAACCTTTCAGAACGTTTTATTTTCTTTCTTATAAATTCTTACATTTTTGGGTCAATTATACTCTTTTCAGTGCTTTTGATCACTTAAAGATTTTCTCTTTTATTGCTTCACTTCCTTTTCATATTATGCTTTTTAAGTCACTTTTTAGCCCTTTTATACACTTATGAATTATAAACATTTATAATTCACATTTCTTTCATTCTTTTTATGTAATTGCATTTATTTTACTTTTATCCGAAATCTGGGTCATTCGGATACGCCATTAATACTGATCCATTTTCCACTAATCTAGTCTTTTAATACTTTTATATTGACTAATTTATTTTGATAAATTAGTCGCATTAGTACTTTAACTTTTCAATCTTTTCATACGTTTTATAAATTATAGCATTACAGTGCAGAATTTCTTATTGTGTTGACTATTGTAACTTATTTGCAATAATTCAGTAATTAACCTTTTTATGACTAATTTATGTGATAAATTAGTCAAACCTTTAATTTATAACTTTTTAACTTTTATTCGGAATTTGTAATATTTATACGGGTTGTGAATTATTTAGTAATAATTCACTCATTTATTTGAATTTAAGAACATTTTAGTAACATTTTATCATTACATGTACTATACTTTTTACTTTCTTAGTTCATCATTTGACCTGTCATCTTCCTTCATTTTATTGTAAGGAACATAAATTAATTTATCTTACTCTACTATTTTGGGCTTATTTATTGAATTATTTGTCAATAATTCAATAATTATTTCAGAATTAATCTCATGAATTTAACATATTATTTATTTTACTTTTATTAACCTTTTTCACTTATTACATTAATTAATTATATTAATTAATCATGTATGTCTTATGAATTAATTAACAATAATTCATTATTTTCTTATAACATACATTCCAATTTTGGACTTATAACTCTCCAATAAATTTCCATATTTTAGCTAAAAATTATGGATATTTCCAATTTTATACTTATTATCAATTTAAGGCATAATTAATAAAATTCCTTAATTTTATTAATTATTAACATACAATACATATTTCACAATTTAAGGCATAATTAATAAAATTCCTTAATTTTATTAATTATTAACATACAATACATATTTCGCAAATATTCAAATAATACCAATAATTTTCTTAACTTAGATTACATGTCAAATTTAAGCTTAATTAACATATAATTAAACAATCACACATTAACTCAAATAATTCATATTAAATTCAATATTTTTCTCTAATTACAATTAAAGACAAAATTCAGTAAGATTAAGGGAAATTGAAGGATTTTATAGTCACATACCCGTCGGTGTCGAAAATTCCATTTTTCTGGTCACCGGAGTCTCGCCGGAGCCTCGCCGGCGCGTGGCCGGAGCTCCGCCGGAGAAGCACCGAGGCCGTCAACTGGTAGATCACGCTACCGATGACTTCCTAGCATCGTTCACGCGCCCCAAAATGGCCGCCGTTCACCGGGATCGGAGTTTAAAACTCCCGCCGTCACCCTCCCCGATCTCCCTGCTGCCGGCGAGTGGGGAGGAGAGGCAGCAACGGGAGGAGTCGCCTCCACCTTACGGAGTCTTCGGTGCTGATCGTGACTCCAAAAACCGTCACCGATCACCGGAGCAAGGAGAGGAAGGCGCTGCCAAGGAAAAGAAGAAGAAAAGAGAGAGAGAAGGAGGTGATCGGCGCTGCCGTTGGTGGGTCGAGGACGCCGGCGCACGGAGACGAAGCCGCACGGTGGACGCCGGCCTGCCGATGATGGCTCCGGTGGTTGGCTTCACCGGTCTTCCTCCCCAGCTACGCCCTTCCCCGATTCTTCCTCTCTCCATTCTTTCATTTTCTTTCTTCTTTTTTTTTTTTTTCTTTCTTTCCCTTATTACCCTTTTGCCCCAAATCCTATATATATATATATATATAAGGCCCAAGCCAATTCTCACTCTTCTAGACATCAAATCACTTCAAAAATTATGCCACTAGTGTTATTTCCTCAAAAATAGCTTGTATATAAATTTTCGGCTCAATCAGAGTCTGTTATCGATCCGATTCAAATCGGTCGGTCCGATTCAAAAACTGTCAAAATCACCGAAACACTTATTTATTTTTACCAAAATATTCTTCATGAAATTTCATGAATAACTGTAAAATTTAACAATTTTTGAAGTCCGTTTACTATTTTTAAAATTAGGTCAAAGTTCGGTCAAACCAAAACCGACCCGGTACCTTTTTCGTATTTTTTAACTTTTCGAGGCCCAAATGACCTCAATTTCACTTCAAATTTCAACCCCGAGGTCACCGTGACCAATACTTCCCAATGGTCAAATAAAATATTTTCGGATTTCGGGTGTCCTTTCGGGCCCGGAAAACCCTATTCACTACCGAAAAGTACTATTCACGGCTAACCCGGTGTTGAGGCCATTACAAATTAAGCCTAATTAGATGAATTATTATAAGTTAAGACCTACTGGTTTGATGGTCTTAAGTAATAGAAGAGTAGAGAGTTAATTAAAATTGTTTATAGTAGTGCACAATTGAAAAGAAATTCAAGCTAAGTGATCAATTAAGATAAAATTATAAGTTGATGTATTGAAGGATAAATTAGTTATTTATTTATGTGTGCAATTGAAATAATATTTTATTTCAAGGATCAATTGGGACATAAGTGTAATGAGGTTGTAATTAATTAAGTGATGAATGTGTAAATTACATGGTGTGAATTTTATAAGGGTATAACTAAAAAGAAAAAAATAGTTTGATGGCTAAATTAAAAGTGCATTTAAAGTTAGGGACAAATATTTAAATAATAAATAAGTGGGATCAATTTTATAAGAAATAAAATATGTTGGGTAAAATTGAAAGAAAAAAGATAAGTTATGGGTCAATATTAATAGAAGTTTTAAGTGGGGTTGATTTTAAAAAGGAGAAAGAAAATATGGGGTAATTTTTAAAAGAGAAAGAATTTTTAGGGTCTGTAGTGCGTTGGCCAACACAAGTCAGTGAGGTTGAAAAGCTTATAGACTTCTTTTTGTATTTTAAGGTTTTTATTTTGTGTTGGAAATCTTCTATAAGTATTGTTGCTTTGTATACGTAGAATTGTAAAGTTTTTAAAAGACTCTAATATAATTAAGTATTATACCTTAAAGTTTTTATATATGTGTTGAGTTAAGCTTTTGTATATGATAATCCTTATAGTAAGGTTTTCTATTTGACAGAAGAGTGATGCATGATTTTATAGTTAAATTATTGATATCGTTAGGACAAGAGAATTAAGGTGTCACAATAATATTTGATATTATTATGGGAGAAGATAAATAAATAAGAAAATAATTAATTAAAGTGTTTAATTAGTTATGCACAAGTAGAGATGTTCGTAGAACTTTTTAGAAATGTTATGCGAAATGGACCTAATTGAAATATTGTATTTCATAATTAAATATTATTGGACTATAAATGTTATAGGGCTGATATAATATTAATAAGTCCATTAGACAAAGAATTAAAAGCCTAAAAATTTGGTATCTGTGTATAAGCCTAGTTGAGAATGGCTTTCACACAGAACCCCATACAGAAGGCCTTAGAGGCCAAATTGTTTAACTAAAATAAATCAAATATATTTCATAAGTGTTTTGGAGCCTATATATTTAATTTGGTTAGGTTTAGAATTAATTTGGGTTATTAAATCCACATGTATACATAAAGGGACTAGTTTATGGGTTATGTGTAGGGTCCTTTTTGAAAAAGCTTAGATTGGATTTTAATTAAGCCCAAATGATTTAGTAATAATTCCAGAAACCAATTTAATATTTCTCCAGCAATTTTTAAAGAACGCAATCCCATTATGAAGTTGGATTTTTTAACCTAGCTATAAAATACAAAATAAAAGGCATTTAGGGTTATGTGTTTTTAAAAAAAAACACTTCTTTTTTTTTCTTCCCTAGCCGCCAACCTCCTTGCTAGCTTTAAGGGGAATTTCGGCCTACCACTATTCCCATTGTAATTGGTTTGTTTGATCATTCTTTTGTGTGGATTACTATTGGAGGCATTCAATTTTGGAAACTGTGGTTTGCGACAGCCCGATGAGAAGGAAAAACAATTGTTCAACAAAAAGCAAAGGTGATTGTCTTAGTCTCATAATATATATATTGTATATTCATGGCAAGATCAGATATATTAGTTAAAAATTTTTAATTTTCCCTTATACATGTGATGTATGTAATCGACTAATTCCTAACATATTCCTTATAGGCATGCCTATCTATCCATTATTATATGAAATTCAGGCACAATATTTCTTTAAACAATAAAGAATACCACTTTCAATACATTTAGAATTATAAGGTTTATACTTAATAAAGCAGACAAACAATATCCTCACATAATATATAACTAACTTTACTTAACATACACTTTAAACATCATTATCACTTTATGTACATGTAACACTAACTACACCATCAATCATATCCATCTCATTGCATAGCTATATACTCAAAGTATTATATATGCAACTATTCTCTTAACTTCATGCTTAATGTGGACTTATTAGTCTCAAAAGTATCCTAAAGAGTTTTGGTAATGCTTGGAACACTTAAATATCACATTGGCTTAATTTACGGAGTTTCTGGGTGAATATGGGCTTGTTCTATCATGAGCACAATAGTGGGTCATGAGCACGACATATGGCTTACTTCACTACTCATGGAATTCTGAAGACTGTACTCAAGATCTAATTTACACATCAATTTAGACATATTAAATGACATTTTAAGAAAATGTTTCTTCCATAAAAGTTGTTCCTATATGTTTCTAGTTTATAAAAGTTTAAAAATCACTTAATTATAACTTTGAAATCTTAAGATATTCAAAAAACATTACAAACTGCTCCTAATACCAAGGCAATAGACATCACTTAACTTCAAGCAAAATTTCAATGGCCTTAGAGATATAATTATGTTTTGGTTTCTTCTATAATGTTAGAGATATATGTCTTATCTTTCATATACATATATAATTACATTTATTAGAAATATATGGTGGGATTTATGCCCTTTAAACTATGACTTATCCAAGTGAACCCTAGAGCTGAATTTCCTTTGTCATTTTTTTTATGCACAACTACCATTCTTCAGCCATAACACCATTTGTTAGTGTAAGCCCTAGCCCCAATGCATTGTTATAAAACACTCAAGTTAATAAATGAGTTATTTATTTTATCTATTATATTCCTGTGCATATCAAGTGATAGAACTATTCAAGAATGTTGTTTCAGTTTAAGATATTATGTGTGAGGCACATGGTTGTAAGACCTTGAAACATTTGATACTTTATTTTAAATATCCCTAGTTGGTCATTGGTATGGAAAAAATGAATTAAGACGAGTATGCTCTCTCTGATAAGTTGAGTTTTTTCTTATGGATCATAAGGACTAGAATGTCAAACAGAGATCATAGATACATGTTTAGAACATGGTATCTGGATTCGATCCGCTCATGAGAACACTAAATGGTACAAGTCATAAGTGTTTCTTAATAGCAAGTTTTACATTGGAGTTCTTAGACCTAAAATCTCTATGAAACTCTTTATGAATTATAGTATACTTTGACATACACCTAACGCGCTCGGAACAGAGTGACAAGTATGGATATGTTTGTGCATGCATTAATTCATGTTAGAGAGCATGAGAGAAGCAAAGGGATTACCCCTCTTGATGAGAGAGAAAATATCACCAGCCACTTGATTAGTAAACTGAGAATTGTATGGCCATACCGAGATGAAATAATGAGTAATCATTATTTATCTGAGAGTTCAGTGTCACTGTAATATCAAGAAAGGAATCAGTATATATAAGGATGACTTTTTCTATGCCTTATATTAATTATGATATTTGTGGGTAAGCAACTATGCAAAATATCATTAGGTCACTAAATACCATTTGCATTTTCATTTAATTTGGAATGATATGATCTTGCTAGAGAATATATATATAGCCTTTGGATTATTTATTAATCTATTTCCAATATTAAATGGACCTATAGGATCGCACACAAAATATTGGGCCTAAAATATTATATAAAGTATTGGAAATTCATTTGGGCTTTATTTAAAGTCAAATTGATAAGGTAATGGGTAATTAAATTGCTAAATGGACTTTAGTCCATGAGAGAGTGAAAAAACGACAATGACATGGAAAATAACAAATTATTTATTTATCTTTGCATAATTAATTATTTATTTATCTTTGGATAATTAAGTTATTTGAGTTTAAATCCTATATGAATTTGAATTAAAATATATCACTTGATTAGGAAGAGGTTGAGGTCGAAAAATTCAAGCTAAATACCTAGTGGAATTCGGCATGCAACTAACTCCTAATTAAGTAGTATATATTGATTAAAATTGTTTTTCCATTTATGGTTTTTTTCTCTCTCATTGCCATTTTCACAAGGGAAAGAATTATTTCTTCTTCTCTTTTATTTTTGGTAGAAATTGCAACCCTTAGGAGGAAAAAGATCAAATCTTGTGTCTCTAGAACATACCCATTGCAAAATACTCAAACCTAGAGCTAACACTCTTCATTTTAGGTCGACTTTGCAAGTGTGTGTATGAACATAGAGTGGTGTGGCATAAAAGGCAGCACCTTTGGAATTGGTAATTGATTTCAAGTGTATACAGGTTCATCTTATATACTGGTTATTACAAAAATCGAGTTTTGAAGTACATTCAAGGAAGCAAGTTCAATCGAAACCCTAAAACTGCATTTTTTCTATTCTATGTTGTTTATTGCATGGCTTGTATGATCAAAAATTTTGTTTTTTTCCGCTACATGATCATTGTTTTAATGTTATGTAATATCCAATCGGTTGTATTAGAGCTTAATCATGTTTTTTTAGTGCTTTGGATGCATTACAACTTGATTAAAAATCGTTTGTTGCATAAAACGTGATGTTGAAATTTTCTGTTTTGAGTTTCTTGCATTGGTTGAGTGTAAAAACGAATTTAAATTGTTAATTGGGTATTATGACATGTTAATATACTAACCTAAGATGTTTTTAGACTTGTTCATGGTCTGTTTTAAATATATATACTTGATTGAACACATTAATCATGAAACTAGGTGCTTGTTTCCATGATATGCATTTGTAACTAGCTTGTTTCTCACTATAACATGTAAAAACGTGTAGAGCATGTTTGTAAGTGATTTAAGAATATTAATAACAGGTATGGACATGTTTTAAAAATGGTTTTAATTATGGTCTATGACAATTTAATTGGTTAATTTACAAATCACTTAAAATAATGAATAGTTTGTGTTTGTTGCATAGTTAATCAACATTGTTTGTTTTTTTTTGATTAAAATGGCAAAAACACATTTAGATCAGATATGGGAAGAACCTTAATTCAATGTTTATGACCTTATTTAAGTAATTAAATGACTCATGAAATTGTTTTAAGTGTTTGTGCCATTATATGACCATTAAACAACTAATTTCATGTTGTTTGTTTGTTTTGTTATCAATGCAGAATGTCTTATGTGTTCTTTAAGAATTTTTATGTTTTGATTTATGTTGGTTCATATTATATGTGTTTTTAGTATTTATGAGTTGTATGACATAATATTAAAAATCACAAAATAGGAATTTACACTAGGGTTGATTTATGGCACAAATCTAACTAGTTTATGCCTTGGGTTTTTAAGAGAGCTTATTCAATAAGTGGATTTAGTCCATTGGGCATCGGCCCAGGCTCATCACGGGGTCTTCTCTTAAAAGTACAAGTACATAATTTCCATTAATGGGTTGGGCTTAATTAATTAAAATTAGACTTTTGTTTTATCCATGAATGTTATGTATATTTGTTTGTTTATTTTGTGTGATGAATGAATATGCATGGTGCATTCATAGGCCTTGGGTTATGTAATTAAATATAGCTTGCATGCCATTAAAGATTATTCTAAAAGTTTCATTTATTTCTTAGTATAGAATTTATTTGAAGACTTTGTAAATTAAGACGAAGCCCACCGGAGAGGAGAAGCCCAATTTGAAGATTCATATGTAATAGTATTGAATCTTAGTTGTAAGTTTTTCAGCCTATGTTTGTCATGCTTTACTTTATGCACTTATACATATGCATGCTATGAATGGATGAAATTGTGTATGCCATGAAAGTTGTAACAAAAATGAATCCCTAAAATAGTAAGTCATGAAGTTTCCTTCCTAATTCAAAACATGTCAAGGCATCGATCATCGGTCATGTAGACTAAGAGTCCTAGATACGCTCGATTATCTTTGTGAGGCATGGGTCATGAATGTAGGTTGGACTTAACATGGAAAGGGATGTTTGGGCCCAGGCAACAAAAAAATGGGTTTGTGCTATAACTGATGGGATATAACATGGCATATCAATGATGATCATGAAGTGGAAAAATAAAAATATTGATCATACATACAACGCAATCCTCAACAAGAATTGAAAACATGCAATTTTAGGATTTTGAAACTTACAATCTTAGATGCACTTCAAATCTTGATTTTGATGATGACCAGCAAATAGGATGAACTTATATGCTTTAGATCTTGATAACCAATGCCAAAGAAATAGCCTTTACGCCACTCCTATCTATGCTCACACACACAATTGCAAGGAAGGCTTAAAACTTAGAGTGCTAGCTCTAATCTTTGTGTATTCGGCAATGGGTATTAAACTAAAGACACAAGACCTAATCCTGTTCTTATTAAGGTTTTCCAAAGGCTTCCCAAAATCCAAGAGAAGAAGGAAGAGTCCTTTTCCCTTGAGAGTGGTGGCTTAGAGAGAGAAACAACCTAACTTGGATAAATCATTTCATTAATTTATACCACTAGGTTTAGGAAATCTTGTGGATGCCGAAATCCCCTTGAATTAGGTATTATTTTTAGCCTCCATCACTTCCTAATTAAGTGATTCAAATTAATTCAAATTCCTTTAGGTTTTAAATTCAAATTAATTTAAAATGGCATAATACATTTAATCAAAATCCACCACTAATTTAGGAATTGTGCACATGCTGAAATCCACTAGGATTTTTCCTATAAATTTTGGCTACACTCTCTACTAATTAGGTGTTTTATTTTGATTCAAATGCTATTAGGATTTAATACTCAATTAATTTAATTAATCCAAGATAATTAATTAATTGAAATTAATCATTGTTGGCCGAATTTCTCTCTCTCATGGACCAAGGTCCAATTAGCATTTTTAATACCCATTACATACATTAATTTGACTTTAATTAAAAGAGCAAATCAATGCCCAATACACTATTTAAATATTTTAAGCTCAATGCTTTGTGTGCGATCCTGTAGGTCCATTTAATATTGGCAATGAATTAATAAATTAATCCAAAGGCTATATATATTCTCTAGCAAGATATTATAGCATTACAAATTAAATGAAAATGCAAATGGCATTTAGTGACCTAATGCAATTTTACATAGTCCCTTACCCTTAAATATCAAAATTAATATAAGGCATGGAACTAGTCATCCTTACATATACTAATTCCTTTTTTGATATTCCAGTGACATTGAACTCTCAGATAAATAATAGTTACTCATTATTTCATCTCGATATGGCCATACACTTATCAGTTCACTGATCAAGTGGCCAATGATATTTTATCTCTTATTGAGAGGGGTAATCTCTTTACTTCTCTCATGCTCTCTAACATGAATTAGTGCATACCCAAGCATACCCATACTTGTCACCCTGTTACGAGTACGTTAGGTGTATGTCAAAGTACACAATAATTCATAAAGAGTTTTATTAAGATTTTAGGCCTAAGAACTCTGATGCAAAACTTGCACATGAGAAACACTTATGACTAGTACCATACAGTGTTCTCATGAGCGGATCGAATCCAGATACCATATTTTAAACATGCTTCTATGATCTCTGATTAACACTCTTGTCCTTATGATCCATAAGGCATAAATCATCTTATCAGATAGAGCATATTAGTCCTAATTCATTTGTTATTCCCATAATAATGACTAACTAGGGATGTAATAACCCAATCATACCCCTAAGAGGATTATTGCTAATTAATAAGGAGTATCGTTAATTAAGGCAAAATTAGATTATTTTGCAATTATCAAGGTTAAGTAACAAGAGGGGAATTTTGGTAATTTTAACATGTAAATATATGAGTTAAGTTAAATTGAAATTTGAAAAAAAGGATACAATTGAAGTGAATTAGAAAGTCTTGGGGTTAAGTTGGAAGAAATTGAAATAATAGGGATTTATTTGTGTAAGGGTGTAGTGGTAATTTTCCTAGGGAGATATTTACCCCACTAACTCCTTTACTTTAGCTTATTGGAGAAGGAACTCTTAGAGTTTGGAGAGGCGGGAATCGGCAAAGGCAAGGGAGATCTCTCCTTTTCTTTCTTTCTCTCTCTCTCTCTTTCCTTTGCTCTGTTGCTTATGGGTTAGAGATGAGCTAGGGTTTGTGAGCTAGCATCAAAGGTGATGTTTCCCTCTTTCTTTCTTTTTTTATGCTTTGTGTTTAACTTCTGGATTTCGGGAAGGGTTTGTGATTGTTATCTTCTTATGTGAGAGGGAAGGATCATCTCAAGAATGGGTCAATGGATGTTGAAAGAGATAAAGCTTGAATAAAAGGTACGAGAAAATTGGTTATGAGTGGTTACTGTACATGTTTTCCCTCACTTGCTATATGTGTTTTCTTAGTTGAGATTACAGGCTCAAAAAAGTAAATAAGATGAGTTTTAAGGATTGAAAACTTAGATGAGCATTTAAGGAAGTTGGGATATAAGATCTAGGGTTTTAATGTATGCTTTACTTAATCGGGGTCTTTGGGTTTCATAACATTCTTCCATACGTGACCATAAGTGTGTTTCTTCTTCAAAACACATGGCCACATATGTTTCTTCTTCAAAGCACGCGGCCACGTGTGTGTTTGAAGAAGAGAACATACGGCCACGTGTTCTTCTTCTTCAAAATGTATGACCACACAGGTTTGTTTCATTTCTTACACACGACCATGCAAAAGCTTTCTTCTTCCAACACGTGGCAACGCCTAGCTTTTTGCCTTGTTGTTCTTCACCCATGCACGGCCATGTATGGGAAGTTCCTCACCCATGTACGACCATGCATGAATGTCTCTTTTCCAATGCACGGCAACATACTTCTTTTCTTTTCCTTGCTTGGTCGCATATGCCTTTTCTCTATTCTTCTGCATGGCCAAGTACCCATGTAAATGCACAATCAGTTGAGCTTTATTTCCATGGAATGCACAGACATTTATGCACTATTCTCATTAATTTTTCTTCTCCCAAAAATTATAGTTCATTCATAAATTGTGAACCAGTATTTTATAGTCCATGCATATGAAGATAGTGATATGAATAGGGTGAAATGAGCTAGCAATAAGAAATGTTGGTTATGGTTGAGTATATAAGTGGTAAGTACTATGGTAATTGATTAGTGAGGAATGATTATAGTTCTAAAAGTCTTTCCAATGCTAAGATTTAAAATAAAATATAGTTAAGCAAGACTTGCTTTGCATGACTACGATAGTTAATATGCTTGTTGAATATTGATGGGCTAATAAATCATGAAGTCTCTTTTATTGATAAAGACTAGAAAGACCTAGTTTATAAGACCTGGCTATCAAATGAAGTAAAAATGAAAGATTTAGAATAATAAACCATTGAAATAAGGAAAGGTGTTCACTTGAAGGCTGATTTTGAGGGTTTTGTCAAAGGCACTTTGTATATGAACTGCTTTAAGTAGAATGTGGTTTAGTGTATAACGCGCACAAAACTAAGTAGAGTAAGGAGCAACCTAATAATCATAAACCCGTATGCTAGTTGCTATGTCTTATAAAGTTGGGATATGGTATGTACTCTATCATAGTAAATGATTTTTCCCAATATCACATGCTAATACTCCGTTACAATGACATGATATACTATGATATAGTCTGTGGCAATTAGAGGGTAGTGGTCAGGTTGCTTGTTTAAGCTAAGAAGGGGTATCATGCAATGCACTTAATCATGAATGATAGGAGTTGGTTATACTCCAAGTCATAATGGAAAATAATAATTAGCCTAGATGTAGAGGAAAACTACTTGCTTGCTTGTTTATGACCGATGACTTAAATAGGGAAACCCAGTCTACAAGTAGTGTGCTACTCGCAAGATTAAATAATTTTACATATCTTACCTAGGTATAATATGTTGGGAATTATCGTTTACATGCATCTCATACATAAGCAGAATTTAAAAATTTTAACCAATATATTTGATCTTGCCATGAATTTACAATATACATATTAATGAGAATAAAAAAAAAGCACCTTTGATTTTTTGTTGAACAATCGATTTTACTTCTTACCAGGTTATCACAAATCACAGTGTCCAAAATCAAACACCTCCAATGAGTAATCCACACTAGAGAAGGATTAAATGAACCAACAATTGGGAGGAACAAGGGTTGGCCAAAATCCATAGATGCTAGCTAGGGAAGGTGGTGGCTAGGGTTGAGAGAAAAAAAAAAGAGTGTTTTCTTAATTATCCATACTTACTTAACTCTAATTCCACATCTCTTGAATTTTTATAGTTAGGTTAAAAAATCTAACTTCATAATGGGATTGGGCTTTTTAAAATTGCTGGAGAATTATTAATTAGGCTTCTAGAATTATTTATAATTATTTGGGCTTAATGAAATCCAATTTAAGCCCTTTCACAAAAGACTATGCACAAAACCCACAAACTAGGCCCTTTGTACATATACTTAGATTTAATTACGCAAATGAATTCCAAATCCAATAAAATTAAATATGTAGGCTCCACAACACCTATGTAACATATTTAATTTATTTTGGTCCAAGAAGTAGGCCTCTAAGGCCTTCTGTTTTGGAGTTGGCGTGTGGCCTTTCTTCTGGAGGGCTTCTGTGCCAACTTCACTTCTTTAGGCATTTACAATTCCTCCAATAGACCTGTTAATTATTATATCAGCCCTATAACACTTATAGTTCAATAATAATCAATTATAAAATACATTATTTGAATTAGATAGAATTTCACAGGACATTTCAAAAATGTTCGACGAATAATTTTACTTGATCATAATTAATTAAACTCTTTAATTAATTATTATCTTATTCACTTCTATATCCCCATAATAATATCAAATATTATTATCCTTGTCATTTTACTATTTTATCTTTTTTCTCTATATGTGTGTGACCTATTGGGTTCCTGTCCATATTGGTAGTATAATATGTAATTGTGAGTTATATTCAAAACTCAAATGATTTAAACTTCTTTAAATCATTTTATCAATCCCTATTGATATTCTTGATACACTATTATACAAATCATGATTGGCCTTTAGCTAGGCATCATGATTACCCAAATGTCAGGAAAGTCAAGTGGTTTGATTATAACCTTCCATAGAAATAGTTACCGTGCAATTACTCTTTCCACCACTCTTATCTCAATTCGATTCTGAGTATGGATTTCTGTCAACTCATATAAATCTAATTATGTATGTTCTATTAATTTAACCATTGTTCCCAAAATTCCCTCCATGGATCTCTATCCATTTTGGCATATTACTTTGGCTAGAGATTCTCTGAACAAGGCAATTATAGAATAATGCGAGATAACTTCCCTTATTAAATATGGGATGGTGAATCTTTGTCAATCACTCAACTATCTTCAAGTAGGTCATGAGATACCCAATCTCCTAATTATGTTCATTCTCAGTTGGAAGTAATTAGTTAGGGAGTCAAAATATACCACTTGCTACTTAAGATAACTTTGGTGATCTCAAGTCCAAGGATACTTGCACAACCACTATGAAGAGATTCCTCACTGACATAGATTTAATATCCATGTGAGGATTCTCTTTGCAGGTCTCCAATGAACTTATTCTTCTAATAAGAATCCACATGTTAGCATTGATTATCTTCCATAATAACAGTTGTGAGAACCACTGCTTGAACCATTCAAAAAGCATAACATGTGCTAGTCTGTCCGAATGAACAATGTCCTATCTTATTAATTCTATGCCTAGTGATATTTATATTTTAACACATTTGCACGCAATAGACATCTCATATTATGAACACTTTCGTGATTGTTTTTGAACTGTGTTTATAATATCTAGGACTTTATTTATTAATTTAAGATTTACAAACTCATGTATTTAAACATAGCATTAATAAATGAATGATGCCTCTTATTAAGAATAGTAATTCATACATATGAAATACATCCCTATTACATGGGCTCTAGGGCATACTCTCTATCAATCTCCCACTTGCACTAGAGCCAATCACTCATATGTCTTAGCCCCATGCTATTTATATGGTGATCATGCTTATTATGGGAAAGTGCTTTAGTGAGGGGATCCGCCACATTATCATCTGTGGGAACCCTTTCTATTTTCACATCATTTTTAGCTACTATTTCCCTTATGAGATGGTAGCATCTGAGAACATACTTGGATCGTTGATGAGACCGTGGTTCCTTTGCTTGCGCAATGGCTCCATTGTTGTCACAGTATAAAGGAATTGGATCAACAATGATAGGCACCACTCCTAGTTTAGATATGAACTTTTTAATCCAGACTGCTTCTTTGGATGCTTCCGAAGCAGCAATGTACTTAGCTTCTATTGTGGAATCAGAAGTTGTTTCTTATTTGGAACTCTTCCAACTATTGTCCGACTCGTGAAGCTCTTCACGAGTCGTGCATCTGTTTATGGGATCATTGGTTTTCACTCGTGAATTTTAGTCCGAGTCGTGAATTATAGACCGACTCGTGAGCTTCTTCACGAGTCGTGATGTATAGCCTTTCTTGTCCACTCATGAAATCCTTCACGAGTCATGAGATTTGCCTTATTTGCTTCACTCGTGAAGCTCTTCACTAGTCGAACTCCCCTTCACGACTGAATGACCTGTCTGAAATATTTTGCTCATAATTTGAGCTATAGAACAGCAAATTGAATGATTCTTTTTGCATTGAAAAATAAACTTCCATACCTATATTTCATATGAAGAAACCTAAGCTTAAATCTATCTCTAAGTACATGTAATCTAGGGTTGAATCCGGACTTGTTTCCTAGACTGTTCAATGTAACAGAAATTACAATTATATGCAGAATGTTGCTACACTTGATAATATGATTTTAAATTGATTGAGACAGATAGTTGCTTATGTGATAGTAAAGTTAATTGAATAAGGCATGTAATATGACTATCAATGAAGGATTTATATGAATACAGATGCATTCAATTGTGTATATGAATAAAGACTAGTGATGAAAGATCTAACCTATACATGTGATTAGTCTTGTGCATGATGGTCATATGCCAAATTGATATATATACACATGTAAATCCTATGACATAAAAGTGCACATATTGTCATGTACCTATGCTATAAAATAGGGATTATAATAGTATGACCTTGGCATGTGTATGTGCCCATATGAAAACATGTTGATATGTTGCATAGCACATGACTTGAATGATGATAAAGGTATATATATGTGTTGGAAACATGGTCATAAGAATAAATCAACTATATGCGAATGTACCCACAGGTATGTACATTTATGATTATGTATATGAGTATATGAGCATGTAATTGCCTTATGAGATAGAAGATGAATTAGCATGACCATAAACATGTGAAATGCTTAATGAGAACATGATCAAGTATATGATATGATGATTATATGTCATGCCTATATGTTATGATGCAAATTATATAGTCATACAGATTTGAATAAGCCAAATGTATAACTTGGCATGTGAAATGTGCATATATCTGATTATGCACCATAGAATTCATAGTTATATAAGACTATGTATATGTGCACAACATTATACTATGAATACAGTATTAATATGTGAATTGAACACGAATATAGTTCTGCCTGCGATAGAGTTTTAGATGTGGATAGATAGGCGCCTATAGGGAAATTGCAGCTGCCATTGTTTGGCCCGATTGGGGCCATAGTATATATATGATCCCGTTTGGATCATGATCAGCTCCATTTGGGTTGATAGGCTACCCCATTTGGGTATGCTTGACCGGTCTACAGTACAGTTTGGCCCCATTTGGGTCTATAGATTTGATATCTTCGGATATCCCTCTTTGATACCGATGTGTATCCATAGTTCCCGTTATCCACTGATAAAGCTAAGGCAGGCTAAACGTTATTCATAGTAATGATCGAAATTAATCAGTTAAAGTGATTTGACTAAAGATTGATATTGTGGATTATAATGTTGTTTTACCACAGGAATTATGTTTTACTTGAATATGTTTACATGGGAAATTGCTGTCTATATGAATTATGAATATGAGCATAATTGTTACTCTTCTGGGTACAATGATTAGGAACATGGGAAAATATGTTATGCTTTAAAGTATGTGTTATTAAAGACATTATATGTTGCATATGTCATTATTATATATACATTGTATATGTATGTTTTGATGACCTGTGTGAGTGCTCATCCATCTGTAGATATTCCCCATTAAGCTTTATAGCTTAGCACGGGTTATTTTATCCGTGTAGGTTCAAATAGCAAGACTTTTGTTGAGGGACGTTCTCTGCATCAGGAAGGGCCAACCATCGACTTATAACCTTGATGTAGGATATTTTGTAATATAATTATCATATGTTTTGTATATGGGCCAGTTATCTTATGATATGTATAAAACCTATGTGGAATATTGTAACTCATTAGTAGTAAAGCTAAGACAGATGTGTGTGTATGTGATATGCATAAAGTAATCTTCATATAGTTTAGTATGCATGATAATACGTATAAAAAGGAAAAACATGAATAGACTTGTAGCACGAATATAAGCATATGAAATCATATGGCATGATTAATGGCTAAATGATGATTAAATGAACATGTAGTATAAGCACGATTAATAGTATTCATGATACATGTTTAATGGGGTATTTGCATAGGGGGTGCTACACATATAAAATACATCCATATTATATGGGCTCTAGAGCAATGATAAGATAGTGTTAGGGAATAAGTGTGTATGAACCCGAAATGACAATTAAGTAAGGATATATGAAGAAATCAAGTAAAACAATAACTCTATAGTGGTTAAATGGCATAAGCACTTTGATGTGCATAGATTTAATATTGAATGCAGGAATTATGTAACGATATGATTAATGCATTAAGTTAACATTTTATACTATCAATAACCTGGATGCATGAATTATGGAGTAGTAAGGATTAGGAAGGTATAAATCAAGCTAGTTTATGGAAGAAAGGAAGTAAACTTATGATAGTAATTTGACAAGTTTCGAGATAAGTAGGGTTTTATTATTAAGTTTGAGGACTTCCCCAATATGTCCCTTGTTATACAATCAATATAATAGACTCATATGTTATCCTGTGCTGTTGTGAAAGTTTATATGTGAGGGCCTAATCTTGACCCTAGCAGGGAATACGTTTAATTGTATAATGCTATGTGTACAATTAAATTTTTTATGGTTATAGCCACTCTGGAATAAAGCTTATTGAAGGGCAATGTGGTCATTTTAGTTAAATTAATGAAAAAATGGATTATTTGAATGATAAAAGAGATGTTGAGATAAGATTTAGGATTTAAGTTTCTTTTGGGGTTAAATCATAAATTAAG
Source organism: Excoecaria agallocha (assembly GCA_037975025.1). Taxonomy (NCBI): domain Eukaryota; kingdom Viridiplantae; phylum Streptophyta; class Magnoliopsida; order Malpighiales; family Euphorbiaceae; genus Excoecaria; species Excoecaria agallocha. Next base: position 32,280,106 of record CM075806.1, read on the forward strand.
AGATGGAGGGGTAATTGTTTTAAGAGAAAGACCTAGAGAATAGGGTTAAAAGGGTAACTGATGGTCTCCCCCATGTGATTCTAGTGAGAATATCATTGTCTGTCAAAAAGGGAAGACCATCTCTCTCTCTTTTACATTTTCTCTTTTTCTCTTTCACTAGATTTGGAACTAGGGCTTGGTAAGAAGAACTTCTCCCTTCTATCTTTACTATTAATGTAATATTTTAGGAGAGCAATAAGGAAAGCTTAGTATCTTTTGTGGTTTGTTATAGGAGAGTTAAACAAGGATAAGGGCAAGGGGATCTTGAAGGAATAAGAACATCATTGATTAGGTATGGGAGTATCGTGGTTTTCATTATCATCTATAGATGGTTCTATAATAACTAGGGTTTTATTATCTTAGTTCTTAGGTTCTCTAGAGGAAGTTAAAGAAGGTTAATGAAAGATATTATGTTTATGATGAGTTTTGATAAGATGTTTCGGCTTATGGAGCCATTACGTTCTTATTAAAGCAATTTGAATCCTGGAATCCCTAGCCTTATGTAGCCACTCGACCTTGAAGGCTGGCATCACATGGTTATGTAAGCTTTAAAGCTTGTAAGGCACACGACCACGCATAAGTCAACTGCCCTTCATTTCCCTGTTTTGCACATTTGTTCCAATTATCTCACAAATCACTTCCCCAATATTATTGACTAAGCAAACACTCTTTATAACGATAATCAACCCTTTTAATGCGACGTAATAGGCACATTTAGTGAGTATGTTCACTAGGAGTATTATGTGATTGTTTTATGGTATGCTTTTGTCGTCAAGCCATAACAATTATGGCAAAGTAATCATGGTAAGTTTATCAAGTAGGGTTAATTACAACTTACTTCAATATGTGATCGTAATAATAATAATGTTATAATTTCATGAAATTACTATGAAAATATGGATGTTTATACGAGGTAGGATGAAAATTGTCCTTGAATGAAAATGAATACGCGGTATATGAGTGTAATTGAGCTAACATATATTGATACCATCACATGTGTATGAAATATAAATTCAGATGTGAATTGTAGCTTGAGAAATATTGTAATATATAAGAAGGAATTTGATGAATCAAATGTCATTTCGATTAAGTGGTAAAGCCTGTGGGTCTTAGTTAAGTTGTGGATTAAATAGGCATACCTAAAGTGATATAGCTGCAACTGCCATGTTGACCCCGTTTGGGTCCATTGATCGTTCCTTTGAAGGAACCATAGTTCAACCCCTTGGGTCCATTGTTTGATATCCTCATGATATCCATTGTTTGATACCTTCGGGTATCCATTGCTCCCATTATCCACCTCCTTTGAACTAGTACTTAGGCAGGCTAATAAGTTTAAGAAAATGTTAAAGAAATCAAAAAGGAAATACATGTATCAATTTCTTCATATGTATAATGTAAGCACGTGAATGATGGAATACCATGTTTTATCTTTATTTCTTTTAGTTATATTGTCAGTTTGAAATGACTTCATGATACAAGTATGTTGATGCTTTTATTAAAATGTTGTGTGAAGATATTTATACATATTTGATTAAAGCTATTGGTCGATCATATTGTTATTATTTTTGTATGTTATCTCCTCACTAAGCTTTATAGCTTAGCACGGTTGCTCTACATCAATATAGGTTTGACTAGTGATTATACAGGGACTTAGTTCTACATTGGTTGGCCAACAAGAGTCGGTTCAGACTATTACATGTAGGATATTTTGTGGATAGTTACTTTTTTTCTAGTTTTGTATTTTGTCATACTTCAATGGGGGAAATGTAATTTGGATGACTGTAAACCTTAACTTAAATTACCATGCTTGCTTGCCCCTCCAGGTTGTGGTCGCTAATGAATGATTGCCACATTATGATTGTTTTGCATGACCTTCCAGTTTAATTATTGAAATATGCATGCACCATATATGTATATGATGATATGTTGATGAATGATTGGTATGAGTTGTGGTTGCTGGAGGCATGAAATATGTTTTGATTGGGAGTCGGTATTAGGGTATGATAATTAGTGGTATCAGAGCACCCAAAGCCTTTTCTGGGCAATAGCAGTTTAGAAGTTTTGGGTATAGTATTGTGTCTTGTTGACCTAATGCAGTAAGTGTAAGGACCCAAAATAGGCCCTAGTAGAATTCAAGGGCAAATACATATTATTAATGTCTAATTGAGCATTATTTGATGAATTATTAGGAGTTAAGATATTAATTGAGACAAAAATATTATTAAGTTATCAATAATTATGTGATAAATGTGTAAATTATATGGTATGAATTTTATAAGGTCATAATTAAATTATTATTGTTGGTTTAATAATATTCAAGGGTGTAATTGAAGTAAAAAGTATTAATTTGGGATAAATTTGTAATTATGACATTTTATGGGGTCAATTGAGAATTTAAGAATAGTGAAAAGGCTAATGTAAGAAAGAGGTTAATTAGTGGAGTTGAATTATGAATAGACTAGTTTGTGGGAATGAGTTGTAACATGCAAGATTTGGTGGGAAATCTTGGCATCATGCAATAAAATGAAAGGATCATTTATGGAATTTGCCTTATTATTATATAGGTTGAAATGTAGTGGATGGAAAGAGAAAATGAAGATGGTGGTAAGTGTTGGTCGGCTGAGTTTGATGAAGAGGGAGAGTTTCTTATTCCAAAAACTTGATTAACCATTATCTCTAAGAAATCTTAGAGAAAATCTCATGCATGATAGTTGTTCAAGAGGATATTGTTATAGATTAAAAAGGTATGGTTTAATTTTGGTTATCTTTATCTTATTCTTCTTCTTCTTCTTCTTCTTCTTCTTCTTCTTCTTCTTCTTCATTTCCTTATGTGAATTTCAAATTGGTTTGGTTACTGGAAATGATGAATTAGAGATGATTTATGTTGTAGTTTAAGAAGGAGAAGATAAAAAGGGTAAAGGGAAAGGACTTGCTGAATATTGATTGGGTAAAGTGAAGTTAGGCCAAGGTATGGGATGGTACTCACCTTGCATGCATGTGAATGATGATTGTATCAACAAGGTGCATATGTGTGATAGATGGAATAATTGGGATGAGATATGAATTTAGAATTTGTTACAATAAGTGTTACATAAAGTTTTGTTGAAACTATTGACTGTAATTTAACTATAAAAAAATTAGTTAGGGACCTTAGTTTAAAGCTATATTAATTTTGATAGTTCCATATGAGATATAGGTATAAAAGTGTATTTGAAAAATAGCACTAATTAGGCCTCTAAATTATCCCTACATTGATTGAATATTAGATACATCTTTGAATCCGATTTTGAACAGCTTGGGGTAAAATCTTCATAATTGATTGTAAAATGATCAGAATGACAAGAGGTCAATTCCTAATTAAAATAGACTTCAAAAAATACAATTTATATGAAGAAAACAAAGTCAAATAATGACCACAAGATTGCCTAATTTTCACTTGAAAGTCGGAAATTCTGTGTTTCCTACTATGATGAACAGTCTTTAGTAATTTCAACATATCTCGAGTTATACAAATGATATTGAAACTATTTTTGATGTTATAGAAACTAGAAATGTATATCTACAACTTTGTAGAAGTCAACATTTTCTAAAAATACTGTTTAGTGTGTCAAAAACGATGTGCAAAATAAAATTATTAAGCAGTTTGCAGGATTTTGGGAACAGGGTGAAAAATTCGTATGGCCAAGCATACTGTCGCGAGCACGACACTTGCCACGAGTGCGACATCATGATTTTGGCCCATAACTATGCTTTTTATTTCCCTTTATCAATATATTAGGCTAACCCCATGTGTTACACATATAACTGAACAAATTATGCCTTGAATGCAAGTATACGAGGGTTATAAACTCGTGTGTATATAAATTTGTATTAAAGTATATTTATGGGTTTGTATGATTTGTATTATTTACATTGAAATGGTCTATGAATGTATATCTATGCATCATTGAAATTGTCCATTAACAGTTAAGCTATATCACCATGAATAATCATGAAAGCTTACACGAGTGGTCATCTAATAAGATGTAATGTGATAACTTAAACCTAAGAGTTGATGTATTGTATCACATCAATATATATATATATATATATATATATATATATATATATATATAACTTAAAGGTAAATATTTATAAACATTCATATATGAACGAGATTGTTTTATGTAAACATACTTAAATGTAGATATAAATACATATATGATAGTTAATATTAAAAATACTATCCGTGAATGTTCATTTGATGCTGGGGTATATTAATTAAGAAAATGAAAACAAGTCATGTTATATATATATTTATATGTAAAGATGATGGTACCTAGTTGTATACATATCAATGAACCTAAGGCTACTAAATTTAGTTGTATGACTATGTCTTCGCTTAGTTGAAATGACATGATAAAGCATATGTGTTGTCACATGTTGGCATGCTAAAATACATATCTACAGTGCTATAGAATCAATTATAGAAATCTTATTAAAGCATATAATGGCATTATATAAGTATAGTCTTGACATGCGGAATAGTTACATGATTGAATAAGATTACAAGTATTAAATGGTAATACCCAACAGTGAATACGTTCATAGATTTACAGAAAGTTACACATGATTGTGTATATGAATACATTGTTTACAGTTACACAAGAGTATACATGTACACATAAGAATATAAATGAATTAAAGAAAGATAAAATAAAGGGATTTAATTGCCTGCATTGAGTCTAGGAAGTGGATAGATAGCCATGCCTATAAGGGTATCTTGCAGCTGCTTCTGAACAATTTTGACCTGTTTAGGTCCACTTGAAATGAAAAGTTACAGTAACCCTAATTGGGTTTAAAAGTTAACGTTTATTTAAAACAACCCTCGTGTGTGGTTGTAGCCGACCCCGCTTGGGTCCGCTTGACCGGTCCATGTTATTTGATTGACCCCATTTGGGTCCATGTTATTTGATTGACCTCGTTTGGGTCCATGTTATTTGTTCGACCTCGTTTGGGTCCATTGATTTATCATATAGTTTTATCCCTACAAGGGATCATCATTTAATACCTTCGGGTATCTTATTTGTACCATTGGGTACTACCGTATAACCAGTTATCCACGTCTTTAAAATAGTGCAGGCTTTACACCAAAGTTACTTTGATTAAATGGATGGTATACATATGTGGGTTCTTTATGATCATAAGTCTTTTTCTAGATGTATTCCAATGCATGACAAATGAAGGAATTTTTATTAGGTTAAGCAGTATTATAATATTTAATGGACGCAATAATTTTATAATTGCATAAGCATATTTCATATTAAAGATTATAAGAGTTAGTCAGTAACAACCAGTGTTTATGAAATAGTTTTCTTATGAATATATTTATATGTTCCCATTGTTTATATGTACACATTTAATGAAATTGTGTTTGTTATTTACGGTGTGATGTATGCATAACTAAGACCTATAACCTGGGTATATAAGAATAATCTGGCAATGTTGTATAATTGTTATGCTTAATTGATAGGCTTGTTTTTGTAACTTATGCTATATAAAGTAAGTTTGTAGTATTATAAAGATCTTATGGTATTTGAAGTGTTGATTTGCCATTTTAATTCTAGTGGGTGTATATCAAAGACATATGAGTATAAATAAAAAGATAATGGATAATTATGCTAGCACGGTTTAGTATCAATTCAGAAACTAAACACATGATAATTAGTTGAATTTAAAGCCATAGGACATTGGAGCTTACATTATTATGTTTGATGATTATAGTATCAATTAAATTTTTATCGTTGAACTTTGTGAATTCCGTAATAAGATTTAACTGTTAGATGTTTATTCATTTCTAGAAACAAATCTTTGTTATATTTGAGGCATCTTGCGTGCTTGCTAACGATCACTGTGAGTGGGCGTTTATCATGATTTAGTTCCCCACTAAGCTTTATAGCTTAGCACGGGTGTTTCATCCGTGTAGGTTGCAAGGCTAGGACTTCTCGCAGGACTGATATCTATAGCAGGTTGGCCAACACAAGTCTTTGAAGATTATAAAGTATATAGTCTTCTTTTTGGTTCCTTTTTGTATTTCAAGGGTTTTATGTTGTGTTGGAAATCTTGTAAAAGTACAACTGTTTTGTAAGATGTTATCAGTGGTTATATTTTTTGTAAAGAGACTCTAATGGATATTGTGAAGTTTTAATAGTTTAGCACTCTTATGGATTAAGTATGAATATCAGTTCTCTATATATAGTTGATATATGTTTATGTTGCACAGTAAAACATATGTGTTGAGGTGGATGAAGTGATATGTATAGATTATAGAATTAGGGTGCTACAGTAAGTCCTTGTTTTCACATAGATCGAAGATGGATGATTCTAGAGATGCTATCGAGGAATCAGCGAAAAGTAATTTACCAGCCACAATGGATCCCTCTGATATGAGATCTCTGTCAACAAATCAGAATGAGATTCCTCCTACTATAGATGGAGAAGCATTGCTAAAAATTTCTCAAGATATGGCCCAAATTCTTCAAAGGATAATGGTACCTAAAGCCCTAATTTTTTAGGTCAGAAAGTATGGTGGGGAAGAATTTTTTGGTACCACCTTGGAGTAATCAAAGGAAGCTGAATTCTAGTTAGAATAGTTGGAAAGGATTCTAGATGATATCCAATGCCCTGCTCATTATAAGGTATCATGTGTTGTATCATTGATTCAAGGACCAGTATACGATTGGTGGAAGTTGGTACTTAGACAACATCAATTGACAGCTTCTCTTACTTGGGAATTCTTTAAAACTAAATTAAAAAGAAATATGTTACTGAGGCCTATAAAGAGGAGAAGCTAAGGCAGTTTTTGACCTTGAAGTAAAGGGTTATATCTGTAGTAGAATTTGAGAAGGAATTCAGCCGGTTGTACAAATATGTTCCCAAAGAGATGTTAACTAATGCCTTCAAGACTAGACAATTTAAGGATGGGCTGAATTATCAGATTAGTGAGAGATTGATAGGGGCTACATCTCTTTAAAATTTGAACTTTCCTCAACTAGTTATGGCTGCTATAAAGGTGGAGAAGCATGAATCAGCTAAGAGAGAGAGAGCAAAAAGAAAGCAGGGCCAAGGATGGATGGTCCATTGAGAAGAGGTTCGACGAAGCGCAAAATGTCCAACCAGCATGGGGAAATTATCACCCTGCTAGCAAGATGAAAGGACAAGGATCTACAGTAGTATCCAAGCTAAGTCACCATGCCCCATTAGAATAAAAAGGGGGTCAGCCACCTGAGTGTCCTCATTGTTCCAGGCGAAATTGGGCTCTATGCTGGAAAGAGTCGGGAGCATGCTATAATTGTGGTGCCACTAATCACTATATAGCTAATTGCCCCTCCAAGCAGGCGCAAGACTAAATACAGCAAGGTAGCGGAGGAGCTTCAAATATGTACTCGGTTATAAGAATAGGAAGCAGGGGCAAGGATGGAGGTGGTTTTGGTCGTTATGGATCCCGATTTCGCAATGTATTTGAGTCAGTGGATAGACTAGCTGCACCAGCTTTTTTGGAGTGGGCTTATGCCATGAAAGCACGAGAGGATCAAGATGCTTCAGAAGTAATAGCTAGTATTTTCTCACTTTATAATTATGAAATTCATGAACTTATTGATCCTAGATCCACTCAGTCATATATTTCCCTTAAGCGTATGAGTAAGGGTGTGTCTAAGGTGCATCAATTGGAATATGACAACTGTGTAACTAGCCCATTAGGGCACAGTGTGTGTGTGAATAAAATGTTCCCTGACTGTCCCATCTTGATACAAGGAAGAGAATTTTTAGCTGATCTTATTGAACTGCCTTTTCGAGAATTTGATGTTATTTTAGGCATGGACTGGTTGTCTAAGCTTCGTGCATTGGTGAACTGCGGGGCTAAGACTGTAACTCTTAATGACAAAGATGGTAATGAGGTAATAGTGGCAGGTATTTTGGCACATCCTTTAACCAATGTAATATCTGCCATTCAAGCTAGACGATTTATGAAGAAGGGGTGTGAAGCATTTTTAGCCCTAGTTCTTGATTAAAAAAGGGACACAATTAAGCTCCAAAATATACCAGTAGTGAATGAATTTTCAAATGTGTTTCCTGAAGACTTACCTGGTCTTCCCCCTGTCAGGGAGGTTGAATTATCTATTGAGGTTTTCCTTGGCACAGCACTTAGTTCAAAAGCCCCTTACAGAATATCTCCAAAGGAATTGAAAGATTTGAAGATACAATTGCAAGAACTACTTAACAAGGGTTTTATTAGGCCTAGTGTATCTCCATGGGATTCACCGATCTTATTTGTTAAGAAGAAGGATGGTTTTATGAGGATGTGTGTTGAGTATCGGTAGTTAAATAAAGTGACAGTGAAGAATAAGTATCCATTACCTCGAATTAAGGATTTATTCGATCAGTTGAAAGGGTCATGAGTGTTTTTAAGGATTGACCTAAGATCATGGTACTACCAACTCCGAGTCAGGGATGTGGATATTTCAAAGACGACATTTAGAACCAGATATGGACATTATGAGTTTCTAGTAATGCCATTTGGGTAAACGAACGCACCAGCCGCATTTATGGATTTAATGAATAGGGTGTTTAGACCATATTTAAACCAGTTCGTAGTGGTTTTTATTGATGATATTTTGGTCTATTCTAAAAACAAAGAGGAGCATGCTGAGCATTTGAGAATTGTGTTACAAACCTTAAGGGAGAATCGATTGTTTGCAAAACTAAGCAAGTGTGAGTTTTGGTTGACAGAGATTCCCTTCATTGGCCATGTGGTATCTTCGAAAGGTATTAGAGTTGACCCAGCAAAGATTGAGGCTATTGTCAATTGGAGACTGCCTCGAAGTGTACCTGAGGTAAGGAGTTTCTTGGGATTGGCTGGTTACTATTGTCGCTTTGTAAAAAGGTTTTTAGTAATGGCATTTGCACTTACTAAGCTGTTAAGGAAGAATGTTAAATTTGAATGGATTGTCCGGTGTGAGACAAGTTTTGAGTAGATCAAAAGCATGCTAACCAAAGCTCCAATCTTGACACAACCGGTATCTGGAAAGGAGTATGCTATGTATTGTGATGCCTCTAGAGTTGGGTTGGGTTGTGTTTTAATGCAAGAGGGTAGAGTGGTGGCTTATGCATCCCGTCAACTTAAATTGCATGAATAAAATTATCCAACACATGATTTAGAGTTGGCAGGAGTAGTTTTCACCTTAAATATTTGGCGCCACTACTTATATGGTGAAAGATGTAGGATATACACAGACCATAAAAGCCTTAAGTATCTACTTACTCAAAAGGAACTCAACTTGAGATAGCAAAGATGGCTTCAATTATTTAAAGACTATGATTGTATAGTGGACTACCATCCAGGTAAGGCTAATGTCGTAGCAGATGCTTTAAGCTGAAGAGTGATGGCATCGATGGTGTTGCAGCGGGGTAGATGGAGGTTTACTTCAGATGGTGCTCTAATTGCCCAATTAAAAGCTAAGACATATGTGAGACAGGCGGTGATCGATGCACAGAAAAATTATGAGAAAGTACAGCGAGTTATATGATCTATGCATGATGGGGAACAATCCGATTATTCAATTAAAGAAAATGGAGGGTAGTTCTTCAAGGATAGATTATATGTTCTAGATGATAGAGAATTAAAAAGAACCTTATTCCATGTAGCTCACAACACTATCTTCACTATGCACCCCGAGGGAAATAAGATGTATCAGGATTTTAAATGATGTTATTAGTGGCCGGGGTATAAAGAAGGATGTGGTCGATTATGTCTCTAAGTGCTTAACTTGTCAACAAGTGAAATAGAGCATCAACTTCCGTCTGGATTGCTACATCCCATTCCAATTCCTCAGTGGAAGTGGGAAGATATAACTATGGATTTTGTCACCGGACTACCTTCTACATAGAGAAAGCATAATGCAGTGTGGGTAATTGTGGATAAGTTAACCAAGTTAGCTCATTTCTTATCAGTTAGAATGGATTATTCCATGGATCAGTTGGCAAAATTGTATATAAATGAGATCGTTCGACTTTATGGCATTCTGGTATCTATTATATCAAATCGAGATCCCCGATTCACCTCTAGATTCTGGCAAAGTTTACAAAAGTTTATGGGAACACGATTAAAATTCAGTACAGTCTTTCATCCCCAAACAGATGGACAATCAAAAAGGGTGATACAAGTCTTGGAAGATATGCTTAGAGGTTGTGTTTTGAATTTTTCCAGTAGTTGGGACAAATACCTTGCCTTAATGGAGTTTGCCTATAATAAAAGTTATCAAACTAGTTTGGGCATGTCTCCTTATAAGGCCTTGTATGGTCGAAGTTGCAGGACTTTGACGTGCTGGACTGAGTTAGCTGAATGCAAGATAATTGGCCCAGATCTAGTTAGAGACACAAAAGAAAAAGTTCAACTTATTCAACAGAGATTAAAAGAAACAAGTGATAGGCAAAGATCTTATCCAGACTTGAAAATAAAAGATGTTGAGTATCAAGTTGGGGATAAGGTATTTGTAAAAGTTTCACCCTAGAGAAAGGTTTTAAGGTTTTGAAAGTAAGGAAAATTGACTCTAAGATTCATTGGTCCCTATGAATTGCTGGAAAGTGTTGGACCAGTGGCATATAGATTAGCACTTCCTATGGAATTATCAAAACTGCATGATGTATTTCATGTTTCTATGCTTCGAAGATACCGTTCAAATGAATTCCACGTACTGCAAGTGTAAGACATTCAAGTTTAGACAGAGTTTTCCTACTATAAAGAGCCTAAAGAGATTTTGGCTAGAGAAATCAGGCAATTGCTAAATAAAGAGGTTTCTCTTGTCAACATACTTTGGCAACATCATAACATTCAAGGAGTAACATGGGAACCAGAAGCCATGATGAGGGTCCAATATCCCCACTAGTTTAACTCAGGTATGAATTTCGAGGGCGAAATTCTTTTAAGAGGGGAGGAATTTTGAGGGCCTAATCTTGACCTTAGTAGAGAATACATTTAATTGTATAATGCTATATGTACAATTAAAATTTTTATGGTTATGGCGACTCTAGGATAAAGCTTTTTGAAGGGCAATGTGGTAATTTTAGTTAAATCAATGAAAAAATGGATTATTTGAATGATAAAATAGATGTTGGGATAAGATTTAGGATTTAAGTTTCTTTTGGGGTTAAATCATAAATTAAGAGATGGGGGGGTAATTATTTTAAGAGAAAGACCTAGAGAATAGGGTTAAAAGGGTAATTGATGGTTTCCCCCATGAGATTCCAGTGAGAATATCGCTGTCTGTCAAAAAGGACAGATCATCTCTCTCTCTTTTACGTTTTCTCTTTTTCTCTTTCACTAGATTTGGAACTAGGGCTTGGTAAGAGGAACTTCTCCCTTCTATCTTTACTATTAATGCAATATTTTTGGAGAACAAGAAGGAAAGCTTAGTATCTTTTGTGGTTTGTTATAGGAGAGTCAAGCAAGGATAAGGGCAATAGGATCTTGAAGGAGTAAGAAAATCACTAATCAGGTATGGGAGAATCGTGGTTTTCATTATCATCTATAGATGGTTCTATAAAAACTAGGATTTTATTATCTGAGCTTTTTGGTTCTCTAAATAAAGTTAAAGATGGTTAATGAAAGATATTTGGTTTATGATGAGTTTTGATAAGATGTTTTGGTCTATGGAGTCATTACATTCTTATTGAAGCGATTCAAATCCTGGAATCCCTAGCCTTATGTGGCCACTTGAGCTTGAAGGCTTGCATCACGTGGTCACGCAAGCTTTAAAGCTTGTGAGACACATGGCAATGCAAGCTTAAAGCCTGTGAAGCACGTGACCATACAAGTCCACTGCCCTCCATTTCCCTATTTTGCACATTTGTTCAAATTATCTCACAAATCACTTCCCCAATATTATTAACTAAGCAAACAATCTTTATAACAATAATCAACCCTTTTAATGCGACCTAATAGGCACATTTAGTGAGTACATTCACTAGGGGTATTATGTGATTATTTTATGCTATGCTTTTATCGTCAAGCCATAAAAATTAAGGTAAAGTAATCATGGTAAGTTTACCAAGTAGTGTTAATTAAAACTTACTTCGATATGTGGCTGTAATAATAATCATGTTGTAATTTCATGAAATTACTATGAAAATATGTATGTTTATGCGAGGTAGGATGAAAATTGTCCTTGAATGAAAATGAATATGCGGTATATGAGTGTAATTGAGGTGACATATATTGATACCATCACATGTGTATGAAATGTAAATTCAGATGTGAATTGTGGCTTAAGAAATATTGTAATATATAAGAAGGAATTTGATGAATCAAATGTTCTTTTGATTAAGTGGTTAAGCTTGCGGGTCTTAGTTCAGTTATGGATTAGATAGGCACGCTTAAAGGGATATAGTTGCAGCTGCCATTGTTGACCCTATTTGGGTTGAATGATCGTTCCTTTAAAGGAACCATAGTTCGACCCCTTGGGTCCATTGTTTAATATCCTCATGATATCCATTGTTTGATACCTTCAGGTATCCATTGCTCTTGTTATCCACCTCTTTTGAACTTGTACTTAGGAAGGCTAATAAGTTTAAGAAAATGTTAAAGAAATCAAAAAGGAAATACATGTATCAATTTCTTCATATGTATAATGTAAGCACGTGAATGATGGAATACCATGTTTTATCTTCGCTTCTTTTAGTTATATTGTCAGTTTGAAACGACCTTATGATACAAGTATGTTGATGCTCTTATTGAAATGTTGTGTGAAGATATTTAAATATATTGGATTAAAGCTATTGGTCGATCATATTGTTATTATATTTGTATGTTATCTCCTCGCTAAGCTTTATAGCTTAGCACGGTTGCTCTACATCCGTGTAGGTTTGACTAGTGATCGTACAGGGACTTAATTTTACATCGGTTGGCCAACAAGAGTATGTTCAGACTATTAGATGTAGGATATTTTGAGGATAGTTTCTTTTTTTCTAGTCTTGTATTTTGTCATGGTTAAATGGGGGAAATGTAATATGGAGGACTGTAAACCTTAACTTAAATTACTATGCTTGCTTGCCCCTCCAGGTTGTGTTAGCTAATGAATGATTGCCACATTATGATTGTTTTGCATGACCTTCCAGTTTAATTATTGAAATATGCATGCACCATATATGTATATGATGATATGTTGATGAATGATTAGTGTGAGTTATGGTCGCTGAAGGCACGATATATGTTTTGGTTAGGAGTCGATATTAGGGTATGACATTACATGATGAGATGAATAGTGTAAGGAGGTTAAGTTCATGCATATAGAGTTTTGTTCCCCACAAAGCTTTATAGCTTAGCACAGGTTTGTTTATCCGTGTAGGTTTTAAGTTTAGCTCTAGAGGATTGAGCTAGATGCTGTTGCCTTAAGGATTTCGAGATTCTTAAAGGCCATTTATGTTATAATTATTTAATTATAAGCTTGATTATTTTATTATGGCATGTAATTATAGCCTGTACTATTATTATTATTTCCTATTGACTTTACTAGGTTTGTGATGATGATGATGATGATGATGAATGATGGTTATCCAGGGTAAAGGAATTAGGGTGTTACAAGGGATATTTAGAATGAATTCTCTATTATTTCAAGGTCTTACAACCATGTGCTTCACACATGATAACTTAAACTGAAACTACATTCTTAGATAGTTCAATCAATTGATATGTACAGGAATACAATAGATAAAACAAATGCCTCATTTATTAATTTAAGAGTTTTATAACAATGCATTGGGGCTAGGGCTTACACTAACAATAACATCTTAAAATGTTAGCCCATTTCATCCAATAGTCATGTACAAGACATGATTGGAGTTTTCCTACCTAAGTAACTTAACATTTTAGGTGTAGAAGCTCAGCTTGACTAATGAGTTGTTGTGAAAAGTGGATCTTAGCCCATATTAAATCACTAATGCGAATTATTTAAAGGGATATTAAGACCTCATTTAATCTTGCTAAGTTTTATAATTTTTGTAGATTGAAAAAATGGCTTCTTCAAACAATAAATTTTCATTACAATTGGTCCTAGAAAAGGACAAACCGAATGGCACCAATTTCATAGACTGTTCTCAAAACTTAAGAATTGTTCTTAAGCAAGAGAAGAAGTTGTATGTTTTGGATGAACCCTTGCCCACCGAACCTGCTAGGAATGCCTCTATAGTTCAAAGGAAAACCTTTGAGACTAAGAAGAATGGCTCTAATGATGTGACCTGTCTGATGCTAGCGACTATGGTGCCCGATTTACAAAAGCAATTCATGGACCAAGAGGCCTATACGATCATAGTGCACCTCGAGGAGATGTTCCAAGAACAAGCTCGTCAAGAGAGGTTTGTGAGAACAAAAGCCTTGATTTCTTGTAAGATGACTGCGGGTACTCCTGTTAGTTTCCATATACTCAAGATGAAAGGATATCTTGATACTCTTGATAAGCTTAAAGTATAAGTCCCAAGAGAGTTGGCCACTGACTTGATCTTAAGGTCATTGCCTGATGATTATGATCCATTTGTTATGAATTATAAAATGCATGTAATGAACAAGGTAGTCACCGAGCTTCACGGGATGCTTAAAATGCTGAAGAAAACATTCAAAAGACCAATCCCGTACTTATGGTTCAAAGAGGCATTAAGAAATGACCCACGAAGGGAAAGGGGAAAGGTAAGGCAAAACCCAAGAATGACCAGGCATGGCCTAAGTCTAGTGGGAGTGTTCCTCAGGCCCAACCCAAGCCCAAGGCACAAAAGCTCAAGGAGAGTGAGAGCATGTGCTTCTATTGTAACAAGCTAAGGCATTGGAGGAAGAATTGCATTATCTTTAAGGAAGAATAAAAGAAGAATGGAGCCAAGGCGTCCCGTTCTAGTATTTTTGTTGTTGAAATTAATTTTTTTATTTCTACCACTTGGGTATTGGATATTGGTTGTGGTTCTCACATTTGTTCAAATGTACAGAGCTAAGAAATAAAAGGTTACTAGGGAAGAGTGAAGTGGACCTCCTAATGGGGAATGGAGCACGATTTGTGGCCATGGATATAGGTGGCTCTCGACTCACTTTAACTTCTAGACTATATTTAGATTTAATGGATTGTTATTTTATGCCTGTTATGAGCAGAAACATTATTTCAGTTTCACATTTGGATATGAATGTATTTGACTTTGTTATTAATAATGGCAATATTCATTTTTGTCGCCATGGCATTTTATATGGCGTTGCTATGTTAAAAACGGGCCTTTATATCCTTGATCTACAAAACAGAGAGTCCATATACAACATTAATACAAAGAGGGTTAAATCAAACAAATTAAACCCATTTACTTCTTGCATTGTTGATTAGGACATGTAAACGAAAAATGCATTTCAAGACTCCACAAATCTTGAGTGCTTGGGTCATTCGATTTGGAATCTTATGACATATACAAGCTATGTTTGCATGGAAAAATGACAAAGAGTCCTTTTAACCAGAAAGGTAAGAGGACTAGTGATTTATTGGGACTAATACACACTGGTGTATGTGGACCATTAAGTACATTGGCTAGAGGTGGTTTTAGTTACTTCATAATATTCACAGAAGACTTTAGTAGATATCGCTACGTCTATCTAATGAAGCACAAATTTGAAACTTTTGAAAAATTCAAAGAGTTTAAGAATGAAGTAGAAAACCAACTTGGCAAAAGTATCAAAGCCATTCGATCAGATTGAGGTGGCGAATACTTGAGCCAAGAGTTTGATAGTCATCTGAAGGAGTGTGGAATTATTTCACAGCTCACTCCTCCTAGAACACCACAATGGAATGGTGTGTTTGAAAGGAGAAATCGAACTCTGTTGGACATAGTTCAATCAATGACGAGTCAAGCTAATTTTCATATCTCTTTATGGGGTTATATGTTAGAAACTTTTGCATTTCTACTAAACCATACTCCAACTAAAGTAGTTGAGAAGACACCATATAAGGTATGGAATGGGAAAGAGCCCAATATGTCATTTCTCAGGATGTGGGGCTATAAAGCACATGTTAAAAAGTTAACATCTGACAAGTTAGAGTCCAAATCTACTGTCTACTTATTTGTGGTTTATCCCAAAGAAACAAAGGGATACTAATTTTACTCATAAGCAAAGAATAAAGTGTTTGTTGCTCGCAAAGTTATTTTCTTGGAAAAGGAATTCCTTCTCAAGAAAGACAGTAGGAGCAAAGTAGAACTTGGAGAATTTAAGTGCCACAAACTCCTGCAGAGGATGAGTTGGAAATGGGATGAAGTTCACAACTAGTTGTGGAACAAGAACTCATTGCACAAGAACCTAGAAGGTTCGATAGGGTATGATGGGAGATTGAGAGATAAGGATTTCTAATCACCGACAGTGACATTATTGAGTTAGTGGATCGTGAAGATCTAACTACCTACCGAGAAGCTATTGAGAGCCCTGACTCAGAAAATTGGTTTGGAGCCATGAAATCCAAGATGCAATCAAAGTATGATAACAAGGTTTGGACACCAGAAGGTGCTAAGATAATTGAATGCTAGTGGTGTTAGAGAGTATGCCCTAGAGGCCATGTAATAGGGATGTTGTTCATATGTATAAAATTTATATTCTTAATAAAAGGCATCATTCATTTATTAATGCTATGTTTAAATACATGAGTTTGTAAATCTTAAATTAATAAATGAAGTCCTATATATTATAAACACAGTGAAAAGGCAATCATGAAGGTGTTCATGATGTGAGATGTCTATTGCATGCAAATATGTTAATATCTAAATATCCCTAGTCATAGAATTATCAAGATAGGACATTATTAATTCGGACAGACTAGCACATGTTATGCTTCTTGAATGGTTCAAGCAGTGGTTCTCATAACTGTGATTATGGAAGATAATCAAAGCTAACATGTGGATGCTTGTTAGAAGAACAAGTTCATTGGAGACCTACAAATAAAATCCTCACATAGATATTAAATCTATGTCAGTGAGGAATCTCTTCATAGTGGTTGTGCAAGTATCCTTAGACTTGAGGTCACCAAAGTTATCTTAAGTTGCAAGTGGTATACTTTGACTCCATAAGTGATTACTTCCAACTGGGAGTGAACATAGTTAGGAGATTGGGTATATCATGACCTACTTGAAGATAGTTGAGTGATTGACAAAGGATTCACCATCCTAGATTTAATAAGGGAAGTTACCTCGCATGATTCTATAATTACCTTGTTCAGAGAATCTCTGGCCAGAGTAAAATGCCAAGATGGATAGAGATCCAAGGAGGGCATTTTGGGAACAATGGTTAAATTAATAGAACATACATAATTAGATTTATATGAGTTGACAGAAATCCATACTCATAATCTAATTAAGATAAGAGTGGTGAAAGGAGTAATTGCATAGTAACTATTTCTATGGAAGGGTATCGTCAAACCACATCACTTTCCTGACATTTGGGTAGTCATGATGCCTAGCTAGAGGCAAATCATGACTTGTATAATGATGTATCAAAATATCAATAGAGATTGATAAAATGATTTAAAGGAGTTTAAATCATGTGAGTTTTGAATAGAACTCACAATTACATATTATACTGCCAACATGGACAGAAATCCAATAGGTCACACACATATAGAAAAAAAGGATAAAATGGTAAAATGACAAGGATAATAATATTTGATATTATTATGAGGGTAGAGAAGTGAATAAGATAATAATTAATTAAAGAGTTTAATTAATTATCAATTAATGTATTTCATAATTCATTATTATTGTCTTATAATTGTTATAGGACTACTATAAGTGTTATATGACTAATATATTAATTAATAAGTCCATTGGAGGAGTTATAAAGAGGCCAGAGGAATGGAGCTGGTGTGGAAGCCCTTCTATAGAGGGCCACACGACAACTCCATACAGAAGGCCTTAGAGGTATTTTTCTTGCACCAAATTAATTTATATATGTTACATAAGTGTTATGGAACTCAAATATTTAATTTGGTTGGATTTGGAATCCAAATGGGTATTTAAATCCAATTAGTTGCACAAAGGGCCTAGTTTGTGGGTTTTGTGCATAGTCTTTTATGAAAAGTTTTAAATTGGATTTAATTAAGCCCAAATGATTATAAGTAATTCCAAAGGCCCAATTAATAATTCTCCAGTAATTTTAAAGAGCCCAATCTCATTAAGGAGTTAGAATTTTAACCTAACTATAAAAGGCCAACTAATGAGGAATTAGGGTTAAGTGATTAAACAAAAGGGAAAGACCTTTTCTCTTATCCTTTCTCTCTCTTTTGTTCCACCTCCAAGCTAGCTTCTTGGAATTTCGGCTAGCCCTAGTTTGATACCAATTTGTTGGTTCAATTTATCCTTCTCTAGTGTAGATTACTCATTGGAGGTGTTCGATTTTTGACACTATGGTTTGCGACAACTCGATGCGAAGTAAAATCAACTATTCAACAAAAATCAAAGGTGATTTTTCTTATTCTCATATAGTTATATTGTGTATTCATGGAAAGATTAGATCTAATGTTTAAAAAATTTTAAAGTTTCTCTCATGTATGCGATGCATGTAACCGTTAAACTCCAACAAGTGGCTATTTATACTCAAAGCTGATAAGACCTACAAAGGTAGACTAGTAGCAAAAGGTTTAAGATAAACTCATGGTGTAGACTATGATGAGACCTTTTCTCCTATAGTTATGCTCAAGTCCATTAGGATCTTGCTTTTCATAGCTGCATATCATGACTATGAGATATGGCAAATGGATGTTGAAACAGCTTTCCTTAACGGAAATCTCCTCGAGGATGTGTATATGACAGAGCTTGAGGGTTTTGTTAATCCGAAGCATCCTAAGAAGGTTTGCAAGCTTCAAAAATCCATCTATGGATTGAAGCAACCATCCCGAAGTTGGAATCTCCATTTTGATGAAGCAGTCAAAGAGTTTGACTTCATAAACAATAAAGATTAGCCTTGTGTTTACAAAAAGTTTAGTGGGAGCATAGTAGAGTTTTTTGTCTAATATGTGGATGACATCCTTCTCATTGGGAATGACATCCTAACATTGCAGAATGTTAAGTGATGGTTGGGGAAGTGTTTCTTAATGAAAGACTTAGGTAAAGCCGTGAAAATACTTGGTATTTGGATCTATAGAGATAGATCGCATCGGGTCTTAGGACTAAGTCAAGAAAAGTACATAGATAAAGTACTATAGCATTTTAGTATAGGAGACTCAAAGAAAGGGTACATACCTTTGGATTTAGGAGTTCCTTTGACTAATTAACAATGTCATTAAAATCAAGAGTAGAGGGACAACATGGGTAGAATCCCATATTCATCTGCTATTGGATCTATCTTGTATGCTATGTTGTGTACTAGGTTGGATGTTGCTCATACACTGAGTTGATCTTAGCAAGACCCTAGTGAGAAGCACTAATCTATTGTAAAAGGGATTCTAAAGTACCTGTGAAGGACTAAGGATCACTTATTGGTGTATGGTGGTCAAGAAGAGCTTATCATACAAGGTTATGCCAATGCTGCTTTTCAGACGTGTCAGGACTCAATATCACAATCTAGTTTTGGTTTTGTTTTGAACGATGGTGCTATCAGCTGGAGAAGCTCAAAGCAAGAGACCGTTGTCGACTCAACTATATAATCTGAGTATATTGCAGGGAGTGAGATTCCAAGCGAGGCTGTTTGGATTAGAAATTTCATTTTTGGATTAGGAGTGGTCCCAAGCATCCTAAATCCAATAGAAATTTTTTGTGACAACAATGTTGCCATCGCACAGGCCAAGGAGCCTTGATCACATTAGAAATCCAAACACATACTCAGGAGGTACCACCTGATTAGAGAGATGATTGATCATGTGGACGTCAAGATTAGCAAGACAACGAGTAAAGACAATTTAACAGATCCATTGATGAAACAGTTACGTCCAAATCTGCATGAGATTGGGACTAGAGCTAGTGGGAGATTGTTAGTGTAAGCCTTAGCCGCAATGCATTGTTATAAAACATATAAGTTAATAAATGAGGCATTTGTTTTATCTATTGTATTTTGTACATATCAAGTGGTAGAACTATCAAAGATTGTTGTTTCAGTTTAAGATATCATGTGTGAGGCACATGGTTGTAAGACCTTGAAACATTTGAGACTTCATTCTAAATATCCCTAGTCGGTCATTGTTATGGGAAAAATGAATTAAGACTAGTATGCTCTCTTTGATAAGTTAAATTCTATCTTACTGATCTTAAGGACTAGAGTGTCAATCAGAGATCATAGATACATATTTAGAACATTGTATCTAGATTAAATCCGCTCATGAGGACACTATATGGTACAAGTCATAAGTGTTTCTCAATTGCAAGTTTTACATTGGAGTTCTTAGACCTAAAATCTCTATGAAACTCTTTATGAATTACCGTGTACTTGGACATACACCTAATGTGCTCATAATAGAGTGATAAGTATGGGTATGTTTAGGCATACACTAATTCATGTTAGAGAGCATGAGATAAGTCAAGGGATTACCCCTCTCGATGAGAGAGAAAATATCATCGGCCACTTGATTAGTGAACTGAGAAGTGTATGGCCATACTGAGATGAAATAATGAGTAATCATTATTTATCTGAGAGTTCAGAGTCATTGGAATATCAAGAAAGGGATTAGTATATATAAGGATGACTTGGTCCATACCTTATATTAATTATGATATTTGTGGGTAAGGGACTATGCAAAATTGCATTAGGTCACTAAATGCCATTTGTATTTTCATTTAATTTGGAATGCTATGATATCTTGCTAGAGAATATATATATAGCCTTTGGATTATTTATTAATCCATTACCAATATTAAATAGACCTATAGGATCACACACAAAGCAGTGGGCCTAAAATATTATATAGAGTATTGGGCATTAATTTGGACTTTTAATTAAAGTCAAATTGATAAGGTTAATGGGTAATTAAATTGCTAAATGGACTTTAGTCCATAAGAGAGTGAAAAAATTTCAATGACATGGATAATAACAAATTATTTATTTATCTTTTGATAATTAATTATTTATTTATCTTTAGATAATTAAGTTATTTAAGTTTAAATCCTATATGACTTTGAATCAAAATATATCACTTGATTAGGAAGAGGTTGAGGCTAAAAAATTCAAGCTAAATACCTAGTGGAATTTAGCATGCAACAAATTCTTAATTAAGTAGTATATATTGATTAAAATCATTTTGCCATTTCAGGGTTTTTCTCTCTCATTGCCATTTTTCACAAGGGAAAGAATTATTTCTTCTTCTCTTATGTTTTTGGGTAGCCATTGCAAACCTTATGAAGAACAAGATCAAATCTTATGTCTCTAGAACATACCCATTGCCAAATACTCAAACCTATAGCTAGTACTCTTCGTTTTAGGCTGACATTGCAAGTGTGTGTGCGAACATTGAGTGGTGTGGCATAAAAGGCAACACCTTTGGCATTGGTGATTGAGTTTAAGGGTATATAGGTTCATCTTATATACTGGTTATTTCAAAAATTAAGTTTTGAAGTTCATTCAAGGAAGTAAGTCTAATTGAAACCCTAAAACTGCATGTTTTCGATTCTATATTGTTTATTGCATGGCTTGCATGATAAAAAATTTTGTTTTTTTCCACTGCATGATCATTGTTTTAATGCCATGTGATATACCATCACCATTATTACTTGGTTATTCCACCAATAAAATAACAATAATATCACATATATATGTTGAATCAATTAAACATATAACAAGGTAAAGAAAACTCCCAAACCCTAAAGCTTATTCTACCCTTTGTTCTTCTTACTCACACTTTTCCTTTTCCTTATTTCTTACTTGTTATTCATCTTATATCTAAAAATCCCCTAAAAATATTCAAAAATCCATCACACCCTTTCAGATATAGATACTAAAGAAATAAAAAAGAATATACCAATTCAATTACTTACCTTTATATAACTAGTATTATATAGCTCCATCTCTCTCTATAGATATTTTCGACTCAAGAATAGAATTGTGAGAGGTTTTTTTATAAGGAAGAAGCAAGAAAATTATGAACTCATGAAACCAACAATGGACAGCCAAAAAAATTAAAGAAGGTAGGAAAAATTTGCTTCCAATTTTTAAGACAACACTCTATAAACAAGCATGGTCCCACATTTCCGTTGTTCCAAATTTTTAAGCCCTTGACTAACTCTCTATTGATCCTTCTCTAAACTTTTAATTACAAATTCACTTAAATAATCATTTTTATCATTAATCTAATCCCTAACCATTTGCTCATAAGTTCCCGTGTGCACAATTACCAAAATGTCTTTAATGAATATAAAAATTTCGGTTACATCCCTAATAACAATTTATGTTCTTGTGCATTAAAACACAATTCACTCATGTTATTTACATATTTAATCACACTTTAATCCTACTAGGGTATATTTTAGGGTCTTACATTTCTTTCCTCCTTAAAATAATTTCATCCTCAAAATTCATTCCTAGGTCACTTATCAAATCTCCTCAATTTCATTCCTCCAAATATAGTTTTATCTCAGTCAAACTCCACATGTAAATATGTGCTTTCATGTGTCATTAGTGGTTTCCCCATCCAATGATATGGAATGTGTAATCAATTGCCCATATTATTAAGGAATCACTGATAGGTACACAAAATCCACAACAAATCTGAATCCAATTTCATATAAACTTCATATATAGACTAGGTAGTCTTATAAAATTTATACAAACCCTTTTCGTACTCTACTACCTATCAAAAAATACTAACATAATCATTAGCGATTGCACTAACACTACATTTACCCTTTCATCTGTTCTATTTACACTTTCATTATATGCTTTGATTTCAAAAGACAAAGAAGACAAACACCCTCCTTATTGAACCCACAAACAACACGTGAATGGAAAATGGTGTAACAACTCAATTTAGAGACAAAATTATCACTAGGCCGAATGGTGTAACAAGCTTGATTAGTGTATCAAGTTCTGTGAAAAATGGTGGCAAAGTGATGGCAAATTGATGGCAAAATGATAGAAAAAAATGATAGCAAATGATGCTAGAAATGGTAACAAAATGATGGCAAATGATTGGAAAAATGATGGCAAAATGATATCAAAATGGTAGCACAAATGATCAAAATGATTCCAAGAAATTATGGAACAAATGGATAACAAATGGTGGCTCAAATGGATAATAAATGATATAAAATGGTGGCACAAATGGATAACAAATGGATAGCACAAATGGTGGTTCAATAATTATAAAGTAAATCCTTGGTTAAGTAGGAGTAGGATTGTAATTCCAAATCAAGTATGGATTGAATTTTGAAAGCCTAAACCCAAAGAAATAAGGATTAATTTTCCTACCTTCTAAAGGATTCCCAAATATGTTTGGAAAAGGTTTTATGTGCCCCTCCCAATCCTAAAGCAAAAAGGATTAGTTTTAACACTTATGAAAGGATTAGGATTTTGTATATAAGCTACCCTTGCTCAATTGCTCTTTAAATTTTTTCTTCTTCTTTTTCTTCTCTTTCACATTTTTCTCTTTTATTTCTTTTTTTTTTATGAACAGGACCAGAACAGTGCGATGAACAGTACCGTAAATAGTACGATGAACATTATCGTGAATAGTACCATAATTTTTTTCTTTTTTTAATTCAACACACAAATCTAAAGACTACTACTACTAGAATTTGGTTTTTCATGCCAAAGATTTAAAGTTCAATTTCGGTTTCTAAGGCCTTTTAATGAATCAAAAGATAAGGTATGGAAAAGAAAAGGCAAAATTTAACACACAAAAATCACACAAATCAAAACTTATCACTACCTAATTCGGCATAAACATAAAGAAATCAAAGAAAAGAAAACACAAACCTATCACTAAGATAAACAGGAATTTACCTTTCTTTTGGCTCTGATACCAAATGATGCGGAACCCCAAGGTTGAAGAACTCGAAACCCCTTAAACATACGCTTTGATTTCAAAAGACAAAGAAGACAAACACCCTCCAGATTGAACCCCCAAACAACACGTGAATGGAAACGCAAATAATCGGGATAAGAAGAATTAAGAAAATGCCACAATCAAATGATTAATAAGTAATCCTAATTCTTGATGCAATATGAAATAAAGCAAGCAATCTCACAATCTCTCTAAAAAATTTTGGCTAAGCCAAGAGAAAAACTCTCAAAAGTTTATAATTTGATTCAATAATCTTCCCATTACAAGTTATAATAACCTATTTATAGCCTCCAAACCCTAAGGGAATGGGTATACATAAGTCCAATAGGTTTAAAACACTAAATTCAACCTAAAATAAGCTAAAATAACTACTTAAAACCCTACTAAGGTAAAGTGAAGAATTTGAAGCCCAAAATAAAAGACTTACCAAAATAAAAGACTAACTAATAACGCAAATAACAAAATAATCCCTTTAAAAGGAAGCCCACACACCTAAGCCCATATTTACAACTTAAATGAGTAATGTGACTTTTAAATGAGGCACATGACTTGTACAATTAAAGCCTAAAGTTGTATAAGCCCAAATTGATGGTAAAATGCCAAATCTGCCTCTTATAAATTGGAGCACACCCCAATAACATTTGGATCTTATATTTATGTCTTTGAACTCCATTTAGACCCATTTGAAAGTCATAAGGTTGCCCCTCTTCAATGGCATAAGATAGCCCTCTTGGATCCGTATCAGGTTTGCACTTGGTTTATATAAGAATCATACATATGCATATACATGTGTAAGTATTCATATACATATTCACGAGTTTGCATGTCATTTCAACGAATAGGTATTACATATCATAATTAACAGACAAAGTCTTCATACCATGTGTAAACATGTCATAACATCAACATAAGAGATTTGAGATATCAAAATTATATCATAATGAATATAACATTTCATTTCCTGGAGATAGTTTTATAATATATTTCATAGGTCCAAAGCATATGAAAATTATTGTGCATGTTGTAGCAAAAAAGTTCTTATTATAACATTATATGCATTCTATAAAAGCATGGCAATTTAAATCTCATAGATATACATTCCAATAATTTCATTTCACTGAAATAGTTTATATTCAAAGAAATCATGATAAGCAGTTTAATAGGCTATTCATCGTGTTTACCTTACATAAATGAAAAAAATGATGCATGATTTACTTTATCTTAGTACATTTTCTCATCTTTAATTGCCTGCCTAAGTACTAGTTCATAGGGGTTGATATCCGAAGGTATCAAACAATGGACCGAAACGGGGTCAAACAATGGTTCCAGCAAGGAACAAACGATAGACCCCAAACGTGCCGAACAATGGTTTCATTAAGGAACAAGGCCCAAACGGGGTCAACTATGGAAGCTACGACTATATCCCTCTAAGCATTCCTATCTAATCCATAATTGAACTTAGACCCACACACTTAACCACTTAAGAACATCTTTAATTTAACATATCCTTCTTTACTTAGCACATTGTTTGGCTTAAAGCCACTTTTCCTAAACGAATGCATTATCATTCATATCATACATCAATATTGAGCTTTAAAATTCATTACAAATTGATGCAAGTCATGTCATCACATAGTTTCATCAACATCATTCATACACACCGTACTGGTTTACATGATAATGCAAACATAATAAAACATTACTTCCATCGATTTATCTCATCATACTTAAAATTATGCATGAAGCCAATGAGGCAATTATGAAAGTGTAGTTCTTGCAACTAAGAAACTTCATAATATCGTATGCATGTCAATATATATATGTGTGTGTGCATATATGGGCAACTTGAATCGTAGCAGTATATACTCTTATAGGTACTCATATCTGGTGGTCACATAATAAGTCAAACTACTCATCATAGCATGGTACCATCAATCATACAACATTGAATTACATAATTCATTGATATCCCAATGACGTACCTTGTTACAATTTGCCGCGAGCAGCTCTCCCATATCATCATAACTCACATCAAAATATAATTATTTAAACCAATACTCATGCATGTATGATCCATATAGTAGTAATATATGTAGGTTCTCTTACAATGTTAAAGGTCAACACTTGTTCATATTTAGTCCCTCGATTCATTTCAATGGTCTATCAGATTATCGATAACAAGTTATATACTTTAACATAATCATATAAATATTTCGATGCCCTTACTTATATTTTATACCCAGGTAGATTATGTGAGCTTATTTCATCATAGTCGTTAGCACACTACCGATGCTCATGTGCTGATCATAATGTAGTATAGGCATGAGCAAATAGGTGAGCAAGTTATTACACATTACTGCTAATCATTAATTCTTCTTCTGACTCTGAGTGTAATCAAGCCTCTATGGTTTCATAATTTAACATAAATTGTGATGTCCCACTTCTTTTAACTTGGACATGTAACCTTGCTACTATACTCTTATCATCTCTAGGTTATATCATAGTGTTCTCATATCATTGTATAGGAATATCCATGTGCAATATTTTAGGGCAAAGCCAAATCACATGTGTATTACCATTATAATACCATCAAATTCAAGTAATCATTTTCATGTATTCTAACATTAGCATTCATTTACTAACTTTATTCTCATATAATATTTTATTTAATCTTGTTTAGTGTCACAACTTATCCTTATTATATGCTTAAAATTCTTTAAAATCACTTAAAAAGGTTTTAGACCAGCTTTGGTGACACTATAAGGCTTAAAAATCATGTTTGGGTGAAGTGGAGAAGTGTCACGAGTCATGAGGGGTGTCACTCCTCATGAAAGGGAGAAAACTTCATGACTCATTCACTTGTTCACGAGTAGCAAAAGTTCACGACTCGGCATCTTAAAGCAACATTCTTCCATTTTCATCTCAATTTACGTATCCAGAAAACCTAACCCTAATTCCTTTAATTTCATCTATAAGACACACTTATCAACAGCACTCCCATTAACAAAATCATCATAATAGTTCCATACCTTATTGAGGCTTCAACTCTTTCTTTGATCCTCTTGATCCATCTTCTTTGCTTATAATTTCTTCCTTCTCCTTCACATGATCTATCTACTTCTCTCTCTTCTCTTTACACATGGACATAACAATAAGATCTTGTAATCCCTCACCAAAACATCACAAATTAAAAAGAAAAGAAGAAGAAATCTCTAAGGGAAACATTACCCTTGATGTTAGCTCACAAACCCTAGCTTCCTTCTCCAACCCGTAACCGAGAGAGAGAGAAATGCCCATCCCTTCAACACTCCAAGAATCCCAAATAAATGAGTAGGGAAAATATCTTCCCAAGGAAATTTCCACTGTACCCTTATGCACAATTAAACCCCCATTATTTCAATTTCTTCCAACTTAACCCCAAGACTTTCTAATTCACTTCAATTATATCCTTTTCATTAATTATAATTTAACTTAACTCATATACTTACATGCTGAAATTACCAAAATACCCTTATTTGGACTTAACCTCGATAATTACAAAAGAATCCAATTTTGCAGTAATCAACGATAATTCTCATTAATTAACTATAATTCGATTAGGGTCATGATTGGGTGCTCACAATTCTCTCCCCCTTAAAAGAATTTCGTCCTCGAAATTCAAAACTGGTACTTATTGCCAGTAATTCTTAACTGTGCTTTAGATATAAAGAACTATATCAATAAGCATTCATTGTATCCATAATAAACTCATCGATCTATAATCTTTGGTATCTATCTCTAATTTCCAGATACTCTTATGCTCGTATTTCTTATCCTGAGTATCTTAAAAATCTTAACATCTTGTATCATCATCTATGCCTAAGATCAAATTCTCTTCTAATCATATGAACTTTTCCTCAAACATCTGAATAAATAATGTAGACATACTTATAATCAATCTTATGCTATACCTCAATCATTAAACATTAAAACCTTTAAGCACCTACAATACCAGGATGTGAGAGATATTGACAATTCCTCAAATATCATTTCACAATCTCTGCCAAAATATTGCTAATGGTCCAATATATGTCAATCATAGGTCAAACATCTAACATAATCATCAAGATGTATGCCAATAACAATAACACCATGGTCTAGACCAATATCATCCTAATCCTTCAAGAATAACTTCTTAATTTCTTATTGCCTAGAAAAGACTAAACCTGGGTACTCTGATACCATTAACTGTAACACCCTAATCCACTAACCATGGATAATCAAAATCATCATCAATTATCATCGATCATCATCATACCTAATAGAGATCAGGCAGAAATACTAATAAATAATAATAATACAGGCCATGATTACATGCCACAATAAATTAAATCAAACTTATAAATAAGAAGGCCTAACATAATTGGCCAACATCACAAAATGAAATCCTCTAAGGGAACTTTTGTCTGCCTGATCTTCTCTTCACTGGTTGTTTAGGCACTAGCTACTGATCCACTAGAGCTTACCCTAAACCTACACGGATAAATAAACTGGTGCTAAGCTATAAAGCTTAGTGGGGAACAAAACTATATAGATAACTTCTCTCTATAATTCATTTCATTTCCTGTAACTTTCACAATAACACGGGATAACATATAAGTCTATTGCATTGATCATTTCACAATGAACATTTTTTGAAAGTTCTCAAAATTATTAATAATACTATATTTAGTTATGTTTAGAGCAGTCTATAAATTATCTTATTTCGGAACCTGTCAATTTACTATCATCATCTTACTTCTTCTCTTTCTTTAAACTGGCTTTATTCCTTCCTTTCCTAATCCTTACTACTTGTCATATTTAGACATTCGGTTGTTGATAGTACAAAACATTAACTTAATGCATTAATCATATTGTTACATAAGTTATGCATTCTGCATTAATCCTTGCACACGGGGGTGCTTATGCCATGCAACAATCATAGAGTTGTTGTCAGACATTATTTCTTCATATATTGTTATACAATTTTCATTTTACGTTCATACAACTTGTCCTATAATGCTATCTTATCATTTCAATTTAAACATCATACAACATCATAATATATCATGGTTTGCACTTGGTTTATATCAGAATCATACATATGCATATACATGTGTAAGTATTCATATACATACTAACAGGTTTGCATGCCATTTCAATGAATAGGTATTACATATCATAATTAACAGACAAAGTCTTCATACCATGTGTAAACATGTCATAACTTCTACATAAGAGATGTGAGATATCAAAATCATATCATAATGAATATAACATTTCATTTCCTGGAGATAGTTTTATAATATATTTCATAGTTCCAAAGCATATGAAACTCATTGTGTATGTTGTAACGAAATAGTTCTTATTGTAACATTATATGCATTCTATCAAAGCATGGCAATTTAAATCTCATAGATATACATTCCAATAATTTCATTTCACTGAAACGATTTATAGTCAAAGAAATCATGATAAGCAATTTAATAGGCCATTCATCGTGTTTACCATAGATAAATGAATAAATTGATGCATGATTTACTTTATCTTAGTACATTTTATCATCTTTAATCGCCTGCCTAAATACTAGTTCATAGGGGTGGATAGCGAGAGCAAGAGATACTCGAAGGTATCAAACTATGGATATCTGAAGATATCAAACAATGGACCCAAACGGGGTTAAACAATGGTTCCAGCAAGGAACAAATGATAGACCCCAAACGTGTCGAACAATGGTTCCACTAAGGAAAAAGACCCAAATGGGGTTAACTATGGCAGCTACGACTATATCCCTCTAGGCATGCCTATCTAATCCACAACTGAACTAAGACCGTAGTCTTAACCACTTAATAACATCTTTAATTTAATATATCCTTCTTTACTTAGCACATCGTTTGGTTTAAAGCCACTTTTCCTAAAAGAATGCATTATCATTCATATCATACATCAATATTGAGCTTTAAGTTTCATTACAAATGGATGCAAGTCATGTCATCACATAGTTGCATCAACATCATTCATACACACCGTAGTGGTTTACATGATAATGCAAACATAATAAAACATTACTTCCATCAGTTTACCTCATCATACTTATAATTATGCATGATGCCAATAAGGCAATTATGAAAGTGTAGTTATTGCAACTAAAAAGCTTCATAATATCGTATGCATGTCTATATATATGTGTGGTTGCATATAAGGGCAACTTGAATCATAGTAGTACATACTTTTATAGGTACTCATATCTGGTCACATAATAAGTCAAACTACTTATAATAGCATGGTAGCATCAATTATACAACATTGAATTACATAATTCATTGATAATCCCAATGACGTACCTTGTAACAATTTACCATGAGTAGCTCTCCCAAATCATTATAAATCACATCAAAATATAATTATTTAAACCAATACTCATGCATTTATGTTCCATATAGTAGTAATATACGTAGGTTCTCTTACAATGTTAAAGGTCAACACTTGTTCATATTTAGTCCTTGATTCACTTCAATTGTCTATCAAATTATGGACAACAAGTTATATACATTAACATAATCATGTAAATATTTCAATCCTCTTACTTATATTTTATACCCAGGTAGATTATGTGAGCTTATTTCATCATAGTCGTTAGCACACTATGGATACTAATGTGCTGATCATAATGTAGTATAGGCATGAGCAAATAGGTGAGCAAGTTATTACACATTACTACTAATCATGAATTCTTCTTGTGACTCTGAGTGTAATCAAGCCTCTACGGTTTCATAATTTAACATAAATTGTGATGTCCCACTTCTTTTAACTTGGACATGTAACGTTACGACTATACTCTTATCATCTCTAAGTTATATCATAGTGTTCTCATATCATTGTATAGGAGTATCAATGTGCAATATTTTTGGGCAGAGCCAAATCATATGTGTATTACCATTATAATACCATCAAATTTAAGTAACCATTTTCATGTATTTTAACATTAGCATTCATTTACTAACTTTATTCTCATATAATGTCTCATTTAATCTTGTTTAGTGTCACAACTTATCCTTATTTTATGCTTAAAATTCTTTAAAATCACTTAAAAAGCTTTTAGACCAGCTTTGGTGACACTATAAGGCTTAAAAATCATGTTTGGGTGAAGTGGAGAAGTGTCACGAGTCGTGAGAGGTGTCACTACTCGTGAAAGGGAGCAAACTTCATGACTCATATACCCTTATAGCCTTATGCATAATTAAACCCCCATTATTTCAATTTCTTCCAACTTAACCCCAAGACTTTCTAATTCACTTCAATTGTATCCTTGTCTTTAATTATAATTTAACTTAAATCATTTATTGATAGCTAAAATTACCAAAATATCCTTGGGACTTAATCTCGATAATTGCAAAAGAATCCAATTTTGCAGTAATTATCGATAATTCTAATTAATTAACTATTATTCGATTAGGGTCATGATTGGGTCCTCACATAGAGCCCATGTAAAAGGGGTGTATTTCATATGTATGAATTCATATTCTTAATAAAAGGCATCATTCATTTATTAATGCTATGTTTAAATTGTTGGAATTTATCGGCTACATGCATCTCATACATAAGCGGAATTTAAAATTTTTTTAACCAATATTACTAATCTTGCCATGAATGTACAATATTCATATTAATAAGAATAATAAAAATCACCTTTGATTTTTGTTGTACAGTTGATTTTCCTTCGCACCGAGTTGTCGCAAACCACAGTGTCAAAAATTGAACACCTCCAATGAGTAATCCACAATAGAGATTGATAAATTGAACCAAAAAATTATTGTAGAACAAAGAGTGGCCGAAATTCCCAAGAGCTAGCAAGGGAAGTGGTGAAAAAGGGAGAGACAATTAGAAGAAAATACTTTCTTATGTGTTTAATCACTTAACCCTAATTCCTCATTAGTTGGACTTTCATAGTCAGGTTAAAA
Organism: Excoecaria agallocha; assembly: GCA_037975025.1. Lineage (NCBI taxonomy): Eukaryota > Viridiplantae > Streptophyta > Magnoliopsida > Malpighiales > Euphorbiaceae > Excoecaria > Excoecaria agallocha. The sequence goes on from CM075806.1 coordinate 32,312,147, forward strand.
TTGCAACTTCTAATGAGATTGGACTCTTTAAAATTGCTGGAGAATTATTAATTGGGCTTCTGGAATTAATTATAATCATTTGGGCTTAATTAAATCATAATTAAACCTTTTCATAAAAGACTATGCACAAAACCTACAAACTAGGCCCTTTGTGCAACTAATCGGATTTAACTACCCAAATGGATTCCAAATCCAACCAAATTAAATATGTAGGTTCCATAACACTTATGTAACATATGTAAATAAAATTTGATCCAAGAAATATGCCATTAAGGCCTTCTGTATGGAGTTGGCGTGTGGCCCTCTTCTGCAGGGCTTCCACACCAGTATCATTCCTCTGGCCCTTTTTATAATTCCTCTAATGAACCTATTAATTATTATATCAGTCCTATAACACTTTTAGTAGTCCTATAACACTTATAAGACAATAATAATTAATCATGAAATACATTATTTCAATTAGGTCCAATTTTACAGAACATTTCTCAAAAGTTTTGCGAACAATTTTACTTGATCATAATTAATTAAACTCTTTAATTAATTATTATCTTATTCCCTTCTCTACCCTCATAATAATATCAAATATTAATATCCTTGTCATTTTAACATTTTATTCTTTTCTCTATATGTGTGTGACCTATTGGGTTCCTGTCCATGTTGGCAGTATAATATGTAATTGTGAATTCTATTCAAAACTCACATGACTTAAACTCCTTTAAATCATTTTATCAATCCCTATTGATATTCTTGATACATCATTATACAAGTCATGATTGGCCTCTAGCTAGGCATCGTGACTACCCAAATGTCAGGAAAGTCAAGTGGTTTGACTATACCCTTCCATAGAAATAGTTATCGAGCAATTACTCCTTTCACCACTCTTATCTCTATTAGATTCTGAGTATGGATTTTTGTCAACTCATATAAACTAATTATGTATGATCTATTAATCTAAACATTGTTCCCAAAATGCCCTTCATGGATCTCTATCCATCTTGGCATATTACTCTGGCCAGAGATTCTCTGAATAAGGCAATTATAGAATCATGCAAGATAACTTCCCTTATTAAATCTGGGATGGTGAATCCTTTGTCAATCACTCAACTATCTTTAAGTAGGTCATGATATACCCAATCTCCTAAATATGTTCACTCCCAGTTGGAAGTAATCAGTTATGGAGTCAAATTATACCACTTGCTACTTAAGATAACTTTGGTGATCTCAAGTCTAAGGATACTTGCGCAACCGCTATGAAGAGATTCCTCACTGACATAGATTTAATATCCATGTGAGGATTCTCTATGTAGGTCTCCAATGAACTTGTTCTTTTAACAAGCATCCACATGTTAGCTTTGATTATCTTCCATAATCACAGTTATGAGAACCACTGCTTGAACCATTCAAGAAGCATAACATGTGCTAGTCTGTCTGAATTAACAATATCCTTATCTTGTTAATTCTATGACTACGGATATTCAGATATTAACACATTTGCATGCAGTAGACATCTCATATCATGAACACTTTCATGTTGCCCTTGCACTGTGTTTATAATATCTAGGACTTCATTTATTAATTTAAGATTTAAAAACTCATGTATTTAAACATAGCATTAATAAATGAATGATGCCTTTTATTAAGAATATAAATTCATACATATGAAAAATATCCCTATTACATGGGCTCGAGGGCATACTCTCTAACATAAATACATGAGTTTGTAAATCTTAAATTAATAAATGAAGTCTTATATATTATAAACACAGTACAAAGGCAATAATGAAAGTGTTCATGATATGAAATGTATATTGCATGAAAATGTGTTAATATCTAAATATCCCTAGCTATAAAATTAACAAGATAGGACATTGTTAATTCGGACAGACTAGCACATGTTATGCTTTTTGAATTATTCAAGTAGTGGTTCTCACAAGTGTGATTATGGAAGATAATCAAAGCTAACTTATGGATGCTTGTTAGAAGAACAAGTTCATTGGAGACCTGTAAAGAGAATTCTCACATGAATATTAAATTTATATCAGTGAGGAATCTCTTCATAGCGGTTGTGCAAGTATCCTTAGACATGAGATCACCAAAGTTATCTTAAGTAGTAAGTGGTATACTTTGACTCCATAACTGATTACTTCAAACTGGAGGTGAACATAGTTAGGAGGTTGGGTGTATCATGACCTACTTATAGATAGTTGAGTGATTGACAAAGGATTCACCATCCCATATTTATTAAGGGAAGTTATCTCGCATGACTTTGTAATTATCTTGTTCAAAGAATCTCTAGCCAAAGTAATATGCCAAGATCGATAGAGATCCATGAAGGGCATTTTAGGAACAATGGTTAAATTAATAGAATATACATACTTAGATTTATATGTGTTGACTGAAATCTATACTTAGAATCTAATTGAGATAAGAGTGGTGAAAGGAGTAATTGCACGGTAACTGTTTCTATGGAAAGGTATAGTCAAACTACTTGACTTTCCTGACATTTGAGTAGTCATTATGCCTAGCTAGAGGCCACTCATGACTTATATAATAGTGTTTCATAAATATCAATAGGGATTGATAAAATGATTTAAAGGAGTTTAAATCATGTGAGTTTTGAATAGAACTCACAATTATATATTATACTGCCAATATGGACAGAAACCCAATAGGTCACACACATATAGAGAAAATGATAAAATATCAAACTGACAAGGATAATAATATTTGATATTATTATTGAAATAGAGAAGTGAATTAGAGAATAATTAATTAAAGAGTTTAATTAATTATGATAAAGTAAAATTGTTCGCAGAACTTTTTAGAAATGTTATGTAAAATGGACCTAATTGAAATATTATATTTCATAATTAATTATTATTGAACTATAAGTGTTATAGGGCTGATATGATAACTAATAGATCCATTGGAGAAATTAAAAGAGGCCCAGAAGAATGCCTTTGGCGCAAAAACCCTCTAAAGGAAGGGTATCACGCCAGCTATAGACAGAAAGCCTTAGAGGCATAATTTTTAGACCAAAATAAATTAAATATATCTCATAAGTGTTATGGAGCCTTCATATTTAATTTGGATGGATTTGGAATTTATTTGCATGATTAAATCCATGTATATGCACAAAGGGCCTAGTTTGTGGGTTTTGTGCGTAGACTTTTGTGAAAGGACTTAAATTGAATTTAATTGAGTCCAAATAAATCACTAATAATGCCTAAAAAAATTTTTAGTTATTGAATTTATATAGCAATAATTAATCTTAACACAATTGAAGATAAGAATATATTGAAAACTAAGAAATAATCATCTGATATTCAAATTAATGCTCAATCAAGTCAATAATAATGAAAATATAAGATTTCAAGTATCCATTAGAAAAAAAGAAGAAAAATTACTTACTAAACATATTTAAAACTACAAAAAAATTAGGAAAAAGAAACAAAAACATAGAGTTAAGAAGCTCCCTTGATCAATAATGTTCTTGCTCCAAGCCTTTGTTATATACAAACTAAGGAAAAACTAATGTAAACTAAACCTAAATTAATTTTTTTTTTCTATTGAAGTCTCTGCTTGATTCTCCCTAATTATGGTGTTTTTATCGAGTATTTATTGGCAAATATGAAAGACTTTGGCTTCTATAGCTTCCTAATTTAGCATAGGAAAAGGACTATGCTAAATAGGAATTTTCATCAAACTAGAACTTTTGAATGCACGGCTAATTAGGTTGAAGCTTTAATTGATGCACTACCATACATTCCTTTTCACTGGCTTACACAGCCAAGTAGGAAATCTAGCTTTTACCATGAACAACCGTGCATAGACCATTTATGTGGCGCACGACCATGTAAGGATTCCTTTCTTTTACCGCACGGCCACACATGGTTATACTGTACTAAAGTTGATTCTTTAATTTTAACACTTTTCTCCTACTTTCATCCTTTTAAAACTTTATGTAACTATAAGCACAGCTGTACATAACATTTTTGGACTGCATGTAAGATTTTGTAGCTCAAATTTCACAAAAATTACATCTTTGACCCTGAACTTCTAATATTTTACAATTAAGACTTTTTTTCCTTCAATTTAGCCCTGAAAAACACAAAAACTTACAATTAGCTCTTAAAATACAAATTTAATTATTTCAACTAAAATATAACTAAATTAAGGCTAAATAAACTTAATAAATACCTAAAATCATAATAAAAATATCATATAATTCACAACTATCACCTACAACTCTAGTTTTATCGCAGCCAAACTCCATCCACTTTATCACTTTTAGATTCTATTTAACTTTATCTGTTTATAATTGTAATATTCTTTCACTATTTTGTCATTGCTACTCTTAAATTACATCCTATCAATTTCCTTTATAGTTGGGGTCTATGCATATAACTTGATGCTTTTTATGTATTGTCAAATGATGATAATGTCGTGCTGTGAAAGAATGATAATTTCTTGTAAGCAATAAGATGCAAATATGTGCTTTCATTCATCATAAATGTTTTCCCTATCCATGCTACGGAATGTGTAATTAATTGGACACTCTCTTAAGGAATCACTAACAGGTACACAAAAACTCAAGACCCAATCTGAATCCACTTTTGTACAAACTTCATATAGAGACTAGGTAGTTTTATAAAATTTATACAAACCCTTTTCATACTTTACTATCTATCGAAAAATATAAACATCTATATTAACCTTTGCACTTACACTGGATTTACCCTTTCAGCTATTTTATCCACACTTTCCCTAGAAATTCGATTCCATGTATACCCTATATAAGATAACATTTGATTTATGCCCACTACACTATATAAAAACACATGTCTTGTTGGGAATTATCGGTTATATGCATCTCATACATAAGCAGAATTTAAAATTTTTAACCAATATATCTGATTTTGCTTGGAATTTGCAATAGACATATTAATGAGAATAAGAAAAATCACCTTTGATTTTTGGTGAACAATTGATTTTCCTTCTCACCGGGTTGTCTCAAACCACAGTGTCCAAAATTGAACACCTCCAATTAGTAATCAACACTAAAGAAGGATTGAATGAACCAACAAAGGGGAAATACAAGGCTAGCCAAAATCCCTTGATGCTAGCAAGGGAAAAGTGGCAACTAGGGTTTTGAGAATAAGAAAAACTCTTTTCTCTTAATTGTTCACCTTGTTACCCTAAAACCTTATCACTTGGAATTTTATAGTTAGGTTAAAAATCCAACTTTATAAAAGGATTGGGCTCTTTAAAATTTTTGGAGAAATATTAAATGGGCTTCTGGAATTATTAATAATTTATTTGTGCTCAATTAAATCCAATTTAAGTCCTTTCACAAAAGACTATGCACAAAACCCACAAACTAGGCCCTTTGTACATACACTAGGATTTAATGACCCAAATGATTTCCAAATCCATCCAAATTAAATATGTAGGCTCCATAACACTTATGAAATATATTTAATTTATTTTGGTCCAAGAATTAGGCCTCTAAGGCGTTCTATCTGTAGTTGGCATGTAACCCTTCCTCTGGAGGGTTTATGCGCCAAAGCCATTCTTCTTGGCCTCTTTTAGTTTCTCCAATGGATCTATTAATTACTATATCAGCCCTATAATACTTATAGTCCAATAATAATTAATTATGAAATACATTATTTCAATTAGGTCCATTTTATAGAATATTTCTAAAAAGTTCTGCGAACAATTTTATTTGACCATAATTAATTAAACTGTTTAATTTTTTATTCTCTTATTCACTTCTCTACTCCCATAATAATATCAAATATTATTATCCTTGCCATTTTACCATTTTATCCTTTTCTATATATGTGTGTGACCTATTGGGTTCCTATCCATATTGGCAGTATAATATGTAATTGTGAGTTCTATTCAAAACTCACATGATTTAAACTCCTTTAAATAATTTTATCAATCCTTATTGATATTTATGATACATTATTATACAAGGCTTCATTGGCCTCTAGCTAGGCATCATGACTACCCAAATGTCAGGAAAGTCAAGTGGTTTGACTATACCCTTCCATATAAAAAATTATCGTGCAATTACTCCTTTCACCTCTCTTGTCACAATTAGATTCTGAGTATGGATTTCTATCAACTCATATAAATCTAATTATGTATGCTCTATTAATTTAACCATTGTTCCCAAAATGCCATTCATGGATCTCTATCCATTTTGGCATATTACTCTGGTCAGAGATTCTCTGAACAAGGTATTTATAGAATCATGCAAGATAACTTCCCTTAATAAATCTGGGATGGTGAATCCTTTGTCAATCACTCAACTATCTTCAAGTAGGTCATGATACACCCAACCTCCTAACTATGTTCACCTCTAGTTGGAAGTAATCAATTATAGAGTCAAAGTATACCACTTGCTACTTAAGATAACTTTGGTGATCTCAAGTCTAAGGATACTTGCACAACTGCTGTGACACCCTAACATGCCCTTAATTGGAATTTCATGTTTTAAGTAGTATTTTATTTGACTAATATCAAATTCAAATGAAAATTTCACATAAGGTATGGGTTAAGTGATAAATTCTTTTATTATATTAATCGCATGAAAGAAATTAAATTATTATTTTGGTTTAATAATTGTCATGGGTGTAATTGAAGCATGAAGTATTTAATTAGGGGTCAATTTATAAATATGGCATTTTAAAGGTGAAATATGAATAAAATAATGTTTGAGAGGTTGATTTAAGGGAACGAATAAATAGAGAGGTCAATGTATCACATACAAAAATTGTAGAGAGATTTGTGGGACATGCAATTTTTAGGAGGACCAAATGAGAACTTTTCACCCATTTATAAAGGCTTAACTCTTGCATGTAAGGGACAGAAATGCAAGAATTGGATGGATTAATGAGTGGCATAGCATAGGGAGGAGAAAATTTTAGATTTTTATTTCTTCTCTCACCACTCATTTCTCTCTTGTTAATCATTCATCTTGAATGTTTAAATGAAAATTAAAAGAAATACTTTGGATATGGGTTGTTCAAGAAAATAGTGATGTAAATTATTAAGGTATGGTTTTAATTTTTGGTTATCATCTTTTTCTTCTTCTTCTTCTTCCTCTATTTGGATTTTGGTTGGGAAAAAAAAAGAAATGCTGAAAATGTTTGATTAGAGAATTAATAAAATTGTAGATAAAGAAGGAGAAGGTAGAAGAGTCAAAGGAAAAGGTCTTGCAAAGGATTAATTGGCTAGGGGAAATTCGACCAAGGTATGGGAATTAGGATTTTCATACTTCCATGTGGATAAATTAGAGTTGAAATGATGATTTCAATGTTGGGTATGATTAATTGAAAAGAGAAATAATTTTAGAAAGTGTTACAACAAGTGAAGACATGAAAAATCTTATGGAGTAATAGCTGTAATTTTATCATAAACTAAGTTAGAAAACACTAATTGAGGCCATTCTAGTTGCTAGAGTCATATAAGAGATATGGCTACAAATTTGTAGAAGGGACTTAGCACTAAATTTGCCTTTAAGCCATTCTAATATTTAATTGAAATGCATGAGAGCTGTTGTTTGTGATTCTGGAATAGTTTGTATAAATTATAGTGTATTTTTGTGTACAATGGTTGGATTGCTATAAGGTTAGATTCTTTGAAAATAGACTTCTAATTATACATTTCATTTGAAGTAAGTAATGCCTAATTTTATTTCCAAGCATGTTAAATATTAGCATGAAATTCGTTGAATATGTTTGTACTGTTAAGGTACAAATTTTGGTATTTTAGGCATAAGTATTAGTAGAGAAGTCAAAATGTTATGCTGTAAAATTCTGGGTAAACAAGATGCCTAGGAACAGGTTTTCTATGAAGGAATGATGGCCAAATTCTATTCTCATTTTATTCTATGAATTTTATGATTTGGTGATTAAAGAAAAATAATACTGGTTTTGGTAGTTTGAACAGTCTATGATGTTTCTCAGATATCTAGAGTTACAGATGTGATATTGAGATAAATCTTGATTTTTTGGAAATGGGATACATAGGGGAATAAGTTTGTATGAGACTATTTTGTTTAAAAATGATGTTTTTTAAATCAAAAATGACATGCAAGTTGGATCAAGAATTCTGCCTTGTGCAGAATTTTGTAGATAGAATTTTTAATGTATTTTTTTTATTAAGGTTTAAATGTGACTATGCTAAATATGTAACTATATGAAAATATACTAAACTATATATGGCATATAATATGATTTTTGATAAAGGTTTACATAAATAGTCTTATATATATATATATATATATATATATATATATATACACACACACACACACATAAGTAAAGAGTAATGTTAATGATATAAAATAATTATACATGATTAATCTTGTGTGCATGATTGTTTTATGCAATTAATCTTACATATTCATACTCTAATGATAGAGTGAATTATATTTGAACCTGCACTTATATTGTGAAATAAGAAATACTATGTATGACTATGTTCGTGTGTGGTGCCTGAATGATAACGTAATAAAGTATATTATTATGATGTTATATGTTCAATTTTTTATGCTCGTATCGTTATATGATTATGAATAATTGGGTGTGTGTATATTTATATTCATATTCACTAGGGATTATGTACTTGTATACATGATCACGTATACATGATATGCTATATTGTAAAGTTTTAAGAATGAGCACTTGAATAGATATGATGCATTACTTGATTGACATATCATGATTATGCTTATATGAGATACCTAATGATGGTATGTAAAAAGTAATTGTATCATTAAATGAACTTACATATGCAGTTATGTCATAGTAATAATATGGCTATCATATGATTATACATGTGTAAAATGAATAATATAAATGCAAGCATGATATATGAAAAGAAAGATTAAATAGAATTTTGCCTACAATTAGAGTTCAATTGTGGATAGATAGGCGCCTATAGGGAATTGCAGCTGCCACAGTCGACCTTTTTAGGTCCACAGTATAGTTAATCCTGCTGGATCTTGCATAGCTCATTTGGGTTGTTCCTTGACCCCATTTTGGTCCTTGACCGGTCCACCGTACAGTTGGCCCTGATTGGGTCCCTAGTTTTGATATCTTCGGATATCCATCGTTTTGATACGCTTGGGTATCCATCGATCCCATTATCCACCTTTAGAACTTAAGGAGGCTAAATTAAAAATATAAATGTTTCATAGTTAAATCACAATATGATTTGTGCATATGATATATAGATTATCATGTTTAACTGTGGTTTCAAGTACATGTATGGATATTTATTTATATTATGTACAGATCATCTATAAACTATTTAGATTCAAATATGCTAAATTTTGATGAAGAGTTACATTGTTGCTAAGATATTGTGTTTGTTTTATACTTATTTCTATTATGTAAACTGTATTATTTTCTATTTTTTTGTATATTAAATATTTCTGTCAACCACTGTGAGTAGTAGTCTTTCATGTTTAGTTTTTCCCCACTAAGCTTTATAGCTTAGCACGGGTTATTTAATCCGTGTAGGTAATACTATAAAAGCTTTTGCTCAAGAACAATATCTGCATCAGGACAAGCAAACACCTAAGTTGTAGAAGTTGATGTAGGATTCTTTTTGGTTATTTTTTGTGCAAGTTCTTTTACACGTTGAATATGTATAAAAGGGCTATTATATATATATATATGTAATATGAAGTAAGTGATGTAATTAAGTTTAGTAAAAGAATGCTAAAGCACGCATATATATAGTAGCTAAAATGCTTAGTCATATATATGCTAGATCAATTGATAAATGTTATGTATGATAAGATACGAAGTTAAGATAGTTATAACTAATATGAAAATGATGAGTATGTTACAGAATAAGCCATTATGCATACGTAATTAAGAGATTGAAGTTGTGGGAAACACATAATTGATGCATAGGATACCTATATAAATAGACTATTTGATATGATAAATGTATACCACTTTGGGTTAATAACCTACTATAATGTGATTGAAAGGTATAACATGATATATGATAAAGGCATTAGATTAGGTTGTTTCAACTGCTATGAAGAGATTCCTCACTGACATAGATTTAATATCCATATAAGGATTCTCTTTACAGGTCTCCAATAAACTTGTTCTTCTAACAAGCATCCACATGTTAGATTTGATTATTTTTCATAATCACAGTTATGAGAATTACTGCTTGAACTATTCAAGAAGCATAACATGTGATAGTCTGTCCAAATTAACAATGTCCTATCTTGTTAATTCTATGACTAGGGATATTTAGATATTAACACATTTGCATGCAATAGATATCTCATATCACGAGCACTTTCATGATGGCCTTTGCACTATGTTTATAATATCTAGGACTTCGTTTATTAATTTAAGATTTACAAAATTATGTATTTAAACATATCATTAATAAATGAATGATTCCTTTTATTAAGAATATGAATTCATACATATGAAATACATCCCTTTTACATGGCCTCTAGAGCATACTCTCTAGCAATCTCACACTTGGGTTGGAGCCAATCACTCATATGTCTCAGACCCATGCTATTTATATGGTGATCATGCTTAATCTGGGAAAGTACTTTATTTAGGGGATCCGCTACATTATCATAAGTGGGGACCCTTTCTATTTTCACATCATTTCTAGCTATTATTTCCCTTATGAGATGGTAGCATCTGAGGATATGCTTGTATCATTGATGAGATCATGATTCCTTTGCTTGCGCAATGACTCCATTATTGTCATAATATAAAGGAATCGGATCAACAATGTTAGGCACCACTCCTAGTTCAGATATGAATTTTTTGATCTAGAATGCTTCTTTAGCTGCTTCTAAAGCAACAATGTACTTAGCTTTTATCCTGGAATCAGCAGTTGTTTCTTGTTTGGAACTCTTTTAACTAACTGTCCCTCCTCCCATTATGAACACAAAACCAGACTGTGATTTACAATCATCTTTGTTAGATTGGAAGCTGGCATCTGTATACCCATTTACTTCCAAACTACCCTCTCTATATACGAAGAATATGTCCTTAGTCCTTCTCAAGTACATAAGGATATTCTTAACAGCTGCCAGTATTCCTCTCCAAAATTGGATTATAATCTTCTTGTGACACTCAAAGCAAAAGCTACATCATGACGTGTATATAGCATAGCATACATGATAGTACCAATTGCAGATGAATATGGTATTCTATTCATGCTCTCTCTATTCTCTAGTGTTTCTGGACACATAGACATAGAAAGGTGTTTCCCATGAAGCATGGGTATAAACCCCTTCTTAGAGAGATCCATATTGAACCTCTTCAATACTTTATCTATGTATGTACTTTGAGAAAGACCTAGAAACCTATTGGATCTATCTCTGTAGATCCTTATTCCTAAAATATAGGATGCTTCTCTAAGGTCTTTTCATGGAGAATTGCTTGGATAACCATATTTTAACAGATTGGAGAAGAGAAATGTTATTTTCGATGATCAATATGTCATCCACATATAGAACTAGGAAGATAATTGTACTCCTACTGACACTTTTATACACACAAGGTTCATCTTCATTTTGTGAGAAACCAAACTCTTTGTTTGTCTTATTGAATCATATGTTCCAATTCCTAAAGGCTTGCTTCAATCCATAAATGGATCTTTGAAGCTTACATACCTTTTTGCCATTTCCTGATGTGAACCCTTCCGATTGTGTCATATACACATCCTCAATTAGATTTCCATTTAGGAAAGCTGTCTTCACATCCATTTGCCAAATCTCATAATCATAATGAGCTGGAATGGCTAAAAGTATTCTTATAGACTTAAGCATCATTACAGGAGAAAAGGTTTCATCATAGTCAATACCTTTTCTTTTTATGATAGCCTTTTGCTACTAAGCGAGCATTATAGGTAACTATATTATCTTTCATATCGGTCTTCTTTTTAAAGACCCATTTACACCCTATGGGTTTTATCACTTCAGGTGGTTGAGTTAAAGTCCATATTTTATTCTCATACATAGAGTCCATTTCAGACTGCATAGCCTTAAGCCATAAATCACGTTCTGAACAGTTTAAAACCTCTTGATAGCTTGTAGGCTCATTGTCCTCTACTACAGTTATGCCTCTATCTAAATCAATGTGAAATCCATATCTCATAAGGATAGAAAACAAGCCTTAAAGCTTGTGAAGCACATGGTCACACAAGCTTTAAAGCTTGTGAGGCACACGGCCACGTGCTAGTCCACTGCCCTTCATTTCTCTATTTGAACATTTGGTCCAATTATCTAACAAATCACTTCCACATTTTTATCAATTAAGCCAACACTCTTTAATATAATAATCAACCCTTTTAATGCAACCTAATAGGCATATTTAATGAGTATGTTCATTAGAGGTAATATATGATTGTTTATGCTATGCTTTTATTTTGAAGCCATAACGATTAAGGTAAAGTGATCATGGTAAGTTTATCAAGTAGGTTAATTACAACTTACTTCAATATGTGACCATAAGAATAGTAATGTTATAATTTCATGAAATTACTATGAAAATATGTGTGTTTATGTGAGGTAGGTTGAAAATTGTCCTTAAATGAAAATGGATATGCGGTATGTGAGTTATAAGTGGAGGTGACAAATATTGGTACCATCACATGTGTATGAAATGTTAATTCGGATGTGAATTGTGGCTTGAGAAATATTGTAATATATAAGAAAAAGGAATTTGATAAATTAAATGTTCTTTCGATTAATTGGTTAAGCTTGCGGGTCTTAGTTCAGTAGTGGATTAGATAAGCATGCCTAAAGGGATATAGTTGCAGTTGCCATAGTTGAACCCATTTGGGTCCATTGATTATTCCTTTGATGGAACCATAGTTCGACCCCTTGGGTCCATCATTTGATATCCTCGAGATATCCATTGTTTGATACTTTTAGGTATCCATTGCTCCCGTTATCCACCACTTTTAAACTAGTACTTAGGCAGGCTATAAAGTTTTAAGAAAATTGCTAAAGTAAGAAATATATGTATCAATTTCTTCATCTGTATAATGTAAGTATGTGAATGATTGATTAGCATGTTTTATCTTCGCTTCTTTTGGCTATATTGTCAGATTTAGACAACCTCATGATACAAGTGTGTTGATGTTCTTATTGAAATATTGCGTGTAGATATTTATATTCGTATAACTCTATTGGTCGACCACATTATTATTTTGCATATTATCTCCCCACTAAGCTTTATAGCTTAGCATGGTTGCTTTACATCCATGTAGGTTTGATCGGTGGTCGTTTAGGGACTTAATTCTGCATTAGTTGGCCAACAAGAGTCGGTTCAGACTTTTAGATGTAGGATATTTTATGGATAGTTCCTTTTTGTCTAGCCTTATATTTTTGTTATGATTTAGTAGGGAAAATGTAATATGGAGGACTGTAAAATTTCACTTAAATTACCTTGCTTGCTTGCCTTTCTAGGTTGTGGTGGCTACTGTATGATTGCTACATTATGACTGCTTTCATGACTTTCCAATTTAATTACTGAGATGTGCATGCACTATATATATATATATGATGATATGTTAATGAATTATTCTTGTGAGGTATGGCTGCTGAAGGCATGATAGATGTTTTGATTGGAAGTTCGTATTAGGGTATGACAATTAGCAGTATCAGAGCCCCAGGTTTAGCCTTTTATGTGCAATAGAAGTCTAGAAATCTTGAGTATAGTATTGTGTCTCGTTGGCCTAATGTTGTAAGTCTTTGTTTTCATATAAATCGAAGACGGATGATTCTAGAGATGCTATCGAGGAATAAACAGAAATTAATTTACCAGCTACAACAGGTCCCTTTGATATGAGATCTCTATCAACAAATCAGAATGAGATCCCTACCACTATGCCTGAAGAGGCATTGCTAAAAGTTTCTCAGGATGTGGCACAAATTCTGCAAAGGATGACAGCACTTAAGGCCCCAATTTTTAAGGTCAGAAAGTATGGTAGGGAAGAATTTTTGGGTACCACCTTGGAGCAACTAGAGGAAGCTGAATTTTGGTTAGAAAAGCTAGAGAGGATTCTAGATGATATCCAATGGCCCACTTATTATAAGGTATCGTGTGCTGTATCGTTACTTCAAGGACTAGGATACGATTGGTGGAAGTTTGTACTCAGACAACATCATTTAGAGGCTCTTATTACTTGGGAATTCTTTGAAACTGAATTTAAAAAGAAATATGTTACTAAGGCCTATAAAGAGGAGAAGCTAAGATAGTTATTGACCCTGAAGTAGAGGGTTATATTTGTAGCAAAATTTGAGAAGGAATTCAGTCAGTTGTGCAAATATGTTCCCAAAGAGATGTTAACTGATGCCTTCAAGAGTAGACAATTTGAGGATGGGCTGAATCACCAGATTAGGGAAAATTTGATAGGGGTTACATCTCTTTAAAATGTGAACTTTCATTAGCTAGTGATGGCTGCTATAAAGGTGGAGAAGTATGAGTCAGCTAAGAGAGAGAGAGAATGAAAAGGGAGCGGGGCTAAGGGTGGATGGTCCATTGAGAAAATGTTTAAAGGAGCATAGAATTTCCAACTAGCAAGGAAAACTAACGGATAAGGATCTAAAGCAGGATCCAAGCCAAGTCAGCATGCCCTATTAAAATAGAAAGGGGTCAACCACCTGAGTGCCCTCATTGTTCCAGGCAATATTGGACTCCATACAGGAAAGAATCAGAGGCATGCTATAATTGTGGTGCTACTAACCACTATATAGCTAATTTTTCCTCCAAACGGGTACAAGACTCAACACAGCAAGGCAGCAGAGGAACCTTAAATATATACTCAGTTGTAAGAACAGGGAGCAGAGGCAAGGGGCGAGGTGGTTTTGGTCGCAATTGATCCCAGTCTCGTATTATATCTTAGTCAGTGGATAGACCGAATACATCAGCTTTCCCAGTGCAAGCTTATGCCATGAAGGCGTGAGAGGATCAAGATGCTTCAGAAGTAATAGCTGGTATTTTCTCACTTTATGATTCTGATTATCATGCACTTATTGATCCAAGCACTACAAAAAAACTGCTGATTAGCGACGAAAAATTCCGTTGCTAATTAGATGTTTTCTGTCGCTAATTAAAATTAGCAACGCTGCGACGAACAGTCGCTAATTGGCCAGTCGTGAATATATTAGCGGCGGATTTCAAATTCAGTCACTAATTTAGCGACGAAATATTTCGTCTCAAATTTTTTTTCGTCGCTAAATTATATTCCTAATTAGTCAACGAATTATAATAATAATATTTAGCGACTAAATTTTTCGTCGGTAAATAAACATTTAGTGTAAAATTTAGCGACGAAAAATTTGTCGCTAATGATTTCCGAAATTATATCTATTACATATTAGCGACAGATTTTCTGTCGCAAATCCGTCGCTAAATTATTGCGTAATTTAATTTTTTCTTTTGGTGTATTTGAAAACTTTGATCCTGTATACAATAATGATTATTTATTTATTTTCAACCTGTTCATAACAATAATCTCACACATACAAATATATATTTATTCCAAATCAAAATATGTTCCAAAATACACACGCACATATATATATAGAATAGTAATTGAAAACATACATAATATCAAACAATCTCTGTTAAAACAACAAAATATTAATATCATACTAATTAGCATCAACAGTGTTATTTTCCAAAATTAAAAGCTCCACATCCTATCAAAACTCCTAAAAATCTGACAGAATGATCGAAAATCTCTGCAAAATTGGTCTTCCCAAGCCATCTTTGTTCACGATTTTCCATGGAATCCTATCGTGAAAGGAACATAATTATGAGGGATTGACAAAAGAAATTTTTCGCCATACACAAAAGTTAATCAATGGTAGGTTCTATCCTCCTTGTTTTTTATAATGAAAATAATTTTCGACCTCTCTTCTTGTCAGTTTTTTTAAATAATAAAGAAAGAGAGAGAGAGAAAAATGACAATTTTATATTAGTAAGTAATAAATGCCCACAAAATTTCTGATTAAAGTATATAGAAATATGTGTAAAATTCATATGTACCTGATAAGCTGAAGTCGCAGTACCAAACAAGAAGGATGAAGGGAATTGGCTTCGGTTCAAACACCAACACCTATTCATGAATAACACCAATACAAACAAAACATAAATTGTACAATATTTCTTCATCTTTCTCAACTGATACACAATTTAATTACCAAACTTTCCCTTTATACAAACAACAAAGAGGTAGATATATATAGGACCCCATCTCTATAAATTGTACATAATTTGAAAGTATTGAAATTTTAAAATTAGAAATTTATATTAACACATGTGATAAATCCGAAAGGCACTTTAATAATTTCTTTGAAATGATAGAAAGAATTTGGTATAGAGATTTTTGCACATTATATTTGCTAATTTACCAAGAAAAGAACCAAAATTGATATCATTTATAATTATTAAACTGATAGTGTTATATTAGTCGGTAAATTAGAAATGAACAAAATATATACAAGTAGAATTTGAAAGAATGACAAAGAAATGGAAAAAATATTCAATTTTCTATATCTCTTTATATATGTTTATGGGAATTTTTTATCTACATGTAATTGTCAATGATTAATTTTTGGAGAGTTTATATGAAAAATAACGAGGTTGTACCTTGCTCGAACTATAAATGGGGTTTTATAAACAATAAGCTTGGCTTTATTGGAGCCATTAGCGGATAAAAGACACAGATCAGTGGGCTTCAAAGAAGATCCTAGCAATTGAATATTTAGCAAAAATTAGAAAAACCACCAATCACAATCATCACATTAAGAAAGCCATAAACAGAATATGGTAGCAAATAACATCACAAATTATAATCAATCATAAAGCAGCAAGACAAAGTTTAATAATAAATTCCTAAGAAAAAGCATGAAATGTATTTCCATTTTAGGGGAAAAAATTAGAATCACCAGACTTTCCACTTCCCAATTCAAACCCAGGTCTCAAAATCAACAACTGGATTTGAAAATATCAAAATTTACTGATATGATTGACAATCTTAGAATTGGAAAGAAACGAGAAAATTAAAATTTTTTGTAAGGACCCAAAATAGGCCCTAGTACAATTCATAGGCAAATACATATTATTAAAGTCTAATTGAACATTATTTGATGAATTATTAAGAGTTAAGATATTAATTGAGACAAAAATATTATTAAGTTATCAATAATTCTGTGATAAATGTGTAAATTATATGTTATGAATTTTATAAGGTCATAATTAAATTATTATTGTTGGTATAATAATATTCAAGGGTGTAATTGAAGTAAAAAGTATTAATTTGGGATAAATTTGTAATTATGACATTTTATAGGGTCAATTGAGAATTTAAGAATAGTGGAGAGGGTAATGTAAGAAAGAGGTTAATTAGTGGGGTTGAATTATAAATAGACTAGTTTGTGGGAATGAGTTGTGACATGCAAGATTTAGTGGGAAATCTTGGCATCATGCAATAAAATGAAAGGATCATTTAGGGAATTTGCCTTATTATTATATAGGTTGAAATGTAGTGGATGGAAAGAGAAAATGAAGATAGTGGTGAGTGTTGGTCGGCTGAGTTTGATGAAGAGGGAGAGTTTCTTATTCCAAAAACTTGATTAACCATTATCTCTAAGAAATCTTAGAGAAAATCTCATGCATGATAGTTGTTCAAGAGGATATTGTTATAGATTAAAAAGGTATGGTTTAATTTTAGTTATCTTTATCTTATTCTTCTTCTTCATTTCCTTATGTTAATTTTGGATTGGTTTGGTTGCTGGAAATGATGAATTAGAGATGATTTATGTTGTAGTTTAAGAAGGAGAAGATAAAAAGGGTAAAGGTAAAGGACTTGCTGAATATTGATTGGGTAAAGTGAAGTTAGACAAAGGTATGGGATGGTACTCACCTTGCATGCATGTGAATGATGACTGTATCAACAAGGTGCATATGTGTGATAGATGGAATAATTGGGATGAGATATGAATTTAGAATTTGTTACAATAAGTGTTACATGAAGTTTTGTTGAAACTATTGACTGTAATTTAGCTATAAAAAATGAGTTAGGGACCTTAGTTTAAAGCTATATTAATTTTGATAGTTCCACATGAGATATAGGTATAAAAGTGTAGTTGAAAAATAGCACTAATTTGGCCTATAAATTATCCCTACAATGATTGAATATTAGATACATCTTTGATTCCGATTTTGAACAACTTGGGGTAAAATCTTCATAATTGAATGTAAAATGATCAGAATGACATGAAGTCAATTCCTAATTAAAATAGACTTCAAAACCTATAATTTATATGAAGAAAAGAAAGTCAAATAATGACCACAAGATTGCCTAATTTTCACTTGAAAGTCAGAAATTCTGTGTTGCCTACTATGATGAACAGTCTTTAGTAATTTCAACATATCTCGAGTTATACAAATGATATTGAACATATTTTTGATTTTCTAGAAACTAGAAATGTATATATACAACTATTTAGAAGGAAACCTTTTCTAAAAAGACATTTTAGTTTGTCAAAAACGATGTGCAAAATAAACTTATTAAGCAGTTTGCAGGAATTTGGGAACAGGGTGAAAAATTCCTATGGCCCAGCATACTGTCGCGAGCGCGACACTTACCGTGAGCGCGACATCATGATTTTGGCCCATAACTATGCTTTTTATTTCCCTTTATCAGTATATTAGGCTACCCCTATGTGTTACACATATAACTGAACAAATTAGGCCTTGAATGCAAGTATACGAGGGTTATAAACTCGTGTGTATATAAATTTGTATTAAAGTATATTTATGGGTTTGTATGATTTGTATTATTTACATTGAAATGGTCTATGAATGTATACCTATGCATCATTCAAATTGTCCATTAACAGTTAAGCTATATCACCATGAATAATTATGAAAGCTTACACGAGTGGTCATCTAATAAGATGTAATGTGATAACTTAAACCTAAGAGTTGATGTATTGTATCACATCAATATATATATATATATATATATATATATATATATATATATATATATACACTTTATTTACATGTTGATTTATTATATGTGAGTGAAAATGGAAGTACATTGAATTATGTATGGTAAATAATATGCTTATTGTTAAAGGTAAATATTTATAAACATTCATATATGAACAAGATTGTTTTATGTAAACATACTTAAATGTAGATATAAATACATACATGATAGTTAATATTAAAAATGCTATCCATGAATGTTCATTTGATGCTGGGGTATATAAATTAAGAAAATGAAAACAGGTCATGTTATATATATTTATATGTAAAGATGATAGTACGTAGTTGTATACATATCGATGAACCTAAGGCTAATAAATTTAGTTGTATGACTATGTCTTTGCTTAGTTGAAATGACATGATAAAGCATATGTGTTGTCACATGTTGGCATGCTAAAATACATATCTACAGTGCTATAGAATCAATTATAGAAATCTTATTAAAGCATATAATGGCATTATATAAGTATAGTTTTGACATGCGGAATAGTTACATGATTGAATAAGATTACAAGTATTAAATAGTAATACCCAACAGTGAATACGTTCATAGATTTATAAAAAGTTACACATGATTGTGTATATGCATACATTGTTTACAGTTACACAACAATATACATGTACACATAAGAATATAAATGAATTAAAGAAAGATAAAATAAAGGGATTTAATTACCTGCATTGAGTCTAGGAAGTGGATAGATAGGCATGCCTGTAAGGGTATCTTGCAGCTGCTTCTGAAAAATTTTGACCTATTTAGGTCCACTTGAAATTAAAAGTTACAGTGACCCTAATTGGGTTTAAAAGTTAACGTTTATTTAAAACAACCCTCGTGTGTGGTTGTAGCCGACCCCGCTTGGGTCCGCTTGATCGGTCCATGTTATTTGGTTGACCCCATTTGGGTCCATGTTATTTGATTGACCCCATTTGGGTCCATGTTATTTGATTGACCCCATTTGGGTCTATGTTATTTGATTGACCCCATTTGGGTCCATGTTATTTGATTGACCCCATTTGGGTCCATGTTATTTGTTCGACCTCGTTTGAATCCATCGATTTATCATACAGTTTTATCCCTACAAGGGATCATCATTTAATACCTTCGGGTATCTTATTTGTACCTTCGGGTACTACCGTATAACCCGTTATCCACGTCTTTAAAATAGTGCAGGCTTTACACCAAAGTTACTTTGATTAAATGGATGGTATACATATGTGAGTTCTTTATGATCATAAGTATTTTCCTAGATGTATGCCAACGCATGACAAATGAAGGAATTTTTATTAGGTTAAGCAGTATTATAATATTTAATGGATGCAATAATTTTATAATTGCATAAGCATATTTCATTTAAAGATTATAAGAGTTAGTCAGTAACAACCAGTGTTTTTGAAATAGTTTTCTTATGAATATATTTATATGTTCACATTGTTTATATGTACACATTTAATGAAATTGTGTTTGTTATTTACGGTGTGATGTATGCATAACTAAGACCTATAACCTGGGTATATAAAAATAATCTGGCAATGTTGTATAATTGTTATGTTTATTTGATAGGCTTATTTTTGTAACTTATGCTATATGAAGTAAGTTTGTAGTATTATAAAGATATTATGGTATTTGAAGTGTTGATTTGCCATTTTAATTCTAGTGGGTGTATATCAAAGACATACGAGTATAAATAAGAAGATAATGGATAATTATGTTAGCACGGTTTAGTTTCAATTCAGGAACTAAACACATGATAATTAGTTGAATTTAAAGCCATAGGACATTGGAGCTTACATTATTATGTTTGATGATTATAGTATCAATTAAATTTTTATCATTGAACTTTGTGAATTCCGTAATAAGATTTAACTGCTAGATGTTTATTCATTTCTAGAAACAAAGCTTTGTTATATTTGAGGCATCTTGTGTGCTTGCTAATGATCACTGTGAATGGTCGTTTATCATGATTTAGTTCCCCACTAAGCTTTATAGCTTAGCATTGGTGTTTCATCTGTGTAGGTTGCAAGGCTAGGACTTCTCGCAGGATTGATATCTGTAGCAGGTTTGCCAACACAAGTCTTTGAAGATTATAAAGTATATAGTCTTCTTTTTGGTTCCTTTTTGTATTTCAAGGGTTTTATGTTGTGTTGGAAATCTTGTAAAAGTACAACTATTTTGTAAGATGTTATCAATGATTATATTTTGTATAGAGACTCTAATGTATATTGTGAAGTCTTAATAGTATAGCACTCTTATGGATTAAGTATGAATATCAGTTCTCTATATAGTTGATATATGTTTATTTTGCATAGTAAAACATGTGTGTTGAGATGGATGAAGTGATATGTATAGATTATAGATTAGGGTGCTACAATTAGTGGTATCAGAGCAAAGGTTTAGCCGTTCCTAGGCTATAAGTGTTTACAGTTGTTGTCATAGGAAGTTTTTGTGTTGGCCTAATGCAGATATCACTTTTTTGTTTTGTATAGATTGAAGGATGGATAAGTCAAAAGAAACTGGAGATGAGATAGTCAAAGACTATAGTACTGGGGCTTTAAACTCTTCTCCTCCTGAATCTTCGAAAGTGAACTGTGTCGAAATACCGGTTTCCTTGCTTGAAAGGTTAAAAGAGGTGATCCATAATTTAACTTAGATTCTAAAAGAGTTATCTAAATTAAGAATGATGACAGAAGTTGAGAATAACTGTGAGTCTAAAGGTAATTATAATAAGAACCCAAAACAAGATAAATTAAACAAAAGAAAAAGGATGATGGAAGAAGGTTCCTCTAGCAAAATAGCACATCTTAAGCAAGATTTAATCAAGGAGGGCGAAGGTCCACAAGCCCCTAAGTGCAATCATTGCTCTAAGAATCATTGGGGTACCTGTAGGGTTGCAAATCAGGCTTGTTTTAGATGTGGAAGTACTAATCATTTTCTGGCGAATTGCCCAAGACCCCAAAAGATTAAGAGAACAACATCCAACAGTGAAAAAGAAGCTTAAGGTTCTAAAAGAGTTTGAAGCTGCTGAACAAGTTTTTTTTGGTAAATATCTCTTTTACCTTAGAATTTATTTATTTGGATTGATAAATTCTAAACTTAGAAATAGAAATTATATGCTTTTGAAATATTTGATATGATGGAAGTTTGTCAATGATATATGAATATGATTAGTATATGCGATTATGGTACAGGTGTGTTAATAGAATGTATAGTGATTATTTTATAATGATATATGAGATGGAGTTATACTTAGTTGATAAAAGTATTTATAGTTAAAGGTTCTGAGATATTAAATTGAGGTGTAATTATGATGCTCTATATACCTGTCAGTATTTCCTTATCGAGTACGGGCAATTGACGAAGCATAATACTTAGGATGGGGCCAAAACATATACAACACATGAGAAAATACATTTGCATCTTATTGCATACACGAAAGCATTATTCACGCATAACATAGCATCAAGCATCATATTACATGTACAGGACCCAACTGATAAAGAAAACTGACAGGATATATGTTGAGTATAGTACTAAAGCAATTTTATGATAATATCGCTCCTTATGGAGATTGAGTTATAAGAGAAGCAAAATAAGTCAAAGTGAGCATCAAGGAAAGTTGGCAGGGATAGTATGGGATGGAAGTTTATAGTGCTAAACCTAGAAGTTTAAGAATTGATAGTGGTACTTTTGAGCAAAAGACACAGTTATGAATTTAAAGGACGAAATTCCTTAACGGGGAGGGAATTGTAAGGACCCAAAATAAGCCCTAGTAGAATTCAAGGGCAAATACATAATATTAAAGTCTAATTGAGCATTATTTGATGAATTATTAAGAGTTAAGATATTAATTGAGACAAAAATATTATTAAGTTATCAATAATTATGTGATAAAAGTGTAAATTATATGGTATGAATTTTATAAGGTCATAATTAAATTATTATTGTTGGTTTAATAATATTCAAGTGTGTAATTGAAGTAAAAAGTATTAATTTGGGATGAATTTGTAATTATGACATTTTATGGGGTCAATTGAGAATTTAAGAATAGTGGAGAGGCTAATGTAAGAAAGAGGTTAATTAGTGGGGTTGAATTATGAATAGACTAGTTTGTGGGAATGAGTTGTGACAAGCAAGATTTAGTGGGAAATCTTGGCATCATTCAATAAAATGAAAGGATCATTTAGGGAATTTGCCTTATTATTATATAGGTTGAAATGTAGTGGATGGAAAGAGAAAATGAAGATGGTGGTGAGTGTTGGTCGGCTGAGTTTGATAAAAAGGGAGAGTTTCTTATTCCAAAAACTTGATTAACCATTATCTCTAAGAAATCTTAGAGAAAATCTCATGCATGATAGTTGTTCAAGAGGATATTGTTATAGATTAAAAAGGTATGGTTTAATTTTGGTTATATTTATCTTATTCTTCTTCTTCATTTCTTTATGTTAATTTCGGATTGGTTTGGTTGCTGGATATGATGAATTAGAGATGATTTATGTTGTAGTATAAGAAGGAGAAGATAAAAAGGGTAAAGGGAAAGGACTTGCTTAATATTGATTGGGTAAAGTGAAGTTAGACCAAGGTATGGGATGTTACTCACCTTGCATGCATGTGAATGATGATTGTATCAACAAGGGGCATATGTGTGATAGATGGAATAATTGGGATAAGATATGAATTCAGAATTTGTTACCATAGGTGTTACATGAAGTTTTGTTGAAACTATTGACTGTAATTTAGCTATAAAAAAATGAGTTACGGACCTTAGTTTAAAGCTATATTAATTTTTATATTTCCACATGAGATATAGGTATAAAAGTGTAGTTGAAAAATAGCACTAATTTGGCCTTTAAATTATCCCTACAATGATTGAATATTAGATACATCTTTGTTTCTGATTTTGAACAGCATGGGGTAAAATCTTCATAATTGAATGTACAATGATCAGAATGACATGAGGTCAATTACTAATTAAAATAGACTTCAAAACCTACAATTTATATGAAGAAAAGAAAGTCAAATAATGACCACAAGATTGCCTAATTTTCACTTGAAAGTCGGAAATTCTGTGTTGCCTACTATGATGAACAGTCCTTAGTAAGTTCAACATATCTCGAGTTATACAAATGATATTGAAAATATTTTTGATTTTCTAGAAACTAGAAATGTATATCTACAACTTTGTAGAAGGAAACCTTTTCTAAAAATACCTTTTAGTGTGTCAAAAACGATGTGCAAAATAAAATTATTAAGCAGTTTGCAGGATTTTGGGAACAGGGTGAAAAATTCGTATGGCCAAGCATACTGTCGCGAGCGCGACACTTGCCGCGAGCGTGACATCATGATTTTGGCCCATAACTATGCTTTTTATTTCCCTTTATCAGTATATTAGGCTACCCCCATGTGTTATACATATAATTGAACAAATTAGGCCTTGAATGCAAGTATACAAGGGTTATAAACTCGTGTGTATATAAATTTGTATTAAAGTATATTTATGGGTTTGTTTGATTTGTATTATTTATAGTGAAATGGTCTATGAATGTATACCTATGCATCATTGAAATTGCCCATTAAAAGTTAAGCTATATCACCATGAATAATCATGAAAGCTTACACGAGTGGTCATCTAATAAGATGTAATGTAATAACTTAAAGCTAAGAGTTGATGTATTGTATCAAATCAATATATATATATATACACACACTTTATTTACATGTTGATATATTATATGTGAGTGAAAATGGAAGTACATTGAATTATGTATGGTAAATAATATGCTTATTGTTAAAGGTAAATATTTATAAACATTCATATATGAACAAGATTGTTTTATGTAAACATACTTAAATATAGATATAAATACATACATGTTAGTTATTATTAAAAATGCTACCTATGAATGTTCATTTGATGCTAGGGTATATAAATTAAGAAAATGAAAACAATTCATGTTATATATATTTATATGTAAAGATGATGGTACCTAGTTGTATACATATCGATGAACCTAACGCTACTAAATTTAGTTGTATGACTATGTCTTTGCTTAGTTGAAATGATATGATAAAGCATATGTGTTGTCACATGTTAATTCTACAGTGCTATAGAATCAATTATAGAAATCTTATTAAAGCATATAATGGCATTATATAAGTATAGTTTTGACATGCGGAATAGTTACATGATTGAATAAGATTACAAGTATTAAATAGTAATACCTAACAGTGAATACGTTCATAGATTTACAGAAAGTTACACATGATTGTGTATATGAATACATTGTTTATAGATACACAAGAGTTTACATGTACACATAAGAATATAAATGAATTAAAGAAAGATAAAATAAAGGGATTTAATTGCCTGCATTTTGTCTACGAAGTGGATAGATAGGCATGCCTATAAGGGTATCTTGCAGCTGCTTCTGAAAAATTTTGACCTATTTAGGTCTACTTGAAATTAAAAGTTACAGTGACCCTAATTGGGTTTAAAAGTTAACGTTTATTTAAAACAATCCTCGTGTGTGGTTGTAGCCGACCCCGCTTGGGTCCGCTTGACCAGTCCATGTTATTTGATTGACCCAATTTGGGTGCATGTTATTTGATTGACCCCATTTGGGTCCATGTTATTTGATTGACCCCATTTGGGTCTATGTTATTTGATTGACCCCATTTGGGTCCATGTTCTTTGTTCGACCTCGTTTGGGTTGGGTCCATGTTATTTGATTGACCCCATTTGGGTCTATGTTATTTGATTGACCCCATTCGGGTCCATGTTATTTGATTAACCCCATTTGGGTCCATGTTCTTTGTTCGACCTCGTTTGGGTCCATGGATTTTCATACAATTTTATTCCTACAAGGGATCATCGTTTAATACCTTCGGGTATCTTATTTGTACCTTCAAGTACTACCGTATAACCCGTTATCCACGTCTTTAAAATAATGCAGGCTTTACACCAAAGTTACTTTGATTAAATGGATGGTATACATATGTGGGTTCTTTATGATCATAAGTCTTTTTCTAGATGTATGCCAATGCATGACAAATGAAGGAATTTTTATTAGGTTAAGCAGTATTATAATATTTAATGGACGCAATAATTTTATAATTGCATAAGCATATTTCATATTAAAGATTATAAGAGTTAGTCAGTAACAACTAGTGTTTTTGAAATAGTTTTCTTATGAATATATTTATATGTACACATTTATTGAAATTTTGTTTGTTATTTACGGTGTGATGTATGCATAACTAAGACCTATAACCTGGGTATATAAGAATAATCTGGCAATGCTATATAATTGTTATTTTTAATTGATAGGCTTGTTTTTGTAACTTATGCTATATAAAGTAAGTTTGTAGTATTATAAAGATCTTATGGTATTTGAAGTGTTGATTTGCCATTTAAATTCTAGTGGGTGTATATCAAAGACATACGAGTATAAATAAAAAGATAATGGATAATTATGCTAGCACGGTTTAGTATCAATTCAGGAACTAAACACATGATAATTAGTTGAATTTAAAGCCAAAGGACATTGGAGCTTACATTATTATGTTTGATGATTATAGTATCAATTAAATTTTTATCGTTGAACTTTGTGAATTTTGTAATAAGATTTAACTGCTAGATGTTTATTCATTTCTAGAAACAAAGCTTTGTTATATTTGAGGCATCTTGTGTGCTTGCTAACGATCACTGTGAGTGGTCGTTTATCATGATTTAGTTCCCCACTAAGCTTTATAGCTTAGCACGGGTGTTTCATCCGTGTAGGTTACAAGGCTAGGACTTCTTGCAGGACTGATATCTGTAGCAGGTTGGCCAACACAAGTCTTTGAAGATTATAAAGTATGTAGTCTTCTTTTTGGTTCCTTTTTGTATTTCAAGGGTTTTATGTTGTGTTGGAAATCTTGTAAAAGTACAACTATTTTGTAAGATGTTATCAATGGTTATATTTTGTAAAGAGACTCTAATGTATATTGTGAAGTCTTAATAGTATAGCACTCTTATGGATTAAGTATGAATATCAGTTCTCTATATAGTTGATATATGTTTATGTTGCACAGTAAAACATGTGTGTTGAGATGGATGAAGTGATATGTATAGATTATAGAATTAGGGTGCTACATTTTTGAAGTTGAAGTTACCAGGGGAGGAAAATTAAAAAGGTGGAGGTGCGAATGAAATGAAGGAGGTGGAAAGAGCAGTCATGGCTTTAACTGAAGTGTTTAGTGAGAATTTCACAACACAGTCTCTAAAATAGAAACCAGCAAATCAAAAAAACCAATAGAACCAATAGCTTAAATGGATAGCCATTTTCATGAAAGGCTACCGTCCAAAATTAACTACAAGGAGTTTTGAACGTACTCACTAAAAATCAGGCCAATCTAACGAGAAATGATTTTTCGATCATTTTCGTATTCAAAACTGCTCATTGCGTTAAAAATCCAGAAAACAGCCTCTTTTTTGCAACAAAAATTGAATTTATAGATCTTAAAAACTAATCTTAACCATCCAAAATTAACAACAAGTGGTTTCGAATGTACTCACCAAATATTAGGCCAATCTAATGGCAAATGATTTTTCGATCGTTTTCGTATACAAAACTGGTCATTACGTAAAAAATCCAAAAAATTGCTTCTTTTTTGCAATAAAAATTGAACCTACAGATCTTAAAAACTAATCTTTACCATTTAAAATTAACAACAAGGAGTTTCTAATGTACTCACCAAAAATTAGGCCGATCTAACGGCAAATGATTTTTCGATCGTCTTCACATACAAAATTGGTCATTATGTAAAAAATCCAAAAAATAGCCTCTTTTTTGCAACAAAAACTGAACTTACAGATCTTAAAAACTAATATTCACCGTCCAAAATTAACAAAAATGAGTTTCAAACGTACTTACCAAATATTTGGCCAATCTAATGGCAAATAATTTTTCGATCGTTTTTGTATACAAAACTGGTCATGATGTAAAAAATCCAGAAAATAGCCTCTTTTTTGCAATAAAAATTGAACTTACAGACCTTAAAAACTAATCTTTATCCTTCAAAATTAACAACAAGGAGTTTTGAACGTACTCACTAAAAATCAGGCCAATCTAACGACAAATAATTTTTCGATCATCTTCACGTATAAAACTAGTCATTATGTAAAAAATTCAGAAAATAGCCTCTTTTTTGCAACAAAAACCGAACTTACAGACCTTAAAAACTAATCTTCACCATTCAAAATAGCCTATACATTTATCTTTTTATCGTCACCTTTTCTATTTATATTTTTCTTCTTTTTATAAATGGCAAGGATGAGCTTAGATGGAGTTTTGAATATTTAGAAAAATAATAGAAATAAAATTGAAAAGTGTGTGTGTGTGTGTGTATATATATATATATTAGAAAATTTATTTATTTAGAAAAATAATAGAAATTAAATTGAAGAAATTAAATTAGAAAATTTATTCATTTTGACTTGTATGAGTTTAAGTCTTGGATTGAACTCTATTGTATTATTCAACTAAATAATAAATTAAGCTTAAAATCATATACGCATTAAATTGAAACGGTGGAGAGATGTGAGGAAAGAGAAAATATTATTTTTATATGTAGGGTAAATTTTTTAAATTACTAAAATGCCCCTACCAAATTTCATCATTTTATCCTTGTATTCAAGGATAATTTTATAAATATAAATTTTAAATTTTTTAATAATTTAAAATTTGCTCAAAATTTTAACAAAATAAAAATAAATTATAAATTTTTCATAATCATTTTAAATGAAATAATAAACTTTATATTATTATTATATAAATATTTATATTTATTATTTTTCATAATATGACTATATAATACTTATAACAATTACTTTATTATTATTATTATTATTATTATTATTATTATTATTATTAAAATGTAATTTTTTTAAATAAATAAGTTTATATTTGGGGATAATTGATAAAGAAATCAATAGAATTCCTAATAATTTAATATTTAATTTAATTTTTAAAAAATAAAAATTAATTACAAATTTTTTTATTATTATTTTGAATGAAATAATAAATTTTATATTATTATTTTATAAATATTTATTTTTTTAATCTTGAACACGTAAATATATAATAATAGTAATAATTAGTTTATTATTATTATTAAAAATATAAATTTTCTAAATAAATAACTTTAGATTTTTGTATAATTGATAAAAAATTATTATCAACTTATAAAATAATTTATAATTTTCTGTTACAAAATAAAATATTCATTTCATATGGTCTATATTAAAATTACTTGAAATTATACATAAATCATATGAGTGAAATTTAAAAAAAATTATTTTTTAATTTATTTGCGACGGATTAGCGACTAAAATTTCTGTCGCTAATTTTATTACTGTAACAAATTACAGTTAGTGACAGACCAATTTTCGTCGTTAAACTGTCGCAAAAAAGGCGCTATATTTTTCGTCCAAAATTAGCAACTAAAATGTTCGTTGCTAAATTTTCTGGAACTAATTTCATGAATAAAAAATTATAAAATTTAGTGACGGAAATATTTGTCGCTAATTCCATCGCAAAATTTGGTGCAAATACTTCCCACCAATAATTAGCGACTGTTTTTTCATTTCGTCACAAAAAATTAGAAAATATCCTCCCCACGACGGAACTGTAAAACAGTCGCAAATCCGTCGCAAAATTTGCGACGAAAATAAGGTCGTCGCTAATTTTAGTCGCTAATTGGTATTGGTGTAGTGGGGAGTAAAATAGTGCAACTTACCCAAGAACATTACATAATAGCCTAAAAAATTAGTACGTTTCATCATGTCACAATGTGTATAAACAAATAGTAGTAACTTATATTTTATTCAGTATCACTTTGATATTCTATAGGGAACATTAACATATTACTACCATATAACACTTAATACATTTATACTTTTATAATTCACCAGTATACAAGTCAAATTAAATTACTTTCATGTCAAATAAAATCACTTTCATAGCGTGAATTTCCAAGAAGAGTGGATAACAGCTCAAACACTAGATAGAAATAAAAAGTAGCAAACATTAGAGACAAAAGTCTCAGACCATTAGATTCCAAAGGTATCAACACTAGACACTTGTAGGTGTCAACACTAACAGCTACAATCGCTATCCCTTATGGGCATGCGTGTCTACCCATTGTTATATGAAATTCAGGACAATAGTTCTTTGAACATTCAAGAATACCACTTTCAATACTTTTAGAATCATAATGTTTATACATAATAAAGCATACGACACAATAACCTTATATAATACATAACTAACTTTACTTAACATACACTTTAAACATGATTATCACTTCATGTATATGTAACACTAAGTACATCATTAATCATATCCATCACATTGCGTAGCTATATGTTTAAGTATTCTATATGTAACTATTCTTTTAACTCCATGTTTAATGTGGACTTATTAGTCTCAAAAGTAGCCTAAAAGGTTTCAGTAATGTTTTGATCACTTAAATATCACATTGGCTTCATTTATGGAGTTTCTTATTGAATATGGTTTTGTTTTATCATTAGCGTAACAGTAGGTCATGAGAGCCACAGAGGGTTTACTACTCTACTCATGAAATTCTAAAGACTATGCTTAGGGTCTAACTTGCACTTCACTTTAGAAACAAGCTTGGTGCCATATTTCCATTGGCCCAAATTTTTAAGTCATTGACTAACTCTCTTTTGATCCTCTTCTAAACTTTTAATTACAAATTCATTTAAATCATAATTTCATTCATCAATTTAATCTCTAACCATTTGCATATAAGTCCCCATATGCATATTTACCAAAATGTCATTAATGGACACAATATTTCGATTACATCACCAATAACAATTTATGTTTTTGTGCACTAAAACTAAATTCACTCGTGGTAATTACATATTTAATCACACTTTAATCCTACCAGGGTATACTTCGGTGGCTTACATTTCTCTCCCCCTTAAAAGAATTTCATCCTCAAAATTTATTCCCAGGTCACTTATCAAATCTCCTCACTTGCATTGCTATAACTGTAGTTTTATGTCGGTCAAACTCCACCCGTTTTATCACTTTTAGATTATATTTCACTTCATCTATTTAGAATTGTAATTTTATCTCACTATCATGTCATTACAATGCTTAATTCACATCCTATTAATTTCCTTTCCAGTTGGGGCCTTTGCATATAACTTAATGCTTTTGATGTATTGTGGAATGATGTTGATACCATACTTTAAAATAATGATAATTTATTTTAAGCAATAAGATGAAAATATGTACTTTCATGTATAATAAATGTTTTCCCCACCCTATGCTATGGAATGTGTAAAAAATTGTACACGCTATTAACGAATCATTGATAGGTACACAAAATGCCTCACCTAATCTAAATCCAATTTCATACATACTTCACATATAGACCAAGTAGTATTATAAAATTTATACAAACCCTTTTCATACTCTACCACCTATCAAAAAATAAGAACATCTGCACTAGCCTTTGCACTAACACTAGATTTACACTTTTAGCTGTTCTATCTACACTTTCATTGTAATATGATTCCATGTTTACCCTATATAAGACAACATTTTCTTTAAGGAAACTACTCTATATAGACTTATATGTCTAATCTCTCTCTAAAACCTTATCATCCAAAACCATCAAAACCTAGTCTCTGATGCCATAATATAACACTCACTCTACTTACCATATTTTCTTATTATTTCATTTAATAACTAGTTCAAATAAATATGTGTATGTATTCTTAAAACATATTTATAAGTGGTATATTACATGCATTCCACATATTTTACATTGAATATACTACAAAAATAACTAAACTACCAAAGTTTACCTTCGCTTGCTCTTCTCCTAGTGTCCTGTAGATGTTGATTTAAAAAATAGTTCCTCAAATTTACACCTGTGTACCTACATGGGAAACACACATGTGCTGAGCAATGGCTCAATGGAGAGTAAAATAATGCAACTTACCTAAGAATACTACATAATAGAATAAAAAAACTAGTACATTTTGTCATATCATAACGTGTATATACATACAGTAGTAACATATGTTATATTCAATATTACTTCAATATTCCATAGGGTACATCAGTACATTTCTACCATAGAAAACTTAATTCATTTGTACTTTTATCATTCACCGGTATATGAGTCAAATTAAATAACTTTCATGTCAAGTTAAATCACTTTCATAGCTTGAATTTCCAAGAAGAGTGGATAATGGGTCAAACATTTGATAGTAATAAACAATATCAAACACTAGAGACATAAGTCTCAAAAAACTAGATACCAAATGTATCAACAATAGACACCTATAGGTGCCAACACTAGCAACTGCAATAGCTCTCCCTTATAGGCATGCCTATCTATGCACTATTATACAAAAATTCTGCACAATAAGTCTTTAAACACTCAAAAATATCACTTTTCATACATTTAGTATCATAGGGTTTATACATAGTAAGCATACAAAAAAAAATCTTTATATAATTCATAACTCACTTTACTTAACATACACTTTAAACACGAGTGTCACCATATGTGCATGTAACTCTAAGTACATCATTAATCATATCCCTCACATTGCATAGCTATATGCTCAAAGTATTATATATGCAACTATTCTCTTAACTCCTTGCTTAATGTGGCCCTATTAGTCTTAAAAGTATTCTAAAGGGTTTTAGTAATGTTTGGAACACTTAAATACCACATTGGCCTTATTTATTGAGTTTATTGGTGGTAGGCTTGTTCTATCATGAGTTCAACAGTGGGTCACGTGCACAACAGAGGGCTTACTTCTCTACTAATAAAATTCTTAAGATTGCATTTAGGGTCTAATTTACACATCAATTTGGACATAATAAACAACATTTTGAGAAAACATTTCCTTCTAAAAATTTGTTCCTATTTGTTTCTAGTTTCTAAAAGTGAAAAATAGATTAATTATAACTTCCAAATTTCAAGATATTTGTAAAACAATATAGACTGCTCCCAATAGTGGGCCAGCAAACATCACTCAACTCCAAGCCAAATTTCAAGGGTCTTAAAGATAAAATCAGGTTTTGGTTTCTTCTTTAAATTGTAGATATATGTCTTATCTCTACTAAATATAGAGAATGGCCTCAATTAGACATATAGAGTGGGATTTATTCCCTTTATCCTAAGATTAGTGCGAGTGAACCCTATAGCAAAATTTCCTTTGTTATTTTTGATGGAATGTGACATGGTATGAACATGGTAATCACGCAGTGGAAAAACAACAAAAACGATCATACATGCCAAATAATTCCATGACAAGAATCGAAACATGCAATTTTAGGGTTTTAAAACTTACAACTTTGGATGCCTTTTAAAACTTGAGTTTGGTGATGACCAGCAACCGAGATGACTTTATCCACCTTAGATCTTGATCACCAATGCCAAGGAATGGCCTTTTACGCCACTCCCTCTATTCTCACACACATAATTGCACCGACGGCTTAAAATAGAGGTTGCTAGCTCTCTTTTAATGTATTGTGTAATGGCTATGGTTTGAAGCTACAAAATTTGATTATGTACTTCTCTTAGGTTGCTATTACTACCCAAGATCACAAGAGAATGAGGAACTATCCTTTCTCTTTGTGAAAATTGGCTAAAAGAAATTCTTGAGAAAGAGAGAGAATTTCACGCAAAAACCATAGAAGAAATTAGGGTTTTGTGTTTTCTCTCTCATTCAATATATATCCTTTTATTTTTTAAGTGATAAATCTAAAATCAAATACTTAAAGATAATTAATTTTAGCCCTTATCACTTCTTTAAAATAAGAGATATATATTGATTTAAATTCTTTTGAATTAATCCAAGATTAAAACATAAGACATATTAACCAAATAAATCACTTAATAAATAAAAAGCATGTGCCGAAATTCCTTTGATTTTTCTCTAGGAATTTCGGCCACCAATATTTATAATTAAGAGATTTAATTTGTTCATAAGTCTTTTAGGCTTTAATACTCAATTAATTAAATTAATACAAGACATTTAATTAATTGAAATTAAACTTTGTGGGCTGAATTTTTTCTCTCTCATGGGCCAAGGTCCAATAGCAATCTAAAACCCATCACACATATTAATTTAACTTTAATTAAAAGCCCAAATTAATGCCCAATACTTTAATTAAATATTTTAAGCCCAATACTCTGTGTGCGATCCTATAGGTCCATTTAATGTTGGCAATGAATTAATAAATTAATTCAAAGGAAATATATATTCTCTAGCAAGATATTATAGCATTCCAAATTAAATGAAAATGCATATGGCATTTAGTGACCTAATGCAATTTTGCATAGTCCCTTACCCATAAATATCAAAATTAATATAAGGCATGGAACTAGTCATCCTTATATATATTAATTCCTTTTTTGATCTTCTAGTGACACTGAACTCTCAGATAAATAATGATTACTCATTATTTCATCTCGGTATGGCCATACACTTCTCAGTTCATTGATCAAGTGGCCGATGATATTTTTCTCTCTTATCGAAAGGGGTAATCACTTTACTTCTCTCATGCTCTCTAACATGAATCAATGCATACCCAAGCATACCCATACTTGTCACTCTGTTACGAGCACATTAGGTGTATGTTAAAGCACACATTAATTTATAAAGAGTTTCATAGAGATTTTAGGTCTAAGAACTTTGATACAAAACTTGCATATGAGAAACACTTATGACTTATACCATGTAGTGTTCTCATGAGCGGATCAAATCCAGATACCATGTTCTTTAACATGTATCTATGATCTCTGATTGACACTCTTGTCCTAATGATCCGTAAGACAGAACTCTTAATATCAGAGAGAGCATACTAGTCTTAATTCATTGTTATTCCTATAACAATGACTGACTAGGGATATTTAGAATGATGTCTCATTTGTTTTAAGGTCTTACAACCATGTGCCTCACACATGATAACTTAAACCGAAACAACATTATTGGATAGTTCTGTCAATTGATATGCACAGGAATACAATGGATAAAACAAATGCCTCATTTTATTAATTAAAGTGTTTTGTTACAATGCATTAGGGCTAGGGCTTACACTAACAATTTTTTCATGCACAACTACAATTCTTAGGCAATAACATCATAATTAATTAGTTTTATCACCAATAAAATAAAAATTATATCACATAAATTAACTTGAATCATTTAAACATATAACAAGGTAAAGAAAATTCCAAAACCATGAAGCTAGTTCTATCCTTTATTCTTATTACTCACACCTTTTCTTTTCCTTTTTTCTCAATTGTTCTTCAGATTATATCAGAGAATCCACTCAAAAATATTTTTAAAAATTCATCACACCCTTTCCAATATAGATAATAAAGAAGAGTCATACTAATTTAATTACTTACCTTTCACTAACAAGTGCTATATAGCTCCATCTTTCTCTCTC
This sequence comes from Excoecaria agallocha, assembly GCA_037975025.1. Lineage (NCBI taxonomy): Eukaryota > Viridiplantae > Streptophyta > Magnoliopsida > Malpighiales > Euphorbiaceae > Excoecaria > Excoecaria agallocha. The sequence goes on from CM075806.1 coordinate 32,347,723, forward strand.
TATAGATATCTTCCACTCAAGAATGAAATTTTGAGAGGTTATTTATAAAGAAGAAGCAAGAAAAATATGAACTCATATAACCCAAAATGGCTTACCAAAAGAATTAAAGAAGGTAGGAAAAATCTTCCTCCAACTATTATGACATCACTCTAGAAACAAGCATTGTGCCACATTTCCATTGGTCTAAATTTTTAAGTCCTAGGCTTACTCTTTTTTTATCCTTCTCTACAGTTTTAATTACAAATTTAATTAAATCATCATTTCTTGCATCAATTTAATCCCTAACCAGATGCACATAAGTCCAAATATGCACAATTACCAAAAATTCATTAACCAACACAAAAATTCTAGTTACATCCCTAATAACAATTTATGTTCTTGTGCATTAAAACTAAATTCACTCGCGTTAATGACATATTTTATCATGCACCAAACCTACTAGGGTGTACTTTGTGGCCTTACATTTCTCTCCCCTTTAAAAGAATTTCACACCCAAAATTCATTCTCGGGTTACTTGTCAAATCTCCTCACTTGCATTAATACAACTCTAATTTTATCACTTTTATATTATACTTAGCTTTATCTATTTATACTCGTAATATTCTCTCACTATCATGTCATTACTGAACTTAATTTGCATCTTATCGATTTCCTTTCTAGTTAGGGCCTATGCATATAACTTGATGCTTTTCATCTTTTGTCAAATGACTTTAATGCCATACTATGAAAGAATGATAATTTCTTGTTTATAATAAGATGTAAATATGTGCTTTCATATATCATAAATGTTTTCCCTATCCTATGCTATGCAATGTGTAAGCAATTGCCCACACTATTAAGGAATCACTGATAGGTACACAAAATGCCTTACCCAATCTAAATCTAGTTTCATACAAACTTCCTATAGAGACCAGGTAGTCTTATAAAATTTATACAAACCCTTTTCATATTCTACTACCCATCAAAACATTAGAACATTAGCATTAGCCCTTATGCTAACACTAAATTTTCACTTTTAGCTATTTTATATACACTTTCACTAGAATCTGATTCCATCATTACCTTATGTAAGACAACATTTGCTTTAAGGCCATAACTCTATATAGACACATATGTCTAATATCTTCTCTAACATCTTATCATCCAAAACCATTAAAACCTAGTATGTGATACCACAATGTAACACTCAGTCTGCTTACCTTTATTTTAATATTATTTCATTTAATTACTAGTTCAAATAAAAATGTATATATATGCTTAAAAAATATGTACAATTAGTATATTACATGTATTCGACATTACATAGATTGAACAAACTATAAAAATAACTAAACTAACAAAGTTTCCCTTCACTTGCTTTTCTCCTAGTCGCCCACTGATTTTGACTTAAAAATTGGTTCCTCGAATCTTCACTTGTGCACCTACATAGGAAACACACCCATGCTAAGCAATGGCTTCGTAAGGAGTAAAATAATGCAACTTACCTAAGAACATTACATAATAGCATTAAAAAACTAGAATGTTTCTTCATATCGCAATGTGTCTAAACATACAGTAGTAACATATATTCGATTCATTATCACTTCAATATTCCATAAGGTACATTAATACATTACTACTGTAGAATGCTTAGTACATTTAATTTTTTATCATTCACTAGTATATGAGTCAAATTAAATCACTTTCATGTTAAGTCAAATAGCCTTCATAGCCTAAATTTCAAAGAAGAATGGATAACGGGTCAAACACTAGTTAGCAAAAAACAGTATCAAACGCTAAAGACAGAAGTCTCAAAACACTAGATACCAAAGGAATCAACAATAGACACCTACAGGTGTCAATAATAGTAATTGCAATCACTATCCCTTATAGGCATGCCTATCTATCAACTATTATAGAAAATTCAGGCATAATAGGTCTTTGAACACTCAAGAATATTACTTTAAATACATTTAGTATCATAAGGTTTATATATAATAAAGCATACAAACAATATCTTTATATAATTCATCACTAACTTTACCTAACATACAACTCAAACATGATTGTCACCTCATCTACATGTAACACTAAGTATATCCTTAATCATATCCATTACATTGCATAGTTATGTGCTCAAAGTATTGTATATGCAACTATTCTCTTAACTCCATGCTTAATGTGGCCTTATTAGTCTCAAAAGTGTCCTAAAGGGTTTTAGTAATGTTTAGAACATTTAAATATCATAATGGCTTAATTTGTGGTGTTTCTTTGTAAATTTGGGCTTGTTCTATCATGAGCACAATAGTGGGTTGCGAGCATGATAGAGGGCTTACTTCTCTACTCTCGAAATTATAAAGACTGCACTCACGGTCTAACTTGCATAGCAATTTAGAAATACTAACATTTTAAGAGAAAGTTTTCTTCCACTGAGTTTTTCATATATGTTTATAGTTTCTAAAAAATTAAAAATAACTCAATTATAACCTTTCAATCTCAAGATATTCACAAAACATTACATACTGATCCCAAATAGCAAGGCAACAAACATCACTATAATTTAAGAAAATTTCTAAAGTTTTTAGAGACATAATCAAGTTTTTGTTTCTTCTACAAAGTTGTAGATATATTTTTATCTTTCATATACTACTTGAATGACCTCAATTAGATATCCATGATGGATGTTATGCCTTTACACTAAGAATGGTTCAAGTGAATCCTATAGAAGAATTTCCTCTATGTTATTTTTTTCATGCACAACAGCCAATCTTAGGCAGTAACACTACCATTACTTAGTTTTGTCATCAATAACAAAAAAATTAGATCACATTATTAACTTGAGTCACATATAATAAGGTAAAGAAAACTCGCAAACCCTGAAGCTTGTTTTACCCTTTCTTCTTACTATTCGCACCTTTCATTTTCCTTGTTTCTCACTTATTCTTCTAGGAATCCCGTAAAAATTATTCAAAACTCCATCACATCCTTTCATACATAGATATTAAAGAAATAAATAAAATTCATACAAATTCAATTACTTACTTTTCAATTATTAGTGCTATATAGCTTTATCTCTCTGTCTCTACAGATATCTTACACTTAAAAATGGAATTTTGAGAGGTTATTTGTGACAAAAATGCAATAAAATTTTGTAATCTTTTAGCCAACAAAGGCTGGTCAAAAGAGCTAAAGAGGGTAGGAAAAGTCTGCCTCCAATTATTTAGACATCACTCTAGAAACAAGCATGGCACCACAATTCCAATGGTATAAATTTTTAAGTCATTGAATAACTCTCTTTTGATCCTTTTGTACACTTTTAATTACAAATTCACTTAAATTGTAATTTTTTCTATCAATTTAATCCCTAAACATTTGTAGATAAGTCCCTATGTGCATAGCTACCAAAATGTCCTTAACGAACACAAAATTTTTTGCTACGTCCCTATTAATAATTTATGTTCTTGTGCATAAAAAATCAATTCACTTATGGTAATTGCATATTTAATCAAACTCTAATCCTACTAAGGTATACTTTAGGGCTTTACATTTCTCTCCTCCTTAAAAGAATTTCATCCTTGAAATTCATACTCGGGTCACTTATCAAATCTCATCACTTGCATTCCTACAACTCTAGTTTTATCTTAGTAAAACTCCATCCCTTTTATCACTTTTAGATTCTATTTAACTTCATCTATTTATAGTCGTAATATTCTCTCACTATTACGATATTAATGCACTTAATCTTCATCCTGTCAATTTTCTTTCCAGTTGTGGTTTATCCATATAACTTGATACTTTTCATGTCTTATCAAATGATGCTAATGGCATGCTGTGAAAGAATGATAATTTATTGTATGCAATAAGATGCAAAAATATGTTTTTCATGTAGCATAAATGTCTTCTCCAACCCATGCTATGGAATGTGTAATCAATTATCCACACTATTAAGGAATCACTAATAGGTACACAAAACTCAAGACCGAATCTGAGTCCACTTTCATACAAACTTCTTATAGACACTAGGCAGTCTTATAAAATTTATACAAACCATTTACATACTCTAATATCTATCAAAAATTAGGAACATCTGAATTAGTTTTTGACTACCACGGGGTTTTCACTTTCTGCTACTCTATCTACCCTTTTTTCTACAATCCAATTCCATATTTATCCTACATAAGATAGCATTTGCTTTATGGCCACTACACTATATAGGCACAAATGTCTAATCTCTTCTCTAACACCTTATCATCTAGAACCATCTCATTGTAGCATTTGATACCACAATGTATTGCACGCTCTACCTACTTTTATTTTTATATTATTTCATTTAATTATTATTTAAAATACACATGTATATATGTACTTAAAACTTATTTATAAGTAGTACATTATATACATTCCACAATCTTTACACTGAACATACTACAAAAATAACTAAACTACGAAAAGTGTGCCTTCACTTTCTCTTCTCCTAATGGCCTGTAGATTTTAACTTAAAAAATGGTTCCTCAGATCTACACCTTTATATATACACGGGGAAACACCTGAGCTAAGTAATGGCTGGGTGGTCTGTAAAATAATGCAACTTATCGAAGAATATTACATAATAACATATAAAAACTAGTATGTTTCATCATATTACATTTTGTATATACATACAGTAGCAACATATATTTTATTCAGTATCACTTCAATATTCCATAAGGTACACAAATACATTACTACCATAGAAAACTTAATACATTTATACATTTATAATTTACTTGTATACGAGTAAAATTAAATCACTTTCATGTCAAGTCAAATAACTTTCATACCTTGAATTTCCATGGAAAATGGATAGCGGGTCAAACATTATGTAGCACCCTTATCCTATACTTAGCTAAAACACTTTGTTTTAAATTAATTAAGCATGCTATCATAACATTTGATATGTTATCCAACTAAACAGATAACTAAAAGTTAACTATTAGAAGCTTTACTTAAAGATGAGTCTCATTAACATTGAATATTACATATACGTAACATCTATAGAAATTACAAAATTTCCAACATAATTAAGGTTTCCATAACTACAAAATATAAGGACAAAAAGAAGACTCTATTATAATCTTCTAAGACTTGTGTTGGCCAACCTGCTGCAGATATCAGTCCTGGAAGAAAGTCCTGTTCTCACAACCTACACGGATACACAAAAATCCGTGCTAAGCTATAAAGCTTAGTGGGGAACACTAAATATGACAAACGACCACTCACAGTAGTCGCCAAAGCATACATCATGAACTATAAAGTATAACTTATACTCAATATAAGAAAATACAGACAAGAGTCCACACATGATTACCGAATGATTTAATGATAGTAAATTCAGCATTGATACTTAATATACACAACATTTAATCATATAAGCATATTTTTCCTTTAAATATTGTGATTCATTCATTGATTATTATACCACTGTTTATACTCAGTCATTCCTTCCATCCATTACACTTTAACATATGCTAGGAATATATATATATATATATATATATATATATATATATATATATATTCATATATAAGCTTATGATCAACAAGGACATATGCATATTCATAAGTAAAACAAAGCATTAGTACTATGAAAGTGTTGCAATTTAATGGTTACATGCATCACATACATGAGCGGAATTTTAAATTTTTTTAACCATTAGATCTGATCTTGCCATGAATACACAATATAACTATATGAGAATAAGAAAAATCACCTTTGATTTTTGTTGAACAGTTGATTTTACTTCGCACCGGGTTGTCGCAAACCACAGTGTCCAAAATCGAACACCTCCAATGAGTAATCCACACTAGAGAGGGGTAAATTGAACCAAAAAATTGGTGTTCAACTAGGGCTGGCCGAAATCCAAGAGGCTAGCAACAGAATTGGCGCAAAAAGGGAGAGAGAATTAAGAGAAAAAGACTTTCCTTTTATTTTAATCACTTAACCCTAATTCTCATTAGTTTGCCTTTTATAGTTAGGTTAAAATTCCAACTCCTTAATGAGATTGGGCTCTTTAAAATTGCTAGAGAATTATTAATTGGGCTTCTGGAATTAATTATAATCATTTGGGCTTAATTAAATCCAAATTAAATCTTTTCATAAAAGACCATGCACAAAATCCACAAACTAGGCCCTTTGTGCATCTAATTGGATTTAAATATCCAAATGGATTCCAAATCCAACCAAATTAAATATGTGAGTTCCATAACACTTATGTAACATATATAAATTAATTTGGTCCAAGAAAAAGCCCTCTAAGCCCTTCTGTATGGAGTTGGCGTGTAGCCCTCTTCTGGAGGGCTTCCTCCAACTTCTTCATTCCTTTGGCCCTTTATAATTTCTCCAATGGTCCTATTAATTATTATATCAGTCCTATAACACTTATAGTAGTCTTATAACACTTATAAGACAATAATAATTAATCATGAAACACATTATTTCATTTAGGTCCAATTTACAGAACATTTCTCAAAAGTTTCGCGGACATTTTTATTTGATCATAATTAATTAAACTCTTTAATTAATTATTATCATATTCTCCTCTCTACCTTTATAATAATATCAAATATTATTATCCTTGTCATTTTACCATTTTACCCTTTTCTCTATATGTGTGTGACCTATTGGGTTCCTGTCCATGTTGGCAGTATAATATGTAATTGTGAGTTCTATTCAAAACTCATATGATTTAAACTCCTTCAAATCATTTTATCAATCTCTATTGATATTTTGATACATCATTATACAAGTCATGATTGGCCTCTAGCTAGGCATCATGACTACTCAAATGTCAAGAAAGTCATGTGGTTTGACTGTACCCTTCCATAGAAACAGTTACCGTGCAATTACTCCTTTCACCACTCTTATCTCAATTAGATTCTGAGTATGGATTTCTGTCAACTCATATAAATCTAATTATGTATGTTCTATTAATTTAACCATTGTTCCTAAAATGCCCTTCATGGATCTCCATCCATCTCGGCATATTACTCTGGCCAGAGATTCACTGAACAAGGTAATTATAGAATCATGTGAGATAACTTCCCTTGTTAAATCTAGGATGGTGAATCCTTTGTCAATCACTCAACTATCTTCAAGTAGGTCATGACATACCCAATCTCCTAACTATGTTCACTCCCAGTTGGAAGTAATCAGTTATGGAGTCAAAGTATACCACTTGCTACTTAAGATAACTTTGGTGATCTCAAGTCTAAGGATACTTGCACAACTGCTATGAAGAGATTCCTCACTGACATAGATTTAATATCCATATGAGGATTCTCTTTGCAGGTCTCCAATGAACTTGTTCCTCTAACAAGCATCCATATGTTAGCTTTGATTATCATCCATAATCACAATTATGAGAACCATTGCTTGAACCATTCAAGAAGCATAACATGTGCTAGTCTGTCCGAATTAACAATGTCCTATCTTGTTAATTCTATGACTAGGGATATTTAGATATTAACATATTTGCATGCAATAGACATCTCACATCATGAACACCTTCACGATTGCCTTTGCACTGTGTTTATAATATCTAGGACTTCCTTTATTAATTTAAGATTTACAAACTCATGTATTCAAACACAGCATTAATAAATGAATGATGCCTTTTATTAAGAATATAAATTTCATACATATGAAAAACATCCCTATTACATGGGCTCTAGGGCATACTCTCTAACAATCTCCCACTTGCACTAGAGCCAATCACTCATATGTCTCAGACCCATGCTATTTATATGGTGATCATGCTTTATCTGGGAAAGTGCTTTAGTGAGGGGATCCGCCACATTGTCATCTGTGGGAACCCTTTCTATTTTCACATCATTTCTAGCTACTATTTCCCTTATGAGATGGTAGCGTCTGAGAACATGCTTGGATCGCTGATGAGACCGTGGTTCCTTTGCTTACGCAATGGCTCCATTGTTGTCACAATATAAAGGAATCGGATCAACAATGCTAGGCACCACTCCTAGTTCGGTTATGAACTTTTTGATCCAGACTGCTTCTTTGGCTGCTTCTGAAGCAGCAATGTACTCAGCTTCCGTCGTGGAATCAGCAGTTGTTTCTTGTTTGGAACTTTTCCAACTAACTGCTCCTCCTCCCATTATAAACACATAACCAGATTGTGATTTACAATCATCTTTGTCAGATTGGAAGCTGGCATCTGTATACCCGTTTACTTCCAAACTGCCCTCTCCATATAACAAGAATATATCCTTAGTCCTTCTCAAGTACTTAAGAATATTCTTGACAGCTGCCCAATGTTCCTCTCCAAAATTAGATTGGAATCTGCTTGTGACACTCAAAGCAAATGCTACATCTGGACGTGTACATAACATAGCATACATGATAGAACCAATTGTAGATGCATATGGTATTCTATTCATGCTCTCTCTATCCTCTAGTGTCTGTGGACACATAGACTTAGAAAGGTGTTTCCCATGCACCATGGGTATAAACCCTTTCTTAGAGAGATCCATATTGAACCTCTTCAATACTTTATCTATATATGTACTCTGAGAAAGACCTAGCAACCTATTGGATCTATCTCTATAGATCCTTATTCCCAGAATATAGGATGCTTCTCCAAGGTCTTTCATGGAGAATTGCTTGGATAACCATATTTTAACAGATTGGAGAAGAGAAATGTCATTTCCCATGATCAATATGTCATCTGCATATAGAACTAGGAAGACAATTGCACTCCCACTGACCCTTTTATACACACAAGGTTCATCTTCATTCTGTGAGAAACCAAACTCTTTTATTGTCTCATTGAATCGTATGTTCCAGCTCCTAGAGGCTTGCTTCAATCCATAAATGGATCTTTGAAGCTTGCATACCTTTTCGCCATTTCCTGATGTGAATCCTTCTGGTTGTGTCATATACACATCCTCAGTAAGATTTCCATTAAGGAAAGCTGTCTTCACATCCATCTGCCAAATCTCATAATCATAATGAGCTGCAATGGCTAAAAGTATTCTTATAGACTTAAGCATCGCTACAGGAGAAAAAGTTTCGTCATAGTCAATACCTTCTTTTTGACGATAACCTTTTGCTACTAAGCGAGCTTTATAGGTAACTATATTACCTTCCATGTCAGTCTTCTTTTTGAAGACCCATTTGCACCCTATGGGTTTTATCCCTTCAGGTGGTTGAGTTAAAGTCCATACTTTATTCTCATACATGGAGTCCATTTCGGACTGCATAGCCTTAAGCCATAAATCACGTTCTGAACTGTTCAAAACTTCTTGATAGCTTGTAGGCTCATTGTCCTCTACTACAGTTATGCCTCTATCCGAATCAATGTGAAATCCATATCTCACAGGGATAGAACGCATCCTAGTAGATCTTCTAGGATTTTGTGTATAATTAGGTTCAACTGTAATCTCATCGTTATGAAATTCAGTTCCGGGTTCAATCGGTTGATCATCTTCTATTTGTGGGTCTTGAATTTTACTCCCACTGTCCTCTCGTAGGAGAAATTCTCTTTCCAAGAAGACAGCATGCCTTGAAACAAACACCTTTTGTTCTAAGCGATGATAGAAATAATATCCAAACGTTTCTTTTGGATATCCCACAAATAAACATTTATCAGACTTAACATCCAATTTGTCTGACATTGTCCTCTTCACATAAGCAGGACAACCCCATACTTTCATATGAGAAAGCATGGGTTTCTTGTTATTCCACATTTCATATGGAGTAACATCAACCGATTTACTAGGAACTCTGTTTAACACATAAACAGCAGTTTCTAGTGCATATCCCCAAAAAGACTTAGGCAAGTCCGCTCGGCTCATCATTGATCGAACCATATCTAATAGTGTTCGATTTCTCCTTTCAGATACACCATTGTGTTGTGGTGTATATGGAGGAGTCCATTGAGATAAAATCCCATTATCTCTAAGATAATCCTGAAACTCTTGACTTAAGTATTCTCCACCTCGATCTGATCTAAGTGTTTTAATACTTTTGCCAAGTTGTTTCTCTACTTCATTTCTGAATTCTTTAAACTTTTCAAATGCTTCAGACTTATATTTCATTAGATAGATGTATCCAAACCTGGAATAATCATCTATGAAAGTAATGAAGTAGGAGTAACCTCCTCTGGCATGTGTAGTCATTGGACCACATACATCTGAATGTATTAAGTCCAAAACCATTTTAGCTCGTTCTCCTTTACCAATAAAGGGAGCTTTTGTCATTTTTCCCAATAAACAAGATTCGCATGTATCAAATGATTCATAATCAAATGATCCCAAATCACCTGACTTGTGCAATTTGGTCATGCGTTTTTCATTTATGTGGCCTAAACGACAATGCCATAAGTATGAGGTATTTAGATTATCATGTTTCATTCTCTTGGTATCCACATTATGTACTTCTTTAATTAAATCAAGAACAAATATACCATTCTCAATGATAGCTTTTGCATAAAATATATTGTTCTTAAAAATGTAACAACATTTATCCTTTAAAGAAATATCATAATCGTTCATCAAACAACTGAAAGAAATAATACTCTTGGATAAAGCTGGAACATAATAACAATTATTTAATTCCAGTACTAATCCACTAGAAAGAGGCAAATAGTAAGTCCCCACAACTGTTGTAGAGATGTTTTGTCCAGTAGCTGACTGCAAACATATCTCTGCCTTTCCAACTCTTCTAAAGCTTCTAAGCCCCTGTAGATCATTACATAAATGAGATCCACATCCGGTATCTAATACCCAAGATTGTTTTGAAACAATAGAATAAGTATTAATTTCAATCATATGAATACCTGAAGTAGAAGCATCAACTTGCTTCTTCTCCTTGAGAGAATCTAGATAGGCCTTGCAGTTACGCTTCCAATGACCATCCTTTCCACAATGGAAGCAAGTTCCTTTGGGATTCTCTTTCTTGGCAACCTTCTTCTTAGAGATCCCACCATTCTTTGGCTGCGCCTTGGTTATCTTTTTCTTCTTCTGCTTCTTGCCTTTAGCAGAAGTGACAACCATGACACTTTTTGGATCCTTCTTAAGTGATCCATCAGCTGTCTTGAGCATATTGATTAACTCAGGAATGGATACTTGGATCTTGTTCATGTTGTAAATTTAAGCATGAAAGGTGCATAACTTGGAGCCAACGAGTACAAGATTAAATCTATGTATAGATCATTATCCATAACATAGCCAAGTCTACTCAAATGCTCAATATACCCATACATCTTCAATGCATGAGTAGTAGCTGAAGTGCCTTCCACCATTTTGCAGCTAAATAGAGCTCGAGCAATCTCATATTGCTCAGTTCTAGCCTGAGAAGAATAAAGCTCCTCTAGATGCAAAACGATGGTTCTAGCATCCATCATTTCATGTTGCTTCTGAAGCTCCGAGGACATAGCACCCAGCATCAGACATGCTGCTGTTTCACTATCCTCCATGTATTTTCGATAAATGCCTTTGATCTCATCAATGGCATCATCTGATGGAAGTGGTGGTGGATCTTTATCCAAGACATAGTGGATCCTTTCAGCTCTGAGAACAATTCTCACTTGCCTGATCCAGTCAGAATAGTTGTTGCCAACCAGCTTGTTATCCAAGATTGATCGTATGTTAATGTTTGATGTGCTCATAATGATGACCTAGATGTGAAAAAGAAAAGATATGAGAGTATGTTCATATATATATATGCATTAATAAGGTCTTTAATTAATCCATTTACTCCCACTATTTTATAGCGAATTAATAGCCCTCACTATATAATCCGAGAAAACCCGATGGTTTTCTTAGTGGGCCAATATCCAATCCTTGATATGTAATTTGACCTTGACTGTGGTCAACAAGCCAAATTCCATACCCTTGAAAGGTAGGTATCTTTATACCAATTGTGTCTCTACACAACTATTGGATCATTAGGTTATCAACTCTTGATGCATGCATATCATATATGCATTCCCTAATCTTGCCTCTGGAACCATTAGCCTTGACTGTGGTCAACAAACTAATGGGCTAGCTAAGATGACCCATTTAATTAGATTTGAACATATTCGATATAATGTGAGCTTGACTGTGGTCAACAACCCACACTATAAAGAACTCTGGTTCTCCTCAAATTAATGGAAGGCTTATATACCTTAGTATTTGTTTGAGGGTTTTAGTTAATTAAGTCTCATCATACATGGTTGGCATACATTGGTATGCATCCTATATCTATCACATAAATATAAGCATACAAATATGGTATAGTTATGGACTTCACTACATTGATTTCCCCGAGCCAAGAGGGAAATCAAAAGGTCACACCTAGGTAGTATGCATGATTCAAACAAGAAAATAATTACATTATCTTCAAGCTTGTTGGATCTCCATCCGGCCCATCTTGCTCCCTGATATTGGTCTCCCTCCATCTTTATTTCTAATTCTAATCTAAGTAATCTAATTACATATTACAATTTGAAATGAAATATAAACCAAAAACAAGTGGCCGGGACATGAAAGTCCTCATTGGGCCAAAACATGCATTATGCTCAATCACATTGGGCTTTGTCCATAACTAACCATCATGCCAATCATTCACCCTTATATGCCTCTCTAATGCATAAATAAATGGATTACTAACTTTGTTTCAACCTTTGAAACTATATTTTGAGTTATTTAATGATGTGATCAAATTAGGAAACTTTTTCCATTTTGGAAACTTTCATTTTAGGAAACCTTTTTGCATGAATGTGTTCTTGCCTTAATAATCAATCAAATTGATTATTAATTAATTATAAATTGATTATTTAATTAATTAATCATATTAAATAATTAAAAGAATCAATTTTGGGCTTAAAATAAGTGTAGGCCGAAACCCACAGAAGAAAAACCCTAAGTGTGTTCACACACAAACTAGTTTTGTGTCATTTGGACCATTTGGGCCTTTTGGAATGAGCCAAGCCCACTCCAGCCCTTAAAACCCATTAATAAACTTAATTAATGTTTATAATAGTTAATTTAAATCAGCTCCTTGGGCCCACTAAGTCATTCACTAATTTAAACCAAGTCCGTAAACATAATTAAGCCCATTAAGTGGTTTTAATGAATTAAAATTAATCAAATTAATTTAAGGCCCATTTTAATTAATCCAATTAATTAAAAACACTTTAATATATCATATATATCAGATTTAGAAGATCAAAAGTCGTTCTAACCAAGAACACATCAAGAACACACGAAGAACACCAATTTATCGAACTTTTCGACAAAACTAGTTTTCATGCAAAACTTGTTCGATTTTAATTCCGTTCGATCCTACGGCTTAATATCACATATTAAATACATAAAATATCATCTAAATGATTTTTAAATGGATCCATAAGAAATTAAATTAGAACAGCCCCTACATTACCTAGGGTTTCATGCCAAACCCTAATGAGTTTCACGCCAAACCCTTATGTTAATCATTCAAAAATTTCATTTTTGTTTCCACCATATTTATTTGATCACACATACAACCAGAAATCAATATTTCTCATTCATGAACAATCAAATCTAATATTTTAAAGTTCATGAAATAAATAACTCAAAACAAAACAAAACTTATTCCGCAGAAAAATATAGAATTGTATATCCATGGCAAAACCGTGGCTCTGATACCATGTTGGAATTTAATGGTTACATGCATCACATACATGAGCGGAATTTTAATTTTTTTTTAACCATTAGATCTGATCTTGCCATGAATACACAATATAACTATATGAGAATAAGAAAAATCTCCTTTGATTTTTGTTGAACAGTTGATTTTACTTCGCACCGGGTTGTCGCAAACCACAATGTCCAAAATTGAACACCTCCAATGAGTAATCCACACTAGAGAGGGGTAAATTGAACCAACAAATTGGTGTTCAACTAGGGCTGGCCGAAATCCAAGAGGCTAGCAATAGATGTGGCGTAAAAAGGGAGAGAGAATTAAGAGAAAAAGACTTTCCTTTTGTTTTAATCACTTAACCCTAATTCTCATTAGTTGGCCTTTTATAGATAGGTTAAAATTCCAACTCCTTAATGAGATTGGGCTCTTTAAAATTGCTGGAGAATTATTAATTGGGCTTCTGGAATTAATTATAATTATTTGGGCTTAATTAAATCCAAATTAAATCTTTTCATAAAAGACCATGCACAAAATCCACAAACTAGGCCCTTTGTGCATCTAATTGGATTTAAATATCCAAATGGATTCCAAATCCAACCAAATTAAATATGTGAGTTCCATAACACTTATGTAACATATATAAATTAATTTGGTCCAAGAAAAAGCCCTCTAAGCCCTTCTGTATGGAGTTGGCATGTAGCCCTCTTCTCGAGGGCTTCCTCCAACTTCTTCATTCCTTTGGCCCTTTATAATTTCTCCAATGGTCCTATTAATTATTATATCAGTCCTATAACACTTATAGTAGTCTTATAACACTTATAAGACAATAATAATTAATCATGAAATACATTATTTCATTTAGGTCCAATTTACAGAATATTTCTCAAAAGTTCCGCAGACAATTTTATTTGATCATAATTAATTAAACTCTTTAATTAATTATTATCATATTTTCCTCTCTACCTTTATAATAATATCAAATATTATTATCCTTGTCATTTTACCATTTTACCCTTTTCTCTATATGTGTGTGACCTATTGGGTTCCTGTCCATGTTGGCAGTATAATATGTAATTGTGAGTTCTATTCAAAACTCACATGATTTAAACTCCTTCAAATCATTTTATCAATCTCTATTGATATTTTGATACATCATTATACAAGTCATGATTGGCCTCTAGCTAGGCATCATGACTACCCAAATGTCAGGAAAGTCATGTGGTTTGACTGTACCCTTCCATAGAAACAGTTACCGTGCAATTACTCCTTTCACCACTCTTATCTCAATTAGATTCTGAGTATGGATTTCTGTCAACTCATATAAATCTAATTATGTATGTTCTATTAATTTAAACATTGTTCCTAAAATGCCCTTCATGGATCTCCATCCATCTCGGCATATTACTCTGGCCAAAGATTCACTGAACAAGGTAATTATAGAATCATGTGAGATAACTTCCCTTGTTAAATCTGGGATGGTGAATCCTTTGTCAATCACTCAACTATCTTCAAGTAGGTCATGACATACCCAATCTCCTAACTATGTTCACTCCCAGTTGGAAGTAATCAGTTATGGAGTCAAAGTATACCACTTGCTACTTAAGATAACTTTGGTGATCTCAAGTCTAAGGATACTTGCACAACTGCTATGAAGAGATTCCTCACTGACATTGATTTAATATCCATATGAGGATTCTCTTTGCAGGTCTCCAATGAACTTGTTCCTCTAACAAGCATCCACATGTTAGCTTTGATTATCATCCATAATCACAATTATGAGAACCATTGCTTGAACCATTCAAGAAGCATAACATGTGCTAGTCTGTCCGAATTAACAATGTCCTATCTTGTTAATTCTATGACTAGGGATATTTAGATATTAACATATTTGCATGCAATAGACATCTCACATCATGAACACCTTCATGATTGCCTTTGCACTGTGTTTATAATATCTAGGACTTCATTTATTAATTTAAGATTTACAAACTCATGTATTCAAACACAGCATTAATAAATGAATGATGCCTTTTATTAAGAATATAAATTTCATACATATGAAAAACATCCCTATTACATGGGCTCTAGGGCATACTCTCTAACAGAAAGTTTATCATTTATCTAGAATTATATTTGTAATACTTAGTGTACCAATGCATACATAGAATTTCTAGCTTGCTTCTATCTCAAATACCATTATCATGTGAACTTTATAATTTATAAATCTGTAAATACTTTATGTGTATGCACAAGACAATATACATCAATTCTCAATAAAGAGCAAGAACGGGTAAATATAGGGAAAGCATATAACCCAAATGAATTAATTTGAATAGCAATCACCAACGTGAATGCCTATTCATAACTCTTATATTCATTTGCTATAGAAAACACTTATTGCAGCAAAACATTTATATAATGGCTTTCAAACATGACGAATCTTGCAAGTCATTTATCTGTCTCAAGCAAACCATATATTACTATAGAAAACATACTATCTCTATATAGTTCATAACTAGATATTAGTGATGCACTAGTTCATTTATATAACTTTGTACATACTATTTCTTTATGCGATAATCATGCATAAGTGTATATCACAGCATCTTTTAATATCATAATTTCCATATGTGATGAAAAGGAATTTCGCATATAAATTAGATTCTTAAATCAATTTATGAATTGTCATGCTTCATAAAGCTTTAAATTAAACATCAAACTATTCTTAACTTTGGTATAAAGCTTGTACTATTTTAAAGAGGTGGATAATGGGTTATACGGTGGTACCAGAAGGTACAAGTCTATTTAGTCACCCAAACGGGGTTGACTACAACCCAAACGGGGTTGAAAATGATCCAAACGGGACCATGTCTGTTTAGTTACCCAAACGGGGTTAACTACAACCCAAACGGGGTTGAAACTATCGCAGCTGCAAGGTACCCTTATAGGCATGCCTATCTATCCACTTCCTAGACTCAACGCAGGCAATAAGATCTATTTACTTTATCTTTTCTTTATACATTCATATTCTTATATGCACATATATACTCTTGTATAACTATGAACAATTTACTCATAAGAGCGCTCATATGTAACTTTCTGTAAACCTGTGAACATTTCACTGTTGGCTATTACTGTTCTGTTCTTGTAATTCTATTAAATCATGTGACTATTCTGTATGTTAAGACTATACTTATATAAGGCCATTTGAACCCGTACATAAGCATGTAAAAATATCTATCTTCTCTAATACATATACATATATGCATAATTCATAAACAATTTATACACTTTTCTCATATAATAGTCACATGACAAGATACTCCTTCTCTAATGCATATACTTGTATACATAGTCTCATATAACAATGCCATTATATGCTTTAATAAAACTTCTATAATGGAGTCTTTAGCACTGTAGATCTGTATTTCAACATGCCAACATGTGACATCACATATTCTTACTCATGTCATTTCAATTAAGTAAAGATATATTCATATATTTCCCTTTACACATATACTTTGAATCATTACTCTAAAACATCTTTCAAAATTCAAACCCAATCATGTAAGATCATATTATATATATATATACATATGTTTATATGTTCACATATGATCTACAAATCACAATACTTCTTTCTACCAGTAAAGTTGGCATTTCAAACTATAAGTATCATATTACATGCCATACTTAATTCAATGTGCTTCCATATAACTATGAATTTATCATAACAGCATGTAGTTAAGCTATACATATGTAATCATAACTTGATTTACATCCTTACTTACATGTATTTCTGGGTTAGACATTGCTTAATGATAACTGAGCATATATCATCATAAGAGTATATACATACATTAACCTTGCATATAACAATTATGTACAAATTAATCACAATTATATGTTAGATATATACATCACTAATCGTTACCTATGTACGCGTGTGAATGTATATGTATACATATAATCTTGTATTCAATAGTCATATTACATGCCCTATCCAATTCATTTTGTAATCACATAAATACATATTGAAAACCATAAAATAAAGTACGTTAAAGAAAATCTGCATAAAGTAGCATTCTAGACTCGACTTATGAGCCGCATTTGAAATTAAAGATGTTATTTTTAGGCAAAATGATCTTCTACAATCTTATCCCCCTTTGTGACTACTTTCCATAGCATTAAAATTCATCTTAAGATCTGACCTATAGCTCAATTTATGGGAAAAATACTATAGTCTGTTTTTAAAACTAAACAGTGTGGTCTGCCACTTAGAAAAATTCATAATGTAAAATTTAAAAGGATATAGACCAACATTTCTTCATCAAAGTTAAACTTTCATGTCTCTATTTTCATCAGAATTTTATTTTGTAGCATTTCAACATCAGTACTAAAAGTTATGCCCATTACTGTAAAGTCTGTTTCTATTAGCAGTCCAGGGAAACTAGTCCGGATTCAACCCTAAATTTTATATACTTAGAGACAGATTTAAGTTTAGGTTTCTTCATATAAAATATAGGTATGGAGGTCTAGTTTCTAACACAAAATAAATCCCTCAATTTGCTGTTCTGTAACTCAACTTATGACCAAAACAATCCAGATAGGTCAATCAGTCGTGAAGAAACGTTCTACTCGTGAAGAGGCTCACGAGTGAAGTAAAAGGGCAACATTTCACGACTCGTGAAGGGGCTCACGAGTGGAGAAAAAGGGCAGAATTTCATGACTAGTGAAGGGCTTCACGAGTGGAGAAAAAGGGCTGCATTTCACGACTAGTGAAGGGCTTCACGAGTGGAGAAAAAGGGCAGCATTTCACGACTAGTGAAGGGCTTCACGAGTCGGACAATAGTTCACGACTCGTGAAGGGCTTCACAACTCGGCAATGACTCTCACATCTAATTCTGTTCTTCAAATTCATACAAAAACCCCCGATAAAACCCCGAAACCATAACCCTAAATTTTCTGTCAATCACAACATATTCCAGCAAATAATCCACATGCAATATAAACAGCCCTAAGTTCCCATACCTTGGCTGAAAATCCCTTTGTCTTCAACCCCTTGCAAGCCCTTTTTCCTTGTTTCTTCTACCTTCTTTTTCTCCTTACATCAATACATACATTCAACATCAAACTTCCAACATTTATCTTAATCCATCATCAACCAAAATAAGAAGAAGATGAAGAAGAAGAAGAAGAAAAAAAAAAGAAGAAGAGGTGAACTATCAAGTTAATATATTTACCTTAAAACTAATGATCTTGATTAATCAACATGCAAGTATTTCCTCTTCAAGAATACCTTGAGAAATCAACTATGGCTTTAAGAAATGAGAAGAAGAAAGAAAATCTCTGTAACTCTCTCTACAGATTTCGTCCTTCACAATCTCTTCTTACCACTCTCTTTCTTTCCACTAACAAATGGCTATTTATAATAGCTAAAGAAAATTTCATTTTTGATCCCTCAATAATTTGCATGTCCTTTAATTAACCCCCACCTTTTTGCATGTTATAAATCAACCTAATCACTTATTCTTTCTCTTAAATTAACCTCTCAATTATTCATTTATTCACATTTGACCCTTAAGATGCTGAATTTACAAATTAAGCCCTAAACTAATACTTTATACCACAATTACTCCCTTGAATATTATTAAACCAACCATAAAAATTTAATTATGACCTTATAAAATTCATACCATATAATTTACACATTTATCATATAATTATTGATAAATTAATAACACTTATATCCCAATTGATCCTTGAAATCAAATATTATTTCAATGACACATAGAAATAAATAACTAGTTTATCCTTCAATATATATAAACTCATAATAATTCATCTAATTAAGCTTGTTTAAACATTTATAATTGGGATTATGTCCTTGAATTCTACTAGGGACTAATTTGGGTCCTCACAAATCTCTCCCCCTTATGGAATTTCGTCCTCAAAATTCATATTTGTATCCTTTACTTATGCACGACACTATCATTGCTATACCTCTATGTCTATCACAATCATCTTTGATCTCGCACTTACTTTACCATCTTTTTTTCCCACTTTTCATTTGACCTTATCTCCAAATAAGGGCAACCGTATCATACTGTTACATCATTACTATGCTTAGTGTATATCCTGTCAGTTTCCCTATTCAGTTGGGGCCTGTATATGTAGTATGATGCTTGATGCTATACTTATGTGTAAATGATGCTTTCATGTATGCAATAAGATGCAAATGCATTCTCTCATGTGCTGTATATGTTTTTGCCCCATCCCATGTATATAATGTTTTGTCAACTGCCCATGCCTGTTAAGGATTCACTGACAGGTATACATAGCATCGTAATTAACCCAATTTTCTCATAGCAACTACACATATGAAAGATTTTATTCACAATACCTAAACTATTTTTCCAAAGCCATATTAGCACACTTATACTATATTCTATTAATACACTTGTACTATAAGCCAAACACTAATCATATTAGCTTTTTTTTTATCATTTACTTTTTAATCCAAAGTTAGGATTTTATTAATATACCATTATAGAATAATCTTTATGTATTCCTTCAATGCATTTGTACTATAGTTCACCTAATGGTCTATGCACAATATTCTCAAAGTTGCACCAAATCAAAACATTCCTAAAACCATAAAATTCATTACCATAGTAAGAACTTATTATTGTGAATGAGCAAATATTAAGGAAGAAAAGATAAATACCAATATCTCCTTCGATAACATCCTGCTTTAATCAAACCTCAATTTTTCCGGTCTGAACCGATACAATCAGATGTATAGATTTGTCTCTTTCACTACGATCTATCTCTTCTATCTGAGGTACATTAGCAGTGACAAGATTCTTTTCATTCTTTGATGATACCATATCCTTCCTTGGCAACCTTGGGCAATTAGCCATAAAATGATCTGTTTTACCACATCTAAAACAAGCCCCTTTTAAAGCTCTACAAGTACCCCAATGATTCCTTGTGCAATGCAAACATTTAGGAACATGAATCCCTCGACTTTTCCCTACCAAACCTTGCACAGAAAGGAATGTGTTGCTAGAAGAACTTAATTTCAGTATCTTATTTCTTTTTCCTAACTCCCTCTTATCCATATTCCCATCTCGACTTCTTTTGTTCTCATTAATCCTATCAACCTCTTTTGATACTCTGGGCTCGGTTAACTCTTGTAAAATCTTATTCAAGGTGCAATTTATTTTCTTTAGTTCCTCTAATATAGAAACAGACATCTCTGCATGAGTTACATTCACAGGATCGGGGACAAGTGAGTTCAATGCCTCGGAATTGCTGACTTTAACAATCTCTTTTCTAGTTTCTTTCAATTCATCCATCTTTAATCTATAAAAAACAAAACCAAGATATCTACATTAGGCCAACACACTAAAACTTCCATATAACTATTACTCTAAACACTTATAGCCCAGAAACGGCTAAACCTAAGCTCTGATACCACTAATTGTAGCACCCTTATCCTATACTTAGCTAAAACACTTTGTTTTAAATTAATTAAGCATGCTATCATAACATTTGATATGTTATCCAACTAAACAGATAACTAAAAGTTAACTATTAGAAGCTTTACTTAAAGATGAGTCTCATTAACATTGAATATTACATATACGTAACATCTATAGAAATTACAAAATTTCCAACATAATTAAGGTTTCCATAACTACAAAATATAAGGACAAAAAGAAGACTCTATTATAATCTTCTAAGACTTGTGTTGGCCAACCTGCTGCAGATATCAGTCCTGGAAGAAAGTCCTGTTCTCACAACCTACACGGATAAACAAAAATCCGTGCTAAGCTATAAAGCTTAGTGGGGAACACTAAATATGACAAACGACCACTCATAGTAGTCGCCAAAGAATACATCATGAACTATAAAGTATAACTTACACTCAATATAAGAAAATATAGACAAGAGTCCACACATGATTACCGAATGATTTAATGATAGTAAATTCGGCATTGATACTTAATATACACAACATTTAATCTTATAAGCATATTTGTCCTTTAAATCTTGCGATTCATTCATTGATTATTATACCACTGTTTATACTCAGTCATTCCTTCCATCCATTACACACTTCAACATATGCTAGGAATATATTTATATATATATATATATATATATTCATATATAAGCTTATGATCAACAAGGACATATGCATATTCATAAGTAAAACAAAGCATTAGTACTATGAAAGTTTATCATTTATCTAGAATTATATTTGTAATACTTATTGTACCAATGCATACATAGAATTTCTAGCTTGCTTCTATCTCAAATACCATTATCATGTGAACTTTATCATTTATAAATCTGTAAATACTTTATGTGTATACACAAGACAATATACATCAATTCTCAATAAAGAGCAAGAACGGGTAAATATAGGGAAAGCATATAACCCAAATGAATTAATTTGAATAGCAATCACCAACGTGAATGCCTATTCATAACTCTTATATTCATTTGCTATAGAAAACACTTATTGCAGCAAAACATTTATATAATGGCTTTCAAACATGACGAATCTTGCAAGTCATTTATCTGTCTCAAGCAAACCATATATTACTATAGAAAACATACTATCTCTATATAGTTCATAACTAGATATTAGTGATGCACTAGTTCATTTATATAACTTTGTACATACTATTTCTATATGCGATAATCATGCATAAGTGTATATCACAGCATCTTTTAATATCATAATTTCCATATGTGATGAAAAGGAATTTCGCATATAAATTAGATTCTTAAATCAATTTATGAATTGTCATGCTTCATAAAGCTTTAAATTAAACATCAAACTATTCTTAACTTTGGTATAAAGCCTGTACTATTCTAAAGAGGTGGATAATGGGTTATACGGTGGTACCAGAAGGTACAAGTCTGTTTAGTCACCCAAATGGGGTTGACTACAACCCAAACGGGGTTGAAAATGATCCAAACGGGACCATGTCTGTTTAGTTACCCAAACGGGGTTAACTACAACCCAAACGGGGTTGAAACTATCGCAGCTGCAAGGTACCCTTATAGGCATGCCTATCTATCCACTTCCTAGACTCAACGCAGGCAATAAGTGTAAGGCCCCTAACATGACCCTAATTTAATTTTGCATATTTGTATGATTAAGTTAAGGGTATAAATTAGCATGCTATTATGTTAATTGCATGAAAATAAAATAAAAGAATATGGTTTAATAGTATTTGAGGGTGTAATTGAAGTAAAAGATATTAATTTGGGGTTAATTTATAATTATGGCATGTTGGTTCATTCAATCATTCTCTAGTGTGGCTTACTAATTGGAGGTGTTACATTTTGGACACTATGGTTTGCGAGAACCCAGTGAGAAGGAAAATCAAATGTTCAACAAAAATTAAAGGTGATTTTTCTTATTCTCATTAATATGTATACTGTAAATTCATGGCAAGAACATATCAATTGGTTAAAAATTTTAAAATTATGCTTATGTATGAGATGCATGTAACCAATAATTCCCAACAAATATACTATCCTAAGATGTTTTTAGACCTGTTTATGGTCTGTTTTAAATATATATACCTGATTGAACACGTTAATCATGAAACTAGGTGCTTGTTCATATCATATGTGTTTGTTACTGGCTAGTTTCTCTTTATAAAGTGTAAAAATGTGTTGGGCATGTTTGTAAGTGATTTTAGAATATTTATAACAGGTCTGGATGTGTTTTAAAATGGTTTTAATTCTGGTCCATGATAATTTAATTGGTTAATTTAAAAATTACTTAAAACAATGACTAGTTTGTGTTTGTTGCATGTTTAATCAACATTGTTTGTTTTATTTTGATTAAAATGGACAAAAAACATTTAGATAAAATCATAAAAGAAACTTAATTCAATGTTTAAGACCTTATTTAAGTTATAAAATGTCTCATAAAATGTTTTAAGTGTTTGTGCATTGCTTGTGGCGTTATTTGAGCATTAAACAACTAGTTTCACGTTGTTTGTTTGTTTTGTTATCAATGCCGAATTTGTTATTTGTTCTTCATGAATTTTTATGTTTTGATTCATGTTGAATCATATTATTTGTGTTTTTAATGTTTATGGGCTGAATGACATAATATTAAAAATGGCAAAATTGGAAATTACACTAGATTTGATTTATGTCATAAATCTAACTAGTTTGTGTTTTGGGATTTTAAAAGATCTTATTCAATTAGAGGATTTAGTCCATTAGGCTTTGGCCTTGGTGCATCACAGGGTCTTCTCTTAACACAATTTCCATTAATGGGCTGGGCTTAATTAATTAAAATTGGACTTTGTTTTATCTATGAATGTTATATATATATGGTTGCTTATTTTGTGTGATGAATGAATATGCATGTTGAATTCATAGGCCCTGGGTTATGTAATTAAATATGGCTTGCGTGCCATTATGGATTATTGTAAAAGTTTCATTTATTTGTTAGTATAGAATTTATTTGAAGACTCTGTAAATTAAGATGAAGCCCACTGGAGTGGAGAAGCCCAACTTGAAGATTCATATGTAATAGTATAGAATCTTAGTTGCAGGTTTTTAGGCCTATGTTTGTCACACTTTACTTTACGCACTTATGCATATACATGCTATGAATGGATGACAAAGCGTATGACATGTAAATCATAATAAAATGAATCCCTAAAATAGTAAATCACGAAGTTACCTTCCTAATTCCAAACATGTCAAGGCATCAATCATTGGTCACATAGACTAGGAGTCCTAGATGCACCCAATTATCTTTGTGAGGCATGGGTTGTGAATGTAGGTTGGACTTAACTTAGAAAGGGATGCCTGGACCTAGGCAATGAATAAATGGGGTTTGTATTATAACATCTTAAGATGTTAACCCATTTGATCTAAGAGTCATGTACAAGACATGATTGGAGCTTTCTTACCTAAGTAACTTAACTTCTTAGGTGTACAAGCTCAGCTTGACTAATAAGTTATTGTGAAAAGTGGATCTTAGCATATATTAAATCACTAACAAGAATTATTTAAAGGGATATTAATTCGGTTTGTGGGATTATATTAAAACCTCAATTAATCTTGCTAAGTTTATAAATTTTTGTAGATTGAAAAATAGCTTCATCAAACAACAACTTTTCATTGCGATCGGTCCTAGAAAAGGACAAACTGAATGGCACCAACTTCATAGACTTGTATCGAAACTTGAGAATTGTTCTTAAGTAAGAGAAGAAGTTATATGTTTTGGATGCACCCTTGCCTTACGAACCTCTAGGAACGCCTCTGTAGTTTAAAGGGAAACCTTTTAGACTAAGAAGAGTGACTCCAACGATGTGACCTATCTAATGCTAGCCACTATGGTCCCTAATTTCCAAAAGCAATTCATAGAGCAAGTGGCCTATGCGATCATGGTGCACCTCAAGGTAATACAAGAAAAACGCAAAATACCGAGGACAAAATTCCTCACTAAATGATGATTTTTCATCGCTAAATCAAATTAGCAAGGATAAAAATTTTGTAAAAAAAGTCATCCTAGCTGATTTTAGCAAAGATTTTAGTCCTCTCTAACTTTTGTGAGGATTTAGTCCTCACTAAGTTTTGCAAGGATTTAGTCTTCGCTATGTATAGCAAAAATCCTCGCTAAGTTTTGCGAAGATTAAAATCCTCGCTAAGTTTTGCGAGGATTTAGTCCTCACTAACTTTATTGAGGATTTAAGTCATCACTAAGTGTTGTGAGAGATTTAGTTCTCGTTTACTTTTGTAAGGACTAAATTATCACTAAATTTTAGCTAGGACAAGTCCCTTGCTAAATTTTAACATGCATGTTGTGACAAATATTGTTCTTGCTAAATTTAGCATGGGATTTATCCTTGCTAAATGTTAATATGAAATATTTTGTTTTCTTAAATTAATATAGAAATTTTATTATTTAAATAATAAACTAAATATAAATAAATTTTTATTCACTTCATATTTAATATAAAAACATATATATTAATGAATAAGTTGTTATTTACAAATGTATAGCATTGCTAATAATATCTCCAAAATAATACATCCATATATAACCGTAACAATTAAAAATCATAAATAGCTCATAAAATGTCTGTTGCTTTTAGTTCTTATAATTATATAGCGATTGATTATAGATAACGAAAAACTCCATCTAGTGTCATTATTAGAACTTGATCTTTTAATTGCTGATCTTGAACATCAGACTAGTGTTTGCATAACTTGACTAAATACAAAAAAAATGGAAAATATAACCTATATATAGATGATTAAATACAATAGTAACAATAATAAAGCAAAATATGACCTATATATTTCATATTTAAATGAGTCTCCTATACTTAGGAGGCAACGCAAAAGCAAAAAAATTTTGAATTCAAATGCGCATAAGCCAGTTGCACCTTTCAAGACATTATTTACATTACCTTTGCATGGTGACGTTCATCAATTTCTCTATAGGCTACTTTATCCCAGACTTCAAACTCATACTAAAGCAAAAGTAGTAGCAAGATAATTACCTGAAGAGGAGAAATATGAGCCATGAAAAACTAATCAAGAGTGACATAATTCCTATTAAGTATAGAGGAAACATCACTTTTAGCTAAGCAATTCCTAATCTTCACCCAATTGTCAGCTAAGCAATTATTAATGGAACATATAGCAATTACACCAAAAAATTATTGAGGTGGGAAAAGCATACTTTCAATGTTTGTGTTCCTAAAAATAGAAAGCAACTTTAAAAATGAAAAATAAAATTCGGGACATGGGAATGGCAACAAGATTGATAGATTAATATAAAGCCTTAAGTATATCAAATAAACTTAAGCTCTTATTAACTTGTTATTGTTCCTTTTCATTCGACACAAAAGTTTTGTACAGGAAAGAGTAAGGAAAAACTCACATTTTATCTACCTCAATCTCCATGAAACAATGATTCAAACAACAAATCTTTCATAATTGGTTTCTTCTGACTTTGCTCGTGATCTATGAAACAATGATTCAAACCATAAATATAGAATTACAAATGCAGAAAAAGGTGCACAATATGTGATAGAGATAAGCTATCTCCATGATCCATTCAATGATAAAAATCTAGACAACTTATTTTTAAATCAACCTCAAAATAAATTCCTTAAGCGTGAAATCTTTAAAATCTAATATGACAGCCTTCCTTGCAATCTAATGCTTTATGCTAATTTAGAGTAACAACTAGTAGTCTAATGCCCATTGCATGACACCAAGTATTAGGATTATGAAATTATATGCCAATCATGAAACCATTCTGCTTACAAACTATCAATCAAGTTAAGAAGCATACTCTCTTGGGGTTATAAATGAGCCTCTCATCATCGGTCATCAACTTCTTCTTTAAGTTTTTGGCTCTCCAAATCTCTTTAACAGTTTTAGCATACTCTTTTTGCATTCGTCTTTCCACCTTACTTTTCATGCTCCTCCCTTTTGATGTAGAAATCCAACGACACAACCCAGTATTGAAAGGATTATTGAACATTGGAAATTAAGGAACCCCATCTTCAAAAGCAACATTTGGTTGCATCATGTTGATACAAGAGAGCTTTGGATAGACATCCTTAGCTAAACTAACATTTCTACAATTCAAAACACCATGGTTAATTAGAACCTATAATGCTGTAATTTCCCATTCAATCCTAACAATCTAATAAAAAAGATCCTATAATGTTGTAATTTCCCACCACAAAATGGAACACGCCAGAAATCCAAATAAGCTTTCAGAAGCAAACAAACATAATAAGTGGAAAATGGGCAACTCATGATGTCAAAAAATAATATGCTTATGCTAAGTTAACAGTAAACAATGCACATCATTTATATAAAATTTTTAAAAAATGCTTAAATTGCTCAACTACTAAAACAGAACTAAGACATATTCACACTATTTTGTTAATTCATTTGCAACCAGCAAACAAAAAATCTAGTCTGGTTCCATAACAAATATAATGTCACTCATTATATTTTGGCATCAAAATTAAGTGGCATCAAACCCAAATGAAAGTTCTAAGTAGCAAATGTAGAAGTTAATTGTAAATCCTGACACTTATTTTATTAGATAAAAAGACAACATCAATTTATTAACAAAAGTCATTAAAATCTACACTGCTTTTTTTTATATATAAACTAGGGAGTATATTAATGAAATATAGTTACCTTTATATGTGGGAGCAAGAAATTTATACCATCTTCTTCTATGCCACAAGCAGTTGTAACAACTACATCAACCTGTAGCCACATAAGAAACAACATTTTCTAGTATAAGGTCATAGCACAAGTAAATTATGTGATTAAAATGTTGGACTTCCTGTAATACTTATGCAAGTTATAATCAAAGTTTGATTCAAAATAAAGGAATTGGACAGAATTACATTAAAATGATTAATGATCAAAATATTTCAGCCCTGCTAGGGAGTAACTAGCAACATTTTTAATGCTAATATGGAGAAGCAATGTGTACCCTCTGTAGTGTTGGTAGAAGATGAAGATCTAAATAAAAAAAGTTAAATTTGAAAAAAAAAGGTGTAAAGTAAATGCCCTGTATTGCATCTTCCCTATTTTTAAACCCATTAATCGATTCAAATAATGGTCAGTCAAAGCTTTTCATGAAATTCCTTAACACCCCCTAACCCACACTCCTCCCTCTCAAATTTGGTATTTTAGAATAGCACAACCAAAACCTTTTCAATGAATCTTGCTCTGTTGCATTTGCACTCTCTTACCTATTATCAAATCTAGAATTTGAGAACAATTCATCATATTAATAACACCATAATTCTAATTGCTATGTTACTTGCAAAGTTTCCCATTTTGACCTTTCATTTAAACAACAAATGTATATTAAGGACTGAGTTCTCAAGTACTTACACCAATAAGATCACCAACTCTTACAATCTCAGACCTTAAATTTATAGGACCAAAATGTATAAATAAATAAATAACTTGATCATATTTAACCATCAATAACTCACCATATGATGTTGAACAAGATAGCAACCGTGTCTCTGATGCCATAATAAATAAGATTTGATATAAAACCCAAGAAAACTTTGCATTTTGCAGAATCTCTAAAAGCTGGGTCCCTCTCCTCCTCACTATAATCCTTAGATATATCCTCATCAGTAAGCCTCCAATCTAGCTTCAGTCATATTTTGAGTATTTACCAAAAGAAGAAACATAAGTACGTGAGAAAGTAGAACATAGGCATTAACCACTTCATAATTATATTCAAAAGCACAAGAATAGATAACCCGACAATTGAAACTAACCATTTGGTTAACAACTTCAATGGCATCACCGAGGTTAGATGCTTGAAACATCTGCTCGTCTATGGATTTAGGAGAAAATAACACAAACAAGGGCAGTACAGCACTTAAAGGCTTTATGTCGGAAGAAACAAAAGGAAAACCATCACCAGTTGCACAAGTAGTAACAATTTAATATTCATTTTACCCAGGGATGGTACTAAGTGACCCACGACCTGGAGAAGTTGAAAAAGTAAGGGCCTCTAAGGTATCATTTCATTTTTATTGTTCTTGGCTTTTTTAACCATCAAAAGTTGTTGTCAATTTGTGTTATTTTTTAATCAAAATAGTCCCATTTTTTCAAAATCGTTTTATGTGTGCAAAACATAAACATGTTAACACCAAAAGTAGAAGAAGCATTTCAAAGAACCAATTATGTTGTTTCACCAAAAATAATCATGTTATGCCAATCTACAATTAGCCAAAAAATACAAAAATCTACAATTACAGTGAAGAATTTGAGAACTTAGCACAGCATAGCCATATCATTCGATTTACTAATACTTAAATTCAAGGAAAATAACATATATAAATAGGAGAATAAAGAATAATAATTTGAAAAATGCAAAAAAAATAACGCATTCTAAGCCTTTAATACCCTTTTATTGATGCTACAACCCAAGTGTTGGGTACCGGAGACACCCCGGTGGCAAAAAACTCAAATCTAAGAATTCAAGCAGAGTCCATCTCAGAATCCTTCTGATACATAACTCTAAAGCTCAGATGGTTGCTAATAAAATAATTTCCTATGAATCCAACACGAAATCCATGTTTATAAGTTATTGATTGACCACTATCCCTCCATTGTCTAAGTACAGCAACTAGAAGATTATCAAGAATCCTGCACATCCATTCCCAGGTTTCAATACAGACAAGAAAAATTCAATCATAAAATAAAACAAACACCAGAGATGAGAATAACAGAATAAGCTTAGTGGTAGGAGCACATCTACGACTTACATTTTAACCTGATATTCATCATCAATTTTTTCCTTAAAGTTCTTAGCAGATTCAGTAACAAGTGTTGCTTTACATGCTACTTTGCACGGCTGTAGTAGATCAAAAACTAGAAACAGCAATAGATCAAAAACTAATAATTATTGGGAATTAGGTTTTTCTAGTTTCCACAATTTTTGGATATAAGAATAACTGAGAACGAGAGAGAGAGAGAGAGAGGGAGAAATGATGTTTTAAGTTTAAAAAGCCTTAAAAATGGGGATATCTCCAAAATCATTATTGATCCCACTCATATAGAATTAGAATTTTAGAAGATTTGTGACAGGTCAATTAGCGCCTAGTGATCCCGCTAAAATAGAAATTAGCATTTTCAGATGATTAGATAGGGTTAATTACCTAGCTTAAATTAGCATGGAATTTTTCCTCACTAGATGCTTCATTAAAATTATCAAGGACAAATGTCAGCGAGGTACATTTCCTCCCTAAATTGTTGAGGACCACAATCCAAGCTAATGCAACATGAATTAAGTATTAGCGAGGAAATAGCGATAGATACATCCTCGCTAAATTGGTGAGGATTACATTCCAAGCTAAATTAGCAAGGGATATATCCTCGCTAAATTGGCGAAGACTACATTCCAAGATAAATTAGCGAGGGATATGTTCTCACTAATCGTTAAATATAATTGATATTATATTTATATAATTAATAATTCATCTTATTTTTTATTATATAATTAATAATAATTAATATTATTAAGTATAAAGATAATAATTTAATTTAATTTAGTTAATTTAAATACTAATAATATAGTTTATTTAATTTTTTCTAAAAAATATATATTAACAAAATTTACTAAATTAAATATAAATAAAATTTAAATTATATAAAAATAGTTAAAATATAATTATCAATTTTTTGCTATGCCAAACTATTTACCCATTAGCGAGGGTTTTGTCCTCACTAATTTAGCGAGGATTTGTTCCTCCCAAAATTAGCAAAGATTAAGTCCTCACTAAACTATACATATTTCAAATACCAAACTATTTAATCGTTACCGAGGGATTTGTCCTCGCTAATTTAGCAAGGATTTGTTCCTTGCAAAATTAGCGAGGATTAAGTCCTCGCTAAATGGTTCATAGGTCAAATGCCAAACTATTTAACCGTTAGCGAGGGATTTTTCCTCTCTAATTTTGTGAGGATTTGTTCCTCGCAAAATTATTGAGGATTAAGTCCTCGCTAAATGGTTCATATGTCAAATGCCAAACTATTTAACCGTTAGCGAGGGATTTGTCCTCACTAATTTAGCGAGGATTTGGTCCTCGCAAAATTAGTGAGGATTAAGTCCTTGTTAAACGGTTCATAGGTCAAATGCAAAACTATTTAACCGTTAGCGAGGGATTTATCCTCGCAAAATTAGCGAGGATTTGTTCCTCGCAAAATTAACAAGGATTAAGTCCTCGCTAAACGGTTCATAGGTCAAATGCCAAACTATTTAACTATTAGCGAGGGATTTATCCTTGCTAATTTAGCAAGGATTTGTTCCTCATAAAATTATCAAGGATTAATTCCTCTCTAAATGGTTCATAGGTCAAATGCCAAACTTTTTAACCATTAATGAGGGTTTGTCTTTGCTAATTTAGCGAGATTTTTTTTCTTGCAAAAATAGCGAGGATCAAGTCCTTGCTAAAGGGTTTATAGGTCAAACTAACCATGAATTAAGATTTAGTGAGGGTTCTTTGCTAGAAAAGTCATCTCTATTTTTATGTCAAAATTTTGGCGCCCAAAATTAGCTAAAACAAAAATTATTTCTTGCTAAAGTGTCGCAAAATCTATTTTCCTACTTGCCCCTAATAATATTTGCGACAAAAATCATTTTTCATCGCAATGTTCTCTCTAAATTGTGCATTTAGCAACAAATTTTATTATCCTCACTAATTTTCATAGCTATTATGTATTTTTTTTGTAGTGAGGAGATGTTCCAAGAACAAGCTCGTCACGAGAGGTTCGTGTCAATAAAGGTATTGACATCTTGTAAAATGGTTGTGTGTGCACCTGTTAGTACCCATGTACTCAAGATGAAATGGTATCTTGATACTCTTGAGAAGCTTGAGGTATAAACCCCAAAAGAAATTACCACTGACTTGATATTAGGTTTATTAACTGATGATTATGATCAATTTGTTATGAATTATAACATGCATGTAATGAACAAGATAGTCACCGAGCTTTACGGGATGCTTAAGAATACTGAGGAGAACATTCAAAAGACCAATCCCATTCTTATGGTTTAAGAGGACATTAAGAAGGGACCCGTTAAGGGAAAAGGGAAAGGAAAGGCAAAACCTAAGAATGACCAGGCACGACATTGGACCTTAGGCCCAACCCAAGCCCAAGGCGTAAAAGCTCAAGGAGAGTGAGAGCACATGCTTCCATTGCAACAAGTTAGGGCATTGGAGGAAGAACTGCACTCTTTTTAAGGAATAACAAAAAAAGAATGGAGCCAAGGCATCCAGTTCTGCTATTTTTGTGGTTAAAATTAACCTTTCTATTTCTACCACTTGGGTATTAGATACCAGTTGTGGTTCTCACATTTTTTAAAATGTGTAGGGGCTAAGAAATAGGATATTACTAGGGAAGAGTGAAGTGGACCTTATCATGGGGAACGGAGCACGAGTTGTGGTCATAGAGATAGGCGACTATCGACTCACTTTACCCTCTGGATTATGTTTAGATTTAATGAATTGTTATTTTGTGCCTGCTATAAGTAGAAACATTATTTCAGTTTCATGTTTAGATATGGATGGATTTGACATTGTTATTAATAATGGCAATATTCATTTTCATCCAAGGCATTTATATGGCACTACTATTTTACAAAATGGCCTTTATATGCTTTATCTAAAAAATAGAGAGTCCATTTACAACATTAATACAAAGAGAGTTAAATCAAACGAATTAAACCCTACTTACTTCTGTCATTGTCATTTAAGACATGCAAACGAAAAATACATTTTAAGACTCCACAAATTTGGAGTGTTTGGAACGAATTAAACCCTATTTACTTCTGTCATTGTCGTTTAAGACATGTAAATGAAAAATACATTTTAAGACTCCACAAATTTGGAGTGTTTGGGTCATTTGATTTGGAATCTTATGACATATGCAAGCCATATTTGCATGGAAAAATGACAAAAATTCCTTTTAACAAGAAAGGTGAGAGGACTAGTGACTTATTGGGATTAATACACACCGATGTATATGGACCATTAAGTACACAAGCTAGAGGTGGTTTTAGCTACTTCATAACGTTCACATATGACTTCAATAGACATGGCTATGTCAATCTAATGAAGCACAAGTCTAAAACTTTAGAAAAATTCAAAGAGTTTAAAAACAAAGTAGAAAACCAACTTGGCAAAAGTATAAAAGCCATTTGATCAGATCGAGGTGGCGAAGACACCATACTCCAACTAAACCATACTCCAACTAAAGCAGTTGAGAAGACACCATACGAGGTATGGACTAAAAATGAACCCAATATGTCATTTCTCAAGATTTGGGGCTTTGAAGCACATGTTAAGAAATTAACATCTAATAAAATAGAGTCCAAATCTACTATCTACTTATTTATAGGTTATCCCGAAGAAACAAAGGGGTACTACTTTTACTCATAAGCCGAGAACAAAGTATTTGTTTCTCGCAATGATGTTTGCTCAGAAAAGGAATTCCTTCTCAAGAAAGACAGTGGGAGTAAATTAGAACTTGGAGAAATTCAAGTGTCACAAACTCCTGTAGGGGATGAATTGGAAATTAGATCAAGTTCACAACCAATTGTGGAATGAGAACCCATTGCACAATAACCTAGAAGGTCTGGTAGGATACGTCGAAAGATTGAGAGATACAGTTTTCTAATCATTGACAGTGACACTATTGAGTTAGTGGATCGTGAGGATCCAACTACCTACCAAGAAGCTATTGAGAGCCCTGACTCGAAAAATTGGCTTAGAGCCATGAAATTCGAGATGCAATCATTATATGATAACTATGTTTGGACCTTGGTTGATCTGCCGGAAGGTGCTAAGTTAATTGAATACAAGAGCAATTTAAACTTAAAGCTGATAAGACCTACAAAGGTAGACTAGTAGCAAAAGATTTTTGACAAACTCGTGGTGTAGACTTTTATGAGACCTTTTCGCCTGTAGTCATGCTCAAGTCCATTAGGATCTTACATGCCATAGCTGCATATAATGACTATGAGATATGGCAAATGGATGTCAAAACTGCTTTCCTTAATGGAAATCTACTTGAGGATGTTTATATGACACAGCCTGAGGGTTTTTTCAATCCTAAACATCCTAAGAATGTTTGTAAGCTTTAAAACTCAATTTATGGATTAAAGCAAGCATCCTAAAGTTAGAATCTCCATTTTGATGAAGCTGTAAAAGAATTTGACTTCATCAAGTATGAAGATGAGCCTTGTGTGTACGAGAAGGTTAGTGGGAGCATAGTAGTATTCCTGGTCCTATATGTGGATGACATCCTTCTCATAGGGAATGACATCCTAACATTGCAAAAGGTTAAGCAATGGGTGGGGAAGTGCTTTTCAATGAAAGACTTAGGTAAAGCCAAGACAATACTTCGTATTCGGATCTATAAAGATAGATCAAATTGACTTTTGGGACTAAGTTAAGAAAAGTACATAGATAAAGTACTAATGCATTTTAGTATAAGAGACTCAAAGAAAAGGTACATACCTTTGGCTTTGGGAGTTCCTTTGACTAAAGAACAATGTCCTAAAACTAAAGAAGAGAGGGATAACGTGAGTAGAATCCAATATGCATCTGCTATTGGATCTAGCATGTACGCTATGTTATGTACTAGGTTAGATGTTGCTCATGCACTGAGTATCACTAGTAGGTTTTAGCAAGACCCTAGTGAGAAGCACTGGTCTACTATAAAGGGGATTCTTAAGTACCTATGAAGGACTAAGGATCTCTTCTTGGTGTATGGTGGTCAAGAAGAGCTCGTTATACAGGGTTATGTCAATTTTACTTTTCAGACCAGTACTCAGGACTCAAGATCGCAATCTGGTTTTGTTTTTATTTTGAACGGTAGGCTTTCAGCTAGAAAAGCTTGAAGCAAGAGACCGCTACCGACTCAACTACAAAATCAAAGTATATTGCAGTGAGTGAGGCTGCAAAGGACACTATTTGGATTAGAAATTTTATTTCTGGATTAGGAGTGGTTCCAAACATCTAAATCCATTAGAAATTTTCTATGACAATAACGGGGCCATCGTACAAGCCAAGGAGCCCCGATCACACCAGAAATCCAAACGCATACTCAGGAGCTACAACCTGATCAGAGAGATCATTCATCGTGGGGACGTCAAGATTAGCAAGATAGCAAGTGAAAAAAATGTAGCAAATCCTTTGACGAAACAATTACATCCAAATTTACAAGAAAGCTCATTTAAGAGCATTTGGTCTTAGGGCTATGCTCAATTGGGACTAGTGCTAGTGGGAGATTGTTAGTGTAAGCCCTAGCCCCAATACATTGTTACAAAACACTTAAGTTAATAAATGAGGCATTTATTTTATCTATTGTATTCATGTGCATATCTTGATAGAACTATCCAAGAATGTTGTTTCAGTTTAAGTTATCCTATGTGATGATTGTAAGACCTTGAAACAAATGAGACTTCATTCTAAATATCCCTAGTCAGTCATTATTATGGGAATAACAAATGAATTAAGACTAGTATGCTCTCTCTGATAATTTGAGTTCTATCTTATGGATCATAGGGACTAGAGTGTTAATCAGAGATCATAGATACATGTTTAAAACATGGTATCTTGATTCGATCCGTTCATAAGAACACTACATGGTACAAGTCATAAGTGTTTCTCATATGCAAGTTTTGCATCAGAGTTCTTAGACCTAAAATCTCTATGAAACTCTTTATGAATTACTATGTACTTTGAGATACACCTAACATGCTCATAACAGAATAACAAGTATGGGTATGCTTGGGTATGCACTAATCCATGTTAGAGAGCATGAGAGAAGTAAAGGGATTACCCCTCTCGATAAGAGAGAAAATATCATCGGCCACTTGATTAGTGAACTAAGTAGTGTATGGCTATACCAAGTTGAAATAATGGGTAATCATTATTTATCTGAAAGTTCAATGTCACTGGAATATCAAGAAAGCAATTAGTATATATAAGGATGACTGGTTCCATGCCTTATATTAATTATGATATTTAAGGGTAAGGGACTATGCAAAATTGCATTAGGTCATTAAATGCCATTAGCATTTTCATTTAATTTTGAATGCTATAATATCTTGTTAGAGAATATATATAACCTTTGAATTAATTTATTAATTCATTGCCAATATTAAATGAACCTATAGGATCGTACACAAAGCATTGGGCTTAAAATATTTAAATAGTGTATTGGAAATTAATTTGGACTTTTATTTAAAGTCAAATTAATGTATGCAATGGGTAAAGAGATTTTTACCTTAAACAGCTTGCGATTTTAGGCAAATCTGTTAAACAAGTTTTTTGCCTTAAACAGTTTGCTATTTTAGGCAAATCTGTTCAGCTCCAATGTTGCCTTAAATAGCTAACAGCTAGCTGTTTAAGGCAAATCTGTCAAACAAGGTTTTTGAAACAAGGCAAATCTTTTGACAGTTGGTCATGAGAGAAATTTATTAGTAGGTGTTAGGTTTAATTTCAAATAATTTATTATCTATGTATAATTAAGTTAATTGAGTATTAAATCCTAAATTGTATTTAATCAAAATATAATACTTAAGAGGGAATTAATGTAGCCAAAATTCAAGCTAGGAATCCTAGTTGAATTCAGCAACTAATCACCTTAAATAAGTAAGTTTGTTTTGATTAAATTACTAATGCCATTTGAATTTAAATTCTAATTGAATTTAAATTAAGATATATCTCTTAATTAGGAAGTGATGAAGGCTGAAATTACCACTTAATTTCGGCATTCACACTTGACCTAAAACAAGTGATATATATATCAATGAATTAAAAGAATAAAATAGCTAGCCGTTTTTTGCTCTTTTTCTCTCTTGGCCGAATTACTCAAGGGGAAAGAACTCTTTCTTGTTCTCTTGTGTTCTTGGGCAGCAATAGCAACCTAAAGGAAGAACAAGATCAGATCTTATGGCTTCAAACCATTTCCATTGTTGTATACACAATCATAGAGCTAGAACTCTGGATTTTAAGCTATATTTGCAAGTGTGTGTGTGAGCATAGAGTGGTATGGCATAAAGGCTGCTCCTTTGGCATTGGTGTTCTAGATCTGAAAAGTATAAGTCTATATTATACATTTTCCATTGCAAAATCAATTTTTCATGAGCATCCAAGCTTGTAAGTTTTAAAACTCTAAAATTGTATGTTTCGATTCTAAGTCGTATATTGCGTGGCATGAATGATCAATATTTTTATTTTTCCACTACATGATCTTCACGTATATGCCATGTAATATCCCTTCACATTGAGCAAAGTAAACATATATTTATGTATATTAAAATAATACTTAAATTGTGGTTATATAATGTAGATTGTGATTATAGATTATGAATTGATATTAGAAATGCCTTTGTTGTGGTTGTAGTATTGGAGGTGGAGGATGATTATTGGGAGTGTAATATGACATTTTCTCGCTTTGAGTAGCATGATTTTATACCTGATATGCTGCCCAAATCTTTACTAAATGAATAGTAATACTTGACACTAAAGTTAAATTGAGAATTTAATGTCAAGTTAAAACTAGAACTCACCATTAATCCTTACTAACCAATGTGTGTGTGTGTTTATAAGTATACATAGATATATCATTATATATATATATATATATGTGTGTGTGTGTGTGTATAATAAATGAAATAAAATAACAATTATAATTACGGTAATAATAAGAGAAAATATAATATAAGAACAATTATAAAGTTAATAATAATAAAACAAAATATAAAAATAGTAATAACAATAATAAAAAACAATAGTAATGATTATGATGATGATGATGATAGTAGTCGTAGTAGTAGTAGTAATAATAATAATAATAATAATAATAATAATAATAATAATAATAATAATTATTATTATTATTATTATTATTATTATTATTATTATTATTATTCATAGCAGCAGTAGCAGCAGAAAGAAAATGTCATAAAATTAATAGTAAAATAAATAATAAAATATAAAACCATCAACTATAAAATTAAGGTAATAATAAAAAATCTAACAATTTAATAATCATAATAATATAAATAATAAATGTAGTAACATAAATAAAAAAGGGAAAAAAAGATAAATACAACAAAGTTGGCAAAAAAGGGTGTGGATAGTGTAATACCCTATATCTATCCTTATGCAAATACCGTTGACCAAGCTTTATTCCATTTTCTTGCTGTTTATACTAATTATCTTATATGTACAAAGACTATCACTTACAAGCTTTATCTTAATATGTACTACTAAACATATTCAACTTAATAAAAGATATTTTAGATCTCAAGTTAATGCATATACTGTTTTTGTAAGGCCCCTAAATGACCTTAATTGAAATTTTCATGATTTGAGTAGGATTTTATTTGAGTATGATTAAATCAAAAATGAAAATAAAGTATGGGACAAGTGAAAATTATTGTGTTATTGTATTATTTGCAAAAAAATAAAATTTAATGTTATAGTTTAAAATTACTCAAGGATATAATTGAAGTATAAGTATTAATTTGGGGTAGTTATCGCATCTTTAGGGGCATATGTGAATAAATGAATAATTGAGAGGTCAATGTAAAAAATGGATTAGATGGAGTGGTCAATTTAAAATAAGAATTAAGTGGAGGGGTCACTTTATATATTGCAAAAAGAAAAGAGATATTAGTAGGACATGCAAATTGTTAAAGGACTAGAAGGGATTTTTCTACTAATATATATATGTTGGTTTTAGTGGAAAGAAAGAGCAATGGGAGAGTGTGATGGCACCAAGGCAGTTTTGAAAGATTTCCTCTTTATCTCTTACAATTTTATTTTCATCTCTCAATTTATCTATGAATTCATGAAGAAAATTTCATGCATGTGGGTTGTTCAAGAAAATATCAATGTAAATTATTGAGGTATGGTTTTAATTTTTGTTACCTTAATCATCATCATCTTCTTATTCACCCTCTATTTGGAATTCATTTAGGAAAGCTGCTGAAAATGATTGATTAGAGAATAAATTATATTGTAGATAAAGAAGGAGAAGGTAGTAGAGACAAAGGAAAAGGTCTTTCAAAGGATTAATTGGCTAAAGGAAATTAGGCCAAGGTATGGGAATTAGGATTTGCAAGCTTCCATATAGAGAAATTAGATTTGAAATGATGATTTCAATGTTGGGTATGATTAATTGAAAAGAAAAATAATTTTAGTAAGTGTTATAATAAGTGAAGACAAAAAAAAAAAACCTTATGGAGTAATGGCTGTAATTATATCATAAACCGAGTTATAAAACTCTAATTGAGGCCATTCTAGTTCATAAATTCATATAAGAGATATGTCTACAAATTTGTAGAAGGGACCAAACACTAAATTTGCCTTTAAGCCAATCTAATATTTAATTGAAATGCATGAGAGCTGTTGTTTTTTATTCTAGAATAGTCTGTAGAAATTATAGTGTATTTTTGTGTACATTGATTGAATTTCTATGAGGTTAGATTATTTAAAAAATATACTTTTAATTATACATTTCATATGAAGGAAGTAATGCCTAATTTTATTTCCATGTATTTCAAATATTAGAATGAATTTCGTTGAATCTGTTTGTACGGTTAAGGTACAGATTTTGGTATTTCGGGCATAAGTATTAGCAGAGAAGTCAAAATGTTATGCTGTAAAATTTTGGATAAACTAGATACCTAGGATCATGTTTTTAATGAAGGAATGATGGCCAAATTTTGTTCTCATTTTATTCTATGAATTTTATGACTTGGTGATAAAAGAAAAATAAAACTGGTTTTGGAAGTTTGAACAGCCTATAATGTTTCTCAGATATCTTGAGTTACAGATGGGCTATTGAGATAAATATTCATGTTTTAGAAAATGTATACATAGGGGAATAAGTTTGTAGAAGACCATTTGGCTTAAAACTGATGTTTTCTAAATTAAAAATGACATGCGAGTTTGATCCAGAATTCTGCCCTATGCAGAATTTTGTAGATAGAATTTTTAATGTATTTTTCTATTAAGGTTTAAATGTGACTATGCTAAATATGTAACTATATGAAAATATATTGAACTATATATGGTATATAATATGATTTTGATAAAGGTTTATATAATTAGTCTTATATATATACATAAGTAAAGAGCAATGCTTGATATAAAACAATTATACATGATTAATCTTGTGTACATGATTGTTTTATGCATTTAATCTTACATATTCATACTCTAATGATAGAGTGAATTATATTTGAACCTGTACTTATACTGTGAAATAAGAAATATTATATATGACTATGTTCATGTGTGGTGCCTGAATGAAAACATAATAAAGTATATTATTATGATGTTATATGTTTAATTTTTGATGCTCGTATCGTTATATGACAATGAATAATCGTGTGTTTATATATACATTCATATTCACTGGGGATTATGTATTTGTATACATGATCACATATGTACGATATGCTATATTGTAAAGTTTTAATAATGACCACTTGAATAGGTATGATGCATTACTTGATTAACATATCTTGATTATGCTAGTATGAGATATCTAATGATGGTATGTAAAAAGTAATTGTATCATTAAATGAACTTACATATACAGTTATGTCATAGTTAGAATATAGCTATCATATGATTATACATGTGCAAAATGAACACTATAAGTGCAAGCATGATATATGAAAAGAAAAATTAAATAGAGTTTTGCATGTAATTATAGTTCAATTGTGGATAGATAGGCGCCTATAGGGATTTGCAGCTGCTAAAGTCAACCTTTTTTAGGTCCACAGTATAGTTGATACTACTGGATCTTGCACAACCCATTTAGGTTGTTCCTTGAATCCGTTTGGGTCCTTGACCAGTCCACCATACAGTTGGCCCTAATTAGGTCCATAGTTTTTGATATCTTTGGATATCCACCGTTTTGATACCCTCGGGTATCCATGGATCCTGTTATTCACCTTTAGAACTTAAGCAGGCTAAATTAAAAATATAAATGTTTCACAGTTAAATCATAGTATGATTTGTGCATATGATATATGGATTATCAAATTAAACTGTGGTTTCAATTACATGTATGGATATTTATTTATATTATGTACAGATCATCTATAAACTGTTTAGATTCAAATATGTTGATTTAAATGAAGAGTTACATTGTTGCTAAGATATTGTGCTTTGTTTTATACTCATTTCTATTATGTAAACTATATTACTTTCAATTTTTTTTGTATATGAAATATTTCTAACGACCACTGTGAGTAGTAGTCCTTCATGTTTAGTTTTCCCCGCTAAGCTTTGTAGCTTAGCATGGGTTATTTAATCCGTGTAGGTACTACTGTAAAAGCTTTTGCTCAGGAATGATATCTACATCAGGACAGGCCAACACCTAAGTCGTAGAAGTTGATGTAGGATTCTTTTTGGTTATTTTTGGTGCAAGTTCTTTTGCATGTTTAATATGTATAAAAAGAGCTATTATATATATATATAAATATATATATATATATATATATGTATGTATGTATGTAATATGAAGTAAGTGATGTAATAAGTTTAGTAAAAGAATGCTAAAGCATGCATGCATATAGTAGCTAAAATGGTTGTCATAAATGTGCTAGATCTATTGATAAATGTTATGCATGATAAGATATGAAGTGAAGACAGTTATAACTAACATGAAATTGATGAGTATGTTATAGAATAAGCCATTATGCATACGTAATTAAGAGATTAAAGTTGTGGGAAATACCTAATTGATCATAGGATACCTATTTAAATAGACTATTTGATATGATAAATGTATACAACTTTTGGTTAATAACCTACTATTATGTGATTGAAAGGTACAACATGATACATGATAAAGGCATTAGATTAGGGTGTTTCAATTTGGTATCATATCATGGTTTAGCATTTTCTGGGCAATGTGAGTATAGGATCTTTTAATATGAGATAGTGTTGTGTTGGCCTAATGCTGAAGTTCTTATTTTCTTATAGATTCAAGATGGAGAATTCCTCTAGGGATACTATAGAAGAATCGGCTGAAAGTAATTTGCCAGTTAGATCAAATCCTTCTAATCCAGTACTTCATCATCACATCGAAATGAAATTCTTACTACAGTTCATGGAGAGGCCTTGTTAAAAATTTCTCAGGATATGGCCCAGATTCTGCAAAGAATGACTATGCCCAAGGCTCCAATATCTGAAATTAGAAAGCATGGGGTACAAGAATTTATGGGCACTAATTTAAAACAATCTGAAGAAGCTGAGTTCTGGTTAGAAAGGCTGGAGAAGATATTTAATGAAATTAACTGCCCTGCAAATCATAAGGTATCGTGTGCTATGTCCTTA
This sequence comes from Excoecaria agallocha, assembly GCA_037975025.1. Classification (NCBI taxonomy): domain Eukaryota; kingdom Viridiplantae; phylum Streptophyta; class Magnoliopsida; order Malpighiales; family Euphorbiaceae; genus Excoecaria; species Excoecaria agallocha. The sequence goes on from CM075806.1 coordinate 32,390,308, forward strand.
CTTCAAGGCATGGCTTATTATTAGTGGAAGTTGATTTTGAGACAACCTCAGTTACCTGACCCACTTACCTAGGAATTCTTTGAGGGGAAGTTCAGAAAGAAATATGTTACTAAGGCTTACAAGGAGGAGAAGTTGAAGCAGTTCCTGAGTCTGAGATAAAAAGCTATATCTGTGGTTGAATATGAAAAAGAATTTAGCCGGTTATGCAAGTATGTTCCCAAGGAAATGTTGACAGGAGTATTTAAATGCAGGCACTTTGAAGATGGGCTGAATGATCGAATCAAAGAAAAATTGTTAGGATTTACATCTGTAAATGTGGTAGATTTTAATCAACTTGTTACAACTACTATGAAGATTGAAAAGTATGAAATAGCTAAAAGAGAAAGAGAGCACAAAAGAAGTGGTTCCAGGGGAGGATCATTTACTAGAAAAAGATTTAGAGGAATTCAAAGAGGTCAACCTGCAGAGTCTATTTTTAGTTCTGCTAATAAAGGAAAAAAATAAGAATTTTCTGCCAACTTTAAAAATGAGATGGAAGCTTTAGAAAGACAGAGTGGGGGTCAAGAACCTGAGTGTTCACATTGTTCCTGATGCCATTGGGGTAATTGCAGGAAACTAGCTGGAGAATGCTTTATATGTGGCAGTGTTGATCATTTTATCGCAAATTGTCCTTTAAAATTGGATTAAGGTTTTAAGCAACAGAATAGCAGGGGAGCCTCTAATGCACCCCCATCTGGAAGAGGTAAAGGTAGAGGAAGGGGTGGATCAGCTCATCATGAATCTCAGTCCCTGAATATGTCAGAAATAGGTTATAGACCTTCTACTTAAATGGTTATTAGACGGGCTTACGCAATAAAGGTTTGGGAGGAACATAATGCTCTAGAAGTTATAGCTGGTACTTTTTCTCCTTATAATTGTAACATACATACACTCATTGATCCTAGCTCTACTCACTCATATGTTTGTATTGGGGTTTTAAGTAGAGATAGGTTTAAAATACAATAGTTAGATTTTGATGTATGTGTAACTAGTCCATTGGGACATAGTGTAATTGTTAATAAGGTGTGTAAAGGCTATCCTAAAGTAGTTCAAGGGAAAGAGTTTCCAGTAGATTTGATTGTGTTGCCTTTTCATGAGTTTGATGTAATTTTGGGAATGGATTGGTTATCCAAGCATCATGCAGTGGTAAATTGTGAAATGAAAATAGTAACTTTCAAGGATGATAAAGGAAAGGAAGTGGTAGTATAAGGCAATTATTCTAAGCTACCAACTAATGTTATATCAGCAATGCAAGCTAGGTGTTGTCTTAGAAAGGGATGTGAAGCACTTTTAGCTTTAGTCCTTGACTCAAAGATGGATACAGTGAAGCTTGAGAATATACCGATTGTGAAAGAATTTCCAGAAGTGTTTCCTGAGGAATTACCTAGTCTTCCTCTAGATACAGATGTTGAGTTGTCTATTGATCTGTTAACTAGTACAGCCTCGATCTCTATGGCAACATACGGAATGACTCCATCTGAATTAAAAGAGTTAAAGGTTCAATTATAGGAATTGTTAGACAAAGGCTTCATCATACCTAGTGCATCACCTTGGGGTGCTCCAGTTTTATTTGTTAAGAAGAAGGATGGGGTCTATGGGAATGTGTATCGATTATAGACATTTGAAAAAAGTGATAGTGAAGAACAAATATCTTTTACCTCGAATTGAGGATTTATTTGATCAGTTAAGTGGTGCTGGTGTGTTTTTAAAGATAGATTTGCGATCAGGATATTATTAGCTCAAAGTTAAAGATGGGGATGTTCCTAAGACTGCATTTAGAACTCATTATGGGCATTATGAATTCTTAGTTATGCCATTTGGGTTTACTAATGTACCCGCTGCATTCATGGATCTTATGAATAGGGTATTTAGACCCTACTTGGATCAGTTTGTTGTAGTGTTTATTGATGACATATTAATTTACTCCAGAAATGAAGCTAAGCATGCTAAACATCTGAGAATTGTATTGCAAACTTTGAAAGAAAATGAGTTGTACGCCAAATTGAGTAAATGTGACTTCTGGCTTAAGGAAGTTTCCTTCCTAGGTCATGTTGTTTTGCTGAAGGTCTTAGGGTTGGTCCAAATAAAATTGAAGCTATTGTTAACTGGAGACCACCCAGGAATGTACATGAAATTAGAAGTTTTCTCGGGTTGGCAGGTTACTATCGTCATTTTATGAAGGGTTTTTCTGTCATTGCTTTACCCCTCACTAAGCTATTAAGGAAGGATATTAAGTTTGAATGGTCTGATCATTGTCAAGCAAGCTTTGAAAGGTTGAAAAAGATGTTGATTGAAGCTCCAGTGTTAACTAAACCTGTGTCAGGAAAAGAGTATGCAATGTACAGTGATGCTTCTAAGGTTGGTTTGGGTTGTGTATTAATGCAAAATGGTAAAGTTGTAGCTTATGCATCTAGACAGTTTAAACAACATGAACATAACTACCCGACTCATAATCTAGAACTGGTAGCTGTGGTATTTGCTTTAAAGATTTAGCGACATTACTTGTATGGGAAAAAATGCAGGATTTATACTAATCATAAAAGCCTCAAATACTTGCTTACTCAGAAAGAACTTAATTTGAGGAACAAAAGATGCTTGGAACTATTCAAAGATTATGATTGTATAGTTGACTACCACCCAAGAAAAGCGAATGTGGTTCCTAATGCCTTGAGTCATAAGACAATGGCAATATTGATGTTAAAACAATGCAAATGGAAATTTGCTTTGGATGGTGCATTACTAGCATAGCTTAAAGTTAGGCCCATGGTTAGACAGACAGTGATAGATGCTCAAAAGGATGAAATAAAGTTACAATAGATTGTCAAAGCAATTTGTGAAGGAGATCAATCAGATTTTTCAGTGAAAGAAGATGGTGGTGTATACTACCATAACAGATTGTGTATTCCGGATGACGAAGAAGTGAAAAGAATATTGTTACATGAAGCACATAATACTGCATTTACTATGAATCCAGGTGGGAACAAGATGTATCAAGAGTTGAAACAGTTTTACTAGTGGCCTGGCATGAAGAAGGATATTGTTGATTATGTTTCTAAATGTCTAATATGTCAGCAAGTGAAAGCAAAACATCGGTTTGCTTCAGTTCTCTTGAATCCCATTCTGATTCACAATGGAAGTGGAAGACATTACCATGGATTTTGTTACTAGTTTGCCTCTTTCTCAAAGAAAATATGATGTTGTTTGGGTAATAGTGGATAAATTAACAAAAGTAGCTCACTTTTTGCCAGTTCGAATAGATTATTCCATAGATAGGCTTGCATAATTATATGTGAATGAGATTGTACGGTTACATGGTATACCTGTGTCTATAATTTTGGATCGAGATCTAAGGTTTACATCGAGATTTTTGCAGAGTCTACAACAAGCTTTGGGAACACAGTTCAAGTACGGTACAACTTTTTATTCTTAAATGGATGGGCAATCCGAAAGGGTTATTCAGATTCTAGAAGATATGATGTGGGGATGTGCTTTGGAGTTTTCTAGAAGTTGGGATAAATATGTGGCCTTAATGGAAATTGGCTATAATAACAGTTATCAGAAGAGTATTCAAATGGCACCATATGAGGCTTTATATGGCAGAAAATGTAGAACTTTAGTCTGCTAGATTGAGTTGACTAAATGTAAGTTAATTGGTCCTAACCTATAGAGGAAAAAGTTCAAGTTATCAAGTAGAGGCTGAAAGAAGCTAGTGACAAGCATAAATCATATGCTGACTTAAAAAGAAAAGATATCGAGTACCAGGTGGGTGACAAAGTGTTTTTGAAGGCATCTCCCTGGAGAAAAGTTCTTAGATTTGGGAAAAAGGGAAAACTTAATCCGAGATTCATTGGTCCGTATGAAATTCTTCAAAGAGTCGGACCAGTGGCTTATAGGTTGGCTCTTCATATGGAATTAGCCAAGCTTCATGATGTTTTTCATGTGTCTATGCTTCGATGATATCGCTCTGATGAATCTCATAAGTTATAAGTTCAAGATATTCAATTACAGTCGGATTTCACGTATGATGAAGAATTGAAAGAAATCCTGGCTAGGGAAATCAGGCAATTGACGAACAAACAAATCCCTCTGGTCAAAGTACTCTGGCAATAGCATGGTGTACTAGAAGTATCTTGGGAGTCAGAGGCATCCATGAAAAAGCAATATCCTCAGTTGTTTAAATCAGGTATGAATTTCGAGGACGAAATTCTTTAAGGGGGAGAGATTTGTGAGGCCCCTAAATGACCCTAATTGAAATTTTCATTATTTGAGTAGTATTTTATTTGAGTATGATTAAATCAAAAATAAAAATCTCATATAAAGTATGGGACAAGTGATAAATTATTGTGTTATTATATTATTTGCATGAAAATAAAATTTAATGTTATAGTTTAAAATTACTCAAGGGTATAATTGAAGTATAAGTATTAATTTGGGGTATATTTGTAATTATGGCATCTTTTGGGAAAAATTTGAATAAATGAATAATTGATAGGTCAATTTAAAAAAAGGTATTAGATGGAGTGGTAAATTTAAAAGAAGAATTAAGTGGCAGGGTCACTTTATATATTGCAAAAAGAAAAGAGATATTAATAGGACATGCAAATTGTTCAAGGACTAGAAGGGATTTTTCTACTATTATATATATGTTGGTTTTAGTTGAAAGAAAGATAAATGGGAGAGTGGATGGCATCAAGGCAGCTTTGAAAGATTTCCTCTTCATCTCTTACAATTTTATTTTCATCTCTCAATTTATCTATGAATTCATGAAGAAAATTTCAAGCGTGTGGGTTGTTTAAGAAAATATTGATGTAAATTATTGAGGTATGGTTTTAATTTTGGTTATCTTCGTCATCATAATCTTATTCTTCACTCTCTATTTGGAATTTATTTGGGAAAGCTGTTGGAAATGATTGATTAAAGAATGAATTATATTGTAGATAAAGAAGGAGAAGGTAGAAGAGATAAAGGAAAAGGTCTTATAAAGGATTAATTGGCTAAAGAAAACTAGGCCAAGGTATAGGAATTAGGATTTTCATACTTCCATGTAGATAAATTAGAGTTAAAATGATGTTTTAAATGTTGGGTATGATTAATTGTAAAGAGAAATAATTTTAGTAAGTGTTATAATAAGTGAAGACAAAAAAAAAACCTTATGGAGTAATGGCTGTAATTTAATCATAAACTGAGTTAGAAAACTCTAATTTAGGCCATTCTAGTTCCTAAAGTCATATAAGAGATATGTCTACAAATTTGTAGAAGGGACCTAGCACTAAATTTTCCTTTAAGCCATTATAATATTTAATTGAAATGCATGAGAGCTGTTGTTTGTGATTCTAGAATAGTTTGTAGAAATTATAGTGTATTTTTGTGTACAGTGGTTGAATTGCTATGAATTCAGATTCTATAAAAAAAAAGACTTCTAATGATACATTTCATATGAAGGAAGTAATGGCTAATTTTATTTCTAGGTATGTCAAATATTAGCATGAAATTCATTGAATCTATTTGTAATGTTAAGGTACAGATTTCGGTATTTTGGGCATAAGTATTAGTAGAGAAGTCAAAATATTATGCTGTAAAATTTTTGGTAAACTAAATACCTAGTAGCACGTTTTTGATGAAGGAATGATGGCCAAATTTTGTTCTCATTTTATTTTATGAATTTTATAACTTGGTGATAAAAGAAAAATAAAACTGGTTTTGGATGTTTGAATAGCCTCTAATTTTTCTCATATATCTCGAGTTATAAATGTTGTATTGGGATGAATCTTAATGTTTTGGAAACTAGATTCATATTGGAATAATTTTGTAGAAGACCATTTGGCTTAAAAATGATGTTTTCTAAGTTAAAAATGGCATACAAGTTGGATCCAGAATTCTGCCCTATGCAGAATTTTATAGATAGAATTTTTAATGTATTTTTCTATTAAGGTTTAAATGTGACTATGATAAATATGTAACTATATGAAAATATATTGAACTATATATGGTATGTAATATGATTCTTGATAAAGGTGTATATCAATAGTCTAATATATATACATAAGTAAAGAGCAATGTTTGATATAAAATAATTATACATGATTAATCTTGTGTACATGATATTTTTATCCAATTAATCGTACATATTCATACTCTAATGATAGAGTGAATTATATTTTAACCTGGATTTATACTGTGATATAAGAAATACTATGTATGACTATGTTCATGTGTGGTGCCTGAATGAAAACATAATAAAGTATTTTATTATGATGTTATATCTTCAATTTTTGATGCTCGTATCATTATATGACTATGAATAATTGTGTGTGTATATATATATTCATATTCACTAGGAATTATGTATTTGTATACATGATCACATATATACGATATGCTATATTGTAAAGTTTTAATAATGAGCACTTGAATAGGTATGATGCATTACTTGATTAACATATCATGATTATGCTAATATGAGATATCTAATGATGGTATGTAAAAAGTAATTGTATCATTAAATGAACTTACATATACAATTATGTCATAGTAACAATATAGCTATCATATGATTATACATGTGCAAAATAAACACTAGAAGTGCAAGCATAATATATGAAAAGAAAGATTAAATTGAGTTTTGCCTACAATTATAGTTTAATTCTTGATAGATAGGCGCCTATAGGGAATTACAGCATTGACAGTCAACCTTTTTTAGGTCCACAGTATAGTTAATCCTGCAGGATCTTCCACAGCCCATTTGGGTTATTCCTTGAGCCTGTTTGGGTCTTTGACTGGTCCATCGTATAGTTGGCCCTGATTGGATCTATAGTTTTGATATCTTCGGATATCCACCGTTTTGATACCCTCGGGTGTCCACTGATCCTGTTATCAACCTTTAGAACTTAAGTAGGCTAAATTAAAAATATAAATGTTTCATAGTTAAATCACAATATTATTTGTGCATATGATATATGGATTATCAAATTAAATTGTGGTTTCAATTACATGTATGGATATTTATTTATATTATGTACAGATCATCTATAAACTGTTTAGATTCAAATATGCTGATTTACATGAAGAGTTACATTGTTGCTAAGATATTGTGCTTTGTTTTATACTCATTTCTATTATGTAAACTATATTATTTTCTATTTTTTTGTATATTAAATATTTTTGGCGACCACTGTGAGTAGTCGTCTTTCATGTTTAGTTTTCCCCACTAAGCTTTATAGCTTAGAACGGGTTATTTAATCCGTGTAGGTACTGCTGTAAAAGCTTTTGCTCAGGAATGATCTCTACATCAGGATAGGCCAACACCTAAGTCGTAGAAGTTGATGTAGGATTCTTTTTGGTTATTTTTGGTGCAAGTTCTTTTGCATGTTTAATATGTATAAAACGAGCTATTAAATATATATATATATATATGTAATATGAAGTAAGTGATGTAATAAGTTTAGTTAAAGAATGCTAAAGCATGCATGCATATAGTAGCTAAAATGTTTAGTCATAAATGTGCTAGATCTATTGATAAATGTTATGCATGATAAGATATAAAGTTAAGATAGTTATAACTAACATGAAAATGATGAGTATGTTATAGAATAAGCCATTATGCATACGTAATTAAGAGACTGAAGTTGTGGGAAATACCTAATGGATGCATAGGATACCTATATAAATAGACTATTTGATATGATAAATGTATACAACTTTGGGTTAATGACCTACTATTATGTGATTGAAAGGTATAACATGATACATTATAAAGGCATTAGATTAGGGTGTTTCAGTTTTTAGCTACAAAAGTGAGCCATTTACAATACAAATTTACCATTTCTAATACATCTTTATTAATATAATATCCTTGATACAAAAGTTATACAAAATATAAAGGAAGGACTTCATACATCAAATTTCTCTTTCAGACTTGTGTTGGCCTTCCCGATGCAGATCACATCCTTAAGCGAAAATCCAAACTGAAGAACCTACATGGATAAAGAACACATGTTAAGTTATAAAGATTAATAATAAAACATATATCAATAAGCATAAATTAAAATATATCATTCATAACAATAATAATAATAAGAATAGGATTGATAGTTAAAAAGGAAGAATACATCTTAATAAATATAATAGCATAAGAAAAACATAGATATTCATTTATAAAATTTATGCATTTTAGCTTTTATTACATTTCTATAATAACAATAGGATTCTTTAGGCGTGGATAATTTAAGTTATGGATACCCGAAGATATTAGTCATATAATTACTCATAGTTATTAAGTTCTACCAATATTCAAAGATATTTGTAATGCCCTAAGAATCATCGATCATATAAATAGTATTTTTTAGGGTGAATAGTACCACCAGAACGGCCTATAAATTTTTTTCTACACCATTGGAAAGTAATATTCATGATGAGTCTGGTGGTATAATTTGGGATAAAATTGAGGTAAAGTAGACCTCTAAAAGTTGAAAATAAAATAAATAACGGGACCGATAGAGTTGACCAAAAGCTTTGAATGGTTTGAAAATATTCCACAGACTTTATAACATTACTCTAATTACACCAAGTCACTAGAAATTATGTATATTAATTTTTCGAAGGCTAAAATGTATTTTTGAGGACTTTGAAAATCGAACTTTAGGATTAGTAAAATATGCATTTGGGCTAAGTTTTATATTGAAACAACCTCTGATTGACCTTAAATTTTAAAATGGGCTAATTACCATTTTTAGGAATTTTTGTATAATTTTTATCAAAAAATGACAATAAAAAGTATTTCGACCAATTTAAGAGCGACAAATGGCCCTCTCTGCCTTTTTTCTATTGTGCCCTTTTTTTCTTCTTCTTCCTTCATTTTTTTAAATTTTCAAGCGTAAATCCTTAGAATTTCTTCCCCTAATTTCAACCAAATTACTATAAATTGCTTCTCCTCTATATTTGGTTACCTATAGTGGTAAAAAAAGCTAGAAATAACCCATTTCATGAAGTGGGTATTTTGGTAAGTTTAACGAAAATTGAATTTTTATTGATAATTTAGTTATATAAGTGTTGATTTTAAGTTGCTATGAATTATTTAGGCTAAATTTGACTTTATTGATAGTGAATTTTAGATATGAAAATTCTACCAAATAGAGAATCAAGTTAAGGGAAGCCAACAAATCAAACAAAAGGGTAAAGGTAAGATTTATTGAATGCTTTGAAGTGAGATTTTGTAAGTGACTAGCTCTAAACCCTTTAATTTCATATATGTTGTATATAAAATTGGGAAAGTTAGATTATTTATGGGTTTAATGTGAAATTGAAAATAGAATTGAGGAATTGCAAGTAAGATTAATGGAATTATGACATTTAATTAATATTTAGACATGCCTTATTTGAGAATGTAATTCGATTACTATTAAAAAATTAGGGATAAAAATGTCTTAATTGAAGGAATTGATATTTCTAAAATAATAAGATTGATTCTGATAATGTATATCAATTATTATTGTAATACCATGAATTGGTAATTATACATTGATATAAACTATGTCAAATTGTAATTATGATTTGTCCTTAGTATTAGATGTGAAACTAGGAATTTTGATGTACATGGCTAGCCATGGGAACTTAATTCTAACCGTTGTAGCAAGTCATGGCAACTTGCATGGTGATAACCTCGATATGGTTCTGCGACTGTATTGGAGTGTTTGGGGGAAAAAAGAAAAGAAAATGAATGTGTATCAATTATAATACTAGAGTATTGGGATCCACATGGTCAATCCTTTTGTTCATCCTATTCAGTTATATATTTTCATGATACGTTAGGGGCAAAAAGTGTAAAAATACCAAAATGTAAGAAAAAATATAAAAAAATTAAAAAGTAAATGAAATTAGGGCAAAAGTTCATCTTTTAAACTATAGGGATTAAAATGGAAAATTTATCCCTATAGTGTGAAATCAGAATAAAAGTGATAAAAATTTTAGAATAAAACTTGAAAAGCCATAATTAAGATTTGATTTTCAAATAAGGGCAAAATAGTAATTTTATCAATAAAAGTGAAATTCAAAATTTAATCAAAAGATTAGTGTAAAAAGTAATTATAATGCAATTAAATAACAAGAAAAAAAATAATGAAACATAATTACAAATAATGTTTGAAATGAACTATAGAAAAATTATAGGGTTTAAGGTTTTAAGTTCACCACTAAGTACTTTTGTACTTAGCATATGGATTTGTTTTGCATGCAAGAGACAAAGATTGCATTTTTTTCTTGAAAGGGATCAATGGAAGAATAATTCAACATTTTGTATTTTCTTAGGTTTGCACGTACATATGGAAGATATCAAATGGGGGCATGACTAGTTTTTAGGGACTATATATACTTTTGAACTTATATGTATATGTATCATACACTATAAATAAGTTTGATGAAATAAAGTGAAGAGATTGTAATATATGTATGTTTATATATACCATTACATAAATGACTATTATTTTATATTGGCTGATATTGGGTAGTTTTTATATATTGTCAAAGGTTGGGTTAGATGCTTGTGATTATTTGGAAGTTTTTTTATATTTTTTGCAGAAAGGTAGAATTTGTGTTTAACTCGTTATGCTGCCTAAATTTTAGTAAATTTATTAATAATTTATGGACCATCAAAGTGTAACATGACATCAGTACTCGAACTAATGTCCAATTATCGGGTGTTACATTCCGGAGTATTAGAGCCGGTTTAGACGATTCTAAGGTAATATAAATAAGATGTTAAGTTCAATTGAGTGATTAAGTGTTTAATTTATGTATATTCCATGTGTAACACCCTAATTCCTTAACAATGGGTAATCATCAAAATCATCATCAATCATAAACCTAGTAAGATCATGCAGAAAAAATAATAATAAGACAGGCCATCATTACATGCCATAATAAGATAATTAAGCTTATAGATAAAACAAACATAACATAAATGGCCTTCAAGTATCCCGTTATTCTCAAGGTAACTTCATCAAGACTTATCCTTTGGAGCTTATCCTGAAACCTACACGGATAAATAAACTCGTACTAAGCTATAAAGCTTAGTGGGGAACCACAATTCTATGGATAATTCATAATAGTTATCATAAAATCAACACAATTTCATTATGGAAAAACATATAAACTTTCGATATTAATTATTAATATAGCACTTGGGAGGAGTGTTTAACCTTAACTAACTTATTATCCTTACCAAGTTAAAGAAATTCATGAACTCCTCTAGTTCTTCAACTCTTTCATAAAACATTTAGTACATTAATTCTTTCCTTATTACTCTAACATCATACATTTGCTTCATAATCCTTTCATATGACTCCTGACATGGATTACTAAGGAGGTAAGCCTTAATCATATACAATTCAAAGCACAAGAAGTGTGTGACCTATAACACATATAATAAATGCTATTTAGCATAACTTACTTCTCATAAATCATGCAATCAAAATTATAGAATACGTTCATAGTTCATAACTTCTATTCATATTCATGTACGTCTTAACGTTATCTTATCATGAAAACTAACTGTCACACAACATCACAATATATCCTACACCGGCCTTTGCTTATGTTGGAATTATTGTTATGCACAAGCATGTGTAACATTGATATGTACTGTTGAATCAGTCTTACATGCAATTACATAGAGAATGTCATTACATATCATGAGTACCCGAGAAGGTCCAATGGTCATATGAATAGATTTCATGATTATCAAAGCATATGAGACCCAATCGGGTATATTATAGCATAACTAGTTCTTATTATAACATTGTATGTATTCCATCATAGCATGGCAAAGGGAATCTCGTGGGTATACATTCCAATAATTTACTTTCATAGAAACGGCTTATAGAAAAGGAATTATAATAAAGAAATATAATAAGCCACACATCATGCTCCCATTATATAAAAAAAATAATCGATACATGAATTCCTTTATTTCAAGCTCTTTCTTAATCTTTAATCGTTGAAATTGTTTATAGCCAAAAGAAATCATGATAAGAAATGTAATAAGCCATTCATCACACTGATATTACATTAATGAGCCCATTAATACATGTTTTACTTTATCTTGTGCACATTTTATCCACTTTAATAGCCTGCCTAAGTACTAGTTTAAAGGGTGAATAAAGGGAGCAATGGATACCCGAAGGTATCAAACTATGGATATCCAAAGATGTCAAATAATAAACCCAAATGGGGTCAAGCAATGGTTCCAACAAGGAAAAAACTATGGACCCAAACGAGGTCAAACGATGGGTCCATTAAGGAACAAGACCTAAACGGCGTCAACTATGGCAGATACGACTGTATCCCTCTAGGCACGCCTATCTAATCCACAACTGAACTATGACCTGCAGGCTTAACTTTTTAAGACATCTTTGATTAACATATTCTTCTTTACATAAAACATCATTTGGCTTAAAGCCACTTTTCATAAAAGAATGCATATCATCCCTTTCATCAAAGAATACATCAATCTTTGGTTCAACATAGTTTTCTTTACTTAATACAACATATTAGCTTAATGCCATCATTCATATAAGATTGCACATTATTCTCATCATGCTTCAAACATTGAGCTCTAGGCTTCAATACACATGTAGGCTATCATATGATCATATAGCTGCATCACTTTCTTTCATTCATATCGTGATGGTTTCAGGTTAGATAAATAATAATATGTAATCTTTCATAACTAGCATTGCGCGTGCCCTCATGTACATATACATATATATGCAGCTTAAATCATAAAAATACATGCTTTCGTTACTTATATCAACTATATAACATATAGTACTTACATACCTCATGGATAGTTTTCGATGACGTACCTTGTTACTGCTTGCCATGAATAACTCTCTATTTTCATAATCATTCACATTGTGACGTAAATATATATATATATCAACACTCAAGGATTTATGGTCCATATACTAAAATAAATGAGTTCTCTTACCGTTTAAGGTCAATACATGTTCATATTCAATCACTTGATTCTCTTTTAGGGTCTATCAGATTATAGACAATAGGTTATACACCTTAAACTTTTAAGATATATATATATATATATATATACATACTTCAAACGTCTTACTTGCATTTTCATCTTGTGACATTTTATGCTTATTTGAGGCAGGTGTGATCATATCATCTTAGTCGTAAATACACTATGGATGCTCTTGTGCTAATTCTTAACTCCTCGTGTGACTTGGAGTATAACCAAGCTTTTATGATTTCATAATTTAACATAAAATGCAATGTCCCGCTTCTTTTAACTCGGACATGTAACCTTACGACTATTCTTTTATTACCACTAGGTTAAATCATAGAATTTTTAGACAAAACCATTCCTTGACCCAGTGCATGCCTTATTTCAGTTTTTATGAAACACATTGTATAACATATCCTTAAAATTACTATATTGCCTCGTGTTATTCTCAATTCGATGCTCATTAGGCCTTAACATACCTTTTTGCAACATAATTCATATTAACCTTGCCATGTGCAAGCCCCTCAAATTTAAAATTCAAGTGAACCATCATTACTTAACTCAATGTGCTTGATTATCATAAAACTTGTGAAGATTCCTTCTATTAAGTGATCATACTTTATGCACCTCACAGGTGTTTTTGGATAACTTATAGCTTAATTCATTCTTCTTCCTCTTATTATAACATTGACATCTTTTAAATTTTCACAATAATTCATGTTATATTCAGGCCTTTCTAAAAGGTATCTTTGTAGACTTTAGCATTAGAGATACTTTCATAGTATATTGCTCTAATCAATTAACATATCAAACTTCACTTAATAGCCATTTGTCCTCAATCTTACTTATTACTAGACAATTCATCTCCATTCTTGCTCTCTTAATAATTTTATGGACTACATAATACGGTGTTCCATATCTAGTTACATGGCTTAAATATTAGGTGAGAATATACTGTGAAGGGGAGAAAACATGCTAGGCAGTGCCTTCAAGGAATGCAGTGTATAAATGGTCATGCGTTCTCAAAGAGAAAGAGTGAGTGGCCATGTACATCAAGGAGAAAATGCATGCCTGGCCATGTATGAAGAAAAGAACAAGACAAGTGGCAATGTGCAAGGAGAAGGGAGACATCATGTAGCCATGCATCCTCAAATGGCAATCAAGGCATGGCCATGTGCAGGAAAGAAAGTAAATATACATGGCCATGGGCAGGAAGAGAAACAAACATATGTGGCCACGGGTGGGAAGAGGAAAAGAATCACATGGCCATGTGTTATGAAGAACAAACACATATGGCCACGAGTTAGGAAGAGCAAGATCACACGGGGCCGTGGGGTTGCACAAGAAAGTGAGTGAGTGGCCACACATTCTCAAGGAGGAAAGCATACGTGGCCATGGGTTAGGAAGAAAAGGAGAAAAACCAGAATCCCGATCATGCAAAACATGGATTTAACCCCAAATATCACTTCCCCTCTTGCTTATATGATCATTTAAGTTTTCAAGCATACTATACTCATCAAGCTTACTAGATTTATCCTTTAAAAACTCTTCAAGAAGGAAACATACTAAAAAAGAGTGAAAAACCCTAGATTATTCACCTAAACAGTACCAAAACTAAATTCACGTACCTGGCTTTTGAAGCTTCAAATCTTCCTTCATCCAACTTCTTTACTCATGATTTCTTATTCTCTTTTCACTTGATTTATTTGCTTCTTTCTACATTCCTTATTCATGGTGACAACAACGGAATCTTGTAATCTCTCATCACCAGAAATCATAAATAATAAGTAAGGGAAAAACATTACCTTTCATGTTAACTCACAAACCCTAGCATCCTTGTCCAAACCGTCACCATAAAGAGAGAGAGAGAGAACTCTCCCAAATGCCGATCCAGCCACTCCCAAATGCTTGAGTAGGATAAATATCTCACAAGGAGAAATTCCCTAAATGTTCTTATACATTTTAACCCCTAAAAACTCATTTTTCTTAACATTTAACCCCAAACTTCTTATTTAATTCAATTGCATCCTTGCTTACTATTTTAGCTACACTTGAATACACATATGCCTAATTATTATTATACCCTTAATATCACTTAACTTCATTAATACAAAGTAATCTAATTTGCCTCACTAAACCTTAATCCTGATTAATTAACCATAATTCTGTTAGGGCTATAATTGGGTTCTTGCACCACGAACTAAGATGTTATTATTTTAAGTTGAATTTATTCGAGAGAATGATGTTTATCTATCCCCTGTATATATTTTATAGTGTAAAATGGCCTCTGGATTCCAAAAGGACACCAAGGCTAGTGATAGAAAGAGTGAATTCTCTCTGAGTGTGAGTTATGTAGAGTTATAGGACCATGGACAACCTACTCCCCCATAAGTTGCACCAATTCCACCGTATGTTGCACTTTAGGAATTCATGCATATTGTGGTTGAATTATTATACCGGAGGATGCAAGGTCCCTTTACACCTCAGTCATAGTAGTAGCAGCACCCTCTACCCCCACTTAGGATGTTTACTCTAGAGTAGTTAAAGAAATTAGGGGCAGATGATTTCTTCGATCATTATCAAACTACTACTATAGAAGTTGAGGAGTAGTTGGACAAATTAAGAGATTTTTGAGATCACTCATATCCCACAAGAGGAGATGCTTGGGGGGCAGTTGCATTATTTTAAAGACAACTTTCAATTGGTGGGAGATGGTCCAATGGTACACCCCCATTAAGTAGGTTACCTATAAGTTCTTTTTACAAAATTTTAAGGATAAGTATGTTGGGAAAGTGCACTAGAGGGTAATAGAGAGTGCTTTTTTGGAGATTGAGGCAGGGAATAGACCTGTTTAGGTGTAATGGCCTCAACACCGGGTCAGCCGTGAACAATACTTTTCGATGGTGAATAGTGTTTTTTGGGCCCGAAAGTCAAAAATATTTTATTGGACCATCAAAAAGTATTGGTCATGGTAGTCCGGAGTTGAAATTTGAAGTGAAATTGAGGTCAAATGGACCTCCAAAGGTCAAAATTACTAAAAAGTTAGCGAGTCAATTTCCCTGGTAGGGAAGGTGACTTGATTTTGAGTAAATGATTAAAAATAGTAAACGAACTCCGAATATTGCCATATTTTGCATGCCAACATGAATTTTGTGTAGAATATTTTAGTGATGAGAATGAAATTTTTCGGCGACACCGGCAGTTGTCGAATCGGACCGATAACGAACTCCGATTGAGCCGAAAATTTGCGTGCTAGCTATTTTTGATGTGATAAGAGTGATGGAATTATTTTTGGAGTGATTTGATGGCTGGAAGAGAAAGAATTTTAATTGGGCCTTTAGGGGCCTAAATTGGGCCTTTTAAGTTAAATGGGCAAAGCCCATCACTTTGGCCCAAATTTGGGCCCATTAGGGAGGGTTATAAGAGCCAAAATTCTGGAGAAAATTCCAGAAACCAGCTCATCTTCGTCCTCCCTCTCATTTGGCCGAAACCCCCTCTCTTTTCTTCTCCCTTTCTTTTACTTCATGTCTACTCAAAATATCTCCTAAATTTCAACTTAGGAGTTGTAGTTCCAACACTCTAGATCACTAATATAGCTTCACTTGATTGATTTGGGCAAGGAAAGTGAAGAAATCAAGGGAAGAAAGAAAAAGGGGTAAGTTGGAACTTGTGAATTTTAGTATTTTAGTTTGTTTCCTTAGTGGTTCTCCATAGATTTTTGGGTGTAGATTATGATTATGAGGTTGGTTTTTGCATTTGAGAACAAGAAATTGAAGAAAACTAAGCTTAAATGGGCTGCCCTATGTAGGTGAGCAAGTAGAGGGGAGTTTTTCCAAGAATAAAGGCAAGGGAAAGGAACCTTAGACTCCCTAATTCAAGATAAATTTGTAAGTGACTAATTAATCTTTACATTTTCTAAGTTTATGAATTTTTCTTAATTATGTAATTAGGACAAAAATGTTTAAAGTTGTTAATTGATGTAAATATGTTAGGGTAATTGTAATTAAGTGAGAGAAATGATGAATGAAAGATGAAAATGAAAGAAATACAATTTTTAGGAAGGTGAATTTAGGTTGGCCGAATTTAATCATTAGGGTATATAGTGAGAAATTGCATAAAAATAATAATTGTTAGCTTAAATTAATAGTAGACATGAAAATAAATGTCCATGAATTTTTAGAGAATACTTGGAATTAATTTGGGAGTTTTTAAGATTATTTATAGTGTATGTATATAGTAAAAGTTATGATTTATAATGAATTAATTGATTATTTTAATGAAAAATGATAATAAATAATAAATAATGCATAAATAAATTTTATTGGCATTTATTGAAATTATTGTGATTTTTGTTTAGAATTTAATGTTAATATGTATATTGAAAATAATTGAATTATTGATTAATAATTGCATATAAATGGTGAAATTGGTTAATTTATATGAAATTAAATTAATGTCAACAAAAAGAAATAAAAAGTCAATTAATGAATTTTTCGGACTTGAAAAGAATTAATAAAGTAATTATTACTGTGCCCTTAGAATTAGTCTGGCAGTAAAAACTAGTTCTGGATATAGTTGGCTAGCCATAGGAACACCCTTTACTGCGGTGCAGGTCATGGCAACTTGCTTTGGTATAGGTAGGATCATTGATCTCCATAGCTTAAGTGTTAATGTGAAAGTGAAAAGTGCAGTGTTCGGAGAATGGTTCCTTGGGAATCATTTCTCTTTTTAGTGGGGCCCATGGGGTCCATGTTCCATATATCCGGTCTGAGATTTTTTACCGGATTTGTACTAGGGGCATAATGGTAATAAATTGAGAAAGAAATGAAAAGACTATGAAAAGTAGGAAAAGAAAGTGAAGAAGGACCATAATGAAAGAAAAAGAAAGTTTAGGGGCAAAATGGTAATTTTTCCAAAAAGTGTAAAAAGATAGTAAATTAAGTGAGAATTGATTAGTTAAGGATAAAACAGTCAGATAATAGTTAAATTACTTAAAAAGTGAATTTTATGGACAACAAGTACTAAAATGTAATTTTGCTTATAATTGACAAATTAAGTGTAAAGAAACGTAAATTGCTTCAGTTATCAGTTTAAAGATTATCATTGAGCCTATAATGGCAAAATTGTAATTATATGACTTAATTGAATAATCTTATAGAAAATGTTAAGTTATTGTTTTAAAGGTGATAATAACTGATTTTATAATTATGTTTATATTTATATGCTAATACTTAAGAATAATAATAAAAATGTTAGGAAATGTATCGATTATTAGTCACCACTGAGCATATTGAGTGCTCAGCGTGTAGTTTTACTGCGCACAGGTAAACAGGAGCTGGAGCAAGAATTCAGATTGGAGGATTTCTTTTAGATTGCTCTAGTTGTATAGTTTTGGCATGTATATATGAGTACAAGTTTTACTTATGGTTATGTAATGTAAACAGAAGTTATTTTAGTAAGAAGTGTTGGATTGTGAACAAATGAAATGGATGGAATGAATGTATACTGTTGTTATTTTTGATTGTTGTGCCTCTGAGAGGTTGTGTGGTTTGTCTGCTTTTCAGGGGGCTAGTACTATGTACAGCCGTTATATTGAAAAATTTTTATTAAGTGCATTGTAAATTGCACAGTTATAAGTCAGTGGCGAATGGTAGTTTTTGATTAAGCAAATGTCGATAAGGTTTTTAGGTATAGAAGTTAAGAAAAAAAAATTTTCGGTCTTCGGTACGCCGGTACAGTTAAAGGAGGGATAAAGGTGTTACAATTTGTGGTATCAGAGCTGTGGTTTAGACGGTTCTAAGATCGGAGTGGGTGCAATGTTTGATTTAAATTGATTATATACATGCCAATTGTTATTTTGAGAAGTTGTTTTGGAATTAATGAATTCTTGCTCCTTTCTGTTTTATAGTGAAAAGATGTCTGGAGAGCCGAGCCATGAGGCAGGCGATAACAGAAGTGAGGCCTCAAGTAATATGGGGCAATAGGAGGTCCCACAATAGCAGGCACCTCCACCAGTAGCGCCTCCTCCTCCTCCTCCTCAGCTGGATTTCCTTAACCTGATGTCAGATTACATCCAACAGCGACTTCAGGCTGCATAGGTTTAGGCACCGCCACCAGTGATACAGGTTCAGCAGCCTGCTCTGCCTAGAAGAAGACCTATATTGGAGCAGTTGAAAAGACTGGGAGCAAAGGATTTTTCAGGTGAGGACCCTTTGACGCCAGCAGCTGCTGAGGCATGGCTTTTTAAAATAAAGAGATTGTTTGAAATTACCCATAGTTCTGAAGAAGAGAAGCTTGAGGGTATCATAGCCTTGCTTCAGGGTCCAGCTTTTATTTGGTGGGACTCAGTTCGGAGACATACACCTACAGACCATCTGAATTGGAAGTTCTTCATTGATCAGTTTGAGAAGAAATATGTTGGGTCTGAATACAAGATTGCTATGCAAGATGCTTTTTGGAGGCTGAGACAAGGAAACCGTACAGTAGCTGAGTATGATAGAGAGTTTGAGTGCTTGAGCGCTTATTTAGATGAGGGCTTGGCTACAGAAGAAAGATTATGTCAGCAGTTTGAGAGGGGACTGCATACTGAGCTGAGGCAGATTATCGGGGCCCAGAAATACCCAGATCTGAGAACTATGATTGATGCAGCTCTCAAGTTAGAAACTACTCAGGTTGAGCAAGCAGAGAGGCAGTTCCAATTTCAACAAAAGAGAAAGCAGGGACAGAGCAGTGGAAAGTCAGGACAGAGTAAAAAGCAAAAGGGTCAGCAGGCACCTCAGGGTCATTCACCAGCAAGTAGAGGACAGGGTAGTGCCTCCCGTGGCAAGTCTACTGCCACCACGACATCTAGTGCACCCCGAGGCAACGATAGTGGGTCAGCAGTACAGTGTGAGCATTGTGGCAGGACACACCCTGGGGAGTGCAGATTTTTGACAGGAGCCTGTTTCAAGTGTGGGTCCCGAGATCGCCAGATCAAAGACTTTCCCATGATACAGACTGCTTCAGTAGCTTCACCAGCTTCCGATACTGGATCTTCTGCACCATGTGGCCGTGGTAAGGGAGCAGCCCCTAATCCGTCAGTCTCCAGACCAGTTGGCCAGTCGTCTCAGGGACAGAGACAGTCAGGGGGACAGACATATGCTGTGAGAGCTCGTGAAGAGGAGGATGCTCCTGATGTGATTGTGGGTAAGTTCATTCTGTTATCTGACTCTGTATATGCATTGATAGATCCTGGATCCACACATTCCTATATTAGCACAGAATTGGCACGGGGTAAAGGGATGAAAGAGGCCTACTTGGACCAGGACATCTTGGTGAGTAATCCTCTGGGGCATAGTGTGGTAGTGAATAAGGTATATTAGCACAGAATTGGCACGGGGTAAAGGGATGAAAGAGGCCTACTTGGACCAGGACATCTTGGTGAGTAATCCTCTGGGGCATAGTGTGGTAGTGAATAAGGTATATAGACAATGTCCTATCAGTGTCCAGGGACATGTATTCCTGGCAAATCTTATCGAATTGCCCTTTCGTGAGTTTGATTTAATTCTTGGGATGGATTGGCTATCCGCCCACCAAGCGACTGTCGAGTGCAGAAAGAAGAGGGTTACATTATAGCTTCAGAATGGTGATGACATCACTATTGTGGGTGCGAGATCTGACTTTTTGTCAGAGGTGATATCAGCTACTGCAGCAAAAAGATTGATTAGAAAAGGCTGTGAAGCATATATGTGTTTTGCAGTGGAGGCGAAGAAGGATAGTTTAAAGGTGTCGGATGTGCCTACAGTTAGGGAGTTCCAGGATGTGTTCCCAGATGAGCTTCCAGGCTTACCACCTGATAGAGAAGTGGAATTCTCCATTGAGGTCACTCCTGGTACTGCTCCTATCTCTATTGCTCCGTATAGAATGGCACCTGCAGAATTGAAAGAGTTAAAGATTCAGCTCCAGGAGTTACTTGATATGGGATTCGTCAGACCTAGCACTTCTCCTAGGGGAGCACCTGTCCTATTTGTAAAGAAAAAGGATGGGACTCTTCGACTGTGCATAGATTATCGGCAACTAAATAAAGTGACAGTCAAGAACAAGTATCCCCTTCCTTGCATCGAAGATCTGTTTGATGAGCTTAAGGGAGCTGGTGTCTTCTCCAAGATAGATATGAGATTGGGCTATTATCAAATGGGGGTAAAAGAACCTGATGTGCCTAAGACTGCTTTTCATACTAGGTATGGCTATTATGAGTTTTTGGTCATGCCATTTGGGCTTACAAATGCGCTAGCAGCTTTCATGGACCTGATGAACAGAGTTTTTCACCCCTACTTGGATCAGTTTGTGGTGGTCTTCATTGATGACATACTGGTGTATTCTAAGACACCAGAAGAGCATGATAAACATCTGAGGATTGTATTGCAGACATTGAGAGAAAAGCAGCTTTATGCCAAATTTAGCAAATGTTACTTTTGGCTGAATGAAGTATCCTTTTTGGGTCATGTTATCTCAGCAGAGGGTATTGAAGTAGATCCTCCAAAGATTGAAGCAATCCTTCAGTGGAAGCCACCCAAGAATGTAACCGAAGTGCGAAGTTTTCTGGGTTTAGCTGGATACTATAGGAGATTTATCAAGGGCTTCTCCACCATTGCAGTTCCTATGACAAGACTGCTACAGAAAAATGTCAAATTTGTGTGGACTGACAAGTGCCAAGAGTGTTTTGAGAAGTTAAAGACAATGTTGACAGAAGCTCCTATACTTACTCAACCTGAGTCAGGCAAGGATTTTGTCATTTACAGTGATGCTTCCAAGAATGGGCTAGGCTGCGTTCTGATGCAAGAAGGCAAGGTGATAGCTTATGCTTCTCGGCAACTCAAGACTCATGAGAAAAACTATCCTACTCATGATCTAGAGTTAGCAGCCATTGTTTTTGCACTAAAGATATGGAGGCATTATTTATATGGAGAAAGATGCTACATTTACTCAGATCACAAGAGTTTAAAGTATTTGCTTACCCAGAAAGAACTCAATCTTAGACAGAGACACTGGTTAGAGTTGATCAAAGACTATGATTGCTACATCGACTACCATCCAGGAAAAGCAAATGTAGTGGCTGATGCGCTTAGTAGAAAATTTATGTCAGGTAATGGTAATGTTTTGAAATGAATTTGTGCAAGGCATTGATAAGTGTAAATGATTAATAGTGATCTTTGCAGCACTTCGGGTAATGAACACCAACTTAAGTTTGGCTACAGATTGAGCTATAATAGCTGAACTATGAGTTAAACCAGATTTTGTACATCAAGTGAAAGCGGCTCAGAAAGGAGATGACAAAGTAAAGGCTATTATGGAAAAGCTACAGCATAACAGTGAAAGTGACTACTCATTGTCAAATGATGGATGCCTTTATTTCAAAGGAAAACTTTATGTGCTAGCTCAGGAAGAATTGAAGAAAGAGATTCTAACAGAAGCACACCATAGTAGCTATGTTATGCATCCTGGGAGTAACAAAATGTACCAGGATTTGAAAGTCTACTATTGGTGGCCAGGTATGAAGCGGGATGTAACTGAATTCGTGGGTAAATGCCTGATATGTCAACATGTAAAAGCAGAACATCAGGTACCTTATGGGCTACTTCAACCACTTGTTATTCCAGAGTGGAAGTGGGATCAGGTAACCATGGACTTTGTGACTGGGCTACCTGTGACTCAATGGAAACATGATGCCATTTGGGTAATAGTTGATCGCCTCACCAAATCAACTCACTTCTTGTCAGCTCGGATGGATTTCTCTTTGACCCGGCTGGCAGAACTCTATATAAAGGAAGTAGTTAGATTGCATGGAGTGCCTGCATCCATTGTGTCAGACAGGGATCCCAGGTTTACTTTGTTAGTGTAAGCCCTAGCCCCAATACATTGTAATAAAATACTTAGTTAATAAAATGAGGCATTTATTTTATCTTTTGAATACCTGTGCATGTCAATTGATAAAACTATCCAAGAATGTCGTTTCGGTTTAAGTTATCATGTGTGAGGCACATGGATTGTAAGACCTTGAAACAAATGAGACTTCATTCTAAATATCCCTAGTCAGTCATTGTTATGGGAATAACAAATGAATTAAGACTAGTATGCTCTCTCTGATACTATGAGTCCTGTCTTACGGATCATTAGGACAAGAGTGTCAATCAGAGATCATAGATACATGTTAAGGAACATGGTATCTGGATTCGATCCGCTCATGAGAACACTACATGGTACAAGTCATAAGTGTTTCTCATATGCAAGTTTTGTATCGGAGTTCTTAGACCTGAAATCTCTATGAAACTCTTTATGAATTACTGTGTACTTTGACATACACCTAACGTGCTCGTAACAGAGTGACAAGTACGGGTATGATTGGGTATGCACTGATTCATGTTAGAGAGCATGAGAGAAGTGAAGGGATTACCCCTCTTGATAAGAGAGAAAATATCACCGGCCACTTGATCAGTGAACTGAGAAGTGTATGGCCATACCGAGATGAAATAATGAATAATCATTATTTATCTGAGAGTTCAGTGTCACTGGAATATCAAGAAAGGAATTAATATATATAAGGATGACAAGTTCCATGCCTTATATTAATTCTAATATTTATGGGTAAGGAACTATGCGAAATTGCATTAGGTCACCAAATGCCATATGCATTTTTCATTTAATTTGGAATGCTATAATATCTTGCTAGAGAATATATATAGCCTTTGAATTAATTTATTAATTCATTGCCAACATTAAATGGACCTATAGGATCGCACACAAAGCATTGGGCTTAAAATATTTAAATTAAGTATTGGACATTAATTTGGGCTTTTAATTAAAGTCAAATTAGTGTATGTAATGAGTTATAAAATTGCTATTGGGCTTTGGTCCATGAGAGAGAAAAATTCAGCCCACAAGGTTTAATTTCAATTAATTAATTATGTTACATTAATTAAGTTAATTGAGTATTAAAGCCTAAAGGAATTTAAATTAAATTAAATCACTTATTTACTTAATGAAGTAGCCGAAATTCCAAGAGATAATTCATGGAATTTCGGCACATGGCATTTATTTAAATTAAGTGATTTCATTTATTTAAATGTCTTATGATTTATTTCAAATTTGAATTTAAATTCAAAGGAGTTTAATTCAAAATATATTACTTATCTTTAGGAAGTGATAGAGTTTGAATTAATCATCTTAGGATGGTTGAATTCAGATCAAAGACTTGCCAAAGGATAAGCATATATATTAAAAGAAATAAAACCCTAAACCTAATTTTTTTGTGGCATGAATAGTAACTCGTGAATAGTAACTCGTGAATAGTGACTCTCTCTCTCTTAATTCTTTTGTTCAATTTTTCACAAGGAGAAAGGATTGTTCCTCATTCTCTTGTGTTATTGAGCAGTAATAGCAATCTAAAGAAGTACAAAATCAAGTTTTGTAGCTTCAAACTATAACCCTTACACAATACCGAAAAAGAGATCTAGCAATCTCGTTTTTAAGCCGACGGTGTAATTGTGTGTGTGAGAATAGAGGGAGTGGCGCAAAAGGCTATTCCTTGGCATTGGTGATCGAGATCTAAGGTGGACAAAGCCATCTTAGTTGCTGGTCATCATCGGAATAAAAGTTTTAAAAGGCATCAAAAGTTGTAAGTTCGATAACCCTAAAATTGCATGTTTCGATTCTATCTTTGGATATGTATGGTATGTATGATAAAATTTTTGTTTTTCCGCTGTGCTATCATGATTATCATACCATGTCATATTCCATCAGTGGTATCAGAGCCTAGACATGCTTATTTTAGTGCTTTAGATGCATGAAAAAATTAATTAAAAATCGTTATTTTGAAAACATGCAAATCTGAAATTTTCTGTTTTGAGTTTTTTGCATTGTTTTGGTGTAAAAACGATTTTAATTGATTAGATAGGTATTATAATTAATATGACATGTTAATATACTGTCCTAAGATGTTATTAGGGCTGGTAATGGTCGGATTTAATTATTTATACCTGATGGTACATGTTAATTATGAAACTAGGTGCTAGTTGGCATGTAAATTGCTAGTTTAACAACTAGTTTTCAAAATTAAATGTAAAAACGTTTTTGGCATGTTTGTAAGTGATATTTAAAGATTAATTATCAGGTCTGGACATATTTTAAATTTGGTTTTAATTCTGGTCCATGACAATTTAATTGATTAATTTTAAAATCACTTAAAACTATAACTAGTTTGTGTTTGTTACATGTTTAATCAAGATTGTTTGTTTTGTTTTGATTAAAATGGTAAAAACACATTTAGATCAGATTTGTACAGAATATTAAATCAATATTTATGGACTTATTTAGAATATTAAATGACTCATAAAATTGATTTAAATGTTTGTGCATTTCATGGCATTACATAAGCATTAAACAACTAGTTTTGTTGTTTGTTTGTTTTTGCATGAATGCCGTGTATTATTATATGTGTTCTTCATGATTTTATTTTTAATTCATGTTAGCACATATTATATGTATTTTTAATGTTTATGGGCTGTATGACATAAAATTAAAAATGGCAAAATTGGAAATTATACTAGAGTTGATTTATGGCACAAATCTAACTAGTTTGTGTTTTGGGCTTTTAAGAGAACTTATTCAATAAGAGGATTTAGTCCATTGGACTTCGGCCCAGGCCCATCACGGGGTCTTCTCTTAAAGGTTTAAGTACACAATTTCCACTAATGGGCTTGGCTAAATTGATTAAAATTGGACTTTGTTTGATCCATGAATGCTATGTATATTTATTTGCTTGTTTGGTGTGATGAATGGATATGCATGGTGCATTCATGGGCCCTGGGTTTTTGTAATTAAATATGGCCTGCGTGCCATTATATTTTATTGTAAAAGTTTCATTTATTTCTTAGAATAGAGTTTATTTGAAGACTTTGTAAATCAAGACGAAGCCCACTGGAGAAGCCCAACTCGAAGATTCTTATGTAATAGTATAGAATCTTAGTTGTAGGTTTTTAGGCCCATGTTTGTCACGCTTTACTTTATGCAATTATATATATATGCATGCTATGTATGGATGACAAATCGTATGCCATGTAAGCCGTAATAAAATGAATCCCTAAAATAGTAAGTCACAAAGTTGCCTTCCTAATTCGAAACATGTCAAGGCATCGATCATCGGTCACGTAGACTAGGAGTCCTAGATGCGCCCGATTATCTTTGTGAGGCATGGGTTGTGAATGTAGGTTGGACTTAACATGGAATGGGATGCTCGGACCTAGGCAACTAATAAATGGGTTGTGCTATAACATCTTAAAGATGTTAGCCCATTTGATCCAAGAGTCATGTACGAGACATGATTGGAGTTTTCCTACCTGAGTAACTTAACTTGTTAGGTGTACAAGCTCAGCTTGACTAATAAGTTGTTGTGAAAAGTGGATCTTGGCCCACATTAAATCACTAACGCGAATTATTTAAAGGGATATTAATTCGGTTTGTGGGATCATTAAGACCTCATTTAATCTTGCTAAATTTTATTGTAGATTGAAAATGGCATCTTCAAACAACAATTTCTCATTGCGATCGGTCCTTGAAAAGGACAAATTGAATGGCACCAATTTCATAGACTGGTCTCGAAACTTAAGAATAGTTCTTAAGCAAGAGAAGAAGTCGTATGTTTTGGATGCACCCTTGCCTGAAGAACCAGGAAGGAACGCCTCTGCGGTTCAAAAGGAAACTTTTGAGATCAAGAAGAGTGACTCTAATGATGTGACCTGTTTGATGCTAGCCACTATGGTGCCTGAATTGCAAAAGCAATTTATGGATCAAGAGGCCTATGCGATCATGGTGCACCTCAAGGAGATGTTCCAAGAACAAGCTCGTCACGAGAGGTTCGTGACAACAAAGGCTTTAATTTCTTGTAAGATGGCTGAGGGTACTCCTGTTAGTACCCATGTACTCAAGATGAAAGGGTATCTTGATACTCTTGAGAAGCTTGAGGTACAAGTGCCAAAGGAATTGGCCACTGACTTGATCTTAGGATCATTGCCTGCTGCTTATGATCCATTTGTGATGAATTATAACATGCATGCTATGAACAAGTCAGTCACTGAGCTTCATGGGATGCTTAAGAATGCTGAAGAGAACATTCGAAAGACCAATCCCGTGCTAATGGTTCAAAAGGGAATTAAGAAGGGACCTGCTAAGGGAAAGGGAAAAGGAAAGGGAAAACCCAAGACAGTTGGGAGTGCACCTCAAGCCCAATCCAAGCCCAAGGCACCAAAGCTCAAAGAGAGTGAGAGCACTTGCTTCCATTGCAACAACATAGGGCATTGGAGGAAGAATTGTGCTCTCTTCAAGGAAGAACAAAAGAAGAATGGAGCCAAGGTGTCCAGTTCTGGTATTTTTGTTGTTGAAATTAACCTTTCTATTTCTACCACTTGGGTATTGGATACCGGTTGTGGTTCTCACATTTGTTCAAATGTGTAGGGGCTAAGAAATAGGCGGTTACTTGGGAAGAATGAAGTGGACCTCCGTGTGGGGAATGGAGCACGAGTTGCTGCCATGGAGATAGGCGACTATCACCTCACTTTAACTTCCGGACTTTGTATTGTTTTGAATAATTGTTATTATGTGCCTGCTATGAGCAGAAACATTATTTCAGTTTCATGTTTGGATAATGATGAATTTGATTTTGTTATTAAAAATGGCAATGCTCATATTCGTCGCCAAGGCATTTCTTATGGCAATGCCATGTTGCAAAATGGCCTTTATATCCTTGATTTACAAAACAAAGAGTCGATATACAACATTAATACAAAGAGGGTTAAATCAAACGAATTGAACCCTACTTACTTTTGGCATTGTCGTTTAGGACATGCAAACGAAAAACGCATTTCAAGACTCCACAAAACTGGAGTGCTTGGGTCATTCGACTTAGAGTCTTATGACACATGCGAGCCATGTTTGCATGGAAAAATGACAAAGAGTCCTTTTAATGAAAAAGGTGAAAGGACTAATGGCTTATTGGAACTAATACATACCGATGTATGTGGACCTTTAAGTACACATGCTAGAGGTGGTTTTAGCTACTTCGTGACATTCACAGATGACTTCAGTAGATATGGCTATGTCTATCTAATGAAGTACAAGTCTGAAACTTTTGAGAAATTCAAAGAGTTTAAGTACGAAGTAGAAAACCAACTTGGCAAAAGTATAAAAGCCATTCGATCAGATCGAGGTGGCGAATACTTAAGCCAAGAATTTGATGATCATCTAAAAGAGTGTGGTATTATTTCACAGCTCACTCCTCCTGGAACACCGCAATGGAATGGTGTGTTCGAAAGGAGAAATCGAACTCTGTTGGACATGGTTCGATCTATGATGAGTCAAGCTAATCTTCCTATCTCTTTTTGGGGTTATGCATTAGAAACTGCTGCGTTTCTATTGAACCGTACTCCAACTAAAGCAGTTGAGAAGACACCATATGAGGTATGGACTGGGAAAGAACCCAATATGTCTTTTCTCAAGATTTGGGGCTGTGAAGCACATGTTAAGAAATTAACATCTGACAAACTAGAGTCCAAATCGACTGTCTGCTTGTTTGTGGGCTATCCCAAAGAAACAAAGGGATACTACTTTTACTCACAAGCCGAGAACAAAGTATTTGTTGCTCGCAAGGCTGTTTTCTTGGAAAAGGAGTTCCTTCTCAAGAAAGACAGTGGGAGTAAAGTAGAACTTGGAGAAATTCAAGTGCCACAAGCTCCTATAGAGGATGAGTTGGAAATGGGATCAAGTTCACAACCAGTTGTGGAACAAGAACCCATTACACAAGTACCTAGAAGGTCTGGTAGGGTACGTCAGGAGATTGAGAGATATGGATTTCTAATCACTGACAGTAACACTATTGAGTTAGTAGATCGTGAGGATCCTACTACCTGTCGAGAAGCTATTGAAAGCCCAGACTCGGATAATTGGCTTGAAGCCATGAAATCCGAGATGCAATCAATGTACGATAACCAGGTTTGGACCTTGGTTGATCCACCAGAAGGTGCTAAGGTAATTGAATGCAAATGGTTATTCAAACTAAAAGCTGATAAGACCTACAAAGGTAGACTAGTAGCAAAAGGTTTTCGACAAACTCATGGTATAGACTATGACGAGACCTTTTCGCCTGTAGTCATGCTCAAGTCCATTAGGATCTTGCTTGCCATAGCTGCATATCATGATTATGAGATATGGCAAATGGATGTCAAAACTGCTTTTCTCAACGGAAATTTACTTGAGGATGTGTATATGACACAGCCTGAAGGTTTTGTCAATCCCAAGCATCCTAAGAAGGTTTGCAAGCTTCAAAAATCCATTTATGGATTAAAGCAAGCATCCCGAAGTTGGAATCTTCGTTTTGATGAAGCAGTCAAAGATTTTGACTTCATCAAGAATGAAGATGAGCCTTGTGTGTACAAAAAGGTTAGTGGGAGCATAGTAGTGTTTCTGGTCCTATATGTGGACGACATCCTTCTTATTGGGAATGACATTCCAACATTACAAAAGGTTAAGCAATGGTTGGGAAAATGTTTCTCAATGAAAGACTTAGGTGAAGCCGAGACAATACTTGGTATTCGAATCTATAGAGATAGATCGAATCGGCTTTTGGGACTAAGTCAAGAAAAGTACATAGACAAAGTACTAAAGCGTTTTAGTATGGGAGACTCAAAGAAAGGGTACATACCTTTGGCTTTGGGAGTTCCTTTGACTAAAGAACAGTGCCCTAAAACCAAAGAGGAAAGGGACAACATGAGTAGAATCCCATATGCATCTGCTATTGGATCTGTCATATACGCTATGTTATGTACTAGGTTGGATGTTGCTCATGCACTGAGTATAACCAGTAGGTTTCAGCAAGACCCTGGTGAGAAGCACTGGTCTGCTGTAAAAGGGATCCTGAAGTACCTGCGAAGGACTAAGGATCACTTCTTGGTGTATGGTGGTCAAGAAGAGCTCGTCATACAAGGTTATGCCGATGCTGCTTTTCAGACCAGCACTCAGGATTCTAGATCGCAATCTGGATTTGTTTTTGTTTTAAACGGTGGTGCTGTCAGCTGGAGAAGCTCAAAGCAAGAGACCGTTGCCGACTCAACTACAGAATCTGAGTATATTGCAGCAAGTGAGGCTGCAAAAGAGGCTGTTTGGATTAAAAATTTCATTAATGGATTAGGAGTGGTCCCAAGCATCCTAGATCCATTAGAAATTTTCTGTGACAATAACGGAGCCATCGCACAGGCTAAGGAGCCCCGGTCACACCAGAAATCCAAACACATACTCAGGAGGTACCACCTGATCAGAGAAATCATTGATCGTGGGGATGTCAAGGTTAGCAAGATAGCAAGTGAAGACAATGTAGCAGATCCTTTGACGAAACAGTTACGTCCAAATCTGCACGAGGCTCATTTGAGAGCGTTCGGTCTTAGGGCTATGCCCAATTGGGACTAGTGCTAGTGGGAGATTGTTAGTGTAAGCCCTAGCCCCAATACATTGTAATAAAATACTTAGTTAATAAAATGAGGCATTTATTTTATCTTTTGAATACCTGTGCATGTCAATTGATAAAACTATCCAAGAATGTCATTTCGGTTTAAGTTATCATGTGTGAGGCACATGGATTGTAAGACCTTGAAGCAAATGGGACTTCATTCTAAATATCCCTAGTCAGTCATTGTTATGGGAATAACAAATGAATTAAGACTAGTATGCTCTCTCTGATACTATGAGTCCTGTCTTACGGATCATTAGGACAAGAGTGTCAATCAGAGATCATAGATACATGTTAAGGAACATGGTATCTGGATTCGATCCGCTCATGAGAACACTACATGGTACAAGTCATAAGTGTTTCTCATATGCAAGTTTTGTATCGGAGTTCTTAGACCTGAAATCTCTATGAAACTCTTTATGAATTACTGTGTACTTTGACATACACCTAACGTGCTCGTAACAGAGTGACAAGTACGGGTATGATTGGGTATGCACTGATTCATGTTAGAGAGCATGAGAGAAGTGAAGGGATTACCCCTCTTGATAAGAGAGAAAATATCACCGGCCACTTGATCAGTGAACTGAGAAGTGTATGGCCATACCGAGATGAAATAATGAATAATCATTATTTATCTGAGAGTTCAGTGTCACTGGAATATCAAGAAAGGAATTAATATATATAAGGATGACTAGTTCCATGCCTTATATTAATTCTGATATTTATGGGTAAGGAACTATGCGAAATTGCATTAGGTCACCAAATGCCATATGCATTTTTCATTTAATTTGGAATGCTATAATATCTTGCTAGAGAATATATATAGCCTTTGAATTAATTTATTAATTCATTGTCAACATTAAATGGACCTATAGGATCGCACACAAAGCATTGGGCTTAAAATATTTAAATTAAGTATTGGACATTAATTTGGGCTTTTAATTAAAGTCAAATTAGTGTATGTAATGAGTTATAAAATTGCTATTGGGCTTTGGTCCATGAGAGAGAAAAATTCAGCCCACAAGGTTTAATTTCAATTAATTAATTATGTTACATTAATTAAGTTAATTGAGTATTAAAGCCTAAAGGAATTTAAATTAAATTAAATCACTTATTTACTTAATGAAGTAGCCGAAATTCCAAGAGATAATTCATGGAATTTCGGCACATGGCATTTATTTAAATTAAGTGATTTCATTTATTTAAATGTCTTATGATTTATTTCAAATTTGAATTTAAATTCAAAGGAGTTTAATTCAAAATATATTACTTATCTTTAGGAAGTGATAGAGTTTGAATTAATCATCTTAGGATGGTTGAATTCAGATCAAAGACTTGCCAAAGGATAAGCATATATATTAAAAGAAATAAAACCCTAAACCTAATTTTTTTGTGGCATGAATAGTAACTCGTGAATAGTAACTCGTGAATAGTGACTCTCTCTCTCTTAATTCTTTTGTTCAATTTTTCACAAGGAGAAAGGATTGTTCCTCATTCTCTTGTGTTATTGAGCAGTAATAGCAATCTAAAGAAGTACAAAATCAAGTTTTGTAGCTTCAAACTATAACCCTTACACAATACCGAAAAAGAGATCTAGCAATCTCGTTTTTAAGCCGACGGTGTAATTGTGTGTGTGAGAATAGAGGGAGTGGCGCAAAAGGCTATTCCTTGGCATTGGTGATCGAGATCTAAGGCGGACAAAGCCATCTTAGTTGCTGGTCATCATCGGAATAAAAGTTTTAAAAGGCATCAAAAGTTGTAAGTTCGATAACCCTAAAATTGCATGTTTCGATTCTATCTTTGGATATGTATGGTATGTATGATAAAATTTTTGTTTTTCCGCTGTGCTATCATGATTATCATACCATGTCATATTCCATCATACTTCTCACTTCTGGAAGAGTTTTCAAGATGCTATGGGTACTAGACTTCGTCTCAGCACGGCTTTTCACCCTCAGACTGATGGACAATCCGAGCGGGTGATTCAGATATTAGAGGATATGCTTCGGTGTTGTGTCCTTGAATTTGGTACTAATTGGGAAAAACATTTACCATTAGCTGAGTTCGCCTACAACAATAGCTATCAAACTAGTTTGAAAATGGCTCCATTTGAAGCATTGTATAGTAGGAAATGCAGGACTCCTTTGTGCTGGACTGAATTGAGTGAAAGAAAGCTTTTGGGTTCGGATTTGATTTGTGACTCTGAAGAAAAGGTCCAGATCATTAAAAGCAGACTAAAGGAAGCAATGGATCGTCAGAAGTCTTATGCAGATCTGAAAAGGAAAGATATCGAGTTCCAGGTCGGAGATAAGGTCTTTTTGAAGGTATCTCCATGGAAAAAAGTTCTGAGATTTGGAAAGAAGGGCAAGTTAAGCACTAGATTCATTGGTCCATATAAGGTGTTTCAACGAGTGGGTCCCGTGGCCTATGGATTGAAATTGCCATCTGCTTTGGAGAAGATACATGACGTCTTTTATGTGTCTATGCTCCACAGATATAGGTCTGATCTGAGTCATGTGATAACCCCTGAAGAGGTATAAGTTCAAACTGATATGAGTAATGAAGAAAGACCAGTACAAATTTTGGCTAGGGAAGTTCGACAGCTTCGGAACAAACAGATCCCTTTGGTGAAAGTCCTATGGCATCACCATAATATCGAAGAAGCAACATGGGAACACGAAGCAATGATGAGACAGCGTTATCCTCTACTTTTCAGTTCAGGTAAATTTCAAGGATGAAATTTCTTTTAGTAGGGGAGAAATGTAATGGCCTCAACACCGGGTCAGCCGTGAATAGTACTTTTCGATGGTGAATAGTGTTTTTCGAGCCCAAAAGGATACTCGAAAGTCAAAAATATTTTTTTGGACCATCGAAAAGTATTGGTCATGGTGAGTCCGGAGTTGAAATTTGAAGTGAAATTGAGGTCAAATGGACCTCCAAAGGTCAAAAATACTAAAAAGTTAGCGAGTCAATTTCTCTGGTAGGGAAGGTGACTTGATTTTGCGTAAATGATTAAAAATAGTAAACGAACTCCGAATATTGCCATATTTTGCATGCCTACATGAATTTTTGTGTAGAATATTTTAATGATGAGAATGGAATTTTTCGGCGACACCGGCAGTTGTCGAATCGGACCGATAACGAACTCCAATTGAGCCGAAAATTTGCATGCTAGCTATTTTTGATGAGATAAGAGTGATGGAATTATTTTTGGAGTGATTTGATGGCTGGAAGAGAGAGAATTTTAATTGGGCCTTTAGGGGCCTAAATTGGGCCTTTTAAGTTAAATGGGCAAAGCCCATCACTTTGGCCCAAATTTAGGCCCATTAGGGAGGGTTATAAGAGCCAGAATTCTGGAGAAAATTCCAGAAACCAGCTCATCTTCCTCCTCCCTCTCATTTGGCCAAAACCCCCTCTTACTTGATTGATTTGGGCAGGGGAAGTGAAGAAATCAAGGGAAGAAAGAAAAAGGGGTAAGTTGGAACTTGTGAATTTTAGTGTTTTAGTTTGTTTCCTTAGTGGTTTTCCATAGATTTTTGGGTTTAGATTATGATTATGAGGTTGGTTTTTGCATTTGAGAACAAGAAATTGAAGAAAACTAAGCTTAAATGGGTTGCCCTATGTAGGTGAGCAAGTAGAAGGGAGTTTTTCCAAGAATAAAGGCAAGGGAAAGGAACCTTAGACTCCCTAATTCAAGATAAATTTGTAAGTGACTAATTAATCTTTACATTTTCTAGGTTTATGAATTTTTCTTAATTATGTAATTAGGACAAAAATGTTTAAAGTTGTTAATTGATGTAAATATGTTAGGGTAATTGTAATTAAGTGAGAGAAATGATGAATGGAAGATGAAAATGAAAGAAATACAATTTTTAGGAAGGTGAATTTGGGTTGGCCGAATTTAATCATTAGGGTATATAGTGAGAAATTGCATAAAAATAATAATTGTTAGCTTAAATTAATAGTAGACATGAAAATAAATGTCCATGAATTTTTAGAGAATATTTGAAATTAATTTAGGAATTTTTAAGATTATTTATAGTGTATGTATATAGTAAAAGTTGTGATTTATAGTGAATTAATTGATTATTTTAATGAAAAATGATAACAAATAATAAATAATGCATAAATAAATTTTATTGGCATTTATTGAAATTATTGTGATTTTTGTTTAGAATTTAATGTTAATATGTATATTGAAAATAATTGAATTATTGATTAATAATTGCGTATAAATGGTGAAATTGGTTAATTTATATGAAATTAAATTAATGTCAACGAAAAGAAATAAAAAGTCAATTATTGAATTTTTCGGACTTGGAAAGAATTAATAAAGTAATTATTACTGTGCCCTTAGAATTAGTCTGGCAGTAAAAACTAGTTCTGGATATAGTTGGCTAGCCATAGGAACACCCTTTACCGCGGTGCAGGTCATGGCGACTTGCTTTGCTATGGGTAGAATCATTGATCTCCATAGCTTAAGTGTTAATGTGAAAGTGAAAAGTGCAGTATTCGGAGAATGGTTCCTTGGGAATCATTTCTCTTTTTAGTGGGGCCCATGGGGTCCATGTTCCATGTATCCGGTCTGAGATTTTTTGCCGGATCTGTACTAGGGGCATAATGGTAATAAATTGAGAAAGAAATGAAAAGACAATGAAAAGTAGGAAAAGAAAGTGAAGAAGGACCATAATGAAAGAAAAATAAAGTTTAGGGGCAAAATGGTAATTTTCCCAAAAAGTGTAAAAAGATAGTAAATTAAGTGAGAATTGATTCATTAAGGATAAAACAGTCAGATAATAGTTAAATTACTTAAAAAGTGAATTTTATGGACAACAAGGACTAAAATGTAATTTTGCTTATAATTGATAAATTAAGTGTAAAGAAACGTAAATTGCTTCAGTTATCAGTTTAAAGATTATCATTGAACCTATAATGGCAAAATTGTAATTATGTGACTAAATTGAATAATCTTATAAAAATGTTAAGTTATTGTTTTAAAGGTGATAATAACTGATTTTATAATTATCTTTATATTTATATGCTAATACTTAAGAATAATAATGAAAATGTTAGGAAATGTATCGATTATTAGTCACCACTTAGCATATTGAGTGCTCAGCGTGTAGTTTTACTACGCGTAGGTAAACAGGAGCTGGAGCAAGAATTCAGATTGCAGGATTTCTTTTAGATTGCTCTAGTTGTATAATTTTGGCATGTATATATGAGTACAAGTTTTACTTATGGTTATGTAATGTAAACAAAAGTTATTTTAGTAAGGAGTGTTGGATTGTGAACAAATGAAATGGATGGAATGAATGTATGTTGTTGTTATTTTTGATTGTTGTGCCTCTGAGAGGCTGTGTGGTTTGTCTGCTTTTCAGGGGGCTAGTACTATGTACAGCAATTATATTGCAAAATTTTTATTAAGTGCATAGTAAATTGGACAGTTATATGTCAGTGACGAAAGGTAGTTTTTGATTAAGCAAATGTCGATAAGGTTTTTAGGTATAGAAGTTAAGAAAAAAAAATTTTCCAGTCTTCGGTACGCCGGTACAGTTAAAGGAGGGATAAGGGTGTTACATTAGGAATATGAATGGAAGTTTTAGCATCTTTTGGCTTATATAAAGGATCATAACTGGACTCAGTAGAAGACATGTTAGTTATTTGAGTAGCGTTTGCATAAAAAAGATTAGGGATTCCATTGTAGCTTAGGAGTATATGGATATATTATCCCTAGTACTTGCAACTTCCTGAGTTTAGTCAATTCAGATTGATAAAGCTAGCAGACTGGTCAAATCTTAGCAGAAAAGGAGATCACCCTCGTTTAGCGATCCCAATAGCTATAGGAAAAGCCATAGAATCCCTCCATATAGACATCAGATGTGCCCCAAGTGCCTACTTAGAATGAGAGGATGATTGCTAGTGTGGGCACCATAGCTTAATCTGTAGTTAACCCACCTAGGTGTACATATACTCGTCGAGGAGCAGGGATACCAACATATGATCCATATGGCAGCCAACACCTAGGAGAGTATTGGAGGTGTGCAAAAGCTTACCTTAAATAAGGGTCAAATGGCCATATGGTGAGAGATTATTCAAGAGTATAGATAACTATTTTGGAACCTCAAGTTGTTGGGTTTGAAGCTAGAGCATAGAAAGGCAGGGATGAATGGGTAGCCTCAGGTTCATTTTCTGGTAGAGGGGCTATATAGGATCAGAGTGGAGCGGAGAGTCAACTTACAATGCTTAATTATGCTATAAGGGTCAGAGATGATCATGATGCAACTGACATTATAGTTATTAGATGTAAGGACCCATAATTATTAGTGTAAGCCCTAGCCCCAATGCATTGTAATAAAACACTTTGAATTAATAAAGTGAGGCATTTGTTTTATCTTTTGTATTCCTGTGCATATCAATTGATAGAACTATCCAAGAATGTTGTTTTAGTTTAAGTTATCATGTGTGAGGCACATGGTTGTAAGACCTTGAAACAAATGAGACTTCATTCTAAATATCCCTAGTCAGTCATTGTTATGGGAATAACAAATGAATTAAGACTAGTATGCTCTCTCTGATATTATGAGTTCTGTCTTATGGATCATTAGGACAAGAGTGTCAATCAGAGATCATAGATACATGTTAAAGAACATGGTATCTGGATTCAATCCGTTCATGAGAACACTACATGGTATAAGCCATAAGTGTTTCTTATATGCAAGTTTTGTATCGGAGTTCTTAGACCTAAAATCTCTATGAAACTCTTTATGAATTACTGTGTACTTTGACATACACCTAAAGTGCTCGTAACAGAGTGACAAGTACGGGTATGATTGGGTATGCATTGATTCATGTTAGAGAGCATGAGAGAAGTGAAGGGATTACCCCTCTCTATAAGAGAGAAAATATCATCGGCCACTTGATCAGTGAACTGAGAAGTGTATGGCCATACTGAGATGAAATAATGAGTAATCATTATTTATCTGAGAGTTCAGTGTCACTGGAATATCAAGAAAGGAATTAATATATAAAAGGATGACTAGTTCCATGCCTTATATTAATTCTGATATTTATGGGTAAGGGACTATGCAAAATTGCATTAGGTCACTAAATGCCATATGCATTTTCATTTAATTTGGAATGCTATAATATCTTACTAGAGAATATATATAGCCCTTTAATTAATTCATTACTTCATTGCCAACATTAAATGGACCTATAGGATCGCACACAAAGCATTGGGCTTAAAATATTTAAATAAAGTATTGGGCATTAATTTGAGCTTTTAATTAAAGTCAAATTAATGTATGTAATTGGCATTTTAAATGCTATTGGACCTTGGCCCATGAGAGAGAGAAATTCAACCCACATGGTTTAATTTCAATTAATTAATTATCTTATATTAATTAAGTTAATTGAGTATTAAAGCCTAAAAGAATTTAAATTAAATTAAATCATTTAAATAATATATGTAGTGGCCAAAATTCCAAAATGAAAATCAAGGAATTTCGGCACATGTTCATTATTTATATTAAGTGATTTTATTTAATTAAATGTCTTGTGTTTTATTTCAAATTTGAATTTTAAATTCAATGGAGTTTAAATAAATATATATTACTTATTTTTAGGAAGTGATTGAAGTTGAATTAATTATCTTGAGATGGTAAAATTCAGATCAAACACTTGCCAAAAGATAAGGATATATATATGAAAAGAAATAAAACCTTAAGGAATAACTAAGTTTGGCATGCAAACCCTAGTTTCTCTAGGTTTGGCGTGAACTTATCTCTCTCTCTCACAAAATTCTTTGGGCCAATTTTCACAAGGAGAAAGGATTGTTCCTCATTCTCTTGTGTTCTTGGGTAGTAATAGCAACCTAAGAAAAGTACAAAAGCAAATTTTGTAGCTTCAAACTATAGCCATTACACGATACCTTAAAAGAGAGCTAGCAATCTCAATTTTAAGCTGTCGGTGCAATTGTGTGTGTGAGAATAGAGGGAGTGGCGTAAAAGGTTGTTCCTTGGCATTGGTTGTCAAGATCTAAGGCGGATAAAGTTATCTTAGTTGCTGGTCATCACCAAATTCAAGATTTAAAAGCATCAAAAGTTGTAAGTTTTAAAAACCCTAAAATTGCATGTTTCGATTCTGGTCATGGAATTGTATGGCATGTATGATTGTTTTTTCATTTTTTCGCTGCACGATTACCATGAACATATCATGTCATATTCCATCAGTGGTATCAGAGACTAAGCATGCTTATTTTAGTGCTTTAGATGCATGAAAAATTAATTAAAAATCGTTATTTTGAAAACATGCAATGCTGAAATTTTATGTTTTGAGTTTTTTGCATTGTTTCGGTTTAAAAATGATTTTAATTAATATGACATATTAATATACTACCCTAAGATGTTCTAGGAGTTGTTAATGGTCAGATTTAATTGATAATACCTGATGGTACATGTTAATATTAAAACTATGTGCTATTTGGCATGTTAATTGTTAGTTTAACAACTAGTTTTAAATATTAAATGTAAAAACGATTTTGGCATGTTTGTAAGTGATTTTTAAAGATTAAATATCAGGTCTGGACATATTTTAAATTTGGTTTTAATTCTTTTGTTGTTTGTTTGTTTTTATATGCATGTCGTGTATCATATATATGTTCTTCATGATTTTGTGTTTTAATGTTTATGGGCTGTATGACATAAAATTAAAAATGTCAAAATTGGAAATTATACTAGAGTTGATTTATAGCACAAATCTAACTAGTTTGTGTTTTGGGCTTTTAAGAGAACTTATTCAATAAGAGGATTTAGTCCATTGGGCTTCGGCCCAGGCCCATCATGTGGTCATCTCTTAAAGGTTCAAGTACACAATTTTCATTAATGGGCTTGGCTAAATTAATTAAAATTGGACTTTGTTTTATCTGTGAATGCAATGTATATTTATTTGCTTGTTTGGTGTGATGAATGGATATGCATGGTGCATTCATGGGCCCTAGGTTTTGTAATTAAATATGGCCTGCGAGCCATTATGTATTGTTGTAAAAGTTTCATTTATTTCTTAAAATAGAATTTACTTGAAGACTTTGTAAATCAAGATGAAGCCCACCGGAGTGGAGAAGCCAAACTCGAAGATTTTTATGTAATAGTATAGAATCTTAGTTGTGGGTTTTTGGGCCCATGTTTGTCACGCTTTACTTTATGCAATTATATATATATGCATGCTATGCATGGATGACAAAGCGTGTGCCATGTAAGCCGTAATAAAATGAATCCCTAAAATAGTAAGTCATAAAGTTTCCTTCCTAATTCGAAACATGTCAAGGCATCGATCATCGGTCACGTAGATTAGGAGTCCTAGATGCGCTCGATTATCTTTGTGAGGCATGGGTTGTGAATGTAGGTTGGACTTAACATGGAAAGGGATGCTCGGACCTAGGTAACTAGTAAATGGGTTTATGCTATAACATCTTAAGATGTTAGCCCATTTGATGCAAGAGTCATGTACGAGACATGATTGGAGTTTTCCTACCTAAGTAACTTAACTCGTTAGGTGTACAAGCTCAGCTTGACTAATAAGTTTTTGTGAAAAGTGGATCTTGGCCCACATTAAATCACTAACGCGAATTATTTAAAGGGATATTAATTCGGTTTGTGGGATTATAAATAAGACCTCATTTAATCTTGCTAAATTTTATAGTAGATTGAAAATGGCATCTTCAAACAACAATTTCTCATTGCGATCGGTCCTTGAAAAGGACAAATTGAATGGCACCAATTTCATAGATTGGTCTCAAAACTTAAGAATAGTTCTTAAGCAAGTGAAAAAGTCGTACGTTTTGGATGCACCCTTGCCTGAAGAACCTGCTAGGAACGCCTCTGCGGTTCAAAAGGAAACTTTTGAGACCAAGAAGAGTGACTCCAATGATGTGACCTGTCTGATGCTGGCCACTATGGTGCCTGACTTACAAAAGCAATTTATGGACCAAGAGGCTTATGCAATCATCGTGCACCTCAAGGAGATGTTCTAAGAGCAAGCTCGTCACGAGAGGTTCGTGACAACAAAGGCCTTGATTTCTTTTAAGATGGCTGCGGGTACTCCTATTAGTACCCATGTACTCAAGATGAAAGGGTATCTTAACACTCTTGAGAAGCTTGAGGTACAAGTGCCAAAGGAATTGGCCACTGACTTGATCTTAGGATCATTGACTGATGATTATGATCCATTTATGATGAATTATAACATGCATGCAATGAACAAGTCAGTCACTGAGCTTATTGGGATGCTTAAGAATACTGAAGAGAACATTCGAAAGACCAATCCCGTATTGATGGTTCAAGGGGGCATTAAAAAGGGACCTATTAAGGGGAAGGAAAAGGGAAAGGCACAACCCAAAAATGACCTGGCTCGGTTCAAGTCAAGTGGGAGTGCACCTCAGGCCCAACCAAGCCCAAGGCGCAGAAGCTTAAAGAGAGTGAGAGCACTTGCTTCCATTGCAACAAGATAGGGCATTGGAGGAAGAATTGCGCTCTCTTCAAGGAAGAACAAAAGAAGAATGGAGCCAAGGCATCCAGTTCTGGTATTTTTGTTGTTGAGATTAACCTTTCTATTTCTACCACTTGGGTATTGGATACCGGTTGTGGTTCTCACATTTGTTCAAATGTGCAGGGGCTAAGAAATAGGCAGTTACTTGAGAAGAATGAAGTGGTAATATCTCTTTTCTTCCTCTTCTTGGTTTGAGTTAGGGTTTTGAGGGATTAAGAAATCTCATTATTATCAGCTTATGTAAGGAAAAGAAATAGAGAGCTAGATTAGTGGATCTTGAAGGAGATAAAGCATGAATATCAGGTATAGGAATTGTTATGATTTGTTACTCTATATATTTTCCCTTTTTGGTGTATGTGTTTTCTTAGCTGCAATTAAGGGTTCAATCTAGTAAATTAGATGAGTTAAAAATATTTTAAAGCTTTAATGTTCACTAGTGTAAACAATTTGGGTGAGATCTGGTCATTAAAACACTTGATCTGAGAAATTTGTGAATCCTAGGCTGCCTGAATTCCTATACATGGCCATTCATGGATTTCCTTCATGTTTTGCATGGCCACTCATGGATTTCCTTCATGCTTTATGCGGCTGCTCATAAATTTCCTTCATGCTTTGAATGGCCACTTAACTTCTTTGTACTTTCCTTGCACGGACACTCAACTTCTTTATATTCTTCTGCTCAGCCACTTAAGTTTTATGTTATTCCCATGCACGACCACATATGGCATTTCTTCTCTTCTTACATGGCCAAGTAAGGCTTATGGTTATTAATGCATGGCCAAGCATGTTCTTCTCTTCTCCACTTTAGGGCCACATGTATTTCTTTAATTCATTTGAGCCAGCTCTCACCCAAAGATTTAGCCATGTACTTAGATATTGAACACAATATTATATGGTCCATAAGATTATTAAGCAAAAAAAAAGTTGAGGTGAATTGGCTATAGTAAGTAAAACTAATGATTAAAAGTTATTAAGTGATGATTGTTATGTGAGTTAATATCAATGGATTAATAGACTATGAAAGTATTTCTCTAGTGCTAAAGCCCATAAAGATATGATTTAGAAAGGCATGAATATAAAAAGGAGTATTATAGAAATTTAAAGACAAAAATGCTATTATAAGAGGAAGAGGATGGAATTATGCTGTAAGTTATCCAAAGTCTTATTTAAGGTGAATAAAACATGATCAATTAATTAGATAACCCTATATATATATATATATATACATACACACACACATACGTATAGTAGAATGAAAAGCTTTAGGATAGTAAACCTATAAAGTTATAGTATAGAGTCCACTCAAACTCTAAATTAGAGGGTTTTAAGCATGGCAATGCTAATATGAATTATGTACTAAAATATATTTTAATGTCTACTGAACACTGAGTTAAGAAAATTGATGTAACTATATGATCATATGATAGCACCCATATGTATTGAAGCATAGAGCTCATTGATTGAATGATGGCATTAAGCAAAGATGTTGTATTAAGTAAAGAAAAGTATGTTGAATCAAAATATGCTTAAGAATGGTAAAGTGTACGGTTCATAGTTTAGTTGTTGATTAGCTAGGCATACCTAGAGGGATATAGTCGCCGCTACCATAATTGACCCCATTTGGGTCTTGTTCCCTAGTGGAACCATCGTTTGGCCCTTTTAGGTCCATAGTTTGTTCCTTGCTGGAACCATTCTTTGACCCTATAAGACAGTTAAATTGAGTAACAGTGAAAAATAAGTACCCTTTACCAAGAATTGAAGATTTGTTTGATCAGTTGAAGGGTGCTGAGTGTTTTCCAAGATTGATTTGCAATCAAGTTATTATCAACTTCGGGTTAATGATGTGGATGTTTCCAAAACAGCCTTTAGAAGCTGATATGGGCATTATGAGTTTCTGGTGATGCCATTTGGTTATGAACAGGGTATTTAGATCTTACTTGGATCAATTTGTTGATATGTTCATATATGACATTTTGTTGTATTCGAGAAATGAAGCGGAACATGCTGAGCATATGAGAATTATTTTACAGACTCTGAGGGAGAATAAGTTGTATGCTAAGCTGAGCAAATGTGATTTTTGGCTTAAGGAAATTTCTTTCGTTGGTCACGTAGCATCTTTTTAAGGCATCAGAGTGGATCCAGCTAAAATAGAGGCTATAGTGAATTGGAAGCCACCTTTAAATGTGATAGAAGTGAGAGGTTTTCTGGGCTTAGT
This sequence comes from Excoecaria agallocha, assembly GCA_037975025.1. Lineage (NCBI taxonomy): Eukaryota > Viridiplantae > Streptophyta > Magnoliopsida > Malpighiales > Euphorbiaceae > Excoecaria > Excoecaria agallocha. The sequence continues at coordinate 32,433,655 of CM075806.1, forward strand.
GGGATATTACCATCATTTTGTGAAAGGCTTTTCAGTCATAGTTGCACCACTCATTAAACTATTGAGAAAGAGTATAAAGTTTGAGTGGATTGATCGGTGTCAGGTAAGTTTTGATCAGTTGAAGAAATTATGACATAGGCTCCAGTTTTGACACAACCACTTACAAGAAAGGAGTATGCTATGTATAATGATGCTTCTAGAGTTGGCTTGGGTTGTGTGTTAATGCAAGATGGTAAAGTAATTGCCTATGCATCTAGACAGTTGAACCTGCATAAGCAAAACTATCCAACCCATGACCTAAAATTAGCAGCAGTAGTGTTTGCCTTAAAAATTTGGCAACATTATTTGCATGAGGAAAGGTGCAGAATCTATACAGATCACAAAAGTCTCAAATATTTGCTCACTCGAAAGGAACTTAACTTGAGGCAGCGAAGATGGTTAAAACTGTTTAAAGATTATGATTGTATAGTGGATTACCATTGAGGAAAAGCTAATGTTGTAGCTGATGCCTTGAGCCATAAGATGATGGATACTATGATTGCACATCACCATAGATGGAAACTTGTATATGATGGTTCTTTAATAGCACAGCTGAAGGCTAGACCTTGTTTGAGGCAAACGGTGATCGATGCTCAGAAACATGATGAAAGGTTGCAACAGATTTTGAAGTTTTCACATGAAGGGACCTAGTCTGAGTATTCGATTAAAGAGGATGGGGGTGTGTATTATCAGAATAGATTATATGTTCCAGATGATAAGGAATTGAAAAGAACAATATTGAATGAGACTCACAATACAGTATTTACTATACACCCTGGTGGAAATAAGATGTATCAGGATTTGAAATAATGTTATTGGTGGCCTGGTATGAAGAAAGATGTGGTAGCATATGTCTCCAAATGTTTGACTTGTCAGCAGGTGAAAGTAGAGCACCAGTTACCCTCTGGTTTGATGAACCCCATCCCAATTCCACAATAGAAATGGGAGGATATTGTTAGTGTAAGCCTTAGCCCTAATACATTGTAATAAAACACTTTAGTTAATAAATGAGGCATTTGTTTTATCTATTGTATTCCTGTGCATATCAATTAATAGAACTATCCGAGAATGTTGTTTCAGTTTAAGTTATCATGTGTAAGGCACATGGTTGTAAGACCTTGTAACAAATGAGACTTCATTCTAAATATCCCTAGTCAATCATTGTTATGGGAGTAACAAATGAATTAAAACTAGTATGCTCTCTCTGATAAGTTGAGTTCTGTCTTACGGATCATAAGGACAAGAGTGTCAATCAGAGATCATAGATACATGTTTAGAACATAGTATCTTGATTCGATCCACTCATGAGAACACTACATGGTACAAGTCATAAGTGTTTCTCATATGCAAGTTTTGTATCGGAGTTCTTAGACCTAAAATCTCTATTAAACTCTTTATGAATTACTATGTACTTTGACTTACACCTAATGTGCTCGTAACAGAGTGACAAGTACGGGTATGCTTGGGTATGCATTGATTCATGTTAGAGAGCATGAGAGAAGTGAAGGGATTACCCCTCTCTATAAGAGAGAAAATATCATCGGCCACTTGATCAGTGAACTGAGAAGTGTACGGCCATATCGAGATGAAATAATGAATAATCATTATTTATCTGATAGTTCAGTGTTACTGGAATATCAAGAATGTAATTAATATATATAAGGATGGCTAGTTCCATGCCTTATATTAATTCTGATATTATTGGGTAAGGGACTATGCAAAATTGCATTTGGTCACCAAATGCCATATGCATTTTCATTTAATTTGGAATGCTATAATATCTTGCTAGAGAATATATATAGCATTTGAATTAATTCATTGCCAACATTAAATGGACCTATAGGATCGCACACAAAGCATTGGGCTTAAAATATTTAAATAAAGTATTGGGCATTATTTTGGGCTTTTAATTAAAGTCAAATTAATGTGTGTAATGGGTTTTAAAATTGCTATTGGACCTTCTTCCATGAGACAGAAAAATTCAGCCCACATGGTTTAATTTCAATTAATTAATTATCTTGTATTAATTAAGTTAATTGAGTATTAAAGCCTAAAAGAATTTAAATTAAATTAAATCATTTAAATGGATAATGAAGTGGCCGAAATTCCAAGGTAAAAATCAAGGAATTTCGGCACATGCACATTAATTATTTTAAGTGATTTTATTTAATTAAATGTCTTGTGTTTTATTTCAAATTTGAATTTTAAATTCAAAGGAGTTTAAATAAATATATATTACTTATTTTTTGGAAGTGATTGAAGTTGAATTAATTATCTCGAGATAGTAAAATTCAGATCAAACACTTGCCAAAAGATAAGGATATATATTAGAAAAGAAATATAACCCTGAAAAGATATAGAGTGCATTTGGCGTGAAACCCTAATTTCTTTAGGTTTAGGCATGAACTTCTCTCTCTCTCTCAGTTAATTATTTTGGCCAATTTTCACAAGGAGAAAGGATTGTTCCTCATTCTCTTGTGTTCTTAGGTAGTAATAGCAACCTAAGAGAAGTACAAAATCAAATTTTGTAGCTTCAAACCATAACCATTACACAATACTTATTTTGAGAGCTAACAATCTCGATTTTAAGCCGTCGGTGCAATTGTGTGTGTGAACATAGAGAGCAGTGGCGTAAAAGGCTATTCGTTGGCTTTGGTTGTGAATGTCTAAGGCTAAGATATCCTCCTTGTTTGCTGGTCATCATCAAAATGAAGTTTTAAAGGCATCTAAAGTTGTAAGTTTTAAAACCCTAAAATTGCATGTTTGGATTCTTGTCATGGAATTGTATGGCATGTATGATCAAATTTTATTGTTTTCTACTGCGTGATCTTTACATACATACCATGACATATTCCATCAAATATTACCATGGATTTTGTAACAGGATTGCCCCTTACACAAAAAATGCATGATGCAGTTTGGGTTATAGTTGATAAGTTGACTAAATCAGCTCATTTCATACCAATTCGGATGGATTACTCTATTGATAAATTGACGAAACTTTATGTAAATGTGATTCTTAGAATACATGGCATTCCGGTGTCAACAATTTTTTATCAAGCTCCGAGATTCACATCGAGATTCTGGCAAAGTTTGTAAAAGCACTGGGAACTCAGCTTCGTTATAGTACAACATTCCACCCTCAAATGGATGGGCAATCTAAATAGGTTATCCAAATTCTAGAGGATATGATGAGAGGATGTGTTTTGGATTTTGCAGGAAGTTGGGATAGATATTTAGCTTTAATGGAGTTTGCCTATAATAACAGTTATCAAAGGAGCATCGGGATGGCACCATATGAGGCCTTGTATGGCCGGAAATGTAGAACTCCTGTTTACTAGACAAAATTGGCGGAGCGCAAAATTATTGGTCCAGATATTGTTAAAGATATAGAAGAAAACATACAAATTATCAAGTAGAGATTGAAGGAAGCTAGTGATAGACAGAAGTCGTATGCTGATTTAAAAAGAAAATATATTGAATATCAAGTACGTGACAAAGTGTTTTTGAAAGTGTCCCCTTAAAGAAAAGTATTGAAATTTGGGAAAAAGTGTAAATTGAGCCCGAGCTATATTAGCCCATATGAGATTCTTCAAAGAGTTGCACCAGTGGCATATAGGTTGGCTCTCCCTATGGAATTAGCCAAACTTCATGATGTATTTCATGTTTATATGCTTCGAAGATATCGCTCAGATGAATCTCATGTAATACCAGTTCAAGATGTGCAAGTACAGCCATATTTTACTTATGATGAAGAGCCTATAGCAATTCTGGCTAGAGAAGTTAGACAGCTAAGGAATAAGCAAATTCCACTTGTTAAAGTGCTCTGGCAACATCACGATTTACAAGAAGTTACTTGGGAGCCAGAAATTGCTATGTAAGAACAACATCCTCACTTGTTCAAAATAGGTATGAATTTCGAGGAGGAAATTCCTTAAGGGGGAGAGAATTGTAAGGCCCCTAACATGATCCTAATTTAAATTGCATATTTTTGTATGGGATTTTCATTTGATTAAGATTAAATTAAATGAGAATTTTGTATAATTATGGGTCAAGGGGGTAGATTATCATTTTATTATGTTAATTGCATGAAAATAAAATTTAAGAGTATGGTTTAATATTAATTGAGGGTGCAATCGAAGTAATAAAATATTAATTTGGGGTAAATTTGTAATTTCGGAAATTTAAGGGCCAAATGTGGATAGAAGCATATATTGAGAGGTCAATTTAAAAGGTGGAATTAATTGATAGGTCAATGTATGAAAAGAATTAAAGGAGGGGTTAAATATTAACATGCAAAGAGTAAATAGGTAAGTGTGAGACATGCATTTTTTATGGGGACCAAAAGAGAACTTTTTCACCCCTTTATAAAGGCTTAACTCTTACATGTGGGAGAGAGAAATGCAATGGTTTGATGGAGATGAGAGAGGGACGGCATAGGGAGAAGAATTTCAGATTTTGCTTCATCTTTCATCTCTCAATTCTCTCTTCCTAATTCTTACATCCATGAGATTTAATCAAGAAGTATTTGTGCAACAAATTAAAGGTAATTAATCATCTGAATTTCTTCTTCTTCTTCTTCTTCTTCTTCTTCTTCTTCTTCTTCTTCTTCTTTTACTCATTTTGGTGGAGGTAAATGTCGAATAAGGTGCTGGAAATTTTAATTGATGATGATGATGTTTGTGAAGGAGAAGAAAAGGGTAGAAAGAGTAAAGGAAAGGAAATTGCAAGGGGTTAAAGACATAGGGATTTTTGGCCAAGGTATGGGAACTGAGGGCTTTTCATATTGCATGTGAAATTATCCGCTGGAACATGTTGTGGGTGACTTGAAATCTTGAGTAAATTAAAGAGAATACAAGATAAGAAATGCATATGAAGTTACGGTGTGATTCCTTTGACCTAGTGACAGAAATTTTAGTGTAAGTTCTAACAGAGACCTTAAATTGTAACAATTCAAATTTTTACAGTTATATAAGACCTTTTCATACAAACTTAAAGAAGAAATCTAGCTTCAATTTTGCCTCTAGATATTTTTTATAATTTATTGAATTTAGGAGAACTTTTAAATTCGGATTTCGGACCAGGTTGGGGAAAAATTGAGATATCTGTATGTAAAATTATTAGAATGACACGAGATTAATTCCTATGTAAAATAGACTCATAAATGCACATTTTATATGAAGGAATTATGACTTAAAAATATATGAAAGCATGTCAAATGTTGACTTGAAATTCATTTAATCTGAATGTACTGTTACGGGAACAGACCTTAGTTAATTAGGCATAACTTTTTGTAGAGTTGTTAAAATGCTACAAAGTAAAATTCTAGTAAAACTAGAGATATGAAAGTATAACTTTGATGAAGAAATGTTGGTATAAATCCCTCTTAATTTTATGCTATGAATTTTTAAAAGTGACAGTACACACTATTTTGTTTCTATGAACAGCCTATAGTATTTTTCAAATATTGTGAGCTATAGGTCAGATATTAAGGTGAATTTGATGCTATGAAAAGTAGACACATAGAGGAATAAGATTGTAGAAGATCATTTTGCCTAAAAATCACATCCTCAATTTCAAATGTGGCTCACAAGTCGAGTCTAGAATGCTGCCCTGTGTAGATTTTCGCTATACTTTATCTTATGACTTTTAATTAATTGAGATAAAAAGGTGTTTATGTGATTGCAAAATAAATTGGTTAGGGCATGTAATATGACTATCAATGAAGGATCATATACATACATATATATTTATATGTGTAAATAGATAAAGATTAGTGATGAAAAAATATATATATGTAAATCTATTTGTACATGATTGTCATATGCAAAATTTATGTATACATAAGTATCCCTATGATGAGAAAGTGCATATTTTGACATGTACCTATGCTATGAAATAAGGAATATAATAGTATGACCATGACATATGTATATGCCCATATGGAAACATGTCGGTATATGTATAGCACATGATTTGAATAATGATAAAGGTTTACATATTGATAAACATGCTTATAAGAATAAGCCTACTATATGCGAATGTACCTACAGGTATGTACCTTTGTGATTATATATATGAGTGTATGAGCATCTAATTGCCCTATGAGATAGAAATGTTTTAGCATGACTATGAACATGTGAGATGCTTAATGAGAACATGTTCAAGTATATGATGTGATGATTACATGTCATGCCTATATGTCATGATTCAAATGTATAACTTGTTATATGAAATGTGCATATATCTGTCTATGCACCTGAGAACTTATAGTTTTACAAGACTTTGTATATGTGCAAATAGTATACTATGAATACAGTCTTGATATGTGAATTGAACATGAATATAGTTCTGCCGACAATAGAGTTTAGATGTGGATAGATAGGCACCTATAGGGAAAATTGCAGCTGCGTTTGGGTTGTTAGGCAACCCCATTGGCCCAATTGGGTCTAAAGTATGTTTGATCCCGTTTGGATCATGAACAGCCCCATTTGGGTTGTTAGGCAACCCCATTTGGGTCTTCTTGACCGATCTAAAGTATAATTTGGCCCCGTTTGGGTCTATAGATCCGATATCTTTGAATATCCCTCATTTTGATACCAAAGTGTATCGACATTTCCCGTTATCCACTGATTAAACTAAGGTAGGCAAAACTTTATTTATAGTAATGATCATAATTAATCAGTTAAAGTTTTTCTTACTAAAGATCATTATTGTGGATCATATTGTTGGTTTGTCCATAGAAATTGTGCTTCATTTGAATATGTTCCCATGGGAAATTGTCATTTATATGAATTATGAAAATGGAAATATTTGATATGCTCTTGGGTATAATGTTTATGTATATGAGGATATGCTTTAAGCTTTAAGGTATTTGTTATTATTGACATGTTATGTTGTACATGTTATATATATATATACTGTATGTGTATTTTGATAACCGTTGTGGGTGGTCATCCATCTGTAGACATTCCCCACTAAGCTTTATAGCTTAGCACGGGTTATTTATTCGTGTAGGTTCAGTTATCAAGACTTTTGCTCAGGGACGATCTCTGCATCAAAAAGGGCCAACTACAGACTGTTAAATCTTAATGTAGGATGTTTTTTTTTCTGTATTACTATTATCATAGGTTTTGTATCATGGCAAGTTATCTTGCAAATATGTATCTAACCTATGCGAAGTGTTGTAAGTCACTAGTAGTAAAGCTAAGAAAGAGTATGTGTGCATGTGGTATACATAAAGTAGTTTTCATATAGTACAGTATGCATGATTTTAAGTATGAAATGCAAAACAAGAATAGACTTGTAACACGTACATAGGTATATGAAACAATATGACATGATTAATGGTAACATGATGGTTAAGCGAATATTTAGTATAAGCATGATTAATAGTATTTAATTTATGAGTTAAATAGGGTATCTGTATAGGGGGTGCTACAGGTGATGTGGGGAGGAGAAGCGGCAAGGTGGAAGTTGGTTTGCCAAAAATGGCACCGTTGACTGAAGCTCCTCCATTCTTCTCCCTTAACCCTAAACCCGATTCTCTCTTCCACCCCATACCTTTTATCCTTCCCTAAACCAACACATAATTCCAAAATATCTTCAAAAGAAATTACAAAATACCATATTTGCCCCCAGTATAGCTTTAATAACAATTAAATTCCTCAACTTCTATCCCCTTTTCAATTATGTCCAATAAACCTCAATTAACACTTAGCTAATTAATTAAAAATAAATTAGCAATAATTCCAATAACACACATTTCTTCTAGGGTCAAGACTGGGATGTAACAATTACAGAAGGTTTGGAAAGGGGTTTTCTACCATTGCTACTCCTCTTATCCGATTACTTTAGAAGAATACTAAATTTGTATAGTCAGAGAAATGTCAAGAAAGTTTTGAACAGTTAAAAAAGATGTTGACAAAAGCCTTTTATTTTAACCCAACTAGTGTCAAGAAAAAGATTTTATGATTTCCAGTAATGCCTCTAGAAATAGGCTAGGTCGTGTTCTGATGTAGGAGGATAAAGTGGTTGTTTAGGCTTATCGATAGCTGAAAACATATGAGAAGAATTATCCCACTTATGATTTAGAGTTAGTAGTGATTGTATTTGCATTGAAAATTTGGAGACATTATCTATATGGTGAGAAATATTTTATCTTTATCGACCATAAGAGCTTAAAATACCTATGACACATAAGGAACTTAATTTTCGGTAGAGGCATTGGTTGGAATTGATTAATCACTACGATTATTATATTTGCTACCATCGGAGGTAAAGCCAATGTGGTAGCTGATGCATTCACTAGAAAGCATATGACAGGTAATAAGTTCATTAAATATTTTATATATTTACCTTTCATATAGTATAAATGGTAACCTATTGATATTATGTAATAGCTTTAAAAGCAACAAATGTGAGATTGTCCCCGATGGCAAATGGAGCACTTTTAACTCAAGCTAGACTTTTTACAATAATTAAAGCCACCCAACTACATAATGAAATCTTGGCTAAGGCTATTAGGGATATTAGTGAGTGTAGGGATACTGAGTTCACTTTAGCATCATATAATAGTATATACTTCAAGGGGAGACTATGTGCACCCGCTGGTGAAAAGTTAAAGAAAAATATTTTGACAAAGGCATATAGTAGTAGCTATACGATGGATCCAGGAAATACTAAAATGTACCAAGATTAGAATACTCATTATTGGTGGCCTAGGATGGATAGGGAGATTGTAGATTTTATGTCAATGTTTTTGACTTGTTAGCAAATTATGGCTAAGCATCAGGTTCTATTTTTATTACTTTAAACTATTTCTATATTGAAATGTGAATGTGATAGGATTACAATGAATTTCGTATTGGGTTTGCCACTCACTAAACATTAGCAATATATAGTTTGGGTGATAGTCGACAAACTGACTAAATCCACCCCTTTTTTTCTTTATGAGATCAATCTTTTCCCTAGTGAGATTAGCTAAGATTTATATTAATGAAATAGTATGATTGCATGGCATTCATATCTCCATAATTTCATATTGAGATCCCTAGTTTGCTACTAAATTCTAGAAGAGACTGTAAGAATCACTAGGCATAAGATTATAGTTTGTTGTAGCTTTCCACCTGCTTATGGATGGACAATTCGGATGAGTTATACAGGTGCTTAAGGACATGTTGATTTGTTATGTTCTAGATTATGGTGGCAATTATGAAAAATATCCCCCTTTGCCTATATTGGCATACAATAAAAACAACTAGGCTAGTATCGAAATGGCACCATATGAAGACTGTATGGGAGAAGATGTAGGAATCTATTATGTTGGACTAAGCTGAGTGAGAATAAGTTGGGTGGACCTGATTTGATTAAAGAAACTAAAGAAAAATTTTGATTGATTAGAGACAATTTGAAGGAAGTAGCCAAAAGACATAAGTCATATATTAATTTAAAAAGGAAAGATATTGATTATCAAGCGTGTGAGAAGGTATACCTAAAAGTATCCCCTTGGTGGAAGATTGTGAGATATGGTAGAAATGGAAAGTTGATTCCTAGGTTTATAGGTCCTTATGAGATTTTAGAGAGAGTAGGACCAGTGGCTTATAGACTTGGTTTGCCAGGAAAATTATAGAAGATCCATGATGTGTTTCATGTGTCTATGCTAAGAAGATCTAGATCATATCCATCACATTTGATAGCAACAAGAGACATTTAGCTGAAGACAAATTTATCATATGATGAGGAATTGATGACAATTCTGGACAAAGAAGTAAAATTATTATGAAATAAGAAGATACCACTAGTTAAAGTACATTGGACTTGCCATAAAGCTGAGGAAGTGACTTAGGAGACAAAGAAGAGTATGAGACAACAATATCCATAGCTATTTCACCAGGAAAATTTTGATGGTAAAATTTTTATTTAGTAGGGGAGAAATTTAACATCCTAGGAATCACTGATCATATGAATAGTACTTTCTAGGGTATCCTCAGCAACGCTTCCTTAAGAATAGCCGTAGGTACATCATCTTGATTAGAAGCTGAAGATCCTAGATTGGAGGGTTTCATTTAAATTTGCAAATGACTTCAGCCAATTCGTCAATAGCTTCCGTAGGTCCCTTAATATATTATTTATAAGAAAAATAGGGACATTTGCATTAGGCCAATGCCAAAATTTACCATTTAACATAATCCTAGACTTTTATTGACAAAAAATGATTGAACCTTAGATCTGATACCAAAATTGTAATACCTTATATCTAAATGCCCTATCTATATCTTTATCCAAATATAATTAACTAATTTTTTTTTTCTATTTTCTTGATCTTTATACTAATTATCATATATCTACACATACTTTCACTTATAAGCTTTATCTCAATATACACAACTAAACATATTTATCTTGATAAAAGATATTTCAGGTCTAAAGTTAATGCATATACATTTTTTTGGTCACAAAAGTGACCCTTTTAACATGCACAATTATCTTTTCCAACACGTCCTTACTTATATAATATCCTTAATACAAAAGTTATACAAAAGATAAAACAAGGGCTTTATACATTAAACTTCTCTTTTAGATTTGTGTTGGCCTTCTTGATGTAGATCACATCCCTAACAAAAAATCCTAATTGAAGAACAAGCATGGATAAACAACCCGTGCTAAACTATAAAGCTTAGTGGGGAAAAATATATCATTATGTACGACAACTCATATTGGTCATCAACAAACACTCAACAAGCATAAATTAAAATATAGCATTTATAATAAGAATAATAAGATCATGACTCATAGTTAAAAAGGAAGAATATAACTTACTAAATATAATAGTATAAGATAAACATGCAGAGTTTGATGCTCTGCTAACACTATCATCTCTAAATCATCCTCTTAATTTGTTCACATAATTAAACACATTTAAAACTAGTTTTAATCATAATTCCCATACCTCTGTTGAAATCCAATTTCCTTCTTCAATCCTTCAACACCTCCTTCCTTTTGTTCTTATTTACCCCCCTTTGGCCCTAACTTTCATTTCATTGATTAATTAATAATTAATTAATTATAATACCAATAAATCATTAATATTTTCTACTAGGACCTTAATTGGGGCCTTACACATGATGTGTATGGGGTCAAGGCAAATGGGGTATAATAAAACTGGTAACAGGCGGTAATGAATTTTAAAGATGGTATAATTTTTGAGATAAGATTATGCAAGTGTTACCAAAGTTCCAAGGCAGACAGCTATTGCATGTAAGTGGGCAAATACCGCCTGCTAAGGGGAAGTCAGTGCCCGCAAGAGGTTGAGTGTTGCTCGCATTCAAAGAGATCTTCAGCGATAAGAAGATTGAAGCATCACCAAAAGTAAAAAAAATACAATGAAAATAATAATTTTCACCGTAAAAAATAAAAAATGCAAAAATACAAATCAAAATGGTGAAAAAAGCAATGATAGTTAATAAAAAAATTAATACAAAAGAAGTAGAAAGAAAAAAAAAAGTAAAGCCCTTAGCAATTAGAAACTTTACAAAATGCTAATAAAAACAACAATCATATTAATAATAATAATGATAATGATAATAACTGTTGGATTTTAACGGTTACATACATGAGCGGAATTTTAAAATTTTTAACCATTAGATTTGATCTTGCCATGAATACACAATATAACTATATGAGAATAAGAAAAATTACCTTTGATTTTTGTTGAACTGTTGATTTTACTTCGCACCGGGTTGTCGCAAACCACAGTGTCCAAAATCAAACACCTCCAATGAGTAATCCACACTAGAGAGGGATAAATTGAACCAACAAATTGGTGTTTAACTAGGGCTGGCCAAAATTCCAAGAAGCTAGCTTGGAGTTGGCGCAAAAAGGAGAGAGAGATTAGAGAAAAAGACTTTCATTTTATTTTAATCACTTAAACCTAATTTCTCATTAGTTGTCCTTTTATAGTTAGGTTAAAATTCCAACTCCTTAATGAGATTGGGCTCTTTAAAATTGCTGGAGAATTATTAATTAGGCCTCTGGAATTAATTATAATCATTTGGGCTTAATTAAATCCAATTTAAATCTTTTTATAAAAGACTATGCACAAAACCCACAAACTAGGCTCTTTGTGCAACTAATTGGATTTAAATACCCAAATGGATTCCAAATCCAACCAAATTAAATATGTGAGTTCCATAACACTTATGTAACATATATAAATTAATTTGGTGCATGAAATAGGCCATTAAGTCCTTCTATTCTGGACTTGGCGTGTGGCCCTTACAGAAGGGCTTTCGCCAACTGCTTCATTCCTCTGGCCCTTAATAATTCTTCCAATGGAATTATTAATTATTATACCAATCCTATAACACTTATAGTAGTCCTGCTTGAACCACAGTTATGAGAACCACTGCTTGAACCATTCAAGAAGCATAACATGTGCTAGTCTGTCCGAATTAACAAAGTCCTATCTTATTAATTATATGACTAGGGATATTTAGATATTAACATATTTGAAGGAATACGACATGGTATGAATGTGATGATAGCACAGCGAAAAAACAAAAATTTTTATCATACATGCCATACAATTCCATGACAAGAATCGAAACATGCAATTTTAGAGTTTTAAACTTACAACTTTAGATGTCTTTAAAACTTGATTTTGATGATGACCAGCAACCAAGAAGGATATGTCCACCTTAGATCTTCACCACCAATGCCAAGGAACAACCTTTACGCCACTCCCTCTATTCTCACACACACACTTGTAAAGATGGCTTAAAATCAAGAGTGCTAGCTCTATGATTGTGTATTCGGCAATGGGAATGATTTGAAGCCGCAAGATCTGATCTTGTTCTTCCTTTAGGTTACTGTTTCAGCCCAAGAACACAAGAGAACAAGAAAGATTTTTTCCCCTTGAGTATTTTGGCCAAGAGAGAAAAATAGCAAAATGGCATACCTTTTTATTCATTTAATTCATTAATATATATCACTTAATTTAGGTCAAGTGTGAGTGCCAAAAATTAAGTGTTAATTTCAGCCTCCATCACTTCCTAATTAAGAGATATATCTTAATTTAAATTCTATTAGAATTTAAATTCAAATGGCATTAGTCATTTAATCAAAACAAACTTACTTATTTAAGGTGATAGTTGCCGAATTCTACTAGTATTTTAGTTTGAATTTTGGCTACTTTAATTCCCTCTCAAGTATTATATTTTGATTAAATACAAATTAGGATTTAATACTCAATTAACTTAATTATACATAGATAATTAATCAATTGAAATTAAACCTAGCATATGCCAACAAATTTCTCTCGTGACCAACTGTTAACAGATTTGCCTAAAACAGCAAGCTGTTTTAGGCAAAAAGACAGTTCAACATATTAGCCTGAAACAGCTAGCTGTTTTAGGCAAAAAACTTGTTTCACAGATTTACCTAAAACTGCTAGATCGTGGCTTAACAGATTTGCCTAAAACAGCAAGCTGTTTTAGGCAAAATCGCACCTTGACAGTTTTGCCTAAAACAGCTAGCTGTTTTAGGCAAAAAAAAACTGTTTTTACAGATTTGCCTAAAACAGCTAGCTGTTTTAGGCAAAAATCTGTTTACCCATTTTATGCATTAACTGTTTTAGGCAAAAATCTGTTTACCCATTTTATGCATTAGTTTGACTTTAAATGAAAGTCCAAATTAATTCCCAATACACAATTTAAATATTTTAAGCCCAATGCTTTGTGTGCGATCCTATAGGTCCATTTAATGTTGGCAATGAATTAATAAATTAATTCAAAGGCTATATATATTCTCTAGCAAGATATTATAGCATTCCAAATTAAATGAAAATGCATATGGCATTTAGTGACCTAATGCAATTTTGCATAGTCCCTTACCCATAAATATCAGAATTAATATAAGGCATGAAACTAGTCATCCTTATATATATTAATTCCTTTCTTGATATTCCTGTAACACTGAACTCTCAGATAAATAATGATTACTCATTATTTCATCTCGGTATGGCCATACACTTCTCAGTTCACTGATCAAGTGGCCGATGATATTTTCTCCCTTAATGAGAGGGGTAATCCCTTCACTTCTCTTATGCTCTCTAACATGAATCAATGCATACACAATCATACCCGTACTTGTCACTCTGTTACGAGTATGTTAATTGCATGTCAAAGTACACAGTATTTCATAAAGAGTTTTATAGAGATTTCAGGTCTAAGAACTCCGATACAAAACTTGCGTATGAGAAACACTTATGACTTGTACCATGTAGTGTTCTCATGAGCGGATCGTATCCAGATACCATGTTCTTTAACTTATATCTATGATCTCTGATTGACACTCTTGTCCTAATGATTCGTAAGACAGAACTCATAATATCAGAGAGAGCATACTAGTCTTAATTCATTGTTATTCCTATAACAATGACTGACTAGGGATGTTTAGAATGAAGTCTCATTTGTTTCAAGGTCTTACAACCATATGCCTCACACATGATAACTTAAACCAAAACGACATTCTTGGATAGTTTTATCAATTTATATGCACAGGAATACAAAAGATAAAACAAATGCCTCATTTTATTAACTAAGTGTTTTATTACAATGTATTGGGGCTAGGGCTTACACTAACAATCTCCCACTAGCACTAGTCCCAATTGGGCATAGCCCTAAGACCGAACGCTCTCAAATGAGCTTCGTGCAGATTTGGACGCAACTGTTTCGTCAAAGGATCTGCTACATTGTCTTCACTTGCTATCTTGCTAACCTTGACGTCCCCACGATCAATGATTTCTCTGATCACGTGGTACCTCCTAAGTATGCGTTTGGATTTCTGGTGTGACCGGGGCTCCTTGGCCTGTGCGATGGTCCCGTTTTTGTCACAGAAAATTTCTAATGGATCTAGGATGTTTGGGACCACTCCTAATCCAGAAATGAAATTTCTAATCCAAACAGCTTCCTTTGCAGCCTCACTCGCTGCAATATACTCAGATTATGTAGTTGAGTTTGCAACGGTCTCTTGTTGCTAGCTTCTTTAGCTAACAACACCACCGTTCAAAACATAAACAAACCCAAATTGCGATCTTGTATACTGAGTGCTGGTCTGAAAAGCAGCATCGGCATAACCTTGTATGACGAGCTCTTCTTGACCACCATACACTAAGAAGTGATCCTTAGTCCTTTGCAGGTACTTCAGAATCCCTTTTACAGCAGACCAGTGCTTCTCACCAGGGTCTTGCTGAAACCTACTGGTTATACTCAGTGCATGAGCAACATCCAATCTAGTATATAACATAGCGTACATGATAGATCCAATAGCAGATGCATATAGGATTCTACTCATGTTGTCCCTTTCCTCTTTGGTTTAAGGGCATTGTTCTTTAGTCAAAGGAACTCCCAAAGCCAAAGGTATGTACCCTTTCCTTGAGTCTCCCATACTAAAATGCTTTAGTACTGTCTATGTACTTTTCTTGACTTAGTGCCAAAAGCCGATTCGATCTATCTCTATAGATTCGAATACCAAGTATTGTCTCGGCTTCACCTAAGTCTTTCATTGAGAAACATTTTCCCAACCATTGCTTAATCTTTTGCAATGTTGGAATGTCATTTCCAATGAGAAGGATGTCATCCACATATAGGACCAGAAATACTACTATGCTCCCATTAACCTTCTTGTACACACAAGGCTCATCTTCTTGTGCAATGGGTTCTTGTTCCACACCTTGTTGTGAACTTAATCCCATTTCCAACTTATCCTCTACAAGAGTTTGTGGCACTTGAATTTCTTCATGTTCTATTTTACTCCCACTGTCTTTCTTGAGAAGGAACTCCTTTCCAAGAAAACAGCCTTGCTAGCAACAAATATTTTGTTCTCGGCTTGTGAGTAAAAGTAGTATCCCTTTGTTTCTTTGGGATAACCCATAAACAAGCAGACACTGGATTTAGACTCTAGTTTGTCAGATGTTAATTTCATAACATGTGCTTCACAGCCCCAAATCCTGAGAAAAGACATATTGGGTTCTTTCCTAGTCTATAGCTCATATGGTGTCTTCTTAACTGCTTTAGTTGGAGTACGGTTCAATAGAAACGTAGCAGTTTCTAATGCATAACCCCAAAAAGAGATAGGAAGATTAGCCTGACTCATCATAGATCGAATCACGTCCAACAGAGTTCGATTTCTCCTTTCGAACACACCATTCCATTGAGGTGTTCCAGGAGGAGTGAGCTGTGAAATAATACCACACTCTTTTAGATAATTGTCAAACTCTTGGCTTAAGTATTCACCACCTCGATCTGATCGAATGGTTTTTATACTTTTGCCAAGTTGGTTTTCTACTTCGTTCTTAAACTCTTTGAATTTCTAAAAAGTTTCAGACTTGTACTTCATTAGATAGACATAGCCATAACTACTGAAGTCATCTGTGAATGTCACGAAGTAGCTAAAACCACCTCTAGCATGTGTACTTAAAGGTCCACATACATCGGTATGTATTAGTTCCAATAAGCCATTAGTCCTCTCACCTTTCTTATTAAAAGGACTCTTTGTCATTTTTCCATGCAAACATGGCTTGCATGTGTCATAAGACTCTAAGTCGAATGACCCAAGCACTCCAGTTTTGTTGAGTCTTGAAATGCGTTTTTCATTTGCATGTCCTAAATGACAATGCCAAAAGTAAGTAGGGTTCAATTCGTTTGATTTAACCCTCTTTGTATTAATGTTGTATATTGACTCTTTGTTTTGTAAATCAAGGATATAAAGGCCATTTTGCAACATGGCATTGCCATAAGAAATGCCTTGGCGACGAATATGAGCATTGCCATTTTTAATAACAAAATCAAATTCATCATTATCCAAACATGAAACTGAAATAATGTTTCTGCTCATAGCAGGCACATAATAACAATTATTCAAAACAATACAAAGTTCGGAAGGTAAAGTGAGGTGATAGTCGCCTATCTCCATGGCAGCAACTCGTGCTCCATTCCCCACACGGAGGTCCACTTCATTCTTCCCAAGTAACCGCCTATTTCTTAGCCCCTGCACATTTGAACAAATGTGAGAACCACAATCGGTATCCAATACCCAAGTGGTAGAAATAGAAAGGTTAATTTCAACAACAAAAATACCAGAACTGGATGCCTTGGCTCCATTCTTCTTTTGTTCTTCCTTGAAGAGAGCGCAATTCTTCCTCCAATGCCCTATCTTGTTGCAATGGAAGCAAGTGCTCTCACTCTCTTTGCGTTTTGGCGCTTTGGGCTTGGATTGGGCCTGAGGTGCACTCCTAACTGACTTGGGTTTTCCCTTTCCCTTTCCCTTTCCCTTAGCGGGTCCCTTCTTAATTCCCTTTTGAACCATTAGTACGGGATTGGTCTTTCGAATGTTCTCTTCAGCATTCTTAAGCATCCCATGAAGCTCAGTGACTGACTTGTTCATTGCATGCATGTTATAATTCATCACAAATGGATCATAAGCAGCAGGCAATGATCCTAAGATCAAGTCAGTGGCCAATTCCTTTGGCACTAGTACCTCAAGCTTCTCAAGAGTATCAAGATACCCTTTCATCTTGAGTACATGGGTACTAACAGGAGTACCCTCAGCCATCTTGCAAGAAATTAAGGCCTTTGTTGTCACGAACCTCTCGTGACGAGCTTGCTCTTGGAACATCTCCTTGAGGTGCACCATGATCGCATAAGCCTCTTGGTCCATAAATTGCTTTTGCAAGTTAGGCACCATAGTGGCTAGCATCAAACAGGTCACATCATTAGAGTCACTTTTCTTGGTCTCAAAAGTTTCTTTTTGAACCACAGAAGCGTTCCTAGCCGGTTCCTCAGGTAAGGGTGCATCCAAAACATACGACTTCTTCTCTTGCTTAAGAACTATTCTTAAGTTTCGAGACCAGTCTATGAAATTGGTGCCATTCAATTTGTCCTTTTCAAGGACCGATCACAATGAGAAATTGTTGTTTGAATATGCCATTTTCAATCTACAATAAAATTTAGCAAGATTAAATGAGGTCTTATTATAATCCCACAAACCGAATTAATATCCCTTTAAATAATTCGCGTTAGTGATTTGATGTGGGCCAAGATCCACTTTTCACAATAACTTATTAGTCAAGCTGAGCCTGTACACCTAATAAGTTAAGTTACTTAGGTAGGAAAACTCCAATCATGTCTCGTACATGACTCTTGGATCAAATGGGCTAACATCTTAAGATGTTATAGCACAAACCCATTTATTAGTTGCCTAGGTCCAGGCATCCCTTTCCATGATAAGTCCAACCTACATTCACAACCCATGCCTCACAAAGATAATCGGGCGCATCTAGGACTCCTAGTCTACGTGACCGATGATCGATGCCTTGACATGTTTCGAATTAGGAAGGCAACTTTGTGACTTACTATTTTAGGGATTAATTTTATTACGGCTTACATGGCATACGCTTTGTCATCCATACATAGCATGCATATATAAATAATTGCATAAAGTAAAGCGTGACAAACATGGGCCCAAAAACCTACAACTAAGATTCTATACTATTACATAAGAATCTTCGAGTTGGGCTTCTCCACTCCGGTGGGCTTCGTTCTTATTTACAAAGTCTTTAAGTATATTCTATTCTAAGAAATAAATGAAAAACTTTTACAACAAAATATAATGGCTCGCAGGCCATATTTAATTACAAAACCCAGGGCCCATGAATGCACCATGCATATCCATTCATCACACCAAATTAGCAAATAAATATACATAGCATTCATGGATAAAACAAAGTCCAATTTTAATTAATTTAGCCAAGCCCATTAATGGAAATTGTGTACTTGAACCATTAAGAGATGACCCCGTGATGGGCCTGGGCCGAAACCCAATGGACTAAATCCTCTTATTGAATAAGTTCTCTTAAAAGCCCAAAACACAAACTAGTTAGATTTGTGCCATAAATCAACTCTAGTATAATTTCCAATTTTGCCATTTGTAATTTTATGTCATATAGCCCATAAACATTAAAAATACATATAATATGTGCTAACATGAATTAAAAATATAAAATCAAGAAGAACACATATATAGTACACGGCATTCATGCAAAAACAAACAAACAACAAAAACTAGTTGCTTAATGCTTATGTAATGCCATAAAATGCACAAATATTTAAATCAATTTTATGAGTCATTTAATAATATAAATATGTCCATAAATATTGATTTAATATTCTGTACCAATCTGATCTAAATGTGTTTTTACCATTTTAATCAAAACAAAACAAGCAATGTTGATTAAACATGTAACAAACACAAACTAGTCATAGTTTTAAGTGATTTTAAAATTAATCAATTAAATTGTCATGGACCAGAATTAAAACCAAATTTAAAATATGTCCAGACCTGATATTTAATCTTTAAAAATCACTTACAAACATGCCAAAATCGTTTTTACATTTAATATTGAAAACTAGTTGTTAAACTAACAATTAACATGCCAAATAGCACCTAGTTTTAATATTAACATGTACCATCAGGTATTATTAATTAAATTCGACCATTAATAGCTCCTAAAACATATTAGGACAGTATATTAACATGTCATATTAATTATAATACCTATTTAATCAATTAAAATCGTTTTTTCATCAAAACAATGCAAAAAACTCAAAACAGAAAATTTCAGATTTGCATGTTTTCATAATGACGATTTTTAATTAATTTTTTTCATGCATCTAAAGCAATAAAATAAGCATGTTTAGGCTCTGATACCACTGAAGGAATATGACATGGTATGAATGTGATGATAGCACAGCGGAAAAACAAAAATTTTTATCATACATGCCATACAATTCCATGACAAGAATCGAAACATGCAATTTTAGAGTTTTAAACTTACAACTTTAGATGTCTTTAAAACTTGATTTTGATGATGACCAGCAACCAAGAAGGATATGTCCACCTTAGATCTTCACCACCAATGCCAAGGAACAGCCTTTACGCTACTCCCTCTATTCTCACACACACACTTGCAAAGATGGCTTAAAATCAAGAGTGCTAGCTCTATGATTGTGTATTCGGCAATTGGAATGATTTGAAGCCGCAAGATCAGATCTTGTTCTTCCTTTATGTTACTGTTTCAGCCTAAGAACACAAGAGAACAAGAAATATTTCTTTCCCCTTGAGTATTTTGGCCAAGAGAGAAAAATAGCAAAACGGCATACCTTTTTATTCATTTAATTCATTAATATATATCACTTAATTTAGGTCAAGTGTGAGTGCCGAAAATTAAGTGTTAACTTCAGCCTCCATCACTTCCTAATTAAGAGATATATCTTAATTTAAATTCTATTAGAATTTAAATTCAAATGGCATTAGTCATTTAATCAAAACAAACTTACTTATTTAAGGTGATAGTTGCCGAATTCTACTAGTATTTTAGTTTGAATTTTGGCTACTTTAATTCCCTCTCGAGTATTATATTTTGATTAAATACAAATTAGGATTTAATACTCAATTAACTTAATTATAAATAGATAATTAATCAATTGAAATTAAACCTAGCACATGCCAACAAATTTCTCTCGTGACCAATTGTTAACAGATTTGCCTAAAACAGCAAGCTGTTTTAGGCAAAAAGACAGTTCAACATACTGTTTTAGGCAAAAAACTTGTTTCACATATTAGCTGTTTTAGGCAAAATCGTGGCTTAACAGATTTGCCTAAAACAGCAAGCTGTTTTAGGCAAAATCGCACCTTGACAGTTTTGCCTAAAACAACTACTGTTTTTACAGATTTGCTTAAAACAGCTAGCTGTTTTAGGCAAAAATTTGTTTACCCATTTTATGGATTAATTTGACTTTAAATAAAAGTCCAAATTAATTCCCAATACAAAATTTAAATATTTTAAGCCCAATGCTTTGTGTGCGATCCTATAGGTCCGTTTAATGTTGGCAATGAATTAATAAATTAATTCAAAGGCTATATATATTCTCTAGCAAGATATTATAGCATTCCAAATTAAATGAAAATGCATATGGCATTTAGTGACCTAATGCAATTTTGCATAGTCCCTTACCCATAAATATCAGAATTAATATAAGGCATGAAACTAGTCATCCTTATATATATTAATTCCTTTCTTGATATTCCAGTGACACTGAACTCTCAGATAAATAATGATTACTCATTATTTCATCTCGGTATGGCCATACACTTCTCAGTTCACTGATCAAGTGGCCGATGATATTTTCTCTCTTAATGAGAAGGGTAATCCCTTCACTTCTCTCATGCTCTCTAACATGAATCAATGCATACCCAATCATACCCGTACTTGTCACTCTGTTACGAGTACGTTAGGTGTATGTCAAAGTACACAGTAATTCATAAAGAGTTTCATAGAGATTTCAGGTCTAAGAACTCCGATACAAAACTTGCATATGAGAAACACTAATGACTTGTACCATGTAGTGTTCTCATGAGCGGATCGTATCCAGATACCATGTTCTTTAACATATATCTATGATCTCTGATTGACACTCTTGTCCTAATGATCCGTAAGACAGAACTCATAATATCAAAGGGAGCATACTAGTCTTAATTCATTGTTATTCCCATAATAATGAATGACTAGGGATGTTTTGAATGAAGTCTCATTTGTTTCAAGGTCTTACAACCATATGCCTCACACATGATAACTTAAACCGAAACGACATTCTTGGATAGTTTTATCAATTGATATGCATAGGAATACAAAAGATAAAACAAATGCCTCATTTTATTAACTAAGTGTTTTATTACAATGTATTGGGGCTAGGGCTTACACTAACAATATTTGCATGCAATAGACATCTCACATCATGAACACCTTCATGATTGCCTTTGCACTATGTTTATAATATCTAGGACTTCATTTATTAATTTAAGATTTACAAACTCATGTATTTAAATATAGCAGTAATAAATGAATGATGCCTTTTATTAAGAATATAAATTTCATACATATGAAAAACATCCCTATTACATGGGCTCTAGGGCATACTCTCTAACAATAACACGAATAGAAGCAGTACTAATGATAATAAGAACAATGGTAAAAGAAGCAACAAAGAAATAGAACAGCAAAAAAGTGGAAATGAATTAAAAGCATCAAATTGCATGGTCAAATTAAATAAATTCCATGCAAAACAAAGTAGATGCCGCTCACCAAGTCCCCAGTTAGTGGTTCATGTGTACATGTATCTATTATTATAATTACGAAAGCTAGTAATTGTAAATATACATATCACTATAATCATATACTTTCTGATGATAACATTTAAGCACAAATATGTAAACATATTCATGTTATTTCGAATAAGTCATAAACAACATGCCTCTTCGCATGCCTTATTTAACATGTATTTATAAATTCATGTATAACTTTACATTATGGGGCTATCACATATCCATATGTTTATACTATATTAGATATCAATTCATCATTGTCGATTAACCTAAAGTTATTTATCTTTCATCTTAAAGCAGTCCCATATCATGATTATATATACATATCAAGTTTGAATTGATCTCAATAATTCAATCTTTAGTGTTGGTGTTTGCAAAATACTGGAGAATTGTATTGAGGACAAAGAGGAAAAACATATAAACTTTTAGAGTTGAGGTCGCGAGTGCGACGGCAATTGCAGATGCAACTGAAAAGGCTTGTAGGTGAAAAAAGTAATAGAAGAAGAAGCAATGAAGAAAATTGGCTTGAGCTGTAGCAAATGCAACATGAGTCATATGAACAAAAATATCGAGATGTTTACTATTTTATTTACAAATAACTAACACAACCAAAAATTCATTTTTACATGATTATGATACTTTTCCCAAAGTTAATTTTTCAATAAAACATTATCGACTTTCTGATTTAACATAAAATGCCTTAGCAAATCAATTAGAGATACATTTAATTCAAACTCTAAACTCTAATTTCTTTATAAACAATGTAATGTAGTCTCCTTGTAAATCTTCCAGTTTGTTGTAGCAAAACATTGATTTAGCCTAACCACAAGGGAATAACATTTAAACTAAGATCTCCCTTCGATTTAAAACTCATATACATTGAGATCCTTAGGCTTTATTTTGATTAATTAACTCCATTGTTCAACCATACTTAGAAATAATCACCCGCAATGTCTCTATGGTAATTTCAGTAACATAGTTATATTTTCATCACCATTTCATAGAATCTCATATGTGCACTTCAATATCAGCTCATAGTTCTCATACCATAGCCAAATTCAACAAATATCAGTTCATAGTTCTCATACCATAGCCAAATTCAACAATCTTCTTTCCACCTTTCATAACCTCTTTCCTTTTGTTTTTGATCACCTCTCATTATGCAAAAAATCCATACATGCTTTGTTTCCCAACATTACCTTTACATTCAAATGGATCATCGTGATAAGAAATAAGATTAAAGAGATAGGTAATGTAATGAACCCATTACCTTTATACAAATCCAACATCAAAACCTCTTTATCAACCCTATTATAGCAGAATTCTTGAGAGTTAATGAAAGAGAAATGCAAATATTTTTGAGAGAGGAAGATGAAATCTTGAATTTTCTCCCTTAAAAATGCTGACCAAGCCATTTAAATCCCACTAACAACTCTTTCTCTCTCCCATATGCAAAGTTTAGCAAATTAAATGGAGAAAGGAAGTTCCTTTAGCTCCCTCTCATTCTTTTCTCATTTAAAATCTGCCTTACATTTTCTTTCTTTCAAATCTAACACTACTTAATCTTTTTTCCTTTAATTTTGACCCCAAAGTTATCTTTCCTCTTTTAATTGTACCCTAAATATTAGCATGCTTTAATACCTCACATATAACATAACATAAAATTATTGATTTACCCCTTTATGATCCTAATCTATATTTAATTGATTTAATTAAATATTAATCAATTATAATAGCAATTGTCCACGCATATTTCTACTAGGGTCGAAGTTGGGGCCTTACAATTCTCTCCCTCTTAAAGAATTTCATCCTCGAATTTTATACATGTTTTAAATAACTGTGGATATTATGCCTTCATGAATGACTCAAGCTCCCAAGTTACTTCTTAGACACCATGATGTTGCCAAAGCAATTTGACAAGAGGAATTTGTTTGTTCCATAACTTCTTGATTTCTTTAGCCATAATCTCTCCCAATTCTTCATCATATGAGAAATCAATCTAAACTTGAATATTTTGTATTAATAGTGTGAGAGATTCATCCAAATGATATCCTCAAAGCATAGAAATGTGAAACACATCATATAATTTGGCTAATTCCATAAAAAAGAGCAAATTTGTAGGCTATTGGTCCCACTCTTTAAAGAATTTCATATCGACCAATATATCTTGGGCTAAGTTTTCCATTCTTCCCAAATCTTAATACTTTCTTCTAAAGAGGTACTTTCAAAAATACTTTATCACTAACTTGATACTCTATATCATTCATCTTTAAATATATATATATGAATTTTGTTTGTCACTCAATATTTCCAATCCCTTTTTAATAACTTGTACTTTTTCCTTTGTGTCTTTAATAATGTCAGGACCAATTACTTTATGTTTAACCAACTATATCTAATGTAGTATAGTTCTACATCTTCGACCATAAAGAGCTTCATATGGTGCAATACCAATGCCAGACCGATAACTGTTATTGTATGCAAACTCCATTAAAGCAAGATATTTATCCCAACTTCAAAATAAATCTAAAACACATCCTCTCAACATATCTTCTAACACCTTTATAACCCTTTTTGATTGGCCATCTATTTGAAGATGAAAATTTATGCTATAATGAAGATATGTTCCCAAAGCTTATTGTAGACTTTGCCAAAATCTTAATGTAAACCTTGGATCTCAATCCAAAATTATAGATATTGGCATTCAATACAGCCATACAATCTAATTCACATAAAGTTTAGCCAATTTATCTTTAAAATAATCTATTTGAAATAGTATAAAATAAGTTATGTTTGTCAGCTCATCAATAACTACCCATACTCCATCATATATCCTCTGCATGAGAAGCAAAACTATAACAAAATCCATAGTGATATCTTCTTATTTCCATTATGGAATTGGAATGGGATTCAACAATCTTGAGGGAAGTCGGTGTTATACTTTCACCCATTGGCAAGTCAGACACTTAGAATCATAATCCACTACATCTCATTTCATGCTAGACCACCAATAATATTGCTTCAAATCCTGATAAATCTTAATACTGCTAAGATGCATTATAAACACAGAATTGTGTGCATCTTGCAATAATATTCTTTTCAATTCCTTATCATCTGGAACATATAACATGTTTTGATAATATACAGTCTGATCTTCTATTATAGAAAACTCTGGTTAATTCCTCTCAAATAATGACTATATAATCTTTTGCAACCTCTCATCCTTCTTCTGAGTATCAATCATTATCTACCTCACATTAGGTCGAGCCTTCAACTGAGCTATCTATTTACCTACTAATCCAAACTTCCATCAACACCATTGTAACATTATAACTGCCATTATCTTTCATCTTAAGGCATCAACCACAACATTAGCTTTACCCGGGTGGTAATCTACTATGCAGTCATAATCTTTGAATAACTCTAGCCATCTATGCTACCTCAAGTTAAGTTCCTCTTTAGTGATAAAATAATTTAGACTCTTATGATTTGTATAAATTCTACAACTTTCTCCATATAAGTAATGTCACCAAATTTTAAAAGAAAACAATACCGTAGGCATTTATAAATAATGTGTAACATAGTTTTGCTCATGTTGTTTCATTTCCCTAGATATATAAGCTACCAACTTGCCATCTTGCATGAGCACACATCCTAATCCAATTATGAAAGCATCATTATACATAGCATACTTTTTGTCAGAGACTGACTATGTTAAAACTGAAACTTCTGTTAGCATCTTTTTTAACTGTTCAAAATTGGCTTGACATTGATTAGTCCACTTAAATTTTACATCTTTCCTCAATTGGTTAGTAAGAGGATAAGTAAAATTGAAAATCATTTCATAAAACTATGCTAATACCTTACTAATCATAGAAAACTTCTCACTTTATATACATCCCGAGGTGATCTCAAATTCAAAATAGCCTCAACTTTAATTGGATCAACTTTAATACCCTCATCTAACATAATGAGACGAAGGAAAGAAACCTCCTTAAGCCAAAAATCACACTTGCTTAACTTGGTAAATAATTGATCCTCCCTCAAAGTTTAAAACACAATCCTCATATGTTTAGCATGATCAACTTTATTTCTAGAATAGACCATTACATCATCAATAAACACCATAACAAATTGGCCTAAATAATGTTAAAATACAATATTCATTAGATCAATAAAAGTAGCTGGTACATTTGTTAACCCCGAAAGGATGACTAGGAATTTTTAATAATCATACCAGGGTTCTAAATGTAATTTTTTGAATATGCATATCCTTTACTCAAAGTTAATAATATCCATATCATAAATTGATATTTGAAAACACACTCGTACCTTTCAACTAATCAAACAAGTCTTCTATTCTTGGAAGTGGATACTTATTTTCACTATTACTTTATTAAAATGTATGTAGCTTGTGCACATTCTCAATGACCTATCCTTTTTCTTAACAAACAAAATCGGTGCACCCCAAGGCAACACACTAGGCATAATAAGGCCTTTGTCTAGCAACTCCTATAATTGTACCCTTAACTCCTTATGGTTTAATAAGGCCATTCTATGTGGTACATTAGAAATAAGAGTTATTTAAGGTAGAATTTTATGGACAACACCACTTCCCTTTCAGGTGGAAGACTAGATAAGCCATTACCTATAGCATATCATTAAGCTTTACTTTCCCCCTTTTAAAATCCAATACCAGTGCTCGAAATGCTTCATACCCCTTGCTAAGAAATTGCCTGGCTTGCTTGGATGACATCACATTTTCTAAAAGCTTAGTTTGAATACCCTAAACTGTAACTTCTTTACCATCATATTTAAGTGTTACTATCTTTGCCTCGTAATTAAGCACTGCATGATGTTTTGATAACCCATTCATAACAAATATAACATCGAGCCCTTGAAATGGTAGTAACTAAAAATTCCTTTCCTTGAATCATAATGGGATAGTCTTTGTATACTTTATTAACATAGACATTATGTCTCAATGGGCTAGTTACACAAGTATCATAATCCAATTGATGCACAGTTGACATATTTCTACCTATACCCCGATACAAATATTAGAATGAGTGCAACTAGGATCTATAAATGTATAAATATTAGATAAAAAAAAAGAGAAAATACCGGCCATAATTTTTGGTGTATCATAAGCCAGTCCAAGAATAATAGGTACTGTAGGCCGATTAACCAACTTAAATACATTTTTTTGCTATGATTCAAATTTGCTTGATCCACCATGCTCTCTTCCGCAGCCTTTACTAGTTAGGGGTGCATTAGAAGCTCCCCTACTATCCTACTAAATAGATCCTTACCCTTGCTTCGAAGGACAGCTCGGTAAGTAGCGATTAGTCCTACCACATCTAAAACATGCACCTGACAAGTTCTTACAAATGCCCCAATGCTATCTTAAATAGTGAGGACATTCTCATGGCTGACCCTCACTCTGCCTCACTATTGCTTTTCTACGAGATTTAGTTACTAAAGATGATCCTTGCCATCTTTGTTTATAGTAGGACTATTAATAGACTCAACTAGTTGATTTTCTTATATTTCTCTAAGTTTTTCCCCATTTGAAAATCCACCTTTAGCGTCATTTCTTCAATGTTCCCTCTCTTTATTAACCAACTCATTCTTCTCTATATGCATAGCTGCTTGAAAAAATGGATAAAAATCCACCACTTGTACTGATGTTGGTTCGATCAACTTTTTTTTTATCTAATTATTTAATCCATCCTCAAAATGATGGAATTTTAAAGCTTTAATTGAAACACTCTAATCTAATGCCTTTATCATGTATCATGTTATGCCTTTCAAACATATAATGGTAGGTTATTAACCCAAAGCTGTATACATTTATCATATCAAATAGTCTATTTATATAGGTACCTACGCATCAATTACGTATTTCCCATAACTTCAGTCTTTTAACTATGTATGCATATTGGCTTATTCCATCACATACTCATCAATTTCCAAGTTAGTTATAACTATCTTAACTTCATATTTTATCATGCATAACATTTATCGATTGATCTAGCATATTTATAACTAAGCATTTTAGATACTACATGCATGCATGCTTTAACATTCTTTTACTAAACTTATTACATCACTTACTTCATATTACAATTTAAATATTTTATAGCCCTTGTTATACATATTAAATGTGCAAAAGAACTAGCACCAAAATATAACAAAAAAGAATCCTACATCAATTTCTACGACTTAGGTGTTGGCCTATCCTAATGTAGAGATCGTTCTTGAGCATAGGCTTTTACAGCAGTACCTACATGGATTAAATAACCCATGCTAAACTATAAAGCTTAGTAGGGATGCTAATTTTGAAAGACAACCACTCATAGCGATTGTCGGAAACATATAACATACAATAGTTGATAATAACATGAATAACATATTTCAAATAAATAAATGACAGAATAAAACCTCATCATTAACAATCAGATCTCATATTTATATTCACATGCTTAAAATTAAAGCATAACATAATAGGATCAGTATCAAAAGTATCCAATTATCACATGTGCAATGGGAATATAGTTAAACATATTATCTCATGTATTATGCTTTGTTTATCTAATAGTCAACAGTAACGTAATATCACAATAGTTTAGCCTGCTTAAGTTCTAAAGGTGGATAACGGTCGACTGTGGCAGCTGCAATATCCCTATACGCACCTATTTATCCAACAATTGAACTCTAGTAGCAGGCAAAATAATTTTTGAGTTTATTTTGTATATATATATATATATCATACTTGCACCAATATCATGTATTTTGCTCATGTATGAATATATCATCATAATTATTCCTCTAATGTACAACATGTATTCATGCACGCTTAAAGTAATACAAATATTTATGTTTGAATATACATATCATCATGAACAAATACTTGAATGTTTTATCTTAAGTTATGTCAAGTGTTCGTACCCTTGCTAAAGCATCATTTATTTTAATACCATCTAACATAATTCATAACATGTTCTTTAAGCTTATGACCAATAACTATCATATGTTTACATCACATGCCATCTTTCTTTTATTAAATATTAAATAGAAGAATGTACTTGTTTGTCACTAATAATATCACATCACGCCATTTAGTTTCTTTTATCATATAATATCTTGAGAATTCATTGAACATCCTTTAACTAAATATATGTATAATTCAGTATTTTACTCATGCGAATGTTTGACAAGCTATGATTTTATATATGGTATGTAGGGGTGTCAAAAGAAATAGCATAAACTGTACACTATACCAACAAGTCGCAAGCGTGACCTTGGTCGCGAGCGCGATAGAAGCGAAAGTAGCATTTCACGTTAGTACATTGTCACGATCACGATCAATGTCACGAGCGCGACATACCCAGATTAAGCAACTTATAACAATTTTTCACTTCGGTAATTCCTGTATAGATTCCATTTTATGCCTAATTAACATGTTTAAGTTTTACTTCATTAAAGCCCCTATTTCATGTTTTTAAATTTGTAATACTTCTAATTAATACATTCCAAAGAAATTCCATAAATTTACCATCCACACTTAATATGACAAAGTCTTATAACTCATCTAATTCACGTTATTATCATGCTAAGTTCCCTTATAACACTGAAATTATATGACCATAAGAAACTATCAGGGAAGCATAAATTCCTACTTCATTTTTCACATGCATTAACACTTCAATGATTATAACTAAAGATTTTTAATTTCATTTGCTCTAAATTTCATGTGCTAGTTTAAGTGGTTTCATAACTTCCACAACAATAGTTGACAACTAGTTCTCTATTTCCTTTAATTCAAAATTTCAATCAAACACAAAAAGCTAAGAATGCTCTAATACCATACCTTGGCCTAACTTCCCTTTAGCCAATTAATCTTTAGCAAGACCTTTTCCTTTATCTCTTATACCTTATCCTTCTTTATCTACAATATAAATCATTCTCTAATCCATCATTTTCAGCAGCTATTCTCAATCGAAATCCAAATAGAGAATGAAGAAGAAGAAGATGATAATAATAATGATAACCTAAATTAAAAACCATACCTCAATTATCTACATCAATATTTTCTTGAACAACCCTCATGCATGAAATTGTCTTCATGAATTTATAGGTAAATTGAGAGATAAGCATAAAATTGTAAGAGATGAAAATGAGTTCTTTCCTTTGGTGCCGTCCCATTCTCACCTTTCTCTTTCTTTCCACTAAAACATACATATGTATAGTGCCATGGTAAATATCCTTCTTGGTCCTTCAAGATTTTGCATGTCACACCATAAACACACATTTCTTTGCATGCTATAAATTGTCCCCACCAATTAATCTATTTCATAAATCAACCCCACCATTTATCCCTTTCCTTAAATTGGCCTCTCCATTATTCTTCAATTAACAATTGACTCCTAAAATGTCATAATTACAAATTTACCCCTAATCAATACTTTATACTCCAAATATACCCCCGATTAATATTAAACCACACTATTAAATTTTATTTTCATGCAATTAAAATAATAAAAACATAATTTATCCCTTGTCCCATACTTATATGAATTTCTCATTTAATTTTTAGTCTCAATCAAATAAAAATCCCTCTCAAATCATTAAATTTCAATTAGGGTTATGTAAGGGGTCTCACATTAATCAACATTGATTCCAAAATATATTTACATAAGTGGCTAAATTCTTTCTCATATTTTACCACAATCATCATTTTCTATATCAAATATAGAAACTGCCTCAACTTTTATTCTTGATATACTTTAGTAGCATACTTTTTCCTAAATAATGCTTCAAAATATCCCCATGTAATTAGAGCTAGTATTTGAGGCTGTTTAGGTATTAGTTTCCACACAACATAAGGCACCTTATGACTATCTAGGCAATTAATCTCATCAAATATCCTTTCAACCTTTTCTAACCAGAACATAGTTTCCTTGATTGCTCAAAGGTGGTACCCAATAATTCCTTTACACCATGCTTCCTAATCTCACCTATTGGAACATTAGGGATAGTTATCAGTTGTATGATTTAGGCTATATCTTGAGAAAATTTTTTTTACAATGCTTCTTCAGGAACAGCAATAGGAATCTCATATCAATTGGAGGTTGAAGATCCTAGGTTTGAGTGGTTTGTTCCAACTTGGCAAATTACTTTTAGCTAATTCTTCTACAGCCTTTTTAGATCTATCCCTCTACAATCTATAAGAAAATAGGGATGTCTACAATAAGCCAACATCACACTATACCATATAACATAATCCTAAACTGATATTAACTAAAAATGACTCAACCTTAGCTCTAATATCAAATTTTATAACACCCATATAAAATAACCTATTACTACATAACTAATGTTGGATTATCATACTTTACTCAATTATCTTATCATTTTACAAATTATTACCCATTTCCCATGTTGCTATCTCTAATCACATACCATATTTCTTTGTATGCTACCATACATCATTTGATGTAAGTGTTACTTTTGTTCATAGGTATATACATATAAGTTTATAATTAGAAAAGGCAATCTTATTACATCTCACAATTACTTTATCATATACATCCATGCATATACTAGCTTTGATATAAAAATTATACAAAACGATAACCCAAAGGACATCGTACCGAAATATTTTTCAATGGGCATATGTTGGCCCTCTTAATGCAAAAGCACATCCTTGAAAAAATTTTTAACTGTAAATCTTACATGAAAAAACTCATGCTAGGCTATAAAGCTTAGTAGGGAACAAATCAATATAGATTACCACACACAACGGTTATCAACAAAAACACAACATGCTTCAAGTTATCATATAAGATTTAATTAATAATAATAGTAAAACAAAGTACATAATTAAAAGGATTAAATGGAAATCAATATTGATAATATGAAATAATAATATAAGTCATTGATAACATTGGAACATTTATGTTCTTATTACTTGTACTAAAATTAGCCTACCTGAGTTTCAATGGTGTTGATAATGAAAATGGTAGATACTCATATGTATCGATCATGTAAATACCCATAGGTATTAAGTTTGATAGATATCTGAAGATATCAAAATGATAAACCCAAATAGGGTCAAATGGTTATCCCAAGTAGGGATGACGTGTAAACTCAAATAGGGCTAGATGATAGCACCTGCAACTCTATCCTTATATGTATGCCTATCTATCTATAATTAAACTCTATTTGTAGGCATTAGCTATTCATATATATTTCATTTACCATGTTTGTCCTTATACTGTATAATTATGCATATATAAAATCATATATAAAGATATACAATCTCCGGTATCAATATTAATAACTGTAAATGTACATATTACTGTAATCATATACGTTTTTATGATAACATATAAGCATAAACATGTAAATATATGCATGTTATTTTAAATAAGTAATAAACAACATGCTTGTTCACATGCGTATTATATAATATAAATTTTTAAATTCATGCATAACTTTACGTGATGGGGTTATCATATATCCATATATTTATACTACATTAGATGTTAATTCAGCATTGCCTATTAACCTAAAGTTCATTATCTTTCCTTGTAAAGCATTCCCATATCATGATTATATGTACATATCAAGCTTGAATTGATCTAGATAATTCTCTTTGGGGTTGATATTTGAGGAATACTAGAAAATTACTTTAAAAGATAAGAGGAGAGTCATATAACTATTCAAGTTGAGGTTTTGAGCAAAATAGAGATCCTAAATGTAATTGAAGAGGCTTACAAATGGAGAAAGTAATAGAAAAAGAACTAATGAAGAAACTAGGCTAGAGCTATCATAAAGGCGATATGAGTCTTCTGCATGACAGTATCAAGGAGTTTACCATTCTATTTACAAAACCATAGCATAGCCAAAAATTTAGTTTTACATGTCTATGATACTTTACCAAAAGTTTATTTTTAAGTAAGGCATTATCAACTCCATGATTCAGTAAAAAATCCTTTAGAAAATGCATTTAATTCAAACTCTAATCTCTAATTTCTTTATAAACATAATAATGTAGTCTCCTTGTAAATCTTCCTACTTGTTACTACAAAACATTTATGTAACCAAATATAAGTTCATAGTTCCTATACCTTAGTTAAAATCAATAATCTTCCTTCAACCTTTCATAATCTCTTTCCTTTTTTTCTTGATCATTTCTTCTTCTATAGAAAATTCATACCTGCATTATTTCTCAACATTACCATTCTATTCAAATGCATCACAATAACAAGAAATAATATGAATGAGATAGGTAATGTAATGAACTTGTTACCTCTAAACAATTCCCACTTTAAAACCTTTTTATCAACCATATTATAGCAAAATTTTTGAGAGTTAATAAGAGAGAAATGCAAATCTTTTAGAGATAGAAAAGAAAAAGATTAAATCCGGAATTTTCTCCATTGAAAATGCTAACTATCAATATAAATCCCACTAATAGATATTTCCCTCTCCTATATGCAAATTATAGCAAATTAAATGGAGAAAGTAAGTTTTTTTTAGCTCCTTTTCATTCTTTTCCAATTTAAAATATGCCCCACATTTTCATTCTTTCAAATCTAACCCTATTTAATCTTCTTTCCTTTAATTGTTGATGCTAAAGTTATCTTTCATCTTTTAATTATACCCTAAATGTTAATATGCTTTAATAACTTACATGATCAAATAACATAAAATTATTGATTTACCTATTTATGATCCTAATTTTGATTTAATTGATTCAATTTAACATTAATTAATTATAATATCAATTAGCAATGTATATTTCTACTAAGTTCAAAGTTAGGGCCTTACATGTGAGCCACTTCTCGGTGAGTTGTTTCTTGCACTCACCATTAACTTAATTATTTTCTCCATTTTCAGTCTATCGATGCCCTAACCTGGAATGGTCTTTAATTTTTAAGCATGTAAACATAATTTTTTAGACATAGTGTCTTCTAAACATTTGTTATCCGATGTTCGATCTTTCAATAGACCAAAAATTCATCCAATTTTACCTATATACTAAGATTTGTGGCAAAAATATTCAAGAAGTCTCCTAAGCAATTTTTGATGACATAATTAGTCCTTTAACATTGAAAGATTTTTAGGAATGATGATTATAGAATTAGGACAAACCCTCTTCATGAAAGTTATCCAAAATTAAATCTATTCTCATCTAAAATTTGATGAACTTAGAAAAAAGTTCCAGGAAAAAAGTTGTGCCTAAATTACTATAGACTAGACAGAATAAGAGGGCAAATTCTATTTATGAAGGTTTATAAGTTGAGATAAGGGCAAAATACCAAGGATAATTTGAGACTTCTTGACTCATTTTTTTTATTAAAGAGATAAACGGATGGAGCTTGAGAAAAATAATTTTTAAAGCATAAAAATTGAAAAAAGAACTTTACATTTTTTTATTGGCTATATTATAAGATGCATCATCAGCATTGGGTAACCTTGATGAGAGCTAATTAGGTCTTAATGTCTATATACATATTCCAATAAAAAGATTTGAAACTATGACAAAGGTAATTGATGGACCTTTCTAAGGACTATTATTGTGAAATATTGTACAATTTAAGCTAGGCTAATGTAGTAATAGATGCTTTATGTTGAAATTTATTGGGATTTTAGATTACATTAATGTAGAGAGAAAGCCACTCATTTAGGAAATGCATTAATTATGTGTTAGTGGGGTTATGTTAGAGCTTAAGAACTTAAGGTTTTACTTGCATATTTCCACATCAAATCTACTTATTGAGTATAACCAAAACATCTTAAAGTAAAGATCCTCAATTATGCAAATGAGATGAGAACTAGAAAAGCTAAAGAACTTCGGTTGGATGATGTAGATGGTTGCTTAATGTATGGTTCTCAGCTTTATGTCCTATCGTTGGATGACTTACATAATAAAATTTTGCAGGAAGCACATTTTATAGCATACAATATGCATCCAAGATCCATTAAAAAGTATCAACATCTTAAAAAGTTTTATTAATTGAATGGTATAAAGAAAGATGTAACAAAAATTGTTTTAAGTTTTTAACCTAACAAAAATTTAAGATTGAGCATAAAAAGCCAATTGAGTTCCTACAATAGCTTTTAATTCCATAATTTAAGTGGGAAATAATAGCAATGGCTGGTTTGCCTTAGACTCGAAATAGATATTATCCCATTTGAGTAATTATGTACATATTAACTAAGCTAGCGCACTTCATTCTGGTGAAAACAACATGTTGTGGGGTAAACAAAACTAGGAAGAGAGCTAAAGTGTTTGCTATAGAGGATAATCAAAAGCACTATACCAACATTAGGTCAATATCTTAGGTGTTGGAATAGCTGAGCAAAGAAGGAAAGCTTCAACCATTGCCATCGAGATCTGTAAATAGTTAAGGGTTGCCCCATCATAGTTAAGATCAATACTACACTTACCACCAGCACAATGATTAATTGTTGTGATTCTCGCACTAAAAGTGAGGACAAAGGGACTATAGTGTCCATTGATATCTGGAGTTTAGCCAGTGATAGTGAGGAGGAAGTGAGGGAAGAGAAGAGAGTGAAGGTAGTCATTAGGAGTGGAATGGTGGTCCTAAAGATTTAAAAGGAACAAGCTCTTCTCACTAGGAGTGGAATGGTGCCACTAAAGATTTAAAAGGAACCAACTCTTAATTCAGTTCCTAGAGAGAAAGAAGCAGAGGAAAATTTGATAATCAAAAAGTTAAAGAAGACATAGGCCAGATTTACATTTGGGATTTATTAAAGCGATTTCTATCACATATGAAAAAATTAGTTAAAGCTTTGAGTGATTCTACTATTGTCATTACCATTTCACCTTTTAAGTTGTTACAATAGTTCAAGGGAGGAATAAGAGAGAATGTTATGTATTTTGATGTTGAACTACCTATTGAAGGTGAAAAGCACAATCGCTTTTTTTATATCAAAGCTAAAGTGGATCGTAAACACACAATATGTGTGATGGTGGATGATGGGTCTTTATTCAAAGTGTTTCCTTTGCTTTTAATTTTTACTTTTGGGCTGAATAAGAGTATGCTAAACAAGTATGATTTGACCATTTCTACGATGATAACATAAGGAGGTAAGCTATTTGGACCTTTAAAGTTATAGTGAAGATGGTATTTATTAAAATTGAGGCTACGTTTATGGTGCTCCCAATCCTTGCCAACTTTTTCATACTGCTTGAAAGACCATTGTCCTATAAATTAGGTGGAGTGCCCTCTATTATGCATTAAATGATCAAGATACCTGAAGAGGGTCAGGTGGAACCATCAAAGTTGCAAGAAAGAACCAGGCATTTGTGCTGGAGATAGCCAAGCAGCCTTTTAGTGGGTTTCATATATCCATAATCAACAATGAATAAGGTGAAAGTAGCTTTGGTGGTAGTCCACAAGTGATCAACATGCGAAAGAAGATGAACTTCCTACCTAAGGCCGATTTGGGTAAGAATTCTCAGATATCGCAAATTGCTATCACTACCAAAGGTCAAAAGAAGAGGAAGGGGTTAGGTTTCACTAGTATTAGTTTGAAGAATAGGGAGAAGGAAGCAACAAAGGGAATTCCACATATTTCTCGAAGTTTTGTGCTAGCTTTAATGATCTACCTTTACTGTTGAAAGAATAAATCTCAGCTGATAAGAGGTGAAGTAATATCAGGATTTGGGTTGTTCAATGATATCTTTGACTATGAATGAGGAATCATCAAGCTAGATAAGGGTTTCTAAGGTGAGGAGATCCTTTTACATCATTCAGCCTAGGATAAAGAAATGCCTAAAGAGATCTTAACAAAGAAACTGCTTGTTTTTCAGGTGAAGGTAAATAAAAGATTGAAGTTAAAGATCCATCCTAGTCAAACCTAGAAGCTAGAGAGACATCTTATGCTACTAAGATTGAAGACAATACTTTCATTGATATTGTTTATGTTATGGAACCTTTTAATGAGAATAATGATTCTTTTTTTATTATATTAATAAGATGAACATATTTGCTTACTTGTTTGACATTTCTTCTAATTTCAATATGCATAATCATGATGATGAATTCTTTATATTAGACATTAACTCAACAAACACGTGTTTATTTAATCTTGAAACAAAAGAAAGACCAAAAAAAATTTATTGGCATCATATATAACTTATGGAGAATGAGAAAATTTAAAAGAATATTAAAAAAGTGAAAAGTCTTTGCTAAGACCTATAAGGACATATTGAGACTAGATCAAGAGATTGTTGAACATGCCATCGCAACCGATCCAGAATACAAACTAGTTTAGTAAAAGCATAAGAGTCTTAGGTTATAATTGAATAAAAAGGTTAAAGATGAAGTAGGGAATAAAATAGAGGCCAAATTCCTAGTGGAGGTTTAATATCTTACATGGTTGGTAAATGTAGTCCTCGTGCCAAAAAAGGATGGAAGAGTTAGGGTTTATATGGACTATATGGATCTAAACAAGACTTAACTAAAGCATGATTTTCCCTTACCTCACATAGATGTCTTGGTAGATAATGCAATTGCCTGTGTAATGTATAGCTTTATGGATGGGTATAATAGGTAAAATCATATTCTAAACAAGATTATATAATGAATTAAGATAGCCTTTATCACTAAATAGGGTACCTACACCTACTAGGTCATGGCTTTTGGGCTTAAAAATATAGGCACCACCTATTAAAGAATGGCAACTAGGATATTAGATTACTTGATTAAAAAAGAAGTGGAGGTGTTTGAATGAGAATGAGACTAAGAAAGTTAAGGAACAGGTACAAGCAGGGGTATGTAGAGCTCACATAAATAGATTAACTTTAGCAAAAAGAAAAGACATTAGTGGTTCTTCTGGCTTATGATGGATATCGATTATTCTAAATACATTAAGGAGTGCCAGTTATTCCAATATTATGAAGACTTAAGTGATGGAAATTATCGATTACATGCATCTCAGACATAAGCGAAATTTAAAATTTTTAACCAATAGATCTTATCTTGCCATGAATTTACAATATACATATTAATGAGAATAATAAAAATCACCTTTGATTTTTGTT
The DNA here is from genome assembly GCA_037975025.1 of Excoecaria agallocha. Lineage (NCBI taxonomy): Eukaryota > Viridiplantae > Streptophyta > Magnoliopsida > Malpighiales > Euphorbiaceae > Excoecaria > Excoecaria agallocha. Next base: position 32,471,999 of record CM075806.1, read on the forward strand.
GAATAGTTGATTTTCCATCTCACTTGGTTGTCCCAAACTATAGTGTCCAAAATTGAACACCACCAATTAGTAATCCACACTAGAGAAGGATTGAATAAACCAACAATGGAGGAATACAAGGGTTGGCCAAAATCCCATGATGCTAGCAAGGGGGGTGGCGGCTAGGGTTGAGAGAGTGAGAGAATGCTTCTTTTCTTTTAATGTTCACTTAACCTTAAAATCCCTATCACTTAAATTTTTATAGTTAGATTAAAAAATCCAACTTCATAATGGGATTGGGCTCTTTAAAATTGATGGAGAAATATTAAATGGGCTTTTGGATTTATTAATAATTTATTTGGGCTCAATTAAATCCAATTTAAATCTTTCATAAAAGAATATGCACAAAACCCACAAACTAGGCCCTTCATGCATACACTTGGATTTAATCACTTAAATGAATTCTAAATCCATCCAAATTAAATATGCTAGCTCAATAACACTTATGAAATATATTTAATTTATTTTGGTCCAAGAATTAGACCTCTAAGGCCTTCTATCAAGGTTTGGCATGTAACCCTTCCTTTGAAGGGTTTTAGTGCCAAAACCATTCTTCTGGGCCTCTTTTAATTTCTCCAACAGATCTATTACTTATTATATCAGGCCTATAACAATTATAGTTCAATAATAATTAATTATGAAATACAATATTTCAATTAGGTCCATTTTACAAAATATTTCTAAAATGTTATGGGAACAATTTTACTGAATCATAATTAATTAAACTCTTTAATTAATTATTATCTTATTCACATCTCTATTCCCATAATAATATCAAATATTATTATCCTTTTTATTTTACTATTTTATCCTTTTCTCTATATGTGTGTGACCTATTGGGTTCCTATCCATATTGGCAGTATAATATGTAATTGTGAGTTCTACTTAAAACTCACATGATTTAAACTTCTTTAAATAATTTTATCAATCCCTATTGATATTTATGATACACTATTATACAAGTCATGATTGTCCTCTAGCTAGGCATCATGACTACCCAAATGTCAGGAAAGTCAAGTGGTTTGACTATACCCATCCATATAAACTGTTACCGTGCAATTACTCCTTTCACCACTCATATCTCAATTAGATTCTGGGTATGGATTTCTGTTAACTCATATAAATCTAATTATGTATGTTCTATTAATTTAACCTTAGATCCCAAAATGTCCTTCATGGATCCCTATCAATCTTGGCATATTACTCTAGCCAGAGATTCTCTGAACAAGGCAATTATAGAATCATGCGAGATAACTTCTCTTAATAAATTTGGGATGGTGAATGCTTTGTCAATCACTTAACTATCTTCGAGTAGGACATTATATACCCAACCTCCTAACTATGTTCACCCTTAGTTGGAAGTAATCAGATATGGAGTCAAAGTATACCACTTACTACTTAAGATAACTTTGGTGATCTCAAGTCCAAGGATACTTGCACTACTGCTGTGAAGAGATTCCTCACTAACATAGATTTAATATCCATGCAAGGATTCTCTTTGCAGGTCTCTGATGAATTTTTTCTTCTAATAAGCATCCATATGTTAGCTTTGATTATCTTCCATAATCATAATTATAAGAACCACTACTCGAACCATTCAAGAAGCATACCATGTGCTAGTCTATCTGAATTAACAATGTGCTATCTTGTTAATTTTATGACTAGGGATATTTAGATATTAACACATTTGTATGTAATAGACATCTCATATCATGAACACTTTCATGATTGCCTTTGCACTGTGTTTATACTATTTAGGACTTCATTTATTAATTTAAGATTTACAAACTCATGTATTTAAACATAGCATTAATAAATGAATGATGCCTTTTATTAAGAATATGAATTCATACATATGAAATACGTCCCTATTACATGGTCTATGGGACATACTCTCTAATAATCTCCCACTTGTACTAAGGCCAATCACTAGTGTCTGTGGACACATAGACTTAGAAAGGTGTTTCCCATGTACCATGGGTGTAAACTCTTTCTTAGAGAGATCCATATTAAACCTCTTCAATATTTTATCTATGTATGTACTTTGAGAAAGATCTAGCAACCTATTGGTTCTATCTCTATAGATCCTTATTCCAATAATATAAGATGCTTCTCCAAGGTCTTTCATGGAGAATTGTTTGGATAACCATATTTTAATAGATTTGAGAACAGAAATGTCATTTCCTATGATTAATATGCAATCCACATATAAAACTAGGAGCACAATGTACTCCCACTGACCCTTTTATATGCATAAGGTTCATCTTTATTATGTGAGAAACTAAACTCTTTCATTGTCTCACTGAATCGTATGTTCCAACTCTTAGAGGCTTGCCTCAATCATAAATAGATCTTTGAGGCTTGCAAATTTTTTGCCATTTCTTGATGTAAACTTTTATGGTTATGTCATATACACATCCTCAGTCAGATTTCCACTTAGGAAAGATGTCTTCACATCCATTTGTAAAATCTCATAATCATAATGAGTTCCAATGGCTAAAAGTATTCTTATAGACTTAAGCATCGATACATGAGAAAAGGTTTCATCATAGTCAATACCTTTTTTTGATGATAGCCTTTTTCTACTAAGCGAGCTTTATGGGTAACTATATTGCCTTTCATGTCTTCTTTTTGAATACCCATTTGCATTCTATGGGTTTTATCCCTTCAGGTGGTTGAGTTAAAGTCCATACTTTATTCTCATACACGGAGTCCATTTCAGATTGCATAGCCTTAAGCCATAAATCATGTTTTGAATTGTTCAAAACTTCTTGATAGCTTGTAGGCTCATTGTCCTCTACTACAATTATGCTTCTATCTGAATTAATGTGAAATCCATATCTCACAAGGATAAAATGTATTATAGTAGATCTTCTAGCATTTTATGTATAATCAGGTTCAACTATAATCTCATCATTATCAAAATTTTGTCTCGAGATCAATCGGTTGATCTACTTCTATTTGTGGGTCTTGAAGTTCACCAAGATCAATTTTACTCCCACTATCCTCTCCTAGGAGAAATTCTCTTTCTAATAAGACAATATGCGTTGAAACAAACACCTTTTGTTTTAAGGGATGATAGAAATAATATCCAAATGTTTCTTTTGGATATCCCACAAATAAACATTTGTTAGACTTAACATCCAGTTTGTTTGACATTGTCCTCTACACATAAGCAGGGCAACCCCATACCTTCATATGAGAAAGTATGGGTTTCTTGTTATTCCATATCTCATATGGAGTAGCATCAACCGATTTACTAGGAGCTCTTTTTAACATATAAACAGTAGTTTCTAGTGCATATACCCAATAGGACTTAGGCAAGTATGCTCAGTTCATCATTGGTCAAACCATATCTAATAGTGTTTTATTTCCCCTCTCAGATACACCATTGTGTTGTGGTGTATATAGTAGAGTACATTGAGATAAAATTCTATTAACTCTAAGATAATCTTGAAATTCTTGGCTTAAGTACTCTCCACCTCAATCTGATCTAAGTGTTTTAATACTCTTGTCAAGTTGCTTCTCTACGTCATTTCTGAATTCTTTGAAATTTTCAAGTGCTTCTAATTTATATTTCATTAGATATATATATCCAAATCTGTAGTAATCATCTTTGAAAGTAATGAAGTAGGAGTAACCTTCTCTGGTATGTGTAGTCATTGGACGATATACATCTGAATGTATTAAATCCAAAACCATTTTAGCTCGTTCTCCTTTACCAATAAAGGGAGTTTTTGTCATTTTCCCAAATAAACAAGATTCACATGTATCAAATGATTCATAATCAAATAACCCTAAATCACTTGATTTTTGTAATTTGGTCATGCGTTTCTCATTTATATGGCCTAAACGACAATGCCACAAATATGAGGTATTTAGATTGTCTTGTTTCATTCTCTTGGTATCCATATCATGCACTTATTTAATTAAATCAAGAACAAATATACCATTCTCAATGATAGCTTTAGAATAAAACATATTGTTCTTAAAAATGTAACAACATTGGTCTTTTAAAGAAATGTCATAATCGTTCAATAAACAACTGAAAGAAAAAATACTTTTGGATAAAGCTAGAATATAATAACAATTATTTAATTCCAATATTAATCCACTTTGAAGAGGTAAATGAAAAGTCGCCACAACTGTTGTAGAGATATTTTGTCCAATAGCTGACTGTAGACATATTTCTGCCTTTCCAACTCTTCTACTACTTTGAAGCCCTTGTAGATCATTACACAAATGAGATCCACATCCGGTATCTAATACCCAAGATTATTTTGAAGCAATAGAATAATTATTAATTTCAATCATATGAATACTCAAAGTAGAAGCATTAGCTTGCTTCTTCTCCTTAAGAGAATCTAGATAGGCCTTGCAATTATGCTTCCAATGACCATCTGTTTCATAATAGAAGCAAGTTCCTTTGGGATTCTCTTTCTTGGCAACCTTCTTCTTGGAAACCCAACCATGCTTTGGCTGTACCTCGGCCATCTTATTCTTCTTTTGCTTCTTGCCTTTAGCGCAAGTGACAAGCATGACACTTTTTGAATCCTTTTTGAAGGATCCATCACCTGTTTTGAGCATGTTGATTAACTCATGAATGGTTACTTGGATCTTGTTCATGTTGAAGTTAAGCATGAAAGGTACAAAAGTTGGAGCCAACGAGTACAAGATTAACTCTATGTATAGATCATTATCCATTACATAGACAAGTCTACTCAAATTCTCAATATACCCATACATCTTTAATGCATGAGTAGCAGCCAAAGTGCCTTCCACCATTTAGCAGCTAAATAGTGCTCGACCAATCTCATATTGTTCAGTTCTTGCTTGAGAAGAATAAAGCTCCTCTAGATGCAAAATGATGGTTCTAGCATCCATCATCTCATGTTGCTTCTGAAGCTCTAAGGACATAGCACCCAGCATCAAACATGCTGCTGCTTCACTATCCTCTATGTATTTTTGATAAGTACCCTTGATCTCATAAATGGCATCATCTTATAGAAGTGGTGGTGGTTATTTATCCAAGACATAATGGATCTTTTCAGCTTTGAGAAAAATTCTCACTTGCCTAATCCAGTCAAAATAGTTGCTGCGAGCCAGCTTGTTATCCAAGATTGATCGTATATTCATGTTTGATGTGTTTATGATGATGACTTAAATGTGAAAAATAAAACATATGAGAGTATGTTCATATATATGTATGCATTAATTAGGTCTTTAATTAATCAATTTACTCCCACTACTTTTTTATGAATCAATAGCCCTTACTATTTAATCTGAGAAAACACGATGGTTTTCTTAGTGAGCCAATATCCAATCCTTGTTATGAAATTTGACCTTTACTGTGGTCAACAAATCAAACTCCATGTCCTTGAAAGGTAGGTATCTCTATACCAATTGTGTCTCTACATAACTATTGGATCATTAGGTTATCAACTCTTGATACATACATATCATATATGCATTCCCTATTCTTGCCTCTAGAACCATTAGCCTTGACTGTGGTCAACAAGCTAATGTGCTGGCTAAGATGGCCCATTTAATTAGATTCGAACATTTTTGATATAATGTGAGCTTAATTGTGGTCAACAACCCACACTATAAAGAACTCTAGTTCTCCTCCAATTACTAGAAGGCTTATATACCTTAGTATTTGTTTGAGGGATTTTAGTTAATTGAGTCTCATCATACATGGTTGGCATACATTGGTATGCATCCTATATCTATCACATAAATATAAGCATACAAATATGGTATAGTTATGGACTTTACTATATTGATCTTCCAGAGAAAAAAGGGAAATCAAAAGGTCAAATGTAGGTAATATGCATGATTCAAACAAGTAAAAATAATTACATTATCTTCAAACTTGTTGGATCTCCATCCGGTCCATCTTGCTCCTTGATAGTAGTCTCCATTTCAAATGCAATGATTTTTCTTCAAGGATTTCTTAGATATATATTTCAAATGATGAAAGAGTGAGAAGAGAAATATTTTCTACAACTTCCTCAAGCAATGCCATTCCCTTCATCTCTCTCTTCTAAAAATTTAACATAAATATATTTGGTGACATGTAAAATCCCTTTTCTAATCCTTTCACTTTTTGTATGTCTCACTTAAACCTCTCACCTTTTTGCATGTTAAACTTTGACCTTTCCATTTATTCCTTCTCTTAAATCAACCTCTTAAATCATTCTTTTATTCATATTTGACACTTAAGATGCCATATTTATAAATTGACCACTAAACTATTACTTCATGCTTTAATTATACCCTTGAATATTATTAAAACAAAATAATAATTTAATTTCTTTCAAGCAATTAATATAATAAAAGAAATTAACATTTTCACATACCTTATATGAAATTCATACTTTTAAATTAATCTTAATTAATTATAACTGCAAGGACCCAAAATAGGCCCTAGTAAAATTCAAAGGCAATTACATGTTATTAAAGTATAATTGAGTGTTTTTCGATAAATTATTAAGAGTTAAGTTATTAATTAGGGCAAAAATGTTATTAATTTATCATTAATTATGTGTTAAATGTGAATTATATGGTATGAATTTTATAATGGCATAATTAAATTATTATGTTGGTATAATAATAATTAAGGTTGTAATTGAAGTGTGAAATATTAGTTAAGGGGTCAATTTTTGATACAAATAAATATTGGGCCAATTGTAATAATAGAATAGTAAATTGGGATGCAATTAAAATAAGATAGAAAGGTTGGGGTCAATGTGGAAGAAAAGGTTTAAGTGGGGATCAATGTAGAACATGCAATTAGTTAGGGGATTAAAAGAGGAATTGTGAGGGACCAAGTAATGTCACATTCCACTTAAACTCTCATGTAAGACAAGTATAAAAGGGGCTTTAGGTGAGGTGGACGACATCTTCATAGTGGAAAAATATAGATTTTTGCATTCTCTCTTCCTCTCCCTCAAAGACTCTAATGATCTCTCTCTACACTCCCTCTCACCCTAAAAGCTATAAATCTTCCTTTTATTTCTCTTATAAATTCGGCCACCAAACTGGCATAAATCCACCTTATTTTCAGTTGTATACATGGATGGTTAGCAAAGATCAAGGCTAGAGGTAGTATTGTGAAGAGCAAAGAGAAGATATTTGTAGAAGGAGTAAATTTCAGGTTTGGGAACATCTTTCTCTTTTTGCATGCATTATTTTATATTGAAATATGGATATAGTGTGATGTTTGGAAATATTATTCAGTTGCATGAGGTTATTGTTGTTGGAATTTTGGATTTATATATGGGAGAGATACATTTTTAGTTGGTGATATGGTTTTCAGAGATATTAATATAAGAATTTTACTTTGCATGTGTTATTTGATTAGTTAGGACAAATAAATTGTTAAAAGCTTGATTTGAGTTTATTTTAAAGTGATGTTAATATATAAAAGTTATAATACAATGTACGAAATTATTTTTGATGAGTAACTTGAAATAAACATCAATCTTTGATGTTTAAATGAACATGCATGTAAGTTTTAAAATTCTAGGTTTGGGTTCACTGGACCTAGTTGTGTTCTTTTGCTAATATCTTGAGTTTGAGAATAGATAATTAGATGATTCTAATTGGGTGTTAAAATAGACATCCAGGAAAAGATTTCAAAAGAAGAAATCACATTCAAATTCTGTTTCTAAATGGGTCATAACCTAGCTAGAAAAGCGGACAAGTGTGCAATCTCGTACTCATGCACAGTCTTCAGTGTTTTAACCATATATTTCAAATTAGAACTGATATTGAGATGAATTTTGATGTTTTAGAAACTAGAAACATAGGGAAACAAAGTTTTAGAAGACCATTTTTGCTTAAAATGTTGTTTGGTGGTCTAAAATAATGTGCAATTTGCTTTAGAAAAACTATCTTCAGAAATTTCAAAGGGTATTTTAGGGAGGCGCGGCCGAGATAGTTTGTCTCAGTCGTGCGCACCTTCTGATGTCAATTACAACCTTTTGTCTCATTTGGGACAAATTTTCTTAGCCATGGCCCTTTCCTTTTATTGTTTTACTTGATTTTTAGCTTCATTAAATATCAACACTTACTCTAACATGTTGAAACACATCTAAAGCATGTCAAAACATGTAATTAAAATTAAAATAAGGCATTAATATGTGAGTTTAGAACATTTAAAATATAAATATGAGAGTATTATGTAATATCAAAATATGAGATTAATATAATGACTTATAGAAACAAAGTTGTAAAGATATATGGTTACAATATAGATGAACCTTCATTGAAGTAGATTAATATATGGAAGTATGAGGGTATGAAATTATAATTATTCTTATATGTGTTATAATATGATTGTGATATGATGTGTGGCCTAAAGATCATATGTTCAAGTATAAGTTTATGATGAGAGGTATGTTTAATTATCGATACTTGAATTACTATATGAATATATGAATTCATATTTAAACACCGAACAATTGTGTACTATAGTATGATTATATGCATGTACATGGTCTAAGATATAAATACATACATGATAGTTAATATTAGAAATGCTACTCATGAATGTTCATTTGATGTTGGAGTATATGAACCAAGAAAATGAAAACATGTCATGTTACCTAGTTGTATACATATCAAAGAATCTAAAGCTACTATATTTAGTTGTATAACTTCTCCTTTAATAGGCTGATATATATATAAAAGTCTAGATGATTATACATGATTCCTATTGATTTCTTGAAATTACTATGATACATATACTTGTATAAAGAAGTAATGTGATTAGTAGAATATATGTGTGCATATAAACATATATAGATATATGTATGATCTTACATGGTTAAGTTCGAAGCTTAAAAACTATTTTAGAGTAATGATTCAACGAATATGTTAAAGTGAAAAGTATGAATATGTCTTTACGTAATTGAAATGACATGACTAAGCATATGTGTTGTTATATGTTAGCATGCTAAAATACAGATCTACAGTGCTGTAGACTAAATTATAGAAATCTTATTAAAGCATATAATGGCAATGTTATATGAGACTATATATACAAGTGTATGCATTAGAGAGGGAGTATCTTGTCATGTGATTGTTACATGATTGAATAAGATTTCAAGTAATAAATAGTAATACCTAACAATGAACATGTTCACAGGTTTACAGAAAGTTACACATGAACGTGTATATGAGTACATTGTTCATAGTTACACGAGAGTATACATGTGTATATAAGAATATGAATGAACTAAAGAAAAGTTAAAGTAAAGGGATTTAACTGTCTGCATTGAGTCTAGGAAGTGGATAGATAGGCATGCCTATAAGGGTACCTTGCAACTATTTCTGAACAGTTTTGACCTAGTTAGGTCCACTTGAATTTGAAAGTTAAAGTGACCCTGTTTGGGTTTAAAAGTTAGAGTTAATTCAAACAAACCCTTTTGTGTTGTAGCTAACCCCCACTTCCTTGTTATTTGATTGACCCCATTTGGGTCCATGTTATTTGATTGATTTGTTTGGCTCCACCGATTTATCATACAGTTTTATCCCTAAAACGGATCACTGTTTAATACCTCCGATTATCTTATTTGTACCTTAGGGTGCCACCATTATAATCAACAGTTTTGTACCTTCGAGTACTACCGTATAACCTGTTATCCACCTCTTTAGAATAGTTCAGGCTTTATTGTCAAAGGTTAAGAAAAGTTTAATAATGCATGCAAATTCTTAGTTGACTTCATATTTTTCTAAATATGAAATTCCTTTTGTTGCATACAAAAACAACATCTAAATGAATGCCTAATAGTATATGTATCTATACTGCTAGTATAAAAAATACATGTTAATTGTTTAATTGATGATTATATATGTGTTCACATTGTTGCATGTACACATTCTCTAACGTGTATTTGTTATTTATAGTGATGATATATAAGTGTCATGTTTGGTTGATAGGCTAATATTTTTATGATAATTCTAATATCTTATAACATGAATAACTTATGGAATATAAAGTAAGTCTATAGTAATTATAATAATCTCATGGTAATTGGATGTGTTGATTTGTTATATCATTTTAATATGTGTATATCCAAGACATACAAGAATAGATGTAAGATAATTTCAATATCCATTAAGATTATTTATAATTGATTAATAAAATAATAATATCCTTAATGGTTGAACTTAAGTCTAAATGATGTTGGAACTTGTATGATTATATATGGTGAATGAAATGTTACTGCAAATTTTACCATTGAACTTTATGAATTTATAAGTGAATGTAAATGTTTAATTTCTTTCATTTATTGAAATAAATCATTGTTATATTTGAGACATGTTGTGTGCTTGTTGACGATCACTGTGAGTGCTTGTTTATCCTGGTATAGTTCCCTACTAAGCTTTATAGCTTAGCACGGGTGTTTCATCCGTGTAGGTTGCTAGGGTGATATTTGCAGCTGGATGGCCAACTCAAGTCAATGACAGAGACTAGTATAGACTTTTATTCAGGCTATTTGTATATTATAAAGATCTTAATCAGTTGTTGTATTTTGTAAAAAGAATTTAATGCATGTTGTAAAGTTTTAATAGTATAACACTCTTAGGTATTAAGTTTGAGTATATGTTCTCTGTATAGTTGGTATATGTTTATGTTGCACAATAAAACACGTGTAATGAGATGGATAAAGTGATATGTGTAGATTATAGGATAAGGGTACTACAATTAGTGGTATCAGAGAACTGGTTTAGCCATTTGTCGGTTATAGGTGTCTAGAGTGGTTATCATAGGAAGCTATTGAGTGTTGGCCAATGCAGATATCCTGGTCTTGATATAGTTTGATTGAAGTGTGATGATTTGATAGAATCTAATAAACAAGATATAAGGATAGTTATATATGGGTAAAGGTATATGACTGAAGTTTTAGAAATGGACTGTATGATAATATTTGCTTGGGGTCTTAATCCCGAATTGAATAGTACAAATTATGAGCATATGAAAGGTATATTGGATTATGAAATATGTATGTTAGAGGGATAAGTATTTATTATTTAATTATGATACATGAGATGGAGTTTTGCTTAGTTGATAAAAGTATCTACAGTTGAAGGTTCTAAGATATCAAGTTGAGGTGTAATTTTGATGCTCTCTATATACCTATCAGTGTTTCCTTATTGAGTAAGGGCAACTGATGAAACATTATACATGGGATGGGGCGAAAACATATACAGCACATGAGAAAATGCATTTGCATTTTATTACATACACAAAAGCATTATTCACGTATAACAAAGCATCAAGCATCATATTACATGTACAGGCCCCAACTGATAAAGAAAACTGACAGGATATATATTGAGTATAGTACTAATGTAATTTTATGATAATATTGATGGAATATGACATGGTATGAATGTGATGATAGCACAGCGGAAAAACAAAAATTTTTATCATACCATACAAATCCAAAGCAAGAATCGAAACATGCAATTTTAGGGTTTAAAACTTACAACTTTTGATGCCTTTTAAAACTTGAGTTTGGTGATGACCAGCAACCGAGATGACTTTATCCACCTTAGATCTTGATCACTAATGCCAAGGAATAGCCTTTTACGCCACTCCCTTTATTCTCACACACACAATTGCACCGTCGGCTTAAAATCGAGATTGCTAGCTCTCTTTTAAGGTATTGTGTAATGGCTATAGTTTGAAGCTACAAAAATTTATTTTGTACTTCTTTAGATTGCTATTACTACCCAATAACACAAGAGAATGAGGAACAATCCTTTCTCCTTGTGAAAAATTGGACCAAAAGAATTAAGAGAGAGAGAGATGAAGTTCACGCCAACCTTAGAGAGAATTAGGGTTTCACGCCAAAACCAACCACTTTCTCCTAGGGTTTTATTTCTTTATATATTATTATCTTTTTGGCAAGTGTTTGATCTGAATTTACTACCTCAAAATCATTAATTCAACCTCAATCACTTCCTAAAAATAAGTAATATATTTTGAATTAAACTTCTTTGAATTTAAAATTCAAATTTGAAATAAAACATAATACATTTAATAAAAGATAATCCTTTTTTGATTTAATCTAAGATAAATGTAATACATAATAATTAACTAAATCACTTAATAAAAGAATTAATCATGTACCGAAATTCCATTGACATTATCTTGGAATTTCGGCCACACCATCCAATTATCAAGTGAATTAATTTAATTAAAATCCTTTAGGCTTTAATACTCAATTAATTAAATTAACACAAGACATTTAATTAATTGAAATTAAACCTTGTGGGCTGAATTTTTCTCTCTCATGGGCCAAGGTCCAATAGCAATCTAATAACCCATTACACACATTAATTTGACTTTAATTAAAAGCTCAAATTAATGCCCAATACTTAATTTAAATATTTTAAGCCTAATGCTTTGTGTGCGATCCTATAGGTCCATTTAATGTTGGCAATGAATTAATAAATTAATTCAAAGGCTATATATATTCTCTAGCAAGATATTATAGCATCCCAAATTTAATGAAAATGCATATGGCATTTAGTGACCTAATGCAACTTTGCATAGTCCCTTACCCATAAATATCAGAATTAATATAAGGCATGGAACTAGTCATCCTTATATATATTAATTCCTTTCTTGATATTCCAGTGACACTAAACTCTCAGATAAATAATGATTACTCATTACTTCATCTCGGTATGGCCATACACTTCTCAGTTCACTGATCAAGTGGCCGATGATATTTTCTCTCTTAATGAGAGGGGTAATCCCTTCGCTTCTCTCATGCTCTCTAACATGAATCAATGCATACCCAATCATACCCGTACTTGTCACTCTGTTACGAGTACGTTAGGTGTATGTCAAAGTACACAGCAATTCATAAAGAGTTTCATAGAGATTTCAAGTCTAAGAACTCCGATACAAAACTTGCATATGAGAAACACTCATGACTTGTACCATGTAGTGTTCTCATGAGCGGATCGTATCCAAATACCATGTTCTTTAACATGTATCTATGATCTCTGATTGACACTCTTGTCCTAATGATCCGTAAGACAAAACTCATAATATCAGAGAGAGCATACTAGTCTTAATTCATTGTTATTCTCATAACAATGACTGACTAGGGATGTTTAGAATGAAGTCTCATTTGTTTCAAGGTCTTAAAACCATGTGCCTCACACATGATAACTTAAACCGAAACGACATATTTGGATAGTTTTATCAATTGACATGCACAGGAATACAATAGATAAAACAATTGCCTCATTTTATTAATTAAAGTATTTTATTACAATGCATTGGGGCTAGGGCTTACACTAACAATCTCCCACTAGCACTAGTCCCAATTGGGCATAGCCCTAAGACCGAACGCTCTCAAATGAGCCTCGTGCAGATTTGGACGCAACTGTTTCGTCAAAGGATCTGCTACATTGTCTTCACTTGCTATCTTGCTAACCTTGACGTCCCCACGATCAATGATTTCTCTGATCAGGTGGTACCTCCTGAGTATGTGTTTGGATTTCTGGTGTGACCGTGGCTCCTTTGCCTGTGCGATGGCCCCGTTGTTGTCATAGAAAATTTCTAATGGATCTAGGATGCTTGGGACCACTCCTAATCCAGAAAAGAAATTTTTAATCCAAACAGCCTCTTTTGCAGCCTCACTTGCTGCAATATACTCAGATTCTGTAGTTGAGTCGGCAACGATTTCTTGCTTCGAGCTTCTCCAGCTGACAGCACCACCGTTCAAAACAAAAACAAACCCAGATTGCGATCTAGAATCCTGAGTGCTGGTCTGAAAAGTAGCATCGGCATAACCTTGTATGACGAGCTCTTCTTGACCACCATACACTAAGAAGTGATCCTTAGTCCTTCGCAGGTACTTCAGAATCCCTTTTACAGCAGACCAGTACTTCTCACCAGGGTCTTGCTGAATCCTACTGGTTATACTCAGTGCATGAGCAACATCCAATCTAGTACATAACATAGTGTACATGATAGATCCAATAGCAGATGCATATGGGATTCTACTCATGTTGTCCCTTTCCTCTTTGGTTTTAGGGCACTGTTCTTTAGTCAAAGGAACTCCCAAAGCCAAAGGTATGTACCCTTTCTTTGAGTCTCCCATACTAAAATGCTTTAGTACTTTGTCTATGTACTTTTCTTGACTTAGTCCCAAGAGCCGATTCGATCTATCTCTATAGATTCGAATACCAAGTATTGTCTCGGCTTCACCTAAGTCTTTCATTGAGAAACATTTTCCCAACCATTGCTTAACCTTTTGCAATGTTGGAATGTAATTCCCAATGAGAAGGATGTCGTCCACATATAGGACCAAAAATACTACTATGCTCCCACTAACCTTCTTGTACACACAAGGATCATCTTCGTTCTTGATGAAGTCAAATTCTTTGACTGCCTCATCATAACGAAGATTCCAACTTCAGGATGCTTGCTTTAATCCATAAATGGATTTTTGAAGCTTGCAAACCTTCTTAGGATGCTTGGGATTGACAAAACCTTCAGGCTGTGTCATATACACATCCTCAAGTAAGTTTCCGTTGAGGAAAGTAGTTTTGACATCCATTTGACATATCTCATAATCATGATATGCAGCTATGGCAAGCAAGATCCTAATGGATTTGAGCATGACTACAGGCGAAAAGGTCTCGTCATAGTCTACACCATGAGTTTGTCAAAAACCTTTTGCTACTAGTCTACCTTTGTAGGTCTTATCAGCTTTGAGTTTGAATAGCCACTTGCATTCAATTACCTTAGCACCTTCCGGTGGATCAACCAAGGTCCAAACCTGGTTATCGTACATTGATTGCATCTCAAATTTCATGGCTTCAAGCCAATTTTCCAAGTCTGGGCTCTCAATAGCTTCTCGGTAGGTAGTAGGATCCTCACGATCTACTAACTCAATAGTGTCACTGTCAGTGATTAGAAATCCATATCTCTCAATCCCCTGACGTACCCTACCGGACCTTCTAGGTTCTTGTGTAATGGATTCTTGTTCCACAAATGGTTGTGAACTTGATCCCATTTCCAACTCATCCTCTATAGGAGTTTGTGGCATTTGAATTTCTCCAAGTTCTACTTTACTCCCACTGTCTTTCTTGAGAAGGAACTCCTTTTCCAAGAAAACAGCCTTACGAGCAACAAATACTTTGTTCTCGGCTTGAGAGTAAAAGTAGTATCCCTTTGTTTCTTTAGGATACCCCACAAACAAGCAGACACTGGATTTGGACTCTAGTTTGTCAGATGTTAATTTCTTAACATGTGCTTCACAACCCTAAATCCTGAGAAAAGATATATTGGGTTCTTTCCCAGTCCATACCTCGTATGGTGTCTTCTCAACTGCATTAGTTGGAGTACGGTTCAATAGAAACACAACAGTTTCTAATGCATAACCCCAAAAAGAGATAAGAAGATTAGCTTGACTCATCATAGATCAAACTATGTCCAACAGAGTTCGATTTCTCCTTTCGGACACACCATTCCATTGAGGTGTTCCAGGAGGAGTGAGCTGTGAAATAATACCACACTCCTTTAGATGACTGTCAAACTCTTGGCTTAAGTATTCGCCACCTTGATCTGATCGAATGGCTTTTATACTTTTGCCAAGTTGGTTTTCTACTTCGTTCTTCAACTCTTTGAATTTCTCAAAAGTTTCAGACTTGTACTTCATTAGATAGACATAGCCATATCTACTGAAGTCATCTGTGAATGTCACGAAGTAGCTAAAACCACCTCTAGCATGTGTACTTAAAGGTCCACATACATCGGTATGTATTAGTTCCAATAAGCCATTAGTCCTCTCACCTTTTTTATTAAAAGGACTCTTTATCATTTTTGCATGCAAACATGGTTCGCATGTGTCATAAGACTCTAAGTCGAATGACCCAAGCACTCCAGTTTTGTGGAGTCTTGAAATGCGTTTTTCGTTTGCATGTCCTAAACGACAATGCCAGAAGTAAGTAGGGTTCAATTCGTTTGATTTAACCCTCTTTGTATTAATGTTGTATAGAGATTGAGTTATAAGAGAAGTGAATTGAGACAAAGTGAGCATCAAGGAAAGTTGGCAGAGATAGTATGGAATGGAAGTTTATAGTTCCAGACATAGAAGTCTAAGAATCAATAGTGGTATTTTTGATCAAAGTATGCAGGTATGAATTTCGATGATAAAATTCCTTAAGGGGGAGAGATTTGTAACAACCCAAAATTGGCCTTAGTAAAATTCAAAGGTAATTACATGTTATTAAAGTCTAATTGAGTGTTTTTGGATAAATTATTAAGAGTTAAGTTATTGATTGGGGCAAAAATGTTATTAAGTTATCATTAATTATGTGTTAAATGTGTGAATTATATGGTATGAATTTTATAATGGCATAATTAAATTATTATGTTGGTACAATAATAATTAAGGTTGTAATTTAAGTGTGAAATATTAGTTAAGGGGTCAATTTTTGATACAACTAAATATTGGGCCAATTGTAATAATAGAATAGTAAATTGGGATGCAATTAAAATAAGATAGAAAGGTTGGGGTAAATGTGGAAGAAAAGGTTTAAGTGGAATTAGTTGGGGGATTAAAAGAGGAATTGTGAGGAACTAAGTGATGTCACATTCTACTTAAACTCTCAAGCAAGACAAGTATAAAAGGGGCTTTAGGTGACGTGGACGACATCTTCATAGTGGAAAAATATAGATTTTTGCATTCTCTCTTCCTCTCTATCAAAGACTCTAGTGATCTCTCTCTACACTCCCTCTCACTCTAAAAGCTATAAATCTTCCTTTTATTTCTCTTAAAAATTCGGGCACCAAACTGGAATAAATCCACCTTATTTTTAGTTGTATACATGGATGGTTAGCAAGGATCACGGCTAGAGGTACTATTGTGAAGAGCATAGAGAAGATATTTGTAGAAGGAGTAAATTTCAAGTTTGGGAACATCTTTCTCTTCTTGCATGTATTATTTTGTATTGAAATATGGATATAGTGTGATGTTTGGAAATATTATTCATGTTGCATGAGGTTATTTTTGCTGGAATTATGGAGTTATATATGCTTCTCCAAAGTCTTTTATGGAGAATTGCTTAGATAACCATATTTTAACATATTGGAGAAGAGAAATGTTGTTTCCCATGATCAATATGTCATCCACATATAGTACTAGAAAGATAATTGCACTCCTACTGACATTTTTATACATGCAAGGTTCATCTTCATTCTGTGAGAAACCAAACTCTTTGATTGTCTCATTAAATCATATGTTCCAACTCTAAGAGGCTTTCTTCAATCCATAAATGGATCTTTGAAGCTTGCATACCTTTTTGCCATTTCCCAGTGTGAACCGTTCTAGTTGTGTCATCTTCACATCCTCAGTCAGATTTCCATTTAGAAAAGCTATTTTCACATCCATTTGCCCAATCTTATAATCATAATAAGTTGCAATGTCTAATAGTATACTTATAGAGTTAAGCATCGCTACAGGAGAAAAAGTTTCATCATAGTTAATTCCTTCTTTTTGATGATAGCCTTTTGCTACTAAGCGAGCTTTATAGGTAACTATACTACCTTTCATGTCAGTCTTCTTTTTGAAGACCCATTTGCACCCTATAGGTTTTATCCCTTTAGGTGGTTGAGTTAAAGTCCATACTTTATTCTCATACATGGAGTCCATTTCAGAATGCACAGCCTTAAGCCATAAATCACATTCTTAACTGTTCAAAATTTCTTGATAACTTGTAGCCTCATTGTCCTCTACTATAGTTATGCCTCTATCTGAATTAATGTGAAATCCATATCTCACAGGGATAGAACGCATCCTAGTAAATCTTTTAGGATTTTATGTATAATTAGGTTCAACTATAATCTCATCATTATGAAATTCAGTCTCGGGTTCAATCGGTTGACATACTTCTATTTGTGGGCTTGAACTTCACCAAGTTCAATTTTACTCCCATTGTCTTCTCATAGGATAAACTTTCTTTCTAATAAGAC
Source organism: Excoecaria agallocha (assembly GCA_037975025.1). Lineage (NCBI taxonomy): Eukaryota > Viridiplantae > Streptophyta > Magnoliopsida > Malpighiales > Euphorbiaceae > Excoecaria > Excoecaria agallocha. Next base: position 32,490,054 of record CM075806.1, read on the forward strand.
ATCATGCCTCGAAATAAATAAATTTTGTTCTAAGGGATGGTAGAAATAATATCCAAATGTTTCTTTTGGATATCCCACAAATAAACATTTATCAGGCTTAACATCTAGTTTGTCTAACATTGTCCTCTTTACATGAGCAGGACAACCCCATACCTTCATATGAGAAAGTGTGGGTTTGTTCTGATTCCATATCTCATATGGAGTAACATCAACTGATTTAATAGGAACTCTGTTTAACACAAAATAGTAGTTTCTAATGCATATCCCCAAAAGGACTTAGGCAAGTCTGCTCAGCTCATTATGGATCAAGTCATATCTAATAGTGTTTGATTTCTCCTCTTAGATACACCATTATGTTGTGGTGTATATGGTGGAGTCCATTGAGATAAAATCCCATTATCTCTAAGATAATCTTTAAATTCTTGGGTCAAGTATTCTCCACCTCGATCTGATCTAAGTGTCTTAATACTCTTGTCAAGTTGCTGCTCTACTTCATTTTTGAATTCCTTGAACTTTTAAAATGCTTCTGATTTTTATTTCATTAGATAGATATATCCAAACCTGGAGTAATCATCCATGAAAGTAATGAAGTCGGAGTAACTTCGTCTGGCATGTGTAGTCATTAGACTATATATATCTGAATGTATTAAACCCAAAACTATTCTAGCTTGTTCTCCTTTACCAATAAATGGACCTTTTGTCATTTTTCCTAATAAACAAGATTCACATCTATCAAATAATTCATAATCAAAAGATCCCAAATCACCTAACTTATGTAATTTGGTCATGTGTTTCTCATTTATATGGCCTAAATGATAATGCCATAAATATGAGGTATTTGGATTATCTTGTTTCATTCTCTTGGTATCCACATTATGCACTTCTTTAATTAAATCAATAACAAATATATCATTCTCAATGATAACTTTAGCATAAAATATATTGTTCTTAAAAATGTAACAACATTTTTCCTTTAAAGAAATGTCATAATCGTTCAATAAACAACTGAAAGAAATAATACTTCTAGATAACACTAGAACATAATAACAATTATTTAACTCCAATATTAATCCACTTGGAAGAGGCAAATGATAAATCCCCACAATTATTGTAGAAATATTTTGTCCAGTAGCTAACTGTAGACATATTTCTGCCTTTCCAACTTTTCTACTACTTTTAAGCCCTTGTAGATCATTAAACAAATGAGATCCACACCTGGTATCTAATACCTAAGATTGTTTCGAAGCAATATAATAAGTATTTATTTCAATCATATGAATACCTGAAGTAGAAACATCAGCTTGCCTCTTTTCCTTGAGAGATTCTAGATAGGCCTTGCAGTTACGCTTCCAATGACCATCTTTCCAATAATGGAAGCAAGTTCCTTTGGGATTCTCTTTCTTGGCAACCTTCTTTCTGGAAACCTCACCATGCTTTGGCTATGCATTGGTCATCCTTTTCTTTTTCTACTTCTTACCTTTTCGGACATGTGCATAAAAGGAAATATGACCTACCATATATGAAATAGGTGCTTATACATTACACCTCACAATTTAATGTATTGAATGCCAAAGGATTTACACATACAGAAATGGATTATATATATGATCATTGCATACTAGTATATGACATGAAAATACAAGCTACATTATAGTTTTTATAGTTATGTTTGAGCATGTTATGATATGTTTGATTTTAAATGATAGACTTAATGATAATTACAAGAGTATAATTATAATTGGTAACTTATTTATCTTGGTTGTGGATAGATAGGCATACTTATAGGGTTATAGTGTAGCTGCTACATGAAAGACACTAATAGTGTCTATATGTCATGACTATTACCTCTATATGCTTGATATCTATAGATATATAAATGATTGATAGCTTCGGGTACCTATATTGTAACACCCTAATCCACTAACCATGGATAATCATCAATCATCATCATAAACCTTGCAGAGATCAGGCAGAATAATAATAATTAATGATACAGGCCATAATTACATGCCATAATAAATTAAATCTAACTTATCATAAGAGAGCATAACATAAATGGCCTTCAATCACTTGACATTCTTAAGGACAAATGCAATATGCAAATCCTATCTTCAATGGTAGCCAAACTACAAGAGCTATCAATCTATTGGAGCTTATCTTAAAACCTACACGGATAAACGAACCCGTGCTAAGCTATAAAGCTTAGTGGCAAACAAAACTCTATAGATAACCTCTTTACCCTAAGTCATCTTACCATATATATATATACAACTTTTACAATAACATTGAATAACATATGAGTCTATTATATTGATCATTAAATAATAGACATAATGGGGGAATCCTTAATCTTAATAATAAAACCATACTTTCTAACATCTAGAGCATTATGTAAATTATCTTATTTCAAAAACTTGTCAAATAACTATCATCATCTTACTTCTTTTCTTTCTTTAAACTAGCTTGATTCATACCCTTCCTAATCCTTACTACTTTAGAGTTCAGACATCAGGATTATTGACAGTATAAAACTTTAACTTTATGCCTTCATCACATTGTTACATAAGTTATGTATTCAATAATAAATCCATGCACACGAGAATGCTTATGTCATAAAATGACTATAGAGTTATTACTATGTATGATTTTTTCATATATATCATACAATCATAATTATGAAATACAATTATCAGTCACAACTTCTGTTCACGACCATGTATTCCTTAATGTTGTCATATTATGGCAACTAAATGTCAACCAACATCATATTATGTCATACATTGTCCTTTGGCTTATATTAAAGTTGGAGTTTTAACCTAACTATAAAAATCCAAGTGATAGGTTATTAGGGTTAAGTGTGAACAATTAAGAGAAAATATTTTCTCTCTATTCTCTCAACCCTAGCCGCCACTTTCCTTGCTAGCAACTAGGGAATTTTGGCCAGCTCTTGTTCTATTCCTTAGTTGGTTTATTCAATCCTTCTCTAGTGTGGATTACTCATTGGAGGTGTTCGATTTTGGACACTTTGGTTTGCGACAACCTGGTGATAAGGAAAATTAACTGTTCAACAAAAATCAAAGGTGATTTTTCTTATTCCCGCTAATGTGTATATTGTAAATTTATGGCAAGATCAGATATATTGGTTAAAAATTTTAAATTCTGCTTATATATGAGATGCATGTAATCGATAAATTCCAACATGGTATTAGAGCCTCGATTTTGCCATGAATCTATAATTCTATAATTTTCAGCGGAATAGTTTTTCTTTATGAGTTTTTTATTTGATGAACTTTAAATATCATATTTTATTATTCATGAATGAGAAATATTGATTTTTGGATGTATGTGATCAAATATATAAAACTAAAAATAAAAACGATTCTTTTGAGAAAATAACCATTGAGAATAGCGTGAATGGCTTTTATTTTTCAATAAAGTTTAGGGGTTGTTCTAAATTAAATTTTTTATTGATCCACTCTAAAATTATTTTGATGATAATTTATATGTTTAATATGTGATATTAAGCCATAGGATCAAACAAAATTAAGATCGAACAAGTTTTGCATGAAAACTAGTTTAGTCAAAAAGTTCGATAAATTGGTGTTCTTCGTGTGTTCTTGGTATATTATTAGTGTGTTCATGTTTAGAACGATTTTTAATCTTCTAAATCTAATATATCTGATATATTAATGTGTTTTTAATTAATTCGATTAATTAAAATGGGCCTTGAATTAATTGGATTAATTTTAATTCATTAAAACCACATAATGGGCTTAATTATATTTACGAACTTGGTTTAAATTAGTAAATGACTTGGTACACCCAATGAGCTGATTTTAATTAAATATAATAAACTAAAATTAAGTTTATTAATGGATTTTAAGGGCTGGAGTGGGCTTGTCTCATTTGAAAAGGCCCAAATGGTCCAATAGACACAAAACTAATTTGTGTATGAACACATTTTAGGGTTTTATTGTGTGGGTTTCGGCCCACCCTTGTTTTAAGCCCAAAATTAATTTTTTAATTTTTTAATATGATTAATTAATTAAATAATCAATTGATAATTAATTAATAATCAATTGGATTGATTATTAAGCCAAGAACACATGCATGCAAAAAGGTTTCCTAAAATAGAAGTTTCCAAAATGAAAAAGTTTCCTAATTTGATCACATTATTAAAATAACTCAAAAGCAAGTTTCAAGAGTTAAAAAAAAGTTAGTAATCCATTATATATTTTATTTTATGCATTATAAATGAATATAAGGGTGTATTATTTGCATGATGAATAGTTATGGACAAAAGCCTAATGTGATGGAGCATAATGCATGTTTCAACCCAATGAGGACTTTTATGGCCCGGTCACTTGTTTTTGGTTTGTATTTCTTTTTCAAATTGTAATATGTAATTAGATTACTTAGATTAGAATTAGAAATAGAGATGGAGACCACTATCAAGGAGCAAGATGGGCCGGATGGAGATCCAACAAGTTTGAACATAATGTAATTATTTTACTTGTTTGAATCATGCATACTACCTAGGTGTGAACATTTGATTTCCCTTTTGGCTCGAGAAAATCAATGTAGTAAATTCCATAACTATACCATATTTGTGTGCTTATATTTATGAGATAGATATAGGATGCATACCAATGTATGCCAACCATGTATGACGAGACTTAATTAACTAAAATCTCTTATACTAATACTAAGGTACATATGCCTTCCATTAATTTGAGGAGAACCATAGTTCTTTATAATGTGGGTTGTTGACCACTATCAAGCTCACATTATATCGAATATGTTTGAATATAATTAAATGGATCATCTTAGCTAGCCCATTAGCTTGTTGACCACAGTCAAGGCTAATGGTTCTAGAGGTAATATTAGGGAATACATATATGATATGTATGTATCAAGAGTTGATAACCTAATGATCCAATAGTTGTGTAGAGACACAATTGGTATAAAGATACCTACCTTTCAAGGGTATGGAGTTTGATTTGTTGACCACAGTCAAGGTCAAATTTCATATCTTGGATATTGGCCCACTAAAAAAAGCATTGGGTATTCTCGGATTAAATAGCGAGGGCTATTAATTCTCAATAAAATAGTGGGAGTAAATGTTAACAAACTTATACAAAATTAACCAAAAGTCCCTACATTAATTTCTAAGAGATGGTGTTGGCTTGTCATGATGCAGAGAATGTTCCAGTGCGAAAGTTTTGTCTTCAAAACCTACACGGATAAAATAACCCGTGCTAAGCTGTAAAGCTTAGTGGGGATACTAAACAAATATGGAAACTACTAATTACATCGATCATCACAATTACTTAACATAAATTAATTGCAACATTAAAATTTAAACATTTAACAGAAAATGTATAATAAGATTTATAATTTTAAAACATACAATACACCCAAACTTTTAATTTAGCATTCTTATAAATCAAATAACTTAAAGTGCACTTAGCATTTATACATGAAATCACTCAATACGACCATTGCTCACTATAATATTCCATACAATACAATTAACCATTATATTAAAATTTTACTGTAATGCATTTAGACTTTAATTTAGCCTGCTCAAGTTCTAAGGGTAGATAACAGGAATAGTTGATACCTGAAGGTATCAAAACAATAGATATCCGAAGATATCATAATAGATGACCTAAATGGTCAATACAATGGTCCCTAAGGAAAAATAATGGACCCAAACAGGTCAATACAATGGTCCCGAATGATAAACAGTGGACCTAAATGGGGTCAATACATGGCAGCTGCAATATCCCTATAGCCGCCTATCTATCCACAGATGAACTCTAACAACAGGCAAAAACTTTGTTTATATAAATTCCATTTATCGTTTTAACATTTCTTAATCAATTTCATAGTAAACGTTTGTATACAAATATACACTATCATTTGATTATATATTTTTATTTTCATAATCATAATTTAATACAATATTTCATGCACATATGTTTGAACATACATATATATACATGACCTCCCAATCAATCACTATACATATTGCTTGTAAATCAATATATTTCCATGTAATCATATATTTAAACATAATAACCTTTAAACAATAAAAAATAATAATTCATAATCATAATCTCAATGTAATTTCTTTGTAAACATATTATCATTTAAGCCTTAAATGTTCATATTCACAGGCCCAATATATATATATATATGTTCCTTGTATTGATAGTAAACGTAACAACATTAAATTTCTGTCTTTGGAATTCTGCATAGAGGTAGAATCTTAGATCAAACTCATGTGCCATTTTAAACCTGGAAAATGTCATTTTTAGCGAAAATATCCTCTACAAACATATTCTCCTATGTTTCTAGTTTATGGAACATCAAAAATCATTTCAATATCATATCCATAACTCAAGATATTTACATTTTACTAAGTACGATTCCTAGTGACACTACTGTGCTCAAGTCCGGATTCAAGCAAAAAGTAAACAAGTATAAGTACAGATTTAGGCTTTGCATTTTTCATGAAAATCATAGGTTAAGAATTATATTTTTTACAAAATTTAATTGTGCTGTTGAATTTAACCTCATAGCATTTCATTCATAGTACAAGGAGATATGTCATATTTTCTTTGAACTATTCCAGAACTAAATTCAACAGCATAACTAAATTCCCAAGATTTATTAGGATGACTTAAGGGCATATTTAGCTCCATTTTCCTTCTACAATTTTGTAGACACATATCTTATGTAATTACAAAAATTGAAATGGTCTAAAAAAGAGTTATCTAACTCGATTTATGCTAAGATTGCAGCCACTAGTTCATAAGACATTCATCACTTTCCTATCTTTATTTTATTACCAATTCTTAAAGTTTATTTCTCCATTCATTTAATCAAATTAGCTTACAATTAAATCATGTCTCTACCAATAACCATCACATGCATTCATGAGAACCTAATCCCATACCTTGGCCAAATTCCTTTAGTCTTCAATTTATAGCAAGGATTTTTCCCTTATTCTTCCTTCATTCTCCTTCTTCTTCTACACATAATTTAATTTCTTTAATCCTCCATTTTCAGTATTTTATCGAATCATTCTAAACAAAAATAAGAAGGAGAAGAAGATGATGATGATGTGAATTGATTTTTTGAACCATTACCTTATTAATCAAGACCACCTAGTCCTTAATTAGTCAACATGTAAGAGATTTCTTTAAGCTTTTTTAGTGAGATTGAAGAATTAAATTAAGAATGAAGGAAAGGTAATCCACTCACTCACATTTTCGTGCCCCTCTCTCTCTCTTTCCATTCTTAATTCTTTCTCTTGATTTCAACTAAAATTAACTATATATATTAGTTGGAAAAATTCTCTACATAGTCCTTTAAGAAATTGCATGTCTCACAATTCCCTCTCTCACTTTTGCATGTGACAAATTGAACTCTCTACATTTTATTTTTCTTAAAAAAAACTCTCCTTCCTTTAATCTATTTCATAGTTGACCCATTAATTAACATATTAACCAATGAATCTTTCATTCTATAATTACACACTTGAAAAATTTTATACCAAAATAATTTCATGCCACTAATACAAAATTCACATATTTAATTAATTATTAATCACATACCATAATATAAAATCATGCATTAATGACTAGGATCATGTTAGGGGCCTTGCAATTCTCTCCCTCTTAAGGAATTTCATCCTCGAAATTCTTACCTGATTTAAATAATTGAGGATATTGCTCTGTCATAGCTTCCTTTAATTTCCAAGTTACTTTTTACATACCATGATGCTGTCAAAGTACTTTGACTAGAGGAATTTGCTTGTTCCTTAGCTGTCTGATTTCCCTAGCCAGAATTTTCTTCGGTTCCTCATCATACGTGAAATTCAATTGTACTTGAATATTTGGTACTTGTAACACATGTGATTTATCAGAGTGATATCTTCTGAGTATGCACACATGAAATACATCATGAAACTTGGATAATTCTATAGGAAGAGCCAATCTATAAGCCACTGGTCCAAGAAGAATTTCTTATGGACCAATGAATCTTGGATTGAGTTTTCCTTTTTTTCCAAATCTAAATACCTTTCTCTAGGCAGATACTTTTAAAAACACCTTGTCCCCCACTTGATACTCGATATCCTTTCTTTTTAATTCAGCATAGGATTTTTATTTGTCACTAGCTTCTTTCAACCTCTGTCCGATAATTTCCACTCTTTCCTTTGTATCTTTAACAAGATCAGGATCGCTCATTCTGCATTCAGTCAACTCAGTCTAACAGACTAAAGTTCTACATTTTCTACCAGATAAACCCTCGTATGGTGCCATTTTAATACTCTTCAGATAACTATTATTATAGGCAAATTTTATTAAAGCCACATATTTATCCCAACTTCCCGAAAACTGCAAAGCACATCCCCTCATCATATCCTCGAGAACTTGAATAACCCTTTTAGATTGTCCATCAGTTTGAGGATGAAAAGTTGTACTATACTTGAGCTGAGTACCTAAGGCTTGCTACAAACTCTGCCAAAATCTCAATGTAAACCTTAGGTCTCGATAAGAAATTATTGATACTGGTATACCATGCAACCACACAATCTCATTCACATTCAATTCTGCAAATTTATCTATAGAATAATCTATTCGAACTAGTATAAAGTGAGTTACATATCCACTATTTTCGAAATAACATCATATTTTCTTTGAGTAAGAGGCAAACCAGCCACAAAATCCATGGTGATGTCTTTCCACTTCCACTATGGAATCGGAATGGGGTTTAAAAGACCTGAAGAAAATTGATGTTCTGCTTTCACTTGTTGACATGTTAAACATTTAGAGACATAGTCAACAATATCCCTTTTCATGCCAGGCCACCAGTAAAAGTGTTTTAATTCTTGATACATTTTATTTCCACCTGGATGCATAGTAAATACAGTATTATGTGCTTCTTATAATAATATTCTTTTCACATCTTTATGATTAGGAACTCACAACCTATCATGGTAGTATACAACTCCATCTTCTTTCACTATGAACTCTGATTGATCTCCTTCACATATTGCTTTCAAAATTTGTTGTAACTTTTCATCATCTTTCTGAGCATCTAACACAGTTTGCCTAACCATGGGCCAAACTTTAAGCTGTGCTAATAATGCAGCATCTGATGTAAATTTCCATTTTTACTGCTTTAACATCAATGCTGCCATTGTCCTATGACTCAAAGCATCAACAAATACATTTTCTTTACCAGGGTGGTAATCAATTATGCAATCATAATCTTTAAATAACTCTAAACACCTTCGCTGCCTCAAAATAAGCACTTTTTGGGTAAGCAAGTATTTGAAGCTTTTATGATTAGTATAGATTCTACATTTGTCCCCATACAAGTAGTGTTGCCAAAATTTCAAAGCAAAAATCACAGCTGCTAATTATAGATCATGTGTTGGGTAATCACAGCTGCCAACCTATCTAGATGCATACGCTACTACTTTACCATCTTGCATTAATACACAACCAAGCCAACTTTAGAGGCATCACTAAACATTGCATACTCTTTCCCTGATACTAGTTGAGCTAACACTGGAGCTTCAGTCAACATTTTCTTTAACTAATCAAAACTTGCTTGACAACGGTCAAAGCACTCAAACATAATGTTCTTCCTTAAAAGCTTAGTGAGTCGTGAAGCAATAACTGAAAAACCCTTTACAAAATGATGATAATAACCTACCAACCCCATAAAACTTCTAACTTCATACACATTCTTGGGTGGTCTCCAATTAATAATAGCTTCAACTTTATTTGGATCCACCCTAACACCCTCAACAGATACAACATGTCCAAGGAAAGAAACTTCCTTAAGCCAAAAATCAGATTTACTTAACTTGGAATACAACTTATTTTCTTTTAAAGTTTGCAACACAATTCTCAAATGATCAGCATGTTCAACTTTATTATTCGAGTAAACTAGTAAGTCATCGATGAATAGTATAACAAACTGATCCAAGTAGGGTCTGAATACCCTATTCATAAGATCCATGAATGCAGCAGGTGCATTTGTCAACCAAATGGCATTCTTAAGAATTCATAATGCCCATAATGAGTTCTGAATGTAATTTTTGGAACATCTCCATCTTTAACTCTAAGCTAATAATAACCTGATCGTAAATCCATTTTTGAGAACACACTAGCACCTCTCAACTGATCAAACAAATTCTCAATAAAAGGTAAAGGATATTTGTTCTTCACTGTCACTTTGTTCAACTGCCTATAATCAATACACATCCTCATTGATCCATATTTCTTCTTAACAAATAAAACTGGTGCACCCCAAGGTGACACATTGGGTCTGATGAAGCCTCTGTCTAATAATTTATGTAATTGAACTTTTAACTCTTTCAATTTAGATGGAGCCATTCTATATGGTGCCCTAGAGATTGGAGTTATACCAGGTAGAAGATCAATTGACAACTCTACATTTCTTTCTGGAGGAAGATTAGGCAACTCCTCAGGAAATACTTCTGGAAATTCATTCACCACAGGTATATTCTCAAACTTCACTTTATCTTTTTTTGAATCAAGGACTAAAGCTAGAATTACTTCACATCCTTTTTTAAGATGGCGTTTAGCTTGCATTGTCGATATAACGTTAGTCAATAGATTAGAACAACTACCTTTAACTACCACTTATTTTCCTTCATCATTTTTGAGAGTTACTATTTTCATTTCACAATTCACCACTGCATGATATTTAGTTAACGAATCTATTCCCAAAATTACATAAAATTCATGAAAAGGCAATATAATCAAGCCTGCTGAAAACTCTTTCCCCTGAACTACTATAGGACAGTCTTTACATACTTTGTTGACAATTATACTATGTCCCAAAAGACTAGTCACACAAACATTAAAATCTAGTTGTTGTATTTTTAACATATTTCTACCCAAATCCCTATTGCAAATATAAGAATGAGTGGAGCCAAGATCAATAAATGCACGTATGTCATAATCATAAAGAGAAAAGGTACCAGCTATAACTTCTGGCAAATTACGTTCTTCACGAGCTTTAATTGCATAAGCCTTACCGAAAAAAATTTTAGCATAAGGTTCGTCAACTCATTCTGTCACCATCTTTGACTAAAATCCATGATGATTTGATCCACTCCTTCCTCTCCCTTTACCTCTGCCAGATGGGGGTGCATTATAAGCTCTCTTGCGTCCTTATTGCCCAAAACCTTGATCCCATTTCAAAGGATAGTTAGATATAAAATGATTTGCACCACCACATTTACAACATTCTCTAACCAATTTCCTATAATTACCCTAATGATGCTTAGAATAATGAGGACATTCTGGTGCTTGACCCCCACTCTATCTTTTTATAGCTTATTTCCCATACTTAGAGATTTTAGTTGATTCTTGCCTTTTTTCCTTGTTAACAGAGCTAAAAATAGACTCTGTAAGCTGACTCCCTTGAGTTTCTCTAAATCTCTTTCTAGTGAAAGATCCGCGTCTAGCACCACTTCTTTTCTATTCTCTCTCTCTTTTAGCTAACTCATGCTTCTCAACCTTAATAGCTGTGAAAACAAGTTGAGTAAAATCCACCAAATACAGAGATGTAGGCCCTAGTAACTTTTCTTTGATATGAGCATTCAATCCATCTTCAAACTGTGTACATTTAAAAGCATCTATAGCATCTCCTTAGGAACATACTTGCACAAATGACTAAATTCTTTTTCATATTAAGGCACAGATGAAGCTTGTTGTCTTAAATTCAAAAATTACCTCACTTTCTCCTCCTTGTATGCCTTAGTAACATATCTCTTTCTGAACTCTACCTCAAAAAATTCCCAAGTAAGTGGGATAGGTATTTGAGGTTGACTTAGTACCAGTTTCAACTAATCATATGCCATGCCTTGAAGTAAGGACACGGCATAAGATACTTTATGATCAGCAGCACATTTTATTTCAACAAATATCCTTTTCAGCTTTTCTAACCAGAACTTAGCTTCATCGGACCATTCTAAATTAGTGCCCAAAAATTCCTGTGCTCCATGCTTCCTGATCTCATATATTGGAGGTTTAGGCATTGTCATTCTTTGCATAATTTGGGCCATATCCTTAGAAATTTATGACAGAGCTTATTCAGGAATAGCTGTAGGAATTTCATTCTGATTAGATGATAAAGACACTAGGTTGGAAGAATTAGATCTAACTGAAAAATTGCTTTCAGCCGATTCATTGGTAGCATCATTAGAAATATTCTCCATCTTTATTCTATAAGAAAAATAGGAACTTCTTCATTAGGCCAACATGACACAATCTCATATTTTAGAATCCTATAATCATATTGTCTAGAAAAGACTAAACCTATGCTCTGATACCAAATTGAAACACCTTATATTTAATTCTTTTATCATATACCATACCATACGTATCAATCATATACATTAAGATGTTAACCCAACAACCAACATTAGTCTTTAAAATGATTCATTAATTTAGTCATCATGCATATCAATTAGATGCAACTCTAATTGTTTGTATTCTTATGAGCAATATAAGTGTCTCTTACAACTTCAATTACTTTACTTCATATATTCAATAGCCCATCGCATATGATATATCATAATCATTCTAGGTACGAGTTTTCATATTTATACTCATACATAACATCATGCATTTCAATTGACAAATGATCAATCTACCTCTTAAGTGCATGCACATACAACTCATTTTCTTAGTTAGTTTAGTATAACATTATCCTCACATATGTAATATAGCTTACACACACACACACACACACAAACACACACACACACACACATATATATACATTAAGCATATTAATAAACTTATACAAAATTAACCAATAGACCCTACATCAATTTCTATAGGATGGTGTTGGCCTATCCTGATGTAGAGAATGTTCCTATGCAAAAGTTTTCTCTTGAAAACCTGCACGGATAAAATAACCCATCCTAAGCTATAAAACTTAGTGGGGATACTAAACAAACATGGAAACTACTAATTACAATTATCATCACAATTACTTAACATAAATTAATAGCAACATTAAAATTTAAACACTTAACAAAAAATGTATCATAAGATTTATAATTTTAAAACATACAATAAACCCTAACTTTTAATTTAGCATTCTTATAAATCAAATAACTTAAAGTGCTATTTGTATTAATACATGAAATCACTCAATACGACCATTGCTCACTATACCATTCCATACAGTGTAATTAAACATTATATTGAAATTTTACTGTAATGCATTTAGACTTAAATTTAGCCTGCTTAAGTTCTAAGGGTGGATAACGAGAATAGTGGATACATGAAGGTATCAAAATAATAGATACCTGAATATATCACAATAGAAGACCTAAACGGTCAATACAATGGTCCCTAAGGACAAATAATGGACCCAAACGGGTCAATACAATGGTCCCAAAGGACAAACAGTGGACCCAAATGGGGTTAACACAGTGGTAGCTGCAATATCCCTATAGGCGCCAATTTATCCACAGATGAACTCTAACAGCAGGCAAAAGCTTTTTTATATAAATTCCATTTATCATGTTTTAATATTTCTTAATCAAATTCATAGTGAACTTTGTATACAAATATACACTATCATTTGATTATATATTTTTATTTTCATAATCATAATTTAATAAAACATGTCATGTACACATGTTTAAACATACATATATATACATGACCTCTCAATCAATCACTATACATATTGCTTGTAAATCAATATATTTTCATGTAATCATATATTTAAACATAACAACCTTTAAACAATAAATAAATAATAATTCATAATCATAATCTCAATGTAATTTCTTTGTAAACATATTATCATTTAAACCTTAAATGCTCATATTCATAGGCACAATATATATATATATATATATATGTTCCTTGTACTGCTAGTAAACATAACAACATTAAATTTCTATCTTCGGAATTCTGCACAGAGGCAGAATTTTATATCAAACTCATGTGCCATTTTAAACCTAGAAAACCTCATTTCTAGCAAAAATATGCTTCTATAATCATATTCCACTATGTTTCTAGTTTTTGGAACATTAAAAATCATTTCAATATCATATTCATAACTCAATATATTGACATTTTACTAAGTATGGTTCCTAGTGACAATGCTGTGTAAAGGACCGAATTCAAGCAAACATTAGACATGTATAAGTATGGATTTAGGCTTTAAATTCTCATGATAATCATAGGATAAGAAGTATATTTTTCATAGAATTTAACCTCATAGCATTTCGTTCACAGTACAAGGAGATATTTCATATTTTCTATGTACTGTTCCATAACCAAATTCAATAGCATAATTAAATTCCCAAGAATTATTAGGAAGACTTAAAGGCATACTTAGCTCCTTGTTGCTCATCAATTTTGTAGAAACATATCTTATGTAATTACAGAAATTGAAATGGTCTCAAAAAGAGTTATCTAACTCAATTTATGCTGAAATTACAACCACTAGTTCATAAGACTTTCATCACTTTCCTATCTTTATTTTATTACCATTTCTTAAAGTGTATTTCTCCATTCATTTAATCAAAGTTGCTTACAATTAAATCATGTCTCTACCAATAACTAGCACATGCATGCATGAGAACCTAATCCCATACCTTAGCCAAATTCCTTTAGTCCTCAATTTATAGCAAGGCCTTTTCCCTTATTCTTCCTTCCTTCTCCTTCTTCTTCTATACAAAATTTGATTTCTTTAATCCTCCATTTCCAGCATTTTATACAATCAATCTAAACAAAAATAATAAGGAGAAGAAGATGATGGTGATGTGAATTGATTGTTTGAACCATTATCTTATTGATCAAGACCACCTAGTCCTTGATTAGTCAACATGTAAGAGATTTCTTCAAGATTTCTTAGTGAGATTGAAGAATTAAATTAAGAATGAAGGAAAGCTAATCCACTCACTCAAATTTTTGTCCCCCTCTCTTTCTCTCTATCCATTCTTAATTCTTTCTCTTACTTTCAACTAAAATCAACTATATATATTAGTAGGAAAAATTCTCTACATAGTTCTTTAAGAAGTTGCATGTCTCACAATTCCCTCTCTCACTTTTGCATGTGACTAATTGAGCTCTGTACATTTTATTTTTCTTAAAGCAACCCCTCCTTCCTTTAATCTATTTCATAGTTGACCCATTAATTAACATATTAACCAATTAACCCCTCAATTAATCTTTATGCTATAATTACACCATTGAATAATTTTATACCAAATTAATTTCATGCAATTAATATAATAAAATAAAGTTATCACTAGTCCCATGCCTCTAATACAAAATTCACATATTTGATTAATTATTAATCACATACCATCATATAAAATCATGTATTAATGTCTAGGGTCATGTTAGGGGCCTTACAATTCTCTCCCCCTTAAGAAATTTCGTCCTCGAAATTCTTACCTAATTTAAATAATTGAGCATATTGCTCTCTCATAGCTGCTCCGATTCCCAAGTTACTTCTTGCATAGCATGATGCTGCCAAAGTACTTTGACAAAAGGGATTTGCTTCTTCCTTAGCTATCTAATTTCCCTATCCAGAATTTTCTTCGGTTCCTCATCATATGTGAAATTCGATTGTACTTAAATATCTAGTACTTGTAAAACATGTGATTCATTTGAACGATATCTTCTAAGCATGGACACATGAAATACATCACGAAGCTTGGCTAATTCCATAGGAAGAGCCAATCTATAAGCCAATGGTCCAACCCTTTGAAGAATTTCTTATGGACCAATGAATCTCGGACCGAGTTTTCCTTTTTTTCCAAATCTAAGTACCTTTCCCCACGAAGAACTTTTAAAAACACCTTATTCCCCACTTGATACTCGATATCCTTTCTTCTTAAATTAGCATAGGATTTTTGTCTGTCACTAGCTTCTTTCAACCTTTGTTTGATAATTTGCACTTTTTCCTCTGTATCTTTAACAAGATTAGGACCGATCATTCTACATTCAGTCAACTCGATCTAACAGACTAGAGTTCTACATTTTTTGCTATATAAAGACTCGAACGAGCAATTTTAATACTCTTCTAATAACTGTTATTGTATGCAAATTACTTTAAAGCCACATATTTATCCCAACTTCCCAAAAACTATAAAGCACATCCCCTCATCATATCCTCGAAAACTTGAATAACCCTTTCAGATTGTCCATCAGGTTGAAGATGAAAACTATACTATACTTGAGCTGAGTACCCAAGGCCTACTGCAAACTCTGCCAAAATTTGGATGTAAACCTTGGGTCTCGATCAAAAATTATTGATACTAGTATACCATGTAACCACACAATCTAATTCACATAAAATTTTGCAAATTTATCCGTAGAATAATCTATTTGAACAAGTATGAAGTGAGATACCTTTGTTAACTTATCCACTATTACCCAAACAACATCATATTTTATTTGAGTAAAAGGCAAACAAGTCAAAAAATCCATGGTGATGTCTTCCCACTTCCACTATAGAATAGGAATGGGGATTAAAAGACCTGAAGGAAATTGATATTCTGCTTTCACTTGTTGACATGTTAAACATTTAGAGACATAGTCAATAACACCCCTTTTCATGCCAGTCCACCAGTAAAACTATTTTAATTCTTGATACATTTTGTTTGCGTCTGGATGCATAGTAAATACAATATTATGCGTTTCTTGTAATAAGATTCTTTTCACATCTTTATCATTAGGAACACATAACCTGTCATGGTAGTATACACCTCCATCTTCTTTCACTATGAACTCTGATTGATCTCCTTCACATATTGCTTTCAAAAATTTGTTGTAGCTTTTCAACATCCTTTTGAGCATCCAACACAATTTACCTAACCATGGGCCTAACTTTAAGCTATGCTAATAATGTACCATCTAACGTAAATTTCCATCTACACTACTTTAACATCAATGCTGCCATTGTTTTACAATTCAAAGCATTATTAGCTACATTTGCTTTACTAGGGTGGTAATCAATTATGCAATCATAATCTTTGAATAACTCTAACCATCTTCGCTGCCTGAAATTAAGCTCTTTTTGGGTAAGCAAGTATCTGAGGCTTTTATGATCAGTATAAATTCTACATTTTTCCCTATACAAGTAGTACCGCCAAATTTTCAAAGCAAAAACCACAGCTGCTAGTTCTAGATCATGATTTGGGTAATTTTGTTCATGTGGCTCCAACTATCTAGATACATACACTACTACTTTACCATCTTGCATTAATACACAATCTAAGCCAACTTTAGAGGCATCACTAAACATTGCATACTCTTTCCCTGATACTGGTTGAGCTAACATTGTAACTTTAGTCAACATTTTCTTTAACTGATCAAAACTTACTTGACAATTGTCTGACCACTCAAACTTAATGTTCTTCCTTAATAGGTTAGTGAGTGGTGAAGTAATAACTGAAAAACCCTTTACAAAATGATGATAATAACCTGCCAACGCCTTAAAACTTCTAACTTCATGCACATTCTTGGCTGGTTTCCAATAAATAATAGCTTCAATTTTATTTGGATCCACCCTAACATCCTCAGCAGATACAACATGTCATAGGAAAGAAAGTTCCTTAAGCAAAAAGTAACATTTACTTAACTTGGCATACAACTTATTTTCTTTTAATGTTTGCAACACAATTCTCGAATGTTCAGCATGTTCAGCTTCATTTTTGGAGTAAACTAGTATGTCATTGATGAACACTACAACAAACTGATCCAAGTAGGGTCTAAATACCCTATTCATAAGATCTATGAGTGCAGTAGGTGCATTTGTCAACCCAAATGGCATAACTAAGAATTTATAATGCCTATAACTAGTTCTGAATTCAATTTTGGGAACATCCTCATCTTTAACTCTCAACTGATAATAACCTGATCGCAAATCTATTTTTGAGAACACACCAGCACCTCTCAACTGATCAAACAAATTCTCAATACGAGGTAAAGGATATTTGTTCTTCACTATCGCTTTGTTAAACTGCCTATAATCAATACACATCCTCATCGATCCATCTTTCTTCTTAACAAATAAAACTGGTGCACCCCAAGGTGACACACTAGGTTTGATGAAGCCTTTGTCTAATAATTCATGTATTTGAAATTTTAACTCTTTCAATTCATATGGAGCCATTCTATATGGTGCCCTAGAGATTAGAGTTGTACCAGGTAGAAGATCAATTGACAACTCTACATCTCTTTCTGGAGGAAGATTAGGCAACTCCTCAGGAAATACTTTTGGAAATTCATTCACCACATGTATATTCTCAAACTTTGCTGTATTTCTTTTTGAATCAAGAACTAAAGCTAGAAATACTTAACATCCTTTTCTAAGATAGCGTTTAGCTTGCATTGCCGATATACCAGTAGTCAATAGATTAGAACAACTACCTTTAACTATAACTTCTTTTCCTTTATCATTTTTGAGAGTTACTATTTTCATTTTACAATTCACTACTGCATGATGTTTAGATAACCAATCAATTCCCAAAATTACATAAAATTAATGAAAAAGGCAACATAATCAAGTCTGCTAAAATCTCTTTCCCCTAAACTACTATAGGACAGTCTTTACATACTTTGTTGACAATTATACTATGTCCCAATGGACTAGTCACACAAATATCAAAATCTAGCTATTGTATTTTTAACATATTTCTACCTAAATTCCCAAACCAAATATAAGAATGAGTGGAGCCATGATTAATAAGTGCATGTATGTCATAATCATAAAGAGAAAAGGTACCAACTATAAATTATAGGGCATTATGTTCTTCATATGCTTTCATTGCATAAGCCTTACTAGAAACCATTTGAGCAGAAGGTCAATCAACCAATTCTGACACCATCTTTGACTGAAATCCATGATGATTTCATCCACTCCTTCCTCTACCTCTACCTCTGCCAGATGGGGATGCATTAGAAGCTCCCCTACTACCTTGTTGCCCGAAACATTGATCCCGTTTCAAAGGATTCCTAGATATAAAATGATCTACACCACCACATTTATAACATTCTCCAGCCAATTTCCTGCAATTATCCCAATGATGTTAGAATAACGAGGACATTCTGGTGCTTGACCCCCACTCTATCTTTCTATAGCTTCTTTCCCAAACTTAGGTATTTTAGTTGATTCTTGTCTTTTTTTCTCGTTAACAGAGCTAAAAATAGACTCTACGGGCTGACTCCCTTGAGTTTCTCTAAATCACTATCTAGTGAAAGATTCACCTCTATCACCACTTATTTTATGTTCTCTCTCTCTCTTTTAGCTAACTCATGCTTCTCAACCTTCATAGCTGTGAAAACAAGTTGAGTAAAATCCACCAAATACAGAGATGTAGGCCCTATTAATTTTTCTTTGATATAAGCATTCAATCCACCTTTAAACTATCTACATTTACAAGTTTTTATCAGCATCTCCTTAGGAACTTACTTGCACAAACGGCTAAATTCTTTTTCATATTTAGCCACAGATGAATCTCGTTGTCTTAAATTCAAAAATTGCCTCAATTTCTCCTCCTTGTATGCCTCAGTAACATATCTCTTTCTGAACTCTACCTAAAAAAAGCCTCACGTAAGTGGGTAAGGTAGCTGAGGTTGTCTTAGTACCAATTTCCACCAATCATATGCCATGCCTTGAAGTAAGGACACAGCACAAGATACTTTATGATTAGCAACACAATTAATTTCATCAAATATCCGCTCCAGCTTTTCTAACCAGAACACAGCTTCATCGGACTGTCCTAAATTATTACCCAAAAATTCCTGTGCTCCATGCTTCTTGATCTCAAATATTGGAGGTTTAGGCATTGTCATTCTTTTCAGAATTTGGGCTATATCCTGAGAAATTTTTAAAAGAGTTTCTCCAAGAATAGCTGTAGGAATTTCATTATGATTAGATGATGAAGACACTTGGTTGGAAGGATTAGATCTAACCGATAAATTGCTTTCAGCCGATTCATCGGTAGCATCACTAAAAGTATTCTTCATCTTTATTCTGTAAGAAAAACAGGAACTTTTGCATTAGGCCAACACGACACAATCTCATATTTTAGAATCCTATACTCATATTGCTTAGAAAAGACTAAACCTATGCTCTGATACCAAATTGAAACACCTTATATTTAATTCTTTTATCATATACCATACCATACGCATCAATCATATACATTAAGATGTTAACCCAATAACCAACATTAGTCATTAAAATGATTCATTAATTTAGTCATCATACATATCAATTAGATGCAACTTTAATTGTTTCTATTCTTATGAGCAATATAAGTGTCTCTTACACCCTCAATTACCTTACTTCATATATTCAACAGCCCATCGCATACTATATATCACAATCATGCTAGGTACTAGTTTTCATGTTTATACTCATACATAACATCATGCATTTTAATTGACACATGATCAATCTACCTCCTAAGTGCATGCACATACAACTAATTTTCATGATTAGTTTAGCATAACATTATGCTAACATATGTAATATAGCTTACACACACACACACACACACACACACATATATATATACATTAAGCATATTAATAAACTTATACAAAATTAACCAATAACCCTTACATCAATTTCTATGAGATGGTGTTGGCCTATCCTGATGCATAGAATGTTCCTGTGCGAAAGTTTTGTCTTCAAAACCTACATGGATAAAATAACCCATGCTAAGCTATAAAGCTTAGTGGGGATACTAACCAAACATGGAAACTACTAATTACAACGATCATCACAATTACTTAACATAAATTAATTGCAACATTAAAATTTAAACACTTAATAGAAAATGTATAATAAGATTTATAATTTTAAAACATACAATAAACCCCAAATTTTAATTTAGCATTCTTATAAATCAAATAACATAAAATGCTCTTAGCATTTATACATGAAATATCTCAATACGGCTATTGCTCACTATAGTATTACATACAGTACAATTAACCATTATATTGAAATTTTATTGTAATGCATTTAGACTTTAAATTAGCTTGCTTAAGTTCTAAGGGTGGATAATGGGAATAGTGGATAACTGAAGGTATCAAAACAATATATATCTGAAGATATCGCAATAGATGACCTAAACGATCAATACAATGGTCCCAAAGGACAAACAGTGGACCCAAATGGGGTCAATACAGTGGCAACTACAATATCCCTATAGGCACCTATCTATCCACAGATGAACTCTAACTACAGGAAAATAGTTTATTTATATAAATTCCATTTATCATGTTTTAATATTTCTTAGTCAATTTCATAGTGAACATTTGTTTACAAATATACACTATCAATTGATTACATATTTTTATTTTCATAATCATAATTTAAAACAACATGTCATGTACATATGTTTGAACATACATATATATACATGACCTCTGAATCAATCACTATACATATTGCTTGTAAATCAATATATTTCCATTTAATCATATATTTAAACATAACAACCTTTAAACAATAAAAAGATAATAATTCATAATTATAATCTCAATGTAATTTCCTTGTAAACATATTATCATTGAAACCTTAAATGTTCATATTCATAGGCCAAATATATATATATATGTTCCTTTTATTGCTAGTAAACATAACAACATTAAATTTTTGTCTTTGGAATTCTGCACAGAGGCAGAATTATAGATCAATATCATGTGCCATTTTAAGCCTAGAAAACGTCATTTTTAGAAAATGTATCCTTCTACAAACATATTTCTCTATGTTAATAGTTTATGAAACATCAAAAATCATTTCAATATCATATCCATAACTCATGATATTTACATTTTACTAAGTACTGTTCCTAGTGATAGTGCTATGTATAGGTCTAGATTCAAACAAAAATTAGACAAGTATAAGTACAGGTTTAGGCTTTACTTTCTTCATAAAAGTCATAGGTTAAGAAATCTAAATTTTATTTAATTTAACCTCTTAAAATTTGGTTCACAGTACAAGGAGATATGTCATATTTTCTATGAACTATTCTAAAACCGAATTCAACAGAACAATTAAATTTCCAAGAATTATTAGGATGACTTAAAGGCATATTTAGCTCCATGTTCCTTCTAAAATTTTTTAGACACATATCTTATGTAATTAAAGAAATTGAAATTGTCTCAAAAAGATTTATCTAACTCAATTTATGCGGAAATTACAGCCATTAGTTCATATGTCTTTCATCACTTTCCTATCTTTATTTTATTACCATTTCTTAAAGTTTATTTCTCCATTCATTTAATAAAACTAGCTTACAATTAAATCATGTATCTACCAATAACCATCACATGCATGCATGAGAACCTAATCCCATACCTTGGCCAAACTCCTTTAGTCTTTAATTTATAGCAAGGCCTTTTCCCTTATTATTCCTTCCTTCTCCTTCTTCTTCTACACATAATTTAATTTCTATAATCCTCCATTTCCAGTATTTTATCCAATCAATCTAAAAAAAATAGGAAGAAAAGAAGATGATGATGATGGGAATTGAGCTTTTGAACCATTACCTTATAGATCAAGACCACCTAGTCCTTGATTAGTCAACATGTAAGAGATTTCTTCAAGATTTCTTAGTGAGATTGAAGAATTAAATTAAGAATGAAGGAAAGCTAATCCACTCACTCACATTTTTGTCCCTCTCTCTCTCTCTCTCTCTCTTTCCATTCTCAATTCTTTCTCTTACTTTCAACTAAAATCAACTATATATATTAGTAGGAAAAATTCTCTACATAGTCCTTTTAGAAACTGCATGTCTCACAATTCCCTCTCTCACTTTTGCATGTGACTAATTGAACTCTCTACTTTTTATTTTCCTTAAAGCAACCCCTCCTTCCTTTAATCTATTTCATAGTTGACCCATTAATTAACATATTAACCAATTAACCCCTTAATTAATCTTTCATGCTACAATTACACCCTTGAATAATTTTATACCAAAATAATTTCTTGCAATTAATATAATAAAATAAAATTATAAATAGTCTCATGCCTCTAATACAAAATTCACATATTTAATTAATTATTAATCACATACCATCCTATAAAATCATGCATTAATAACTAGGGTCATGTTAGGGTCCTTACAATTAAGTTGTAAATAGTTGTGCAACAGTGATGTGTTACTCGATAGAGTGGAATCTCACTCCATTGAGTTGAGTTTATCTCCATCAATTAGTAGTGTCCAATTTGTCCTTCTGATAGTTACCCAGATTATAAATGACATGATTCCTTGATAATGATATGTCTTAAAGATTAATTAAATAGCATTACAGTAATTTAACATGAAAAACCTAATAGAATTACACTGATGCATAATCAATAAACCTAATTTACTTGTTCATTGTTAGATATAGAAATATATTTGATTTTAATTGTGTCTTGATATAGTATAAATATATATAAAAGCTTATAATATTATGTTATTGAATAATCACAGTATTATTATACCTATAGGTGTTTGTAAAATTACATGAAATTAGGTATTAAAAATACATATAAATATGTATAGACATAAATAAGGAATAAGTGTATAAGAATGTCTATAACATATTATTATATGTTTGTGTATAGATATGAGATTGTATATGGATAGATTATTGTATGGTTATATGAGTTGTATATTATTTATATAGAGAGAGTTATATCTAAATAAGCAAGTAAATGTATATAAATAGGTATAATCATGTATTAATGGGATTCAACCTTGAATTTAGAGTGACATGTATATATGAATAAACTTGTTGGCTGTGACATCTTGAATATTTATGTTTAACAAAGTAAATCAATATGAACATGTGATAATGTGTTTAAAATATAAAGATGCATGAGAATTGGATATAATAAATTGTAAATATAAGTGTTTATGAAATGATTTTAACCAATATGTTTAATACCATATAAACATTGCTCTTATAAATGTATCTTACAAGTATGATAGATTAGAGCTTGTGCTAGTATGAAAATTTTATGCATGCTAAAAGTGTGATTTTAAATATATTGTTATGTTAGAACAAACATTAACTATAAATAGGAGTACATATATATTTTGAATGGAGGAACTCAAATTAACATGATGATAAGCATCACCTTTATATGTATATAAGGTGATACATATCTTTATATGGAATTTAAGTGCAGAATATATATATTTTCAAGCAAGCATTTTACTTCATGCTTATGTGATATTCATACATTCATAGATGAAAGAGATATAGCACCATGAATATAGTTATACATTTATATGTATATTCATGGTTGAAAAGAGAAAGTAAAGTAAGTTAAAGTTAAAAAATTAAAGCCTACATTTGTGTCTAAGTTGTGGATAGATAGGCATACCTACGAGGATAACCTACAGCCACGATAGTATATTTCAACCCCATTTGGGTCATAAATGGTCCCATTTGGATAAGAAATGGCCCTATTTGGGTCATAGCTTACCTCGTTTTGTCCGTTTAATCGGTCTACATTATAAGTTCAACCCCATTTGGGTCTTAAAAAGCTAAAGTATCATTAACCCTATTTGAGTCATAAAGTATCATGCAATTTGACCCTATTTGGGTCTTAATATCGTATCGTTCAACCCTATTTGGGTTTGGATTTTAATACCTTCTAGTATTTTATTTATACCTTTAAGTACCATCATATCGTATATTATCTGTACCTTTGAGTACCATCTTGTTACCCATTATCTACTTCTATAGATTAGTGTATGATTAACTTAGTATAAAGAAAAGTATCGCATAGAATTAAAAAGATAAACAAGTATATTAGTTATTAAATTGATGTCACATTATATTTATATTTTTACCTTATATTACATATGGAAAACAAAGTATTAAGGAGATTACATTTTATATAGGCATACTTACAGCTGCTAACATCATATATCTATCTATCTATCTATCTATCTATCTATCTATCTATCCATATATATATATATATATATATATATATATATATATATATATATATATATTGGTGAATGTATGTGCTCTATATATTCATGCTACTTATTTGTTATTGATTGGGAGATCTGTGTTACACTTAGTATAGGAAGATTTATGTAATTGATAATATGAATTTTTGCATGTAAACTTAAACTGATTATGGACTAATAGTATGTGTAATCATTATAGAGTTGAATTATTACGTCTAAGTGATAAGAGACTATGACTATATTCATGAAAAGGATAAAAATAGTACAATTAGAACAACAATTAACGAAGCCTATTGATATATGCCTTGGTATATGATGTGGAAACCTTTATGAGGATGGTTTGGTAATTATTAGTACTTATTTATACATAAAGATTATATTATGTTAATTTCTAAGTGTAATGACCTTAATAGGTTTTCTATTGTTTGAGATTGATTTTACTATGCATTCTAGAAAGATAATTAATCCAATGTGTTTAGTTTAGAGTTGGTTGCAAGAATCTTGAAAGTAAGTTGAATACATTTGAATAATGCTAAGAATAACTAATTAATTGGATTTTTAGTAGCAATTTATTTTAGGTTTAATAATTTTATGAAATCGAGTATTACCTAGAATTGTCATATGTTATAATATTATGATTTTAAAGTCTAATTACTCATTGCATATTAAATTTTGTTGTATGTTATCATTTTGACAACGTTCAAAAAAAGTCATCTACATATTTCATATTCCCCACTAAGCTTTATAGCTTAGCATGGGTTTGTATCCATATAGGTTCAGCAGTTAAGGTTTTTGCTCAATAATATATTTTTGTATCAAAAAGACCAACACAAAATTGAAGTAATTTAGATGTAGGAGGTTCTCCACTTTTGATATTTTGTATAGCTTTTGTACTAATGAAAGTAAATATGTATTGATGTATTAAATACAACCTTAAGTTTTATCAGACTCACGTTTGTTTTAATATAAGATGTGAATGAGCTTACTTAGTAAAGCAACTAATTTTAAAGTATAAAGAATATATGATAAGGTATTAGAGTAAGCAAGTGAGCATTAAGAGTAACATCATAATATGTTATAATTAATATTATAGCATGATAATAAAATAATGTCTAATTAGTGTAGCATAAAATGATGATAGAAATAGGTTTATTATTATAAGTTGTTACAAAATATATGTAACTTCATTAAGTATGTATTTGAAGCTTTTTTACTCGTAACATTGTACATGTATGAACTATTATTTGGAATAAAAGAACATTTGACAATGAGTACTTATTTTAACATGATAGTTTATTTCTAATCATGAGGAATACGATAAATATAAGAGTTGTACATGAAACATACAATGCAATAACTTACCTAAACCTACAGGATGATACGAACTGGTTATAGTGTTAATATTTGGCATAAATGTTAAAACATGTTATATGGGGTTATAAAGATTTCATACAGAGGGAGTTACAAATATATATATATATATATATATATATAGTCATATTTTACCTTTAAACATGTGTTTGCTAAGTCCCATAATCATCCAGGAAAGTCTGAGTAAGTTTTGATGACTTCTCGGTGAGAAAAACTCACATTTGAGCTAAAACAGGGCACCTCATGGCTATCATATTTAATGTGATAGTTATAATGGCCATATACGAGGCAAATGTGAGTTACATAAGAAAAACTCATAGCTGTCAGGTTTGCCCTCATGGATGTCATGGCATCCTTGCTAGCTGTAAGGTAGGCTATGTCCAGATTCTAGATAGTTTTCCAAGATAAACTTTGCAAAGCATTTTTCAATAGATAAACACATTTATAGGAAAATTGATCTCATAATAAATATTTCCTCTATATCTTACAATTCATCAAGAATTAAGTCATTTGGATAAGTAAATTAGGAGTTATACTCAAAATAACATAGATTGCTCGTGGATACTTTTATAAATAGATTTGTTCTCTTACATTTGAAAAATTATTAGGGATAATAGAGACATAATACTTCATTCATAAAATTTTCTCTATTATAAATCTAGTTTCTACATAATTTTGATTTATATCATTTAGAGTTTTGTAGAAATATTTATAACAAATTTATTACAAATTTTTCCATAATATAAGAGCAAGAGTAAGTCATCAAATTCAAATTGAATTTTGAAAGACTTAGAGAATATATTATACTTTTTTTTCTTTTATATCTTAAGTTTAATATCCAATTGGAATAATCTAATTTAGAGGCTTTTCAATCCTAGTTATGGCGAAAATATTAAAACTAGTTCACAATGATTTCTAGCAAAATTCTACCAGCTTATCAATTAAGGCCAAAATCAAACTTCATCATGCAATTTAGCATTAATTCTAGATTTCATCAACATATCATGTTTAAATTCAACCTTATACTAATTAAAATAATCTCAAGCACACAGCAAATAGGGTAAAGATTTTTCATACCTTGTAAGTGCCTAAAACCATTCTTTGATCAATTTTTCCCCATTTCCCTTTGTCTTAGTTGCTATTCCACTCAAACACATAATGTATCCAAATCGAACATTAAAAACACATATACACATTGATTCCTAAATATTTGATGGAGAAAAGATGAAAAAGATGATAATTTCTCATTGAATTACATAAATAACTTACCTTGTTATCTTTATTATGCATAATTCCTATTTTG
Organism: Excoecaria agallocha; assembly: GCA_037975025.1. NCBI lineage: Eukaryota > Viridiplantae > Streptophyta > Magnoliopsida > Malpighiales > Euphorbiaceae > Excoecaria > Excoecaria agallocha. The sequence continues at coordinate 32,517,761 of CM075806.1, forward strand.
TCTTATTCGGTCCTCTTAAAATAAAATTTGTGCGCATTTAGGCATATAGAGAATAGGTAAATTTTTCATTTTGTTCATAATTTCATCCCTTTCTCTTCCTTTCCCTTTTATATGGATAATTCATACTTATCCTGTCATGCTCTAATACCCTTTAACAAAGTATAGAGGTGCAAAGACAAAATTATAAACATGTAAATTATCAAAAACATCTATAATTGATTACATGAAACCAATTGACAAGTAGTTTTTATAAATTATACATTGTATATTCTTAAAGGAACAATTCTAGTTTGAATTCTAAACCCCTGAATTGGCTGATGGCTATTATCCCAACTGTAGTCTCCACATCAAATAAGTAATCACCTAAGCAAATGGAAAACTAATATGTTAAGAATGAGGCTTAATATAAGCTAAAATTATAATTACTGATAAACAACATATATATTAGCAAAGACAATACAAAATAATTTAAGAACATTAATGGCCCAAAATATATAATTCTGCAAACACAGGAATATAATTCAAAATATAGTAATTGTTCAAGTTCTTATTAACCTACTTAAAGTCTGAATGAAGTATTAACAAGTCATGGTGGAAATAATTAAGAGTAAAACATTAACAAGTTTCTTGTTATTATTTAAGGTAGTAGAAAAGGGAATTTTAAACAAGAAATATCAAATAGAAGCACCATTATTATATAATCCAATCAAGATAGCTTAGTATGTGAAGTATAATCATTAAAAGGGGACATACAAGTGGCCGTGTAAAAGAAAGAGGAAAAGGCCTAGCAGCCAGGCAAGGGAAAAAGCTGTATAAGCTGTCGTGCATAAGAAGGAGGGTTACAATGCGTGGCCATGGATAAGAAAGAAGGTATACCACACGTGGTTGTGGGTGAGAAGGAAAGCATCCACGCGTGGCTGTGGGTGAGAAGGAAAGCACCCACGCATGGCTGTGGGTGAGACAGAAGACATCCACATATGGCCACAGGTGAGGAAAAAGTGGGTAAGGAAGAAGACATCCACGCATGGCCACGGGTGAGGAAGAAGGCATCCACACGTGACCGTGGGTGAGAAAGATGACATCAACGCGTGGCCACGAATGAGGAAGAAGACATCCATGTGTGGCAACGGGTGAGGAAGAAGGCATCCACGCGTGGTCGTGCATGGATTCTCGGCAGAAATGAGTACCCATAAGCCCGATTATTCTGAAACCTAATTTACGCACGATAATAACTTTAATCCCATATCTCATTTCACCCCTTTACAACCATGATTCTTAAAGTCTTAAAACATTTTAAGCCTCATCTAAATCACTAGATTCAGCCTATATTTTCTCAAGAGAACCCACACATATAAATAGAGAGAAGACCCCTAAAGTTTAATCACATACACATTACAATAAATCTAATTCCCATACCAGCTATTGAAGCTGCAAATCTTCCTTCAATCATCTAGATCCCACTCTAGTACTATTAATTTCCTGCATCTCCTTACACATAGAGACAACAATAGGGTTCTTAATCCGTCAAAACTAGAAATCATAAACCAAGAATTAAAGAGAGGATAGATCTATAAGGGATAACATTACCTTTAGTCTTCACTCACAAACCCTAGCTCCCATCTCTAACTCGTAACCAACAGAGAAAGAGAGAGGGAGAGCTACCCCCTCTCCAAATGTCGATCCCCCCTACTTTTAAAAACCTTCCTTTCCTTCTCCTAGAAGCTATTGAAATATCTCATCATGTGAATTTCCAAAATTACCCTCATTCCAATTAACCCTATTAACTTATTTTTCTTAACCTTTAACACTCAAACTTCTTATTCAGTTCAACTATATCCCTCTTTAATCTTAATTTAAACCATAAAAAATTTACATTCATACTGAAATTACAAAAATACCCTCAATGGGGCTTAACCTTAATAATGCAAAATAATTCAATATTTACCTTAATTAACCATAATTCTCATCACTTTACTATAATCCGATTAGGGCCAAAATTGGGTCCTTACAATAATAGTATTAATATGTTTAACGAAGAGCATTCTTAGTTTTTATCAGCACATGATAAAATAATTTATCATACGATTGTAAGAGTAATATCCATCCTCATGCTATATATATATATATATATACACATATCATTATCATATTTGTTTAATATTTTACTTAGGTTTATATCAATTAATAGTAGCATAAATGAGTATCAACATTTCTCATATTATTTTTGCAAACTTCAATAAGCATAAATCTCATGTAAAACAACAACTTTATGACTATTTATCAACACTTATAGCCATATGACACAAAAATAACAATGTATAGTTTAGAAAGCAAGTAAACAATTAAGGTGAGATCTATCCATGTTCACAACTTATACATTAACTCATTAAAATAATTAATACATGCCATCCTTGTCTAAACACTTGCTATTTAATTTCAAATATTGTTGAACAATAAGATTGCAATACCCTGTTCATATAAGTTTAAGCAAAAATTGAGTACTGCTATCCTCATTGAAAATCTACTTTAGAGTTTACTTATTAGTGTCTTACTTGTCCCTTTAAGAAAATAGTTTAATTTTCCTTTTGCTAATCTTCTATAGCCATTACAGGTCAGAGATGTTGGATTTTAACGGTTACATGCATCACATACATAAGCGAAATTTTAAAATTTTTAACCATTAGATTTGATCTTTCCATGAATACACAATATAACTAGATGAGAATAAGAAAAATCACCTTTGATTTTTGTTGAACAGTTGATTTTACTTTGCACCGGGTTATCGCAAACCATAGTGTCCAAAATCGAACACCTCCAATGAGTAATCCACACTAGAGAGGGATAAATTGAACCAACAAATTGGTGTTTAACTAGGGCTGGCCGAAATTCCAAGAAGCTAGCTTGGATTTGTCGCAAAAAGGAGAGAGAGATTAGAGAAAAATACTTTCTTTTTGTTTTAATCACTTAACCTTAATTTCTCATTAGTTGGCCTTTTATAGTTAGGTTAAAATTCCAACTCCTTAATGAGATTGGGCTCTTTAAAATTGCTGGGGAATTATTAATTGGGCCTCTGGAATTAATTATAATCATTTGGGCTTAATTAAATCCAATTTAAATCTTTTCATAAAAGACTATGCACAAAACTCACAAACTAGGCCCTTAGTGCAACTAATTAGATTTAAATACGTAAATGGATTCCAAATCCAACCAAATTAAATATGTGAGTTCCATAACACTTATGTAACATATATAAATTAATTTGGTGCATGAAATAGGCCATTAAGTCCTTCTGTTCTGGACTTGGCGTGTGGCCCTTATAGAAGGGCTTTTGCCAACTGCTTCATTCCTCCAGCCCTCAATAATTCTTCCAATTGACTTATTAATTATTATACCAGTCCTATAACACTTATAGTAGTCCTATAACACTTATAAGACAATAATAATTAATTATGAAATACATTATTTCAATTAGGTCCAATTTGCAGAACATTTCTCAAAAGTTCAGCGGATAATTTTATTTGATCATAATTAATCAAACTCGTTAATTAATTATTATCACATTCACTTCTCTACCTTCATAATAATATCAAATATTATTATCCTTGTCATTTTACCATTTTACCCTTTTCTCTATATGTGTGTGACCTATTGGGTTCCTGTCCATGTTAGTAGTATAATATGTAATTGTGAGTTCTAGTCAAAACTCACATGATTTAAACTCCTTTAAATCATTTTATCAATCTCTATTGATATTTGATACATCATTATACAATTCATGATTGGCCTCTAGCTAGGCATCATGACTACCCAAATGTCAGAAAAGTCATGTGGTTTGACTGTACCCTTTCATAGAAACAGTTACCGTGCAATTATTCCTTTCACCACTCTTATCTCAATTAGATTCTGAGTATGGATTTCTGTCAACTCATATAAATCTAATTAGGTATGTTCTATTAATTTAACCATTGTTCCCAAAATGCCCTCAATGGATCTCTATCCATCTTGGCAGTTTACTCTGGCCAAAGATTCTTTGAACAAGGTATTTATAGAATCATGCGAGATAACTTCCCTTATTAAATTTGGGATGGTGAATCCTTTGTCAATCACTCAACTATCTTCAAGTAGGTCATGACATACCCAATCTCCTAACTATGTTCACTCCCAGTTAGAAGTAATCAATTATGGAGTCAAAGTATACCACTTGCTACTTAAGATAACTTTAGTGATCTCAAGTCTAAGGATACTTGTACAACCGCTATGAAGAGATTCCTCACTGATATAGATTTAATATCCATGTGAGGATTCTCTTTGCAGGTCTCCAATGAACTTGTTCTTCTAACAAGCATCCACATGTTAGATTTGATTATCTTTCATAATCACAGTTATGAGAACCACTGCTTGAACCATTTAAGAAGCATAACATGTGCTAGTCTGTCCGAATTAACAATGTCCTATCTTGTTAATTCTATGACTAGGGATATTTAGATATTAACACATTTGCATGCAATAGACATCTCCCATCATGAACACCTTCATGATTGCCTTTGTACTGTGTTTATAATATCCAGGACTTCATTTATTAATTTAAGATTTACAAACTCATGTATTTAAATATAGCATTAATAAATGAATGATGCCTTTTATTAAGAATATAAATTTCATACATATGAAAAACATCCCTATTACATGGGCTCTAGGGCATACTCTCTAACAAGAGATTATGCATTTAGTATTCTTTAATCATCAAACATATTAAAAGGTTCAATAAAAATCCTTTATGGTTAACATTATGGCTTTAAACACTATTTCATATAATTTTATAATATAATTTCACTGTTAATTCTCTATTAATCCACCATAAGTCCTTATATTCCAATGCCATTAATTTTCAAGCTTAAGTAATTAGGAAATATATAACAAATATGATACATTAAATCCATTATGAAAATAATGTGTTATGACTTTATTAAGGTTGGGTTTATAACACAGTAAAGAAAGCTCAACAAGGTAAAATAGTGGCTCTTCACTCGACTGAGTGACCAAGGCACTCGGCTGACTGTCTAGGCACTCAACTGAGTGGTTATAGGACTTGGCTGAGTGCTTTCAGACTGCATAAAAAAGAATGAAATCTACACTTCTGTTATTCCCTAATCACCCAAAAACCAATTATACATACAATCTACACTTACAATTAACTAATTTTCGAGCAAGGTAATTTTATAAACTTATATATGCCCCCACTTAAAACATCATCACACTTTATATTAGTTTAGTAAATGGACTAACTCCATTACTTGTAAATCCTTAATTAGTTAAGCTAATTAATTAAAATACTACATTCAAATTGAAGACTCCTTTTGCTATTAATATTATTTAATCCTCATTCATACCATTAAGATTCATTTCAAAAGCAATACATACAAAAAATTGAAAAATCCAACTACAAATCACAAGCTCTTAAGCTAAATCAGCATGCATATCATCCATCTTAACATACTTACTATATAATCCAATTTTTAATTTTAATCAAGTCTTTGTCTACCACTATCCTTAGATTATTACCAATAAGCATATACAAAATATTTAGGGTTTCCAAGCCTGAACACGCAACCAAAGATCATCCTTTAAATCTTCCTTTTCATCACTTTTTCCTCTTCCAATCTTATTGCTTGCTTAGGTCCTCAAAACTACCTTTAATCTAGCCTTATATCCATACATGCTAAAGGAATTAGAGATAATGTTCTCGGGTGGAAAGGGCCGAACATATAAGAGGAAGAAGAGAAAGATTAATAGCTTTTGACAAAGAAAGTAGAGAGACAAGAGAAAAAAAGTTGTAAACTTTATAAGAAAGAGCAAAAAGAGGGAAGTGTTTCTTCATGTGGAAGATAGTGTTTCTTCATGAATGATATTTGATACAATGCTATCAATGAATGATGCTTTCTTATATGTAATAGTATGTAGTTGTATTTTCTCATATACTGTACATGTTTTTCCCATCCCATAAGTAATGTTTGATCAAGTGCCCATATTTGATCAAGATCCACTGACATGTACACAGAGCATTGCAACCAAGCTCAATTATAGTTATTTTTATCAATTATGCATTGCTCCAACTCATATACCGTGAGAAAATATATATGTATATACATGTATATATACATATCAAATATTACAAAACCAAATAATCGTATTTTAAAATCAGAATCTATGAATCCAAATAAATAAATATCAAAGTAGAAAGAATAATTACCAAAAGTTCATTGAATGACACCATGCTTCTCTAAAGCCTTAAGCTTATTTTTAACTAATAGATGTTATCCCCCCCTTTTTTATGGTCTTGGACAATTTGCAAGAAAATGATATATGTTCCCATAATTAAAACAAGCCTGATTTGCAACCTTACATATGGCCCAATGGTCATTTGAACAATACATGCACTTGGGAGCTCGAGTACTACCACCTTGCTTTGCTAGACCTTGCCTAAGTCATGATGCTTTACTAGAAGAACCTTTTTCCATCATTCCCTTTCTTTATTTGACTTTTCTTATTCATAAATCTTATTATAGTTTCTTACAGCCTTACAGCCCTTTCAACATCTATTGTCATTTTAAGCTTAGATAACACCCATAAAATTTGAGTTTATCCGTGGAACACCTCTTTAAACCATTCAAGCAAGGAAGCTGGTATCTCAACATAGTTCACTTTCGAAGAATCGGGGATAAAAGAGTTCAAATCCCTAGAGCTATAATATTTACCTATCTCTTCTTGAGTCTCTTTCAACTCATCCATCTTCAATCTATGCCAAGAAAAATAGAGATATCTACATTAGGCCAACACTCAAAAGCTTCCTATAATAATAATTTCTACACCTCTATTACCCAAAAATGACTAAACCTAGGTGCTCTGATACCACTAATTATAACACCCTTATCCTATAACTTAGCTCAGTGATTTTAATATATATCATTAAATGTGCCCTACTATACTATTAGATCATTAACAACAATGTACAAGGATTTCATGAGAAAACTTAAAGCATAAAATCTTAACTATTAATCTCTACTAATAAAAGTATCTCTTAAAACATTACATTAGTCACATACGCAAGATATCTATAAATTTCAAAACTTCCCAACACAATTAAAACTCCAGATCAAAAAGAACCTATAAAAAGACTATATACTTTCCACTCTTCTTAGACTTTTGTTGGCCGTTCGGCTATAGATATCAACCAGAGAATAAGTCCTATCCTTTCAACCTACAAGGATAGAAAAAAACCCATGCTAAGCTATAAAGCTTAGTGGGAAATAATAAAACATGTGGATGACTACTCATAGAAGTCATCAATGCATTTGCTCAACATGCATCAAATCTAACATAGATTTAACTTGATAATATGATCATAAAAATAACAATATAATATAATAGTTCTGTTACACATGCAAACTTGATACCAATGCTTTCCTTTTAATGTTTCAATTTACTTACTAGTATGAAATCACAATTGTAAACAAGCACAATGATTAATATCATGTTAGCATTGTATACATCCACAAACAAAACAAGAATGAAATTACCTTCCTATAATAAGTGGTAGAATCCCATATTAATATAAAGGTCAAATATTACTTTCTATAGTTTTTATTAAGCCTACACATTTCTAAATATGTGGATAATAGGTTATATAATAGCACCCAATGGTTCAATAGGTCGCCCAAAGGCATTAGAAGTTACCCTAAGGTATAGGTCACCCGAAGGCACCATAAGTTACCTGAAGGTATAGGTCACCTGAAGGCACTAGAATAGAGGACCTAAACGGGGTGGAATAAATAACATGGATCGATCAAGCGGACCTAAATGAGGTCAGTTACAATCTAAAAAGATTGTTTGTGATTCAACCGGGAGCATTTCAATATAATCACCGCTGCATATCACCCTTATAGGCATGCCTATCAATCCACAACTTAGACTTAGATGCAGACAAGAGACCTATTCCATTATCTTTATATATTTTATTTTACTATTTAATTACTTATATGCTACCATCTAGCGATAAGCAGTGTATCATGTAATACCTATTCATATAATAATATTTTTTGAACCTGATAGCTTATGCTCAAAAGACTATAAGCACCAACATTTAAAGTCCTTAAAGGGGTATAAGCATATTTCTATCTATTTGAGTAACTGTAATCAATATAAAATGTAAAAACACATAAGGATGCCATCAATCATCACTTTAAGAACATGTAACTTATCGTGCATTATAAGTATAACACTCATCAATAAGCATGTTACGTTCACTATCTTGGTTAGATAGTTCTTCACTATTTCTTAAAAGCAAACCTTTATTTGATTTATCATAACTAACTTGTCTGCCTTTTTAACAACCATTATAGCATAAACCTATTTAACCAAGAGCATTATTAGTTTTTATCAGTACATTATAAAATAACATATCATACGATTGTAAGAGTAATATATGTCATCATGCTCATATATATATCATTATTATATTTGTTTAATACTTCACTTGGGTTTATATCAATTAACAGTAACATAAATGTGTATTAACTTTTCTCATCTTATTTTTTCACACTTTAATACGTATAAATCTCATGTAAATTTAAAAAACTCCATGACTATTTACCAAAACTTATAGCCATATGACACAAAAATACCTATGTATATTTCACAAAGCAAGTAAACAATCAAGGTGAAACATATCCATATTCACAACTTATACATTAAGTCATTACAATAATTAATACATGATCTCTTTGTTGAAACACTTGCTATTTAAGTTCAAATATGGTTGAACAATAAGATTCCAATACCCTTTTCATATAAGTTTTAGCAAACATTGAGTACTGCCCTCCTCATTGAAAATCTACATTGGAATTTAGTTATTAGTGTCTTACTTGTCCCTTTATGAAAATACTCTAATTTTCCTTTTGTTAATCTTTTATAGCCATGATAGGTCTGAGATTATTCATTTAGTATTCTCTAATCATCAAACAATATCAAAAGTTTGAATAAAAATCCTTTATGGATAACATTATGGTTTTAAACACATTTTCATATAATTTTATAATATAATTTCACTGGTAATTCACTATTAATTCACCATAAGTCCTTATATTCCTATGTCATCATTTTTCAAGGTCAAGTAATTTGGAAATCTATATTAAATATGATACATTAAATCCATTGCAAAAATAATGTATTATGACTTTACTAAGGTTGGGTTTATAGCAAGCTTAACAAGGCAAAATCGTTGCTCTACACTTGGCTGAGTGACCAAACCACTTGACTAAGTGTCTAGGTACTTGATTGAGTGGTTATGGCACTCGACTGAGTGCTTCTAGGCTACCTAAAATAGAATGAAATCTGCACTTCCATTATTCCCTAATTAACCCAAAACCAGTTATCCAAACAATCTAGACTTACAATTAACTAATTTTCCAACAAGGTAATTTTATAAACTTATATATTCCCCCACTTAAAACACAATCAAACTTTATATTAGTTTAGTAAATGGACTAACTCTATTACATGTAATTCCTTAATTAGTTAAGCTAATTAATTAAAATGCTATATTCAATTTAATGAATCCCTTTGATATGAATATTATTTAATCCTCATTCATACCATTAAGATGAATTTCAAAAGGAATACATACAGAAAATTGAAAAATTACAAATCATAAGGCTCTTAAACTAAATTAGTATGCACATCATCCATCTTAACATACTTACTATATAATCCAAATTTCCATTTTAATCAAGTCTTTATCTCTCATTATCCTTAGATCATTACCAATAAGCACATAAAAACTTGTTAGGGTACCCAAACCTGAACATGCAACCAAAGACCATCCTTCAAATCTTCCTTTTCATCACCTTTTCCTCTCCCAATCTTCTTGCTAACTTACCTCCTCAAAACTAAATTAAATCTAACCTTCTATCCATGCATGCTAAAAATGTTGACATAACGTCCTTAGGTGGAAAGGGCCAAACATACAAGAGGAAAAAGAGGAATATTTATAGCTTTTAGGAAAGAAAGTGGAGAGAGAAGAGAAAAAGAGTTGTAATTTTTTATAAGAGAGAGAATGGATTTGTGGAAGACAATGGTCGGTTCCTAAAACTCTAACTGTCTCTTAAAATACAAGGCTTGTGTATGAGATAAGTGGAAAGTGACATGAGTTAAGTGGAAAGTGACATCAAATATGGCCCACAACAAATATTCCTAAATCCCTATCCTTAACCTTATTTACAAAACACCCCATCAGACTTTTCTTCTATTGGAATTGACTTATAATTTAAATTTTGTACCAATAACACACATCGTAAAATGACTATTTCACCCTTAAACACATTAAACAATTAATCCTCAATATTTTTTAACTTATAAACATAATCTAATTTTGGTTCATTAAATCTCAATACCTTAAAATACCTTTGAATCCTTCTAATGCCAAAATTGGATCCTTACAAACTATGCTTTGCATGCACAGTTATAAGTATGTTTTTATGTTAAATGAGTTTTATTTGTTGCCTAGATTTGTTATGAAGATTGTCTAATTGTTGAAATTATGTTTATTCTTAAATTAGGTTCTGTATTTTTTGAATATCTCAAGTTTTATAACTCTGATTTGAGTAATTCTAGTTATTACACTTAAGACTTAGACTTATAATTTTGTAGAAGGAACCTACTTTTGATTTTACTTCTAAATGTCCTTAATATTAAAATGAAGTTTGTAGTGAGCTACGGTCCAAATAATTGGTTGCTGTATTTTTACTAAAATTTTCGGTAGAGAAGTCTAAATCCAATGAAGAAAATTTTTAAATAAAATCTACCTATAGGAGCACAATTTTTGTGAAGGAATGTTGGCTTAATTCTGTACTCATTTTCTTCTATAATTTTTCTAAGTTTAAGAAAAAGCTACTTTTGGTAATGTTAACTACTGCCTAGTGTCAATGATTATGTTATAGTATTTTGGATATAACTCATGTGGAAAGGTCAAAATAGCATGGGACAAAATTCTAGATAGTACAATTTTATAATAGATGTTAGTTTAATTCTATAGCTATTTTACTCTATGAATTTTTCAAAGTAGTCATATAAACTATTTTTAAAAGAAGTGTACTCTTTGATAGATTGTAATGAGTGGGTTATAAATTCTAATTTAAATGACTAAATTGAGTATTGTTTAAAGCATAGAAAACTAAAGATATAAACATTGTTTATTGAGAAGACCAATTAGGTTAATTTAGACATTTACTATGCAAAATTGAGATACAAAATAATAATGGAAATCTCCCTACCCTACTTTTGTTAAACATAATCATTTGATGTATAAATATTACTACAAGTATTCCATAATTATATGAATTAAAAGATGTTTGGATTATTTAGCTAAGAAGAGATGTTATACAATGTGATATGTGTATAAAAGTATGTTATTAATATAATTTAAAGCTATATATTTATGCATTTTAAGTAGCATGACATATATATATATATATTTATATGGAAAGTTTATGATCAAGTATATTTTTAATTATTAAACTGAAATAACATGCTTTTGCCATATGATTATGTTTACAAGATTATGCTTACATGCTTATGCATGTGCACTTACAATAATATACTATCATATGAAAATAAATAGTTTTCACATTACAATTATAGTTAATTATGTTGATATTTAGTTTGGATGTCCATATATATAAGCAATTATGCTAGATTGTATAATATAATTATTAACATGTTAATAATGATCACAAACTTAATTGTTAGCCTATAATAAAGTTAAGTTGTCGATAAATAGACATTTATAGAGATAGAGTTGCAACTGCTATCATTTGAACTCGTTTGGGTCTACCATTATTCTCATTTGGAATTATTATTTGTATTAGTGTAAGCCCTAGGCCCAATACATTTTTATAAAACATTTCTTTTAATAAATGAGGCATTTATTTTATCTATTATATTCCTATGCATATCAAATGATAGAACTATCCAAGAATGTTGTTTCAATTTAAGTTATCATGTGTGAGGCACATGGTTGTAAGACCTTGAAACAATTGAGACTTCATTCTAAATAATCCTAGTCAGTCATTATTATGGGAATAACAAATGAATTAAGACCAGTATGCTCTCTCAGATAAGTTGAGTTCTATCTTACGGATCATAAGGATAAAGAGTCAATCAGAGATCATAGATACATGTTTAGAACATGGTATCTGGATTCGATCCGTTCATGAGAACACTATATGGTGCAAGTAATAAGTGTTTCTTATGTACAAGTTTTGCATCGGAGTTGTTAGACCTAAAATCTCTATAAAATTCTTTATGAATTACTATGTACTTTGACATACACCTAATGTACTCGTAACAGGGTGACAAGTATGGATATGATTAGGCATGCACTAATTCATGTTAGAGAGCATGAGAGAAGTAAAGGGATTACCCCTCTCGATAAGAGAGAAAATATCATCGGCCACTTGATCAGTGAACTGAGAAGTGTATGGCCATACAAAGATGAAATAATGAGTAATCATTATTTATCTAAGAGTTTAGTATCACTGATATATCAAGAAAGGAATTGATACATAAGGATGACTAGTTACATGACTTATATTAATTTTGATATTTATGGGTAAGGGACTATGCAAAATTGCATTAGGTCACAAAATGCCATTTGCATTTTCATTTAATTTGGAATGATATAATATCTTCCTAAAGAATATATATAGCCTTTGGATTATTAATTAATTCATTGCCAATGCTAAATGGACCTATAGGATCGTAAACAAAGTATTGGGCTTAAAATATTTAAGAAAAAGTATTAGGCATTAAATTGGGCTTTTATTTGAAGTCAAATTAATGTTGTTAATGGGTATCAAATTGCTAAATGGACCTTGGTCCATGAAGTGGGAAAATCGGCATTTCTAGTTTTAATGTCAATTAATTAATTATCTTGGTATAATTAAGGTAATTGAGTATTAAATCCTAATAGCATTTGAATCAAGATGAAACACTTAATTCGAATAGAGTGTAGCTGAAATTCAAAGGGTAAAATCCTAGTGAATTTTGGCATGTGCAAAATCTCTAAATAAGTGGTGGACTTTGATTAAATGTCTTATGCCATTTTAAATTAATTTGAATTTAAAATACTAAAGGAATTTGAATTAATTAAACCACTTAATTAGGAAGTGATGGAGGCTGAAAATAATACCTAAAACCAAGGGGATTTCGGACACCACAAAAATTCCAAAACATGTGATATAAATTGATTAATTTTATTTTTACCTAGTAAGGTTTTTCTCTCTCATTGCTGCCACTCTCAAGGGGAAAGGATTCTTCCTTCTTCTCTTGGATTTTTGGCAGCCATTTGTGAACCCTAGAAAGAACAAGATCAGATCTTGTATCTTTATTTTAATACCCATTTTCAAATACAAAAAGATTAGAGCTAGCAATCTCGTTTTAAGCCTTCTATGCAAGTGTGTGTGTGAGCATAGAGAGGTGTGGCATAAAGGCAACATCTTTGGCATTAGGGATCGAGATCAGAGATATATAAGTCCATCTTATATATTGGTCATTGCAAAATCATATTTTGAAGTGCATCAAGCATGTAAGTTTGTTTCAAACCCTAAAATTGCATGTTTCGATTCTATATTGTATATTGCGTGGCATGTATGATGAAAATTTTAATTTTTCTGCTGTATGATCATTTTATTTATGCCATGTGATATCCCTTCAATTTGATCCCATTTTTGATCTAACAAATTAATACCTATAGGGTTTTGTATAATTGATGCCTACTGGTAACTACCAATCTCATTATCTACTCCCGTAACTTATACAAGCTAATAATTAATTAAGTATTTCAATTAAAGGTTTACATGCTTATATGCTAATTATGAACTATGTGATAATTTTAATTATCGTAATTATATCCAAGTACATATACACTATTTCTATCAATAAATGATATATGTTATTCTTGCTAAGATATTTATAAAATCTTAATATCCATTCAATAGTATACTTTGCTATGTTATTGATAATTTTATTTTGTTCTCAATTGTAACACCCTTACACTAATTAATGATTATTTATGTCAATTATGTTTACTAATCATGGTAACTCTAGTATTTTGACCTGATAATTATTATCATACAAATTAACATCTTTCTAGAACTCATTATATGCCATGTATCAAATCCATACTAGGTATTACTATCGATATTTTCATGCTTTACCTCTCTCCTCAATTATAGCATGCATATCATATTATCTACATAGGATACCATAACCTATACATGCTTATTTATATTGTTAATTAGAAAAGTGAGCCACATAAATGTCCACATTATATACATATTATATATTTCTATAAATACCATGATATACAAAAATTAATCCAAATCACCCTATATAACTTCTTAAGACTGGTGTTGACCTTCTTGATGTAGAAAAATGTTCTTGAACAAAAACCTCCACTGCTGAACCTTGGCTAAATTCAACCACAATCTACTTTTACTCCCTAATCACTTCTTTTCCTTTCTTCTTCTTAGCTTCCTCTCCTTACAACAATATACATTTATAAATTTCTAAAATTTCTTCCTCTATTAAGATCTTTAAACCATTAAAATGTTAGAGAGTATGCCCTAGAGCCCATGTAAAAGGGATGTATTTCATATGTATGAATTCATATTCTTAATAAAAGGCATCATTCATTTATTAATGCTATGTTTAAATACATGAGTTTGTAAATCTTAAATTAATAAGTGAAGTCCTAGATATTATAAACAAAGTGCAAAGGCAATCATGAAAGTGTTCATGATATGAGATGTCTATTGCATGCAAATATGTTAATATTTAAATATCCCTAGTCATATAATTAACAAGATAGGACATTGTTAATTTGAACAGGCTAGCACATGTTATACTTCTTGAATGGTTCAAGCAGTGATTCTCATAACTGTCATTATGGAAGATAATCAAAGCTAACATGTGGATGCTTGTTAGAAGAACAAGTTCATTGGAGACCTGCAAAGAGAATTCTCACATGGTTATTAAATCTATGTCAGTGAGGAATCTCTTCATAGCGGTTGTGCAAGCATCCTTAAACTTGAGATCACCAAAGTTATCTTAAGTAGTAAGTGGTATACTTTGACTCCATAACTGATTACTTCTAACTGTAGGTAAAAATAGTTAGGAGGTTGGGTATATCATTACCTACTTGAAAATAGTTGAGTGATTGACAAAGGATTCACCATCCTAGATCTATTAAGGGAAGTTATCAAGCATTATTCTATAATTACCTTGTTTAGAGAATCTTTAGCTAGAGTAATATGCCAAGATGGATAGAGACCCGTGAAGGGCATTTTGGGAATAATGGATAAATTAATAGAACATACATAATTAGATTTATATGAGTTGGCAGAAATCGATACTCAGAATTTAATTGAGATAAGAGTGGTGAAAGGAGTAATCGCACGGTAACTATTTCTATGGAAGGGTATAGTCAAACCACTAACTTTCTTGACATTTGGGTAGTCAGAATGCCTAGCTAAAGGCTGCTCATGACTTGTATAATAGTGTATCATAAATATCATTAGGGATTGATAAAATGATTTAAAGGAGTTTAAATAATGTGAGTTTTGAATAGAACTCACAATTACATATTATACTGCCAATATGGATAGGAACCCAATAGGTCACACACATATAGAGAAAAGGATAAAATGGAGAAATTAAAAGAGGCCCAGAAGAATGGCTTTAGCGCATAAACCCTCCAAATGAAGGGTTTAACGTAAACTACAGACAGAAGGCCTTAGAGGCCTAATTCTTGGACCAAAATAAATTAAATATATTTCATAAGTGTTATGGAGCCTACATATTTAATTTTTATGGATTTGGAATTCATTTGGGTGATTAAATCCAAGTATATGCACAAAGGGCCTAGTTTGTGGGTTTTGTGCATAGTCTTTTGTGAAATGACTTAAATTTTATTTAATTGAGCCCAAATAAATTATTAATAATTCTAAAAGCCCATTTAATATTTCTCCAGTAATTTTAAAGAGCCCAATCCTATTATGAAGTTGAATTTTTAACCTAACTAAAAAAATCCAAGTGATAGGGTTTTAGGGTAACAAGGTGAACAATTAAGAGAAAAGAGTTTCTCTCGTTCTCAAAACCCTAGCCACCACTTTCCCCTTACTAGCATTAAGGGATTTCAGCTAGCCTTGTATTTCTCCTTTGTTGGTTCATTTAATCCTTCTCTAGTGTGGATTACTCATTGGAGGTGTTCAATTTTGGACACTGTGGTTTGCGACAACCCGGTGAGAAGGAAAATCAACTGTTCAACAAAAAATCAAAGGTGATTTTTCTTATTCTCATTAATATGTATTTTGTAAATTCATGGTAAGATCAAAACTATTGGTTAAAAATTTTAAATTCTGCTTATGTATGAGATGCATGTAATCGATAATTCCCAATAAAAAAATATGAAGAAAATGATAAGAGGAAAGAAATATCTCTACCTTACAAGTACCACTTAAAAATCCTGGAATTAGTAAACCAAAAATTAAAATTCTAGAGAAGATTTAAGATAGAGTGAACTTGAATTTAGAGAGAGAGGAAGAAGAAAATAAAAATCTGCCTTTTTTACTCAAGCTAGCCATCCCTCTCTCCTCAAAACCAAAAATCAATTTTTTCTATATCCAACATGCAAGAGCTAAGCTTTTAAATGAGAGTGAAAATGCCTTAAATCTCCCTCATTTATTTGCATGCACGAAATCTACCTCCCAAGTTCTTTCCCTTATAAAATCTACCCCCACAATCCTTTCTTTTTTTTTAAATTAGGCCTAACTAACAATTCTTTACTTGATTGCACCTTAATAACTATCATATTTAGATAATTCACATAAATTACATCTCATACATTGCTAATTTGCCCTTACCATCTCCCTAATTATATATTCAATGCTTAACTAAACATTAATCAATAGATATATCAACTAATCAATTATAATTCTGCCATGGTCAAAGTCTGGGTCTTGCAATTCACTCCTCCTTAAAAAATTTTATCCTCGAGATTCAAACCTATTGTAAATAGTTGGGGATATTGCTCTTTTATGATTGCCTCTAGTTCCTAAGTCACTTCTTAAACTTTATGATGTTGTAAAAGTACTTTACCTTGAGGAATCTGTTTGTTTCATAACTGTCTAATTTATCTAACCAAAATTTCTTTAAGCTCATCATCATATGAGAAATCAGGTTGAACTTGAATATCTTAAATTGGTATTCTATGAGATTCATCTGAGAGTTATCTTAGAAGTATAAAAACATATGCAACTAAGATAATTCAATAGGAAAAGCCAATCTATATGCTACCAGTCCAACCCTTTGTAAAATTCCATATAGATCGATATATCTTGGAATCAATTTACCTTTCTTCCAAAACCTTAGTACTTTCCTTTCGGGAAATGCTTTCAATAAGACTTTATCCTGACTTGATATTCAATATCTTTCCTTTTCAAATTTGCATAAAACTTTTATCTGTCACTAGATTCTTACAATCTTTATTTGATAACCTGTATTTTTTTCTTTATATCCTTAACAATATTTGGGCCAATCATTTTACATTCTGATAGCTCAATCGAACACAATGGAGTTCTACATTTACGACCATACAAAACTTCATATGGTGCCACGCCAATACTAGTGTAACAACTTTTATTATTTGTAAACTCTATTAAAGTAACATATCTATCCCAACTTCATGAAAATTTCAAAACACAAACCCTCAACATATCTTCTAAAACTTGTATAACCCTCTCTGATTGTCCATCCATTTGAGTATGAAAGGTTATATTGTATCATAGTTGTGTTACCAAAGCTTACTACAAACTTTGTCAGAATCTAGGTTTAAATCTTGGATCTCTACCAAAAATTATAGATATTAGTATTCCATGCAGCTGAACAATCTCATTAACATACAATTCTACCAATTTATCCATGGAATAGTCTATTCTAACTATTATGAATTTTGCTACTTTAGTTACCTTGTCAATAACTACCTAAATAGCATCATGTTTCTTCTATGTGAAAGGCTAACCTATAATAAAATCCATGGTAATATCTTCTTATTTCCATTGTAGAATTGGAATGGAATTTAACAATCCAAGGGAAATTTTGGTGCTCTGCCTTCACTTGTTGACAAGTTAAGCATTTAGAGACACAATCAACAACATATCTCTTCATACTAGGCAAACAATAATATTGTTTCAAATCATGATACATTTTGCTATCACCAGGATGCATAGTAAATATGGAATTGTGAGCTTCATGTAACAACATTCTTTTCAACTCATTTTTTATCTAGAACATATAATATATTATGATAGTACACATATCCATCTTTCCTAACTATATAATTAGTTTGACTTCCTTAATTTAATGACTGGACAATCTGCTTTAACCTTCTATCACCTTTTTGAGCATCAACCACTACCTACCTCACATTAGGTCTAGCCTTCAATTTAGCTATCAAAGCGCCATCCAATGTAAATTTCCATCTACACTACTGTATCATCCTAGCTGCCATCATCTTATGACTTAATGCATCAGCCACAATAATAGCTTTACCCATATTGTAATCAATAGTATAGTCATAATCTTTAAACAATTGTAACCATATGTGTTACCTCAAATTAAGCTCCATTTGAGTAAGCAAATACTTAAGACTCTTAAGACCTGTATAAATTCTACATTGTCACTATATAAGTAACACCATAAAATCATCAAAGCAAACACAACTGCAGCCAATTATAAATCATGTGTAGGGTAGTTTTGTTCATTTGGTTTCAATTGCCTAGAAGCATAAGCTACCACCTTACCATCTTATATTAGTACACACCCCAACCTAATTTTGGAAACATCACTGTACATATCATACTCTTTACCTGAGATTGGCTATGTTAGAATTGAGGCTTCTATTAACATCACATTCAATTTATCAAAATTGGCTTGACGTCGGTCAATCCATTCAAACTTAATATCCTTCGTCAAAAACTTAATG
Source organism: Excoecaria agallocha (assembly GCA_037975025.1). NCBI lineage: Eukaryota > Viridiplantae > Streptophyta > Magnoliopsida > Malpighiales > Euphorbiaceae > Excoecaria > Excoecaria agallocha. The sequence goes on from CM075806.1 coordinate 32,536,857, forward strand.
AGTGGTGAAGCAATGATCGAAAACCTTTTTACAAAATGATAATAGTACCCAGTTAAATCTAAAAAACTTATCACTTTTGGTACGTTTTGAGGTAGTTTCCAATTCACAATAGCTTTAATTTTAGTTGGGTCTACTCTAATACCTTTAGAAGACACAATATGTCTAAGGATTGAGACTTCCTTAAGCCAAAAGTCACACTTGCTTAATTTGGCATACAACTAATTCTCCTTCAAAGTCTGTAACATAATCCTCAAGTATTATGCATGCTAAACTTCATTTATATAGTAAACTAATATATCATCTATGAACACCACAACAAATTGGTCTAAGTAGGGTCTAAATACCCTTTTCAGGAAATCCATAAAAGCAGGCAGTGCATTCATTAGACCAAATGGCATGACTAGAAATTCATAATGCCCATATTGAATTTTAACTGTAGTTTTTGGAACATCTACATCCACAACTCGGATGTTATAATACCCCAGATGCAAATCAATACTCAAAAACACACTAGTACCTTTCAATTGATCAAACAACTCTTCAATTCTAAGTAAAGGATACCCTTTTTACTCTAACTAGCCATCCCTCTCTCCTCAAAACCAAAAGTCCATTTTTTCTCTCTCCAACATGCAAGAGCTAAGCTTTTAAATGGAAGTGAAAAATGCCTTAAAGCTCCCTTATTTATTTATTGTTGTGCTCTTTCTAAGCATCAATTAGCAAGTATATAGTGTATCGGTTATAGTGCAAAAGATATCGATCCCATGAGGAATATTGATTAAAATTGTACACTATTACTATTCAATCTTAATTTTGTTTACAATGCTCATTAATTTGCAAGTTAAAACTATGACTTATGTTATACAACACTAAACTAAATATTGTTCTACTTTAATGACAATCAGAAAAGACTTACGAATATGATGAATCTAACATATACATAAGTATGGAACTTGATATTTTTCTCTTATTAAGAAGTTAATCTTTATCATGCAAGCCAGGTTGGAATAATGTTCTATATCGCAACTTTCACATCGAGACTAGATTATACATTAAACTTGCATTTATGGTTGTAAATAATAGCTCTTGCATTTAAACTAGAATTACATAATCACACATTCAAAGAATAAAAGCCAACCTATAATAATTGTCTCCACATGCGATCTCTCAAACTATGCTTTGATAATGAATTTTCTATTAACTATCAGAGAGAGGTTGCTCTCACCAACTCTCTTAGAACCATTTTGTTAATTTTTAGAGAAGGAATTGCCATCTAAGGTCCTTTTCCTTAAATTATAATGATACTAATAAATTTTTAATAGTAAATTCTACATAATAAGATAAATGAAAGAGACATGATTAAATATGAATAACGACATTCAAATTCCTAAAAATTATTCATAATATTAACAAAGAAGGAATGTAACAAGAAATTAAGTAAAATTATTCTCATCCTTTACTCATGTATGATGACTCCTATTCCTTGTAATTATTTTCTTCAAAACATAAACTAAACTAAAAAGTAAAACTATTGTTCTTCAACTACACTTTCAAGTTAGAAAAAATAAATATATAATCTATCTAATGATTCCTCTTCCTTTCCCAAAATAACTTCCAAGATATATATAATTTTCCAAGCATCAAGTTTTTTCAAGGGCCCCTCCATAGGTATGCAACCCTTGGTGAAATTTTGTGCCCTTTTAGGTAATTTTTCAAGTTCAATTATTTTCAACCGCCATCTATCGCGATCGCAGCACCTACCACCCTCATGACAAATCACGCACCATTCTTTCCCTTGCTCATTCCTCGCGCTGCTGCCTTTGATCTTTCCTGTACCTCATCACGACCCGACTTCACCATCGCGCTTATGACATTATCTTTTCTCTCTTTCTTCTTCACATTTTTCTCCCTTTTTCTCCTACATACACAAAACTTGAAAAAAAAAAAACATTAAACACACCTAATTCTAGCATAATTTAATACAACTAAACATTATTTTGGTAACAAAATATGGATTAAATATGAGCTATTTAGGCTCATATCAAACCCCCACACTTAAACTTTTGCTTGTCCCCAAGCAAAACCTAACAAACAAGGAAACAACACAAACATACAATTTTGGAGCTCACATTTATATTTGGCAAATATTCAAAAACCACATGCCGAAACATTCATCTCTTCACAATTTTAGCCCAAGTATTCAAATTCTCAAACAAAACCATTATCCATTAAACTTATACAATCATGCACATTTGGAAAATTATGAAGTTGCAAAACATAAGAATGTGTGAACTTAAGAACTTGAATATCTTAATACATGTAAATATTATTTCACACTAAGTATTGACCAAAGTAGTTCTCACTCAAACACTATATTCTTATAACACTTAATCACTCGATGTATTTATAGGTTAGTATTTCTCTCATTCCTTAAACATGCCATTGCCTACCATAAGCTTGTAATTAATAAACATTTCCACTACTAGTATAAAATAATACATGAAATCAAAAGGGTCTTATAAGGGTTGTAACTTGGCTTAGGTTAAGGTAGGATAATTTTTTTTGTTTAAGTAGCTTAAATTAAGAATAGAAACGATATCACCATATCATAAGAGGCTTGTTTAAGAATATAAGCATTGCATGATGTAATTTATTGTTCATATTCCCTTCTCAATGGCACATTTTCTACTAGTTTTTTTTTCACCATTAGAAACTAGCCTTGTTCTAATATTGAACCTAGATAATAAGGGAATTTAACTCATATTTTAAAAACCATCATGATTATATTAACAAAATATATCTCCTAATGATATAGCAATTTTATTTCTCTTCACAAAAAGGGTAATACAAAGAAATAGATCCTCATTTAGCAAAGGATTTTGGCTAATTGTATATTACTCAACAAATGTAGGTTTAAGGCTCAAAATTGGCTACCTAAAGTCAAAAAGATAAATTTTTAAAGTAAGCCAAAATGGTTTAATCTAAATGCCCTTATCATTTTCATGCACATCTCATACTAAATGTAATCTCAAAATTTACCAAGAACAAATTCTAGAGGATATGGCATATTATGACTCTCACACAAGAAAAATGTCAACGTACAAGGCTCAAAAGCTCACTTAAGCTATAGGTCCAATTACCCTAAGAAACAAATTGGCAAAAATAATCCTTATATACATGTGAAAAGATACTCTAACTTAAAAAAAAAACCTAAACTAAAGTGCTTTGTCAAGTCATGACCTTCACTATGTACATTTAATTGTCAAAGTAAAATGAAAATTATTAGCCTAAAAATTTGCCTAGCTAGACTAAAAATTACAAAATTCAAGCTAAAGCAGGCATTTATTCAAACATAGTTCCTAAATACACAAGCTCCAAAATTAAAATCACACGCAATATAAATAAATAAATATACTAATAATAAACAAAAACATGAATATAAACAATCTATAACATGCATACCACCACCCCACACACACACACCTAAAGGACATAAAGTCCTCATTGTGTGAGAATTGTAAAACAAACAAAACACAAAACAAAAAAAATCACAAGAAATGTAAAAGAGAGGGAGAAAACAAACTCAAAAAGTTCCACTAGGAGAACTTGGCGGGGAAGGAGAGAATTCCACATTCTGCTTACGGAGAACTAGAACACTTAGCATGCCTCCTATCTTTGTGACCCACTATTTTGGTGCGAACCACAGTGAAGATTTGCGAATAACAAATCAAATCAATAAGAATACTCAAGAAGAAAAAAAAAAGAAACCTGAAAAATCATGGGAAGTGAGAAGATAAGATAGGATTTGTGAGAGTAAGAGAGTCAAATCCTAAGAAAATTGAAAATCTACTGAAAAGAGAAGAATGAATCGGCACTTAGGGTTTTAAAATATATTTAGTGTAGTAAAAAATGCATTTGTAACGGCCAAAAATTCAAAATTTGTAGCCTATCACGACCTCACAACCCTGTCGCAATCATGACATATCCAAAAATTACATTATTTCGATCACGATATTGGCACCCTCACGATAGAACACTAATACCCCTTTTGTATCGCGCTCGCAATAGACACCAAGTGCCCAATCTCAAAGGTTCTCAGCCATGAAGGCTACACCAGCGCATTCACGACAATAACATACAAAAATTCATCCTTCCTTCATTATAGCACTCGCGACATATCTCGCTCGTGCGACAAAGAAGAAAAATCACTAGTTTTTTTTATGAAACATAAATGAAGGACATACTGAGGAAAATATCTAAACTTCCTTCAAACGTTCACGTGGATTATCCTCCGTATTACTCGGTAAATTCCCTTGCAATCGATAAGGTAAAGCCTTAGTAAGTTGACCTAATTGCACCTCAACGTTATGGATAAATGAGGCATAAATTTTCGTAATTTGATCAAACTTTGTCTCTAACCTCTATTGGTTCTCTGCTTGTGAGCTAAACTTCAAAATAATGTTTTCTATAAACCTATCCACCTTAACCTTTAAAGCTCCAAACCTATCTTGAGCTTGTTAAGATCCTACACCCCTATTTTGATTATTATTATTTGCTCATGAAAATTTTAAATGGCTTCTTCAACTAGGGTTATAAGTATTCAAGTATGGGTTACCACATCCTTGCCTTTGTAAAAAGCTAACTTGCTTCATTGTATTACTCATTTGTTTCTTACATACCGCACTTAAATGACCTTGTTGGCCACAAATGGTGTACGTATTTTGCGAATTACTTCATATACCTAGCTATTAATTTTCAGTGCCAAATTCTCAAGCTAGTCTTGCAATGCTACTATAGAATCAACCGAATATACACCTATAACATTTGAAAATTTTGATTCCCTTGCTAATTCCATTGGCTACATGCAATTATCCATAGACATTTCTTTCAACAACTCAAATGCAACTTATGTTGTTTTCTCATAAAAGAACCACCATCTGCAGTGTTTATAGTACCTCTAGGGTTGGATTCACTCCATTATAGAATGTTTGCATCATCAATTATCTCGAAAGATTGTGGTGTGGGAAACTTCCCTGCTACTCTTTAAATCTCTCCCATGCTTCATACAAAGATTAATTATCATATTAAAAAAAATGTTACACATATATGTATATATATATATATATATATATATATTTACATATTTATATATGTATAATGTATACATACATATATCTATGTAAGCATGTATGCAAACATACATTTATATGTCTATATACATGTATGTATACATATATCTTAATTCCTTATTGCCTAGAAAAGACTAAACCTTGGCACTCTGATACCACTAACTGTAACACCCTAATTCACTAACCATAGATGATCATCAATGTGAAGACCCAATCATGGCCCTAATAGGATTATAGTTAATTAATCAGGATTAAGGTTTAATAAGGCAAACTTTGATTATTTGGTATTAGTGAAGTTAAGTCACATTAAGGGTATATTGGTAATTATGTACATGTGTATTTGAGTGTAGCTAAAATAGTAAGGAGCAATGCAATTGAATTAAATAAGAAGTTTTGGAGTTGAATGCTAAGAAAATAAGTTTTAAGGGGTTAAAATGTATAAGGGTATTTTGGAAATTTCTCTTTGGGAGATATTTACCCACTAACTCTTGTATTTAGCTTATTGAAGAAGGAACCCTTGGGGATTTAGATGTGTGGATCGACTAAGGCAAGGGAGTTCTCTCTCTAGTAACGGGTTGAAGAAAAGCAACCTAAGGTTTTGGTGTTTGAACCTTATGAAGGTAATGTTTTCCTCTCATGGATCTCTTCTTTATATTTGATTTAATGGAACTAAGGATGTATAGAGAGATGATATATCATGTATGTTATCTCCATGTACAAATAAAATAAGGGAATCAAGAGTAAAAGGGATGGATTAAGTAAAGTGAGGGAGGCTTTAATGTCAGGTACGGGATTCATTGTTTTGGGATGGTTACTGTGCATGTTTTCCCTATCACGTTGTATGTGCTTTGATGATGAGATTAATGGTTTAATCTAATAGGTGTTGATGATTATAACATGATTAGTAACCTAAATGATCATGTAAGCAAGTGGGGTAGTGAAATTTAGGGTTTAATGCTTGTTATGTATAATCGGGATTCTGGGTTTACTTCATTTCATACCATGCATGGCCACTTACCATGTTTCTCCTTGATGTGCACGGCCACGTGATGTATGTTGGAATTTAACGGTTACATGCATCACATACATGAGCGGAATTTTAAAATTTTTTAACCATTAAATCTGATCTTGCCATGAATACACAATATAACTATATGAGAATAAGAAAAATCACCTTTGATTTTTATTGAACAGTTGATTTTACTTCGCATCGGGTTGTCGCAAACCACAGTGTCCAAAATCGAACACCTCCAATGAGTAATCCACACTAGAGAGGGGTAAATTGAACCAACAAATTGGTGTCCAACTAGGGCTAGACGAAATTCCAACAAGCTAGCTTGGAGTTGGCGTAAAAAGGAGAGAGAGAATAGAATAAAAGACTTTCATTTTGTTTTAATCACTTAACCCTAATTCTCATTAGTTGGCCTTTTATAGTTAGGTTAAAATTTCAACTCCTTAATGAGATTGGGCTCTTTAAAATTGCTGGAGAATTATTAATTGGGCCTCTGGAATTAATTATAATCATTTGGGCTTAATTAGATCCAATTTAATCCTTTTCATAAAAGTCTATGCACAAAATCCATAAACTAGGCCCTTTGTGCATCTAATTGAATTTAAATACCCAAATGGATTCCAAATCCAACCAAATAAAATATGTGAGTTCCATAACACTTATGTAACATATATAAATTAATTTGGTCCAAGAAAAAAACCCTCTAAGCCCTTCTGTATGGAATTGGCGTGTGGCCCTCTTTTGGAGGGCTTCCTCCAACTTCTTCATTCCTTTGGCCCTTTATAATTTCTCCAATGGACCTATTAATTATTTTATCAGTCCTATAACACTTATAGTAGTCTTATAACACTTATAAGATAATAATAATTAATCATAAAATACATTATTTCAATTAGGTCCAATTTTGCAGAACATTTCTCAAAAGTTTCGCGGATAATTTTATTTGATCATAATTAATTAAACTCTTTAATTAATTATTATCTTATTCACTTCTCTACCTTCATAATAATATCAAATATTATTATCCTTGTTATTTTACCATTTTACCCTTTTCTCTATATGTGTGTGACCTATTGGGTTCCTGTCCATGTTGGCAGTATAATATGTAATTGTGAGTTCTATCCAAAACTCACATGATTTAAACTCCTTTAAATCATCTTATCAATCCCTATTGATACTTTTGATACATCATTATACAAGTCATGATTGGCCTCTAGCTAGGCATCATGACTACCCAGATGTCATAAAAGTCATGTGGTTTGACTGCACCCTCCCATAGAAACAGTTATCGTGCAATTACTCCTTTCACCACTCTTATCTCAATTAGATAATGAGTATGGATTTCTGTCAACTCATATATGTAATTGTGAGTTCTATCCAAAACTCACATGATTTAAACTCCTTTAAATCATCTTATCAATCCCTATTGATACTTTTGATACATCATTATACAAGTCATGATTGGCCTCTAGCTAGGCATCATGACTACCCAGATGTCATAAAAGTCATGTGGTTTGACTGCACCCTCCCATAGAAACAGTTATCGTGCAATTACTCCTTTCACCACTCTTATCTCAATTAGATAATGAGTATGGATTTCTGTCAACTCATATAAATCTAATTATGTATGTTCTATTAATTTAACCATTGTTCCTAAAATGCCCTTCATGGATCTCCATCCATCTCGGCATATTACTCTGTCCAGAGATTCTCTCAACAAGGCAATTATATAATCATGCGAGATAACTTCCCTTGTTAAATCTGGGATGGTGAATCCTTTGTCAATCACTCAACTATCTTCAAGTAGGTCATGATATACCCAATCTCCTAACTATGTTCACTCCCAGTTGGAAGTAATCAGTTATGGAGTCAAAGTATACCACTTGCTACTTAAGATAACTTTGGTGATCTCAAGTCTAAGGATACTTGCACAACCGCTATGAAGAGATTCCTCACTGACATAAATTTAATATCCATGTGAGGATTCTCTTTGCAGGTCTCCAATGAACTTGTTCTTCTAACAAGCATCCATATGTTAGCTTTGATTATCTTCCATAATCACAGTTATGAGAACCAATGCTTGAACCATTCAAGAAGCATAACATGTGCTAGTCTGTCCGAATGGACAATGTCCTATCTTGTTAATTCTATGACTTGGGATATTTAGATATTAAGACATTTGTATGCAATAGACATCTCACATCATGAACACCTTCATGATTGCCTTTGCACTGTGTTTATAATATCTAGGACTTCATTTATTAATTTAAGATTTACAAACTCATGTATTCAAACATAGCATTAATAAATGAATGATGCCTTTTATTAAGAATATAAATTTCATACATATGAAAAACATCCCTATTACATGGGCTCTAGGGAATACTCTCTAACAATCTCCCACTTGCACTAGAGCCAATCACTCATATGTCTCAGACCCATGCTTTTTATGTGGTGGTCATGCTTAATCTAGGAAAGTGCTTTAGTGAGGGGATCTGCCACATTGTCATCTGTGGGAACCCTTTCCATTTTCACATCATTTCTAGCTACTATTTCCCTTATGAGATGGTAGCGTCTGAGAACATGCTTGGATCGCTGATGAGACCGTGGTTCCTTTGCTTGTGCAATGGCTCCATTGTTGTCACAATATAAAGGAATCGGATCAACAATGCTAGGCACCACTCCTAGTTCGGTTATGAACTTTTTGATCCAGACTGCTTCTTTGGCTGCTTCTGAAGCAGTAATGTACTCAGCTTTCATCGTGGAATCAGCAGTTATTTCTTGTTTGGAACTTTTCCAGCTAACTGCTCCTCCTTCCATTATGAACACATAACCAGATTGTGATTTACAATCATCTTTGTCAGATTGGAAGCTGGCATCTGTATACCTATTTACTTCCAAACTGCCCTCTCTATATACCAAGAATATATCCTTAGTCCTTCTCAAGTACTTAAGAATATTCTTGACAGCTGCCCAGTGTTCCTCTCCAAAATTGGATTAGAATCTGCTTGTGACACTCAAAGCAAATGCTACATCTGGACGTGTACATAACATAACATACATGATATAACCAATTGCAGATGCATATGGTATTCTATTCATGTCTCTCTATCATCTAGTGTCTGTGGACACATAGACATAAAAAGGTGTTTCCCATGCACCACGGGTGTAAACCCTTTCTTAGAGAGATCTATATTGAACCTCTTCAATACTTTATCTATATATGTACTCTAAGAAAGACCTAGCAACCTATTGGATCTATCTCTATAGATCCTTATTCCCAGAATATAGGATGCTTCTCCAAGGTCTTTCATTGAGAATTGCTTGGATAACCATATTTTAACAAATTGGAGAAGAGAAATGTCATTTCCCATTATCAATATGTCATCTACATATAGAACTAGGAAGACAATTGCACTCCCACTGACCCTTTTATACACACAAGGTTCATCTTCATTCTATGAGAAACCAAACTCTTTGATTGTCTCATTGAATCGTATGTTCTAGCTCCTAGAGGCTTGCTTCAATCCATAAATGGATCTTTGAAGCTTGCATACCTTTTCGCCATTTCCTGATGTGAATCCTTCTGGTTGTGTCATATACACATCCTTGGTAAGATTTCCATTAAGGAAAGCTGTCTTCACATTCATTTGCCAAATCTCATAATCATAATGAGTTGCAATGGCTAAAAGTATTCTTATAGACTTAAGCATCACTACAGGAGAAAAAGTTTCGTCATAGTCAATACCTTCTTTTTGACGATAACGTTTTGCTACTAAGCGAGCTTTATAGGTAACCATATTACCTTCCATGTCAGTCTTCTTTTTGAAGACCCATTTGCACCCTATGGGTTTTATCCCTTCAGGTGGTTGAGTTAAAGTCCATACTTTGTTCTCATACATGGAGTCCATTTCAGACTGCATAGCCTTAGGCTATAAATCACGTTCTGAACTGTTCAAAACTTCTTGATAGCTTGTAGGCTCATTTTCCTCTACTACAGTTATGCCTCTATCCGAATCAATGTGAAATCCATATCTCACAGGGATAGAACGCATCCTAGTAGATCTTATAGGATTTTGTGTATAATCAAGTTCAACTGTAATCTCATCATTATGAAATTCAGTTTCGGGTTCAATCGGTTGATCATCTTCTATTTGTGGGTCTTGAACTTCACCAAGTTCAATTTTACTCCCACTGTCCTCTCGTAGGAGAAATTCTCTTTCCAAGAAGACAGCATGCCTTGAAACAAACACCTTTTGTTCTAAGCGATGATAGAAATAATACCCAAATGTTTCTTTTGGATATCCCACAAATAAACATTTGTCAGACTTAACATCCAGTTTGTCTGACATTGTCCTCTTCACATAAGCAGGACAACCCCATACTTTCATATGAGAAACGTGGGTTTTTTCTTATTCCACATCTCATATGGAGTAACATCAACCAATTTACTAGGAACTCTGTTTAACACATAAATAGCAGTTTCTAGTGCATATCCCCAAAAGGACTTAGGCAAGTCCGCTCGGCTCATCACTGATCAAGCCATATCTAATAGTGTTCGATTCCTCCTTTCAGATACACCATTGTGTTGTGGTGTATATGGAGGAGTCCATTGAGATAAAATCCCATTATCTCAAAGATAATCTTGAAACTCTTGACTTAAGTATTCTCCACCTCGATCTGATTTAAGTGTTTTAATACTTTTGCCAAGTTGTTTCTCTACTTCATTTTTGAATTCTTTGAACTTTTCAAATGCTTCAGACTTATATTTCATTAGATATATGTATCCAAACCTGGAATAATCATCTATGAAAGTAATGAAGTAGGAGTAACCTCCTCTGGCATGTGTAGTCATTTGACCACATACATTTGAACGTATTAAGTCCAAAACCATTTTAGCTCGTTCTCCTTTTCCAACAAAGGGAGCTTTTGTCATTTTTCCCAATATACAAGATTCGGATGTATCAAATGATCCCAAATCACCTGACTTGTGCAATTTGGTCATGCGTTTTTCATTTATGTGGACTAAACGACAATGCCATAAGTATGAGGTATTTAGATTATCATGTTTCATTCTCTTGGTATCCACATTATGTACTTCTTTAATTAAATCAGGAAAAAATATACCATTCTCAATAATAGCTTTTGCATAAAATATATTGTTCTTAAAAATGTAACAACATTTGTCCTTTAAAGAAATATCATAATCGTTCATCAAACAACTGAAAGAAATAATACTTTTAGACAAAGCTGGAACTTAATAACAATTATTTAATTCTAGTACTAATCTACTAGGAAGAGGCAAATAGTAAGTCCCCACAACTGTTGTAGAGATGTTCTGTCCAGTAGCTGACTGCAAACATATCTCTGCCTTTCCAACTCTTCTAAAGCTTCTAAGCCCCTATAGATCATTACATAAATGAGATCCACATCCGGTATTTAATACCCAAGATTGTTTTGAAGCAATAGAATAAGTATTAATTTCAATCATATGAATACTTGAAGTAGAAGCATCAGGTTGCTTCTTCTCCTTGAGAGAATCTTGATAGGCCTTGCAGTTACGCTTCCAATGACCATCCTTTCCACAATGGAAGCAAGTTCCTTTAGGATTCTCTTTCTTAGCAACCTTCTTCTTGGAGATCACACCATTCTTTGGCTGCGCCTTGGTTATCTTCTTCTTCTTCTGCTTCTTGCCTTTAGCAGAAGTGACAACCATGACACTTTTTGGATCCTTCTTAAATGATCCATCAGCTGTCTTGAGCATTATGATTAACTCAGGAATGGATACTTGGATCTTGTTCATGTTGAAGTTAAGCACGAAAGGTGCATAACTTGGAGCCAACGAGTACAAGATTAAATCTATGTATAGATCATTATCCATAACATAGCCAAGTCTACTCAAATTCTCAATATACCCATACATCTTCAATGCATGAGTAGCAGCTGAAGTGCCTTCCACCATTTTGCAGGTAAATAGAGCTCGAGCAATCTCATATTGCTCAGTTCTAGCCTGAGAAGAATAAAGCTCTTCTAGATGCAAAACAATGGTTCTAGCATCCATCATTTCATTTTGCTTCTGAAGCTCCGAGGACATAGCACCCAGCATCAGATATGCTGCTGCTTCACTATCCTCAATGTATTTTCGATAAATGCCTTTTGTAAGGCCCCTAACATAACCCTAATTTAATTTGCATATTTGTATGATTAAGTTAAAGGGATAAATTAGCATGCTATTGTGTTAATTGCATGAAAATAAAATAAAAGAATATGGTTTAATAGTAATTGAGGATGTAATTGAAGTGAATAGGTGTTAATTTGGGGTTAATTTGTAATTGTGGCATTTTGATGGCCAATTATGAATAAAAGCATTTAATTCAAGGTTAATTTGGAAGATTGAATTAATTGATAGGTTGAATTAAGGAAAAGAGTTAGTGGAGGGGTCATATTATAACATGCATAAAGGTTTATGCCATTTGATTTACATGCAATATTTCAAGGGACTAAAGAGGGGATTGTTATGTTGGTATAAAAGGCTTGAGTTAGTGGTTTTTGGAGGTGTCAAGTGTTAGTGAGAATCGGCAATGAAGAGTGCAAAAACCAGAAAAAAAAATTAGATCATCTTCTTCTTCCTTCTTATTTCCAATGTTTTATCTCAAATGCATTTAGGATGATGTTTGTTGATTAAGCAAGGGTATAATGCAGTAAATTAAGGTAATCAAACTCTTAATTTAACCCTCCATCATCTTCATCTTCTTCTTCTTTATCAAGTTAACTTAGAACAATGTATTTACTGGAAATTTAAATGATGATGGTGATGGAATTTGTGAAGGAGAAGAGGAAGGAAGAAGGAATAAAGGAAAAGGAATTGATGAGGTTGAAGACATTGGGTTTATCAGCCAAGGTATGGGAATTTAGGCTATTCATATTGCATGTGAGAATGATTATTGGAATTGAGTGGGATTGACATAACTAAATATACATTTTTCTGGAATTTTAACGATGTGAGGTTGAAGAAGAAGACTATTTCTTGCCGAATCGTGAATGACATCACGAGTCATGAACATTAGTCCGACTCGTGAAGCTCTTCACGAGTCGTGAAGTGCAGTTTTTCTTCTCCACTCGTGAAGCTCTTCACGAGTCGTGAAGTACAGATCTCCTTCTTCAATCGTGAGCTTCTTCACGAGTCATGAGATTTGCCTTATTTGCTTCACTCGTGAAGCCCTTCACTAGTCGAACTCCCCTTCACGACTGAATGACCTGTCTGGAATGTTTTGCTCATAAGTTGAGCTATAGAATAGCAAATTGAATGATTCTTTTTGCATTGAAAATTATACTTCCATACCTATATTTCATATGAAGAAACCTAAGTTTAAATCTTTCTTTAAGTACATGTAATCTAGGGTTGAATCCACACTTGTTTTAGACTGCTCAATATAACAGAAATTGCAATATTGTGCAAATCATTGCTACACTTGATTATATGATCTTTAAATTGATTGAGACAGATAGTTGCTTATGTGATAGTAAAGTTAATTGAATAAGACATGTAGTATGACTATCAATGAAGGATTTATATGAATACAGATGCATTCAATTGTGTATATGAATAAAGACTAGTGATGAAATATCTAACCTATACATGTGATTAGTCTTGTGCATGATGGTCATATGCTAAATTGATATATATACACATGTAAATCCTATGACATAAAAGTGCACATATTGACATGTATCTATGCTATAAAATAGGGATTATAATAGTATGACCTTGGCATGTGTATGTGCCCATAAGAAAACATGTTGATATGTTGTATAGCACATGACTTGAATGACGATAAAGGTATATATATGTGTTGGAAACATGCTCATAAGAATAAATCAACTATATGCGAATGTACCCATAGGTATGTACATTTATGATTATGTATATGAGTATATGAGCATGTAATTGCCTTATGAGATAGAAGATGAATTAGCATGACTATGAGCATGTGAAATGCTTAATGAAAACATGATCGAGTATATGATATGATGATTATATGTCATGCCTATATGTTATAATGCAAATTATATAGTCATATAGATTTGAATATGCCAGATGTATAACATGGCATGTGAAATGTGCATATATCTGATTATGCACCATAGAATTCATAGTTATATAAGACTATGTATATGTGCACAACAATATACTATGAATACAGTATTAATATATGAATTGAACACGAATATATTTCTGCCTGCAATAAAGTTTTAGATGTGGATAGATAGGCGCCTATAGGGAAATTGCAGCTGCCAAAGTTTGGCCCGATTGGGTCCATAGTATATGTATGATCCCCTTTGGATCATGATCAGCCCCATTTGGGTTGAGAGGCGACCCCGTTTGGGTATGCTTGACCGGTCCATAGTATAGTTTGGCCCCGTTTGGGTCTATAGATTTGATATCTTCGGATATCCTTCTTTGATGCCGATGTGTATCCATAGTTCCCGTTATCTACCGATAAAGCTAAGGCAGGCTAAACGTTATTCATAGTAATGATAAAGAAATTAAACAGTTAAAGTGATTTGACTAAAGATTGATATTGTGAATCATAATGTTGTTTTACCACAGGAATTATGTTTTATTTGAATATGCTTACATGGGAAATTGCTGTCTATATGAATTATGAATATGAGAATAATTGTTACTCTTTGGGTACAAAGTTATGCACATGAGAATATGTTTTATGCTTTAAAGTATGTGTTATCGTTGCCATGCTATGTTGGACCTGTTGTTTATAGTATATGTATATATTGTATATGTATGTCTTGTTGACCTATGTGAGTGGTCATCCATCTGTAGATATTCCCCACTAAGCTTTATAGCTTAGCACGGGTTATTTATCCGTGTAGGTACAAATAGCAAGACTTTTGTTGAGGGACGTTCTCTGCATCAGGAAGGGCCAACCATCGACTTATAACCTTTATGTAGGATATTTTGTAATACAATTATCATATGTTTTGTATTAAGGCCAGTTATCTTATGATATGTATAAAACCTATGTGGAATATTGTAACTCACTAGTAGTAAAGCTAAGACAGGTGTGTGTGCATGTGATATACATAAAGTAATATTCATATAATCTAGTATGCATGTTAATAGGTTTGAAATGGAAAACAGGAATAGACTTGTAGCACGAATATAGGCATATGAAACCATGTGGCATGATTAATGGCTAAATGATGATTAAATGAACATATAGCATAAGCATGATTAATAGTATTCATGATACGTGTTTAATGGGGTATTTGCATAGGGGGTGCTACAATTTGTGGTATCAGAGCCCTAGGTTTAGCCTTTTCTGGGTAAAAATGAACCTAAGATTCTATAGTATGATATAGTGTTTTGTTGGCCTGATGCAGAAGTCCCTGTTTTTCTTATAGATTAAAGATGGAGAACTCTAGAGATACTCTTGAGGAATCGGCTGAAAGTAATAGGCCGGTTAGAACTAATCCTTCCAATATTGGACCTTCATCCTCCAATCCAAATGAGGTCCCAACAGCCATCCCTACAGAAGCATTGTTAAAAATATCACAGGATATGGCTCAAGTTCTTCAAAGAATGACAGCACCCAAAGCTCCAATTTCTGAAATTAGAAAGCATGGTGCTGAAGAATTTTTAGTCACTAATCTTGAACAATCTGAAGAAGCTGAATTTTGGCTGGAAAGGCTAGAGAGAATTTTTAATGAAATCGGTTGTCCAGTGAGTCATAAAGCATCTTGTGCTGTGTCTCTGTTACAAGGTGCAGCTTATGACTGGTGGAAGTTGGTATTGAAGCAACCTCAGTTACCAGATCCCCTTGCATGGGAATTTTTCACAGCCGAATTCAAGAAAAAGTATGTTACTGAGGAGTATAAGCAAGAGAAGTTAAAGCAATTCCTCCACTTGAAACAGAGAGTTATGTCTGTGGCTGAGTATGAGAAAGAATTCAGTCACCTGTGCAAATATGCTCCTGATGAGATGTTAACTGATGCTTTTAAATGTAGACAGTTTGAAGATGGATTGAATGATCGTATCCGAGAAAAGTTGATTGGGTCTACATCTTTGCAAGTGGTTAACTTCACTCAACTGGTTACAGCAGCCTTGTGAGTTGAAAAGAATGAAATGGCAAAAAGGGAGAGAGAACAGAGAAGAGGTGGGTCCAAGGGTGGATCTTTTACAGGAAAGAGAGCTAGAGGAGCACAAGGAAATCAGCCAGCTGAATCTGGCTATAGTTCTGCAAAAAGGGACAGGAGACAAGAATCTTCTGCAATGTCTAAACAGGGAAAACAAGCTTCAGGGAATCAGAGTGGGGGGCAACCTCCAGTGTGTCCCCATTGTTCTAGGAAACATTCGGGTAGTTGCAGGAAATTGTCTGGGGCATGTTTCAATTGTGGTGGTACCGATCACTTCATGGCTAGTTGTCCATCGAAGAGGGAACAGGATGTGGGATAGCAGGGCAGTAGAGAAACTTTTAAAGCACCATCTTCAGGTAGAGGCAGGGGAAGAGGACGTGGGGGATCGAGTTATCAGGGATCCCAGTCCAGGAACATTTCTGAATCAGTTGACAGGCCCACAGCTCCAGTTGTTCCTATTCGGGCTTATGCAATGAAAGCTAGAGAGGATCAGAGTGCTCCAGAGGTTATAGCTGGTACATTCTCTCTTTTTGATTCTGATATGCATGCACTTATTGATCCTGGTTCCACTCATTCTTATATTTGCACTGGGGATATGGGTAGAAATGAGTCTACTGTTCATGAACTAGAATATGATATTTATGTAACCAACCCTTTGGGTCACAATGTTGTTGTTAATAGAGTGCATAAACAGTGTCCTATTGTAATTCAAGGGAAAGAATTCCTTGCTGATCTTATCGAGTTACCATTCCGGGAGTTTGATAGTATACTTGGTATGGATTGGCTGTCTAGACATCATGTAGTGATTGATTGTGAAGCTAAAACTGTAACTCTCATTGGTTATGATGGTGAAGAAACTTTAGTACAGGGCATTCGATCTGAACCTATAGCTAATGTAATATCAGCTATGCAAGCTAAGAGATTTTCGAGAAAAGGGTGTGAAGCTTTCTTAGCACTTGTGCTTGATTCAAAAATAGAAAATGTGAATCTTCAAGAGATTCCAGTGGTGAAAGAGTTTCCTGATGTGTTCCCTGAAGACTTACCTAGTCTTTCACCTGAAAGGGAAGTTGAATTGTCTATAGACATTCAACCTGGTACAGCTCCTATTTTGAAGGCACCATACAGGATGGCTCCTTTGGAATTGAAAGAACTAAAAGCTCAGCTACAGGAGTTACTTGACAAAGGCTTCATTAGGCCTAGTACATCACGTTGGGGTGCACCGGTTTTATTTGTGAAGAAAAAGGATGGGTCTATGAGGATGTGCATAGACTACAGACAGTTAAATAGGGTAACAATCAAAAATAAGTATCCTTTACCAAGAATTGAAGATTTATTTGATCAGTTGAAGGGTGCTGGAGTGTTTTCCAAGATTGATTTGCGCTCGGGTTATTATCAACTTCGGGTTAAAGATGTAGATGTTTCCAAAACAGCCTTTAGAACCCGATATGGGCATTATGAGTTTTTGGTGATGCCTTTTGGGTTAACAAATGCACCGGCTGCGTTTATGGATCTTATGAATAGGGTGTTTAGACCCTACCTGGATCAGTTTGTTGTTGTGTTCATAGATGATATTTTGGTGTATTCGAGGAATGAAGCTGAACATGCTGAGCATTTGAGAATTGTTTTACAGATTCTGAGGGAGAATCAGCTGTATGCTAAGCTGAGTAAATGTGATTTTTAGCTTAAGGAAATTTCTTTCCTTGGTCATGTAGTATCTTCTGAAGGCATTAGAGTGGATCCAGCTAAAATAGAGGCTATAGTGAATTGGAAGACGCCTCGAAATGTGACAGAAGTGAGAAGTTTTCTGGGCTTAGCAGGTTATTACCGTCGCTTTGTGAAAGGCTTTTCAGTTATAGCCACACCACTCATTAAACTTCTGGGAAAGGGTATAAAGTTTGAGTGGACTGACCGATGTCAAGCAAGTTTTGATCAGTTGAAGAAATTTCTGATAGAGGCTCCAGTTTTGACACAACCAGTTACAGGAAAGGAGTATGCTATGTATAGTGATGCTTCTAGAGTTGGCTTAGGTTGTGTGTTAATGCAAGATGGCAAAGTAATTGCCTATGCATCTAGACAGTTGAAGCCACATGAACAAAACTATCCAACCCATGACCTAGAGTTAGCAGCAGTAGTGTTTGCCTTGAAAATTTGGCGACATTATTTGTATGGGGAAAAGTGCAAAATCTATACAGATCACAAGAGTCTCAAATATTTGCTCACTCAAAAGGAACTTAACTTGAGACAGCGAAGATGGTTAGAACTGTTTAAAGATTATGATTGTATAGTGGATTACCATCCAGGCAAAGCTAATGTGGTAGCTGATGCCTTGAGCCGTAAGATGATGGCTGCTATGATTGCACATCGCTGTAGATGGAAAATTGCTTATGATGGAACTTTAATAGCACAGTTGATAGCTAGACCTTGTTTGAGGCAAACAGTGATTGATGCACAGAAACATGATGAAAAGTTACAACAGATTTTGAAGTCTTTGCATGAAGGGACCCAGTTTGAGTACTCAGTGAAAGAAGATGGGGGTGTGTATTATCAAAATCAATTGTATGCTCCTGATGACAAAGAATTAAAGAGAACAGTATTCAAAGAGGCTCACAATACAATATTTACTATGCACCCTGGTGGGAACAAGATGTACCAGGATTTGAAACAAAGTTATTGGTGGCCTGGCATGAAGAAAGATGTGGTAGCCTATGTTTCCAAATGTTTGACCTATCAGCAGGTAAAAGCAGAGCACCAGTTACCCTCTGGTTTGTTGAACCCCATTCCAATTCCACAATGGAAATGGGAGGATATCACTATGGATTTTGCAATAGGATTGCCCTTTACACAGAAAAAGCATGATGCTGTTTGGGTTATAGTTGACAAGCTGACTAAATCAGCTCGTTTCATACCAGTTCGGATGGACTATCCTATGGATAAGTTGGCAGAACTTTATGTAAATGAGATTGTTAGACTGCATGGCATTCCGGTGTCAATAATCTCTGATCGAGATTCGAGATTCACATCAAGATTTTGGCAGAGTTTGCAACAAGCTTTGGGAACTCAGCTTCGTTATAGTACAGCATTCCACCCTCAGACGGATGGGCAATCTGAACGGGTTATTCAGATTCTAGAGGATATGATGAGAGGATGTGTTTTAGAGTTTGCAGGGAGTTGGGATAGGTATCTACCATTAATGGAGTTCGCCTACAATAACAGTTATCAAAGGAGCATCGAGATGGCACCATATGAGGCCTTGTATGGCCGAAAATGTAGAACTCCTGTTTATTGGACTGAATTGTCTGAGCGCAAAGTTATTGGTCCTGATATTGTCAAAGGCACAGAAGAAAAGGTGCAAGTTATCAGGCAGAGATTGAAGGAAGCTAGTGATAGACAGAAGTCTTATGCTGATTTGAAGAGAAGAGATATTGAATATCAAGTGGGTGACAAAGTGTTTCTGAAAGTGTCCCCTTGGAGAAAAGTATTGAGATTTGGGAAAAAGGGTAAGCTAAGTCCGAGGTTTATAGGCCCATATGAAATTCTTCAAAGAGTCGGGCCAGTGGCATATAGATTGGCTCTCCCTATGGAACTAGCCAAACTTCATGATGTGCTTCATGTTTCTATGCTTCGAAGGTATCGATCAGATGAATCCCATGTGATACCAGTTCAAGACGTGCAAGTACAGCCAGATTTCACTTATGATGAAGAACCTATAGCAATTCTTGCTAGAGAAGTTAGACAGCTTAGAAATAAGCAAATTCCACTTGTTAAAGTACTCTGGCAACATCATGATATACAAGAAGTTACTTGGGAGCCAGAAGCAGCTATGAAGGAACAACATCCTCACTTATTCCAAACAGGTATGAATTTCGAGGACGAAATTCTTAAGGGGGAGAGAATTGTAAGGCCCCTAACATGACCCTAATTTAATTTGCATATTTGTATGATTAAGTTAAAGGGATAAATTAGCATGCTATTGTGTTAATTGCATGAAAATAAAATAAAAGAATATGGTTTAATAGTAATTGAGGATGTAATTGAAGTGAATAGGTGTTAATTTGGGGTTAATTTGTAATTGTGGCATTTTGGTGGCCAATTATGAATAAAAGCATTTAATTCAAGGTTAATTTGGAAGATTGAATTAATTGATAGGTTGAATTAAGGAAAAGAGTTAGTGAAGGGGTCATATTATAACATGCATAAAGGTTTGTGCCATTTGATTTACATGCAATATTTCAAGGGACTAAAGAGGGGATTGTTATGTTGGTATAAAAGGCTTGAGTTAGTGGATTTTGGAGGTGTCAAGTGTTAGTGAGAATCGGCAATGAAGAGTGCAAAAACCAGAAAAAAAAAATTAGATCATCTTCTTCTTCCTTCTTATTTCCAATGTTTTATCTCAAATGCATTTAGGATGATGTTTGTTGATTAAGCAAGGGTATAATGCAGTAAATTAAGGTAATCAAACTCTTAATTTAACCCTCCATCATCTTCATCTTCTTCTTCTTTATCAAGTTAACTTAGAACAATGTATTTACTGGAAATTTAAATGATGATGGTGATGGAATTTGTGAAGGAGAAGAGGAAGGAAGAAGGAACAAAGGAAAAGGAATTGATAGAGGTTGAAGACATTGGGTTTATCAGCCAAGGTATGGGAATTTAGGCTGTTCATATTGCATGTGAGAATGATTATTGGAATTGAGTGGGATTGACATAACTAAATTTACGTTTTTTTGGAATTTTAACGATGTGAGGTTGAAGAAGACTATTTCTTGCCGAGTCGTGAATGACTTCATGAGTCATGAACATTAGTCCGACTCGTGAAGCTCTTCACGAGTCGTGAAGTGCAGTTTTTCTTCTCCACTCGTGAAGCTCTTCACGAGTCGTGAAGTACAGATCTTCTTCTTCACTCGTGAGCTTCTTCACGAGTCATGAGATTTGCCTTATTTGCTTCACTCGTGAAGCCCTTCACTAGTCGAACTCCCCTTCATGACTGAATGACCTGTCTGGAATGTTTTGCTCATAAGTTGAGCTATAGAACAGCAAATTGAATGATTCTTTTTGCATTGAAAATTATACTTCCATACCTATATTTCATATGAAGAAACCTAAGTTTAAATCTGTCTTTAAGTACATGTAATCTAGGGTTGAATCCAGACTTGTTTTAGACTGCTCAATATAACAGAAATTGCAATATTGTGCAAATCATTGCTACACTTGATTATATGATCTTTAAATTGATTGAGACAGATAGTTGCTTATGTGATAGTAAAGTTAATTGAATAAGACATGTAGTATGACTATCAATGAAGGATTTATATGAATACAGATGCATTCAATTGTGTATATGAATAAAGACTAGTGATGAAATATCTAACCTATACATGTGATTAGTCTTGTGCATAATGGTCATATGCTAAATTGATATATATACACATGTAAATCCTATGACATAAAAGTGCACATATTGACATGTATCTATGCTATAAAATAGGGATTATAATAGTAGGACCTTGGCATGTGTATGTGCCAATATGAAAACATGTTGATATGTTGTATAGCACATGACTTGAATGATGATAAAGGTATATATATGTGCTGGAAACATGCTCATAAGAATAAATCAACTATATGCAAATGTACCCACAGGTATGTACATTTATGATTATGTATATGAGTATATGAGCATGTAATTGCCTTATGAGATAGAAGATGAATTAGCATGACTATGAGCATGTGAAATGCTTAATGAAAACATGATCGAGTATATGATATGATGATTATATGTCATTCCTATATGTTATAATGCAAATTATATAGTCATACAGATTTGAATATGCCAGATGTATAACATGGCATGTGAAATGTGCATATATCTGATTATGCACCATAGAATTCATAGTTATATAAGACTATGTATATGTGCACAACAATATACTATGAATACAGTATTAATATGTGAATTGAACACGAATATAGTTCTGCCTGCAATAGAGTTTTAGATGTGGATAGATAGGCGCCTATAGGGAAATTGCAGCTACCAAAGTTTGGCCCGATTGGGTCCATAGTATATGTATGATCCCGTTTGGATCATGATCAGCCCCATTTGGGTTGAGAGGCGACCCCGTTTGGGTATGCTTGAACGGTCCATAGTATAGTTTGGCCCCATTTGGGTCTATAGATTTGATATCTTCGGATATCCTTCTTTGATACCGATGTGTATCCATAGTTCCCGTTATCCACCGATAAAGCTAAGGCAGGCTAAACGTTATTCATAGTAATGATAAAGAAATTAAACAGTTAAAGTGATTTGACTAAAGATTGATATTGTGAATCATAATGTTGTTTTACCACAGGAATTATGTTTTATTTGAATATGCTTACATGGGAAATTGCTGTCTATATGAATTATGAATATGAGAATAATTGTTACTCTTTGGGTACAAAGTTATGCACATGAGAATATGTTTTATGCTTTAAAGTATATGTTATCGTTGCCATGCTATGTTGGACTTGTTGTTTATAGTATATGTATATATTGTATATGTATGTCTTGTTGACCTATGTGAGTGGTCATCCAACTGTAGATATTCCCCACTAAGCTTTATAGCTTAGCACGGGTTATTTATCCGTTTAGGCACAAATAGCAAGACTTTTGTTGAGGGACGTTCTCTGCATCAGGAAGGGCCAACCATCGACTTATAACCTTGATGTAGGATATTTTGTAATACAATTATCATATGTTTTGTATTAAGGCCAGTTATCTTATGATATGTATAAAACCTATGTGGAATATTGTAACTCACTAGTAGTAAAGCTAAGATAGGTGTGTGTGCATGTGATATACATAAAGTAATATTCATATAATCTAGTATGTATGTTAATAGGTTTGAAATGGAAAACAGGAATAGACTTGTAGCACGAATATAGGCATATGAAACCATGTGGCATGATTAATGGCTAAATGATGATTAAATGAACATATAGCATAAGCATGATTAATAGTATTCATGATACGTGTTTAATGGGGTATTTGCATAGGGGGTGCTACACCTTTGATCTCATAAATGGCATCATCTGATGGAAGTGAGGTGGATCTTTATCCAAGACATAGTGGATCTTTTCAGCTCTGAGAACAATTCTCACTTGCCTGATCCAGTCAGAATAGTTGTTGTCAACCAGCTTGTTATCCAAGATTGATCGTATATTAATGTTTGATGTGCTCATGATGATGACCTAGATGTGAAAAAAAAAGATATGAGAGTATGTTCATATATATATGTATGCATTAATAAGGTCTTTAATTAATCCATTTACTCCCACTATTTTATTGCGAATTAATAGCCCTCACTATATAATCCGAGAAAACCCGATGGTTTTCTTAGTGGGCTAATATCCAATCCTTGATATGTAATTTCACCTTGACTGTGGTTAACAAGCCAATTTCCATACCCTTGAAAGGTAGGTATCTTTATACCAATTGTGTCTCTACACAACTATTGGATCATTAGGTTATCAACTCTTGATGCATGCATATTATATATGCATTCCCTAATCTTGCCTCTAGAACCATTAGCCTTGACTGTGGTCAACAAACTAATGGGCTAGCTAAGATGACCCATTTAACTAGATTTGAACATATTCGATATAATGTGAGCTTGATTGTGGTCAACAACCCATACTATAAAGAACTCTGGTTCTTCTCAAATTAATGGAAGGCTTATATACCTTAGTATTTGTTTGAGGGTTTTAGTTAATTAAGTCTCATCATACATAGTTGGCATACATTGGTATGCATCCTATATCTATCACATAAATATAAGCATACAAATATGGTATAGTTATGAACTTCACTACATTGATTTCCCCGAGCCAAGAGGGAAATCAAAAGGTCACACCTAGGTAGTATGCAGGATTCAAACAAGAAAATAATTACATTATCTTCAAGCTTGTTGGATCTCCATCCGGCCCATCTTGTTGCTTGATATTGGTCTCCATCTCTATTTTTAATTCTAATCTAAGTAATCTAATTACATATTACAATTTGAAATGAAATACAAACCAAAAATAAGTGGCCGGGACATGAAAGTCCTCATTAGGCGGAAACATGCATTATGCTCAATCACATTGGGCTTTCTCCATAACTAATCATCATGCCAATCATACACCCTTATATGCCTCTCTAATGCATAAAGAAATGGATTACTAACTTTGCTTCAACCTTTGAAACTATATTTTGAGTTATTTTAATGATGTGATCAAATTAGAAAACTTTTTCCATTTTGGAAACTTTCATTTTAGGAAACCTTTTTGCATGCATGTGTTCTTGTCTTAATAATCAATCCAAATTATTATTAATTAATTATAAATTGATTATTTAATTAATTAATCATATTAAATAATTAAAAGAATCAATTTTGGGCTTAAAACAAATGTAGGCCGAAACCCACAGAAGAAAAACCCTAACTGTGTTCACACACAAACTAGTTTTATGTCTTTTGGACCATTTGGGCCTTTTGGAATGAGCCAAGCCCACTCCAGCCCTTAAAACCCATTAATAAACTTAATTAATGTTTATAATGTTTAATTTAAATCAGATCCTTGGGCCCACCAAGTTATTCACTAATTTAAACCAAGTCCGTAAACATAATTAAGCCCATTAAGTGTTTTAATAAATTAAAATTAATCAAATTAACTTTTCGACTAAACTAGTTTTCATGCAAAACTTGTTTGATTTTAATTCCGTTCGATCCTACGGCTTAATATCACATATTAAACACATAAAATATCTTCTAAATGATTTTTAAATGGATCCATAAGAAATTAAATTAGAACAGCCCCTACATCATCTAGGCTTTCACGCCAAACCCTAATGGGTTTCATGCCAAACCCTAATCATAATCATTCAAAAATTTCATTTTTGTTTCCACCAAACTTATTTGGTCACACATACAACCAGAAATAAATATTTCTCATTCATGAACAATCAAATCTAATATTTTAAAGTTCATGAAATAAATAACTCAAAACAAAACAAAACTTATTCCGTAGAAAAATATAGAAATTTATATCCATGGCAAAACCGTGGCTCTGATACCATGTTGGAATTTAATGGTTACATGCATCACATACATGAGCGAAATTTTAAAATTTTTTAACCATTATATCTGATCTTGCCACGAATACACAATATAACTATAAGAGAATAAGAAAAATCATCTTTGATTTTTGTTGAACAGTTGATTTTACTTCGCACCGGGTTGTCGCAAACCACAGTGTCCAAAATCGAACACCTCCAATGAGTAATCCACACTAGAGAGGGGTAAATTGAACCAAAAAATTGGTGTTTAACTAGGGCTGGCAGAAATTCCAAGAAGCTAGCTTGGAGTTGGCGTAAAAAGGAGAGAGAGAATAGAGAAAAAGACTTTCCTTTTGTTTTAATCACTTAACCCTAATTCTCATTAGTTGGCCTTTTATAGTTAGGTTAAAATTCCAACTCCTTAATGAGATTGGGCTTTTTAAAATTGCTGGGGAATTATTAATTGGGCCTCTGGAATTAATTATAATCATTTGGGCTTAATTAAATCCAATTTAATCCTTTTCATAAAAGTCTATGCATAAAATCCACAAACTAGGACCTTTGTGCATCTAATTGAATTTAAATACCCAAATGGATTCCAAATCGAACCAAATAAGATTTGTGAGTTCCATAACACTTATGTAACATATATAAATTAATTTGGTCCAGGAAAAAAACCCTCTAAGCCCTTCTGTATGGAGTTGGCGTGTGGCCCTCTTCTAGAGGGCTTCCTCCAACTTCTTCATTCCTTTGGCCCTTTATAATTTCTCCAATGGACCTATTAATTATTATATCAGTCCTATAACACTTATAGTAGTCTTATAACACTTATAAGATATTAATAATTAATCATAAAATACATTATTTAAATAAGGTCCAATTTTGCAGAACATTTCTCAAAAGTTCCGCGGACAATTTTATTTGATCATAATTAATTAAACTCTTTAATTAATTATTATCTTATTCACTTCTCTACCTTCATAAAAATATCAAATATTATTATCCTTGTTATTTTACCATTTTACCCTTTTCTCTATATGTGTGTGACCTATTGGGTTCCTGTCCATGTTGGCAGTATAATATGTAATTGTGAGTTCTATTCAAAACTCACATGATTTAAACTCCTTTAAATCATCTTATCAATCCCTATTGATACTTTTGACACATCATTATACAAGTCATGATTGGCCTCTAGCTAGGCATCATTACTACCCAAATGTCAGGAAAGTGATGTGGTTTGACTGTACCCTTCCATAGAAACAGTTATCGTGCAATTACTCCTTTCACCACTCTTATCTCAATTAGATAATGAGTATGGATTTCTGTCAACTCATATAAATCTAATTATGTATGTTCTATTAATTTAACCATTGTTCCTAAAGTGCCCTTCATGGATCTCCATCCATCTCGGCATATTACTCTTGCCAGAGATTCTCTGAACAAGGCAATTATAGAATCATGCGAGATAACTTCCCTTGTTTAAATCTGGGATGGTGAATCCTTTGTCAATCATTCAACTATCTTCAAGTAGGTCATGATATACCCAATCTCCTAACTATGTTCACTCCCAGTTGGAAGTAATCAGTTATGGAGTCAAAGTATACCACTTGCTACTTAAGATAACTTTGGTAATCTCAAGTCTTTGAGGATGCGTGGCCATGTGCTGTTCTTCTTCTCAGACACGGCCATGCCTTGTTTTGCCTTTGAGGATGCGTGGCCATGTGCTGTTCTTTTTCTCACACACGACTATGCCTTGTCTTGCCTTTGAGGATGTATGGCCATGTGCTATTATTTTTCTCACACACGACCACGCCTTGTCTTTCCTTCTAGGATGTGTGGCCACGTGCTGTTCTTCTTCTCACACATGGCCACACCTTATCTTGCCTTCGAGGATGCATGGCCACATGATGATGTTCTTCTTCCCACCCACGGTCACGCATGTTTGCTCCTTTCCTTGTACACGACCACTCACTCTTTCTCTTTGGGAACACAGGGCCAAGCATAACCTATTGTTTTTCTTATTGCATGGCCATATGTGCTTCTTGTACACATGTTCCTAAACAATAATCACCCATAATCATAAGTTTGACGATATCTAAAAGTTGTTAAAAGAGTTACCTATGCAAGTAGGATGAATAAAGTTAGTAATAAATGTAAGGATGATCATTGCTCACTAAGTAATGTTTAATATGTAAGTTAAATGTTGATGGATTAATAGATTATGAGAGCGATATTCCATGTTAAAGTATATAGAGGTATAATTTAGAAAAGCAAGACCATAAGAAGAAGCATTATTGAAAGTTAGATGACATGAAGTGCATGGTAAGAGAAAGTAAATGAAACTAAGTTGTAAGTAATCTAAGCCACCAATATGCTATTATAATAGGATGATGATTGAATTAAGCTGTAAGTTACCCAAAGATGTACAAAGCCTGATCATTTAATTTAGGAACCTCCAAACATATAGAGAGTGTGAAACTTAAAGTAATTTAACATATTGAGTTAAGTAATGATGGTTCACTTGAACTCTAAACTAGAGGGGCTTACACATGGCAATGTTAATATGAATTATGAATCAACAAGGTATGATAAGGCCTAATAAGCATTGAACTGAGAACTGTTGGAATTTAACGGTTACATGCATCACATACATGAGCGGAATTTTAAAATTTTCTAACCATTAGATCTGATCTTGCCATGAATACACAATATAACTATATGAGAATAAGAAAAATCACCTTTGATTTTTGTTGAACAGTTGATTTTACTTTGCACCCGGTTGTCGCAAACCACAGTGTCCAAAATCGAACACCTTCAATGAGTAATCCACACTAGAGAGGGGTAAATTGAACCAATAAATTGGTGTTCAACTAGGGCTGGCCGAAATTCCAAGAAGCTAGCTTGGAGTTGGTGCAAAAAGGGAGAGAGAATAAAGAAAAAGACTTTCCTTTTGTTTTAATCACTTAACCCTAATTCTCATTAGTTGGCCTTTTATAGTTAGGTTAAAATTCCAAATCCTTAATGAGATTGGGCTCTTTAAAATTGCTGGAGAATTATTAATTGGGCCTCTGGAATTAATTATAATCATTTGGGCTTAATTAAATCCAATTTAAACCTTTTCATAACAGTCTATGCACAAAACCCACAAACTAGGCCCTTTATGCAACTAATTTGATTTAAATACCCAAATGGATTCCAAATCCAACCAAATTAAATATGTGAGTTCCATAACACTTATGTAACATATATAAATTAATTTGGTCCAAGAAAAAGCCCTCTAAGCCCTTCTATATGGAGTTGGCGTGTGGCCCTATTCTGGAGGGCTTCCTCCAACTTCTTCATTCCTTTGGCCCTTTATAATTTCTCCAATGGACCTATTAATTATTATATCAGTCCTATAACACTTATAGTAGTCTTATAACACTTATAAGATAATAATAATTAATCATAAAATACATTATTTCAATTAGGTCCAATTTTGCAGAACATTTCTCAAAAGTTCCGCGGACAATTTTATTTGATCATAATTAATTAAACTCTGTAATTAATTATTATCTTATTCACTTCTCTACCTTCATAATAATATCAAATATTATTATCCTTGTTATTTTACCATTTTACCCTTTTCTCTATATGTGTGTGACCTATTCGGTTCCTGTCCATGTTGGCAGTATAATATGTAATTGTGAGTTCTATTCAAAACTCACATGATTTAAACTCCTTTAAATCATCTTATCAATCCCTATTGATACTTTTGATACATCATTATACAAGTCATGATTGGCCTCTAGCTAGGCATCATGACTACCCAGATGTCATAAAAGTCATGTGGTTTGACTGCACCCTCCCATAGAAACAGTTATCGTGCAATTACTCCTTTCACCACTCTTATCTCAATTAGATAATGAGTATGGATTTCTGTCAACTCATATAAATCTAATTATGTATGTTCTATTAATTTAACCATTGTTCCTAAAATGCCCTTCATGGATCTCCATCCATCTCGGCATATTACTCTGTCCAGAGATTCTCTCAACAAGGCAATTATATAATCATGCGAGATAACTTCCCTTGTTAAATCTGGGATGGTGAATCCTTTGTCAATCACTCAACTATCTTCAAGTAGGTCATGATATACCTAATCTCCTAACTATGTTCACTCCCAGTTGGAAGTAATCAGTTATGGAGTCAAAGTATACCACTTGCTACTTAAGATAACTTTGGTGATCTCAAGTCTAAGGATACTTGCACAGCCGCTATGAAGAGATTCCTCACTGACATAGATTTAATATCCATGTGAGGATTCTCTATGCAGGTCTCCAATGAACTTGTTCTTCTAACAAGCATCCACATGTTAGCTTTGATTATCTTTCATAATCACAGTTATGAGAACTACTGCTTGAACCATTCAAGAAGCATAACATGTGCTAGTCTGTCCGAATTAACAATGTCCTATCTTGTTAATTCTATGACTAGGGATATTTAGATATTAAGACATTTGCATGCAATAGACATCTCACATCATGAACACCTTCATTATTGCCTTTGCACTGTGTTTATAATATCTAGAACTTCATTTATTAATTTAAGATTTACAAACTCATGTATTCAAACATAGCATTAATAAATGAATGATGCCTTTTATTAAGAATATAAATTTCATACATATGAAAAACATCCCTATTACATGGGCTCTAGGGCATACTCTCTTACAATCTCCCACTTGCACTAGAGCCAATCACTCATATGTCCCAGACCCATGCTGTTTATATGGTGATCATTCTTATTATGGGAAAGTGCTTTAGTGAGGGGATCCGCCACATTATCATCTGTGGGAACCCTTTCTATTTTCACATCATTTCTAGCTACTATTTCCCTTATGAGATGGTAGCGTCTGAGAACATGCTTGGATTACTGATGAGACCGTGGTTCCTTTGCTTGCGCAATGGCTCCATTGTTGTCACAATATAAAGGAATCGGATCAACAATGCTAGGCACCACTGCTAGTTCGGTTATGAACTTTTTGATCCAGACTGCTTCTTTGGCTGCTTCTGAAGCAGCAATGTACTCAGCTTCAATCGTGGAATCAGCTGTTGTTTCTTGTTTGGAACTTTTCCAACTAACTGCTCCTCCTCCCATTATGAACACATAACCAGATTGTGATTTACAATCATCTTTGTCAGATTGGAAGCTGGCATCTGTATACCCATTTACTTCCAAACTGCCCTCTCCATATACCAAGAATATATCCTTAGTCCTTCTCAAGTACTTAAGAATATTCTTGACAGCTGCCCAGTGTTCCTCTCCAAAATTAGATTGGAATCTGCTTGTGACACTCAAAGCAAATGTTACATCTGGACGTGTACATAACATAGCATACATGATAGAACCAATTGCAGATGCATATGGTATTCTATGCATGCTCTCTCTATCCTCTAGTGTTTGTGGACACATAGACTTAGAAAGGTGTTTCCCATGCACCATGGGTATAAACCCTTTCTTAGAGAGATCCATATTGAACCTCTTCAATACTTTATCTATATATGTACTCTGGGAAAGACCTAGCAACCTATTGGATCTATCTCTATAGATCCTTATTCCCAGAATATAGGATGCTTCTCCAAGGTCTTTCATTGAGAATTGCTTGGATAACCATATTTTAACTGATTGGAGAAGAGAAATGCCATTTCCCATGATCAATATGTCATCTACATATAGAACTAGGAAGACAATTGCACTCCCACTGACCCTTTTATACACATAAGGTTCATTTTCATTCTGTGAGAAACCAAACTCTTTGATTGTCTCATTGAATCGTATGTTCCAGCTCCTAGAGGCTTGCTTCAATCCATAAATGGATCTTTGAAGCTTGCATACCTTTTTGCCATTTCCTGATGTGAATCCTTTTGGTTGTGTCATATACACATCCTCGGTAAGATTTCCATTAAGGAAAGCTGTCTTCACATCCATTTGCCAAATCTCATAATCATAATGAGCTGCAATGGCTAAAAGTATTCTTATAGACTTAAGCATCGCTACAGGAGAAAAAGTTTCGTCATAGTCAATACCTTCTTTTTGACGATAACCTTTTGCTACTAAGCGAGCTTTATAGGTAACTATATTACCTTCCATGTTAGTCTTCTTTTTGAAGACCCATTTGCACCCTATGGGTTTTATACCTTCAGGTGGTTGAGTTAAAGTCCATACTTTCTTTTCATACATGGAGTCAATTTCAGACTGCATAGCCTTAAGCCATAAATCACGTTCTGAACTGTTCAAAACTTCTTGATAGCTTGTAGGCTCATTGTCCTCTACTACAGTTATGCCTCTATCGAAATCAATGTGAAATCCATATCTCACAGGGATAGAACGCATCCTAGTAGATCTTCTAAGATTTTGTGTATAATCAGGTTCAACTATAATCTCATCATTATGAAATTCAGTTTTGGGTTCAATCGGTTGATCATCTTCTACTTGTGGGTCTTGAACTTCACCAAGCTCAATTTTACTCCCACTATCCTCTCATAGGAGAAATTCTCTTTCCAAGAAGACAGCATGCCTTGAAACAAACACCTTTTTTTCTAAGCGATGATAGAAATAATATCCAAACATTTCTTTTGGATATCCCACAAATAAACATTTGTCAGACTTAACATCCAGTTTGTCTGACATTGTCCTCTTCACATAAGCAGGACAACCCCATACTTTCATATGAGAAAGCGTGGGTTTCTTGTTATTCCACATCTCATATGGAGTAACATCAACCGATTTACTAGGAACTCTATTTAACACATAAACAGTAGTTTCTAGCTCATATCCCCAAAAGGACTTAGGCAAGTCTGCTTGGCTCATCATTGATTGAACCATATCTAATAGTGTTCGATTCCTCCTTTCGGATACACCATTATGTTGTGGTGTATATGGAGGAGTCCATTGAGATAAAATCCCATTATCTCTAAGATAATCCTGAAACTCTTGACTTAAGTATTCTCCACCTCGATCTGATCTAAGTGTTTTAATACTTTTGCCAAGTTGTTTCTCTACTTCATTTCTGAATTCTTTGAACTTTTCAAATGCTTCAGACTTATATTTCATTAGATAGATGTATCCAAACCTGGAATAATCATCTATGAAAGTAATGAAGTAGGAGTAACCTCCTCTGGCATGTGTAGTCATTGGACCACATACATCTGAATGTATTAAGTCCAAACCCATTTTAGCTCGTTCTCCTTTACCAATAAAGGGAGCTTTTGGCATTTTTCCCAATAAACAAGATTCGCATGTATCAAATGATTCATAATCAAATGATCCCAAATCACCTGACTTGTGCAATTTGGTCATGCATTTTTCATTTATGTGGCCTAAACGACAATGCCATAAATATGAGGTATTTAGATTATCATGTTTCATTCTCTTGGTATCCACATTATGTACTTCTTTAATTAAATCAAGAACAAATATACCATTCTCAATGATAGCTTTTGCATAAAATATATTGTTCTTAAAAATGTAACAACATTTTTCCTTTAAAGAAATATCATAATCGTTCATCGAACAACTGAAAGAAATAATACTTTTGGACAAAGCTGGAACATAATAACAATTATTTAATTCCAGTACTAATCCACTAGGAAGAGGCAAATAGTAAGTCCCCACAACTGTTGTAGAGATGTTTTGTCCAGTAGCTGACTGCAAACATATCTCTGCCTTTCCAACTCTTCTAAAGCTTCTAAGCCCCTGTAGATCATTACATAAATGAGATCCACATCCGGTATCTAATACCCAAGATTGTTTTGAAGCAATAGAATAATTATTAATTTCAATCATATGAATACTTAAAGTAGAAGCATCAGCTTGCTTCTTCTCCTTGAGAGAATCTTGATAGGCCTTGCAGTTACGCTTCCAATGACCATCCTTTCCGCAATGGAAGCAAGTTCCTTTGGGATTCTCTTTCTTGGCAACCTTCTTCTTGGAGATCACACCATTATTTGGTTGCGCCTTGGTTATCTTCTTCTTCTGCTGCTTCTTGCCTTTAGCAGAAGTGACAACCATGACACTTTTTGTATCCTTCTTAAATGATCCATCAGCTGTCTTGAGCATTATGATTAACTCAGGAATGGATACTTGGATCTTGTTCATGTTGAAGTTAAGCACGAAAGGTGCATAACTTGGAGCCAACGAATACAAGATTAAATCTATGTATAGATCATTATCCATAACATAGCCAAGTCTACTCAAATTCTCAATATACCCATACATCTTCAATACATGAGTAGCAGCTGAAGTGCCTTCCACCATTTTGCAGCTAAATAGAGCTCGAGCAATCTCATATTGCTCAGTTCTAGCCTGAGAAGAATAAAGCTCCTCTAGATGCAAAACGATGGTTCTAGCATCCATCATTTCATGTTGCTTCTGAACTTCCGAGGACATAGCACCCAGCATCAGATATGCTGCTGCTTCACTATCCTCCATGTATTTTCGATAAATGCCTTTGATCTCATCAACAGCATCATCTGATGGAAGTGAGGTGGATCTTTATCCAAGACATAGTGGATCTTTTCAGCTCTGAGAACAATTCTCACTTGCCTGATCCAGTCAGAATAGTTGTTGCCAACCAGCTTGTTATCCAAGATTGATCGTATATTAATGTTTGATGTGCTCATGATGATGACCTAAATGTGAAAAAGAAAAGATATGAGAGTATGTTCATATATGTATGCATTAATAAGGTCTTTAATTAATCCATTTACTCCCACTATTTTATTGCAAATTAATAGCCCTCATTATATAATCCGAGAAAACCCGATGGTTTTCTTAGTGGGCCAATATCCAATCCGTGATATGTAATTTGACCTTGACTGTGGTCAACAAGCCAAATTCCATACCCTTGAAAGGTAGGTATCTCTATACCAATTGTGTCTCTACACAACTATTGGATCATTAGGTTATCAACTCTTGATGCATGCATATCATATATGCATTCCCTAATCTTGCCTCTAGAACCATTAGCCTTGACTGTGGTCAACAAACTAATGGGCTAGCTAAGATGGCCCATTTAATTAGATTTGAACATATTCGATATAATGTGAGCTTGACTGTGGTCAACAACCCACACTATAAAGAACTCTGGTTCTCCTCAAATTAATGGAAGGCTTATATACCTGAGTATTTGTTTGAGGGTTTTAGTTAATTAAGTCTCATCATACATGGTTGGCATACATTGGTATGCATCCTATATCTATCACATAAATATAAGCATACAAATATGGTATAGTTATGGACTTCACTATATTGATTTCCCCGAGCCAAGAGGGAAATCAAAAGGTCACACCTAGGTAGTATGCATGATTCAAACAAGAAAATAATTACATTATCTTCAAGCTTGTTGGATCTCCATCCGGCCCATCTTGCTCCTTGATATTGGTCTCCATCTCTATTTCTAATTCTAATCTAAGTAATCTAATTACATATTGCAATTTGAAATGAAATACAAACCAAAAATAAGTGGCCGGGACATGAAAGTCCTTATTGGGCCAAAACATGCATTATGCTCAATCACATTGGGCTTTGTCGATAACTAACCATCATGCCAATCATTCACCCTTATATGCCTCTCTAATGCATAAATAAATGGATTACTAACTTTGTTTCAACCTTTGAAACTATATTTTGAGTTATTTAATGATGTGATCAAATTAGGAAACTTTTTCCATTTTGGAAACTTTCATTTTAGGAAACCTTTTTGCATGCATGTGTTCTTATCATAATAATCAATCCAATTGATTATTAATTAATTATAAATTGATTATTTAATTAATTAATCATATTAAATAATTAAAAGAATCAATTTTGGGCTTAAAACAATTGTAGGCTGAAACCCACAGAAGAAAAACTCTAACTGTGTTCACACACAAACTAGTTTTGTGTCTTTTGGACCATTTGGGCCTTTTGGAATGAGCCAAGCCCACTCCAGCCCTTAAAACCCATTAATAAACTTAATTAATGTTTATAATGTTTAATTTAAATTAGCTCCTTGGGCCCACCAAGTCATTCACTAATTTAAACCAAGTCCGTAAACATAATTAAGCCCATTAAGTGGTTTTAGTAAATTAAAATTAATCAAATTAATTTAAGGCCCATTTTAATTAATCCAATTAATTAAAAACACTTTAATATATCATATATATCAGATTTATAAGATCAAAAGTCGTTCTAACCAAGAACACATCAAGAACACACGAAGAACACCAATTTATCGAACTTTTCGACTAAACTAGTTTTCATGCAAAACTTGTTCGATTTTAATTCCGTTCGATCCTACGGCTTAATAACACATATTAAACACATAAAATATCATCTAAATGATGTTTTAATGGATCCATAAGAAATTAAATTAGAACAGCCCCTTAAATCACCTAGGGTTTCACGCCAAACCCTAATGGGTTTCACTCCAAACCCTAATCACAATCATTCAAAATTTCGTTTTTGTTTCCACCAAATTTATTTGATCACACATACAAAATAGAAATCAATATTTTTCATTCATGAACAATCAAATATAATATTTTAAAGTTCATGAAATAAATAACTCAAAACAAAACTTATTCCGCGGAAAAACATAGAATTGTATATCCATGGCAAAACCGTGGCTCTGATACCATGTTGGAATTTAACGGTTACATGCATCACATACATGAGTGGAATTTTAAAATTTTTTAACCATCAGATCTGACCTTGCTATGAATACACAATATAACTATATGAGAATAAGAAAAATCACCTTTGACTTTTGTTGAACAGTTGATTTTACTTCGCACCGGGTTGTCGCAAACCACAGTGTCCAAAATCGAACACCTCCAATGAGTAATCCACACTAGAGAGGGGTAAATTGAACCAACATATTGGTGTTCAACTAGGGCTGGCCGAAATTCCAAGAAGCTAGCTTGGAGTTGGGGCAAAAAGGGAGAGAGAATAAAGAAAAAGACTTTCCTTTTGTTTTAATCACTTAACCCTAATTCTCATTAGTTGGCCTTTTATAGTTAGGTTAAAATTCCAACTCCTTAATGAGATTGGGCTCTTTAAAATTGCTGGAGAATTATTAATTGGGCCTCTGGAATTAATTATAATCATTTGGGCTTAATTAAATCCAATTTAAACCTTTTCATAAAAGTCTATGCACAAAACCCACAAACTAGGCCCTTTATGCAACTAATTGGATTTAAATACCCAAATGGAATCCAAATCCAACCAAATTAAATATATGAGTTCCATAACACTTATGTAACATATACAAATTAAGTTGGTCAAAGAAAAAGCCCTCTAAGCCCTTCTGTATGGAGTTGGCGTGTGGCCCTCTTCTGGAGGGCTTCCTCCAACTTCTTCATTCCTTTGGCACTTTATAATTTCTCCAATGGACCTATTAATTATTATATCAGTCCTATAACACTTATATTAGTCTTATAACACTTATAAGATAATAATAATTAATCATAAAATACATTATTTCAATTAGGTCCAATTTTGTAGAACATTTCTCAAAAGTTCCGCGGACAATTTTATTTGATCATAATTAATTAAACTCTTTAATTAATTATTATCTTATTCACTTCTCTACCTTCATAATGATATCAAATATTATTATCCTTGTTATTTTACCATTTTACCCTTTTCTCTATATGTGTGTGACCTATTGGGTTCCTGTCCATGTTGGTAGTATAATATGTAATTGTGAGTTCTATTCAAAACTCACATGATTTAAACTCCTTTAAATCATCTTACCAATCCCTATTGATAGTTTTGATACATCATTATACAAGTCATGATTGGCCTCTAGCTAGGCATCATGACTACCCAAATGTCAGGAAAGTCATGTGGTTTGACTGTACCCTTCCATAGAAACAGTTACCGTGCAATTAATCCTTTCACCACTCTTATCTTAATTAGATTCTGAGTATGGATTTCTGTCAACTCATATAAATCTAATTATGTATGTTCTATTAATTTAACCATTGTTCCTAAAATGCCCTTCATGGATCTCCATCCATCTCGGCATATTACTCTGGCCAGAGATTCTCTGAACAAGGCAATTATAGAATCATGTGAGATAACTTCCCTTGTTAAATCTGGGATGGTGAATCCTTTGTCAATCACTCAACTATCTTCAAGTAGGTCATGATATACCCAATCTCCTAACTATGTTCACTCCCAGTTGGAAGTAATCAGTTATGGAGTCAAAGTATACCACTTGCTACTTAAGATAACTTTGGTGATCTCAAGTCTAAGGATACTTGCACAACCGCTATGAAGAGATTCCTCACTGACATAGATTTAATATCCATGTGAGGATTCTCTATGCAGGTCTCCAATGAACTTGTTCTTCTAACAAGCATCCACATGTTAGCTTTGATTATCTTTCATAATCACAGTTATGAGAACCACTTGAACCATTCAAGAAGCATAACATGTGCTAGTCTGTCCGAATTAACAATGTCCTATCTTGTTAATTCTATGACTAGGGATATTTAGATATTAAGATATTTGCATGCAATAGACATCTCAAATCATGAACACCGTCATGATTGCCTTTGCACTGTGTTTATTATATCTAGGACTTCATTTATTAATTTAAGATTTACAAACTCATGTATTCAAACATAGCATTAATAAATGAATGATGCCTTTTATTAAGAATATAAATTTCATACATATGAAAAACATCCCTATTACATGGGCTCTAGGGCATACTCTCTAACAAGAACAACATGAGGCAATATAGTAACATAAATGATATGTTATGCAATGTGTCATATAAAATCAATATAAGGTATGCACTAATTCAAGGAAGGGTTCTATCCAAAATACTATGATTTAACCTAGTGATAACAAAAGAATAGACGTAAGGTCGCATGTTAGAGTTAAAAGAAAGGGGAACATCACATACTATGTCAAATTATGAAATCATAGAAGCTTGGTTATACTCCAGATCATAAAAAGAATTAATGATTAGCAGTAATGTGTAATAATATGCTCATTGTTTGTTTATGCCTATAATACAATATGATTAGCACAATAGCATCCATAGCATGTTAATGACTAAGATAAAATGACCTCACACCACTTACCTAAGCATAAAATGTTATAAGATAAAAAAATACAAGTAAGATGATTGAAGTTTATACGACAATGTTAAAGTGTATAACTTGTTGTTCCTACTCTGATGAATCATGAAAGTGAATTCAAGGGAGTAAATGTGGCATTAACCTTAAGCTGTAAGAGAACCTAATTATTTTGTTATATGGATCATAAATGCTTGAGTTTACTATATATATATATGTGCATATGTTTATGGAATGATATTAAGAAGTGTAAGATTATGGAAATTATCCCTAGCAAGCAGGAACGAGGTATGTCATCAAGAACTCTCTATGAGTTATGTAAGTAATATATATTGTATAATTAATATGAGCATGCTGTGATGAGTAGCTTAATTTAATATATGAACAAGTATGAGTACTAGAAGTATGTATTTACATGATTTTAACTATATATATATGTATATGCGCATGTGGACATGCACAATGCTAGTTATGAAAGATCACATGCTATTATTAATTTCATATACTTGTAACCATCATGATATGAATGAAAGAAAGTTAATAAAACTATATGATCATATGATAGCATCCCGGTGCACTGGAGCCTATAGCTCAATATTACAGTATGATAAGAATAACGTGCACTCTTATATGAATGATGGCATTAAGTATATGTGTTGTATTAAGTAAAGAAAAGTATGTTGAACCAAAATTGATGTAGTCTTTGATCAAAGGAATGATAAGCATTCTTCTATGAAAAGTGGCTTCAAGCCAATTGATGTGCTAAGTAAAGAGGAATATGTTAAACAAAAATGTCTTAAAAGTTGAGCCTGTGGGTCTTAGTTCAGTTGTGGATTAGATAGGCATGCCTAGAGGGATACAGTCACAGCTACTTGGGTCTTGTTCCTTAATGGAACCATCATTTGACCCCGCTTGGGTCCATAGTTTTTTCCTTGCTAGAACCATTGCTCGACCTCGTTTGGGTCTATTGTTTGTTCCTTACTAGAACCATTGTTTGACCCTGTTTGGGTCCATTGTTTGATATCTTTGGATATCCATAGTTTGATACCTTCGGGTATCCATTGCTCCCGTTATCCACCTTTTGAACTAGTACTTAGGCAGGCTATTATAGATGATAAAATATACACAAGATGAAGTAAGACATGCATCGATTACTTTATTTATGTGATGTAAGCATGAGAAATGGCCTATTGCTTGATTGTTTTAAATTCTTTTGACTATACACTTTTTTATGAAATGAAATGTTATGCTTTGTAATATATGATTGAAATACCACACTTTAATTAAAGAAGATTCCTCTATGAGTATCGGTATGAGGTGGTTCCACCGATAGGATTCCATAAAGATTATATGAACCCTAAAGCATACATTATTGTACTAGAAGTTATATGAACTATAACATGTGCGCTAAGTTTCATGTACTCCATTTATAAATGCATACATGTGATATTGAGACTTTGTTTTATAATCATGATAAGTAATGCTTGCTCTTTGTGATCGCATGAAACTCTGTTAGTCTATTAATTTTTATATAATGTTTACACACACTTGTAGGCTTAATGATAACCTTCATTTAACCAAGTGCAATGCCTGACATCAAATGATGCTTGTAAGAAAATCAGGTTACCATGCTCAGATAACATGAAGGATGTAAAGTTTGTGAATCTCATATGAGAATTGTATGATATATGTGAAGCAATTATGCCTACCAGGACTACTTCTAGATGTTATATGACTTAAGTACGCCTTTATATTATGAATTAACGTCGAATGCCTATTTTAGGTGAACAATGTGATTCAATGCAAAAAGTGGAAATCTTATATTATTAATAAATATGATGTTTATCCTATTGATTAAAAGGATTATAAGATGCATGATTTATGCTAAGGTACGAAAGGAAAAAGGTAAGATGATGGAGATAATGATGAATGGCTAAGCATTTAGGAATAAGATGAGTTTCATAACGCGATAATTATTCTAAACATGATACCCATTAGTAAAGTCGGAGACTCTCCTAAGAATGTTATTTAGGAAATAAAGCATATAATAGATTCCTATGTTATCCTATATGATTGATGAAAGTCTCATGCATGAATGTGATGAATTGAGAAAAGAGGTTATATTTATATGTATAGAGTTTTGTTCCCCACTAAGCTTATTCGCTTAGCACGGGCTTGTTTATCCGTGTAGGTTTCAAGATAAGCATTAGAGGATCGGGCAAGATGCAGTTGCCTTGAGGAATTCAGGATACTTGAAGTCCATTTATGTTATGATTATTTATATATAAGCTTGATTATTTTATTGTGGAATGTAATAATGGCCCATCTTATTATTATTATTATTGCCTAGGCTTTAATAGGTTTATGATGATGATGATTGATGATTGATGATTATCCATGGTTAGTGGATTAGGGTTTACAATCAATCATCATTAATAGACCTAGTAAGGATCAGGCATAAATAATAATACATAATAATACAGGCTATAATTACATGCCACCATAAAATAGTTAAACTTATAAAAAGACAATCTTAACATAAATGGCCTCCAAAACAACCTTAAATCATCTAGGGCAATTGCAACTTGCCTAATCATCTCTTCAATATGGGTTGAACCACAACAACTATCAAACCAAGTTGGAGCTTATCCAAAACCTATATGGATAACAAATTCATGCTAAGCTATAAAGCTTAGTGGGGAAACCATACTCCAAGGATAAAATCTAATAAAATATCATAGAATCCTTACAACCTTTATAATTATTAAAAACATATATGCCTACAATATTAATAATCTCACACTTATTATGCCGGATAAGTCTTCAGTCTTAAGCATCAATACTACTCTTACAATAATCTATAGCATTTTGTGAACTTGTCTAACTCCAGAAGATTTTTCAATTTACTTTTAATATCATATCTCT
The DNA here is from genome assembly GCA_037975025.1 of Excoecaria agallocha. Lineage (NCBI taxonomy): Eukaryota > Viridiplantae > Streptophyta > Magnoliopsida > Malpighiales > Euphorbiaceae > Excoecaria > Excoecaria agallocha. The sequence continues at coordinate 32,578,260 of CM075806.1, forward strand.
TTCTTGTTATTATACTATAATTCATGCTCCTCATAATGTACTAGTTACAAATCTAGACCTCATGGTAAATGATAGTGCAGTTTCCATTTTATGCATTTAATCACATTGATTATGTATGATATGCCTTCAATGTTCAATAAAAACATAAGTGAGTGCATATGTCCTATAACATCTATAAGAGATACCGTAGGCATAATTACTTCATATATGTCATGCAATCTAAATTATGCAGTACAGAACATAGAACTTCATTTCATTAAAACCATTATAACTAAAAACAATTTAAAACCAAGTAATATAATAGGCCATTTATGATGCTTACATTATATAAGGGAAGAAATTGATATATTTCTTTCTTTATTTCGAGCACATTACTTATTCTTTAAACCTTTAATAGCCTGCCTAAGTACTAGTTCAAGACTGGATAATGGAAGCAATGGATACCCGAAGGTAGCAAATGATGGAACCAAAGGGCCGAACTATGGTTCCATCAAGGAACAAACGATAGACCCAAAAGGCCGAATGATGATTCCATTAAGGAATAAAACCTAAACGGGATCGACTATTGCAGCTGCAACTGTATCCCTCCAGGCATGCCTATCTAATCCTTAATTGAACTAAGACTCGCAGGCTAAAACACTTTAAGAACATCTTTGATTTAACATATTCTTATTTATTTAGTAAATTATTTGGATTATTGTCACAATTCATAAAAGAAATATACAGCATTCTAATCATGCATCAATGTTGAGACTTAATCTCCATTACATGTGGATGCTAGTTATATGACCTCATCGTCGCACCAACATTCATCTGTTCATCCATTCATTCATATCATAATAGTTTCATGTTGGAATTTGATGGTTACATGCATCACATACATGAGCGGAATTTTAAAATTTTTAAACCATAAGATCTGATCTTGCCATGAATACACAATATTACTATATGAGAATAAGAAAAATCACCTTTGATTTTTGTTGAACAGTTGATTTTACTTCGCACCGGGTTGTCGCAAACCACAGTGTCCAAAATCGAACACCTCCAATGAGTAATCCACACTAGAGAGGGGTAAATTGAACCAACAAATTGGTGTTCAACTAGGGCTGGCCGAAATCCAAGAGGCTAGCAATGGAAGTGGCGCAAAAAGGGAGAGAGAATTAAGAGAAAAAGACTTTTCTTTTGTTTTAATCACTTAACCCTAATTCTCATTAGTTGGCCTTTTATAGTTAGGTTAAAATTCCAACTCCTTAATGAGATTGGGCTCTTTAAAATTGCTGGAGAATTATTAATTGGGCTTCTGGAATTAATTATAATCATTTGGGCTTAATTAAATCCAAATTAAAACTTTTCATAAAAGGCCATGCATAAAATCCACAAACTAGGCCCTTTGTGCATTTAATTGGATTTAAATACCCAAATGGATTCCAAATCCAACCAAATTAAATATGTGAGTTCCATAACACTTATGTAACATATATAAATTAATTTGGTCCAAGAAAAAGCCCTCTAAGTTTTTCTGTATGGAGTTGGCGTGTAGCCCTTTTCTAGAGGGCTTCCTCCAACTTCTTCATTCCTTTGGCCCTTTATAATTTCTCCAATGGTCCTATTAATTATTATATCAGTCCTATAACACTTATAGTAGTCTTATAACACTTATAAGACAATAATAATTAATCATGAAATATATTATTTCATTTAGGTCCAATTTACAGAATATTTCTCAAAAGTTTCGCGGACAATTTTATTTGATCATAATTAATTAAACTCTTTAATTAATTATTATCATATTCTCCTCTCTACCTTTATAATAATATCAAATATTATTATCCTTGTCATTTTACCATTTTACCCTTTTCTCTATATGTGTGTGACCTATTGGGTTCCTGTCCATGTTGGCAGTATAATATGTAATTGTGAGTTCTATTCAAAACTCACATGATTTAAACTCCTTTAAATCATTTTATCAATCTCTATTGATATTTTGATACATCATTCAAGTCATGATTGGCCTCTAGCTAGGCATCATGACTACCCAAATGTCAGGAAAGTCATGTGGTTTGACTGTACCCTTCCATAGAAACAGTTACCGTGCAATTACTCCTTTCACCACTCTTATCTCAATCAGATTCTGAGTATGGATTTCTATCAACTCATATAAATCTAATTATGTATGTTCTATTAATTTAACCATTGTTCCTAAAATGCCCTTCATGGATCTCCATCCATCTCGGCATATTACTCTGGCCAGAGATTCACTGAACAAGGTAATTATAGAATCATGTGAGATAACTTCCCTTGTTAAATCTGGGATGGTGAATCCTTTGTCAATCACTCAACTATCTTCAAGTAGGTCATGATATACCCAATCTCCTAACTATGTTCACTCCCAGTTGGAAGTAATCAGTTATGGAGTCAAAGTATACCACTTGCTACTTAAGATAACTTTGGTGATCTCAAGTCTAAGGATACTTGCACAACCGCTATGAAGAGATTCCTCACTGACATAGATTTAATATCCATATGAGGATTCTCTTTGCAGGTCTCCAATGAACTTGTTCCTCTAACAAGCATCCACATGTTAGCTTTGATTATCAACCATAATCACAATTATGAGAACCATTGCTTGAACCATTCAAGAAGCATAACATGTGCTAGTCTGTCCGAATTAACAATGTCCTATCTTGTTAATTCTATGACTAGGGATATTTAGATATTAACACATTTGCATGCGATAGACATCTCACATCATGAACACCTTCATGATTGCCTTTGCACTGTGTTTATAATATCTAGGACTTCATTTATTAATTTAAGATTTACAAACTCATGTATTCAAACACAGCATTAATAAATGAATGATGCCTTTTATTAAGAATATAAATTTCATACATATGAAAAACATCCCTATTACATGGGCTCTAGGGCATACTCTCTAACAATCTCCCACTTGCACTAGAGCCAATCACTCATATGTCTCAGACCCATGCTATTTATATGGTGATCATGCTTTATCTAGGAAAGTGCTTTAGTGAGGGGATCCGCCACATTGTCATCTGTGGGAACCCTTTCTATTTTCACATCATTTCTAGCTACTATTTCCCTTATGAGATGGTAGCGTCTGAGAACATGTTTGGATCGCTGATGAGACCGTGGTTCCTTTGCTTGCGCAATGGCTCCATTCTTGTCACAATATAAAGGAATCGGATCAACAATGCTAGGCACCACTCCTAGTTCGGTTATGAACTTTTTGATCCAGACTGCTTCTTTGGCTGCTTCTGAAGCAGCAATGTACTCAGCTTCCGTCGTGGAATCAGCAGTTGTTTCTTGTTTGGAACTTTTCCAACTAACTGCTCCTCCTCCCATTATGAACACATAACCAGATTGTGATTTACAATCATCTTTGTCAGATTGGAAGCTGGCATCTGTATACCCATTTACTTCCAAACTGCCCTCTCCATATACCAAGAATATATCCTTAGTCCTTCTCAAGTACTTAAGAATATTCTTGACAGCTGCCCAATGTTCCTCTCCAAAATTAGATTGGAATCTGCTTGTGACACTCAAAGCAAATGCTACATCTGGACGTGTACATAACATAGCATACATGATAGAACCAATTGCAGATGCATATGGTATTCTATTCATGCTCTCTCTATCCTCTAGTGTTTGCGGACACATAGACTTAGAAAGGTGTTTCCCATGCACCATGGGTATAAACCCTTTCTTAGAGAGATCCATATTGAACCTCTTCAATACTTTATCTATATATGTACTCTGAGAAAGACCTAGCAACCTATTGGATCTATCTCTATAGATCCTTATTCCAAGAATATAGGATGCTTCTCCAAGGTCTTTCATGGAGAATTGCTTGGATAACCATATTTTAACAGATTGGAGAAGAGAAATGTCATTTCCCATGATCAATATGTCATCTACATATAGAACTAGGAAGACAATTGCACTCCCACTGACCCTTTTATACACACAAGGTTCATCTTCATTCTGTGAGAAACCAAACTCTTTGATTGTCTCATTGAATCGTATGTTCCAGCTCCTAGAGGCTTGCTTCAATCCATAAATGGATCTTTGAAGCTTGCATACCTTTTCGCCATTTCCAGATGTGAATCCTTCTGGTTGTGTCATATACACATCCTCAGAAAGATTTCCATTAAGGAAAGCTGTCTTCACATCCATTTGCCAAATCTCATAATCATAATGAGCTGCAATGGCTAAAAGTATTCTTATAGACTTAAGCATTGCTACAGGTGAAAAAGTTTCGTCATAGTCAATACCTTCTTTTTGACGATAACCTTTTGCTACTAAGCGAGCTTTATAGGTAACTATATTACCTTCCATGTCAGTCTTCTTTTTGAAGACCCATTTGCACCCTATGGGCTTTATCCCTTCAGGTGGTTGAGTTAAAGTCCATACTTTATTCTCATACATGGAGTCCATTTCGGACTGCATAGCCTTAAGCCATAAATCACGTTCTGAACTGTTCAAAACTTCTTGATAGCTTGTAGGCTCATTGTCCTCTACTACAGTTATGCCTCTATCCGAATCAACGTGAAATCCATATCTCACAGGGATAGAACGCATCCTAGTAGATCTTCTAGGATTTTGTGTATAATCAGGTTCAACTGTAATCTCATCGTTATGAAATTCAGTTTCGGGTTCAATCGATTGATCATCTTCTATTTGTGGGTCTTGAACTTCACCAAGCTCAATTTTACTCCCACTGTCTTCTCGTAGGAGAAATTCTCTTTCCAAGAAGACAGCATGCCTTGAAACAAACACCTTTTGTTCTAAGGGATGATAGAAATAATATCCAAAAGTTTCTTTTGGATATCCCACAAATAAACATTTGTCAAACTTAACATCCAGTTTGTCTGACATTGTCCTCTTCACATAAGTAGGACAACCCCATACTTTCATATGAGAAAGCGTGGGTTTCTTGTTATTCCACATCTCATATGGAGTAACATCAACCGATTTACTAGGAACTCTATTTAACACATAAAAAGCAGTTTCTAGTGCATATCCCCAAAAGGACTTAGGCAAGTCCGCTCGGCTCATCATTGATCGAACCATATCTAATAGTGTTCGATTCCTCCTTTCGGATACACCATTGTGTTGTGGTGTATATGGAGGAGTCCATTAAGATAAAATCCCATTATCTCTAAGATAATCCTGAAACTCTTGACTTAAGTATTCTCCACCTCGATCTGATCTAAGTGTTTTAATACTTTTGCCAAGTTGTTTCTCTACTTTATTTCTGAATTCTTTGAACTTTTCAAATGCTTCAGACTTATATTTCATTAGATAGATGTATCCAAACCTGGAATAATCATCTATGAAAGTAATGAAGTAGGAGTAACCTCCTCTAGCATGTGTAGTCATTGGACGACATACATCTGAATGTACTAAGTCCAAAACCATTTTAGCTCGTTCTCCTTTACCAATAAAGGGAGCTTTTGTCATTTTTCCCAATAAACAAGATTCGCATGTATCAAATGATTCATAATCAAATGATCCCAAATCACCTGACTTGTGTAACTTGGTCATGCGTTTTTCATTTATATGGCCCAAACGACAATGCCATAAGTATGAGGTATTAAGATTATCATGTTTCATTCTCTTGGTATTCACATTATGTACTTCTTTAATTAAATCAAGAACAAATATACCATTCTCAATGATAGCTTTTGCATAAAATATATTGTTCTTAAAAATGTAACAACATTTGTCCTTTAAAGAAATATCATAATCGTTCATCAAACAACTGAAAGAAATAATACTCTTGGACAAAGCTGGAACATAATAACAATTATTTAATTCCAGTACTAATCCACTAGGAAGAGGCAAATAGTAAGTCCCCACAACTGTTGTAGAGATGTTTTGTCCAGTAGCTGACTGCAAACATATCTCTGCCTTTCCAACTCTTCTAAAGCTTCTAAGCCCCTGTAGATCATTACATAAATGAGATCCACATCCGGTATCTAATACCCAAGATTGTTTTGAAGCAATAGAATAAGTATTAATTTCAATCATATGAATACCTGAAGTAGAAGCATCAGCTTGCTTCTTCTCCTTGAGAGAATCTAGATAGGCCTTGCAGTTACGCTTCCAATGACCATCCTTTCCACAATGGAAGCAAGTTCCTTTGGGATTCTCTTTCTTGGTAACCTTCTTCTTAGAGATGCCACCATTCTTTGGCTGTGCCTTGGTTTTCTTCTTCTTCTTCTGCTTCTTGCCTTTTGCAGAAGTGACAACCATGACACTTTTTGGATCCTTCTTAAATGATCCATCAGCTGTCTTGAGCATATTGATTAACTTAGGAATGGATACTTGGATCTTGTTCATGTTGAAGTTAAGCACGAAAGGTGCATAACTTGGAGCCAACGAGTACAAGATTAAATCTATGTATAGGTCATTATCCATAACATAGCCAAGTCTACTCAAATGCTCAATATACCCATACATCTTCAATGCATGAGTAGCAGCTGAAGTGCCTTCCACCATTTTGCAGCTAAATAGAGCTCGAGCAATCTCATATTGCTCAGTTCTAGCCTGAGAAGAATAAAGCTCCTCTAGATGCAAAACGATGGTTCTAGCATCCATTATTTCATGTTGCTTCTGAAGCTCCGAGGACATAGCACCCAGCATCAGACATGCTGCTGTTTCACTATCCTCCATGTATTTTCGATAAATGCCTTTGATCTCATCAATGGCATCATCTGATGGACGTGGTGGTGGATCTTTATCCAAGACATAGTGGATCTTTTCAGCTCTGAGAACAATTCTCACTTGCCTGATCCAGTCAGAATAGGTGTTGCCAACCAGCTTGTTATCCAAGATTGATCGTATGTTAATGTTTGATGTGCTCATGATGATGACCTAGATGTGAAAAAGAAAAGATATGAGAGTATGTTCATATATATATATACATTAATAAGGTCTTTAATTAATCCATTTACTCCCACTATTTTTTTGCAAATTAATAGCCCTTACTATATAATCCGAGAAAACCCGATGGTTTTCTTAGTGGGCCAACATATAATCCTTGATATGTAATTTGACCTTGACTGTGGTCAACAAGCCAAATTCCATACCCTTGAAAGGTAGGTATCTTTATACCAATTGTGTCTCTACACAACTATTGGATCATTAGGTTATCAACTCTTGATGCATGCATATCATATATGCATTCCCTAATCTTGCCTCTAGAACCATTAGCCTTGACTGTGGTCAACAAACTAATGGGCTAGCTAAGATGACCCATTTAATTAGATTTGAACATATTCGATATAATGTGAGCTTGACTGTGGTCAACAACCCACACTATAAAGAACTCTGGTTCTCCTCAAATTAATGGAAGGCTTATATACCTTAGTATTTGTTTGAGGGTTTTAGTTAATTAAGTCTCATCATACATGGTTGGCATACATTGGTATGCATCCTATATCTATCACATAAATATAAGCATACAAATATGGTATAGTTATGGACTTCACTACATTGATTTCCCCGAGCCAAGAGAGAAATCAAAAGGTCACACCTAGGTAGTATGCATGATTCAAACAAGAAAAATAATTACATTATCTTCAAGCTTGTTGGATCTCCATCCGGCCCATCTTGCTCCTTGATATTGGTCTCCATCTCTATTTCTAATTCTAATCTAAGTAATCTAATTACATATTACAATGTGAAATGAAATACAAACCAAAAACAAGTGGCCGGGACATGAAAGTCCTCATTGGGCCAAAACATGCATTATGCTCAATCACATTGGGCTTTGTCCATAACTAACCATCATGCCAATCATTCACCCTTATATGCCTCTTTAATGCATAAATAAATGGATTACTAACTTTGTTTCAACCTTTGAAACTATATTTTGAGTTATTTAATGATGTGATCAAATTAGGAAACTTTTTCCATTTTGGAAACTTTCATTTTAGGAAACCTTTTTCCATGAATGTGTTCTTGCCTTAATAATCAATCAAATTGATTATTAATTAATTATAAATTGATTATTTAATTAATTAATCATATTAAATAATTAAAAGAATCAATTTTGGGCTTAAAATAAGTGTAGGCCGAAACCCACAGAAGAAAAACCCTAAGTGTGTTCACACACAAACTAGTTTTGTGTCATTTGGACCATTTGGGCCTTTTGGAATGAGCCAAGCCAACTCCAGCCCTTAAAACCCATTAATAAACTTAATTAATGTTTATAATAGTTAATTTAAATCAGCTCCTTGGGCCCACCAAGTCATTCACTAATTTAAACCAAGTCCGTAAACATAATTAAGCCCATTAAGTGGTTTTAATGAATTAAAATTAATCAAATTAATTTAAGGCCCATTTTAATTAATCCAATTAATTAAAAACACTTTAATATATCATATATATCAGATTTAGAAGATCAAAAGTCGTTCTAACCATGAACACATCAAGAACACACGAAGAACACCAATTTATCGAACTTTTCGACAAAACTAGTTTTCATGGAAAACTTGTTCGATTTTAATTCCGTTCGATCCTACGGCTTAATATCACATATTAAAGACATAAAATATCATCTAAATGATTTTTAAATGGATCCATAAGAAATTAAATTAGAACAGCCCCTACATTACCTAGGGTTTCATGCCAAACCCAAATCATAATGCTTCAAAAATTTCGTTTTTGTTTCCACCAAATTTATTTGATCACACATACAACCAGAAATCAATATTTCTCATTCATGAACAATCAAATCTAATATTTTAAAGTTCATGAAATAAATAACTCAAAACAAAACAAAACTTATTCCGCAGAAAAAATATAGAATTGTATATCCATGGCAAAACCTGGCTCTGATACCATGTTGGAATTTGATGGTTACATGCATCACATACATGAGCGGAATTTTAAAATTTTTTAACCATAAGATCTGATCTTGCCATGAATACACAATATAACAATATGAGAATAAGAAAAATCACCTTTGATTTTTGTTGAACAGTTGATTTTACTTCGCACCGGGTTGTCGCAAACCACAGTGTCCAAAATCGAACACCTCCAATGAGTAATCCACACTAGAGAGGGGTAAATTAAACCAACAAATTGGTGTTCAACTAGGGCTGGCCGAAATCCAAGAGGCTAGCAATGGAAGTGGCGTAAAAAGTGAGAGAGAATTAAGAGAAAAAAACTTTCCTTTTGTTTTAATCACTTAACCCTAATTCTCATTAGTTGGCCTTTTATAGTTAGGTTAAAATTTCAACTCCTTAATGAGATTGGGCTCTTTAAAATTGCTGGAGAATTATTAATTGGGCTTCTGGAATTAATTATAATCATTTGGGCATAATTAAATCCAAATTAAAACTTTTCATAAAAGACCATGCACAAAATCCACAAACTAGGCCCTTTGTGCATTTAATTGGATTTAAATACCCAAATGGATTCCAAATCCAACCAAATTAAATATGTGAGTTCCATAACACTTATGTAACATATATAAATTAATTTGGTCCAAGAAAAAGCCCTCTAAGCCCTTCTGTATGGAGTTGGCGTGTAGCCCTTTTCTGGAGGGCTTCCTCCAACTTCTTCATTCCTTTGGCCCTTTATAATTTCTCCAATGGTCCTATTAATTATTATATCAGTCCTATAACACTTATAGTAGTCTTATAACACTTATAAGACAATAATAACTAATCATGAAATACATTATTTCATTTAGGTCCAATTTATAGAACATTTCTCAAAAGTTCCGCGGACAATTTTATTTGATCATAATTAATTAAACTCTTTAATTAATTATTATCATATTCTCCTCTCTACCTTTATAATAATATCAAATATTATTATCCTTTTCATTTTACCATTTTACCCTTTTCTCTATATGTGTGTGACCTATTGGGTTCCTGTCCATGTTGGCAGTATAATATGTAATTGTGTGTTCTATTCAAAACTCACATGATTTAAACTCCTTTAAATCATTTTATCAATCTCTATTGATATTTTGATACATCATTATACAAGTCATGATTGGCCTCTAGCTAGGCATCATGACTACCCAAATGTCAGGAAAGTCATGTGGTTTGACTGTACCCTTCCATAGAAACAGTTACCGTGCAATTACTCCTTTCACCACTCTTATCTCAATCAGATTCTGAGTATGGATTTCTGTCAACTCATATAAATCTAATTATGTATGTTCTATTAATTTAACCATTGTTCCTAAAATGCCCTTCATGGATCTCCATCCATCTCGACATATTACTCTTGCCAGAGATTCACTGAACAAGGTAATTATAGAATCATGTGAGATAACTTCCCTTGTAAAATCGGGATGGTGAATCCTTTGTCAATCACTCAACTATCTTCAAGTAGGTCATGATATACTCAATCTCCTAACTATGTTCACTCCCAGTTGGAAGTAATCAGTTATGGAGTCAAAGTATACCACTTGCTACTTAAGATAACTTTGGTGATCTCAAGTCTAAGGATACTTGCACAACCGCTATGAAGAGATTCCTCACTGACATAGATTTAATATCCATATGAGGATTCTCTTTATAGGTCTCCAATGAACTTGTTCCTCTAACAAGCATCCACATGTTAGCTTTGATTATCATCCATAATCACAATTATGAGAACCATTGCTTGAACCATTCAAGAAGCATAACATGTGCTAGTCTGTCCGAATTAACAATGTCCTATCTTGTTAATTCTATGACTAGGGGTATTTAGATATTAACACATTTGCATGCGATAGACATCTCACATCATGAACACCTTCATGATTGCCTTTGCATTGTGTTTATAATATCTAGGACTTCATTTATTAATTTAAGATTTACAAACTCATGTATTCAAACACAGCATTAATAAATGAATGATGCCTTTTATTAAGAATATAAATTTCATACATATGAAAAACATCCCTATTACATGGGCTCTAGGGCATACTCTCAAACATTTCATGCCCAAGCAAACAATTATAACATATAATCTTTCATAAAGTGGCATTATGTGTCCACATACACCCACACATGAATAAATATATATGTTACATGGCTCATGGCAATACATGGTTTTATTACTCCTACTTGTTCTCAAGGGCGTAGCTTGTTTTCATTTTCCATAAGCAGCTTCGATACACCTTCACAGTTCACACTAAAATATATATATATCTATATACATACATATAATCATGTTAAACTGCACTTAGGCAAAGTGGTCGTGCATTTTATGAAGGAAAAAGGCTAAGTGGCCATGCATTTTGTGAGGGAAAAGGCTAAGTGGCCATGCAATTCATGAGGGAAAAGGCTAAGTGGTTGTACATTTCATAAGAGGAAAGGCTAAATGGTCGTGCATTTCATGAGGGAAAAGGCTAAGTGGTCGTGTATTTCATGAGGGAAAAGGCAAAGTAGCCATGCATTTCTTGAGGGAAAAGGCTAAGTGGCAATCCATGGGAGTAAGGAACACCATGCATGGCCGTTCATGGGAGTGAGGCACGCCATGTGTGGCCGTGCATGGGTCTTCAGTATATATGGAAACCTAAAAGCACGATATTGCTGGTCAACTACCCAAATTTAATAACTTACCCTTCCTTCTTACAACCATGCTTATAAAACTTATTAAAACCTCTCAACTCACCAATGTAGTAAAGTTTAGCCCTTAACCTCTTCAAATAGGACATACATACATGCAAGGAGGAAAAATGAAAAAAATAACCCAAGTGAACATAATCCTAGTTCCCATACCTATTGCTGATGCTTTAACTCCTCTAGCTCATTTCCTTCCTTTCCTACTCTTGATCCATCCCCTTTTACTCAAGACTTCTTCCTCCCCTTAGACATAGAGACAATATTCATAATCCTTTGAACCCTTAGATCTAGAAACTAAATCCAATAAGGAAAGAAAGACTGCAAGATGAAAGAAAACATTACCTTTTTTGCTAACTCATAAAATATATTCTTTATCTCCTTTAACCTGTGATCGAGAGAAGAGTAAAAGAGAGAGAGAGACCATTTTTTTCTTCGATCTCCTCAATATCCAAGAACCCTAAATAGATGAGTGGGGTAAATATCTCCCCAAGGAAATTTCTTTAATGCCCTCCAAGCACAATTAAACCCTCATTATTTCAATTCCTTTCAATTTAACCCCAAAACTTCTAATTCACTTTAATTGTATACTTTTCTTTAATTATAATTTAACTCTACTCATATACCTGCATGCTAAAATTTCCAAAATACCCCTATAACACCCTAATCCCTTAACCATAGACAATCATCAGTCATCAATCATCATCATCATAAACCTATTAATGGTCAGGCATAAATAATAATAATAATAAGACAGGCCATTATTACATGCTATAAATAAATTAATCAACTTATGGATAAATAATCATAACATAAAAGGGCTTCAAGCATCTTAAAATCCTTAAGGCAACTGTATCTTACCCGATCCTCTAGAGCTTCTGTTGAAACCTACACGAAAAAACAAACCCGTGCTAAGCTATAAAGCTTAGTGGGGAACAAAAATCTATCGATAACTTCTTTCCATAATTCATCTCATTTCTTATAACTTTCATAGTAACTCAAAATAACATATAAGTCTTTGTATTGATTACTTCATAACAAACATCTTGGAAAGTCCTCAAAATTATTATGAATACTATATTTACTTATGTCTAGAGCAGTTTGTAAATTATCCTATTACGAATCCTGTCAATTTACTATCATCATCTTACTTCTTCTCTTTCTTTAAACTGGCTTTATTCATTCCTTCCTTAATCCTTACTACTTGTCATAATTCATACATCTGCTTTTTGATAGTACAAAACTTTGACTTAATACATTAACCATATTGTTACATAAGTTATGCATTCTGCATTAATCCATGCACCTGGGGGGTGCTTATGCCATGAAACAATCATAAAGTTATAGTCAAACATGATTTCTTTATATATCGTTATACAATTGTTGTTTTAGGTTCATACAACTTATCATGTATTGCTATCCTATCATTTTACTTTAAACATCATACCACATCATAATATATATATCATGATTTGCACTTTGATTTTTATCGAAATCATGCATATGCATATACATGTGTAATTGTTCTTATACATACTAATGGGTTTGCATGCCATTTTAATAATTAACAAAGTCTTCATACCATGTGTAAACATGTCATAATTTCCACATAAAAGATGTGAGATATCAAAATCATATCATAATGAATATAGTATTTCATTTCATAGAGGTAGTTTTATAATATGTTTCACAGTTTCCAAAGCATATGAAACTCATTATGTATGCTATAGCCCAAACAGTTATTATTATAACATTGTACGCACTCTATAAACGCATGACAAATTAAATCTCATAGATATACATTCCAATAATTTCATTTCATTGAAATGGTTTATAGCCACAAGAAATCATGGTAAGCAATATAATAGGCCATCAAGCTTACGTTACATACGTGAGGCAATTAATGCATGTTTTACTTTATCTTATGTACATTTTTATCATCTTTAATAGCCTGCCTAAGCACTAGTTCAAAGGGTGGATAACGGGAGCAATGGATACCCGAAGGTATCAAACTATGGATATTCGAAGATATCAATTAATGGACCCAAACGGCGTCAAACCATGGTTCCAGCAAGGAACACCCAAAAGGCCCAAACGATAGTTCCATTAAGGAACAAGACCCAAACGAGGTCAACTATAGCAACTGCAACTATATCCCTTTAGGCATGCCTATTTAATCCACAACTAAACTAAGACCCACCGGCTTAACGACTTTAAGAACGTCTTTGATTTACCATATTATTCTTTACTTAGTACATCATTGTTTGGCTGAAAGCCTCATTTTATAAAAGAATGCATATCATTCTAATCATATTCACATATTGAGCTATAGGCTCCAGTATATATGGACATTATCATATGATCACATAGTTGCATCAATTTTCATTCATTCATATCATAATAGTTGCACGATTATGCAAATATAATAAAATATAACCTTTCATTGATCTATCTTGTCATAAATATTATTATGCATCGTTTCCATAAGGCAATATAAATATATGGATCTTACTACTAAAAACCTTTATAACATTAAATGCATATCCCTAAACATATAAATGCAATTTGAATCATGGCAATACGGGATTTTTCTATTTATACCCGTTCACATATTGAGTTAGACCACTTATCATATATAACATAGATACATCAACAATAAACATAAATATATCAATAATAGACATTGTAATTACCTACTTCATCAACAGTTCTCAATGACATACCTTGTTGTTGTTCGTCGAGAGTGGCTTCCATACCATATCATAGTCATTCATATCCACATAATCACTTAAACAATAATTAAGTAGCTATGGATGATATAATAAGATGAATACACTAATTACATCCTTAGGTCAACACTTGTTCTTAGTTAAACCCTTAGTTTATTTTTATAGTCTATTAGATCATAGATCACAGGTTATATACCCTAACATGACCATACATGTATCCAATCATCTTACTTGTACATTTTATCTTATATTATCTGAACATCAGGTACGTTTATGCAATATTATACCATCTTATATACAACCACACTACTTTTGGGTAAGAGGTTTACATAGTAAAATACATGGCATAAGCCAAAAAAAAAAAGACAAGCATGTTTCTTTATATCAAAGCTAATCGCTACATTCCATTATGACTTAAAGCATAACTTAACTTCTATGGGCTCCTGACTAAGCCTAAAAGGCAAAGTCCCAACTCTTTCAACTTAGAATTATAACCTTGGAACTATCATCTTATTTTCATTAGGTTATGTCATAGCATTCTCATGTCATTGTAGAGGAATGTCGGTGTGCAATAGTTTTGTGTAAAGCCAAAACCACATGTGTATACTCATTATAATACAATCACATACAATTAAACATTTTCATGTAGTCTAATGTTAGTGTTCATTTACTAACTTTATTCTCATATATCATTTCATTTAATCATGTTTAGTGTCACAACTTATCTTTATTTTATGTTTAAAATGCTTTTAAGTTACTTAAAAAGGTTTAAACCAGCTTTGGTGACAAAAAAGGGATTAAAAATCAATTTTGGGTGAGGTAGGGAGGTGTCACAAGTCGTGAGGGGTGTCACTACTCGTGATAGGAAGCAAACTTCATGACTCATGCACTAGTTCACGAGTAGCACATGTCACGAGTCATGAACAGTTGTAGACAGTTTTCTAAATTCAACTTGGAAGCTGTTTTTGACAAACCAAAAGGCATTTTTAGCGAATATGGTCTTTTACAAACTTATTTCATTATGTTTTTAGTTTATAAAACATCCAAAAATAATCTTGATAGCATTCCTATATTTTCATATATTTACAAAACACTAAGGTCTGCTCCTAGTGACTGGGGCAGCAAACTATTCTAGAATTTAAACTGAAATATGGCCTAGTTAGAGACAGATTTAGAACTTTGTTTCTTCATATGAAATATAGGTAAGGAAGTCTATTTTCAAATTCAATAAGAATCATTCAATTTTCTTTTCTATAGCTCAATTTATACTCAAAAAGTTATAGATAGGTTTATTAGTCTTAAAGTAGACTTTTCTTATTTCACGTAAAACTCTTAAATTCCTACCTCTGCATTTAGTTTTCACGAGTAAAATAATGAGATTCATGACTCACACAAGTATCATGACTCCAATCAGCATGCAAGACTCATGAAAGAATTCACGAGTCAGTAGCCAAGCTTACGAGTGGAAAAGAGAAAGGGAGTTCACGAGTCACGGAAGGCTCACGACTCAATCAGCATGCATAACTCGTGAAGACATTCACGAGTTAGTAGCCAAGAAAGAACTAGAATCTTCACGAATGAAGAAGAAAGAAAGGGTACATTTGATGACTCGTAAAGGGCTTCACGAGTCAGACAAAAATGCACGACTCATGAAGGTATTCACGAGTGAGAAGCCAACATTCACGAGTGACCCAGGGGCAAATAGTTCACGACTCGTGAAGGCATTCACGAGTCGGAAAAAATGCACGACACGTGAAGATATTCATGAGTAAACAGGCAACAAAGGCTAGAATCATGAGTCTTGAGGAAAATAAGGCAAAGTTCATGACTCGTGACAGTGTTAACGACTAGGCATATTAATGCAAATAGTATTCCCTTTTTTTCCCGATTAACGTATTCAGAAAGCCTAACCCTAATTCCTTTAATTTTATTTATTAGCAACACTTATCAACAACACTCCTATTCACAAAATCATCATAATAGTTCCATACCTCATTGAAGCTTCAACTCTTTCTTTGATTTTCTTGATTCATCTCCTTTGCTCATAATTTCTTCCTTATCCTTCACTTGATCTATCTACTTCTCTCTCTTCTCCTTACACATGGTGATAACAATAAGATCTTGTAATCCCTCATCAAACATCACAAATTAAAAGAAAAGAAGAAGAAATCTTTAAGGGAAACATTACCTTTGATGTTAGCTCACAAACCCTAGCCCTTTCTCCCTAAACCGTAACCATAGAGATATATATATATATATATATATATATATATATATATATATATCCCTCTAAAGAAAAAACAACTACTCCTAATCCCCCAAGACTTCATTCTCTAAGAAGCTAATAAAAGTTAGTGGGGTAAATATCCCACCAAGGGAAATTCCCACTATACCCTTATACACAAATAAACCCCCATTATTTCAATTTCTTCCTACTTAACCCAAAGACTTTCTAATTCACTTCAATTACATCCTTTTCTTTAATTATAATTTAACTTAACTCATATACTTATATACTAAAATTACCAAAATACCCCTCTTGGGACTTAACCTCGATAATTACAAAATAATCCAATTTTGCCTTAATTAATGATGATCCTCATTAATTAACAATAATCTGATTAGGGTCACGATTGGGTCCTTACAATGCCATTTAGGAATTCACCTTGATAATTGCAAAATAATCCAATTTTACCTTAATTAACGGTAATCCTTATTAATTAACAATAATCCGATTAGGGCCAATATTGGGTCCTTACTAATCTCTCCTCCTTAAAAGAATTTCATCCCTAAAAATCAAACCTATAGTCTTTATCTTTATTGCTAGGGACTATCAAAACTCTACTTTAGCTATAAGTGACTAACTATACGCTCTCTATAACAATAGCAAACTCGTCCATCTATAATCATTGGTATTTTAATCTCCAAATACTTTTATGCTTGTTATACTTTCCATCAATTTTCCTTTTTAGCTGGGCTAGAATTATAATGTAGTGTTATGATATGGGATGTTATGCGATACATTAATGATTTCATGTATGAAATAGAATACCAATGGGTATTCTCATAAACCGTACATGTCTTATCCTATCATGATACGATGAAACAATCTCAATTGCCCAAGCTGATTAGGAAAATCCTGACAATCATATATAGAGAATCCTAGTGACCTCGACATCTCGCATCATCATCAATTATGAAATCAAACTCCCCTTAAGTCATATAAATTTTTTCCTCAAAACTTCTCAAAGGCAATCCTAATGTACTACTAATCAAACTTATGGTTATACTTCAATCTTAGAACATTTAAGCATTTAAGCACTTATCGGTCTAGACATATTCATCTCAACCTTCCATAATGATTTTTTAATTCCTTATTGCCCAAAAAAGACTAAACCTAGGCACTCTGATGGATGAACATCAATAATCATTAATAAACCTAGTAAAGATCAGGCATAAATAATAATACTTAATAATACATGCCACCATAAAATAGTCAAACTTATAAAAAGACAATCATAACATAAATGGCCTTCAAAACATCCATAAATCCTCCAGGGCAACTGCAACTTGCAGATCATCTCTTTAATACATGTCTTATCCTATCATGATACGATGAAACAATCTCAATTGGCCAAGCTGATTAGGAAAATCCTGACAATCATATATAGAGAATCCTAGTGACCTCGACATCTCGCATCATCATCAATTATGAAATCAAACTCCCCTTAAGTCATATAAAATTTTTACTCAAAACTCCTCAAAGCCAATCCTAATGTACTACTAATCAAACTTATGGTTATACTTCAATCTTAGAACATTTAAGCTTTTAAGCACTTATCGGTCTAGACATATTCATCTCAACCTTCCATAATGATTTTTTAATTCCTTATTGCCCAAAAAAGACTAAACCTAGGCACTCTGATGGATGAACATCAATAATCATTAATAAACCTAGTAAAGATCAGGCATAAATAATAATACTTAATAATACATGCCACCATAAAATAGTCAAACTTATAAAAAGACAATCATAACATAAATGGCCTCCAAAACATCCATAAATCCTCCAGGGCAACTGCAACTTGCAGATCATCTCTTTAATACATGTCTTATCCTATCATGATACGATGAAACAATCTCAATTGCCCAAGCTGATTAGGAAAATCCTGACAATCATATATAGAGAATCCTAGTGACCTCGACATCTCGCATCATCATCAATTATGAAATCAAACTCCCCTTAAGTCATATAAAATTTTTCCTCAAAACTCCTCAAAGCCAATCCTAATGTACTACTAATCAAACTTATGGTTATACTTCAATCTTAGAACATTTAAGCATTTAAGCACTTATCGGTCTAGACATATTCATCTCAACCTTCCATAATGATTTTTTAATTCCTTATTGCCCAAAAAAGACTAAACCTAGGCACTCTGATGGATGAACATCAATAATCATTAATAAACCTAGTAAAGATCAGGCATAAATAATAATACTTAATAATACATGCCGTAATTACATGCCACCATAAAATAGTCAAACTTATAAAAAGACAATCATAACATAAAATGGCGTCCAAAACATCCATAAATCCTCCAGGGCAACTGCAACTTGCAGATCATCTCTTTAATATGGGTCGAACCACAACGGTTATCAAACCAAGTTGGAGCTTATCCAAAACCCACACGGATGACAAATTTGAGCTAAGTTATAAAGCTTAGTGGGGAAACCATACTCTAAGGATAAAATCTAATAAAATATCATAGAATCATTACAACCTTTATATTTATCAAAAACATTTAGGTCTACAATATTAATAATCTCACACTTGTTATGCCGGATAAGTCTTTAGTCTTAACCATGAATACTACTCTTACATTAATCTATAGCATTTCATAAGGAAAAAGGCTAAGTGGCCATGCATTTCATAAGGGAATATGCTAAATGGACGTGCATTTCATGAAGGAAAAGGCCAAGTGGCTGTGCATTTCATGAGGGAAAAGACCAAGTGGCTATGCATTTCATGAGACAAAAGGCTAAGTGACCGTGCATTTCATGAAGGAAAAGGCTAAATGGTAGTGCATGAGAGTGAGGCACATCATGTGTGGCCATGCATAGCAGTGAGGCACACCATGCATGAATATGCATGGGTCCTCGGTAAACATGGAAACCCAAAAGCTCGATATTATAGATCTACTGCCCAAATTCAAGAACTCACCCTTCCTTCATACAACTGTGCTTATTAAACTTATAAAAACATCTCAACTCATCAATATTGTTTTGTTTAGCCCTTAACCTCTTCAAAGAGGACATACATACATGCAAGGAGGAAAAATGAAATAAATAACCCAAGTGAACATAATCCTAGTTCCCATATTTTTTACTAATGCTTTAACTCCTCTAGCTCCTTTCCTTCCCTTCCTACTCTTGATCCATCCCCCTTTACTAAAGACTTTTTCCTCCTCTTAGACAGAGGGAACAACAATAATTCTTTGAACCCTTAGATCTAGAAATTAAATCCAAGAAGGAAAGAAAGATTGTAAGAAGAAAGAAAACATTACCTTTTTTGCTAACTCATAAAATCTAATCTTTATCTCCTTCAACCCCTAATCAAGATAAGAGTAAAAGAAAGAGAGAGACCCCTTTTTTTTTATCTGATCTCCTTAATATCTAGGAACCCAAATAGGTGAGCGAGGTAAATATCTCCCCAAGAAAATTTCCATAATGCCTCCAAGCACAATTAAGCCCTCATTATTTTAATTTTTTTTTTCAATTTAACCCCAAAACTTCTAATTCACTTAAATTTTTATCTTTTCTTTAATTATAATTTGACTCTACTCATATACCTACATGTTAAAATTTTGAAAATACCCTTCTGAGGACTTAACCTCGATAGTTGCAAAATAATCAAATTTTACCTTAATTAACGGTAATCCTCATTAATTAACAATAACCCGATTAGGGCCGAAATTGGGTCCTTACATATACATATTTGTATGTATATGTATGTATGTGTGTGTGTGTGTGCGCGTATATATATATATATATATATATATATATATATTAGTGGTTGTACACACAATTATACTGTGTGTACATATATATATGGTGAGAACAACCCTATTTTACCCGTAGATCCTGAAATTAAACGGACATTCAATAAAATTAGAAGGCTAAGAGGCAATATGAATGACCTAGAAATAGAACCACCGATGAATGATCCACCACCGCCTAGGATTGAAAAGCAAGACATACCTCATCAAGCTCCGGGAAATGCGTTTAGACTTAGGACCATTAGGGATAATGTTAGTCCTAAGTGGAATGAAGAACATAGAACCATTAGGATTTTTCACCACCGGCCATTTGAGATTAAACCTACTACCATAACGATGGTACAAAGAAACCAATTTTCAGGCTCAGACATAGACAATCATACACAACACTTAGATATGTTCTTACAAGTTAGCGACACTATACAAATTCCAAATGTATCAACTGATGCAATTAGACTAAAACTTTTTTTGTTTACCCTTATAGGAAAAGGTAGGGATTGGCTACAAATGCTACTAATCAATCCATCCATTCTTGGAAACAAATGCAAGAAAAATTTCTGTGTAAATTTTTCCCACCTAC
The DNA here is from genome assembly GCA_037975025.1 of Excoecaria agallocha. Lineage (NCBI taxonomy): Eukaryota > Viridiplantae > Streptophyta > Magnoliopsida > Malpighiales > Euphorbiaceae > Excoecaria > Excoecaria agallocha. The sequence goes on from CM075806.1 coordinate 32,599,222, forward strand.
TAAAATAGCCCTCATTAGAAAACAAATCAATAACTTTCAGCAATTTTATGAGGAGCCATTTCATAAAGCATGGGAAAGATTTGGGAGACTTTTAAAAAGCTATCCACATCATGAATTTCCTGCTTATCAATTAATGCGTAGTTTCTATGCAAGTGCTAATCAATCAATAAGATCTTTGTTAGATGAAACTTCAAATGGTAGTTTCATGAACCAAACTCCTGAAAAAGCATTCCTACTTCTTGATGAGATGGTTACCAATGATGCCCAATGGGTAACCTCCAGAATAACACAAAGAAAATAGGGAGTTTATAATATAGATGAAATAGCTATGTTAAAAGCTCAAATGGAACTAATGAGAAAAGAACATTTAAGAGAAATAAATGAGCTTAAAGTTAAAAATGGTTCTATGTTATCTAATGAGGATAATGCTTATGTAGTAATTCAAAGAGCACTAGGAATGAAGAATAGTGAAGGAATGGTAGAAGAAGTAAATGCTTTGAACCCCTATAGTAACACCTATAACCTGGGATGGAGAAACCATCCAAATTTTTCATGGCGAAAAGGTAATCAAGCATCTACTTCAAACCCTCACTCTAGACCACCCTTTAACCACAATCAACCTTCAAAGAACCATCCCCTCATATCAAAATCAAGCTCAACCACATTACCCAACTACATATCCATCACAATCACACCATCAACCACCTAGATTTCAAAATTCTCGACCTTTACCCCCACAAGAGAAGAAATCAAACATAGAAGAGATGATTGCAAATTTCATGGCCTCCCAAAATTCGATCTTAGCTAATCAAGATGCTAGATAGAAATCACAAAACATTTGGATGAGGAACCAAGAAGCATCCATTAGGAATCTAGAAAACCAAACGAGGCAACTTGCTAACTTATTATCTAATCGGACTCAAGGAACATTTCCATCCAATGTTAACAGCAATCCAAAGGAGGAAGCTAAAGCAATCACCTTAAGAAGTGGAAAGAAGTTAGAAAAGATTGAAATTGGCAAGAATTCCCCTCAAAGGGGGGAACCATCAACGAAGGTAAGTATTCCTAATTTTGAAAATATTAAAAAGTATCTCCTATGGTTGAGAATGGTGAAGGTAAGGAAAAACTTATTTCTACTGTGTTTGATGAATCTCAATTACCTTTTCCTATTCTAGCTAGAAAAGAAAAACAAAATGAATAATTAACTAGATTGAAAGACATGTTTAAAAAGCTACATTCAAATTTACTATTTGCTAAAGCTTTGTTACACATGCCTAAATATGTTAAATTTATGAAAAAACTTTGCACTAAAAAAAGCTAGAAGGCATAGGAACGGTTCAATTATCTGGTAATTGTAGTACTATATTAATAAACAAAGTTCCTGAAATGTTAGAAGATCCTGGTAGTTTCACCTTGCCCTACGAATTAGTAGGAAATTTTGTCGGACATGCTTTGTATGACTTGGATGCTATTATTAACTTGATGCCTTATTCAATTTGTAGGAAATTAAACTTAGGATATCTTAAAGAAACCCAAATGACACTTCAATTAGCGGATAGATCGGTGAAGAAACCAAAGGATATTATTGAGGATTTGTTCGTCAAAGTAGGAAATTTCATCTTTCTAGTAGATTTGATAGTAATAGACATGGAAGAGGATAGGAAGGTGTGATTGATAGTAAGTAGACCATTTTTGAACATAATAAGAGCGTTGATCGATGTTCATAGGCAAACAGTTACTTTGAGGTTCAATAAGGAAGAAATGGTCTTTAATGTGAATAAGGTCTTCAAACATCCCTCATATGACTTCAGAGAATCCATGTAGCACCCCCTATGCAAATACCCCATTAAACATGTATCATGAATACTATTAATCATGCTTATACTACATGTTCATTTAATCATCATTTAGCCATTAATCATGCCATATGATTTCATATGCTTATATTCGTGCTACAAGTCTATTCATGTTTTTCCTTTTTATACCTATTATCATTTATACTAAACTATATGAAGATTACTTTATGCATATCACATGCACACACATCTGTCTTACCTTTACTACTAATGAGTTACAATATTCCACATAGGTTTTATACATATCATAAGATAACTGGCCCATATACAAAACATATGATAATTATATTACAAAATATCCTACATCAAGGTTATAAGTCGATGGTTGGCCCTTCCTGATGCAGAGAATGTCCCTCAAAAAAAGTCTTGCTATTTGAACCTACACGGATAAAATAACCCGTGCTAAGCTATAAAGCATAGTGGGGAATATCTACAGATGGATGACCACTCACACAGGTCATCAAAACATACATATACAATGTATATATAATAATAACATATGCAACATATCATGTCTTTAATAACACATACTTTAAAGCATAACATATTTTCCCATGTTCCTAATCATTGTACCCAGAAGAGTAACAATTATGCTCATATTCATAATTCATATAGACAGCAATTTTCCATGTAAACATATTCAAATAAAACATAATTCCTGTGGTAAAACAACATTATAATCCACAATATCAATCTTTAGTCAAATCACTTTAACTGTTTAATTTTGATCATTACTATGAATAACGTTTAGCCTGCCTTAGCTTTATCGGTGGATAACGGGAACTATGGATACACATCGGTATCAAAGAGGGATATCCAAAGATATCAAATCTATAGACCCAAACGGGGCCAAACTGTATTGTGGACCGGTCAAGCATACCCAAACGGGGTAGCCTATCAACCCAAATGGGGCTGATCATGATCCAAACGGGATCATATATATACTATGGACCCAATCGGGCCAAACTATGACAGCTGCAATTTCCCTATAGGCGCCTATCTTTCCACATCTAAAACTCTATCGCAGGCAGAACTATATTCGTGTTCAATTCACATATTAATATTGTATTCATAGTATAATGTTGTGCACATATACATAGTCTTATATAACTATGAATTCTATGGTGCATAATCAAATATATGCACATTTCACATGCCAAGTTATACATTTGGCTTATTCAAATCTGTATGACTATATAATTTGCATCATAACATATAGGCATGACATATAATCATCATATCATATACTTGATCATGTTCTCATTAAGCATTTCACATGTTTATAGTCATGCTAATTCATCTTCTATCTCATAAGGCAATTACAAGCTCATATACTCATATACATAATCATAAATGTACATCCCTATGGGTACATTCGCATATAGTTGATTTATTCTTATGAGCATGTTTCCAACACATATATATACCTTTATCATCATTCAAGTCATGTGCTATACAACATATCAACATGTTTTCATATGGGCACATACACATGCCAAGGTCATACTATTATAATCCCTATTTTATAGCATAGGTACATGTCAATATGTGCACTTTTATGTCATAGGATTTACATGTGTATATATATCAATTTGGCATATGACCATCATGCACAAGACTAATCACATGTATAGGTTAGATATTTCATCACTAGTCTTTATTCATATACACAATTGAATGCATCTGTATTCATATAAATCCTTCATTGATAGTCATATTACATGCCTTATTCAATTAACTTTACTATCACATAAGCAACTATCTATCTCAATCAATTTAAAATCATATTATCAAGTGTAGCAACAATCTGCACGTAATTGTAATTTCTGTTACATTGAACAGTCTAGAAAACAAGTCCGGATTCAACCCTAGATTACATGTACTTAGAGATAGATTTAAGCTTAGGTTTCTTCATATGAAATATAGGTATGGAAGTCTATATTTCAATGCAAAAAGAATCATTCAATTTTCTATTCTATAGCTCAACTTATGAGCAAAACATTCCAGACAGGTCATTCAGTCATGAAGGGGAGTTCGACTAGTGAAGAGCTTCACAAGTGAAGCAAATAAGGCAAATCTCACGACTCGTGAAGGAGTTCATAAGTGGAGAAGAAAGGCTATACATCACGACTCGTGAAGGAGCTCACGAGTCGGTCTATAATTCACGACTCGAACTAAAATTCACGAGTGAAAACCAATGATCCCATAAACAGATGCACGACTCGTGAAGAGCTTTACGAGTCGGACAATATTTCACGACTTGTGAAGGACTTCACAACTCGGCAAGGATACAAACTGTTCACTAAATTCACTTCTATAAAAACCCATAAAATGCAATCTTAATTTCTGTCAATCATAACAATTTCTAGTAACTATTTTCCACATGCAATATGATCAGCCTAATTCCCATACCTTGGCTAACAAAACCTATATCTTCAACCTCTAGCAATATCCTTTCCCTTGCTCCTTCTTCCTTCCTCTTCTCCTTCACAAATACCATCACCATCATCATATATTTCTAGCATAATTACATTATTCTAAGTTAACTTGAAAAGAAGATGAAGATGAAGATGATGGAGGTTTAAATTAAGAGTTTAATTACCTTTAATTTACTGCATTATAATCTTGCTTAATCAACAAACATCATCCTCAATTTGTTTGAGATAAAACAATGGAAATAAGAAGGAAGAAGAAGATGATTTATTTTTTTTTTCACTCTTCAATTGCCGATTTCACACAAATACTTGACACCTCCAAATTCCACTAACTCAAGCCTTTTATACCAACATAACAATCCCCTCTTTAGTCCCTTGAAAATTTGCATGTCAAACAAATGGCATAAACTTTAATGCATGCTATAAAATGACCCCTCCACTAACTTTTTTTCTTAATTCAACCTATCAATTTAATCATTCTTTCAAATTAACCTTGAATTAAATGCTTTTATTCACAATTGGCCATTAATATGCCACAATTACAAATTAACCCCAATTAACACCTTTATACTTCAATTACACCCTCAAATACTATTAAACCATATTCTTTTATTTTATTTTCATGCAATTAACATAATAGCATGATAATTTATCCCCTTAACTTAATCATAAAAATATGCAAATTAAATTAGGGTCATGTTAGGATCTTTTAATCCATTTATTTTATGGATAGTATTCAAGAATGTGTCAAAGCAAAGCAAGAGGAAATCATTATGGATGATGAGCTTCAAGAATGTTTGATGCATCCAAAGAACACAGAAGAATTAGAAGCTAATGAGAAGAAGTTGATACAAGAATTAGAGAAGGAGTGTATTGAAAATATGGAGGATGAACCATCCCCTTCTAAGGGAGAAAATTTTGATCTTAAAACACTTGCATCTCATTTGAAATATGTATTTTTAAAAAGATAAGGCAGAACCAGTAATTATTTCATCTTTGTTGACAAGTTTGGAAGAAGCGATGCTCATTAAAGTACTTAAAAAGCATAAAGCAGCAATTGGTTAGGAAACATCCAACTTAAAAGGGATTGGCCCTAATTATTGTATGCACCAGATACATATGGAAGTTTATTTCAAATTGATGGTACAACCTAAAAGAAGACTCAATCTAGCAATGCAAGAAGTGGTGAAAAATGAGGTACTCAAATTTCTTAATGCATGTATTATCTATCCCATTTCTGATAGTAGTTGGGTTAGTCCAGTTCAATATGTACCTAAAAAAGGGTATGACTGTAATAACCAATGAGAATAATGAATTAATTCCTACACGCATAGTAATGGGATGGAGAGTATGCATTGATTATAGGAGATTAAATAATACTACTAGAAAAGATCACTTCCCATTGCCCTTTATTGATCAAATGTCAGAAAGACTGGCAGAAAATAGATTTTATTATTTCTTAGATGGATATTCGGGGTATATGCAAATACCTATAGCCCCAGAAGACCAAGAAAAACCACATTCACATGTTCTTATGGAACATTTGCATATAGAAGGATACCCTTTGGACTTTGTAATACCCTGGCCACATTTCAATGATGCATGATGGCCATATTTCAAGATTTTATTGAAAAATTAATGGAAGTTATTATGGATGATTTCACATTATATGGTCTTGATTTTAAGTCTTGTTTAAATAATCTTCCATTGGTCTTAAAGAGGTGTCAAAAGACAAACCTTGTTCTTATTGGGAAAAATGTCATTTCATGGTTAGAAAAGGAATTGTCCTAGGGCATAAATTCTTTGAAAAAGGTATTGAAGTAGATAAGGTAATAGTGGATGTAATAGAAAAATTACCTCCTCCAACTAGTGTTGAGGGTATTAAAAGTTTTCTTGGTCATGCCGAATTTTATCGTCGATTTATTAAGGATTTTTCTAAAATTGTTAAGCCACTTTCTAATTTATTACTCATGGATGTTGCATTTAACTTTAATGTTGAGTGTTTGCAAGCTTTTAATTTATTAAAGCAAAAGTTAGTAGTATCACCAGCTTGGAGTTTACCATTTTAAATTATGTGTGATGTTAGTGATTATGCAGTAGGAGCAATCTTAAGACAGGGAAAGGAGAAATTTTTCTATACCATCTACTATGAAAGCCATACACTCACCGAGACCTAAGTCAGCTATACAACCATAAAAAAGAGCTCTTGACGATAGTAATTGATTTTGAAAAATTCAAATCTTATCACTTGGTTTCCAAAGTTACTGTGTGGTCGGATCATGCGGCATTAAGGCACCTTTTTGCTAAGAAGGATTCCAAACTGAGGCTTATCCGATGGGTTTTGCTATTGCAAGAATTTGATGTTTAGATTAAGGATAAGAAAGGAGCTGAGAATTAGATCATGCTAGCATTAAAAAGGAAGAAATTTTTGATTTATTTCCTGATGAACATATTTGTGCTTTTTATACTTATGAAAATTTAGTTCCATGGTACACTAATATAGCTAATTTTCTTGCAGGCAGCTATCTTCCTAAGGAGTTTACTTGGCAACAAAGGAAAACACTTCAAGCAAATGCCAAGCACTACCTTTGGGATGATTTGTACCTCATAAAAATTTGCTCAAATCAAGTTCTTAAATGATGTGTACCGGAAACCAAACAAGAAGATATTATGCAGCAGTGCCATAGAGGTGAAGTTGGGGACCATCATGGACCTAATCGAATAGTATAAAAGGTCATCCAATCAGGTTTCTTTTGGCCAACTTTATTTCAAGATGTCAAATTTTTTATCAAAATATGTGATAGATGTCAACATGTTGGGAATATTTCTAAAAGAGATGAAGTGCCTATGAATAATGTGCTTGAAGTATAACTTTTTTATGTTTCGGGTATTGATTTTATGGGACCATTTCCAATTTTATTTGGTTTCGATATAATTTAGTAGTTGTGGATTATGTTAGTAAATGGGTCAAAGCCATAGCTACTATAACTTTTGATGCCCAAATTGTGCTTCAATTTATTACAAAGAACATTTTCACTAGAGTTGGACCACTTAGAGCTATAATAAGTGATAGGGACAAATATTTTGTCAACCATCAATTTAGAACTTTGCTTAGGAGATTCAGAGTCAAACGCAAGATAACTACTCCATGTCATCCTCAAGCAAATGCGTAAGTAGAGGTGTCTAATAGGGAGTTGAAATCCAAGAGATGGTCGTGAATATAAGGTGAACGGTCATCAACTCAAACCATATCGAATTGGACAACATGAGATTGCTGAGGCAATCATGGTCCTTCAGGACTACTAAATTATGGTTTGGATAGTCTAGCTGAGGACTCTTAAACTCATAACTTCATCTCTTTTCTCTCTCTATCATTTTTAGTAAAGTTCATTTTTTTATTTTTGATTTATGTATGATTTTGTGTGTTTTAGTAGTTGCAATTCATGAATTAAAATAGGAATGGTTTAGAAGGTTTTTAAGATCACTACTATCGGTTAATTTTTTTTTTCAACAAATGTGTTTCAATCTAAGGAAGAAAAATCAAGTTTTAAAGGGAAAAATAGAGTCTTTGAAAGTCGCATAAAGAGCATAGGATTTTAGGAAGGGATTTCAGTAAAAACTCGATTAGGAAAAAATTTTTCCAACTACCGCAGTTACCCCTGTGCATGTCTTTTTCCTTCTCCTTGCATGCCCATGCATGTTGCCGAAACACCCTGTGCCTACGGGTTGGCGTTCCTATGCCCTTGCGTGCTCACGCGTTCGGTGTTTGCCATGAAGTACCTACTGTTGCACTGCCACGTGAATGTTTGCCTTTCCCATAAGCTCTAGTATTTCTCACCCCGCCCTCTCTGTGCGCCCGTATGTGGAGCTCTCTAAGCCCATGTGTGGCCGCATGCAAGGGTACTACCTCCCCTTTAAATTTCAATAGGTTTTCATTATTTTTTCTTTCTTATATCTTTGTTCCACCGCCCCCACTCATCCATTGCCCAAATCGCACCCACGGCCATGTACAACCACTCACCACCAATTATCTTTATCCGACCACCACATTCTCTCTCTTCTTTAGTTTTTCTCTCTCTTATCTACATTTCTCTATCATTTTCATCACATTCTTCCTTATCTTCCGTTATTTTTCATGTTTTACCATTACACACACCTCACTCGCTCTTTCACTCAAAATTGTGTTTAAATCCCATTAATTACCAACTTATGCTTGCTTGTTAGCTTAGGAACATGCATCATTTAGGTCATTTTAATATGAAATTTATACTTCATTATGATTTCTTTTAACATTGTTGCATGTTGTGGACCTAATATACATGTAATAGTTGCTTAAAATTCAATTTGGTGGAAAAAAACTTCATTTCAATCATCAATTTGACTCCCTAACATGCGCATACCTTATGCTCGATAAAATGTGTCAATGAATTTTACCTTGATTTTAAATTTTTCATAATTCTTTCTTGACATCATTTTGATCGATTTTCATGGTACATTACCTCTCCATTGTTGTATATGCTCATTTTCACAACTTTTCCTTGCTTTATCAATGAAAATATATGGTTATCTCTCTTTCATTTTGGTTCCTTTCTTATTGCATTTTGGCAAAACTCTTTGTTTTCACTCATATTTGTTGCCTATTATGACTATCATCATATCATATTTATGTGAGTACATTTTCATTCCTTTCTTCCTAGGGTCGTCTTACCTAATGTACGGTACTTTATTGCTTATTATTCTATACTTTGAATTAATTTTTTTCATGTACACTCACATTTATATTTTATTTTTCAGTGGCACCTAAGAGAACCAAAAACTCTGACGTTACAAGCACTTCGGGTATCCATATTCCATCCTATGTTGACCGAGCCAAGGTGGATAAATTTGACTATTTCAGTGCAAGCACATATGTTCAACCAATATACTTAACTCAGTTCTTCCTCAACATTTTTGCTAGCAACTTATAGGATGAAGTACTCCCATTAATTTAGTGTTTTGGGTGGAAAGAGTTTACGGATAAGAAACCTAAGGTTTACCCCAAGATGGCACGGGATTTCATATACTCATTTGAGTGCTATATTAAAGGGGATAACGATAATATGGTTACAATTGGATTAAAGTTTGGCAAAAGAGGATATTCATTACCTTCAAGAAATTTTCAGTATTTCTAAGATTTATGCCGGATACTCCTATGGAATTGACTGATGTTTCTGTTGAGGATAATTGGGAGCGAATCCGAGATCCGCTACAACTTGAGCCATGGAGAGGAGGTAAATGCAAAGTTTATGCTTTAAGGGATCATGCATCGAGAATAATTCATAGATTTTTAATGAGGAGTGTCTTTAATAATATGAGGAATGTAAGTGCAGTAAATTTTTCACAAACCATGATTCTTTAATGTATGGTAGATGGCATCTTTATCAATGGAGCATTGATCATCCAAATAAGATTTGGGAATTGCAAAAAATGCCTGATAATGCCAATAGCATCTCCATCGGCTGGATTGCTACAGTTTTGGCAGCAGTAGTTGGTAATCCCACTATAAGCGATCCAATTGAGGGAGAATTACCATGCATTGATAATGTTATACTAAAAAGGATGAAAGTTCCCATACTTAGGCAATGGTACCATTGGTCTACACGTGAGGAATATCTAAGGGAAATCAAAATCCGTTTTGATGAGCAACCCGATAAGCCTAATGAAAAGGCCACTGCACCAGATGACAATCAACATGTAGATGAGCCAGCAACACCTAAATGGGAAGGTCCTTTTAAATTGTTAAGCAATCGAATGGATGCTTAGCAAATTTGACTGGATTAAATGCGAGGAAAACTTGATACATTATAGGATACGATTTTGGATGTTAAGATGATTGTTGAGACATTTGTACATTAGTTTTGGCAGCAGCATCTACCATATCTACCTCCGCCTGCATAGTTCTTTCCCATTTGATATGGACAGTAAAATTTTTGGGAGGGGGTAGAGCATAAACTTGTTCAGGGAGTTTATACTTCTAACCTTGTTTGGTTATTTCATGAATCAATTTTATTTTGTTTATTTGTGTTTTGTGTTTTGTTTAAACTTGATATTTTGTGTTTCCTTTATGTTAGCAAGTTTGTAAATGTAACACCCTAATCCACTAACCATGCATAAACATTAATAATCATCATCACCTAGTAAAGATAAGGCAAGGATAATAATAAATAGCACATGCTATAATTATTACATGCCACAATAACTTAAAACCAACTTATAATTAAAAGGCCTAACATAATGCCAAAATACATCATGGAATCCTCAAGCACCTGCACCCAGTCAAATCTTTTCTTCAAAGGCTGACTAGCCACCAGCTATCGATCCACTAAAGCTTAACCAGTACCTACATAGATAACAAGCCCATGCTATGCTATAAAGCTTAGTGGGGAAACCAACTCCAAGGATAAAATCTAAATAAAATATCATGAAATAACTACACGCTTTAAATTTAAGGAAAACATATAAGCCAACAATGTAAAACAATATCACCCTTGCTATACCAAATGAATTTGCAATCCTAAATATGAACATTATTCTTACAATCATCCAGACCTCATAGTAATTGATAGTGCAGCTTTCATCATAAGCATTTAATCACATTTATTATGGATGATATGCCTTCAATGTTCACTCAAAGCATAGGGGAGTATACATATCATACATCGTCTTTAAGAGATATTTTAGGCATCAATACTTCACTTATGTCATGCAATCTTAGCTATATAATATAGAGTAGAGAACTACATTTAATTTATATCATTCTAGCAAAAAAGGAATTCAATCAAGCAATATAGTAAACCATTTATCATGTTCATATTACATAGGTGAAGCAATTGCTATATATATATGTGTGTGTGTGTGTGCATATATGCTTGTTTAATAGTACATTGCTGAATCTTTTAACTTTTAATAGCCTGCCTAAGTACTAGTTCAAAGGGTGGATAACGGGAACAATGGATACCGAAGGTTTCAAACGATGGACCCAAAGGGCCAAACTATGGTTCCATAAAGGAACAAAGCAATAGACCCAAACGAGGTCAGCAATGGTTCCAGCAAGGAATAAATAATAGACCCAAATGGGGTCAAACGATGGTTTCTTAAGGAACAAGACCCAAACTGAGTCAACTATGGCAGCTGTTGAATCCCTCTAGGCATGCCTATCTAATCAACAATTAAACTAAGACCCACAGGCTTTATCACTTTAAGAACATCTTGAATTCATCATATTCTTCCTTATTTAATATAACCTTTTCTTAAATCATTTTTCACAATTGAACACATATCATTCATTTACATAACAATACTGGCTTAAAGTCCTGATATTCAAGAATGCATATCACATGTTTATATACTTGCATAGCCATCGGATAACTTATATCTTACACTAGAAATGTTTAGCATACTGGTAACTGAGTATTATGCAATACTAGATCAAAACAATGTTTTATGAACCTAATGCAATATGCATCATTGAATATAAGATCATGAAGTAACAACATGATTTGAATTTCAAGGTTGACTTTGGTAATACCTGATGATAGTCTCGGTTTTAAGCTATCTTTACAAGTGTGTGTGTTAGAATAGAGAGGAGTGGCGTAAAGGCTGTTCCTTGGCATTGGTGGTGAAGGTATAAGGCTAAGATATCCTCCTTGGTTTCTGGTCATCATCAAAATCAAGTTTTAAAGGCATCTAAAGTTGTAAGTTTTAAAACCCTAAAATTGCATGTTTTGATTCTTGTCATGGAATTGTATGACATGTATGATCAAATTTTATTATTTTCCGCTGCATGATCTTTATGTGCATACCATGTCATATTCCATCAGTGGTATTAGAGACTAAACATGCTTATTTTAGTGCTTTAGATGCATGAAATAATTAATCAAAAATCGTTATTTTAAATACATGGAATGTTGAAATTTTCTATTTTGAGTTTTCTGCATTTTTTTGGTGTAAAAATGATTTTAAATGATTAGATAGGTATTATAATTAATATGAAATTTTAATATACTGTCCTAAGATGTTCTAGGAGCTTTTAGTGGTCGGATTTAATTGATAATACCTGATGGTACATGTTAATATTAAAACTAGGTGCTATTTGGCATGTTAATTGTTAGTTTAACAACTAGTTTTAAATATTAAATGTAAAAACGACTTTGGCATGTTTGTAAGTGATTTTTAAAGATTAAATATCAGGTTTGGACATATTTTAAATTTGGTTTTAATTCTTGTTCATGATAATTTAATTGATTAATTTTAAAATCACTTAAAACTATGACTAGTTTGTGTTTGTTACATGTTTAATCAACATTGTTTGTTTTGTTTTTATTAAAATGGTAAAAACACATTTAGATCAGATTGGTACAGAATATTAAATCAATATTTATGACCTTATTTAAATTATTAAATGACTCATAAAATTGATTTTAGCATTTGTGCATTTTGTGGCATCACATAAGCATTAAACAACTAGTTTTGTTGTTTGTTTGTTTTTATATGCATGCCATGTATCATATATATGTTCTTCATGATTTTGTGTTTAAATTCATGTTGGTACATATTATTATTTTTTAATGTTTATGGGCTGTATGACATCAAATTAAAAATGGCAAAATTGGAAATTATACTAGAGTTGATTTATAGCACAAATCTAACTAGTTTGTGTTTTGGGCTTTTTAAAGAACTTATTCAATAAGAGGATTTAGTCCATTGGGCTTCGTCCTAGGCCCATCACAGGGTCATCTCTTAAAGGTTCAAGTACACAATTTCCATTAATGGGCTTGGCTAAATTAATTAAAATTGGACTTTGTTTGATCCATGAATGTTATGTATATTTATTTGCTTGTTTGGTGTGATGAATGGATATGCATGGTGCATTCATGGGCCCTAGGTTTTTGTAATTAAATATGGCCTACTAGCCATTATGTATTATTGTAAAAGTTTCATTTATTTCTTAGAATATAATTTACTTGAAGACTTTGTAAATCAAGATAAAGCCCACCGGAGTAGAGAAACCCAACTCGAAGATTCTTATGTAATAGTATAGAATCTTAGTTGTAGGTTTTTGGGCCTATGTTTGTCACGCTTTACTTTATGCAATTATTTATATATGCATTCTATGATTGGATGATAAAGCGTATGCCATGTAAACCGTAATAAAATGAATCCCTAAAAATAGTAAGTCACAAAGTTGCCTTTCTAATTCGAAACATGTCAAGGCATCGATCATCGGTCATGTAGACTAGAAGTCCTAGATGCACTCGATTATCTTTATGAGGCATGGGTTGTGAATGTAGGTTGGACTTAACATGGAAAGGGATGCCCGGACCTGGGCAACTAGTAAATGGGTTTGTGCTATAACATATTAAGATGTTAGCCCATTTGATCCAAGAGTCATGTATGAGACATGATTGGAGTTTTACCCACCTAAGTAACTTAACTTGTTAGGTGTACAAGCTCAGCTTGACTAATAAGTTGTTGTGAAAAGTGGATATCTTGATACTCTTGAGAAGCTTGAGGTACAATTGCCAAAGGAATTGGCCACTGACTTGATCTTAGGATCATTGATTGATGATTATGATCCATTTGTGATGAATTATAATATGTATGCAATGAACAAGTCAGTCACCGAGCTCTATGGGATGCTTAAGAATGCTGAAGAGAACATTCGAAAGACCAATCTCGTATTGATGGTTCAAGGGCGCATTAAAAAGGGACCCACTAAGGGAAAAGGAAAGGGAAAGGCAAAACCCAAGAATGACCTGGCTCGGTTTAAGTCAAATGGGAGTGCACCTTAGGCCCAATCTAAGCCCAAGGTGCAGAAGCTCAAAGAGAGTGAGAGCACTTGCTTCTATTGCAACAAGATAGGGCATTGGAGGAAGAATTGCGCTCTCTTCAAGGAAGAACAAAAGAAGAATGGAGCCAAGGCATCCAGTTCTGGTATTTTTGTTGTTGAGATTAACCTTTCTATTTCTACCACTTGGGTATTGGATACCGGTTGTGGTTCTCACATTTGTTCAAATGTGCAGGGGTTAAGAAATAGGCGGTTACTTGGGAAGAATGAAGTGGGCCTCCGTATGGGGAATGGAGCACGAGTTGCTGCCATAGAGATAGGCAACTATCAACTCACTTTACCTTCCGAACTTTGTTTAATTTTGAAAAATTGTTATTATGTGCCTGCTATGAGCAGAAACATTATTTCAGTTTCATGTTTGGATTTGGATGAATTTGATTTTGTTATTAAAAATGGCAATGCTCATATTCGTCGCCAAGGCATTTCTTATGGCAATGCCATGTTGCAAAATGGCCTTTATATGCTTGATCTACAAAACAAAGAGTCCATATACAACATTAATACAAAGAGGGTTAAATCAAACGATAAATGTATTTCAAGACTCCACAAAACTGTAGTGCTTGGGTTATTCGACTTAGAGTCTTATGATACAGGCGAGCCATGTTTGCATGGAAAAATGATAAAGAGTACTTTCAACAAGAAAGGTGAAAGGACTAATGGCTTATTGGAACTAATACATACCGATGTATGTGGACCATTAAGTACACAAGCTAGAGGTGGTTTTAGCTACTTCGTGGCGTTCACAGATGACTTCAGTAGATATGGCTATGTCTATCTAATGAAGTACTAATCTAAAAATTTTGAGAAATTCAAAGAGTTTAAGAACGAAGTAGAAAAACAACTTGGCAAAAGTATAAAAGCCATTCGATCAGATTGAGGTGGCGAATACTTAAGCCAAAAATTTGACAGTCATCTAAAAGAGTGTGGTATTATTTCAAGGCTCACTCCTCCTAGAAAACCACAATGGAATGGTGTGTCCGAAAGAAGAAATCGAACTCTGTTGGACATGGTTCGATCTATGATAAGTCAAGCAAATCTTCCTGTCTCTTTTTGGGGTTATGCATTAGAAACTACTGTGTTTCTACTAAACCGTACTCCAACTAAAGTAGTTGAGAAGACACCATACGAGGTATGGACTGGGAAAGAACCCAATATGTCATTTCTCAGGATTTGGGGCTGTGAAGCACATGTTAAGAAATTAACATCTAACAAACTAGAGTCCAAATCCATTGTCTGCTTGTTTGTGGGTTATCCCAAAGAAACAAAGGGATACTACTTTTTCTCAAACGTTGAGAACAAAGTATTTGTTGCTCGCAAAGCTATTTTCTTGGAAAAGGAGTTCCTTCTCAAGAAAGATAGTGGGAGTAAAGTAGAACTTGGAGAAATTCAAGCACCACAAACTCCTATAAAGGATGAGTTGGAAATGGGATCAAGTTCACAACCATTTGTGGAACAAAAACCCATTACACAATAACCTAAAAGGTCTGGTAGGGTACGTCAGGAGATTAAGATATATGGATTTCTAATCACTGACAGTGACACTATTGAGTTAGTAGATCGTGAGGATCCTACTACCTACCGAGAAGCTATTTGGAGCCAAGACTCAAAAAATTGGCTTGAAGCCATAAAATCCGAGATGCAATCAATGTACAATAACCAGGTTTGGACCTTGGTTGATCCATTAGAAGGTGCTAAGGTAATTGAATGCAAGTGGCTATTTAAACTCAAAGCTGATAAGACCTACAAAGATAGACTAGTAGCAAAAGGTTTTCGACAAACTCATGGTGTAGACTATGATGAGACCTTTTCGCCTGTAGTCACACTCAAGTCCATTAGGATCTTGCTTGCCAAAGCTACATATCATGATTATGAGATATGGCAAATGAATGTCAAAACTGCTTTCCTCAGTGGAAATTTACTTACGGATGTGTATATGACACAGCCTGAGGGTTTTGTCAATCCCAAGCATCCTAAGAAGGTTTGCAAGCTTCAAAAATCCATTTATGGATCAAAACAAGCATCTCGAAGTTGGAATCTTCGTTTTGATGAGGCAATCAAAGCATTTGACTTCATCAAGAACGAGGATGAGCCTTGTGTGTACAAGAAGGTTAGTGGGAGCATAGTAGTATTTCTGGTCCTATATGTGGACGACATCCTTCTCATTGGGAATGACATTCCAACATTGCAAAAGGTTAAGCAATGGTTGGGAAAATGTTTCTCAATGAAAGACTTAGGTGAAGCCAAGACAATACGTGGTATTCGAATTTATAGAGATAGATCGAATTTTTGGGATTAAGTCTAGAAAAGTACATAGACAAAGTATTAAAGCATTTTAGTATGGGAGATTCAAAGAAAGGGTACATACCTTTGGCTTTGGGAGTTCCTTTGACTAAAGAATAATGCCCTAAAACCAAAGAGGAAAGGGACAACAAGAGTAGAATCCCATATGCATCTGCTATTGGATCTATCATGTACGCTATGTTATGTACTAGGTTGGATGTTGCTCATACACTGAGTATAACCAGTAAGTTTCAGCAAGACCCTGGTGAGAAGCACTGGTCTACTGTAAAAGGGATTCTGAAGTACCTGCGAATGACTAAGGATCACTTTTTGGTGTATGGTGGTCAAGAAGAGCTCGTCATACAAGGTTATGCCGATGCTACTTTATAGACCAGTACTCAGGATTCTAGATCGCAATTTGGATTTATTTTTGTTTTAAACGGTGGTGCTGTCAGCTGGAGAAGCTCGAAGCAAGAGACCGTTGCCGACTCAACTATAAAATCTAAGTATATTGTAGTGAGTGAGGCTGTAAAAGAGGCTATTTGGATTAAAAATTTCATTTTTGGATTATAAGTGGTCCAAAGCATCCTAGATCTATTAGAAATTTTTTGTGACAACAACGGGGCCATCGCACAAGCCATAGAGCCCCGGTCACACCAAAAATCCAAACACATAGTCAGGAGGTACCACCTAATCAGAGAAATCATTGATCGTGGGGACATCAAGGTTAGCAAGATAGCAAGTGAAGACAATGTAGCAGATCCTTCGATGAAACTGTTGTGTCCAATTTTGCACGAAGCTCATTTGGGAGCATTCGGTCTTAGGGCTATGCCTAATTGGGACTAGTGCTAGTGGGAGATTGTTAGTGTAAGCCCTAGCCCCAATACATTGTAATAAAATGCTTTACTTAATAACTGAGGCATTTGTTTTATCTATTGTAATCCTGTGCATATCAATTGATAGAACTATCCAAGAATGTTGTTTCAGTTTAAGTTATCATGTGTGAGGCACATGGTTGTAAGACCATGAAACAAGTGAGACTTCATTCTAAATATCCCTAGTCAGTATTGTTATGGGAATAACTAATGAATTAAGACTAGTATGCTCTCACTGATAAGTTGAGTTCTATCTTATGTATCATAAGGACAAGAGTGTCAGTCAGAGACATAGATACATGTTTAGAACATGGTATCTGGATTCGATCCACTCATGAGAACACTATATGGTACAAGTCATAAGTGTTTCTTGTTAGAGAGTATGCCCTAGAGCTCATGTAATAGGGATGTTTTTCATATGCATAAAATTTATATTCTTAATAAAAGGCATCATTCATTTATTAATGCTATGTTTAAATACATGAGTTTGTAAATCTTAAATTAATAAATGAAGTCCTAGATATTATAAACATAGTGCAAAGGAAATCATGAAGGTGTTTATGATGTGAGATGTCTATTGCATGCAAATGTGTTAATATCTAAATATTCCTAGTCATAGAATTAACAAGATAGGACATTGTTAATTCGGACAGACTAGCACATGTTATGCTTCGTGAATGGTTCAAGCAGTGGTTCTCGTAACTGTGATTATGGAAGATAATCAAAGCTAACATGTGGATGCTTGTTAGAAGAACAAGTTCATTGGAGACCTGCAAAGAGAATCCTCACATGGATATTAAATCTATGTCAGTGAGGAATCTCTTCATAGCAGTTGTGCAAGTATCCTTAGACTTGAGATCACCAAAGTTATCTTAAGTAGCAAGTGGTATACTTTGACTCCATAACTGATTACTTCTAATTGGGAGTGAACATAGTTAGGAGATTGGGTACATCATGACCTACTTGAAGATAGTTGAGTGATTAACAAAGGATTCACCATCCTAGATTTAATAAGGGAAGTTATCTCGCATGATTATATAATTACCTTGTTCAGAGAATCACTGGCCAGAGTAAAATGCCAAGATGGATAGAGATCCATTGAGGGCATTTTGGGAACAATGGTTAAATTAATAGAACATACATAATTAGATTTATATGAGTTGACAAAAATCCATACTCAGAATCTAATTGAGATAAGAGTGGTGAAAGGAGTAATTGCACAGTAACTGTTTCTATGGAAGGGTATAGTCAAACCACATGACTTTCCTGACATTTGGGTAGTCATGATGCTTAGCTAGAGGCTAATCATGACTTATATAATGATGTGTCAAAATATCAATAGGGATTGATAAAATGATTTAAAGGAATTTAAATCATGTGAGTTTTGAATATAACTCACAATTACATATTATACTGCCAACATGGACAGGAACCCAATAGGTCACACACATATAGAGAAAGAGGATAAAATGGTAAAATGACATGGATAATAATATTTTATATTATTATGAGGGTAGAGAAGTGAATAAGATAATAATTAATTAAAGAGTTTAATTAAATATGATCAAGTAAAATTGTCCGTGAAACTTTTGAGAAATGTTCTGTAAGTTGGACCTAATTGAAATAATTTATTTCATGATTAATTATTATTGTCTTATATGTTTTATAGGACTACTATAAGTGTTATAGGACTAATATATTAATTAATAAGTCCATTGGAGGAGTTATAAAGGGGCCAGAGGAATGGAGCTGGCGTGGAAGCCCTTCTATAGAGGGCCACACGCCAACTCCATAAAGAAGGCCTTAGAGGTCTTTTTATTGCACTAAATTAATTTATATATGTTACATAAGTGTTATGGAACTCACATATTTAATTTTGTTGGATTTGGAATCCATTTGGGTATTTAAATCCAATTAGTTGCACAAAGGGCCTAGTTTGTGGGTTTTGTGCATAGTCTTTTATGAAAAGGTTTAAATTGGATATAATTAAGCCCAAATGATTATAATTAATTCTAGAGGCCCAATTAATAATTCTCCAGCAATTTTAAAGAGTCCAATCTCATTAAGGAGTTGGAATTTTAACCTAACTATAAAAGGCTAACTAATGAGGAATTAGGGTTAAGGGATTAAACAGAAAGGAAAGTCCTTTTCTCTTATCCTCTCTCTCTCTTTTACGCCACCTCCAAGCTAGCTTCTTGCAATTTTGGCTAGGCCTAGTTTGATACCAATTTGTTGGTTACTCATTGGAGGTGTTCGATTTTTGACAATGTGGTTTGCGACAACCCGGTGCGAAGTAAAATCAACTGTTCAACAAAAATCAAAGGTGATTTTTCTTATTCTCATATAGTTATATTGTGTATTCATGGCAAGATCAGATCTAATGGTTAAAAAATTTAAAATTTCGCTCATGTATGTGATGTATGTAACCGTTAAACTCCAACATTTCTCATATGCGAGTTTTGTATCGGGGTTCTTAGACCTAAAATCTCTATGAAACTCTTTATGAATTACTATGTGCTTTGACATACACCTAACGTGCTCGTAACAGAGTTACAAGTGCGGGTATGCTTGGGTATAAATTGATTAATGTTAGAGAGCATGAGATAAGTGAAGGGATTACCCCTCTCTATAAGAGAGAAAATATCATCGGCCACTTGATCAGTGAACTGAGAAGTGTATGGCCATACCGAGATGAAATAATGAGTAATCATTATTAATCTGAGAGTTCAGTGTCACTGGAATATCAAGAAAGGAATTAATATATATAAGGATGACTAGTTCCATGCCTTATATTAATTCTGATATTTATGGGTAATGGACTATGCAAAATTGCATTAGGACACTAAATGCCATATGCATTTTAATTTAATTTGGAATGCTATAATATCTTGCTAGAGAATATATATAGCCTTTGAATTAATTCATTAATTCATTGCCAACATTAAATGGACCTATAGGATTGCACACAAAGCAATGGGCTTAAAATATTTAAATAAAGTATTGGGCATTAATTTGGGCTTTTAATTAAAGTCAAATTAATATATGTAATGGGCATTATAAATGCTATTGGACCTTGGTCCATAAGAGAGAAAAATTCAGCCCACATGGTTTAATTTCAATTAATTAATTATATTGTATTAATTAAGTTAATTGAGTATTAAATCCTAATGATATTTAAATCAAATTAAAACACCTAATTAAGAGATGACATAGCCGAAATTCCAAGATTAAATACTAAGGGAATTTCGGCACATGTGAATTTCCAAATTAAGTGATTAATTTGATTATAATGTCTTATGTTTTATCTTGGATTAAATCAAAAGAGTTTGAATCAATATATATTACTTATTTTAAGGAAGTAATTAAGGCTAAAATAAATTATCTTGAGGTAGTGGATTTTAGATTAATCACTTACATAATTAGGTGATATATATTGGTAGAGGAAAAAACGTGAAACCCTAGTTATTGCTAGGTTTTGGCGTGAATTGTTTCTCTCTCACTCACATTTCTCTCTTGGCCGAAACACACAAGGGGAAGAACTCTTTCTTGCTTTCTTGTGTTTTTGGGCATTAATAGCACCTAAAAGAAGTACAAGATCAAGTCTTGTAGCTTCAAACCATAGCCATTACACAATACTTAATTTGAGAGCTAGCAATCTCAATTTTAAGTTATCTTTGCAAATGTGTGTGTGAGAATAGAAAGGAGTGGCATAAAGGCTATTCCTTGGCATTGGTGGTGAAGGTCTAAGGCTAAGATATCCTCCTTGGTTGCTGGTCATCATCAAAATTAAGTTTTAAAGGCATCTAAAGTTGTAAGTTTTAAAACCCTAAAATTGTATGTTTTGATTCTTGTCATGGAATTGTATGGCATGTATGATCAAATTTTATTTTTTTTCGCTGCGTTATCTTTATATGCATACCATGTCATATTCCATCAGATAGTTCATGAGAATGAATCCATACATATAGTCATACAAACCATGAGCACATGCCTCCACACGTAAAATGTATTCAATAAAGAATAACGTACCTGAGTGGTTCCTCAATACCATCTCTCTTTGTGCCATTATACTCAATTTAGTCACTGTACATTCATTTTATTCAATGCATTATATACATGCATTTTATGTCTCACAAGTAGAAAAAGTAATCAAATGTGAGATTAACATTTACCCATGTAATTTATAATGTCTTGGTAAGGCTTCACTGTTCAATTATTTCATATGGAAATCATATGGCTTATTAACCACCACTTAATTAACATAATCATCGTGAACATTACTTATGGTCCATTTAATTCTCTCCAATTATATTTTATAATATGAGATTCATGATTCATGAAGAATTTACATCTTAGAGTGTGAAGTAGAACCATTAAAAGAAAACATACGAGTGGTCATGCCCAAGAAAGAAGAGAAGGTATACACGGCCACGTAAGGAGAACGAAGCCCAAATGTGAGTCCAAAAAGAAGGAGAAGTAAGCCATTCGCGTGGCCACACAAGGAAACCAAAGGCAAAACACATGGCCATGCAGAAGAAGAAATATAGTAGGAAGGCCATGCAGTACGTAGCCACGTAGGGAGAGGAACAAGCCATCATATGGTCATGCATGGAGAACTAAAGGGAACACGTTGCCATGCATAGAAATCAAAGAAAATCACGTGGCCACGCATGGACAACCAAAGGAGGCACGCGGATGCAAGGAAGAAACAAAGAGGGGGCACAACCACGTACTAAAAAAGCAAGAAAACATGAGTATGCGTGCCCACGCAAGGAGAAAAGGAACAAGTCAAGTGGCCACGCAAGGGACTTCGATAGCCAGCGATAAAAACCAAAATTTTTTAGCTTGAAACACAAATCCTAGATCTCATCTTAAGCACTTAGTTTTAATTCATTGTGAATTTATCTAAATCTCTACTATTTAACCTTTAACTTCTACTAAGGGAACACATACAAGAACATAGGAAGAAAATCATCAAGTAACCATCTACATAAAGTTCCCCTACCTCATATACCAGCTTCATTTCCTAAGGAAGTCCACTGATCTAGCTCTTTTTTCCTTCTCCTATCCTTGATCTATCTGCTTCTCTCCTTTCTCCTTACACAGAGGGATAACAATAGGGTATTGTAATCCCTTATAACCAAAAATTATAAATGAAGAAGAGAAGAGGAAGAAATCTTCAATTGAAGACATTACCTTTAATCTTCACTCACAAACCCTAGCTCCATTCTCCAACCCGTAACCAGCAGAGAGAGAGAGAGAGCTATCTCCCCCAAAATGTCGATCTCCTCAATCTCTAATCCCCTTGTTTCCTTCTCCAAGAAGCTATTGAGTGAGTTAGTGGGGTAAATATCTCATTGTGAATTTCCAAACTTACCCTTATTCAATTTGACCCCATCAACTTATCTCTTTTAGCATTAACACCCAAACTTCTAATTTACTTCAACTATATCCCTCTTCAATCTTAATTTTAACCATACTCAATTTACATACATGTTGAAATTACAAAAATACCCCTAATGGATCTTAACCTTAACAATGCAAAATAATTCAATATTTGCCTTAATTAACCATAATTCTCGTCACTTTACTATAATCCGGTTAGGGCCATGATTGGGTCCTTACAGTAAAATTTATTAAAACCTTATGTAATTCAACTTTTTCATCTAGTTTGCACAAGAACTTAGCTTGCCCAATTTTTCCTCAAAATTATGAACATATTGACCTTGAATATTAGAATACGTATGTTTAGAACCTTTGCTTGGCAATAGAACAAATTGGTTGTTTGATAAATCTTTAGATAGTTTAATCTTCAACTTGATAAATATTTGTTAGTTTCCATTCGTTTGAAAGCACTTAAGACCAGTTTTGAACTTAGAAAAAATTAGTGCAACGAAATAGTGAAGGAATTTTAGAGTACTATAACCTTCCTTATCACCTATCGAAGCATATAAGCAACTCAAACAACTTATAATATGATCTAGGCAACAATTTTTCTTGTTAAGCTGTCTAAAATGTTTTTCCTACCCTTATGCAAATGTTATCCTTTGTAAGCTAATTTGAGCCTAAAAAGGGTATGCTTAATGCGTACCATTAATGATTTTTCTTGTTACACTCATTTTTCAACCATATAACCTAAAAAAAAGCCTTTATCTTACCACAGGGAATTGGCCACTTTAGGATTAAATAGATTTATGTGAAGTTAATATCTTGATAGGTGTAGTGAGAAAATTTTTGGAAGGAGTTATTGATGAAGCCAAACAAAAAATTACCTTGTATATACCCTGATATTATTATGGTCTCTTTTAGTGCTAGCATCAGGTGCTTAAAAAAATGATTGAGAAAAAGCTAGCATCCATGATAAAATTGTAAGTGTGGGGTAGTACAAGGAAGAAAAAGAATGATGACTTCTAAAAGGGTATGGCTTAGGTATATTTTCTCTTAAAAGAGTTTTGGATTATGAAAGTTAAGAAAATTTTGATTAAAGTTGTTTATGGATTAAGTTAATGGGATTGTTAGTCTATTTTGTCTTAGAGTGGTTGTTCTTTTTGACTATCTTATGCCCATTCTTTGATTACTATTACCTTAGCGCCATTACAATCTTTGAAAGACCTATGTGATTTTAAGTTTATTTTGAGTTGGTTAACAGAGATAACCTTCGAGTTCCGATGCTAAAGGAGAGGCTTATGCTATCTCTAGAGTTCCAAGCACATAACCATTTGTATACATATGTATACATTCATTCTGAACTTCATTGTGTAGTTGTATTGATGCTTTGATTTACAAAATACTTAAAATGATTTAGTCTTGCACACACTATAGGAAATTAACTTAAATTATCTTGATTGAAGTTATTCTATTTAGAGATTTTATAAAGTGCTTTTGTTAAAATGCTGAGTTTGGTTATAAAATGCATATTTCTTTGTTCATGTTTAATTATTTTGAGGAGTTGGATCGTTCTAATTTTATCGAGGGAGAGCAAGGTTTAATTATGGGGTATTTGATAAGTATGAATTATATATTATTTTTAGTATGTTTTTAAGTGTTTTTAATTAGTTAATTTTGTTTAATTTTGATTAATTATTAGTTTAAATGTTGATTTGTGTGTTTTAGAAGATAATTATAAGTTTTGGTATTTTTCAAGGTTAATTTGCAAGAAAAGGACTTAATTGTAAAAAATCAAGAAGATTTAGGCCAAAACTGTGAAATGGGGAAATTCATGTTAGAAAAGATACTTGAAGTCTAGTAAAAGTTTAAGTGGTCATACATTTAGATGACTGTCATCTTAGTCTTTCTTTTTAAGTGGCCGTGTAGCTCTCTTGGGAAACCCATGCACTGCAGTGCATGGGGAAGAGAAGACTATAAAGTGGTCGTGCACTTCCTTATGGAATTTAAACTCCGATGCTACGAATGATTTTTTGATTAAGAAGAATTCTTTTCCTACTATAATTTAGGAAGCTTATAGGGCTTCTACAACTTGTTTTGCCTATGAATAGAAGACTAAAGCACCAAAGGAAGGATCATCAATCATCAATTGTCAATAGCTAGTAGAATTTAATAGTTATTAATTTTTACGTTGTTTTCTATTTTCTCTATCTTTACTATTTTATTAAAGCTTTGTTTTGTAGTGAGTATTTTTCTTTGACTTTTTCTAAAGGATACTTGAATTCTTAACTCTTTATTGTTATGACTTAGTTTATGCTTAATGTTTATGCAAGTTTTGATCATTTCTTTGTTCTAAAGCACATTCTTATCATTATTTAGCTAAAGATTGGTTGTTAACTTGTTTAAATATTGGTTGATAATTATTTTTTGGTTTAATCATTGATATGCATCTTCTTAGGTTAGTTTACTTATGTTAATGCAAGATTGTATTCTTCATTAGTTATAATTTGTGTTAATTAAGGTAAGTTAAGATTAAAAAGGTGTAACTAAGAATAGATGGAAGTTAAATTTACTTGAAAGAGGATTTAATGGAAATCTAGGAGGTTTTGCTCGAATCTTTTATGCTAAGTGTTGGATTATTCTTAATAAGAGAATTTTAATGCTTGGAATGATAATCTTAAGTTAAGTTATCTGGTTTTATTTATCTGAGTTCTTCATAATCATTTATGTTTCTCTTTTAATTAAGTCATAATAATATTGGTTAAGGTGGATAGTCCATTAGTGAAAGTTGCTTTTAATTATTGATTTCTTACCTCATTTGATTACTTGCTTTTATTTCAAATTGTTTTACTTTATTTTCAATTTTAAAGTTTCGTTTTTGTTTTTAACCTTAAAAATCACAATTTTAGGATTTCTTTTCTATCTTGTGCATACAAATTTTGTTTTAAAATTAAAATCATTCACACAAACACATGCTTCCCTTAGGTTCGATATTAGAGGGTCATAATTATATTTCCCTATATTATTAGCCGATCTAGTACACTCGCTAGACTCTGATCAAACCTTTATACTTTAACCTCAATTTAGATGGGATATAATCATTAAGAACCCTTCACTAGAAATTCTTAACCTTTAGAGGAAGCATTTGCTTCCAAAGAAACCTCCACATCTCTTTAGGCATATCTGAAACCCTCTTAGGATGGTCATTAGATAAAGTATAATACGTAGATTTAACAGAATAAAAACCATCTCTAGAAAGATTCCAAACCCAAAAATCCTTGCCACACATCCTACTTAATGGGATACTATAAATAAACTAAACTTTGTAAACTCTAGTGTGCAGGGAATTCAGACTAGTTAAAAGATACCATTCCTGTTTTCCAAGCATTGCAAGATTAAATAAATGGAGATTATGAAAAGACATATCTCCAAAATCTTTCTTATTACACAAATGATCCAACGTCGCCTAATGGATACTTTGATTTTCAATCACTTTCTTACCCCACTAGGATGAGTTCATCATTTTTTGAAGCTCCTCACATAGTGAGATAGGGAGTAAAAATAAACTCATACAAAAGGAAGGAAGTGCTTGAGCAATAGAAATAAAAAAAAATCTCATTACCTTCATTAGATAGAAACTTAACATGCCACTACTTAATTCTACTGGCTAGCATATCCTTCAAGAAAAGAAAAATCTACTTCTTATTTCTCCCAATTAAAAATGAGAGAAACAGGTAGTGCCCATGATCAAAGCTGCCATGAACACTAAAAAGATAAGATATGGACTCTTTTAACTCATCCCTCATATTACCACTAACAAAGATCCCAAATTTTTTAAAATTCACTGCCTGGCCTAAAGCTCTTTCATAAGTGTCCAACAAGCCATTAATCACCACCATTTCCAAAATATTAGCTTGAAAAAATCAGAAAAAGTCATTAGTAAAAGGCAGATGAGAGATACTAGGTCCACTTTTAAGAATTCGACGGCAATGTAACCTTTCTATCGCCTTTACCTTCCTCAATAGACAAGATAAGCTCTTTGCATAAAGAATGAATAAATAAGTAGAGATTAGGTGTCCTTGACGGACACTACCAGAAAAATCCAACATACCGATGAAAATTCCAGACAAAATTTAGTGAAATTTCGTAGGAAAACAAAAATGCCAATGGAAATTAGTGAAGGAAATACAGTTGTAGGCACATTTGCCGATGAAAAATAATTTCGTCGGTAATTTTACCGACGGAATATCTTTCTATTGTCAATTCCATCGCTAAATGAAGACAAATTATTGTTGTCGTTTACCTTTTTTTACAGACGGAAAACTATTCCGTAGGCAATATTTCCTATGGTATATATATTTCATAGGTAAATTTGTCGACGAAAATAGCTATTCCATAGGCAAATGTAGCGACGAAAAAGTTTTTCGTCGGCAATATTTTCCTACTGTATGATATTTTTTGTAGCTAAATTTATCGAGGGAAATAAATCTTCCGTAGGAAAATTTAGCGATGAAAAAAGTTTTTCGTCGCTATATTTTGATAAAAAATCTCAAAATTTATTTTATTTATTATTTAATTTTCTCTCAAATTTTAATTTATTTTCTCTATATAGTGAAATCGTAATCAACAATATAATATAAAATATATAATTTACAATAATAAATTAATAGAAATCAAACAAGAACATTAAATTTATAATATTCAATAACATATCATTTTCATACAAGTCTTTAAAGTATAAATATTAGCCTTAACAATGCAGTCAAATTGTTATTAGTCCCAAAAGTAATAAAATCTAAAACCCTATTATGTCGACATGGGTGGATTATTTGGATGCTACGATGTGCTGCCTTCCCCCTTTACTTCTTTCATCTGAGTATGAAAAAGAAAACATCTACCATTTTATAGTAGTGCCTTGTATTGTTTATTGGGCTAACTATGCAGTATGACATGCATAACAGCTAAACAAAAGCAACATAAAGGCATTAACTGCACAAATCAAGGAAAAAAGATGCTGCAATATGCCTCCATATTTATTCAAACACACTTACCAGTAATAGGATGCCTGATGCAGTAAAGAAAAATAAGGTTTAAGAGATATTTTGGTTCAAATAGGGTACCTAAATAATAAAAAAAATTAAAATTGCTATATGGAAAGTAAATCTAAATCTCATAAATATAACTTGTAATCCGAATTAAAATGTTAGTTTAAATTGTCATTAAACCAAAATAATTCCTGAACTCAGTTTATCCTGACTGAATCAATGCTAGTCCCGTCAATTATTGGTTTTATTATTAATTAGGACACTATTATGCTGGTTTCATATGTTTAATAAGTGACATTAAAAAAGCAAATTTAGATGTAAACCTAGAGAAAGCTTCTCATTATAAAGAATAACAAGCATCAATACTGACTTCTTCATCAGTTACCACTTCAGGCTAAAACACAGCTCAATTCAACAAAAACAATGCAGTAGCCTCCATTGAAAAAAGTCAAATATTTTCCTGTCACTCTGCTCTGTTTTATAGATAAAAGGCTCCATAAGCATCATAAATTTCCTTTGTTTATAGTTCATAATATGTGATATATTGCAATATCATTCTCCCCTGAATATCATGAACCATATATATATATATAGGCCTTCTAATTCTTTTGTCATACTAAAGCTCAATGCCTTCCAACTCTCGAGATCTTTTTATACAAGCTAGGAGTTTGACCATATACACTCCTCAGCTTGAGGAGGGATGATATGTTGAAAATAATGAATTTACTTTTATCTAATAATTAATTATTTAGTTAGCTATCAGGTTAGTATTTCTTCTACTAGATTCTAGTTACTCTATGTGTATATATACATTATTAGGAATAATTACTAAAACATAGAATATCATTTTTTTCTAAATCTTGGTTCGCAAGATTAGCAATTAGGATCAGTATAAGGGTAATAATTTAAAGTTTGATTTTATGCTTAAATAAAAGTTAATATAGGCAGCTTTCAATCCACTCATTTAATCATGTAATTATATTTCCAATCACATTTTACTTTTTGTTGCTTAAATTCAGAATTGTGAAATAGTTCATCAATCAAAAACTAATAGTTACAGCTAAAACTGAAAATCTAACAATTGATACCAAAATTGATTAAAATTTGAGTTGATGCACAACTATAAGAAGGAACAAGAGGGAGAAAAAAAGAGTACAAGTTGGGGGCACTAGTGCCTCCTGTAGATGAGCTTGATTTTAGTAAGATAGACTAAAGCAAAGCCCGAGTTAGTTTCGAAGAAAATCTATTGTTTCTAGTCTAATATGGTTTTTTTAATCACTTTATTTGATTTTAGAGACTCATTCTTAGCCTATAAAAGCTTTTATGTTTTCCAAAAGTAATTTCATTTTTGTCAAGCTAACACTAATGGTTGCCAATTAGTCACAAGCATGAAGAATAACTGGTAAAGCTGTCAAAAACAATTCATAGCCTATAGTTCCTGGCTGGCATTTAGTGTTAAGATTTTTCTTGATATATATGCATATAATTTTCAGATTTAATAATTTTTAATTGCACTGTTCTTACTACTTATAAGAGATTAATAATGATTTTTTTTCCTTTTTTAGAGAAAGGTTTATATTTATTATCAAACTTCCCCTTTATGGTTTTCTTCCAAATAAGGAAAATAAACAGTTGTTATTAGCAATTTGCAATCAGTATATAGGATATACCATATAACCTTATAATTACAATAACACCAAATCCACCACAACCCAAAATCTATTCTAACAAAGCTAGAAGAACATTCCACAAAATTTACTACTATCTGTACAAGGATTACTATATGATACACACATGAGATGATAGCATTTAGCAAATATGTACTATGTTTGGTTTTTCTAATATGTACTATGTCAGATTGGGATTCATTCTTCGCTAAAAATTTGCATTAATTAACTATGGATTGAGTTGTGAAGATGAAGAAGGCACAATCCTTTTGGCTAAAAGGAATAGCACAGTGGATCACATGGCTACTAGTCTCATCACCCTAGCAAAAAACACCACTATTCTAAGCAAACAGGCCACAATTAAACTCAAAACCAGCTGAGATTGATTGAATATGCCCATCAAACATACTCTACCACAATTCCAGTATTTCAATCAATTATATATCCTAAACCATAATAACATCAACTATAATTCATAATCTCCACATACATAAAGCATACTCAATTTATATCCTCTATAATGCATGCTTATTTATTCTCAAACTCTCAACCAATCATAAATATAGCCATCATTCAATTTCAACTTAATTTGCATAGCTCTAACCATAACAAAATTAGCAATAACTTGAAAATTTTAACATACATAAAGCATAATCAAAAGAAAAAATAAATTTTGCTTGAACACTTACTTGCTTTGTTGATAACTCCTTTAATTTTTAACTTTAAAAGCTTTTAACCATCATTTTCCTTCTATTTACCTCTTTCATCTACTTCATCTTCTTTCTCTACACAAACCCATAATCCCACATGAATATCTCAATAATTAATACATAAATTAAAAAATTACAAGAATTTAAACAATTATTTAGCTAGATTTTCATCTAACTAGCATGGATTAAATTTCCCTAATTAACTAAATCCCTAGATCTGAATTTTATCACCTCTTCCTCAAATTTCTCACCATAAATCAATAATTAGAAGGAAAATAATGCTTACCCAGCCATTAGAAGAGAGGAAGCAATTAAATAGAGGGGCGGGCTACAGATGAGAGGCTAGAGTAGGAGGAAGAACAGCAGGGGATCGCACCCCTATGATGCGCAAAAGAGAGGGGGAAGGAAGGGGACGACGGTAGTGCAATGGGAGGTGATGATGGGAGAAACGACGACGGATGGAGCTGCTGGCATGGCCGAACTAAAAAGGAGAAAGAGGAAAGAGGGAGAAAGGAAGAGAGGGCCGATGGGTTTGGTAGAGGTGAATCCCGATCAGCCAACCAAAAAGAAAGAAGAAAAAAAAAAGAAGAAAGGGAAATTCTAAGGCCAAAACGACGTAGTTTTGGCGATTTTCCCTTTAGGTACTCCAATTTTTAAGCCCTCAATCCTTTATTCCTTCTATTTACATTTTGGACCCAATTCAACTACACCTATATATATTTATTCTCTTCTCTATTTTTCATTCTTTATTACATTTTTAGGTACTCACTTATTTATATAATTAATCAATTGAGCCTAATTCTCTTTCTTTTGTGCATTTTAATCCCATATTTAAGTAATTCAACCTATATATATATATATATATTTTTTTTTATTTATTTACTTTGAATTTTAAGTATTCTTAATTATTTATGTCTATTTAAATTTATAATTTAGAAAAAAAGAGAAGTGGAGCAATTTTTTTTATATACATGTTATTGTTAATTAACTAATTAATTCATTTATTCCCAAATGCTTTTCGATCCTTAATAACAAATTACAAAAGTATTCTAACTAATTAAAAAGTTAATTTTTCTATAGTTGAGTTGGATAGAAACTCTCTACTGTTGCATTTTCAGTAAAAAATAATTTAGAAATAAAACTTTGATTGGTCAACTTTAATATATTTATTCATTAATGACTTCGAAATTGAAAGGACCCGATCATGACCCTAACCGCATTATTGTTAATGAATGAGGACTATCGTTAATTAAGGCAAAATTTGGATTACTTTAAAATTATCGAGGTTAAGTCACATTAAGGGTATATTGGTAATCATGAACATGTGTATTTAAGTGTAACTAAAATAGTAAGGAAGGATGCAATTGAATTAAATAAGAAGTTTTGGAGTTGAATTTTAATGAAATAAGTTGTTAGGGGTTAAAATGTATAAGGGCATTTTGGAAATTTCTCTTTGGGAGATATTTACCCCACAAACCATTGTATTTAGCTTCTTAAAGAAGAAACTCATGGGGGTTTTGTGAAGGGAATTGGCATTTGGGATTCCTAGAGGTCTCTCTCTCTCTCTCTTTTTGGTTACGAGATGTAGAAGAGGAAACCTAAGGTTTTGAGGGCTGGCATTCTTAAAGTGATGCTTTCCTCTATTACTCTCTTCTGGTTTATGTTTTCATTTATGGATTTAGGGCTAAAGGGTTAGTGATTGTTACCTTATGGTGTATGAGGGAAAGATAAACTCAAGAATGGATCAAGGGATGTGAAGGAGATAAACCTTCAACATCAGTTACGAGATTTATTTGGAAAAAATTACTGTATACATTTCCCATCTCATGTTACATGTGTTTTCTTTTAGAGATTAAGGGTAAATATAGTAGGTGTTGATGATTATAACATGATTTGTAACCTAAATGATAATATAAGTATGTAAGGAGGTGAGATTTAGGGTTTAATTTTATGACTGCATAATCAGGATTCTGGGTTTTCCTTCTTTTCTTCCCACGCGTGGCCACTCACAGTTTTCTTCTTGTTCATGCGTGGTCACGCATGTGTTCTCTCTTAGGAGTACACGGCCACACGTTGGTTTTGATGGAATATGACATGGTATGATAATCATGATAGCACAGCGGAAAAACAAAAATTTTATCATACATACCATACATATCCAAAGATAGAATCGAAACATGCAATTTTAGGGTTATCGAACTTACAACTTTTGATGCCTTTTAAAACTTTTATTTCGATGATGACCAGCAACAAAGATGGCTTTGTCTGCCTTAGATCGCGATCACCAATGCCAAGGAATAGCCTTTTGCGCCACTCCCTCTATTCTCACACACACAATTACACCGTCGGCTTAAAAACGAGATTGCTAGATCTTTTTTTCGGTATTGTGTAAGGGTTATAGTTTGAAGCTACAAAACTTGATTTTGTACTTCTTTAGATTGCTATTACTGCTCAATAACACAAGAGAATGAGGAACAATCCTTTCTCCTTGTGAAAAATTGAACAAAAGAATTAAGAGAGAGAGAGTCACTATTCACGAGTTACTATTCACGAGTTACTATTCATGAGTTACTATTCATGCCACAAAAAATTAGGTTTAGGGTTTTATTTCTTTTAATATATATGCTTATCCTTTGGCAAGTCATTAATCTGAATTCAACTATCCTAAGATAATTAATTCAAACTCTATCACTTCCTAAAGATAAGTAATATATTTTGAATTAAACTCCTTTGAATTTAAATTCAAATTTGAAATAAAACATAAGACATTTAAATAAATGAAATCACTTAATTTAAATATATAGCATGTGCCGAAATTCCTTGATTTCCCTCTTGGAATTTCGGCCACATCATTAAATATATAAGTGATTTAATTTAATTTAAATTCCTTTAAGCTTTAATATTCAATTAACTTAATTAACACAAGATAATTAATTAATTGAAATTAAACCTTATGGGCTGAATTTCTCTCTCTCATGGACCAAAGCCCAATAGCAATATTATAACCCATTACATACATTAATTTGACTTTAATTAAAAGCCCAAATTAAAGTCCAATACTTAATTTAAATATTTTAAGCCCAATGCTTTGTGTGCGATCCTATAGGTCCATTTAATGTTGGCAATGAATTAATAAATTAATTCAAAGGCTATATATATTCTCTAGCAAGATATTATAGCATTCCAAATTAAATGAAAATGCATATGGCATTTGGTGACCTAATGCAATTTCGCATAGTCCCTTACCCATAAATATCAGAATTAATATAAGGCATGGAACTAGTCATTCTTATATACATTAATTCATTTCTTGATATTCCAATGACACTGAATTCTCAGATAAATAATGATTACTCATTATTTCATCTTGGTATGGCCATACACTTCTCAGTTCACTGATCAAGTGGCCGGTGATATTTTTCTCTCTTATCGAGAAGGGTAATCCCTTCACTTCTCTCATGCTCTCTAACATGAATCAGTGCATACCCAATCATACCCGTACTTGTCACTCTGTTACGAGCACGTTAGGTGTATGTCAAAGTACACAGTAATTCATAAAGAGTTTCATAGAGATTTCAGGTCTAAGAACTCCGATACAAAACTTGCATATGAGAAACACTTATGACTTGTACCATGTAGTGTTCTCATGAGCGGATCGAATCCAGATACCATGTTCTTTAACATGTATCTATGATCTCTGATTGACACTCTTGTCCTAATGATCCGTAAGACAGAACTCATAAGATCAGAGAGAGCATACTAGTCTTAATTCATTTGTTATTCCCATAACAATGACTGACTAGGGATATTTAGAATGATGTCTCATTTGTTTCAAGGTCTTACAATCCATGTGCCTCACACATGATAACTTAAACCGAAACAACACTCTTGGATAGTTTTATCAATTGATATGCACAGGAATACAAAGGATAAAACAAATGCCTCATTTTATTAATTTCAAGTGTTTCGTTACAATGTATTGGGGCTAGGGCTTACACTAACAATCTCCCACTAGCACTAGTCCCAATTGGGCATAGCCCTAAGACCGAAAGCTCTCAAATGAGCTTCGTGCAGATTTGGACGTAACTGTTTCGTCAAAGGATCTGCTACATTGTCTTCACTTGATATCTTGCTAACCTTGACGTCCCCACGATCAATGATTTCTCTGATCAGGTGGTACCTTCTGAGTATGTGTTTGGATTTCTGGTGTGACCGGGGCTCCTTAGCCTGTGCGATGGCCCCGTTATTGTCACAGAAAATTTCTAATGGATCTAGGATGCTTGGGACCACTCCTAATCCATTAATGAAATTTTTAATCCAAACAGCCTCTTTTGCAGCCTCACTTGCTGCAATATACTCAGATTTTGTAGTTGAGTCGGCAACGGTTTCTTGCTTTGAGCTTCTCCAGCTGACAGCACCACCGTTCAAAACAAAAACAAACCCAGATTGCGATCTAGAATCCTGAGTGCTGGTCTGAAAAGCAGCATCGGCATAACCTTGTATGACGAGCTCTTCTTGACCACCATACACCAAGAAGTGATCCTTAGTCCTTCGCAGGTACTTAAGGATCCCTTTTACAGCAGACCAGTGCTTCTCACCAGGGTCTTGCTGAAACCTACTGGTTATACTCAGTGCATGAGCAACATCCAATCTAGTACATAACATAGCGTACATGATAGATCCAATAGCAGATGCATATGGGATTTTACTCATGTTGTCCCTTTCCTCTTTGGTTTTAGGGCACTGTTCTTTAGTCAAAGGAACTCCCAAAGCCAAAGGTATGTACCCTTTCTTTGAGTCTCCCATACTAAAACGCTTTAGTACTTTGTCTATGTACTTTTCTTGACTTAGTCCCAAAAGCCGATTCGATCTATCTCTATAGATTCGAATACCAAGTATTGTCTCGGCTTCACCTAAGTCTTTCATTGAGAAATATTTTCCCAACCATTGCTTAACCTTTTGCAATGTTGGAATATCATTCCCAATGAGATGGATGTCGTCCACATATAGGACCAGAAACACTACTATGCTCCCACTAACCTTCTTGTACACACAAGGCTCATCTTTGTTCTTGATGAAGTCAAATTCTTTGACTGCCTCATCAAAGCGAAGATTCCAACTTCGGGATGCTTGCTTTAATCCATAAATGGATTTTTGAAGCTTGCATACCTTCTTAGGATGCTTGGGATTGACAAAACCTTCAGGCTGTGTCATATACACATCCTCAAGTAAATTTCCATTAAGGAAAGCAGTTTTGACATCCATTTGCCATATCTCATAATCATGATATGCAGCTATGGCAAGCAAGATCCTAATGGACTTGAGCATGACTACAGGCGAAAAGGTCTCGTCATAGTCTATACCATGAGTTTATCGAAAACCTTTTGCTACTAGTCTACCTTTGTAGGTCTTATCAGCTTTTAGTTTGAATAACCACTTGCATTCAATTACCTTAGCACCTTCTGGTGGATCAACCAAGGTCCAAACCTGGTTATCGTACATTGATTGCATCTCGAATTTTATGGCTTCAAGCCAATTATCCGAGTCTGGGCTTTCAATAGCTTTTCGGTAGGTAGTAGGATCCTCACGATCTACTAACTCAATAGTGTCACTGTCAGTGATTAGAAATCCATATCTCTCAATCTCCTGACGTACCCTACCAGACCTTTTAGGTACTTGTGTAATGGGTTCTTGTTCCACAACTGGTTGTGAACTTGATCCCATTTCCAAACCATCCTCTATAGGAGCTTGTGGCACTTGAATTTCTCCAAGTTCTACTTTACTCCCACTGTCTTTCTTGAGAAGGAACTCCTTTTCCAAGAAAACAGCCTTGCGCGCAACAAATACTTTGTTCTCGGCTTGTGAGTAAAAGTAGTATCCCTTTGTTTCTTTGGGATAGCCCACAAACAAGCAGACAGTCGATTTGGACTCTAGTTTGTTAGATGTTAATTTCTTAACATGTGCTTCACAGCCCCAAATCTTGAGAAAAGACATATTAGGTTCTTTCCCAGTCCATACCTCGTATGGTGTCTTCTCAACTGCTTTAGTTGGAGTACGGTTCAATAGAAATGCAGCAGTTTCTAATGCATAACCCCAAAAAGAGATAGGAAGATTAGCTTGACTCATCATAGATCGAACCATGTCCAACAGAGTTCGATTTCTCCTTTCGGACACACCATTCCATTGCGGTGTTCCAGGAGGAGTGAGCTGTGAAATAATACCACACTCTTTTAGATGATCATCAAACTCTTGGCTTAAGTATTCGCCACCTCGATCTGATCGAATGGCTTTTATACTTTTGCCAAGTTGGTTTTCTACTTCGTTCTTAAACTCCTTGAATTTCTCAAAAGTTTCAGACTTGTACTTCATTAGATAGACATAGCCATATCTACTGAAGTCATCTGTGAAAGTCACGAAGTAGCTAAAACCACTTCTAGCTTGTGTACTTAATGGTCCACATACATCGGTATGTATTAGTTCCAATAAGCCATTAGTCCTTTCACCTTTCTTGTTAAAAGGACTCTTTGTCATTTTTCCATGCAAACATGGCTCGCATGTGTCATAAGACTCTAAGTCAAATGACCCAAGCACTCCAGTTTTGTGGAGTCTTGAAATGCGTTTTTCGTTTGCATGTCCTAAACGACAATGCCAAAAGTAAGTAGGGTTCAATTCGTTTGATTTAACCCTCTTTGTATTAATGTTGTATATCGACTCTTTGTTTTGTAAATCAAGGATATAAAGGCCATTTTGCAACATGGCATTGCCATAAGAAATGCCTTGGCGACGAATATGAGCATTGCCATTTTTAATAACAAAATCAAATTCATCATTATCCAAACATGAAACTGAAATAATGTTTCTGCTCATAGCAGGCACATAATAACAATTATTCAAAACAATACAAAGTCCGGAAGGTAAAGTGAGGTGATAGTCGCCTATCTCCATGGCAGCAACTCGTGCTCCATTCCCCACACGGAGGTCCACTTCATTCTTCCCAAGTAACCGCCTATTTCTTAGCCCCTGCACATTTGAACAAATGTGAGAACCACAACCGGTATCCAATACCCAAGTGGTAGAAATAGAAAGGTTAATTTCAACAACAAAAATACCAGAATTGGACGCCTTGGCTCCATTCTTCTTTTGTTCTTCCTTGAAGAGAGCGCAATTCTTCCTCCAATGCCCTATCTTGTTGCAATGGAAGCAAGTGCTCTCACTCTCTTTGAGTTTTGGCGCCTTGGGCTTGGATTGGGCCTGAGGTGCACTCCCACTTGACTTGGGTTTTGCCTTTCCCTTTCTCTTTCCCTTAGCGGGTCTCTTCTTAATTCCCTTTTGAACCATGAGAACGGGATTGGTCTTTCGAATGTTCTCTTCAGCATTCTTAAGCATCCCATGAAGCTCAGTGACTGACTTGTTCATTGCATGCATGTTATAATTCATCACAAATGGATCATAAGCAGCAGGCAATGATCCTAAGATCAAGTCAGTGACCAATTCCTTTGGCATTAGTACCTCAAGCTTCTCAAGAGTATCAAGATACCCTTTCATCTTGAGTACATGGGTACTAACAGGTGTACCCTCAGCCATCTTGCAAGAAATTAATG
This sequence comes from Excoecaria agallocha, assembly GCA_037975025.1. Classification (NCBI taxonomy): domain Eukaryota; kingdom Viridiplantae; phylum Streptophyta; class Magnoliopsida; order Malpighiales; family Euphorbiaceae; genus Excoecaria; species Excoecaria agallocha. The sequence continues at coordinate 32,636,962 of CM075806.1, forward strand.
CCTTTGTTGTCACGAACCTCTCGTGACGAGCTTGCTCTTGGAACATCTCATTGAGGTGCACCATGATCGCATAAGCCTCTTGGTCCATAAATTGCTTTTGCAATTCAGGCACCATAGTGGCCAGCATCAGACAGGTCACATCGTTGGAGTCGCTCTTCTTGGTCTCAAAAGTTTCCTTTTGAACCGCAGAGGCGTTCCTTCCTGGTTCTTCAGGCAAGGGTGCATCCAAAACATATGACTTTTTCTCTTGCTTAAGAACTATTCTTAAGTTTCGAGACCAGTCTATGAAATTGGTGCCATTCAATTTGTCCTTTTCAAGGACCGATCGCAATGAGAAATTGTTATTTGAAGATGCCATTTTCAATCTACAATAAAATTTAGCAAGATTAAATGAGGTCTTATTTATGATCCCACATACCGAATTAATATCCCTTTAAATAATTCGCGTTAGTGATTTAATGTGGGCCAAGATCCACTTTTCACAACAACTTATTAGTCAAGCTGAGCTTGTACACCTAACAAGTTAAGTTACTTAGGTAGGAAAACTCCAACCATGTCTCGTACATGACTCTTGGATCAAATGGGCTAACATCTTAAGATGTTATAGCACAACCCATTTATTAGTTGCCTAGGTCCGGGCATCCCTTTCCATGATAAGTCCAACCTACATTCACAACCCATGCCTCACAAAGATAATCGGGCGCATCTAGGACTCCTAGTCTACGTGACCGATGATCGATGCCTTGACATGTTTCGAATTAGGAAGGCAACTTTGTGACTTACTATTTTTAGGGATTCATTTTATTACGGCTTACATGGCATACGCTTTGTCATCCATACATAGCATGCATATATGTATAATTGCATAAAGTAAAGCGTGACAAACATGGGCCCAAAAACTTACAACTAAGATTCTATACTATTACATAAGAATCTTCGAGTTGGGCTTCTCCACTCCGGTGGGCTTCGTCTTGATTTACAAAGTCTTCAAATAAATTCTATTCTAAGAAATAAATGAAACTTTTACAATAAAATATAATGGCACGCAGGCCATATTTAATTACAAAAACCCAGGGCCCATGAATGCACCATGCATATCCATTCATCACACCAAACAAGCAAATAAATATACATAGCATTCATGGATCAGAAAAAGTCCAATTTTAATCAATTTAGCCAAGCCCATTAATGGAAATTGTGTACTTGAACCTTTAAGAGAAGACCCCGTGATGGGCCTGGGCCGAAGCCCAATGGACTAAATCGTCTTATTGAATAAGTTCTCTTAAAAGCCCAAAACACAAACTAGTTAGATTTGTGCCATAAATCAACTCTAGTATAATTTTCAATTTTGCCATTTTTAATTTTATGTCATACAGCCCATAAACATTAAAAATACATATAATATGTGCTAACATGAATTAAAAATAAAATCATGAAGAACACATATAATAGAACACGACATTCATGCAAAAACAAACAAACAACAAAACTAGTTGTTTAATGCTTATGTAATGCCATGAAATGCACAAACATTTAAATCAATTTTATGAGTCATTTAATAATCTAAATAAGTCCATAAATATTGATTTAATATTCTGTACCATTTTAATCTAAATGTGTTTTTACCATTTTAATCAAAACAAAGCAAACAATGTTGATTAAACATGTAACAAACACAGACTAGTCATTGTTTTAAGTGATTTTAAAATTAATCAATTAAATTATCATGGACCAGAATTAAAACCAAATTTAAAAAATGTCCAGACCTGATAATTAATCTTTAAATATCACTTACAAACATGCCAAAAACGTTTTTACATTTAATTTTGAAAACTAGTTGTTAAACTAGCAATTTACATGCCAACTAGCACCTAGTTTCATAATTAACATGTACCATCAGGTATAAATAATTAAATCCGACCATTACCAGCCCTAATAACATCTTAGGACAGTATATTAACATGTCATATTAATTATAATACCTATCTAATCAATTAAAATTGTTTTTACACCAAAACAATGCAAAAAACTCAAAACAGAAAATTTCAGATTTGCATGTTTTCAAAATAACGATTTTTAATTAATTTTTTCATGCATCTAAAGCACTAAAATAAGCATGTCTAGGCTCTGATACCACTGATGGAATATGACATGGTATGATAATCATGATAGCACAGCGGAAAAACAAAAATTTTATCATACATACCATACATATCCAAAGATAGAATCGAAACATGCAATTTTAGGGTTATCGAACTTACAACTTTTGATGCCTTTTAAAACTTTTATTCCGATGATGACCAGCAACAAAGATGGCTTTGTCCGCCTTAGATCGCGATCACCAATGCCAAGGAATAGCCTTTTGCGCCACTCCCTCTATTCTCACACACACAATTACACCGTCGGCTTAAAAACGAGATTGCTAGATCTCTTTTTCGGTATTGTGTAAGGGTTATAGTTTGAAGCTACAAAACTTGATTTTGTACTTCTTTAGATTGCTATTACTGCTCAATAACACAAGAGAATGAGGAACAATCCTTTCTCCTTGTGAAAAATTGAACAAAAGAATTAAGAGAGAGAGAGTCACTATTCACGAGTTACTATTCATGAGTTACTATTCATGCCACAAAAAATTAGGTTTAGGGTTTTATTTCTTTTAATATATATGCTTATCCTTTGGCAAGTCATTAATCTGAATTCAACTATCCTAAGATAATTAATTCAAACTCTATCACTTCCTAAAGATAAGTAATATATTTTGAATTAAACTCCTTTGAATTTAAATTCAAATTTGAAATAAAACATAAGACATTTAAATAAATGAAATCACTTAATTTAAATATATAGCATGTGCCGAAATTCCTTGATTTCCCTCTTGGAATTTCGGCCACATCATTAAATATATAAGTGATTTAATTTAATTTAAATTCCTTTAGGCTTTAATATTCAATTAACTTAATTAACACAAGATAATTAATTAATTGAAATTAAACCTTATGGGCTGAATTTCTCTCTCTCATGGACCAAAGCCCAATAGCAATATTATAACCCATTACATAATTAATTTGACTTTAATTAAAAGCCCAAATTAATGTCCAATACTTAATTTAAATATTTTAAGCCCAATGCTTTGTGTGCGATCCTATAGGTCCATTTAATGTTGGCAATGAATTAATAAATTAATTCAAAGGCTATATATATTCTCTAGCAAGATATTATAGCATTCCAAATTAAATGAAAATGCATATGGCATTTGGTGACCTAATGCAATTTCGCATAGTCCCTTACCCATAAATATCAGAATTAATATAAGGCATGGAACTAGTCATTCTTATATACATTAATTCATTTCTTGATATTCCAATGACACTGAATTCTCAGATAAATAATGATTACTCATTATTTCATCTCGGTATGGCCATACACTTCTCAGTTCACTGATCAAGTGGCCGGTGATATTTTTCTCTCTTATCGAGAAGGGTAATCCCTTCACTTCTCTCATGCTCTCTAACATGAATCAGTGCATACCCAATCATACCCGTACTTGTCACTCTGTTACGAGCACGTTAGGTGTATGTCAAAGTACACAGTAATTCATAAAGAGTTTCATAGAGATTTCAGGTCTAAGAACTCCGATACAAAACTTGCATATGAGAAACACTTATGACTTGTACCATGTAGTGTTCTCATGAGCGGATCGAATCCAGATACCATGTTCTTTAACATGTATCTATGATCTCTGATTGACACTCTTGTCCTAATGATCCGTAAGACAGAACTCATAAGATCAGAGAGAGCATACTAGTCTTAATTCATTTGTTATTCCCATAACAATGACTGACTAGGGATATTTAGAATGATGTCTCATTTGTTTCAAGGTCTTACAATCCATGTGCCTCACACATGATAACTTAAACCGAAACAACACTCTTGGATAGTTTTATCAATTGATATGCACAGGAATACAAAGGATAAAACAAATGCCTCATTTTATTAATTTCAAGTGTTTCGTTACAATGTATTGGGGCTAGGGCTTACACTAACAGGTTTGTCTTTGAGGATGCATGGCCACGTGATGATGCTCTTTCTTCTCACCCACGACCACATATATGTTTCTCTTTGGAAACACACGGCCACATATGCTTCTTTTTAAAAATGCGCGGCCACATAGGTTTGCATAATTTCTCACCCACGACCACGTTAAAGCTTTCTTCTTCCAGTACGTGGCTACGCCTAGCTTCGAAATTGCTGTTCTTCACCCATGCACGGCCACGCATGGGAAATTCCTCACCCATGCACGGCCACGCATGAATGTCTCTTTCCCGTATGGAAGCGTACTTTCTCTCTTTTCCTTGCTTGGCTGCATATTCCTTTTCTCTGTTCTTCTACATGGCCACTTAGCCATACAACCCATGTATGCATGACCACTTGACCTTTATTTCCATGAAATGCACAATCATTTGTGCACTATTCTCATTAATTTTCTTCTCCATAAAATTATAGTTCATTCATTAATTGTGAACCAATATTTTATAGTATGTGCATATGAAGATAGTGATATCAATAGAGTGAAATGAGCTAGCAATAAGAAATGTTGATTATGGTTGAGTATACAAGTGGTGAAGTAATTGATTAGTGAGGAATGATTATAGTTCTAAAAGTCTTTCCAATGCTAAGGTTTGAAATAAGATATAGTTGAGCAAGACTTGCTTTGCATGACTACGATAGTTAATATGCTAGTTGGATATTGATGGGCTAATAAGTCATGAAATCTCTTTTATTGATAAAGACTATAAGGACCTAGTTTATAAGACCTGACTATCAAATGAAGTAACAATGAAAGATTTAAAATAATAAACCATTGAAACAAGGAAAGGTGTTCACTTAAAGGTTGATTTTGAGGGTTTTGTCAAGGGCACTTTGTATATGAACTGCTTTAACTAGAATGTGGTTTAGTGCATAATGCACACAAAACTAAGTAGAGTAAAGAGCAACCTAATAATCTTAAACCCGTATGCTAGTTGTCATGTCCTATAAAGTTGGGATATGGTATGTAATCTATCATAGTAAATGATTTTTCCCAATATCACATGCTAATAATCAGTTGTAATGACATGATATACTATGATATAATGTGTGGCAATTACAGGGTAGTGGTAAGGTTGCATGTTTAAGCTAAGAAGGGGTATCATGCAATGCACTTAATCATGAATGATAGGAGTTGGTTATACTCCAAGTCATATTGGAAAATAATAATTAGCCTAGATGTAGGGGAAAACTACTTGCCTGCCTATTTATGTCCTATGACTTAAATAGGGAAACCCAGTCTGTAAGTAGTGTGCTACTTGCAAGATGAAATACTTTTGCATATCTTACCTTGGTATAATATGTTATATGATGAAAAAGTATTAATAAGCTGTTGAAGCATGGATGATGGGGTTAAGGTAGATAACATGTTGTCCATGTTCTAATAGACTATAAAAGTGAACTAAAAGATGAAAGTTGTAGCAGTGTCGATCTTAATTCAAAAGAGAACCTACCCGTATTCTTATATGGATCATAATTGCATGAGTATTGTTTAAAGTAATTATTTATTGATGGGAGTTATGATGCTATGAAAACTACTCATGGCAAATAACAACAAGGTATGCAATTAAGAATTATTTATGAGTTATGTAAGTTTATATGGTATAATTGATTCGACCATGTTATGATGAGTAGTCTGTGTCACAAGATGAACAAATATGAGAATCCCAAATGTATGAATTGCTATTATTATATATGTGGACATGCATATAATCTTAGGAAGACTTTTAATTGCAAGAACTACACATTTACAGTTATTTTATTGACTTCATGCATAATGCTAGGCATGACAAGATTAACCAATGAAAGTAATACTTTATTGTGTTTGCATTATCATGTAAATTACTATGATATGTATGAAGGATGTTTTATGCGTCTATGTGATTACATAATTTGCAACTATGTATATTGGAGCCTATTACTCAACATTGATATATGACCAGAATAATATGCATTCTGTTATGAAATGTGGCTTTAAGCCGAATGACGTACTAAGTAAAGAATAATATGTTGAATCTGACTATGCTTAAGAATGGTAAAGCCTGCGGGTCTTAGTTCAGCTGTGTGTTAGATAGGCATGCCTAGAGGTATATAGTCGCAGCTGCCATAGTTGACCCCATTTGGGTCTTATTCCTTAATGGAACTATCGTTTGACCCCATTCGGGTCCATAGTTTATTCCTTGCTGGAACTATTGCTTGACCCCGTTTGGGTCCATTGTTTGATACCTTCGGATATCCATAGTTCGATACCTTCAGGTATCCATTGCTCCCGTTATCCACCCTTGGAACTAGTACTTAGGCAAGCTATCAAAGAAGATAAAATGTATATAACATAAAGAAAATATGTAATGATTGCTCCATTTATATGATGTAAGCATGATAAATGGCCTATTATGGTGTTACATCCTAATTCTTGATGAATTTAAACTATTTCCATGAAATGAAATGCCATATTATATGATACATGACTATGATATCTCACATTTATTATGAAGAAGGTTCTCATGTGAGTGCCGTTACGAGCTAGGCTCACTAATGGGCTCTACGATGAATAGTTTGGTCATTTGAGCCACAAGCTTACAACATTTTATTAAAAGTTATACGAACCACAGTATACATAATGATCTTCTGGTATATGGAAATTATAGTATATTGCATGTGGTATGAGGACTTGGTCCATTTACCATGATATGTGGCACATGTTCGTTGAAATGGCATGCAAACCCATTAGTATGTATATGAACATTTCACATGTATCCGCATATGTATAATTCTGATATAAACCCAAATGCAAACCATGATATACTATGATGTGGTATTATGTCTTAAATTGCAATGATAAGATAGCATAAAGGAATAAGTGTGTATGAACCCAAAATGAAAATTAAGTAAAGATATATGAAGAAATCAAGTATAACAATAATTATGGGTAGTTAAATGGCATAAGCACTTCGGTGTGCATAGATTTAATATTGAATTTAAGAAGTAAGGATATTATTAACACATTAAGTTAATAGTTTGTACTATCAACAACCTGGATGCATGAATTATGGAGTAGTAAGGATTAAGAGGGTACAAATCAAGCTAGTTTTGGAAGAAAGGAAGTAAACTTATAATAGTAATTTGATAAGTTTCTAGATAAGATAATTTACAGAATACTCTAGACATTGGTAAGCTGGGTTTTATTATTAAGTTTGAGTACTTCCCCAATATGTCCATTGTGATACGATCAATATTATAGACTCATATGTTATCCCATACTATTGTGAATGTTTACATTATGAGATGAATTATGTAAAGACGTTATGTTCATGCATATAGTGTTTTGTTCCCCACTAAGCTTTATAGCTTAGCACGAGTTTGTTTATCAGTGTAGGTTTCAAGTTTAGCTCCAAAGGATCGAGCTAGATGCTGTTGCCTTGAAGATTTTGAGATTTTTGAAGGCCATTTATGTTATAATTATTTAATAATAAGCTCGATTATTTTATTGTGGCATGTAATTATGGCTTTTTCTATAATTATTATTACGTCTGCCTAACTTTACTAGGTTTATGATGATGGTGTTGATGATGAATGATGGTTATCCATGGTTAGTGGATTAGGGTGTTACATAAATACATCCAACTATTGTACATCGCTTCATTCATATCTATTTAAAAATTAAGTATTCTTAATTTTTGCTTAATTATTTATGTAGCAAAGTTACCTATGAAATTGAATTCCGTAGGGAAATTACCTACGGAATGGCAATTCGGTAGGTAATTTTCCAATGGAATGAAATTCCTTCGGTAATTTCCCTACGTAATTCAATTTTCGTAGGGAATTTACGTACAAAATGGTGATTCTGTAGGGAAATTACTGACGAAATATTTATTCTACGGTAAATTTTGTATACAATTTTAACCGCGTAATATTGGCACTAATTTACCGATGGAATAAACATTTCTTCGGTAATTTACCTATCAAATTCAATTTTCGTAGGAAATTTACCTACGGAATGGCAATTCTATAGGGAAAATATCAACGAAAATTGAATTTCATCAGTAAATTTTGTGTACAATTTTAACTGCCTAATATTGACGCTAATTTACCTACGGAATAAACATTCCGTCAATAATTTCCCTATGAAATTCAATTTTCGTAGGTAATTTACCTATGGAATGGTAATTTCGTAAGGAAATTTCCGACGAAATGTTTATTCCATCGGTAAATTTTGTGTATAATTATAGCTGTGTAATATTAGCGCTAATTTAACGATGGTTTTTTCAATTCGGTCGCTAAATTTCGTCAGTAAAGTTTGCCGGGAAAATTTAACTTTATTATTTATGACGAATTTGTTTTTCAATCGTAATAAATATTTTTTCCTACAATTTTCCCTACGAAAAAATATTTTTCGTCGGTAAGTTTCCACCGAGAATAAGGATTTTTCTTGTAGTGGGAGTCCTCACCCTGGAATAAATAACCTAACCTCCTGCCTAATGAGAGTAATAGTATACCTAATAGATTTCACAAACATCATAATTGAAGCTACCCATTTTTAATGAAACCCCATCTTAATCATAATCCCATAAAAGACCAATCCACTATATCATAAGCTTTGCTTATGTCTATTTTCAAAGGCACATCTCCTTTCAAACCCACCATTTTACATTTTATATAATGAATAAGTTCAAATGCTAAGCAAACATTATCCTTAATTAATCTACTAGAAACAAATGCAGACTGGGATTCTGACATAATTTTAGGTAAAAGCTTTTTAAGACGATTAGCTAAAACTTTCGACGGGATTTTAAAGATCACATTTTATAAAGAAATTGATCTAAGATCCTTCAAAGTAGTAGAGCTCTCCTTCTTTGGAATAAGCAAAATAATAGTATCATTCACAACATCAGGGAAAACACCATCATCTACTCATTTCTTTTCACTAGCATAAATATCATTCATTGTAATATGCCAAAATTTTCGAAAAAATATAGGATTCATACCATCAAGTCATGGTGCTTTGTTAGGATGCATCTGGATCAAAGCTTTTCTTAACTCTTCTACCATGAAAGGCTCCAGCAACGTAGCATTATCTACTTCATTTGTAAATAGCTTTAACTGATTAATCACCGGCTCCCCCTCTGCTGCTGAAGGTTGGAAAAGTTTTGAAAAATAATTTTGAGCCAATCTCACTATCCAATCTGTATCCAAAATCCACTCCCCTTCATCATTTTGAAGAGGCCTGATTCTATTAAACTTGCACCTAATTGAGGCTTCTTGATAGAAGTATTTCAAATTTCTTTCACATTTTTTAAACCAGAAAGTCTTTGGACACTGCTTCTAGTGCAACTCTTATTGCTCCAGCACTAACACAATTTGCTTTTTGATTGAAGGAACCTAGATAGCGTCACGAACAGTAGCATATCATTGACAATATGCTAATTGTTTATACAAAGAATTAAGACATTGCCCAAAATCACCAATTCTTTCATGCCCCCATTCCTGTAAGGATTTAGCGCACCATTTAATTTTAACTGGTAGAGAACCATAATCTAAATGCCAACTAGCCTTAACAACCTGAGAAATATCTTCACACAATAACCTTTCATTCTCAAACTTATAGCATTTTTTGTTAGGGATAGGAAAAAAGTAATCTGAATCTAGAAGAATTAGAATATGATAAAAAATTAGTGTGAACAGTTCAACAAATTGTGATTAGGATACATATCTTGCCACCCACTACTTACCACACAACTATCTAATCTTTCCTTGAGAATAACCTGATCTCCCTTACATCTTTCCCATGTGAACAAGCTACCCCAAAGTGGGATATCAGCAAGGCCGCATAGACTTAAGGTGTCTCTAAAAGCAATCATTAAAGAGGTTAGATGTTGAGAAATCCCACACTTCTCTAACTCATTAGCTAAATCATTAAAATCACCCATTACATCCCAAGGCAATAAAGATCGAGATGCTAAATTAGTTAACAATGCCAAAGATTCTAGCCGATATCTCCTCTTCGGGAAACCATAAGAACAAGTATAATTCCACCTACCCTTCATTGGAGAATTGATAATCGTGCCAATGAAATTTCGACCAAGGCCCTCAATCGACACATCGACTGCACTTTCCCAAAAAATAGTTAAACTATCCCTTCAACACAATCGCTCCATCGTGAAACTACTACCATAACTAATTAATCTTTTGACTTCCTCAATCTTCACACCATGCACTAGAGTCTCAATAAAAATAAATAAATTTGGCTTAAAGTTACGAACTAGATCACGAAGAGCTAAAATTGCTCGAGGGTTGCCAAGTCCCTAGCAGTTCCAACATAGCATTTTTATAATGCCTAATAAACCTACTCTTGAGGTCCTGTCAACTGAACTTGGGTAATGTGAGTAGAAGAAGATGCTAAAATGCCACCAACATTGTATTCATTTGCGATACTGAAAAAATGAGCTCTTTTATACCTTACTCGAGCAAAAGAGCCTCTTCCTATAGAAACTCCAAGGCCTCAGCTTTATCATTTGGGCCTAACCTACTTTTTTGACAAAGCCTAGCCCATCATCTTGATCCATATGGTCCACTTATTGATTAAATACCTTAATATGCTAAATAAGATGCTATTTATCTAAGGAAATAGATAATAGCATACTTAAATTCAAACAAGAATCATTTCCCCTGTCCCTGCCTAAAACATAGCCTCCAAAAACTCCAAGATTACCTCCCTGATCTATGCGTAACCACCTACTCACGTAGCACCATTCTGCCTTGGAATCACCCTAAGAGACATATCCCAATTCTGCTTGATTTCTTCTAGCTTCATAGAGAGTCTCAATTTGCAGAAATTTTTAAAATGTTCTAAGAGACCACAAATGAAACAAAAGATTGTTAATCTCTCGTAATAGAATAAAGCATAAGTAATACCTCTATCACTTCTATGAAGTTTCTTCTTCCTGACTAACATCCTCCTTACATCAATAGGAACTATTATTCTCATAAAATCCATGCTCCCAGTGGCCATCGAGTATCGTAAGAAATAAACGTGCCAATAAAGTCGCCAAACTTCCTAGCCATTAAATTTGTCATGAAACCCAAGGGTAAGTCCTTGACCTGAACCCATATATAAATTAAGAATAGAGGAAAAGTATAAGGATCCTCTCCCGTAGGCAATCTATGGACCAATAGTAAATGGTTATTAAAAGTCCATGGACCTCCTTCAATTATCCTTTGCAAATCCATAATATGGAAAAATCTGAAAAATAAATGGTTGGGCATCAGCTCCTGAATGTAGACTTCTGGCAGAGGATGCCAAACATCTGCCAACATGTTCCCCATTACTAAGAAAAGAACCATCGCGTCCGTAAGAAAGTGGCCCACTAAGCATAATTCCTAACTTTCCTTCTTTCCTTCGCTTGTCCCTTTTATGGACTAACCCTCTTCCTAATCATCATCAATGGTCAATTAAGAAATATCTAGAATCTATTCCATCACCATAGCTCCCTGCCATAAGGGAAAACTTAGGAGAAAGGACATGCCAAGAAGTAGACAACAAACATGCCAAGAGGTAGATTTTAGCAAGAATGGATAAAGTATTAAGTTTAGTATTATTTATTCATTTCTTAAAATTTTTTTAAATGAAGAAAAACATTTTGTGCATTAAGTCTATTATAAAATAAATCCACATCAAATAATAATAATAATCTAGGTAAATATTTGACATATTGACACGTTAAAAAAGAAATATGTTCCACATGTATATCATTCGACATATGAAGAGAGGGGGTTTAGCTATCCCATCATCTCCTGCAAACGAAGTTAGGATGGCAGGCCATGGAATATGGTGACCTTGCAAGTTTTGTTATTTTTCTCTCACATCGCTTTCCTTTTTCCCCGTGAAATATAAATAATAAAAATTGAATAAAAAATAATAACAGTAATTTCAAGAACCCATTGAGGGGTTGATAAAGAGGGGGCGGAGAGAGAGAGCAAAATGAGAGGGTGTCATTTGCCCTCCCTTTGTGTTATGCCTCCTTTCAAATCTTAGAATCTCTTATTTTTTTTGCTTTTTAAGGTGAATTTTCCCTCAAAAAGCTTTCCTTTTTAATGATAATAATCGATTTTATCAAGCTTCTGAGATTTGGATCTTATGTCCAATCGTCTTAAAATGTTTATCTCTTTTCTCTTTGTTTCTTAGGAATTTTGGTTTGCTATTTGATTCGTATTTAATCATCAAAAGGTGTTTATATCCTTTTGGATTGAATCCAAAGCACATCAATTTCATCCTGTAAATATCCAAACTTTGTTTTATTTGTGCAAGGTATACTTCTCTTTGTTTATCCGTATTATGATTTTATTTATTTGATTGTTTGTGTTAACATATTATTCTCCTCCTATATATTTATGCTAATCGATATTAGGTTGGACTATAATTTGGTTGGATCCAATTAGGTGATACATTTTAGATATGGAGTTCTGTTGATACCCACCTATTACAGCCCATTGTTTGATAAGATGTTTGTTTATTTGATTTCATTTTTGATTTATTTATGTGCAGAAAGGGAAATGGATCTTGGAAAGTTTTTTATTGGTGGGATTTCATGGGACACAAATGAGGATCGTCTTAGAGATTATTTTAAGGATTTTGGTAAAGTTGTGGAAGCTCTGATAATGAAGGATCAGGCTACAGATCGTGCTCGAGGGTTTGGTTTTGTTGTTTTTACAGATCCTTCTGTTGCCGAGAGGGTTGTGATGGAAAAACATTTGATACATGGTAGAAATGTAAGTTATCCAATTGTAAATTTCTTATCAATTCTAGTTTGAACCAATGTGTTTCATCGCTTTTCTTTCTATACCATCAGAGGGCACGTTTACATTATTGCAGTTCTGTAAAAATTGATTGTTAACCATAAAAATTGATGATATTTAATTGGTTTACAAGAAATTCAGCCATTGGTGGAGGTGTTGTATTATCGGCATGTCACTACTTACAAAATTACACTGGGAATTGTGGACAATTGTCATTGTTCAGAAAGATTAGTTAGGGTTATTTCCTCAGGGGCAGGAGCTAATCTTATAATTTCAAGTTTAAATTTATCATTTATGAAATTTAGTAATTTGAATAGAATGAAGTCCGATTGTATCATTACTTTTTTCTTCGGAAGTAGAATAAGCCATTCCAAATTAGAGTAAGAGTTTCATTGTATGGGGTAAAATTTAACTAAAAGGTTTGCTATCAATGAAAAAGAATAGCAATCGATCTCATTCAATAGATTGATATTAATGGCAAAAAAAATGTGCTATAACTGATGAGATGTTGACACTCTTTTCTAGATAAGGAAATCACATATCATAATTACTGTAGGTTTGATGTAGCCAATACTTTATTGAGAGTTAAAATGACATAAGGTAACTTGTTCAGTACTTGATTGACTGGTTTTTGAGCTAATGAACAATTTTATATGGCCTTTGCAGGCGTATGTCATGTGAAAATGAAAGATACATTATCAAGTGTGGAAATGAAATCCACTTTCATGTCTCATATTAGCTTTAAGTCAGATTACCAAAATGCTCTGGTTCTCAGGTTGAGGGAAAAAAGGCAGTTATGAGAGATGATCAAAATTTTCTCAGTAGGAACAACGGCAACAATATCCATGGATTAGTTGATCCTATTTGTACAAAAAAGATATTTGTAGGAGGTTTGGCATCTACAGTCATAGAAAGTGATTTTAATAACTACTTTGATCAGTTTGGTACAATTACAGATGTTGTTGTAATGTATGATCACAACATTCAAAGGCCAAGAGGTTTTGGTTTTATTACATACGATTCAGAGGAAGCAGTTGATAAAGTTATGCACAAAACCTTTCATGAACTCAATGGTAAAATGGTTGAGGTAACGCAGGCTGTCCCCAAAGAATTATCTTTAGGGCTAACTCAGAGCACTTTAAGTGGGTACAATATTGGTCCAAGTAGAGTTTCTAGCTTACTAAATGGTTATACTCAGGGATACATTCCAAATTCAATAGGAGGACTCAGTGTTAGAATGGACAGTAGGTTTAATCCAATCACTGTTAGTCGGAGTAACTTGTTTCCATTTGGTCCAGGTTTTTTAGTGGGGCTAAATTTTGAGCCGGGTTTAAGTACTAGTTATTGGGGAAATTCAAACCTTAGTACTAACCTTGGCTTTGGGTGACTGTGTCTAGCATATAGTGGTAATTTAAGCAGCAATGACAACTCTATTGGTTATAATGGAGGTAAAGGTGGAAATAGTTCTGTGTTTAATTCAACAGCTCAAGCATTATGGGGCAAGGGAAGTATTAACAATGATTCAAACTCCGCAAACTCCTATACATTTATAGGCTCCGAAATTGGGAATTTAGGAGTAAGTTCTTTTGGTGGTATTGGAACACTGTGGGGTTCCTCAGGTAACTCTAGACAAGGTGGAGTTGCTGGTTCTGCTCATAGCAATGGCAATGTTAGCTATAACAGTGGAGATTACACTGGTGCTTTAGGAGGTTTAGGATTTGGGAGAATTAGTGGGACAACTACTGTGGTAGTTTCATCTTTTGCCATATCAAGTGATAGTTATGATGGACCTTACATAGATAGTTACAAAAATGGCTCATTGTACATGGATTCTGGCTGGGGATCATCAAGTTTAGAGCTTGAGGCATCTGGCTCATTTGGTTTTGGGCTTGGCAATATAGCTTCAGATGTTGTGACATAAAAATTATGTTGGTTATGTTGGTGGTTATTGTGTTGCTAATAGACAACCAAATAGAGGTAACTTGTCATCCACCTTTATTATAATAATTGTTCAAGTGTCTTCATATTAAAGTCTAGATTATATCACTGATATGTTAATTGCAATTTACTAACAGATTAACTTAAAGCTTGAAAGTGTTACAATTTTTTCTTGCTGCAACTTACTACTAGAGCTTTACACATGAAGCTAAATCTTGCCTAAAATATTGAAATGTTTACTTTTTTTTTTACTACTAGAGCTTTACACATGAAGCTGAGTCTTTGATTAACTTAAAGCTTGAAAGTGTTACAATTTTTGCTTGCTGCAACTTACTTGTAGAGACTTGTCGAGCCTTCTGTTTATTTACAGCTTATTGCTTTTGTTCTTCTTTTTCTTCCTTTTCCTTTTCCTATTTTTACTACATAAAAAATATTGGGGTGGGAGGCTGTGAGGACTTCTTTGATTTCTTGCATTTTGAGATAGGCACATGTCTTGGTCTACTAACTTATAAATTAATATCCCACTTGCATGGAATAACTCCTAATTAGGGGAGTTCGATATGAACTTGATTTTATCTTAATGTTCTTAAATTTAAATAACTTGGTTTTTTTTGTTGATTAAAGTTGTCAATATGTGAGAACCTTTTTGAGCTGAATTTCAAATGACGTCTTGCTATCCTAATTCACATCATAGGGTTTTTATTTTACTTATTTTTTTAATATGATGAACTCAAATTAGATTGTCAAATCTTATCAGTTAATAATAATGATATGTATTATTAAATGCATGTTTTTTAATTCCAGATTTTGCCATTGCAATGCAATGTAAAGCTGAGCAACTGCTTTTTTCAAATTAACTTGCTTTGGTAATCTGTTTCCATTGTATTTACATGCTATTGGTATTGTTTTTTTCAGGAATTCTTGCTTATAAAGACTGTGATGTGAATATCAAGAGGTTATTGTAGGTGAACTATATCTCATTAAGTGAATTTTATACATCTTTGTCTAGAAGTTGCAGTTTATATGATAACTTGATTAGATCTAGTCAATTTGCTTGTTTTGATGAATTTGTGGTAGAGTGCAGTCAAAATGAATTCCATACAAGGTTTGAATATTAGAGCTTTGAAGGGTTTTTTTTTTAAATTCTTTTCTTGGAATTTGAGAAATATGTAAAATCAGATTGCAGTATATAAGCAAAATTACTGTATCATTCATCTCTGGTGAAACAACGATACAAAGAGAAAAACAAACAACATTTTTTAGGGAAAAGAAAAGAAATATTCCTCCACTAAATTGGGTCCAATTCTTCTGTGATATCTGGCAGATTTCTATTTCTAGTGAAGAATATTGTTTTTGTTACAGTTTCAGTTTTACTGAATTTTTCCATTCAGCCTATTTCAAAATATGTTTATTCGATTTAATAGTGTTAAACTTTAGAGCTATGGCCATTCATCCTCTTGTAGAGTAGTCAAAAGAGAACTACTAGGTATAAAGTAATGTATATTTAACTCATAGGCCATTAAGTCCTTTTGTTCTGGACTTGGCGTGTGGCCCTTACAGAAGGGCTTTTGGCAACTGCTTCATTCCTCTGGCCCTTAATAATTCTTCCAATGGACTTATTAATTATTATACCAGTCCTATAACACTTATAGTAGTCCTATAACACTTATAAGACAATAATAATTAACCATGAAATACATTATTTCAATTAGGTCATATTTACAGAACATTTCTCAAAAGTTTCGCGGACAATTTTATTTGATCATAATTAATCAAACTCTTTAATTAATTATTATCATATTCACCTCTCTACCTTCATAATAATATCAAATATTATTATCCTTGTCATTTTACCATTTTACCCTTTTCTCTATATGTGTGTGACCTATTGGGTTCCTGTCCATGTTGGCAGTATAATATGTAATTGTGAGTTCTATTCAAAACTCACATGATTTAAACTCCTTTAAATCATTCTATCAATCACTATTGATATTTGATACATCATTATACAAGTCATGATTGGCCTCTAGTTAGGCATCATGACTACCCAAATATCAGGAAAGTCATGTGGTTTGACTGTACCCTTCCATAGAAACAATTACCGTACAATTACTCCTTTCACCACTCTTATCTCAATTAGATTATGAGTATGGATTTCTGTCAACTCATATAAATCTAATTATGTATGTTTTATTAATTTAACCATTGTTCCTAAAATGCCCTCCATGGATTTCTATCCATCTTGGCAGTTTACTCTGGCCAGAGATTCTTTGAACAAGGTATTTATAGAATCATGCGAGATAACTTCCCTTCTTAAATCTGGGATGGTGAATCCTTTGTCAATCACTCAACTATCTTCAAGTAGGTCATGATATACCCAGTCTCCTAACTATGTTCACTCCCAATTGGAAGTAATCAGTTATGGAGTCAAAGTATACCACTTGCTACTTAAGATAACGTTGGTGATCTCAAGTCTAAGGATACTTGCACAACCGCTATGAAGAGATTCCTCATTGACATAGATTTAATATCCATGTGAGGATTCTCTTTACAGGTCTCCAATGAACTTGTTCTTCTAACAAGCATCCACATGTTAGCTTTGAACTTTCATAATCACAGTTATGAGAACCACTGCTTGAACCATTCAAGAAGCATAACATGTGCTAGTCTGTCCGAATTAACAATGTCCTATCTTGTTAATTCTATGACTAGGGATATTTAGATATTAACACATTTGCATGCAATAGAAATCTCACATCATGAACACCTTCATGATTGCCTTTGTACTGTGTTTATAATATCTAAGACTTCATTTATTAATTTAAGATTTACAAACTCATGTATTTAAATATAGCATTAATAAATGAATGATGCCTTTTATTAAGAATATAAATTTCATACATATGAAAAACATCCCTATTACATGGGCTCTAGGGCATACTCTCTAACAAGTTGGAGTACGGTTTAGTAGAAACACAATAGTTTCTAATGCATAACCCCAAAAGGAGAAAGAAAGATTAGCTTGACTCATCATTATTGAACCATGTCCAATAGAGTTTGATTTCTCCTTTCAGACACACCATCTATTGTGGTGTTCTGGGAGGAGTGAGCTGTGAAATAATTCCACACTCCTTCAGATGATTGTTAAATTATTGGCATAAGTA
This sequence comes from Excoecaria agallocha, assembly GCA_037975025.1. Lineage (NCBI taxonomy): Eukaryota > Viridiplantae > Streptophyta > Magnoliopsida > Malpighiales > Euphorbiaceae > Excoecaria > Excoecaria agallocha. Next base: position 32,654,943 of record CM075806.1, read on the forward strand.
TTTGCCACCTCGATCTGATCGAATGGCTTTTATACTTTTGCCAAGTTGGTTTTCTACTTCGTACTTAAACTCTTTGAATTTTTCAAAAGTTTCAGATTTGTGCTTCATTAGATAGACATAGCCATATCTATTGAAGTCATCTATGAATGTTACAAAGTAGCTAAAACCACCTCTAGCTTGTGTACTTAATGGTCCACATACATCGGTGTGTATTAATTCCAATAAGTCACTAGTCCTCTCACCTTTCTTGTTAAGAGGACTCTTTGTCATCTTTCCATGCAAACATGGCTCGCATGTGTCATAAGATTCTAAGTCGAATGACCCAAGCACTCCAATTTTATGGAGTCTTGAAATACATTTTTCATTTACATGTCCTAAACGACAATGCTAGAAGTAAGTAGGGTTTAATTCATTTGATTTAACCCTCTTTGTATTAATGTTGTATATGGACTCTTTGTTTTGTAGATCCAGGATATAAAGGCCATTTTGTAACATGGCATTGCCATATGAAATGCCTTGGCGATGAATATGAATATTGCCATTATCAATAACAAAATCAAATCCATCCATATCCAAACAAGAAACCAAAATAATGTTTCTACTCATAGCAGGCACATAATAATAATTTTTCAAATCTAAACAAAGTCTGGAAGGTAAAGTGAGTTGATAGTCGCCTATCTCAATGACAGTAACTCGTGCTCCATTCCCCACACGAAGGTCCACTTTATTCTTCCCTAGTAACAGCCTATTTTTTAACTCATGCACATTTGAACAAATGTGAGAACCACAATCGGTATCCATTACCCAAGTGGTAGAAATAGAAAGGTTAATTTCAAAAACAAAAATACTATAACTGGACGACTTGGCTCTGTTATTCTTTTGTTCTTCCTTAAAGAGAGCACAATTCTTCCTCCAATGCTCTAACTTGTTAGAATGGAAGCACATGCTCTCACTCTCTTTGAGCTTTTATGCCTTGGGCTTGGGTTGGGCTTGAGATGTACTCTTACTAGACTTAGGCCGTGCCAGGTCATACTTGGGTTTTGCCTTTCCCTTCCCCTTTCCATTAGCGGGTCCCTTCTTAATGCCCCCTTAAACCATAATTACGTGTTTAGTCTTTCGAATGTTCTCTTCAGCATTCTTAAGCATCTCATGAAGCTCGGTGACTATCTTGTTCATTTCATGCATGTTGTAATTCATGACAAATGGATCATAATCATCAGTTAATGAACCCACGATCAGATCAGTGGCCAATTCTTTTGGCACCTGTACCTCAAACTTCTCAAGAGTATCAAGATACCCTTTTATCTTGAGTACATGGGTACTAACAGGAGTACCCGCAGCCATCTTACATGAAATCAAGGCTTTTGTATTCACAAACCTCTCGTGACAAGCTTGTTCTTGGAATATCTCCTTGAGGTGCACCATGATCACATAGGCCTCTTGGTCCATGAATTGCTTTTACAAATTGGGCACCATAGTGGCTAGCATCATACAGGTCACATCATTGGAGTCACTCTTCTTAGTCTCAAAAGTTTCCTTTTGAACTGGAAAGGCATTCCTAGTAGGTTCCTCAGGCAAGGGTGCATCCAAAACATATAACTTCTTTTCTTGCTTCAGAACAATTCTTAAGTTTCGAGACTAGTCTACGAAATTGGTGCCATTTAGTTTGTCCTTTTCTAGGACCGATCGCAATGAAAAGTTGTTGTTTGAAGATGCCATTTTTCAATCTAAAATAATAAAACTTAGCAAGATTAAATGAGATCTTACTATAATCCCACAAACCGAATTAATATCCCTTTAAGTAATTCGCGTTAGTGATTTAATGTGGGCCAAGATCCACTTTTCACAATAACTTATTAGTTGAGCTAAGCTTGTACACCTTACAAGTTAAGTTACTTAGGAAGGAAAACTCCAATCATGTCTCGTACATGACTCTTGGATCAAATGGGCTAACATCTTAAGATGTTATAGCACAAACCCATTTATTAGTTGCCTAGGTTCGGGCATTCCTTTCCATGTTAAGTCCAACTTACATCCACAATCCATGCCTCACAAAGATTATCGGGTGCATCTAGGACTCTTAGTCTACGTGACCAATGATCGATGCCTTGACATATTTCGAATTAGGAAGGCAACTTTGTGACTTACTATTTTAGGAATTAATTTTATTATGGCTTACATGGAATACACTTTTTCATCCATTCATAGCATGCATATATATATAATTGCATAAAGTAAAGTGTGACAAACATAGGCCCAAAAACCTACAACTAAGATTCTATACTATTACCTAAAAATCTTAAAGTTGGGCTTCTCCACTCCGATGGGCTTAGTCTTGATTTACAAAGTCTTCAATAAATTCTATACTAAGAAATAAATGAAACTTTTACAATAATCCATAATGGCATGCAGGCCAATATTTAATTATAAAAACCCGGGGCCCAAGAATGCACCATGCATATCCATTCATCACACAAAAAAAGCAAATAAATATACATAACATTTATGGATAAAACAAAGTCCAATTTTAATTAATTTAGCCAAGCCCATTAAAAGAAATTGTGTACTTGCACTTTTAAGAGAATAACCTATGATAGGCTTGGACTGAAGCCCAATGGACTAAATCCCCTTATGGAATAAGTTCTCTTAAAAGCACAAAACACAAACTAGTTAGATTTGTGTTATAAATCAACAATAGTATAATTTCCAATTTTGCCATTTTTAATATTATGTCATACAACCCATAACTATTAAAACCTAAAATACAAACCAACATGAATTCAACATAAAAATTCATGAAGAACATATTTCATACACGGCATATATACTAAAACAAACAAACAACAATGAAACTAGTTGTTTGATGCTCATATGATGCCAGAAACAATGCACAAACACTTAAAACGATTTTATGAGCTATTTAATAATTTAAATAAGGTCATAAGCACTAAGTTAAGTTTTTATTCAGATCTAATCTAATTTTGTTTTTTCCATTTTAATCAAAACATAACAAACAATGTTGATTAAACATGCATCAAATATAAACTAGTCATAGTTTTAAGTGATTTTAAAATTAATCAAGTAAATTTTCATGGACCTGAATTAAAACCATTTTTAAAACATGTCCAGACCTGTTATTAATCTTTAAAACTCACTTACAAACATGCCAAACATGGTTTTACATTAATTTTGAAAACTAGTTGTTAAACAAACACATATCATGCAAACTAGCACCTAGTTTCAAGATTAACATGTATGATCAGGTATGTATAATTAAAATCGACCATGAAAAGCTCTAAGAACATCTTAGGACAGTATATTAACATGTCAAAATAATTACAATACCTAACTAATCATATAAAATTATTTTTACACTAAAAAAGTGCAAAAAACACAAAATAGAAAATTTCGGCATTGCGGTTTTATGCAAGAACAATTTTGAATCAAGATTTAACGCATCCAAAGCACTAAAAGAAGCATGGTTAGGCTCTGATACCACTGATGGGAAATCACATGGCATGTACATGATGATCACATAGCAGAAAAAATTTAAATTTAGATTATACATGCCATGCAATATACAACAAAGAATCGAGACATTCAATTATAGGGTTTTTGAAAACTTACAAGTTTGGATGGACTTCAAAACTTGATTTTGAAGATGACCAGCATATAAGATGGACTTATATACCTTAGATCTTGATCACCAAAGCAAAAGGAACAGCCTTTACGGCACACCACTCTATGCTTACACACACACTCACAAAGATGACTTAAAACCGAGAGTCCTAGCTCTATGTTTGTGTATTCAGCAATGGGAATGGTTTGAAGCCACAAGATCTGATCTTGTTCTTCTTTTTGGTTACTATTGCTGCCTAAGAACACAAGAGATGAAAAAATAATTCTTTCTCTTGAGAGTGGCGGCACTAGAGAGAAAATTGTCACCTTAGGTCAAAAGAATTAATCAATTTATATCATTAATTTTGGAAAGATGTGAATGCCAAAATCCCCTTGGAATAATGAATATTTTTCAGCCTCCATCGCTTCCTAATTATGTGATTATTGATTCAAATTCTCTCAGATTTCAAATTCAAATGGCATTAGTCATTTAATCAAAAATCAACCACTTCATTAAGGATTAATAGTTGCCAAAATTTACTAGGATTTTTCCTTGAATTTTTTGTCACATTATCTCCCTCTTAAGTGTTTTAGTTTGATTTAAATACAAGGATTTAATACTCAATTACATTGATTACCCTAAGATAATTAATTAATTGAAATTAAACCTTGTGCATGCCGAATATTTTGCTCATGGACTAACTGTTTAACAGATTTGCCTTAAACAACTAGCTGTTTAAGGCAAAAAACCTGATTAACAGATTTGCCTTAAGTAAAAAACTGATTTTACAGATTTGCCTTAAATAGTAAAAACCTGTTTATGAGAATCAGTCCAATTAGCAATTTTACTACCCATTACATTCATTAATTTGACTTAAAATAAAAAGGCCAAATTAATGCCAATACACTATTTAAATATTTTAAGTCCAATCCTTTGTGTGCGATCCTATAGGTCCATTTAATATTGGCAATGAATTAATAAATTAATTCAAAGGCTATATATATTCTCTAGCAAGATATTAAGCATTCCAAATTAAATGAAAATGCAAATGACATTTAGTGACCTAATGCAATTTTGCATAGTCCCTTACCCATAAATATCAGAATTAATATAAGGCATGGAACCAATCATCCTTATATATACTAATTCCTTTCTTGATATTCCAGTGACACTGAACTCTTATATAAATAATGATTTATCATTATTTCATCTCGGTATGGCCATACACTTTTCAATTCACTAGTCAAGTGGCCGATGATATTTTCTATCTTATTGAGAGGGGTAATCCCTTTTCCTCATGCTCTCTAACATGAATTAGTGCATACCCATACTTGTCACCCTATTATGAGTACGTTAGGTGTATGTAAAAGTATATAGTAATTCATAAAGAGTTTCATAGAGATTTCAGGTCTAAGAATTCCAATGCAAAACTTGCACATGAGAAACACTTATGACTTGTACCATGTATTGTTCTGATGAATAGTTCGAATCCAGATACCATGTTCTAGACATGTATCTACGATCTCTGATTGACACTCTTGGCCTTATGATTCTTAAGACAGAACTCATTTTATCAGAGAGAGCATACTAGTCTTAATTCATTTGTTATTCCCATAACAATGACTGACTAGGGATATTTAGAAGGAAATCTCTATTGTTTCAAGGTTTTACAACCATGTGCCTCACACATGATAACTTAAACTAAAACAACATTATTGGATAGTTCTATCAATTGATATGCATAGGAATACAATAGATAAAACAAATGCCACATTTATTAACTTAAGTGTTTTATAACAATGCATTAGGGCTAGGGCTTACACTAACACCAACATCTATTCCCACATTGCTCACCCCTATAATCTAATGTGAAAGTGAGTACCCATCTAGGTCACTTAATTTTAATCCCAACAACACAAGCAACACACAATTGAATTATACGACCTATTTTTAATTTCTATTAGACCCTAATAAGCAACACACATGTTAGGAATTATCAGTTACATGCATCTCATACATAAGCGAAATTTAAATTTTTTAACAAATCAATAAGATCTTGCCATGAATTTACAATATACATATTAATGAGAATAAGAAAAATCACCTTTGATTTTTGTTGAACAATTGATTTTCCTTCTCACCGGGTTGTCGTAAACCACAATGTCCAAAATCGAACACCTCCAATGAGTTATCCATACAAGAGAAGGATAGAATGAACCAACAATTGGGAGAAACAAGGGCTGGCTAAAAAACCCTAGATTCTCACTAGGGAAAGTGGCGGCTATGGCTTTTTGAGTGAGAGAAAAACTTTTCTCTCAATTGTTCACACTTAGCCCTAATACCCTATCACTTGGATTTTTATAGTTAGGTCAAAAATCAAACTTCATAATAGGATTAGACTCTTTAAAATTACTGGAGAAATATTAATTGGGTTTCTAGAATTATTAATTATTTATTTGGGCTTAATTAAATCCAATTTAAGCCCTTTCATAAAAGACTATGCACAAAACCCATAAACTAGGTTCCTATCCGTGTTGGCAGTATAATATGTAATTGTGAGTTCTACTCAAAACTCACATGATTTAAACTTTTTTACATCTTTTTATCAATCCCTATTGATATTCTTGATACACTATTATACAAGTCATGCTTGGCCTCTAGCTAGGCATCATGACTACCTAAATGTTAGGAAAGTCAAGTGATTTGACTATGCCCTTCCATAGAAACATTTACCGTGCAATTACTTCTTCCACCACTCTTATCTCAATTAGATTTTGAGTATGGATTTCTATCAACTAATATAAATCTAATTATGTATTTTCTATTAATTTAACCATTATTTCCAAAATTCCCTTCATGGATCTCTATCCATCTTGGCATATTACTCTGGCTAGAGATTCTCTGAATAAGGCAATTATAGAATCATGCGAGATAACTTCCCTTAATAAATTTGGGATGGTGAATCCTTTGTGAATTACTCAACTATCTTTAAGTAGGTCATTATATACCCAATCTCCTAACTATGTTCACCCCTAGTTAGAAGTAATCAGTTATGGAGTCAAAGTATATCACTTGCTACTTAAGATAACTTTGGTGATCTCAAGTCTAAGGATACTAGCACAACCGCTATTAAGAGATTCATCAATGACATAGATTTAATATCCATGTGAGGATTCTCTTTGCAGGTCTCCAATAAACTTGTTCTTCTAACAAGGATACATATGTTAGCTTTGATTATCTTCCATAATCACAGTTATGAGAACCACTGCTTGAACCATTCAAGTAGCATAACATGTGCTAGTCTGTCCGAATTAACAATGTCCTATCTTGTTAATTCTATGACTAGGGATATTTAGATATTAACACATTTGCACGCAATAGACACCTCATACATGAACACTTTCATGATTGCCTTTGCACTGTGTTTATAATATCAAGGACTTCATTTATTAATTTAAGATTTACAAACTCATGTATTTAAACATAGCATTAATAAATGAATAATGCCTTTTATTAAGAATATACATTCATAAATATGAAATTCATCCCTTTTACATGGGCTATAGGGCATACTCTCTAACAATCTCCCACTTGTACTAGAGCCAATCACTCATATGTCTCAGACCCATGCTATTGATATGGTGATCATGCTTTATCTGAGAAAGTGCTTTAGTGAGGGGATCTGCCACATTATCATCTGTAGGGAACCTTTCTATTTTCACATCATTTCTAGCAACTATTTCCCTTATGAGATGGTAGCGTCTGAGATCATGCTTGGATCGCTGATGAGACCGTGGTTCCTTTGCTTGCGCAATGGCTCCATTTTTGTCACAATATAAAGGAATCAGATCAACAATTCTAGGCACCACTCCTAGTTCATATATGAACTTTTTGATCCAGACTGCTTCTGAAGCAACAATGTACTCAGCTTCTGTCATGGAATCAATAGTTTTTTCTTGTTTGGAACTCTTCCAACTAACTACTCCTCATCCCATTATGAACACATAACCAAACTGTGATTTACAATCATCTTTGTCAAATTAGAAACTGGCATCTATATACCCTATTACTTCCAAATTTCCCTCTCCATATACCAATAATATATCCTTAGTCCTTCTCAATTACTTAAGGATATTCTTGACAGCTGACCAGTGTTTCTCTCGAAAATTGGATTGGAATTTGCGTGTGACACTCAAAGCAATTGCTACATCTGGACATGTATATAACATATCATACATGATAGAACTAATTGCCGATGCATATGGTATTCTATTCATGCTCTCTCTATCCTCTAGTGTCTGCAGACACATAAACTTAGAAAGATGTTTTCCATGCACCATGGGTATAAACCCTTTCTTAGAGAGATGCAAATTGAACCTCTTCAATACATTATCTATATATGTACTTTGAGAAAGACCTAGCAACCTATTGGATCTATCTTTATAAATCCTTATTCCCAAAATATAGGATGTTTTTTCAAGGTCTTTCATAGAGAATTGCTTGGATAACCATATTTTAATAGATTAGTGAAGAGAAATGTCATTTCCCATGATCAATATGTCATCCACATATAGAACCAGGAAGACAATTGCACTCTTACTGACCCTTTTATACACATATGGTTCATCTTTATTCTGTGAGAAACCAAACTCTTTGATTGTCTCATTGAATCATATGTTCCAACTCTTAGAGGCTTGCTTAAATCTATAAATGGATCTTTAAAGCTTGCATACCCTTTCGCCATTTCCTGATGTGAACCCTTCCAGTTGTGTCATATACACATCCTCAGTTAGATTTCCATGTAGGAAAGTTGTCTTCATATCCATTTGCCAAATCTCATAATCATTATAAGCTGCAATGGCTAAAAGCATTCTTATAGACTTAAGTATCGCTTCAGGAGAAAAGGTTTTGTCATAGTCAATACCTTCTTTTTTACGATAGCCCTTTGCTACTAAGCGAGCTTTATAGGTAACTATATTACCTTTCATGTCGGTCTTCTTTTTTAAGAACCATTTGCACCCTATGGGTTTTATCCCTTCAAGTGGTTGAGTTAAAGTTCAAACTTTGTTCTCATACATGGAGTCCATTTCAGACTGTATAGCCTTAAGCCATAAATCATGTTTTGAACTGTTCAAAACTTCTTGATAGCTTATAGGCTCATTGTCCTCTACTATAGTTATGCCTCTATCCGAATCAATGTAAAATCCATATCTCATAGGGATAGAACGCATCCTAGTAGATCTTCTAGGATTTTGTGTATAATCAGGTTCAACTGTAATCTTATCATTATGAAATTTAGTCTCAGGTTCAATTTGTTGATCTACTTCTATTTGTGGGTCTTGAACTTCACCAAGTTCAATTTTACTCCCACTTTCCTCTCATAGGAGAAATTCTCTTTACAAGAAGACAACATGCCTTGAAACAAAAACCTTTTGTTCTAAGGGATGATAGAAATAATATCCAAAGGTTTCTTTTAGATATCCCATAAATAAACATTTGTCATACGTAATATCTGGTTTGTCTGACATTGTCCTCTTCACATAAGCAGGACAACCCCATACTTTCATATGAGAAAGCATGGGTTTCTTGTTATTCCACATATCATATGGAGTAACATCAACTGATTTACTAGGAACTTTATTTAACACATAAACAGTAGTTTCTAGTGCATATCCCCAAAAGGACTTTGGTAAGTCTGCTCGGCTCATCATTGATCAAACCATATCTAATAGTGTTCGATTTCTCCTTTCAGATACACCATTGTGTTGTGGTGTATACGGTGGAGTCTATTGAGATAAAATTCCATTATCTCTAAGATAATCTTGAAATTCTTGGCTTAAGTATTCTCCACCTCGATCTGATCTAAGTGTTTTAATACTCTTGCCAAGTTGCTTCTCAAGTTCATTTTTGAATTCTTTGAACTTTTCAAATGCTTCTGATTTATATTTCATTAGATATATATATCCAAACCTGGAATAATCATCTATGAAAGTAATGAAGTAGGAGTAACCTCGTCTAACATGTGTAGTCATTGGATCACATACATCTGAATGTATTAAGTCCAAAACCATTTTAGCTCGTTCTCTTTTACCAATAAAGGGAACTTTTGTCATTTTTTCCAGTAAACAAGATTCACATGTATCAAATGATTCACAATCAAATGATCTCAAATAACCTGATTTGTGTAATTTGGTCATGCGTTTCTCATTTATATGTCCGAAACGACAATGCCATAAATATGAGGTACTTAGATTATCTTGTTTTATTCTCTTGGTATCCGCATTATACACTTCTTTAATTAAATCAAAAATAAATATACCATTCTCAATGATAGCTTTTGCACAAAAAAATATTGTTCTTAAAAATGTAACAACACTTATCCTTTAAAAAAATGTCATAATCGTTCAATAAACAACTGGAAGAAATAATAATTTTGGATAAAGCAAGAACATAATAACAATTATTTAATTCCAATATTAATCCACTTGGAGGAGGTAAATTGTAAGTCCCCAAAACTGTTGTAGAGATGTTTTGTCCAGTAGCTGACTGCAAACATATTTCTGCCTTTCCAACTCTTCTAAAGCTTTTAAGCCCCTATAGATCATTACACAAATGAGATCCACATTCGATATCTAATACCCAAGATTATTTTAAAGCAATAGATTAAGTATTAATTTCAATCGTATGAATACCTGAAGTAGAAGCATCAGCTTGCTTTTTCTCGTTGAGAGAATCTAGATAGGCCTTGCAGTTACACTTCTAATGACCATCGTTTTCACAATGGAAGCAAGTTCCTTTCGGATTCTCTTTCTTGGCAACCTTCTTCCTGGAGATCCCACCATTCTTTGGTTGCACCTTAGTTATCTTCTTCTTCTTCTTCTACTTCTTGCCTTTAGCAGAAGAGATAACCATGACACTTTTTGAATCCTTCTTAAAGGATCCATCAGCTATTTTGAGCCTGTTGATTAACTCAGGAATGGTTACTTGAATCTTGTTCATGTTGAAGTTACGCACGAAAGGTGCATAACTAGGAGCCAACGAGTACAAGATTAAATCTATGTATAGATCATTATCCATTACATATCTAAGTCTACTCAAATGCTCAATATACCCATACATCTTCAATACATGAGTAGCAGCTGAAGTGCCTTCCACCATTTTGCAGCTAAATAGAGCTCGAACAATCTCATATTGCTCAGTTTTACCCTAAGAAGAATAAAGCTCCTCTGGATGCAAAATGATGGCTCTAGCATCCATCATATCATGTTGCTTCTGAAGCTCCGAAGACATAGCACCCAGCATCAGACATGCTGCTACTTCACTATCCTTCATGTATTTACCCTAGTTGAAATTACGTGATTTAATGGATTATTATTTGATTTATACTAATTAAAACGCATGAATTTTGGATTGGAATAATAAGGACAAGCGATAATTTCAAATTATTTATGAATTGTTTGGTATAAAAATATTTAAGGGTATAATTGAGGTAAACAAAATGAGTTTCGGGGTCAAATTGTGGTTAATAGTTAAATGGTTGGTTGTAGTTTAAATTAGAATTATAGTTGGGTAGTTTTTTTTAGAAGGCAATGCATGCAAAGAGTGAAGTGGGATTTTCCCACTAAAACCCCTTCAATTTGGTAATCACATAGTAGTGTTTAGAGGAGAGGTGGCTTTGTTTTGTTAATGGGAACATGTGGCCATATAAATTCATGGAACTTGCCTCTCTTTCTTAAGTCTCTTTTGCATTTTGTTATGAGAATTAAAGACCATCTTCTTCATTTTATTTCTTTGGTTTCGAATGGAAGAGGAAGGTTTAATGAATAAAGGATTGATTTGAAGCTACAAAATCAGGTTTGGGAACTATTATTTCTTGTATGCATTAATACATGTGTTGATTATGGATTCTATAAGTATATTAACTTGTATTAAGATATTAGACAATAATGTGAAAGTGCTATCTAGAAATTCAGATTGACCTCCAATGACTATTTTGATCATACAATGGGTTTTTGAACTCCTAATTTGATGATTCTAGCTGGGATAGAACCAAAACTTCTATGCCTTCAAATGTTATAGAAATAAAAATAATGAAATTTTGCCTCTAATGTCCTAAAAAAATGCTCAAAAAAGCAGCCTTTTTTCATTTGGCGGGTCATTGGAGCAGTGGGTGTTTCTTATGTTATAACTCCTAGGATATACATCAAAATGACTTGAAATTTTTATAGTATATAGTTAAGCTCTTAAGTATCAATCGTTAAAAGAAAAGTTTCCTAAAAAATGTCGTTTTCCATGTGACAAATATTATGCAAAAATTGGATAGTGAGCAGCAGAGAGTGAGTATGTTTAACATGATGGAACAATTACAAATACATTGTTAATCACTTAAGGACTCAATTAACAAGTTCTCAATCAACAAGATTACTAGGATGAGCATGTTAATGGATAATTATAATATCTATAAAGTAGGAACTAAGGGTTTTTAGATTAATTTAGCATAAGAATTTAATATTTAGTATGGCATAGATATGTACATATATGAAAGTATATAATTGAGCTTAATGATTATTAATAGCTTGTCATTATATGAAAGTAAATATATGCTGATGTCTTTATGTATCAAATTAGAGTCTAATGTCATAGCATTAAGTATATACAAATAAGTGCCATTAAATGATTTATAGTTTAAATTGCTTGGCAACGTATAGAAAATATAGATAGCAAAAATAATATACAGTGTTTAGGAGTGCAATATAGTAAAATTTATTTCATAATAAAGAGAGATGATGAGATATATGTAAGATAAGTTGATATTAACAATAGATTATGGTTTTCATTGGCTTAGAGTTATGTGAAAAAGTAGAAAAAATATAATTTCCTTCATAAAAAGAAAAGATAATAGCCATAGTCATAGTGCATCAACTTTGATAATATTGAAAGCAATTTATTTTGTAATTGTATTTTATCGATATTGAAGTCTCTATAGCTACCTCACTTGAATACTGTTGCCATACTATGACTGGGGTTGGAATACGCGTAATTGTGTTCTTAACTCCTATCATACCATGAGTTTATCTACAACTTAAGTTTAATGTAATTGCAAGTGTCTATTAAAGAAACATCCATGCAAGCGAATTATGGAACAATTTGTGGTAAAAAATTAGATATCTTTGTGTACAATGGTTAGAATACTATGAGATTAATTCCTATGCATAATAGACTCCTAAATGCACATTTTTTAAGTAGGAAGTATGAATTAAAATCATATGCAAGCATGTCAAATGTTGACTTCATATTCGTAGGGACTGGATGTACTGTTAGGGAACAGACCATAGTAAATTGGGTATAAATTTGGGTAGAGTTGTTAAAATGCTACAAAGTAAAATTATGGTAAAACTAGAGATGTGGTAGTATAATTTTGATGAAGAAATTTTGGTCTAATTCCATCTCAATGTTATTCTATGAATTTTTATAAGTGGTAACAAATATTATTTTTGTTCTATGAACACCCTATAGTTTTCTGAAATATCTCGAGCTATATATAAGATATTAAGGTGAATTTTGATGCTTTGGAAACTAGACACAAAGGTGAATTAGATTATAGAAGGTAATCTAGCCTAAAAATGACGTTTTTAAAATCATAAGTGGCTCACAAATTTGGCCCAGAATGCTGCCCCTATGAAGATTTGTGTAGGAAGAATTTTAATTTGTTTTCTATATTTGCTTTAAATATAGTTATGTTAAATATGTGTTTATATGATAATACATTGGATTGGATATATCATGTGATATGATTATTGATAAAAGTCACTATACATATATATATATACATGTTCACATATGTATTTAAGTAAAGATTGCTGATAATTATATCAAATATGCATATGTGATTGAACTTAAATACTTGTTTGTTATATGCAAAATTATTTATATGTACGTACTCCTATGAAGAGTAAATGTGTATTTCAACATACACTTATACTATGAAATAAATAAATACATCAGTATGATCATGTTCACATATAGTGCCTTATTGATAACATGCTAAAGTACATAATGTGATGACATATGCTTAATAGTAAGTAATTTTTTTGTTATATGCCTATATGAATACATGTGCATGTATATATATACTTGTGATTATGAATCATTTTACATGATCACATCCATATGATGTGCTATAGTGCAAAGTTCTTACAATAAGGCATGTTTTATGATGAGCACTTGAACAAATATGGCACATTACGTGATTGTCATAGTATGATCATGTTAATATGTGAAATCTAATGATAGCATGATTAAAAAAGTATGTGAAGCATTATAGGAACCTTACATAATTATGCCATTGTAATAATATGTCTATTTTATGGTTATACATATGCAAATTGACTAGTTGAGTAGAAGCATGATATATGAAAAGAAAATTACATAGAGTATTGCCTTTAATTAGAGTTCAATTGTGGATAGATACATGCCTATAGGGATGTTACAGCTACCACCATTGACCTTTTTAGGTCTAAAGAATAGTTGATCCTATTGGATTCATGCACAACCCCATTTGGATTGTTAGTTGACCTCGTTTGGATGCATTTGATCGGTCCATCATATAGTCGACCCCGTTTGGGTCTATATCTTGATATCCTCGGATATCCACCCTTTTGATACCCTCGGGTATCACCATTTCCATTATCCACCTTTAGAACTTAGGCAAGCTATACTATAAGTACAATACAGACATTAAAGTATATAATAGTTTAATAATAATAATAGTAATAGATGATGAAATGGTAACATCAAAATGCTTTAAGAAGTTGAAAAATATGCAAGGTAAATATATAATAGTTTAATAATAATAGTAAGTATTCAAACGAATGAGAATGCATCTTATACATGGAATATATTATACATAAGCATAGGGAATAAAAGTTATTTCAATACAGTACCATGTTTCTAAGATAGTTAAGTATATTAAAGTGATCACCAAGATCAAATTGCGGGAACTCATAAAGTATATATATAAATATTTGTAAATAAGTGATTGAAATATGGCCTAGTTAATAAATGTCTGGCAATTGATATTGATACATGAATAATATAGTCATCAATGTTTGACAACTAATAATTCAAAGTAATTGGTCAAGAGTAACATAAAGAAATCGCAAAAGTAAGCTTGATGTATAGGATTCAAGTATTGAGTAAATATTAATAAAGGTATGAAATTGATAAGCAAAGGAAATATCAATAGGTATTGTTATTGGTTATAAGAATAGCACAAGAGAATATAGCATTGGGAGATTATTTTTAATATTGTTTATAGTGATTGGTTTATTTGCTTTAAAATGCGTATATATGTGTTTTCAACTTGACAATCTTTAAAAAGGGGTAATCCACATGTTTTATGTTCTCCACTAAGCTTTATAGCTTAACACGGGTGTTTCATCCATGTAGGTTACAAATAAGGATTTTTCCCAGGGATGATATATACTGCGTGTTGGCCAACATAAAAGAGAGAGATTGAAAGTATCGTCTACTGTTGAATGCATTTTGTTTACAAGATTCTTATTGACTTTGACAAGGATGTGATGTATAGATGATTAATAGATGTAAATGTTCTATTGTTTAAAAATACTCTTAAGCATACAGTAAAGTGTTAATAGTGTAGTTTATATGTTGGATTTATGTTTGAAGTTTGACAAAAAAATATTTCAAGCATCAAACCTGGCAAGCATTTTTAATGATACAGGATATAATGTTTACAACTATGTAGGGGATAAGGGTGTTACAATTAATGGTATCAGAGCATAGGTTTAGTCATTTATGGAAAATAAGAGTATAAAAAGTAAATGTTTAGATAGTTAAAGTGTGTTGGCCACTACATATATCTTTGTTTTATAGTTTCAAAAATCGGTCGGCATCAGAGTTTGACTTTTATCGTTCCTAATATAGCTACTACAACAAGTAAAATATTGAATCATATATTCAGGTTGAATAAGATACTCTATATACCTGTCAGTGGTTCCTTAACAGGCATGGGTTATCCACCAAATACTTCATATAGGATGGGACAATAGATATACAGTACATGAGAATACATATTTGTATTCTATTGTATACATGGAATTATACATTCATTGCATAGCATTGTATGTCATCTGATAAAACATGAATAGCATCATAACATATGTATAGCCCCAGCTAGAAAAGAAGACTGACAGGAAATATAATGAGCATAAGTATAATTTGATAGTAAGAAAAAGAACTATAGTAATATGGAGATAAGTTGGATCGAACCAGAGGAATTAAATGTAAAGGTTTTGGTTGGAGTTGGTTATAGCTGTAGTAGAGTTATAGAATGTGAATAATAATAATTAAACAAATTACAAGTGTAAATTCTGAGGACAAAAATTTTTAAGGGAGAGAGAGTTTTAAGGCCTAAAAAAATGATCCTAGTTGAAATTACGTGATTTAATGGATTATTATTTGATTTAGACAAATTAAAATGCGTGAATTTCGGATTGGAGTAATAAGCAAAAGCGATAATTTCAAATTACTTAAGGTAAACAAAATAAGTTTCGGGGTCAAATTATGGATAATAGTTAAATGGTTGGTTGTAGTTTAAATTAGAAGTATAAATGGATATTTTTTTAAAAGGCAATGCATGCAAGGAGTGAAGTGGGATTTGTTAGAGAGTATGCCCTAGAGCCCATGTAATAGGGATGTTTTTCATATGTATGAAATTTATATTCTTAATAAAAGGCATCATTCATTTATTAATGCTATGTTTGAATACATGAGTTTGTAAATCTTAAATTAATAAATAAAGTCCTAGATATTATAAACACAGTGCAAAGGCAATCATGAAGGTGTTCATGATATGAGATGTCTATTGCATGCAAATGTGTTAATATCTAAATATCCATAGTCATAGAATTAACAAGATAGGACATTGTTAATTCGGATAGACTAGCACATGTTATGCTTCTTGAATGGTTCAAGCAGTGGTTCTCATAACTATGATTATGGAAGATAATCAAAGCTAACATGTGGATGGTTGTTAGAAGAACAAGTTCATTAGAGACCCGTAAAAAGAATCCTCACATGGATATTAAATCTATATTAGTGAGGAATCTCTTCATAGCGGTTGTGCAAGTATCCTTAGACTTGAGATCACCAAAGTTATCTTAAGTAGCAAGTGGTATACTTTGACTCCACAACTGATTACTTCCAACTGGGACTGGACATAGTTAGGAGATTGGGTATATCATGACCTACTTGAAGATAGTTGAGTGATTGACAAAGGATTCACCATCCCAGATTTAACAAGGGAAGTTATCTCGCATGATTTTATAATTGCCTTGTTCAGAGAATCTCTGGCTAGAGTAATATGCCGAGATGATGGAGATCCATGAAGGGCATTTTAGGAACAATGGTTAAATTAATAGAACATACATAATTAGATTTATATGAGTTGACAGAAATCCATACTTAGAATCTAATTCAAATAAGAGTGGTGAAATGAGTAATTGCACGGTAAATGTTTCTATGGAAGGGTACAGTCAAACCACATGACTTTCCTGACATTTGGGTAGTCATGATACTTAGCTAGAGGCCAATCATGACTTGTATAATGATGTATCAAAAGTATCAATAGGGATTGATTGGATGATTTAAAGGAGTTTAAATCATGTGAGTTTTGAATAGAACTCACAATTACTTATTATACTGCCAACATGGACAGGAACCCAATAGGTCACACACATATAGAGAAAAGGGTAAAATGATAAAATGACAAGGATAATAATATTTGATATTATTATAAAGGTAGATAAAAGAATATGATAATAATTAATTATAGAGTTTAATTAATTATGATCAAATAAAATTGTCCGCGGAACTTTTGAGAAATGTTCTGCAAAATTGGACCTAATTGAAATAATGTATTTCATGATTAATTATTATTGTCTTATAAGTTTTTTAGGACTACAATAAGTGTTGTAGGACTGGTATAATAATTAATAAGTCCATTAGAGCAATTATTAAGGGCTAGAGGAATGAAGCAGTTGGCGGAAGCCCTTCGGTAAGGGCCACACGCCTACCTCAGAACAGAAGGCCTTAATGGCATATTTAATGGACCAAATTAATTTATATATGTTACATAAGTTTTATGGAACCCACATATTTAATTTGGTTGGATTTGGAATCCATTTGGGTATTTAAATCTAATTAGTTGTACAAAGGGCCTAGTTTGTGGGTTTTGTGCATAGACTTTTATGAAAGGGTTTAAATTGGATTTAATTAAGCCCAAATGATTATAATTAATTCCAGAGGCCCAACTAATAATTCTCCAGCAATTTTAAAGAGCCCAATCTCATTAAGGAGTTGGAATTTTCACCTAACTATAAAAGGCCAACTAATGAGAATTAGGGTTAAGTGATTAAAACAAAAAGAAAGTCTTTTCTCTTAATCTCTCTCTCCCTTTTGTGCCAACTCCTAAGCTAGCTCTTGGTAATTTCGGCCAGCCCTAGTTAAACACCAATTTGTTGGTTCAATTTACCCCTCTCTAGTGTGGATTACTCATTGGAGGTGTTCGATTTTGGACACTGTGGTTTGTGACAACCCGGTAGGAAGTAAATTCAACTGTTCAACAAAAATCAAAGGTGATTTTTCTTATTCTCATATAGTTATATTGTGTATTCATGGCAAGATCAGATCTAATGGTTAAAAAAATTTAAAATTCCGCTCATATATGTGATGCATGTAACCGTTAAAATCCAACATGGTATCAGAGCCACGGTTTTGCCATGATATAGAATTCTATATTTTTCTACAGAATAAGTTTTGTTTTTTTTTTGAGTTATTTATTTCATGAACTTTAAAATATTAGATTTCATTGTTCATGAATGAGAAATATTGATTTCTGGTTGTATGTGTGATCAAATAAATTTGGTGGAAACAAAAATGAAACTTTTGAAGGATTGTGATTAGGGTTTGGCGTGAAACCATAGGTGATGTAGGGGCTGTTCTAATTTAATTTCTTATGGATCCATTTAAAAATCATTTAGATGATATTTTATGTGTTTAATATGTGATATTAAGCCGTAGGATCGAACGGAATTAAAATCGGACAAGTTTTGCATGAAAACTAGTTTAGTCGAAAAGTTCGATAAATTGGTGTTCTTCTTGTGTTCTTGATGTGTTATTGGTTATAACAACTTTTGATCTTCTAAATCTGATATATATGATATATTAAAGTGTTTTTAATTAATTGGATTAATTAAAATGGGCCTTAAATTAATTTGATTAATTTTAATTTATTAAAACCACTTAATGGGCTTAATTATGTTTACGGACTTGGTTTAAATTAGTGAATGACTTGGTGGGCCCAAGGAGCTGACTTAAATTAAACATTATAAACATTAATTAAGTTTATTAATGGTTTTTAAGGGCTGGAGTGGGCTTGGCTCATTCTAAAAGGCCCAAATGGTCTAAAAGACACAAAACTAGTTTGTGTGTGAACACAGTTAGGGTTTTTCTTCTGTCAGTTTCAGCCTACATTTGTTTTGAGCCCAAAATTAATTCTTTTAATTATTTAATATGATTAATTAATTAAATAATCAATTTATAATTAATTAATAATCAATTGGATTGATTATTAAGACAAGAACACATGCATGCAAAAAGGTTTCCTAAAATGAAAGTTCCCAAAATTGAAAAAGTTTCCTAATTTGATCACATCATTAAAATAACTCAAAATATGGTTTCAAAGGTTGAAACAAAGTTAGTAATCCATTTCTTTATGCATTAGAGAGGCATATAAGGGTGTATGATTGGCATGATGGTTAGTTATGGACAAAGCCCAATGTGATTGAGCATAATGCATGTTTTGGCCTAATGATGACTTTCATATCCCGGCCACTTGTTTTTGGTTTGTATTTCATTTCAAATTGTAATATGTAATTAGATTACTTAGATTAGAATTAGAAATAGAGATGGAGACCAATATCAAGGAGCAAGATCGGCCGGATGGAGATCCAACAAGCTTGAAGATAATGTAATTATTTTCTTGTTTGAATCATGCATACTACCTAGGTGTGACCTTTTGATTTCCCTCTTGGCTCGGGGAAATCAATGTAGTGAAGTCAAGGCTAATGGTTCTAGAGGCAAGATTAGGGAATGCATATATGATATGCATGCATCTAGAGTTGATAACCTAATGATCCAATAGTTGTGTAGAGACACAATTGGTATAAAGATACCTACCTTTCAAGGGCATGGAATTTGGCTTATTGACCATAGTCAAGGTCAAATTACATATCAAGGATTGGATATTGGCCCACTAAGAAAACCATCGGGTTTTCTCGGATTATATAGTAAGGGCTATTAATTCGCAATAAAATAGTGGAAGTAAATGGATTAATTAAAGACCTTATTAATGCATACATATATATGAACATACTCTCATATCTTTTCTTTTTCACATCTAGGTCATCATCAAGAACACATCAAACATTAATATACGATCAATCTTGGATAACAAGCTAGTTGGCAACAACTATTCTGACTGGATCGAGGAAGTGAGAATTATTCTCAGAGCTGAAAAGATCCACTATGTCTTGGATAAAGAGCCACCACCACTTCCATCAGATGATGCCATTGATGAGATCAAAGGCATTTATCAAAAATACATAAAGGATAGTGAAGCAGCAGCATGTCTGATGCTGGGTACTATGTCCTCGGAGCTTCAGAAGCAACATGAAATGATGGATGCTAGAACCATCGTTTTGCATCTAGAAGAGCTTTATTCTTCTCAGGCTATAACTGAGCAATATGAGATTGCTCGAGCTCTATTTAGCTGCAAAATGGTGGAAGGCACTTCAGCTGCTACTCATGCATTAAAGATGTATAGGTATATTGAGCATTTGAGTAGACTTGGCTATGTTATGGATAATGATCTATACATAGATTTAATCTTGTACTTGTTGGCTCCAAGTTATGCACCTTTCGTGCTTAACTTCAACATGAACAAGATCCAAGTATCCATTCCTGAGTTAATCAATAACTTAAGACAGCTGATGGATCATTTAAGAAGGATCTAAAAAGTGTCATGGTTGTCACTTCTGCTAAAGGCAAGAAGCAGAAGAAGAAGAAGATAACCAAGGCGCAGCCAAAGAATGGTGGGATCTCCAAGAAGAAGGTTGCCAAGAAAGAGAATCCCAAAGGAACTTGCTTCCATTGTGGAAAGGATGGTCATTGGAAGCGTAACTACAAGGTCTATCTAGATTCTCTCAAGGAGAAGAAACAAGCTGATACTTCTACTTTAGGTATTCATATGATTGAAATTAATACTTATTCTATTGCTTCAAAACAATCTTGGGTATTAGATACCGGATGTGGATCTCATTTATGTAATGATCTACAGGGGCTTATAAGCTTTAGAAGAGTTGGAAAGGCAGAGATATGTTTGCAGTCAGCTACTAGACATAACATCTCTACAACAGTTGTGGGGACTTACTATTTGCCTCTTCCTAGTGGATTAGTACTGGAATTAAATAATTATTATTATGTTCCAGCTTTATCCAAAAGTATTAATTCTTTCATTCATTTGATGAACGATTATGATATTTCTTTAAAGAACAAATGTTGTTACATTTTTTAAGAACAATATGTTTTATGCAAAAGCTATCATTGAGAATGGTATATTTGTTCTTGATTTAATTAAAGAAGTACATAATGTGGATACCAAGAGAATGAAACATGATAATCTAAATACCTCATACTTATGGCATTATCGTTTAGGCCATATAAATGAAAAACGCATGACCAAATTACACAAGTTAGGTGATTTGGGATCATTTGATTATGAATCATTTGATACATGTGAATCTTGTTTATTGGGAAAAATGACAAAAGCTCCCTTTATTGTTAAAGGAGAATGAGCTAAAATGGTTTTGGACTTAATACATTCAGATGTATGTGGTCCAATGACTACACATGCCAGAGGAGGTTACTCCTACTTCATTACTTTCATTGATGATTATTCCAGGTTTGGATACATCTATCTAATGAAATATAAGTCTGAAGCATTTGAAAAGTTCAAAGAGTTAAGAAATGAAGTTGAGAAACAACTTGGCAAAAGTATTAAAAGACTTAGATCATATCGAGGTGGAGAACACTTAAGTCAAGAGTTTCAGGATTATCTTGGAGATAATGGGATTTTATCTTAATGGACTCCTCCATATACACCACAACACAATGGTGTATCTGAAAGGAGAAATCGAACACTATTAGATATGGTTCGATCAATGATGAGTCGAGCAGACTTGCCTAAGTCCTTTTGGGGATATGCACTAGAAACTGTTGTTTATGTGTTAAATAGAGTTCCTAGTAAATCGGTTGATGTTACTCCATATGAGATGTGGAATTACAAGAAACCCACACTTTCTCATATGAAAGTATAGGGTTGTCCTGCTTATGTGAAGAGGACAATGTCAGACAAACTGGATGTTAAGTCTGACAAATGTTTATTTGTGGGATAATCAAAAGAAACATTTGGATATTATTTCTATCATCCCTTAGAACAAAAGGTGTTTGTTTCAAGGCATGCTGTCTTCTTAGAAAGAGAATTTCTCCTACGAGAGGACAGTGGGAGTAAAACTGAACTTGGTGAAGTTCAAGACCCGCAAATAGAAGATGATCAACCGATTGAACCCGAAACTGAATTTCATAATGATGAGATTACAGTTGAACCTGATTATACACAAAATCCTAGAAGATCTACTCGGATACATTCTATCCCTGTGAGATATGGATTTCACATTGATTCAAATAGAGGCATAACTGTAGTAGAGGACAATGAGCCTACAAGCTATCAAGAAGTTTTGAACAGTTCAGAACGTGATTTATGGCTCAAGGCTATATAGTCTGAAATGGACTCCATGTATGAGAACAAAGTATGGACTTTAACTCAACCACCTGAAGGGATAAAACCTATAGGGTGCAAATGGGTCTTCAAAAAGAAGACTAACATGAAAGGTAATATAATTACCTATAAAGCTTGCTTAGTAGCAAAATGTTATCATCAAAAAGAAGGTATTGACTATGACAAAAAAAATTTTCCTGTAGCGATGCTTAAGTCTATAAGAATACTTTTAGCCATTGCAGCTCATTATGATTATGAGATTTGGCAAATGGATGTGAAGACAGCTTTCCATAATGGAAATCTAACCAAGGATTTGTATATGACACAACTAGAAGGATTCACATCAGGAAATGGTGAAAAGGTATGCAAGCTTCAAAGATCCATTTATGGATTGAAGCAAGCCTCTAGGAGATGGAACATACGATTTAATGAGACAATCAAAGAGTTTGGTTTCTCACAGAATGAAGATGAACCTTGTGTGTATAAAAGGGTCAGTGGGAGTGCAATTGTCTTCCTAGTTCTATATGTAAATGACATATTAATCATGGGAAATGACATTTCTCTTCTCCAATCTGTTAAAATATGGTTATCCAAGCAATTCTCCGTGAAAGACCTTGCAGAAGTATCCTACATTCTAGGAATAAGGATCTATATAGATAGATCCAATAGGTTGCTAGGTCTTTCTCAGAGTACATATATAGATAAAGTATTGAAGAGGTTCAATATGGATCTCTCTAAGAAAGGGTTTATACCTATGGTGCATGGGAAACACCTTTCTAAGTCTATGTGTCCACAGACACTAGAGGATAGAGAGAGCATGAATAGAATACCATATGCATCTGCAATTGGTTCTATCATGTATGCTATGTTATGTACACGTCTAGATGTAGCATTTGCTTTGAGTGTCACAAGTAGATTCCAATCCAATTTTGGAGAGGAACACTGGGCAGCTGTCAAGAATATTCTTAAGTACTTGAGAAGGAATAAGGATATATTCTTGGTATATGGAGAGGGCAGTTTGGAAGTAAATGGGTATACAGATGCCAGCTTCCAATCTGACAAAGATGATTGTAAATCACAATCTAGTTATGTGTTCATAATGGGAGGAGGAGCAGTTAGTTGGAAAAGTTCCAAACAAGAAATAACTGCTGATTCCACGATGGAAGCTGAGTACATTGCTGCTTCAGAAGCAGCCAAAGAAGCAGTCTGGATCAAAAAGTTCATAACTGAATTAGGAGTGGTGCCTAGCATTGTTGATCCGATTCCTTTATATTGTGACAACAATGGAGCCATTGCGCAAGCAAAGGAACCACGGTCTCATCAGTGATTCAAGCATGTTCTCAGACTCTACCATCTCATAAGGGAAATAGTAGCTAGTAATGATGTGAAAATATAAAGGGTTCCCACATATGACAATGTGGCAGATCCCCTCACTAAAGCACTTTCCCAGATTAAGCATGATCACCATATAAATAGCATAGGTCTGAGACATATGAGTGATTGGCTCTAGTGCAAGTGGGAGATTGTTAGAGAGTATGCCCTGGAGCCCATGTAATAGGGATGTTTTTCATATGTATGAAATTTATATTCTTAATAAAAGGCATCATTCATTTATTAATGCTATGTTTGAATACATGAGTTTGTAAATCTTAAATTAATAAATGAAGTCCTAGATATTATAAACACAGTGCAAAGGCAATCATGAAGGTGTTCATGATGTGAGATGTCTATTGCATGCAAATGTGTTAATATCTAAATATCCCTAGTCATAGAATTAACAAGATAGGACATTGTTAATTCGGATAGACTAGCATATGTTATGCTTCTTGAATGGTTCAAGCAGTGGTTTTCATAACTGTGATTATGGAAGATAATCAAAGCTAACATGTGGATGCTTGTTAGAAGAACAAGTTCATTAGAGACCTGCAAAGAGAATCCTCACATGGATATTAAATCTATGTTAGTGAGGAATCTCTTCATAGCGGTTGTGCAAGTATCTTTAGACTTGTGATCACCAAAGTTATCTTAAGTAGCAAGTGGTATACTTTGACTACACAACTGATTACTTCCAACTGGGAGTGAACATAGTTAGGAGATTGGGTATATCATGACCTACTTGAAGATAGTTGAGTGATTGACAAAGGATTCACCATCCCAGATTTAACAAGGGAAGTTATCTCGCATGATTCTATAATTGCCTGGTTCAGAGAATCTCTGGCTAGAGTAATATGCCGAGATGGATGGAGATCCATGAAAGGTATTTTAGGAACAATGGTTAAATTAATAGAACATACATAATTAGATTTATATGAGTTGACAGAAATCCATACTTAGAATCTAATTCAGATAAGAGTGGTGAAAGGAGTAATTGCACGGTAACTGTTTCTATGGAAGGGTACAGTCAAACCACATGACTTTCCTGACATTTTGGTAGTCATGATGCATAGCTAGAGGCCAATCATGACTTGTATAATGATGTATCAAAAGTATCAATAGGGATTGATTGGATGATTTAAAGGAGTTTAAATCATGTGAGTTTTGAATAGAACTCATAATTACTTATTATACTACCAACATGGACAGGAACCCAATAGGCCACACACATATAGAGAAAAGGGTAAAATGATAAAATGACAAGGATAATAATATTTGATATTATTATAAAGGTAGATTAGAGAATATGATAATATTTAATTAAAGAGTTTAATTAATTATGATCAAATAAAATTGTCCGCGGAACTTTTGAAAAATGTTTTGCAAAATTGGACCTAATTGAAATAATGTATTTCATGATTAATTATTATTTTCTTAGAAGTGTTTTAGGACTACTATAAGTGTTATAAGACTGGTATAATAATTAATAAGTCCATTGGAGCAATTATTAAGGGCTAGAGGAATGAAGTAGTTGGCGAATGCCCTTCTGTAAGGGCCACACGCCTACCTAAGAACAGAAGGCCTTAATGGCCAATTTAATGGACCAAATTAATTTATATATGTTACATAAGTGTTATGGAACCCACATATTTAATTTGGTTGGATTTGGAAACCATTTGGGTATTTAAATCCAATTAGTTGCACAAAGGGCCTAGTTTGTGGGTTTTGTGCATAGACTTTTATCAAAAGGTTTAAATTGGATTTAATTAAGCCCAAATGATTATAATTAATTCTAGAGGCCCAATTAATAATCCTCTAGAAATTTTAAAGAGCCCAATCTCATTAAGGAGTTGAAATTTTAACCTAACTATAAAAGGCCAACTAATGAGAATTAGGGTTAAGTGATTAAAACAAAAAGAATGTCTTTTCTCTTAATCTCTCTCTCCCTTTTGTGCCAACTCCTAAGCTAGATCTTGGGAATTTCGGCCAGCCCTAGTTGAACACCAATTTTTTGGTTCAATTTACCCCTTTCTAGTGTGGATTACTCATTGGAGGTGTTTGATTTTGGACACTGTGGTTTGCGACAACCCAGTGCGAAGTAAAATCAACTGTTCAACAAAAATCAAAGGTGATTTTTCTTATTCTCATATAGTTATATTGTGTATTCATGGCAAGATCAGATCTAATGGTTAAAAAATTTTAAAATTTCGCTCATGTATGTGATGTATGTAACCGTTAAAATCCAACAGGATTTGCCCACTAAAACCCCTTAAAGTTGGTAATCACGTGGTAGTATTTAGAGAGAGGTGGCTTTATTTTGTTAATGGAAACATGCAGCCATATAAATTTAAGGAACTTTCCTCTCTCTCTTATGTCTCTTTTGCATTTTGTTGTAAGAATTAAAGACCATTTTCTTCATTTTCTTTCTTTGGTTTCGAATGGAAGAGGAAGGTTTAATGAACAAAGGATTGATTTGAAGCTACAAAATTAGGTTTCGAAACTATAATTTCTTGCGTGCATTAATACTTGTGTTGATTATGGATTCTATAAGTATATTGACTTGAATTAAGATTTTAGCTATTAATGTGAAAGTGCTATCCAGAAATTTGGATTTACCTCCAATGACTATTTTGATCATACATTGGGTTTTCGAACTTCTAATTTGATGATTCTAGTAGGGATAGAACCAGGACTTCTGTGCCTATAAATTTTATAAAAATAACGATAATGAAATTTTTCCTCTAATTTCCTCAAAAATTCCCAAGACAACAACCCTTTTTCATTTGGCGGGTCATTAGAGTAGTAGGTGTTTCTTATATTATAACTCCTGGGATATACATCAAAGTGACTTGAAATTTTTAGAGTATATAGTTAAGATCTTAAGTATCAATTGTTAAGAGAAAAGTGTCCTAAAAAATGTCGTTTTCCATGTGACAAATATTATGTAAAAATCAGACAGTGAGCAGTAGAGAGTGAGTATGTTTAGCATGAAGGAACAATTACAAATACATTGTTAATCACTTAAGGACTCAATTAACAAGTTCTTAATCAACAAGCTTGCTAGGATGAGCATGTTAATGGATAATTATAATATCTATAGATTAGGAACTAAGGGTTTTTAGATTAGTTTAACTTAATAATTTAATCTATAGTATGGCATAGATATGTGCATAAATGAAAGTATATAATTGAGCTTAATGATTGTTAATAGCTTGTCATTATATGAGAATAATTATATGTTGATGTCTTTATGTATCAAATTAGAGTCTAATGCCATAGCTTTAAGTATATATAGATATGTGCCATTAAATGATTTAGAGTTTAAATTGCTTGACAACGTATTGAAAATATAGATAGTATAAATAATGTATAGTGTTTAGGAGTGCAATATAGTAAAATTGATTTCATAATAAAGAGAGATGCTGAGGTATATGTAAGATAAGTTGATATTAGCAATAGATTATGTTTTTCATTGGCTTAGAGTTATGTGAAAAAGTAGAAAATGTGAAAAAGTAGAAACAATATAATTCCATTCATAAAAAGAAAAGATAATAGCCATAGTCATGGTGTATCAACTTTGATAATATTGAAAGCAATTTATTTTGTAATAGTATTTTATCAACATTGAAGTCTTTATATCTACCTCACTTAAATACTGTTGCCATACTATGAATGGGGTTGGAATAAACATAATTGTGTCCTTAACACCTATTATACGACGAGTTTATCTACAACTTAAATTTAATGTAATTGTAAGTGCCTATTAATGAAACATCCATACAAGCTAATTGTGGAACAGTTTGTGGTAAAAATGAGATATATTTGTGTACAATGGTCAGAATGCTATGAGATTAAAATCATATGCAAGCATGTCAAATGTTGACTTGAAATTCATAGGGACTAGATGTACTGTCAGAGAATAGACCTTAGTAAATTGGGCATAACTTTTGGTAAAGTTTTTAAAATGCTACAAAGAAAAATTCTAGTAAAATTAGAGACATGGAACTATAATTTTGATGAAGAAATGTTGGTTTAATTCCTTCTTAATTTTATTCTATTAATTTTTATATGTGGTAACAAATAGTATTTTGGTTCTATGAACAACCTATAGTTTTTGTCATATATCTCGAGCTATAAATAAGATATTAAGGTGAATTTTGATGATTTCGAAACTAGACACAAAGGGTAATAAGATTATAGAAGGTAATTTAGCCAAAAAGTGAAATTTTCAAATTATAAGTGGCTCACAAGTTTGGCCCAGAATGATGCCCTTGTGAAGATTTGTGTAGGCAGAATTTTAATTTGTTTTCAATATTTTCTTTAAATATAGTTATGTTAAATATGTGTTTATATGATAACACATTGGATTGGATATAACATGTGATATGATTATTGATAAAAGTCCCTCTATATATATATATACACACACACACACACATGTTCATATATGTATTTAAGTAAAGATTGCTGACAATTATATCAAATATGCATATGTGATTGAACTTAAATATTTGCTTGTTATATGAAAAATTATTTATATGTATGTACTCTTATGAAGATTAAATGTGTATTTCAACATGCACTTATACTATGAAATAAAGAAATACATTAGTATGATCATGTTCACATATAGTGCCTTATTGATAACATGCTAAAGTACATAATGTGATCACATATGCTTAATACTAAGTAATTGTTTTGTTATATGCCTATACGAATACATGTGTATATATATATATACTTGTGAATATGAATCTTTTTACATGATCACATCTATATGATGTGCTGTAGTGCAAAGTTCTTATAACAAGGCTTGTTTTATGATGAGCAATTGAACAGGTACGACACATTACGTGATTGTCATAGTATGATAATGTTAATATATGAAATCGGATGATAGCATGATTAAAAAAGTATGTGAAGCATTATAGGAACCTTGAATACATAATTATGTCGTGGCAATAATATGTTTATTTTATGGTTATACATGTGCAAATTGACTAGTTAAGTGTAAGCATGATATATGAAAAGAAAATTAAATAGAGTATTGCCCGCAATTAGAGTATAATTATGGATAGATAGGTGCCTATAAGGATGTTGTAGCTACCACCGTTGACCTTTTTAGGTATAAAGTATAGTTGATCCTATTGGATTCTTGCACAGCCCCATTTGGGTTGTTAGTTGACCTCGTTCGGGTCCATTTGACTGGTCCACCATACAATCGACCCCGTTTGGGTCTATATCTTGATATCCTCGGATATCCACCATTTCAATACGCTCAGGTATCCACCATTCCCATTATCAACCTTTAGAACTTAGGCAGGCTATACTCTAAGTACATTACAGACATTAAAGTATAAGGTACAAAGCAAGCATCATATAAAAATTAAAGTTATTGTTTGATTACATGTCTGATATGATTTTCTTGTATTGTTTTATAAGTTTAAATAAGTAGAGGTTACCAAGCAACACATGATATATGTATGATATTTATAATTGGTTCCAAATATTTGAAATTACTTAAACGAGTTAAATGCCTGGCGAATTCTGAGTTAATATACAGTACAAGCAAGCTAAGTTAACTGTTAAGCTTTTCAAATGCTTTTATTGTTTACTATATAAGGTTATTATATTTGCCAAGATTTTCTAATCCATTTATTACATGTTAAATAAATGTATATATATATAAAGCATGCTGAGTGTGATTATAGATGATGTAATGGTAACATCAAAATGCTTTAAAATGTTACAAAATTTGCAAGGTAAAGATATAATAGTTTAAAAATAATAGTAAGTATTCAAACAAATGAGAATGCATCTTATACATGGAATATATTATACATATGTATAGGGAATAAAAGTTATTTGAATACAGTACCATGTTTCTAAGATAGTTAAGTATATCAAAGTGATCACTAAGATCAAATTGTGGGAACTCATAAAGTATAGATAAAGTATATATATAAATATTTGTAAATAAGTGATAGAAATATGGCTTAGTTAATAATTGTTTGGTAATTGATATTGATACATGAATAATATAGTCATCAATGTTTGAGAACTAATAATTCAAAGTAATTGGTCAAGAGTAACATAAAGAAATCCAGAAAGCAAGCTTGATGTATAGGATTCAAGTATTGAATAAATATTGATAAAGGTATGAAATTGATAAGCAAAGGAAATATCAATAGGTATTGTTATTGGTTATAAGAATAGCATATGAGAATATAGCATTGGGAGATTATTGTGAATATTGTTTATAATGATTGTTTTATTTGCTTTAAGATGCATATATATGTGTTTTCAACTTGACAATCTTTAAAAAGGGGTTGTCCACATATTTTATTTTCTCCACCAAGCTTTATGGCTTAGCACGGGTGTTTCATCCGTGTAGGTTACAAGTAAGGATTTTTCCCAGGGATGATATCTATAGCGGGTTGGCCAACATAAAAGTGCGAGATTGAAAGTATAGTCTACTGTTGAATGCATTTTGTTTACAAGATTCTTATTTACTTTGACAAGGATATGATGTACAGATGATTAATAGATGTAAATATTGTAATTTTTAATAATACTCTTAAGTATGCAGTAAAGTGTTAATAGTGCAGTTTATATGTTGGATTTATGTTTGAAGTTTGACAAAAAAAATATCTCGAGCATTAAACTTGGCAAGCATGCTTAATGATACATGATATAATGTTTACAACTATGTAGGGGATAAGGGTGTTACATGATCTTTATAGTCAAATACTTCTTATATGTTTATATATATATGTGTGTATGTGTGTGTGTGTGCGTGCGTGCGCATGTTTTACCATAAAAAACATCAATGTATAACATGTGAAAAAATATGACTTGGAGGGAAAGAGTATTTAGTTATTGTATGTATGAAAATCCTTGAGATGGCTTTAAAATGTTTCCTACACCTAGGAATGCATGATACATGAAATGGTGTGTGATGTTTTGCAAAAGTATATTGGTTGATGTATATTACCATAACTACTTGTTACTTGTTGAATATTGTGTAATTGCTATGAGTAGTATGCATAACTCATTAGATGATAATATAAATAGGTTATGGACTCATAACAGGTGAATTTTGATTTATGTGGAGATAGAAGTGCAAGGGTAATATTGCAATGCTTTAAATAGTTTGTATATTACTTAAGGTAATGATATAATAACTTAATAATAATAATAAGCATTCAAACGAATGGAAACATGTCTTATCTGTGTAATATTGCATATATATGTATAAGAAATGGATACTAATTGAATTTATTATATATTTAATGATGTAGTTTATTAAATTAATGTCTTATAATTATAAGATGGCTTCTATGAACGTGGATTGATATTGCCATGTCAAAAAATAGTTAAAGTATATAATGTGTAAGAGTAAATAAGTGATAAATAAATGGCATACTTAAAAAGTGTTTGAGAATTGATAATGTTTCATAAGCAAAAAAGACTTGTACATCAAGATGATTAGTCAATAATAACATAAAGGAATTAAGAAAGTAAACTTGATGTATAAGATTTTTGGGATTAGATTAATATTGTTATAAGTATGAAACCGATAAGCAATGGAATATCAATATGTACCTGATATTGGTTAAATGTGTAAATAAAAGATAATATAGTCCCTAAAGATCTATGTGAATATGGTTTAAATGATTAGTTATATGTTTAAAGTTATGCTTGTATGTGATTGCATTTTTGATGACCTTTGTAAGAGGTGGTCCATATGTCTTATATTTTCGGCTTTGCTTTATAGCTTAGAATGGGTGTTTTATTTGTGTAGGTTCTATAGATAAGATTTTTGCATAAGGACATTCTCTGCATCAGGAAAGGCCAACACAAGACTAATAAGAGTTGATATAGAGAGATTTTGTGTCAGTATTTTGAAATATTTTGTATTAAAGCTATTAAGCATATGAGAATGTATTTAATAGGTGTATATTGAATTGTATCTGACTCATGATTTAACTAAGAAAGTATATGTGTGCACGTAGAGCCTAAAGTAACACTTACATAACATGGTATGCACAATGCTACACATAAGATAAAGCATGAAAATAGTTAAACACCCATATGAATATATGATATAGCATGTAATGAGTAATAATAACATAATGATCATATGATAAATAATATACAAGCATGATGATGTCATCATACATGATTAAAGTAACTTAATTGGATATAGATAATAGGTTAATAGTAAGAGGGTGTTACATACACTATGTTTTATAACCAACCATTTTTTGTTTATATTAATTGTTCCTTGCCAATTACATTAGTTTATTTAACATTTTTTATCCTATTCAAATTTTTAGAGCAAAACAATAAGTGTTTTTGCCAGATGACTAGGAATTTTGAGGGAAGGCTAGAAGGATCATGTTGGTCAACCATTAGTTAAGAGATAAAAGATGTATTTTTAAGAGTTTAAGGTAAATCATGAATGAATGATCTCCTATAGCATATGAATGACAATGAACCACCTCATCACTTACTTCCTTAGGAGGAATACACCTCCTAATCAACCCATTAGCACACCTCCTATATAGCAAGGGTTCTTCCCAATAATAAAATTTCACATCATGAAAGAATTTTTTCCTTTGCCTATAATCTAAACCATAGAGAAGCACACCACTTACCAAATAGTTTGCTATGTTAGCAAATCATGGAATATCCCTCGAAACTACACTAAAGAGATGTTCCCTATGGAAGGTTTATCGATGGGCACACCATCATCAATATCCTTCAAAATAATTTGGGTCAACCTAGATAAATGGTCAGTAACTAGGTTCTCTTTCAATTTCTGATCCCTTATTTCCCAATCAAATTCTTGCAACATTAAGATCCATCTTAGTAAACTAGGCTTAGCATCCTTTTTAGTTGAGGGCACCATGATTAGAATAAACAATGACTTTTTCCTTACAAGATAAGCCCTAAATTTATTAAATGCATAAACTATGGCCAAGACTTCTTTTTTAGTTGTAGAGTAATAAATTTGGGTATGATCTAGTAACTTAATAGCATAATAAATAACATAAGGCTTCCCATCAATTCTTTGTCCTAAAAAAGCCCCGACGACATAATTACTAGCATCACACATTAACTCAAATGGTTGATCCTAATTTGGTGGTTGCAACACCGGTGAAGTCACAATAGCATGTTTAAGAGTTTTAAAAGAATTAAGACATGCTTCATAAAAATTAAATTCAACATATTTTCTTAGCAATGTGCACAAAGGTTTGGCTATCTTAGAAAAATCTCTTCTGAACCTTCTATAAAATCCAGCATGACCGAGAAAACTTACATCCCTAAAATTTTTAGGAGGAGGGAAATTAGCAATAATTTCAATTTTAGCTCTATCAACTTCAATCCCCATATTAGAGACTAAATGACCTAAAATAATACCCTATTATGCCATGAAATGACACTTCTCTCAATTCAAAACCAATCCATGTTCCATGCATCTATCAAGCACCTTAGAAAGATTAGACAAACAATATTCATATGTAGTGCCACAAACACTAAAATCATCCATAAAAACTTCTACACATTTATCAAGAAAATCATTAGAAATAGAAAACATGCATATTTGAAAAGTGGTAGGTGTATTACACAAACCAAAACGCATACGTCTAAATGCAAATGTTCCATATGGACATGTAAAAGTTGTCTTAGATTGATCATTTTGATGTATATGTATTTGATAAAACCCACTTACTGTGACACTCTAATGCACTAACCATGGATAATCATCACTCATCATCATAAATCTAACAAAGATTAGGCAGAAACAATGATAATAATAATAATAATAATAATAATAATAATAATAATAATAATAATAATAAGCCATAATTACATGCCATAATAAACTAAATCAAACTTAGAAATAAGAAAGCCTAACACAATTGGCCAACAATACATAATGAAATCCTCAAGGCTACTGCTTTTGGTTGCCTCTGCATCACTCGTGAAATCCTTCACAACTCGTGAATGTTGTGCTACTGAGTCATGAGGATATTCACGAGTCGTACATCTGTCGCCTCGTTACCACTCGTGAAAACCTTTACGACTCGTGAAGTTCCCCCTTGGCTGCCGACTCATGAACCTCTTCATGAGTCATGACATTCTATATTCATGAGTCCCATATACCCTTATGATCCAAAATACTTCTTGCATCCCATTTTCAGTCAAACCTTAATGAATGAAAATACTATTTAGCTCACTTCATTACTCTTCACTTACTTGTTTGGCATATTTAATTAAATCATCTAACAAAACATGTCTATGCGGGTGTGATGAAAATTGTCCTTTAACGAAATTGAATATGTGGTATAACGGCTATAAGTTGAGATGAAAATTAGTTGTACCCTCACATGTGTATGGAATGTAAATTTGATTGTGAATTTTAGCTTTAGAAATATTGTAATATAAGAAGGAATATGATAAATTAAATATTCTCTCAATTAAGTGGTTAGCCTGCGGGTCTTAGTTCAGTTGTGGATTAGATAGGCATGCCTAAAGGGATATAAATGCAGCTGCCATAGTTGACCCCGTTTGGGTCCATTGTTTGTTCCTTTAATGGAACCATAGTTCGACCCCTTGGGTCTATTATTTTATATCCTCGTGAAATCCATTGTTTGATATCTTATGGTATCCATTGCTCCAGTTATCCACCCCTTTTGAACTATTACTTAGGCAGGCTATTAAGTTTAAGGGAAATGTTAAAATAAGAAATGCTGGTATCAATTTCTTCATCTATATAATGTAAGCATGTGAATGATTGATTACCATGTTTTATCGTCGTTTCTTTTAGCTATATAGTCAGTTTAAGATGAACTCATGACACAAGTATTTTAATGCTCTTATTAAAACGATATGTGTAAATACTTATATTCAATTGAAGCTATTGGTCGATATTATTATTATGTATGTTATCTCCCCGCTAAGCTTTATAGCTCAGCACGGTTATTTTGCATCCGTGTAGTTTTGGCTGGTGGTTGTTCAGGGACTTAATTTCTGCATCAGTTGGCCAACAAGAGTCAGTTCAGACTATTACATGTAGGATATTTTATGGATAGTTCCTTTTTGGTCTAGTCTTGTATTTTGTCATGCTTCAATGGCAGGAATGTAATATCGAGGACTATAAACCTTAACTTAAATTACAATGCTTGCTTGCCCCTCCAGGTTGTGGTGGCTAATGTATGATTACCACATTATGATTGTTTTGCATGACCTTTCAAATTAATTATTGAAATATGCATGCCCCATATATGTACATAATTATATGTTGATGAATGATTGGTGTGAGTTATGGTTACTGAAAGCATGATATATATTTTGGATGGAAGTCGGTATTAAGGTATGACAAACATATTCTTCTTTACATAGTATAACGTCTTTGCTTAATGCAATCATTTATATAAGAATGCAAATTACTCTTATCATACTGCAATATTGTGCTCTAGCCTCTAGTACACATAGATGCTATCATATAATCATATAGTTGCATTATTATTCAAACATAATAAAATATGACCGTTCATTGATCTATCTCATCAAAATCAGCATTATGCATGATTTTGATAAGGCAATATGAAAGTATGGATCTTGCTACTAAAAGTCTTCATAACGTTAAATGCATATCCATATACATATAGATGCAATTTAAATCATGGCAATACGTGTTTTTGCTATTTATACTTGTTCACATATGGACTCGGACTACTTATCATAACATAGATACATCAATAATAGATTTTGTATTTATCCACTTCATCAATAGTTCTCAATGACATACCTTATTACTATTCGCCGGAAGTACCTTCCATACCATATCATAGTCATTCATATCAACACATAATAAACAATATTTAAGTAGCTATGAACGATATAATAAGATTAATACACTAATTACACCCTTAGGTCAACACATGTTCTTAGTTAAGTCCTTAGCTTACTTTTATAGTCTGTTAGATCATGGACAATGGGTTATATACTCTAATGTGATCATGTATGCATCAAATCATCATACATGTACATTTTATCTTATAATAACTTACCCTTAGGTACATTTATGCAATATTATCCCATCTTATATACCAGCAAACTACTTGTGGTTTTGAGTTTTTCCTAATAAAATACATGGCATAAGCAAATAGACAAGCATGTTTCTTTATCTCAAGGCTAGTCTCTCATTATGACTTAAGGCATAACTCAACTTCTGTGGTCACATGATTAAGCCAAAAAAAATGTCCCCTCTTTTCAACTTAAACTTATAACCTTGCCACTATCGTCTTATTGTAACTAGGCCGCATTATAATAATATTACCATGTCATGCAAAGACAAATCAATTTATAACATTTGAGCAGGATGATTTATTTGATAGGTCAAATACTTAATACAACCTTATGTGCACATTAAATAATGCATAATCTTTATGTTATTATATTGTCTCTTCCTCTTGTTAGTTATGTGTCCGAATGGCACCAATATACATTCTTAACAATTAAATTCAGATAATAACTCTTTTTATAGCCAAACCTTTCTAAACTATATTTTTATTTTAAATCTTAACATTGGAAAGAATTTTAAAACTATAATAATTCATTAGTAATCAATTAACATACTACCCATCAACTGTATACCCAACCATTATCAAAATTTCTCATTACTAGCTTAATTCACCCTTATTATATCACTATCTTTATAAACACTGGCTATGCAATATTATACTCATGATTTATTAATGAGCTATGGTTTAGGGTGGAGAAGAACCAATGAAAATAAAGTGTACAAGTGACGTGCATGAGAAAGACAGAGCATAAGTGGCCATGCCTTTTATGGAAAGAAAGGCCAAGTGGCCGTGCATTTCATGAGAAGAGAAGCAAGTGGCCATGCCTTTCATCGGAAGAAAAGCTAGTGGTCATGCAAAGAAAAGAACAAAATCAATGAGTGGCCGTGCATGTGAAGAAGAGCAACCACAATTGGCCGTACATAGCAAAGAGCAAAACCAATGAGTGGTCATGCATGTGAAGAAGAACAAGCACAAGTGGTCGTGCATAGGAAAGAGCAAAACCAATTAGTGGTTGTGCATGAGAAGGTAACGAGAAACCAAAAACCTTGATTATGCAGATCATGAATTTAAATTCCAAATCTCACTTCCCCACTTACATAAATGATCATTTAAGTCTCAAATCATCTTATACTCATTAAAACTTACTAGATTTACCTTTTAAACTCATCGAGGATACAAACCAGAATTTAGGGAAAATCCCTAAATTATTCATATAAACAGTATAGTAAATCTAATTCCCTGTACCTGGTTTGAAGCTTCAATCTTCCTTTGCTCATCTTGATCCGGCTCTCTTACTCCTAATTTCCATTATCCATTTACATTTAAAGGCACAACAGGGTCTCTTAATCCCTTAAAACTAAAAATCAAACCAAGAAAAGAAATTTAAAGATAGATCTACAAGGAGAAGTATTAGCTTTTGAGATGCTGCTCACAAACGCTAAACTTCTCTACCCTTGTCCCAATCTCCAGCTTCCCCACGGAGCCTTAAAAGAGTGAGTGGGGTAAATATCTCACTCAAAAAATTCCAAGATTGCCCTTATATATTTTTAACTCTCAAAACTTATTTTCTTAACATTTAACCCCAAGCTTCTTATTTAATTCGATTGCATCCTTTTGTAATATTTTAGCTACACTCCAATACACATGTGCATAATTACCAATATACCCTCTATATGATTTAACTTTAATAAAGCAAAATAATTTAATTTTCCTTATTAAACCTTAATCCTCATTAATTTACCATAATTCAATTAGGGTAATGATTAGGTCTTTACAAATCTCTCCCTCTTAAAAGAATTTTGACCTCGAAATTCAAACTAGAAATTGGTATCTTTTATCTTTATTGCTAGTAATCTCTTAAGTTCTATTTTAGCTATAAGCACATATAAACATAAATGAGCTATAACCATAACAAATTCATCCATTTACAACCTTAGTACTTATTCTTAACCTCGAGAAACTCTTATGCTCCTTATACTTCCTATCAGTTTTTCCCAGTCAACTAGGCCAGTTAAGTGATGCAATGCTTTAAATGTGATGTGACATGATATGAATTGCATTTATGACTTCATGTATGCAATAGAATACCAGTGCATATTATTATAAGCTGAACATGTTTTATCCCATCCTAATACAGTGACATACATTTCATTGCCCATGTTGATTAGGAAAATCCTAACAATTATATAAAGAACATCCCATTAACCTCAACATATTGCATCATCTTCAATGCCAAAACTCAAGTTCTCTTTTTTTATCATATAAACTTTTCTTCAAACATATTAATAAGAAATCTAGATTTACTTATAATCAATCTTATGCTATACTTCAATCATAAAACATGAAGGCATCTAGTCACTTACAATATCAAGAGGTGAGAAATACCGATAATTCCTTGGATATCATCTCACAGACCCAAAATCAAAATCCTACTAGTACTCCAATATCTATCAATAGTAAGTCAATCATCTCTCACAATCATCAAAATATGTATCCCAATAACAATAACATCAAATATGGCTATTTATGTCTATACCAATTCATCTCAATCTTCCAAAACAATTCCTTAATTCGTTATTGCCCAGAAAAGACTAAACCAGGCTCTGATACCACAAATTGTGACACCCTAATCCACTAACGATGAATAATCATCACTCATCATCATAAACCTAATAAAGATTAGGCAAAAACAATAATAATAATAATAATACATGCCATAATTATATGACACAATAAATTCAATCAAACTTATAAATAAGAAGGCCTAACATAATTGGCCAATAATACATAATAAAATCCTCAATGTAATCGCTTTCATCTAGATCATCTCTTCATGGTTGTCTAGCCACTATAGCTATCGATCCACTGGAGCTTATCTTGAAACCTACATGGATAACAAACCCGTGCTAAGCTATAAAGCTTAGTGGACTACAAGACTCTATAGATATCCATTTATGATTACATTTTATCATACACAACTACCATTATAACATAGATGGCTCTCTTAATCCCTCAAATCAAGAGATAAAACCAAGAAAAGAAATGTAAAGAGAGATCTACAAGGGAAGTATTACCTTTTCAGATGTTGCTCATAAACCCTAAGCGTCTTTACCCTTGTCTTGATCTCCAGTTTCTCCAAGGAGTCTTAAAAGAGTGAGTGGGTTAAATATCTCACTGAGGAAATTTCAAGATTGCCCTTATACATTTTTAACCCTCAAAACTTATTTTCTTAATATTTAACCCCAAGCTTCTTATTTAATTCGATTGCATCCTTCCTTAATATTTTAGCTACACTCCAGTACACATGTGCATAATTACCAATATACCCTTTATATGATTTAACTTTAATAAATAAAAATAATCTAATTTGCCTTGTTAAACCTTAATTCTCATTAATTTACCATAATTTGATTAGGGCCATGATTTGGTCATTACACTTAGACCATCTAAGTAACAAAAATAAGAAATATTGGCTAATCTTTCAATGTCTTGGTCAATAAAAGGCAAAGGAAAATGGTCTTTTCTTGTAGCCTTATTCAATTTCCTATAGTCAACACACATAGGCAAACCTGTGATAACAGTTAAGCCACCCTTTTTAGGGATAACTTGAATAGGACTCACCCACTTCCTATCACTAATGGAATATATTATACCATTATCAAGCAATTTAATGATCTCTTTTCTTATTACCTCCTTTAGAGTCCGATTAAGCCTTTTTTGACCTTCAATTGAAGGCTTAGAATTCTTTTCTAACAATATGCTATGCACGCAAATGTTTCATCCCATCCCTTACAAATCACTTATAGAGTACCCCATAGCATTTATATGATCAAGCAAAATATCACGTAAAGCACTCACATTTTTCTTATCAATTGAAGAATTAACAATGAGAGGTAATTGAAGCTTGAAATCAAGATAATCATACCTTAAGCTTGAAGGTAAAAGCTTAAGCTCAAGCTTGACTTCCTTCTTAGATATATTTGGTGGGATATCATCATTCTTTCTCAAAGATTCAAACTTTTAGAATCCTCGATGAAAAGGATAAGAGGCAACTTGCAAAACCTCATCACAACTTTCATGCAAATTATAAAGTGTAATAGGATTTTGACTAACACATTTATGAACAACACCATCAATGCATTCATCATATGCATCAATCCTATTCAAAACTTCTATAGGTGAAGACTTAACCATTCCAAACACATCAAATTCAATTGTTTCACCATTAACTTCAAGAGTTATTTTTCCATTTTCCATATCAATAACAGCCCCAGTAGCAATTAAGAAAGCCTACCAAATAAAATAGGAATTTCAGGATCCTCTTCCATTTCAAGCACAACAAAATAAGCAAGTAAAACAAATTTACCCACTTTGGTAGGGAATTTTCAAATATGCCCATAGGGTGTGAAATAGATTTACTTGCCATAGATAAACACATATTAGTAGGCTTTAATTCATCTAAATCAAGCCTCTTATGAATAGAATATGGCATAAGACTTACACTAGCACCCATATCACATAATGCCTTATCAAAATGAGTTCCATATATCTCACAAGGAACCATAAAACAACTTGAATCCTTTGGCTTAGGTTGGTACTGAGAATACATTGCTTTAGACTATTCTACTAAAGAAACATAACCATATTCTTAAAGCTTACCTTTATGACTTACAATTTCTTTTAAAAATTTCGCCTATGATGCCATATCCTTAATTGCATCCACAAAAGGTATAGTTATAGTAAGTTCCTTCAAATAATTCAAAAATTTTCCAAATTTCTTATCAAGATGTCTTCTAATAAATCTTTGAGGATTAGGTAAAACATTTGAATTAACCTTAGGATCATCTTCCCTATATGAGGTCATCTTTTTCCTTAGACTCCTTAGTCTTCTTTTTCACTTTATTATTTTTCCTAGCTTCTTAAGCATGCTCATTATCCACAATAGTATAATTTTTACCCCTAATTTCAATCTCAATATTCTTTCCACTTCTTAACATAACATATTGGATAGATTCTTGAGATAAAAATTTTGGTTGGCTTGGGAGTTTGCCTAATTGTTTGGCATTAGAAGTGGCTTGTTAAGCTAATTGGGATTCAAGAATCTTATTATGGGTAACAAGGTTGTCATTCTCTGTATTTATTTGCTTAAATTGATCCTCATTTTGTTTATTAGTAGTCATTTGATAGTTAAAGAATTGTTCCATTAAATTCTCATGATGGGATTTGGGTTATGGGGGTTAAAATGAGGTTTAATTAGAAAATTAGAAGGGTTAGGTATTTTAGTGATAGGGTTATTTGGAGGGTTCAATTGAACATTTAGGTTAGACAAAAAAAAAACAAAGATGGTACCTCCATTGAGGATTACAGTAATTTGAATTTTGACCCATCCTTTGGTTATAATTACCTTGGACAAAATTCACATCCGTACTAGACCCCTCATTATAATTACCATACACATGAGGTCCACCACATTTCTCACATACTTGACTCACTTTTTCAAGATTAGATTGATAATTACTTGCCAACTTAGTCAAGGCTTCAACTTTAGCCATCAAGAAATTAATGGAATCTAATTCCAAAAATCCATTAGCTTTAGCCATTGTTGGTTCCTCTCCTATGTAGCCTTATGAAGCCAATTCCTCCAACAAAGTTTTTGCTTCCTTGGTTGTTTTCTCCATCTATTTTCCACCTAAAGCAGCCTTTACAATATTCCTATTTTCTTCCATTAATCCATTGAAAAAGATTTGAGGACTCATCTAATCTTGTAACACCCTAATCCCTTAATCATGGATAATTATCAATCATCAACATATCTAATAGAGATCGGGTAAAAATAATAATAATAATAACAATAACACATGCCATGATTACATGCCATAATAAATTAAATCAAACTTATAAATAAGAAGGCCTAACATAATTGGCTAACAATTTAATGAAATCCTTACACGACTGCAATTTGCCAGATCCTCTCTTCAAGGGTTGTCTAGCAACTATAGTTATCGATCCACTAGAGCTTATCCTGAACCTACATGGATAAACAAACCCGTGTTAAGCTATAAAGCTTACTGGGGAATAACACTCTATGCATATCCAATTTCAATTGTTCCTTATATCATAAGCAACAATCACAATAACATAAAATAACATATGGGTTTAAATATTAATCATTCCACAATGTATATACTTGGGAGTTCTTAACCTTAACCATCTTTACAAAAGTCTAGAGCATTGCTTAAATCATCTTATAACCAAACTTATCAATTAAATTATCATCATCTTTTCTTTCTATTAAACTAGTATTATTTAGACACCTCAATATCCTTTTATTCATAAGCGCTCGACATCAGGCTTTTGATAGGATAACACTTTAGT
Source organism: Excoecaria agallocha (assembly GCA_037975025.1). Taxonomy (NCBI): domain Eukaryota; kingdom Viridiplantae; phylum Streptophyta; class Magnoliopsida; order Malpighiales; family Euphorbiaceae; genus Excoecaria; species Excoecaria agallocha. The sequence goes on from CM075806.1 coordinate 32,697,328, forward strand.
TCAAAGCATTCCTTTATGTTGGTTATATAGGATTTACATTCGATATTAAATCAAAGCTCAAGGGAGTGCTCAGGTCATGCAACATCAATATGAGATATTATTAGGCATGCTTACTTCACACTTATATATATATATATATCATTTAATTCTTATTACAAGTTCATAATCTTGTATTCCCTCATGGCTATCTTCACATGGCCAACTAAACATCATACGATATTATTTTGCCTCATACCTTACACTTTGGTTTATGTCAAAGTTATACATATGCACATACATGTGTAAATGTTCATATACTTACTAACAAATTTGCATGCCATTTCAAAGAACATGACACATCATGATTAACCGATAAAGTCTCCATACCACATGCAAACATTCCATAACTTCAACATACATGAAGATTATTATGTAAGTCTCAGTTCTTATAACTCTAATATATTTTACAATCTTGTCATACTAAACATCGCATTTCATTTCATAAAGATAGTTCATAGTAAAAAGGAACTCAAGACAAAACAATACAATAATCCATTCATCATGCATACATTATGGAAGTGAAGCAATTAGTGTATGTATTACTTTATTTTATGCACATTTTTATTATCTTTACTAGCCTACCTAATTACTAGTTCAAAGGGTGGATAACAGGAGCAATAGATACTCGAAGTTATCAAATAATGGATATCCGAAGACATCAAACAATAGACCCAAACAGGGCCGAACAATGGTTCTAGCAAGGAACAAATAATAGACCCAAATGCGGCCGAACAATGGTTCCATTAAGGAACAAAACCCAACCGAGGTCAACTATGGCAGCTGCCATTGTATCCTTATAGGCATGCATATCTTATCCATAATTGAACTAAGATCCGCTGGCTTAACCACTTTAAGAACATCTTTGATTTAACATATTATTCTTTACTTAGTACATCTCTTGGCTAAAAGCCATAATTCATAAGAGAATGCATATCATCCTCATCATACATCAATGTTAAGCTTTAGGCTACATTATACATGGATGCAAGTCATGTAACCACATAGTTGCATCAACATTTATTCATGGTTAGCATTAAGCATGATTCCAATGAAGTAATATGAAAGTGTAGATATTGCTACTAAAAGCCTTCATAAAATTAAATGCATGTCTCCCCCCCGCCACACACACACACACACATATATATATATATGTACATAAATGTATCTTGAATCATGGAAATACATACTTTTATCACTCATACTTGTCCACCTATTAAGCCAGGCTACTCATTATACCAGGCTCATATCAACTATACAATATATAGAACTTACATAACTCATGGATAGTTCTCGATGACGTATCTTGTTACTGCTTGCTATTGATAGTTTCCCTCTTCTCATACTTATTCACATTAAGACATAATCATATATAGCAAAAGTCAAGCATTTATCATCCATATAATAAAATAAGTAGGTTCTCTTATAGCTTAAGGTCAACACTTGTTCATATTTAATCATATTATAGACAACAAGTTATTCACTTTAACATAATCATATATACTTTAATTATCTTACTTGTATTTTTCCTCTTATAACATTTTATATTTAGTAAGTTGTTTGAAATTATTTCATCTTAGTCTTTAGCACACTACTGATGGGCATATGCTAAACATAATATAGTATAGGCATGAGCAAACAGGCGAGCATATGATTATATATATATCAATGCTGATCATTAATTCTTCTTATGAATTTGAGTGTAACTTCTACAATTTAATAATTTAACATAAATTGTGATGCCCTATTTCTTTTAACTTAGATATGCAATCTTGTAACTATTCTCTTATTGTCACTAGGTAAAATCATAGTATTTTGGACAAAATCATGCTTGACCTAGTACATACCTTAACAACTTTACAAGACACATTATTGCCATGCGCAAGGCCTTCTAATTTCGTCATGCTTTCTTTAGTTATATGCTTACTAGGCCTTAAAATACTTTTTAAGAACATAACTCATATTAGCATTACCATGTGCAATGCCCTCTAATTATGAGTTCGAGTGATCTTTATAACTTAACTTTATAGGCTTATTCTTATAAAGCATCTCACTTTTCTATATACATACATAGGGATTCTCTAATTGAATGATCTTGCCCTATACAACATATCGATGGCTTAGATGACTTACAATTTACTTTAATTTATTCCCTCATATAAATATGTTCATGCCCTTCAAATTAAGATGATAACTCATCCTATGGTCACACTATTCTTATTACATCTTACTCACTTTAGCATTAAGAAGACTTTACAACAATATTGATTTATCAGTAATCAAATAACATACTATCCACCACTTTAATATACAATCACCCTTATCATTATTCATTGCTAACTTGGTTACCTCAATTATATACCACAAAATACTGGTTCATGATTTATGAATGATTTGTAGCTTGTGGTGAAGAAGAGCCATTGAAGAAAAATGTATAATTGGCCGTGTATTTGATAAAGAAAATGGCCAATTGGCCATATATTTCATGAGGAAAATGGCTAAGTGGCCATACATTTCATAAAGGAAAATGGCCAAGTGGCTGTGCATTTAAAGGAACAAAAGCATGAGTGGTCGTGCATCCAAGGAAATAAAAGCATGAGTGGCCATGCAAGGAAAAAACAAAGAAGCTAAATGGCCGTGCAAAGCATGAAGGAAATCCATGAGTGGCAATGCATAATATGAAGGAAATCTATGAGGGCAGTGCATTTCATGAAGGAAATGGCAAGTGGTCGTGCATCTCCAAGAGGAAAAAGCCAAGTGGCCGAGCATAGGAATTAAGGCAGCCTAGGATTCACAAATTTCTCAGATCAAGTGTTTTAATGTGCATATCTCACCCAAATGTTTACACTAGTGAACATTAAAGCTTTAAAACATTGTTAGCACATCTAATTTACTAGGTTGAACCTTTAATATGAGCTAAGAAAACACATACAACAAAAGAGGGAAAACATATATAGTAACAACTCATAACAATTCCCGCACCTGATATTCAAGCTTTATCTCCTTCAAGATCCACTGATCTAGTTCTCTCTTTCTTTTCCTTACACAAGGTGACAATAACAAGATTTCTTAATTCCCTGTAATCCTAACTCAATCAAATAAGAGGAACAAAGGTGAAAATACCTTAAAGATGTTAGCTCTCAAAACCTTAAGCCATTATCTTCTTCATTCCGTAAACAGGGAGGGAGTGAGAGATAAAGAGAGAGAGATCTCTTTTCTGCCCTTATCCTGATCTCCACCTTCGCCAGGAAGTCTTAAAGGTGTGAGTGGGGTAAATATCCTCCTCAGGAAATTCAAAGACTGCCCTTATATATTTTTGTAACCCTCAAAACTTATTTTCTTAACATTTAACCACAAACTTCTTAATTAATTAAATTATATCCTTTCTTAATATTTTAACTACACTCTAATACTTATGTAAATAATTACAATATACCTTTTATATGACATAACTTTAATAATGTAAAATAATCTATTTTTGTCTTATTAAACCTTAATCATTTATATTTTACCATAATCCGATTAGGATCATGATTGGGTCCTTACAAATCCAGCAATCCATGGTGAGGACATTGTCATTGAAGTTTCTTAAATCTTTCATAAGATGAATAAATAGTTTCATTTGCCAATTGCTTATAGGTAGTTATTTAATTTTGAAATTTTGCTGTTTTATGGGATGGAAAATATTTATGAAGAAAAGCGTGTTTAAGCTGATGCCAAGTTGTGATTGTCTCAGTAGGTATGCTAGTAAGCCGAATTTGTGCTTTACCTTGCAAAGAAAATGGAAATAATCTAAGTCTGATTGCATAATTACTTATTAAATTGTTCTTAAATGTGGCACAAATATTAAGAAATGCAAGGATATGAGTGGCCGTGCATCCAAGGAAATAAAAGCATGAGTGGCCGTGCAAGGAAAATACAAAGAAGCTAAGTGGTCGTGCAAAGCATGAAGGAAATCCATGAGTGGTAGTTCATTTCATGAAGGAAATGGCCAAGTTGCCATCCATCTCCAAGTGGAAAAAGCCAAGTGGCCGTGCATAGGAATTATGGCAACTAGGATTCACAAATTTCTCAGAACAACTATTTTAATGTCCAGATCTCACCCAAATGTTTACACTAGTGAACATTAAAGCTTTAAAACATTCTTAACTCATATAATTTACTAGGTTGAACCCCTAATATGAGCTAGGAAAACACATATAACAAAAGAGGGAAAACATAAAAAGTAACAACGCATAACAATTCCTGTATCTGATATTCAAGCTTCATCTCCATTAAGATCCACTGATCTAGTTCTCTTTTTCTTTTCCTTACACAAGGTGACAATAACAAGATTTGTTAATCCCCTGAAACCCTAACTCAGACCAAAAAGAGGAAGAAAATAGAAATTACCGTAAAGATGTTAGCTCTCGAAACCCTAAGCCATTATCTTCTTCAATCTGTAACCAGGGAGAGGCTGAGAGATAAGGAGAGAAAGATATCTTCTCTACCCTTATCCCGATTTTCACCTTCCCCAAAAAGCCTTAAAAGTGTGAATGGGGTAAATATCTTCCTGAGGACATTCCAAGATTGCACTTATAAATTTTTTTAACCCTCAAAACTTATTTTCTTAATATTTAACCACAAACATCTTAATTAATTAAATTATATCCTTTCTTAATATGTGAACTACACTCTAATACACATGTGCATAATTACAATATACCATTTATATGACCTAACTTTAATAATGCAAAATAATCTAATTTTGTCTTATTAAACCTTAATCATCTTTAATTTACCATAATCCGATTAGGATCATGATTGGGTCCTTACAAATCCAGCAAGCCATGGTGAGGACATTGTCATTGGAGTTTCTTAAATCTTTCATAAGATGAATAAATAGTTTCATTTGCCAATTGCTTATAGGTAGTTATTTAATTTCAAAATTTTGTTGTTTTGTAGGATGGAAAATATTTATGAAGAAAAACGTGTTTAAGCTGATCCCAAGTTGTGATTGTCTCACTAAGTATGCTAGAAAGCCGAATTTGTGCTTTGTCTTACAAAGAAAATGGAAATAATCTAAATCTGATAGCATAATTACTTACTAAATTAATCTTAAATGTGGCACAAATATTAAGAAATGCAAGGATATGAGTGGCCATCATCCAAGGAAATAAAAGCATGAGTGGCCGTGTAAGGAAAATACAAAGAAGCTAAGTGGTCGTGCAAAGCATGAAGGAAATCCATGAGTGGCCATACATAGTATAAAGGAAATCCATGAGTGGTAGTTCATTTCATGAAGGAAATGGCCAAGTGGCGATGCATCTCCAAGTGGAAAAAACCAAGTGGCCATGCATCTCCAAGTGGAAAAGGCCAAGTGGCTGTGCATAGGAATTATGGCAACTAGGATTCACAAATTTCTCAGAACAACTATTTTAATGTCCAGATCTCACCCAAATGTTTAGACTAGTGAACATTAAAGCTTTATAAAATTCGTAACTCATCTAATTTACTAGGTTGAACCCCTAATATGAGCTAGGAAAACACATACAACAAAAAAGGGAAAACATAAAAAGTAACAACTCATAACAATTCCCGTATCTGATATTCAAGCTTCATCTCCTTTAAGATCCACTGATCTAGTTCTCTTTTTTTTTTCCTTACACAAGGTGACAATAACAAGATTTCTTAATCCCTTAAAACCCTAACTCAGACCTAGAAGAGGAAGAAAATAGAAATTACCTTAAAGATGTTAGCTCTCGAAACCCAAAGCCATTATCTTCTTCAATCTGTAACCAAGGAGAGGCTGAGAGATAAAGAGAGAGAGATCTCTTCTCTACCCTTAACCAGATTTTCACCTTCCCCATAAAGTCTTAAAAGTGTGAATGGGGTAAATATCTTCCTTAGGAAATTCCAAGATTGCACTTATAAATTTTTTTAACCCTCAGAACTTATTTTCTTAACATTTAACCACAAACTTCTTAATTAATTAAATTATATCATTTCTTAATATTTTAACTACACTCGAATACACATGTGCATAATTACAATATACCCTTTATATGACTTAACTTTAATAATGTAAAACAATATAATTTTGCCTTATTAAACCTTAATCCTCTTTAATTTACCATAATTCGATTAGGATCATGATTGGGTCCTTACAAATCCGATAAGCTGATGGGGATTTAATTGAACCCTTAGTCTTACTAGAATGCGTATAGAGTGAGTAGGGTGTCATTCCAATGGGAACAGAGTAATTTTATATTGAAATAACAAGATGTAGATGAATAGGTAACCAAATATGTAAGAATCATGCATTTAAACTAAAGACTAAACTATTTTAAATATATTAAGTTAATTTTGGACAATAGATGACTTAAATGATATTTTGAGCATATATATTAACTAAGAGAAATGATTTCTTTTAAGAACTAATAAAACAATTACATGAATGATATGATTGGAGAACTTAGCCTAATTTCTTTAAAGCAATTCTCATTGTCATTAAAGATGTTTTTATTTAGAGTCTATAAGCATTCTCATGAAATTATAGAGATAAATAAAAATTATGAAGTTCTATACTAATTCTTTAACCCCTTAAAGTGAATTCCTTATCTCTAAGTGAATTCAATGCTTCAAGTAAATTTATTTGTCTTTCCATCAAAGAATTCCAATTCTCATTGTGAAAAAATTGACTAACATGCTAATTATGGTGATCAAGCATAAAAAGCAATTCAATGCACCCAAATAAATTTAAATCATACTTCATACATAAAGAAAATAAACATGTCTAAAACAAATTATATTGCATAGTTATAATGTACAAAAGAACTTAGCCAAATACATAATTGAAATGTAAATGAATAAGAGAAAGAAAACATCATAACTCCCCCAAGGTTTACATTCTAATAAAACCTTATAAGATATCTCTTATTTCTTTAGCTTTGCTCTTTTGTCATCATCCAAAAAATAAGTAAAAAGAGTTGGCTTGAAATTAACGAAAATGTTCATAAGAAAAACTAATAAATTTCTTCTTTTTTTTTATCCCAACTTTAGAGCTTTACTCCCATATTTATAGAGATTAACTCTACAAACATGTCCCTTCTGAGTAATTGTCAATTATTAAAAGTTACCCTGAAAAGTCTTGGTTCTTGGCTAAAAAATCATTTGCACAAAGATGGCATCGTTTGGGAATAGGTGTAATGTTCGACTCGTGAATAGCTTCACAAGTCATGAACTTCATCAATCTGTCCTCACTCGTGATCTACTCCCGACTCATGAATGCATTCTGCATTGCCTGCCGACTCATAAACAGATTCACGACTCATGAGCCTGTCTCCTCTGTGTCACTCGAGAGCACCTTCATGCCTTGCGCCATTATGTCCGACTTGTGAGCCTCTTCACGACTCGTGAACTGCTTCATCTGAATCCTTCACCATTTCCCCAAATCACTTCACATTTGCACCAATTTTGACCTAAAACACAAAAATCACATAAACTCAACATAAACACCTAAAATACACTTAATATTACATACTTAAAAACTAAAATAAAAGAAAATACATACTAAAAAGTAGACATTTTACATGGAATCAAATTCCCCCACACTTAAACCTTGCTTATCCTCAAGTAAGAAAATAATGAGAAAATCTAATTCCAAGTTAAACTAAGTAAGTTAAATTATAAAGCATTGCTCAATATTCACTTTAAACAAGATTGAAATGAATTCAAATACCTTAAACACTCAAATTTTCAGTAAATCAAAACTTAAAACATGTATTCTAAGTTACCAAGTCACCTAAGTTTATTAAACCCAACATCAAGGAAATAAAGTCTCAAGACTAACCATGCTCAAGAGAGAATATTGATCATAAAACTTAAGATTATAAGACTATAGTTGCCTTTTAGGAGAATTTGCAAGCACTCATACCGTTAAACCAATCTCATGGCATTTTTAGACCGCATTTGTTTTCTATTTTTCTTCATTGCCTTTTTTTTTATCATATCATGGGTATACTTTTAAACTTTATCCCATGAATTGAGCATAGCAATAGAATGTAGTATTGGGTGCATTTTACGCTTCATCTCATAATTTATTAAACTTTTAAATATGCATCTTGCTTTGTTTATTTTATTTCATCATATATTGTTTTTTAGTCCTCATCCATTATTGAAAGGTAAAGGTAAGTATTGTGGCTAAAGTTTCCATGAGGCAACTAGAATCCTAAAAATCTTAAACTAAATGATCAAATTCTAACCTTAAAGCATAGTTAGTAAATAGACTAAATAACCTAAAATGTTGAAAGAAGTAAAAAGAGATAACTTGAAAACACAAAACACATGCCAAAAAGCTTTGGAAAACTAATAAAATTAGCATAAAAGGCAAATGGCTTAACATAACAACCTATATTATAATCAATTGAGAACAATACTTACAAGAAAACTTACTAAAAATTTTAGTCTAAATAAAGAAAAAGATACACACCCAAATAAAAATAACAATGTGAAACAAAACATGCAATGCACAACATATTTTATTGCCCCACACTTAGAACACACATTGTCCTCAATGTGAAGGAACAAAATAAAAACAAAAACAAAAAGAAACAAACTAAAGAATAAAGGAAAGAAAACTCCCCTATGATTTAAGATCATGGTGAAGGCCCAGGCGAAGACACCGCATAACCCGATTGGACAATAAAGGCATCCACCTTGTGCTCAAGGCATTGTTGACGTCGAACCAAATGGGAGGTAACTTGCTCCAATGATGTGAGTTGATTATGAATGGTGGATTGATTTTGCAACAAATGGTTGAACATGGAATGAATGGAATGTAAAGAAGATCCAACAATAGATGGTGAAATAACAACTTAGTCTCTAAGGACATCATTTATAGGAACATCTCCTTGTCCCTGTTCCTCTTGCCTAGCTGTTGGAATTTAATGGTTACATGCATCACATACATGAGCAGAATTTTAAATTTTTTTAACCATTAGATCTGATCTTGCCATGAATACACAATATAACTATATGAGAATAAGAAAAATCACCTTTGATTTTTGTTGAACAGTTGATTTTACTTCGCACCGGGTTGTCGCAAACCACAGTGTCCAAAATCGAACACTTCCAATGAGTAATCCACACTAGAGAGGGGTAAATTGAACCAACAAATTGGTTTTCAACTAGGGCTGGCCGAAATCCAAGAGGCTAGCAATGGAAGTGGCACAAAAAGGGAGAGAGAATTAAGAGAAAAAGACTTTCCTTTTGTTTTAATCACTTAACCCTAATTCTCATTAGTTGGCCTTTTATAGTTAGGTTAAAATTCCAACTCCTTAATGAGATTGGGCTCTTTAAAATTGCTGGAGAATTATTTATTGGGCTTCTGGAATTAATTATAATCATTTGGACTTAATTAAATCCAAATTAAATCTTTTCATAAAAGACCATGCACAAAATCCACAAACTAGGCCCTTTGTGCATCTAATTGGATTTAAATATCCAAATGGATTCCAAATCCAACCAAATTAAATATGTGAGTTCCATAACACTTATGTAACATATATAAATTAATTTGGTCCAAGAAAAAGCCCTCTAAGCCCTTCTGTATGGAGTTGGCGTGTAGCCCTCTGCTGGAGGGCTTCCTCCAACTTCTTCATTCCTTTGGCCGTTTATAATTTCTCCAATGGTCCTATTAATTATTATATCAGTCCTATAACACTTATAGTAGTCTTATAAAACTTATAAGAAAATAATAATTAATCATGAAATACATTATTTCATTTAGGTCCAATTTACAGAACATTTCTCAAAAGTTTCGCGGACAATTTTATTTGATCATAATTAATTAAACTCTTTAATTAATTATTATCATATTCTCCTCTCTACCTTTATAATAATATCAAATATTATTATCCTTGTCATTTTACCATTTTACCCTTTTCTCTATATGTGTGTGACCTATTGGGTTCCTGTCCATGTTGGCAGTATAATATGTAATTGTGAGTTCTATTCAAAACTCACATGATTTAAACTCCTTTAAATCATTTTATCAATCTCTATTGATATTTTGATACATCATTATACAAGTCATGATTGGCCTCTAGCTAGGCATCATGACTACCCAAATGTCAGGAAAGTCATGTGGTTTGACTGTACCCTTCCATAGAAACAGTTACCGTGCAATTACTCCTTTCACCACTCTTATCTCAATTAGATTCTGAGCATGGATTTCTGTCAACTCATATAAATCTAATTATGTATGTTCTATTAATTTAACCATTGTTCCTAAAATGCCCTTCATGAATCTCCATCCATCTCGGCATATTACTCTGGCCAGAGATTCACTGAACAAGGTAATTATAGAATCATGTGAGATAACTTCCCTTGTTAAATCTGGGATGGTGAATCCTTTGTCAATCACTCAACTATCTTCAAGTAGGTCATGATATACCCAATCTCCTAACTATGTTCACTCCCAGTTGGAAGTAATCAGTTATGGAGTCAAAGTATACCACTTGCTACTTAAGATAACTTTGGTGATCTCAAGTCTAAGGATACTTGCACAACTGCTATGAAGAGATTCCTCACTGACATAGATTTAATATCCATATGAGGATTCTCTTTGCAGGTCTCCAATGAACTTGTTCCTCTAACAAACATCCACATGTTAGCTTTGATTATCATCCATAATCACAATTATGAGAACCATTGCTTGAACCATTCAAGAAGCATAACATGTGCTAGTCTGTCCGAATTAACAATGTCCTATCTTGTTAATTCTATGACTAGGGATATTTAGATATTAACATATTTGCATGCAATAGACATCTCACATCATGAACACCTTCGTGATTGCCTTTGCACTGTGTTTATAATATCTAGGACTTCATTTATTAATTTAAGATTTACAAACTCATGTATTCAAACACAGCATTAATAAATGAATGATGCCTTTTATTAAGAATATAAATTTCATACATATGAAAAACATCCCTATTACATGGGCTCTAGGGCATACTCTCTAACAATCTCCCACTTGCACTAGAGCCAATCACTCATATGTCTCAGACCCATGCTATTTATATGGGGATCATGCTTTATCTGGGAAAGTGCTTTAGTGAGGGGATTCGCCACATTGTCATCTGTGGGAACCCTTTCTATTTTCACATCATTTCTAGCTACTATTTCCCTTATGAGATGGTAGCGTCTGAGAACATGCTTGGATCGCTGATGAGACCGTGGTTCCTTTGCTTGCGCAATGGCTCCATTGTTGTCACAATATAAAGGAATCGGATCAACAATGCTAGGCACCACTCCTAGTTCGGTTATGAACTTTTTGATCCAGACTGCTTCTTTGGCTGCTTCTGAAGCAGCAATGTACTCAGCTTCCGTCGTATAATGAGCAGTTGTTTCTTGTTTGGAACTTTTCCAACTAACTGCTCCTCCTCCCATTATGAACACATAACCAGATTGTGATTTACAATCATCTTTGTCAGATTGGAAGCTGGCATCTGTATACCCGTTTACTTCCAAACTGCCCTCTCCATATACCAAGAATATATCTTTAGTCCTTCTCAAGTACTTAAGAATATTCTTGACAGCTGCCAAATGTTCCTCTCCAAAATTAGATTGGAATCTGCTTGTGACACTCAAAGCAAATGCTACATCTGGACGTGTACATAACATAGCATACATGATAGAACTAATTGCAGATGCATATGGTATTCTATTCATGCTCTCTCTATCCTCCAGTGTCTGTGGACACATAGACTTAGAAAGGTGTTTCCCATGCACCATATGTATAAACCCTTTCTTAGAGAGATCCATATTGAACCTCTTCAATACTTTATCTATATATGTACTCTGAGAAAGACCTAGCAACCTATTGGATCTATCTCTATAGATTCTTATTCCCAGAATATAGGATGCTTCTCCAAGGTCTTTCATGGAGAATTTCTTGGATAACCATATTTTAACATATTGGAGAAGAGAAATGTCATTTCCCATGATCAATATGTCATCTACATATAGAACTAGGAAGACAATTGCACTCCCACTGACCCTTTTATACACACAAGGTTCATCTTCATTCTGTGAGAAACCAAACTCTTTTATTGTCTCATTGAATCGTAAGTTCCAGCTCCTAGAGGCTTGCTTCAATCCATAAATGGATCTTTGAAGCTTGCATACCTTTTCGCCATTTCCTGATGTGAATCCTTCTGGTTGTGTCATATACACATCCTCGGTAAGATTTCCATTAAGGAAAACTGTCTTCACATCCATCTGCCAAATCTCATAATCATAATGAGCTGCAATGGCTAAACGTATTCTTATAGACTTAAGCATCGCTACAGGAGAAAAAGTTTCGTCATAGTCAATACCTTCTTTTTGACGATAACCTTTTGCTACTAAGCGAGCTTTATAGGTAACTATATTACCTTCCATGTCAGTCTTCTTTTTGAAGACCCATTTGCACCCTATGGGTTTTATCCCTTCAAGTGGTTGAGTTAAAGTCCATACTTTATTCTCATACATGGAGTCCATTTCGGACTGCATAGCCTTAAGCCATAAATCACGTTCTGAACTGTTCAAAACTTTTTGATAGCTTGTAGGCTCATTGTCCTCTACTACAGTTATGCCTCTATTCGAATCAATGTGAAATCCATATCTCACAGGGATAGAACGCATCCTAGTAGATCTTCTAGGATTTTGTGTATAATCAGGTTCAACTGTGATTTCATCATTATGAAATTCAGTTTCGGGTTCAATCGATTGATCATCTTCTATTTGTGGGTCTTGAACTTCACCAAGCTCAATTTTACTCCCACTGTCCTCTCGTAGGAGAAATTCTCTTTCCAAGAAGACAGCATGCCTTGAAACAAACACCTTTTGTTCTGAGGGATGATAGAAATAATATCCAAACGTTTCTTTTGGATATCCCACAAATAAACATTTGTCAGACTTAACATCCAGTTTGTCTGACATTGTCCTCTTCACATAAGTAGGACAACCCCATACTTTCATATGAGAAAGCGTGGGTTTCTTGTTATTCCACATCTCATATGGAGTAACATCAACCGATTTACTAGGAACTCTATTTAACACATAAACAGCAGTTTCTAGTGCATATTCCCAAAAGGACTTAGGCAAGTCCGCTCGGCTCATCATTGATCGAACCATATCTAATAGTGTTCGATTCCTCCTTTCGGATACACCATTGTGTTGTGGTGTATATGGAGGAGTCCATTGAGATAAAATCCTATTATCTCTAAGATAATCCTGAAACTCTTGACTTAAGTATTCTCCACCTCGATCTGATCTAAGTATTTTAATACTTTTGCCAAGTTGTTTCTCTACTTCATTTCTGAATTCTTTGAACTTTTCAAATGCTTCAGACTTATATTTCATTAGATAGATGTATCCAAACCTGGAATAATCATCTATGAAAGTAATGAAGTAGGAGTAACCTCCTCTAGCATGTGTAGTCATTGGACCACATACATCTGAATGTACTAAGTCCAAAACCATTTTAGCTCATTCTCCTTTACCAACAAAGGGAGCTTTTGTCATTTTTCCCAATAAACAAGATTCGTATGTATCAAATGATTCATAATCAAATGATCCCAAATCACCTGACTTGTGCAATTTGGTCATGCGTTTTTCATTTATATGGCCTAAACGACAATGCCATAAGTATGAGGTATTTAGATTATCATGTTTCATTCTCTTGGTATCCACATTATGTACTTCTTTAATTAAATCAAGAACAAATATACCATTCTCAATGATAGCTTTTGCATAAAATATATTGTTCTTAAAAATGTAACAACATTTGTCCTTTAAAGAAATATCATAATCGTTCATCAAACAACTGAAAGAAATAATACTCTTGGACAAAGCTGGAACATAATAACAATTATTTAATTCCAGTACTAATCCACTAGGAAGAGGCAAATAGTAAGTCCCCACAACTGTTGTAGAGATATTTTGTCCAGTAGCTGACTGCAAACATATCTCTGCCTTTCCAACTCTTCTAAAGCTTCTAAGCCCCTGTAGATCATTACATAAATGAGATCCACATCCGGTATCTAATACCCAAGATTGTTTTGAAGCAATAGAATAAGTATTAATTTCAATCATATGAATACCTGAAGTAGAGGCATCAGCTTGCTTCTTCTCCTTGAGAGAATCTAGATAGGCCTTGCAGTTACGCTTCCAATGACCATCCTTTCCACAATGGAAGCAAGTTCCTTTGGGATTCTCTTTCTTGGCAACCTTCTTCTTAGAGATCCCACCATTCTTTGGCTACGCCTTGGTTATCTTCTTCTTCTTCTTCTGCTTCTTGCCTTTAGCAGAAGTGACAACCATGACACTTTTTGGATCCTTCTTAAATGATCCATCAGCTGTCTTGAGCATATTGATTAACTCAGGAATGGATACTTGGATCTTGTTCATGTTGAAGTTAAGCACGAAGGTGCATAACTTGGAGCCAACGAGTACAAGATTAAATCTATGTATAGATCATTATCCATAACATAGCCAAGTCTACTCAAATGCTCAATATACCCATACATCTTCAATGCATGAGTAGCAGCTGAAGTGCCTTCCACCATTTTGCAGCTAAATAGAGCTCGAGCAATCTCATATTGCTCAGTTCTAGCCTGAGAAGAATAAAGCTCCTCTAGATGCAAAACGATTGTTCTAGCATCCATCATTTCATGTTGCTTCTGAAGCTCCGAGGACATAGCACCCAGCATCAGACATGCTGCTGTTTCACTATCCTCCATGTATTTTCGATAAATGCCTTTGATCTCATCAATGGCATCATCTGATGGACGTGGTTGTGGATCTTTATCCAAGACATAGTGGATCTTTTCAGCTCTGAGAACAATTCTCACTTGCCTGATCCAGTCAGAATAGTTGTTGTCAACCAGCTTGTTATCCAAGATTGATCGTATGTTAATGTTTGATGTGCTCATGATGATGACCTAGATGTGAAAAAGAAAATATATGAGAGTATGTTCATATATATATATATATGCATTAATAAGGTCTTTAATTAATCCATTTACTCCCACTATTTTATTGCGAATTAATAGCCCTCACTATATAATCCGAGAAAACCCGATGGTTTTCTTAGTGGGCCAATATCCAATCCTTGATATGTAATTTGACCTTGACTGTGGTCAACAAGCCAAATTCCATACCCTTGAAAGGTAGGTATCTTTATACCAATTGTGTCTCTACACAACTATTGGATCATTAGGTTATCAACTCTTGATGCATGCATATCATATATGCATTCCCTAATCTTGCCTCTAGAACCATTAGCCTTGACTGTGGTCAACAAACTAATGGGCTAGCTAAGATGACCCATTTAATTAGATTTGAACATATTCGATATAATGTGAGCTTGACTGTGGTCAACAACCCACACTATAAAGAACTCTGGTTCTCCTCAAATTAGTGGAAGGCTTATATACCTTAGTATTTGTTTGAGGGTTTTAGTCAATTAAGTCTCATCATACATGGTTGGCATACATTGGTATGCATCCTATATCTATCACATAAATCTAAGCATACAAATATGGTATAGTTATGGACGTCACTACATTGATTTCCCCGAGCCAAGAGGGAAATCAAAAGGTCACACCTAGGTAGTATGCATGATTCAAACAAGAAAATAATTACATTATCTTCAAGCTTGTTGGATCTCCATCCGGCCCATCTTGCTCCTTGATATTGGTCTCCATCTCTATTTCTAATTCTAATCTAAGTAATCTAATTACATATTACAATTTGGAATGAAATACAAACCAAAAACAAGTGGCCGGGACATGAAAGTCCTCATTGGGGCAAAACATGCATTATGCTCAATCACATTGGGCTTTGTCCATAACTAACCATCATGCCAATCATTCACCCTTATATGCCTCTCTAATGCATAAATAAATGGATTACTAACTTTGTTTCAACCTTTGAAACTATATTTTGAGTTATTTAATGATGTGATCAAATTAGGAAACTTTTTCCATTTTGGAAACTTTCATTTTAGGAAACCTTTTTGCATGAATGTGTTCTTGCCTTAATAATCAATCAAATTGATTATTAATTAATTATCAATTGATTATTTAATTAATTAATCATATTAAATAATTAAAATAATCAATTTTGGGCTTAAAATAAGTATAGGCCGAAACCCACAGAAGAAAAACCCTAAGTGTGTTCACACACAAACTAGTTTTGTGTCATTTGGATCATTTGGGCCTTTTGGAATGAGCCAAGCCCACTCCAGCCCTTAAAACCCATTAATAAACTTAATTAATGTTTATAATAGTTAATCTAAATCAGCTCCTTGGGCCCACCAAGTCATTCACTAATTTAAACCAAGTCCGTAAACATAATTAAGCCCATTAAGTGGTTTTAATGAATTAAAATTAATCAAATTAATTTAAGGCCCATTTTAATTAATCCAATTAATTAAAAACACTTTAATATATCATATATATCAGATTTAGAAGATCAAAAGTCGTTCTAACCAAGAACACATCAAGAACACACGAAGAACACCAATTTATCGAACTTTTCGACAAAACTAGTTTTCATGCAAAACTTGTTCGATTTTAATTCCGTTCGATCCTACGGCTTAATATCACATATTAAACACATAAAATATCATCTAAATGATTTTTAAATGGATCCATAAGAAATTAAATTAGAACAGCCCCTACATTACCTAGGGTTTCACGCCAAACCCTAATGAGTTTCACGCCAAACCCTTATGTTAATCATTCAAAAATTTCGTTTTTGTTTCCACCATATTTATTTGATCACACATACAACCAGAAATCAATATTTCTCATTCATGAACAATCAAATATAATATTTTAAAGTTCATGAAATAAATAACTCAAAACAAAACAAAACTTATTCCGCAGAAAAATATAGAATTGTATATCCATGGCAAAACCGTGGCTCTGATACCATGTTGGAATTTAATGGTTACATGCATCACATACATGAGCGGAATTTTAAATTTTTTTAACCATTAGATCTGATCTTGCCATGAATACAAAATATAACTATATGAGAATAAGAAAAATCACCTTTGATTTTTGTTGAACAGTTGATTTTACTTCGCACCGGGTTGTCGCGAACCACAGTGTCCAAAATCGAACACCTCCAATGAGTAATCCACACTAGAGAGGGGTAAATTGAACCAACAAATTGGTGTTCAACTAGGGCTGGCCTAAATCCAAGAGGCTAGCAATGGAAGTGGCGCAAAAAGGGAGAGAGAATTAAGAGAAAAAGACTTTCCTTTTGTTTTAATCACTTAACCCTAATTCTCATTAGTTGGCCTTTTATAGTTAGGTTAAAATTCCAACTGCTTAATGAGATTGGGCTCTTTAAAATTGCTGGAGAATTATTAATTGGGCTTCTGGAATTAATTATAATCATTTGGGCTTAATTAAATTCAAATTAAATCTTTTCATAAAAGACCATGCATAAAATCCACAAACTAGGCCCTTTGTGCATCTAATTGGATTTAAATATCCAAATGGATTCCAAATCCAACCAAATTAAATATGTGAGTTCCATAACACTTATGTAACATATATAAATTAATTTGGTCCAAGAAAAAGCCCTCTAAGCCCTTCTGTATGGAGTTGGCATGTAGTCCTCTGCTGGAGGGCTTCCTCCAACTTCTTCATTCCTTTGGCCGTTTATAATTTCTCCAATGGTCCTATTAATTATTATATCAGTCCTATAACACTTATAGTAGTCTTATAACACTTATAAGACAATAATAATTAATCATGAAATACATTATTTCATTTTGGTCCAATTTACAGAACATTTCTCAAAAGTTTGGCGGATATTTTTATTTGATCATAATTAATTAAACTCTTTAATTAATTATTATCATATTCTCCTCTCTACCTTTATAATAATATCAAATATTATTATCCTTGTCATTTTACCATTTTACCCTTTTCTCTATATGTGTGTGACCTATTGGGTTCCTGTCCATGTTGGCAGTATAATATGTAATTGTGAGTTCTATTCAAAACTCACATGATTTAAACTCCTTTAAATCATTTTATCAATCTCTATTGATATTTTGATACATCATTATACAAGTCATAATTGGCCTCTAGCTAGGCATCATGACTACCCAAATGTCAGGAAAGTCATGTGGGTTGACTGTACCCTTCCATAGAAACAGTTACCGTGCAATTACTCCTTTCACCACTCTTATCTCAATTAGATTCTGAGAATGGATTTCTGTCAACTCATATAAATCTAATTATGTATGTTCTATTAATTTAACCATTGTTCCTAAAATACCCTTCATGGATCTCCATCCATCTCGGCATATTACTCTGGCCAGAGATTCACTGAACAAGGTAATTATAGAATCATGTGAGATAACTTCCCTTGTTAAATCTGGGATGGTGAGTCCTTTGTCAATCACTCAACTATCTTCAAGTAGGTCATGATATACCCAATCTCCTAACTATGTTCACTCCCAGTTGGAAGTAATCAGTTATGGAGTCAAAGTATACCACTTGCTACTTAAGATAAGTTTGGTGATCTCAAGTCTAAGGATACTTGTACAACTGCTATGAAGAGATTCCTCACTGACATAGATTTAATATCCATATGAGGATTCTCTTTGCAGGTCCCCAATGAACTTGTTCCTCTAACAAACATCCACATGTTAGCTTTGATTATCATCCATAATCACAATTATGAGAACCATTGCTTGAACCATTCAAGAAGCATAACATGTGCTAGTCTGTCCGAATTAACAATGTCCTATCTTGTTAATTCTATGACTAGGGATATTTAGATATTAACATATTTGCATGCAATAGACATCTCACATCATGAACACCTTCATGATTGCCTTTGCACTGTGTTTATAATATCTAGGACTTCATTTATTAATTTAAGATTTACAAACTCATGTATTCAAACACAGCATTAATAAATGAATGATGCCTTTTATTAAGAATATAAATTTCATACATATGAAAAACATCCCTATTACATGGGCTCTAGGGCATACTCTCTAACACTAGCCTCATCCAAAGTGCTTTCCTCGGCCGCTTATTGTGGAATAGAGGTTCTTGCAAGATCCTTCCAATAAGAACGTGAAAGCGAGGGAATAAATTGAAAAGAATTATTAACCACTTCACCCAGAACAAAAAAGATGTTTAGAAAAATATAAACATGGAAGGACACTATCATATGTATGCAAATCTATGTCAAGACTCCTAGCAATAGCAGCTATGACATGTCCATGTGTGAGAGGAGACTCCGGACGACCAACACAATTCATTAATTGATTAAAAATCCAAAAAGACCAAAAAACAGACTTGCGATTATGCACACACCACATCAAAAATATCTCACGATGAGAGACTCGATTAAATTCAGGCTTGTTAAAGACAATATAAGCTAAAATCTTATGCAAAATCCAATACTTCAAATATGTTATGAACATAGACTTAGCCTCCCTAGCCCTAAATGGTGTGTTCAATCCAGTCAGAAAATTCCAAAAGGCATTAGGGTTATACACCTTAGGAGGATCACAAAACCCAGTTTGCTTAAAGCCAAAAATGCAATGCATCATAAAATATGTGAGTGTATAATCAATACCATTTAAGAGAAAGTCTATTAGCCTAGAATTTTCAGCATTTTCCTTTAAATTAGTATAGAATTTTATGACTAAATCATTATAAAAATGCTCATGCGTATTAACAAAACGCAGTAAACCACATTGAGATAGCATATCATTCACAGGCTCAAGCATACCTATTTGTTCAAGGAGAGAGTCGGAAAAATACTTACATTGCGATATTGCCCTATCCTTGAGAGCAAGGAAATGATTACATTAATGGATAGATGAAATGGGGAATGGTGCACCAAAATGAGTTTGTAAACTTTCTGGTTGTGCTTCATCTCCCCCTTGCTGGCTTCTTAAAGAAGATGGGTTCTTTGTTCTCACCAATGATGGAAAATAAGAGAAAGACAAAGAGAAGATATGTAGTAAAGAAGAAGATGATGAAGAGAAAGCCACACACAGATGAGGAGTAGAGAAGAAGACCATGTAAAAGAAAGGAAATGAAAGACAAAAATAACAGCAAATGAGTGCATGCTAGAAGAAATAAAAGATGCAAAAAGGAGAAGGAAAAGAAGAAGAAGACACTCACATGCAACATTGAAATAGAAGATGAGTAGTAAAGAAGAAGCAGAAGATGTAGAGAAAGAAGAGAAAAGAGGGACTAAGGCACGAGTGAAATGAAATCTGTGAAAGAAAAGAACAGAAAAGTAACTGCTATATTTATAGAGAAATGAGGGAAAGGCTGAAATGGCAAGTTGGTTCACAAACCCTAGGTTTAAGTAGAACAGTTCCCTCTCCCTATAATTTAAACTAATTGATGGCAGTTAACAAAGATTGAAAGGCGCAAGGAAGGATTAAGTACCCTAATAAAAAAATAAAGAAAGAAAGAAATATAAATTAAGTAAGAAAAAGAGTTAAAATGCACTACTCGATAAATAGGGCAATAGTGAATCACGAGTTGAATGCAACTTCACTACTTGTGAAATATATAATTTAGGCATATGTTTACATGTTCACGATTCGGACAAAACTTCACGACTCGTGAAAAATTGGATTATTCGACAGATGTAAAAAGGTTCACAAGTCGAACCAATATTTATGACTCGTGAAGAATTCCTTTCTATGTTACTCGTGAAACTCTTCATGAATCGATAATTTTATGCACGACTCGGTAACATGTTCACGACTCGTGAAGCTTTTCCTTCTGGTGCACTCATGAACTGCTTCACGAGTCGAACAGGACACGTAAAAGCTTCCCTTTCCTGCAAATTTCTGTAAATCATACCAACCTTGATCCAAAATTAAAAATTACAAAAGAAAATAAGCAAAAAAATAAAGAATACTTAAAACATAACAAAAAACAAACAATAAAACAAATAAAATCCAAACTAAGGGAGCTAATCCTAAACAAAATATTAATGTACAAGAGAGGAACTTAATAAAGAAACTATTTGAGTTGGAACTAATGCATCACTAATGAAATAAGGCTTCAATCTATGCCCATTAACCTTAAAAACTTCCACTTTGTCATTAGCAATATCAACAGCACCATAAGGAAAAACTTGAACTACTTTTAAAGGGCCCGACCATCTTGACTTTAATTTATCGGGAAATAGTTTCAACCTTGAATTGTATAATAAAACTAAGTCACCAACCTTAAATTCTTTCTTTAATACATGCTTATCATGCCATGATTTAATTATCTCTTTATATAGCTTAGCATTTTCATAAGCATTCATACGAAGCTCCTCAAGTTCTTGCAATTAAAGCAATCTTCTCCTACCAACTTGTTGCATATCAAAGTTTAAGACCCTAGTTGCCCAATAGGCTTTATGTTCAATTTCAACGGGCAAATGGCAAGATTTACCATAAACCAATTGATAAGGAGTAAGGCCTATGCGAGTCTTAAAAGCTGTTCTATATGCCCAAAGAGCATCATCTAGCTTAATTGCCCAATCTTTTCTTGATCTAGAGACTGTTTCCTCCAATATCCACTTAAGCTCTCTATTACTAATTTCAACATGTCCACTAATTTGAGGGTGATAAGGTGTAGCAATTTTATGGGTCACATTATACTTCTTCAATAATTGCTCTATAACCTTGTTACAAAAATGAGACCCACCATCACTAATAATTGCCCTAGGTGTTCCAAATCTAAGGAATATAACTTTCTTAAGCATCTTCTTGACCACCTTAGCATCATTAGTAATGGTTGGAATTGCTTCCATCCATTTAGATACATAATCAACCATAACCAATATATATATATTCCCTAAAGAACTAGGAAATGGTCCCATAAAGTCCATACCCCCAAACAATAAACAATTCAACTTCTAAAATACCATTTAAAGGCATTTCATTCCTCTTAGGAAACTTTCCTATTCTTTGGCACTTATCACAACTAAGCACAAAGTCTTTGACATCCTTAAACAATGTAGGCCACCAAAATCCAGCTTGCAATACCTTGGAAGCTGTCTTAGAAACCCCAAAGTGACTGCGTACAGCATAGGAATGACAATGAGCTATCACATCACTAACTTCCTCATGAGAAATACACCTCCTAATCAGTCCATCAGCACATCTCCTATATAACAAGGGCTCTTCCTAATAGTAAAACTTTACATCATGTAGGAATTTCTTCCTTTGCCTATAATCAATACCATAGGGAAGCACACCACTTACTAAATAGTTTGCTATACCTGCAAACCATGGAACTTCCTTTGAAACTACACTAAAAAGATGTTCCCCATGAAAAGTTTCATCAATATGCACCCCATCATCATTATCTTTCAAAACACCTTGGGTTAGCCTAGATAAATGATCAGCAACTAAGTTCTCTTTCCCCTTCTTATCCCGTATTTTCCAATCAAACTCTTGTAACATTAAAATCCATCTTAACAATCTAGGCTTAGCATCCTTTTTAGTCAAGAAGTACTTAAGGCCAGCATGATCAGAATAAATAATGACTTTTTACCCTACAAGATAAGCCCTAAATTTATCAAATGCATATACAATGGCCAAGAGTTCTTTTTCAGTTGTGGAGTAATTAATTTGGGCATCATCCAGTAGCTTACTAGCATAATAAATTACAAAAGGCTTCCCATCAATTCTTTGTCCTAAAATAGCCCCAACCACATAATTACTAGAATCACACATTAATTTAAATGGTTTTTCTCAATTAGGTGGTTGCAACACCAGTGAAGTGACAAGGGCATGTTTAAGGGTTTCAAAGGAATTAAGACATGCCTCATCAAAATTAAAATCAACATCCTTACCTAGTAATGTGCACAAAGGTTTAGCTATCTTAGAAAAATCTTTTATGAACTTTCTATAAAATCCAGCATGACCTAGAAAGCTTCTAACATCTCTAACATTTTTAGGAGGAGGCAAATTAGCAATAATTTCAATTTTAGCTCTATCAACTTCAATCCCCTTATTAGAGACTAAATGTCCTAAGACAATACCCTCTTGTGCCATGAAATGGCACTTCTCCCAATTTAAGACCAACCCATGCTCTATACATCTAACAAGCACCTTAGAAAGATTAGATAAACAATTCTCATAGGTAGTACCATATACACTAAAGTCATCCATGAAAACTTCGAGACATTAATCAATAAGATCGCTAAAAATGGAAAACATGCATATTTGAAAAGTGGTTAGTGCATTACACAAAACTAAAGGCATCAGCCTAAATGCAAAAGTTCCATATGGACATGTAAAAGTTGTCTTAGATTGATCATGTGGATGTACAGGTATTTGATAAAAATAACTTAGACCATCTAAGTTACAAAAATAAGAAAAATTAGCTAATATTTCTATGACTTGGTCAATAAAAGGAAAAGGGAAATGGTCCACACATATACGCCAACCCGTGATAGTCCTAGTAGGAATTAAATCATTATTATCATTACAAATTACAGTTACGCCACCCTATTTATGGATAACTTGAATAAGACTCACCCACTTACTATAACTTATGGAATAAATTATGCCATTGTCAAGCAATTTAATTATTTCTTTCCTCACTACCTCCTTAAGAGTTGGATTAAGTCTTCTTTGACCTTCAATGGAAATTTTAGAATCCTCTTCTAACAAGGTCCTATGCATGCAAGCCTTAGGTACAATTCCTTTTAAATCACTTAAAGAATATCCAATGGCATTTCTATGAGCAAGCAAAATATCACGTAATGCACTCACATTATGCTTATCAATTAAAGAATTAACAATGAAAGGTAAATGAAATTTGGAATCCAAATATTCATACCTTAAGCTTGTTGGTAATGGCTTGAGTTCAAATTGAACTTCCTCCTTAGATGTCTTCGATGGAACATCCTCATCCTTTCTCAAAGACTCAAACTTTCAGAATCCTCGATGAAAAGGATAAGAGGCAACTTGTAAAACCTCATCTCAACTTTCATTTAAATCATAAGGTGCAATTGGGCTTCGACTAACACATTCATTAAAAACACTATTAATGCACTCATCAATAACATCATAGGCATCAATTCTATTCACCACTTCTATTGGTGAAGACTTAACCATCCCAATCACATTAAATTCAATTTTTTCACCATTAACTTCAAGAGATATTTTACTATTTTTCATATCAAAAATAGCCCCAACAGTAATTAAGAATAGCCTACCAAATAAAATAGGAATTTCAGGATCTTCATCCATATCTAGCACAACAAAATCAACAAGAATTACAAATTTACCTACTTTGGTAGAAACATTTTCAAGTATGCCTATAGGGTGTGCAATAGACTTATTTGCCATAGATAAACACATATTAGTAGGCTTTAATTCACCTAAATCAAGCTTTTTATAAATAGAGTAAGGCATACAACTAACACTTGCACCCATGTCATATAAAGCCTTATTAAAATGAGTTCCACCTATAACACAAGGAACCGTAAAACAACCCGGATCCTTTAGCTTAGGTGGATACTTAGAATACATGGCCTTAGACTCTTCTACAAAAGAAACATATCCATGTTCTTCAAGTTTACCCTTGTGACTTATAATTTCCTTTAAAAATTTGGCGCATGAAGGCATATCCTTAATTGCATCCACAAAAGGTATAGTTATAGCGAGTTCCTTCAAATAATTCAAAAACTTTCCAAATTGTTTATCAAGATTCCTCCTAATAAGTCTTTGAGGGAATGGTAAAACATTTAAATTAACTTTAGGTTCATCTTCCCTAGGTGAAGTCATCTTTTCCTTAGACTCATTAGGCTCCTTCGTTACATCATCATTTTGATTATAATTTAAAGCATGCTCATTATCCACAACAAGATCATCATCACGCCTAATGTTACTTTCAATCTTTTTCCCACTCCTTAACATAATAGATTGAACCGATTTATGAGGCAAAAATTCAGGTTGACATGGGAGTTTGCCTAATGGTTTAACACTATAAGTGGCTTGTTGAGCCAATTCGGTTTCAAGAATCTTATTGTGGGTAACAAGTTGGTCAATCTTGGTATTTATTTGCTTAAATTGTTCTTCATTTTGCTTGTTAATGGTCATTTGATGGCTAACAAATTGGTCCATCAAAGTCTCAAGATAGGATTCAGGTTGTTGGGGGTTTAAAGGTGGTTTATTTGGAAAAGCTAAAGGGTTAGGAAATTTAGTCATAGGATTACTATTATTTGGAGGGTTCAATTGGGCATTTGGGTTAGCCCAAGAAAAACCCGAATGATTCCTCCATTGAGGATTATAATAGTTAGAATTTTGACCCATCCTTTGGTTATAATTTCCTTGAATAAAACTTACATCTTCACTAGACCCCTTACTACAATTAGCATACATATGAGGTCCACCACATTTTTCACATACTTGACTCACATTTTCAATGTTAGAGTGAGAATTACTTACCAACTTAGTCAAGGCTTCAACTTTAGCCATTAAGAGATTAATTGAATCCAATTCCAAAAATCCGTTGGCCATCACCACAGTGGGTTCTTCTCCCATGTAGCCTTGTGAGGCTAATTCCTCCAAAAAAATTTTAGCTTCCTTGGCAGTTTTTTCCAACCATTTTTCACCTGAAGCAGCATTAACAATATTTCTATTTTCCTCCATTAGTCCATTATAAAAAGATTTGAGGAATCATCCAATCCGGCAAGCCATGGTGAGGACATTGCCGTTGGAGTTCCTTAAATCTTTCCCAAGATGTATATATAGTTTCATTAGGCAATTGTTTAAAAGTAGAAATTTGATTTCTAAATTTTGCAGTTTTATGTGGTGGAAAATACTTATGAAGAAAAGCTCGTTTTAGTTGATCCCAAGTTGTGATTGTCTCACTAGGTATACTAGCAAGCCAAATTTATGCTTTTTCTTCTAACGAAAATGGAAATAACCTAAGTCTAATGACATCATTACTCACTCCATTAATTTTAAATGTAGCACCACATTAAGAAAAGCAAGGAGATGAGCATAAGGATCCTCCCCTTGCAAACCTCCAAATTGATTATTTTGTACCATTTGAATGACTGCCGGTTTGATCTCAAAGTTGTTGTTAGCAATAGCTGGTGCCATTATCCCTCTAAAACTCTCTGAAATATTGAGCATGGCAAAATCACCGAGCGTTCTCCTTTCTTCTCCCACCATAATTAGAATATTATGACCTTCCTCTAACTTGGCACTTTGTTCTTCTTCTAATTGCAATCTAAGTTCCTCTTGTTGCTTCCTTCTAAGTTCCCTGCACAAAAATCACAAATACTTATAGTCTAAGATCATTACAAAAAAACTATAATACTTTTATGAAGAATAAAATAAAACACAATATAAAAATTCATACATCTAAATTACTAATTTATAACATACAATCCTAAAGCATCTACTCTTTTGTATCAATCAATAAAAATTCATTTAAACTGTTCCCCGGCAACGACGCCAAAATTTAATGGGGATTTAATTGAATCCTTAGTCTCACTAGACTGCGTATAGAGTGAGTAAGGTGTCGTTCCAAAGGGAAGGGAGTAATTTTGTATTAGAATAACAAGATGTAGATGAATAGGTAACCAAATATGTAAGAATCATGCATTTAAACTAAAGACTAAACTATTTTAAATATATTAAGTTAATTTTGGACAATAGATGACTTAAATGATATTTTGAGCATATATATTAATTAAGAGAAATAATTTCTTTTAAGAACCAATAAAACAATTGCATGAATGATATGATTGGAGAATTTAGCGTAATTTCATTAAAGCAATTCTCATTGTCATTAAAGATGCATTTATTTAAAGTCTATAAGCATTCTCATGACATTATAGAGATAAATAAGAATTATGAAGTTCTATGCTAATTCTTTAACCCCTTAAAGTGAATTCCTTAACTCTAAGTGAATTCAATGCTTCAAGTAAATTTATTTGTCTTTCCATCAAAGAATTTCAATTCTCATTGCGAATAAATTGACTAACATGCAAATTATGGTTATCAAGCATGAAAAGCAATTCAATGCACCCAAATAAATTTAAATCATACTTCATACATAAAGAAAATAAACATGTCTAAAACAAATTATATTGCATAGTTATAATTTACAAAAGAACCTAGCTAAATACATAATTGAAATGAAAATGAATAAGAGAAAGAAAACATCATAACTCCCTCAAGGTTTGCTTTTTAATAAAGCCTTCTAAGATATCTCTTATTTCTTTGGCTTTGCTCTTTTGTCATCATCCACAAAATAAGTAAAAAGAGTTGTCCGAAAACTAACTAAAATGTTCTTAAGAAAAATTAATAAATTTCTTCTCTTTTTTTGATCCCAACTTCAAAGCTTTACTCCCATATTTATAGAGATTAACTCTACAAACATGTCCCTTCCGAGTAGTTATCAATTGTGAAAAGTTGCCCTAAAAAGTCTTGATGCTTGGCTAAAAAATCATGTGCACAAAGATGGCATTATTCGAGAACAGGCGTAATGTTCGACTAGTGTACAACTTCACGAGTCGTGAACTTCATCAATCTATCCTCACTCGTGATCTGCTTTTAACTCGTGAATGCATTCCTCCTTGCCTGTCGACTCGTGAATAGATTCACGACTCATGAGCCTGTCGCCTCTGTGTCACTTGAGGGCACCTTCATGCCTCGTGCCATTATGTCCGAATCGTGAACTGCTTCATCCGAATCCTACATGAATATATGCATGTATAGGGTGTATGATATAAGTACAAGCATGATATTTTAAATGAATATGATGCTGCAGCATATGAATCAAGAAAATGAAAACATGTCATGATATATATATATATATATATATACACATACAGTATTATCTTACATGATTAGTTTTAATGTTTGAAAGATGTTTTAGAGTAATGATTCAAAGAATATGTTAAAGTGAAATGTATAAAATGTTTATGAATTTTGCATATATGTTATGTATTAGAGAAGATATATATTTATATGATTATGTACGGGTATAAATGGCATTATATAAGTATAGTCTTGACATACATAATAGTTACATGATTGAATAAGATTACAAATATAAAGTAGTAATACCCAACAATGAGTATATGTACAGGTTTACAGAAAGTTATTCCTGAACATGTGTATGAGTACATTGTTCATAGTTACTAAGAGCATACATGTGCATATAAAAATATGAATGAATAAATAAAAGATAAAGTAAATAGATTTTTACTGCCTGCGTTAAGTCTAGGAAGTTGATAGATAGGCATACCTATAAGAGTACCTTGCTGCTGTTTCTGAATAGTTTTGAACTATTTAGGTGTAATTGAAATTAAAATTTAGAGTCACCCTGTTTAGGTTTAAAAGTTAAAGTTGATTTAAACAACCCTGATTGGGTTGCAGCCGACCCCGCTTGGGTCCGCTTAACGCGTCCATGTTATTTGATTGACCCCATTTGGGTCCATGTTATTTGATTGACCCCGTTTGGGTCCATCGATTTATCATAAAGTTTTATCCTTACAAGGGATTATCGTTTAATACCTCTGGGTATCTTATTTGCACCTTCGGCTACCACCGTTATAATCAATAGTTTTGTACCTTCGAATACTACCGTATAACCCGATATCCACCTGTAAGGCCCCTAACATGACCCTAATCTAATTTACATATTTGAATGGGATTTTTATTTGATTAAGCTTAAATTAAATAAGGAATTTGTATAAGTATGGGTCAAGAGGGGGTAAATTATCATGTTATTATGTTATTTGCATGAAAATAAAATTTTAAAGCATGGTTTAATGTTAATTAAGGGTGCAATTGAAGTAAAAAAATATTAATTTGCGGTAAATGTATTGTTTTGGAAACTCAAGGGTCAAATGTGGATAGAAATGTATGTTTAAAGGTCAATTTGAGAGAAGGAATGAATTGCAAGGTAAATGTAAGACATGCAATTTTTCAAGGGACTAAATAGGGGATTTTCTTTATTGGTATAAAAGGCTTGAGTTAGTGGAGATGGAGGTGGCATGTAGTTGAGAGCTGATCGGCATTTGAGGGAGAGAAAATAAGAAAATCTTCATTTCTTCTTTCTCTCATTCCCATTGATTCATCTCAAGCAATTAGATGATAATTTTAGTTGGTTAATCAAGAGTATAATGTATTAAACTTAAGGTAATTAAACTATTAATTGAACCCTTCATCATCTTCTTCTTCTTCTTTTCATTTTGATTGAGGAGAACGTTAACTGTGTGCTAGAACTTGAATGTCAATGATTTTTGTGAAGGAGAAGAGGAAGGAAGGAAGAGCAAAGGAAAGGGTATTGCTAGAGGTTGAAGACATTGGGTTTTTCAGCCAAGGTATGAGAATTTAGGCTGTTCATATTGCATGCGGAATTGATTGCTGGAATTGGGTATGATTTACATAATTTAAAGTTATGCTTTGCTAGATTTTAATGATGTGAGGTTGAAGAACAAATTGTGTCCTTGTCGAGTCTTGAAAATCTTCACGAGTTGTGAACTATTGTCCGACTCGTGAAGCTCTTCACGAGTCATGCATCTTCTTCCTCTGGGAATGTTGGGTTCACTCGTGAAGATCTTCACGAGTCGTGAATATTAGTCTAACTCATGAAACTCTTCATGAGTCATGAAGTGTAGCTTTTCTTCTCCGCTCGTGTACCTCTTCATGAGACGTGAGTATTGGCCTTATTAGCTTCACTCGTGAATCTCTTCACGAGTCGAACATTTCGTCACGACTTAATGGCCTGCCTAGATTGTTTTCCTCATAAGTTGAGTTATAGAGCAAAAAATTGAATGATTCTTTTTGCATTGGAAAATAGACTTCTATACCTATATTTCATGTGGAGGAACCTAGACTTAAATTTTCCTTTAATTACATGGAACTTAGGATTGAATCCGGACTAGTTCCCTAGACTGCACACAAAAATAGAATTTACAATAATGGGCATATCTTTTTGTAGAGATGTTACAAAATGAAATTATGGAAAAATTAGAGACATGAAAGTCTAAATTTGATGAAGAAATGTTGGTTTAAATCCTTCTAAATTTTACATTATAAATTGTTCTAAATGACAGTCCACACAATTTGGTTTTAAAATAGCCTATAGTATTTTTCAAATAACTCAAGCTATAGGTCAGATATGGAGATGAATTTTGATGCTCTGGAAACTAGACATATAGGGGGATAAAATTGTGGAAGATCATCTTGACTAGAAATGACTTTTCCCTTTCCAAATATGGCTCACAAGTTGAGTCTGGAATGGTGGCCTATACAGATTGTTGCTGCACTTGACTTTATGATTACTAATTAAATTGAGACAAATAGTTGTTTTTATGATAGTAAAATAAGTTGGACAGGGCATATAATATGACTATCAATGAAAAATTTATATGCATACATGTACATTTGTTGTGTATATGAATAAAGATTAGTGATGAAATATCTAACCTATACATGTAATTAGACTTGTACATGATTGTGATATGCCTAATTGATGTGTACATATGTAATCCTTTGACATGAAAGTGCACATGATCTGAATGATGATAAATGCATATATATTATATTGGTAAACATGCTTATAGAAATAAGCCTACTATATGCGAATGTACCTACAGGTATGTACATTTACGATGATGTACATGAGTGTATGAGCATGTAATTGCCCTATGATATAAAAGATGTTGTAGCATGACTATGAACATGTGAGATGCTAGAACATGATCAAGTATATGATATGATGATTATATGTCATTCCTATATGTCATGATGAAAACTCATAGTCACACGAAATGGATGAGCTAATTGTGTAACTTGGCTTATGAAAGGTTCATATATCTGTTTATGCACCAGAGAACTTATAGTTTTACAAGACTCTATATATGTACAAATAGTATACTATGAATACATTCTTAATATGTGAATTGAACATGAATATAGTTCTACCTGTGATAAAGTTTTAGATGTGGATAGATAGGCACCTATAGGGAAATTGAAGCTGCCATAGTTTGGCCCAATTGGGTCTATAGTATGTATGATCCCATTTGGATCATGAACAACCCCATTTGGGTTGATAGGTGACCCCGTTTGGGTCTGCTTGACCGGTCCACAGTATATTTTGGCCCCGTTTGGGTCTATAGATCTAATATCTTCGAATATCCTTCATTTTGATACCGATGTGTATCCATAGTTCCCGTTATCCACTGATAAAGCTAAGGTAGGCTAACTTTATTCATAGTACTGATCAAAATTAAACAGTCAAATTTATTTGACTAAAGATTGATATTGTGGATTATATTGTTGGTTTGCCCACAGAAATTATGTTGCATTTGAATATGTTCACATGGGAAATTGTTGTCTAAATGAATTATGAATATGAGAATATTTGTTACTCTTTTGGGTACAATGTTTAGGAACATAAGGATATGTTTTATGCTTTAAAGTATTTGTTATTAATGACATGATATGTTGTACATGTTATTTATATTACACATTATATGTATATTTTGATGACCGTTGTGAGTGGTCATCCGTCTATAGATATTCCCCATTAAGCTTTATAGCTTAGCACGGGTTATTTATCCGTGTAGGTACTGTTAACAAGAATTTTGCTCAAGGACAATCTCTGCATCAGGAAGTGCCAACTACCGACTATTAATCTTGATGTAGGATGTTTTTGTATTAGTATTATCATATGTTTTTCTTTATGGCCAGTTATGTTATAAAAGGTGTATAATCGATGTGGAGTATTGTAACTCACTAGTTGTAAAGCTAAGAAGAGAATGTGTGCATGTGATATACATAAAGTAATATTCATATAGTATAGTATGCATGATACTAATTATGAAATGCAATATAGGAATAAACTTGTAGCCATAAGTATATGAAACTGTACGACATGATTAAGGGTAAAATGATAGTGAAACAAATATATTGTATAAGCATGATTAATAGTAATTAAATTATCACTTAATAGGGTTTTGCATAAAGGGTGATATACGACCTCTTTAGAATAGTGCAGGCTTTATTGCCAATGGTTAAGAAAAAGTTTAATAAGGCATGCAAATTCTTAATTAACTTTATACCATTCTCCATATGAAATTCCTTTTGTTGCACATAAAACTCACATCTAGAAGAATGCCCAATAGTATATGTATCTATATTGCTAGTATCATAAATACATGCTAATTGTTAAATGCTGAATTTGCATTATATTAATACTTTGATTAAATTGATCATATATATATATATATATATATATATATATATATATCTTATTTTGATATGTATGCCAATACATGATTAATGAAGGAATTTTTATTAAGTTCAAGAGTATTATAATATCTAATAGGCGCAACAATTTTATAAGTGCATAAGCATATTGTATATTAAAGATTATAAAGGTTAGAGAGTAACAACCATTGTTTAAAAATATTTTTCTTATGATTATATATGTGTTCAAATTATTGCATGTACACATTCTTTAACGTGTATTTGCTATTTATGGTAATGATATATAAGTGTTATGTTTAGTTGATAGGCTTATTTTTATGATACATCTAATATGTTATAACATGAATAACTTATGGAATATAAAGTAAGCCTATATTAATATAATAATCTAATGGTAATTGCAAGTGTTGTTTTGTTATATAATTCTAATGTGTGTATATATCTAAGACATACATGAATAGATATAAGATAATTTCTACGTCTATGAAGATTGTTTATGAAATTAAAAATAGATAACTATACTTTCATGATTAAGCATTGATTAATAAAATAGGAATTTTATCAATGGTTGAACTTAAGTCTAAAGGATGTTGGAACTTGTGTGATTATATTTGGTGAAGGAAATGTCAGTGCAAATTTGACCATTGAACTTTATGATTTCTATAAGTGAATGTAAATGTTTAATTTCTTTAATTTCTTGAAATAAATCATTGTTATATTTGAGGCATGTTGTGTGCTTGTTGACGATCACTATGAGTGGTCGTTTATCATGATTTAGTTCCCCACTAAGCTTTATAGCTTAGCATTGGTGTTTCATCCATGTAGGTTGCAAGGCTAGGACTTTCTCGCAAGACTGATATCTGTAGCAGGTTGGCCAACACAAGTCTTTGAAGATTATAAAGTATATAGTCATTTTTTTGTTTTCTTTTTGTATTTTAAGGGTTTTATGTTATGTTGGAAATCTTGTAAAAGTACAGCTATTTTGTAAGATGTTAATCGGTTGTTAAATTCTGTAAAGAGACTCTAATGTATATTTTAAAGTCTTATTAGTTTAGCACTCTTATGGATTAAGTATGAATATCAGTTCTTTATATAGTAGGTATATGTTTATGTTGCATAGTAAAACATGTGTAATGAGATGGATAAAGTGATATGTATAGATTATAGATAAGGGTGCTACAATCTTCTTCAATCCGTAACCAGGGAGAGAGTGAGAGATAAAGAGAGAGAGAGATCTCTTCTATGCCCTTATCCCGATCTCGTCCTTCCCCAGGAAGTATTAAAAGTGTGAGTGGGGTAAATATCCTCCTCAGGAAATTCCAAGATTGCCCTTATATATTTTTGTAACCCTCAAAACTTATTTTCTTAACATTTAACCAGAAACTTCTTAATTAATTCAATTATATCCTTTCTTAATATTTTAACTACACTCTAATACATATGTGCATAATTACCAATATACCCTTTATATGACTTAACTTTAATAATGCTAAATAATCTAATTTTGCCTTATTAAACTGTAATCCTCTTTAATTTTCCATATTCCGATTAGGATCATAATTGGGTCATTACAAATCCAGCAAGCCATGGTGAGGACATTGCCTTTAGAGTTTCTTAAATCTTTCCCAAGATGAATAAATAGTTTCATTTGCCAATTGCTTAAAGGTAGTTATTTGATTTCTAAATGTTGTTGTTTTATGGGGTTGAAAATTTTATGAAGAAAAGCTTGTTTAAGCTGATCCCAAGTTGTGATTGTAACACCCTATACTCGGTCTGGTAAACAAATCGAATATGGATGTCACAAATCGGTCTTTGCTCTGAATATCACTAAACCAAGATAATTAATGCTTAAATTATCAATTTCTCATTTCTTATTCTAATTTCTTTTCTAAAAGTTTTGGCAGAACCTCCCCTAAATATTCACAGCCTCCTGTAAATAAAATACAAAACAACACTTCACCAATTCAATCATCCAGATCCACAGCCTCAATCAAACTCCTACACAAAATTTTTCGATCCTCAATAATAATTAAGTTGATCTCTCTGCCACTATATTACTAGTTCAAAAAATCAAATATTTTGTTCTCAATAATATTTACAGAAAATATTATCACATGTCTAAGCTAATATCACAACATTGAATTTCAACTAAATAATCACAAATCTATACTTAAATTATACAATTTAATACCTGTGTACATGCCAAAGTTTCAAATTACAAAAATAACATTAGTAATTTGATCTTTATTCTTGATCACCACCTTTCTAGCTATAACAACAAATAAAGGTTACCTTCCTTTGTGTTGAAAAGACTGAATGTCAAATCAACCTGCGCGCGGAAAAGAAAAACCACGCATTAAGCTAAAAGCTTAGTGGTGACTACCAATTTTACTTCACAACAAATGTTATATAAAATAATGTATTTAAAATTTCCAAACATACTTACCAATTCGATAGATAACCATCAAGCAATTAGGAGTATAAAATTTTGTTTAAAATTTCATACTCAACAAGCTATTTATTAACTCTATTTACTTTATCTAATTTATAATCATTAAAGCACAATTATTATCTCAGTCCAAATGGTATTTTATTATAATTCATATAATCCAAAAGTTTTAGTATCTCATTAAATTTTCGTATGCTACATTCACATATTTGTTACATTTTATATATCAATAGGTATTTTCGTAATTTACTCTAACATTTATACTATACTAGTCACTTCTTAACATAAGAAGTTGATAATTATAGTTATATTCGGCATTGTTACTCAATCTATGTCTGATGATACTTTACTAAGTTAATTTATTTCACTTTTCATATTATTTAACCTTTACTCATATTTATAACATTTTTAATATTGTGATTATCCTTTTTACTCCATTTACATAAGTAATGTAAGTTTTCGCCCCTAGTTATCAACAGTTGGACACCATGAACTGGATAAGTGGATAAGCAAATCCAGACAATAGGAATATCCATACCACAGAGGGGGTATGCGACTATTCTCGATGTATCTACAATGAGCAGGCTAACAGAATATTTCAAATTTTCCAGAATAGTAACAGAAAATTCCAATATAGAAATAGAACACTGCGGGGTAAATGCCCCTATGGCTATCCATGCTATCCTAGAGTCCTAGTTACCCACTAAATACTAAGGGCATTAAAATATTTCGGTATCCTTATATTTTATATAAATTATCATTCTTAACACAATATATATTAATTACATTATGCCGCATACTATTCTTATATAAGCTTGATACTTAATAACTTTTCGTACATATAAGACAGATCACATCACTTAAACACTCCGGTAAGTCATTATCATCCATATAATAAATTGTTGTCCCAATACTTATTTAAGGTACTCATATGCTAATCATATGTTTGTTCAACCATTTAAGATTTACAATTAGCATAAATTATTAAAATAATTTGAAGGTCAATACCCATAATATACACAACTTATATATCATGAATGACAGATATTGCATACATTATAATAGTCATAAGTCGAATCATAATAATGTTCAACCAAAAATATTTAAATATGCCTTTTCAAAACAAACATAACCATTGTAGATAGTTGTCTTAAATCTCAATTATATATATTTCTATCCCTGCAAATTCACTCAACTTACATCTTATATATTTTGCACATCCTCTATGTAATACTTCTATTTATTAAAGTAATCCAAATGTTTTTATTTATAAAACAGACTGAAATAGTAATATATATATATATATTCCAGAAGAATTACATTCTTATAATCCAAATGTTTAAGTTCTTTCAACCACATAATTTACATATTTAGTACAAATTAATCTGCCAAAATAAAGTTTAACTATGTAAACCTTATAATTTATTAGCTGAAGGAAGTTTAAATAAATTATTTCTTTAAACTAAAATACATGAGTAAATAGTTATCACACCCATTAATCTAGTATAGCTTCTTATTTAATCTAATTTTATCAATAATACTAATTGGCCAAGTAGGTTAGGCATATGGAAATTTTAATTTATGATTGGATGCAACTAACTTAATATTGCAAGGGAGTTTCTAATTGAAATAAATCTATTTTATTTATTATGAGGTCTATTACTTATGTTATATATATATATGCTCATAACACCGTTTAATTTACCTTCTAAGTTTTATTTATATATATATATATAACTCCATTTATCAAAGTACAATTCAATTTAAATTTTCCTAGTCCAAATGGCCAAAACTCCAACTTGAATTATCAACTTCTTCTTCCTCCAATATGTGCGCTGCAGGCGACTGAAACAAAGCATAGGGTGTCAAAAGGAGCACCTCACCCCTGGGAGCTAGTCAGTGGTGTTCGTGATACCATCCACCATCGTGGATGGCCAAGAAAAAGGGAGAAGCATTTGGTATGGGGAAGGGGAAATGAGGAAGAAGGCGGTGATGCTGATGGCACACCAACAATGGGGAAAGGAAGGCGGTCGGTGGTAACTGGCAACAGGAAAAAGATCTTCGATGACCTACCCCACTGACTGATTGCTGGTGGTCGTCTGTCTCTGCCCTTCCATTCATTCCCGATGCCACTCTCTCACCCCCTGCCTTTTTTTTCTTTCTTTTTATTTCTTATTTCTTTTTGTAACTTGTGGCTCTAATAAGTCATCTAGAAAATTCTAGGGAATCAATCCCCTATATATTATTATTTTCATTATTATTATTATTATCCATAATACAAGTATTCATTTTGTTATATACTTATGTACTATTATTTCTTATTTATGATTATTAGTATAATTATTAGCTTGATAAATGTATTTTAATTAAAACATAAATAATTCAAATAGTAAACCCTTGATAAATATACTCCGGTTTCCCTAAATCAAAATGTTGTTCATGAATTAGAAAAATGTCTCTGCTTAACTCAAAATCGGGGCATTACAATTCTTTCCCCCTTGAGAAAATTTCGTCCTCGAAATTTATCTACTTGAAAACATAGCCACGAGTATTTCACATCTCTTAAACCACTAAATCAGCATACATTGCTACCAGCTGGGTATTACACAAGCTCACATTAACAAAGAAATTAAATTCATCAAAAGAGTTCATTAGTTGCTCTAATCTGTCATTTTTTAGTTGTTACACATGTGCAATGTCAATTAAATTCCTTATCCGGTTGGTTTGGTCCCACCAATACCTCAAAATATCATTGTTTACTTCTAATCTCAACCGACACTACATTCTTCAAATGGTTTCCAAATACGTGCAAAGCAACCCCCACACTACCAATTCCAAGGGAAAGTGAGAAAGCCAATATCTCTAGGAAAATAAATTCTTCAGAACTGATAGATGGTAGGTAATAGTACCAACTTGGAATGAGTTATCAGGTAATTCTTATCTATCAACTTCACTTATTTCATCTCTCTTTGTGTGGTTTCTAAAAGCCACCAAAAGCATTTCAGCTCCTTCAATTGGCAAAATTTTAATTCTGTCTACCCACACCAAATACCATTCTTGACATTCATCAAAACAAACTTCTGGTTTCTAAGAAATGATTCTTCTTTACAATCCTCAATAACTTTAGGAATCCTCTCATCCAATTTAACATTCTTAGTGTGAGATTGCAAATAATTTAATTGTATCTTTATATTCTATGAAAATCATTGTCACTTGTCATTGACAATGCTTCTTGTATAGTTTATGAAGATAGTGGAAGAATGGAAGACCTGCTATGAGTAAGAAAAATTATGTATACACAACTCTTTTCCCTTATTGTAAGAAAAAATATTTAGAATCAAGAAATTCTGGCTCCACATCATATAAGGATTGAGATTTAATAGTCCAACCCTTTAGGCAAAAAGGCTACATTGTTACGATCTCTGAATCAATAAGAACTTCTAATCCAATCAATGAATTCAGAAGATGTTACATTTCATCATTTCCAGTCAACTGCTTCCTGCAGATATATAGTGTTTCTGAAACTCCTATTTTTATGTTTAAGATAATCTTTTGACAATTGGAAATAACTATAATAATTCCTAACAGCATTCTCATGATTATTATCCTATATTCCTTTCGTAAGTACAGCCTTATATGGATCTCGATTTAACTATTAGTTATAAGTATTATCAGAATATCATTCTGATATTAATCATGTCGTTGTATTAGAGAAACTCTAATCACAAAATGAACCAAAGAACAATACTTCATTGCTTACTTCTATTCAAGCAAGTGAAATCTTATCTTTACATCACGCTTCATTGGAAATGGATTAATTCTTGAATCACACTTCTTTCCAGTATTTACTTTGGCATGTACACTGACTATTCCTTACTTCTTTAATATTCACTTACCCTGGTCAATTCTAATTCATACTATCCTTTCATCATCCCAATACCCTTTTCCTTATTCTATATACTCATTATATAATCTATTAGTCTTCTTTTGTCTACTCATCATATCTAATCCTAATCCATATTATTCCTCGCTTCAGTATACTCAACCACCTATCAATTTTCCTTCAATTAGGGCATATAAAAAAAATTTATGCGGTCATAGAAAATTAAATGATGCTAGTTCAATATATGCAAAATGTTGTATGAATGTATCATTATGCAGATGCATTTTTTTTATAAAATGCCAATGCAAGTTGCCCATACCCATGCAGAAATATTTAAATCATTGCCCCAAATATCAAGGTCATTGACAGGTAAACTACCACAACTTCTAACTTAACTAAATTCTATCATTCTAAGCCTAAAAATGCCTAAACCGATGCTCTAATACCATTAAATGTAACACCCTATGCCCGGTCTGGTAAACAAACTGAATATGGATGTCAAAAATTGGTTTTTGCTCCGAATATCACTAAACCAAGATAATTAATGATTAAATTATCAATTTGTCATTTCTTATTTTAGTTTTTTTTCTACAAATTTTGGTAGTACCTCCTTTAAATATCAATCATCCAGATCCACAGCCTTAATCAAACTCCTACACAAAATTTTCCCAGACTCCTTAATAATAATTAAGCTGATCTATCTGTCACTATATCACAAGTTCAAAACTCAAATATTTTGTTCTCAATAACATTTACACAAAATATTATCACATGTCTAAGCTAATATCACAGAATTGAATTTCAACTAAATACTCGCAAATCTATACTTAAATTATACAATTTAACACCTGAGTACATGCCAAAGTTTCAAATTACAAAAATAACATCAGTAATTTGATCTTTATTCTTGATCACCACCTTTCTAGCTGCAACAACCAATGAAGGTTACCTTCCTTTGTGTTGAGAAGATTGAATGTCAAATCAACCTACGTGCGAAAAAGAAAAACTACGTGCTAAGCTAAAAGCTTAGTGGTGACTACCAATTTTACTTCACAACAAATGTTATATAAAACAATGTATTTAAAATTTCCAAACATACTTACCAATTCAATAAATAACCATTAAGCAATTGGAATATCCATACCACAAGAATGTCCATACCACAAAGGGGGATAAGCGGATAAACCGGATAAGCAGATAAGCAAATCCAGACAATAGGAATGTCCATACCATAGAGAGGGTATGCAAATATTCTCGATGTATCTATAATGAGCCGACTAACAGAATATTTCAAATTTTCCTAAATAGTAATAGAAAATACCCATACAGAAATAGAACACTGCGAGGTAAGTACCCCTATGGCTAGCCATACTATCCTAGAGTCCTGGTTACCCACTGAATACTAAGGGCATTCAAATATTTCGGTATCCTTATATTTTATACAGATCATTGTTCTTAACAAAATATATATTAATTACATTATGCCGCATACCATTCTTATCGAAGCTTGATACTTAATAAATTTTCATACATATAAGTTATATCACATCACTTAAACACTCCTTTAAGTCATTATCATGCATATAATAAAATTGTTTTCCCAATACTTATTTAAGGTACTCATATGCTAATCATATGTTTGTTCAACCATTTAAGATTTACAGTTAGCATAAATTATTAAAATAAGTTCAAGGTCAATACCCATAATATACACAACTTATATATCATGAATGACAGAAATTGAATACCTTATAGTAGTCATGAGTTGAATTATAATAATGTTCAACCAAAAATATTTAAATATACCTTTACAAAACAAACTTAACCATTGTAGATAGTTGTCTTAAATCTCTCTCTCTATATATATATATATATACCTACAAATTCACTCAACTTACATATTATATATTTTGCACATCCTCTATGTAATACTTTTGTTTATTAAAGTAATGCAAATGTTTTTATTTATAAAATAGACTGAAATAGTAATATATATATATATTCCAGAAGAATTGCATTGTTATAATCCAAATGATTAAGTTCTTTCAACCACATAATTTACATATTTAGTACAAATTAATCCGCTAAAATAAAGTTTAACTATGTAAACCTTATAATTTATTAGTTTAAGGAAATTTAATTAAATTACTTCTTTGAACTAAAATACATGAGTAAATAGTTATCACACCCATGAATCTAGTATAGTTTCGTATTTAATATAATTTTATCAATAATACTAATTGGCCAAGTAGGTTAGCTATATGGAAATTTTAATTTATGATTGGATGCAACTAACTTAATATTGCAAGGGAGTTTCTAATTGAAATAAATCTCTTTTATTTATTATGAGGTCTATTACTTACGTTATATATATATGCTCATAACACCGTTTCATTTACCTTTTAAGTTTTATTTATAAATATAACTCCATTTACTTCAAAGTATAATTCCATTTAAATTTTCCCAGTTTAAATTTATTAACTAACCTAAAGAAAGTCTAAATTTATTTTAGACTAGACATCAAACATCCAAAATTTTTTATTTGTAACTCTTATTTCCCACCTAGATCATATTATTCTTCTAGTATAAATTTTGCTAGTTGACTAGTTTGCCTAATATAGTAAACCAGTTGTGGATAAGGGGCGTATTAGCAGATTTTAATATAAAGCAATCATTCAATCCATTATATTACCAAAAATTTTAACTCTGCAGGTTACTACTCTTAGCATTACCATTAAATCAAACACTTCAATTCATGAAACCATAATCGATGCTATTAGAGTTAACTGAATACAATTCCATATGCACAATTTCATTTTATTTGCTTACTTAAGCAAGGAACATAATTGTTATAACAATACGACTTACTTAGTTTACATTAATTCCATTAGACCATATATTTTAAATCAAAATCATTGTTTCTTATTGATGGTTAGTCAATTTAAACAAATCACCTTACTAATTTCCTAATATTAAAACTATAAGCTTAT
The DNA here is from genome assembly GCA_037975025.1 of Excoecaria agallocha. Classification (NCBI taxonomy): domain Eukaryota; kingdom Viridiplantae; phylum Streptophyta; class Magnoliopsida; order Malpighiales; family Euphorbiaceae; genus Excoecaria; species Excoecaria agallocha. Next base: position 32,738,973 of record CM075806.1, read on the forward strand.
CATACATATCATACGATAACAATTTAATGCCTAACTTTCAATTATATTATGACAAATTCATTAAATGCTTCTGATATTTATCTAATAATCACATTTTCATGCTTTTCATATCTTATTATTTCCAATCAAATAAGAACACCCAAAAATGGTTTATAGTACCTTGCAACTACCTACTTTAAACAACAATTGACAATAATTGCAACCACACTATGCAAATATTCAAACAATTCGACCACCATTATATATATACCCAAATATGCTACATAACTTAAAACACATAAAAGCAAGTCATTTGATTCAAAATAAATTAAAACTTCTAACAAAAATTTAGATTTCACTTAAATAAATTAAATGGGAAGCAAATTTGGTAGTCAAATACCTATTCTTTCGACTTTTGTATTTTTTTTTCATCACTTTGTCTGCCCCAAAACTCGCCGAACCGTCGGCTGAGTATCACCGGACCTTTACCAATGATGACTTGCTGCCGCCACGATGGAGATCAAGGTCCCGAGGTTCTACTACTGGAGTTCCCATGCTCAGGTGTTATCCAAATGGTCGAAAATCCAACTTGAATTATCCACTTCTTCTTCCTTCGATGTATTCACTGCAGGTGACTGAAACAAAAAAAGAGTGTCGAAAGGAGCACATTACCCTAGGGAGCCAGTTAGTGGTGTCTGTGATACCATCCACCATCGCGGATGGTGGGGAAAAGGGAGAAGCATTTGGCATGGTGATTGATAAGTGAGGAAAAAGGCGGTGATGCTAATGGCGCACCAATAATGGGGCAAGAAAGGCAGCTGTTGGTAACCAGCGACAGGGACAAGGATCTTCGGTGACTTGACCTAGTAACCGATTGCTGGTGGCAATCTGTCTCTGCCTTTCCATCCGTTCCCGATGCCACTCTCTCTCTCCCTACCTTTTCTTTCTTTCTTTCTTCTTTTTTTATTTCTTATTTCTTTTTATAACTTATGGCTCTAATAAGTCATCTAGGGATTCAATCCCCTATATATTATTATTTTCATTATTAGTATTAATTTTTTTTATTATTATTATCTATAATACATGTATTCATTTTGTTATATACTTATATACTATTATTTCTTATTTATGATTATTAGTATAATTATTAGCTTGATAAATTTATTTTAATTAAAACATAAATAATTCAAATAGTAAGCCCTTGATAAATATACCACGGTTTGCCTAAATCAAAATGTTGTTCATGAATTAGAAAAATGTCTCCGCTTAACTCAAAATCGGGGCGTTGCAATGATTGTCTCACTAGGTTTACTAGCAAGCAAAATTTATGCTTTATCTTGTAAAGAAAATGGAAATAATCTAAGTCTAATAGCATAATTACTTACTCAATTGATTTTAAATGTGGCACAAACATTAAGAAATGCAAGGATATGAGTATAAGGGTCTTCCCTTTGCAAACCTCCAAATTGGTTATTTTGTACCATTTGTATGATAGCAATTTTGATCTCAAAGTTAATGTTGGCAATGGTTGGCACCACTATTCCTCCAAAACTTTCAAAAATATTAGGCATGGCAGAATCTCCAAGGATTCTCCTTTCTTGATCTACAATATTTTGAATATTGTGACTTTCCTCTGAATTGGTCATTTGTTCTTCTTCTAATCCCATTCTATGTTCTTCTTCTTGTTTCCTCCTAAGTTCCCTACACAAAACCAAAAGAAATTTTCGTTAATCTAGGATCATAATATCCAAGTTATCATGACAGAAATTCTAATGCTTTTTCAAAAAGTAACACGAAAAATAAAAATTCATACACAAAAATGAATAACTAACTAATAACATACTATCCTAAAACAACTATGACTTTGTTTTAATCAATAAAAATTCATTTAAACTGTTCCCCAGCAACGGCGTAAAAATATGATGGGGATTTAATTGAACCCTTAGTCTCACTAGACTACATATATTATGAGTAGGATATTGTTCCAAAGGGAATGTGGTAATTTTGTATTTAAATCACAAAGAGTAGATGGATAAGTATCGATTAAAATAAAGATTATGCATTTAACTAAATATCTAAACTGCTTAGTATATACTAAATCAATTTGGATTAAATATAACTTAAATGATTGTATGAATATACATTAGAAATAAAAGGAGTAATTCATTTAAAAACAAATTCAAATAATTGTATAGATGAAGTGACTGGAGAATTTAGCCAAAATTCTTTAAAGAAACTCTCATTGTTAGTAAAGATATTTTAATTTAGAGTCTATAAGCACTCTCTTGTCATTATAAAGATAAAGAAAAATTATGCTCTAAACAAATACTCTGCATAGTTCTAATGTACAAAGGAACCTAGCCAAATATACATTTGAATTAAGAATGAACAAGAGAAAAGAAACATAAACACTCCCTTGAGTTTTACTTTCTAAATACACCTTCTGATATATCTCTTATTCTTTTGGCTTTGTTCCTTTGTCATCATCTAAAAAAGGTAAGTAAAAATTATTTATCTAAACAATTATATTTCTCTAAAAAATAAACATTGATCAATCCCTCCCTCAGCATCTTTAATCCATATTTATAAAGAGATTAGCTCTATAACCGTGTCTCTTTAGAACAGTTGTGAAGATGAAAGGTTGCAATGAAAGGTCCTGATGTTTGGTTGAGAAAAGGCATGTTGAAAAATTATGTCGATTGAAAATAGATGGCATTACCAACTCATGACATCTTTCATGAGTCGTGTATGTTCTGGTTCTTCTTGGCTACCGAGTTGTAAATCCCTTCACGACTGGTGAATGTTGTATCAAATCGTGACTTGTTTTCCTATACTTCACTCGTGAATCCCTTCACAAGTCGTACATTTCTATCCGAGTCGTGAGCCTTGTTGTGACTCATGAACCTCATCCTTTTGTTTCACTTATGAATCCCTTCACGAGTCAAACATTTCTTCATGACTTGTGCTCCTTCTTCATATTTTCACCCAAAGTGTCCTACAATACAAATAACCATAATAATTAAATAAAAACACATAAAATATAAATAATATTACATACTTAAATACCTAAATGAAAGAAAATGCACACTAATTAATAGACCATTTCACATGGTATCAATAAATTAAGCAAGAAATGAGTAGTTATGAAAAAAACATATTAATCAATGTAGCTTGTTGAAAATATCAATATATGTATGCAAAGAAAAAAATAGGCCCTAGTAGGATTCAAGGGCAATTTTACATTATTAAAGTATAATTAAACATTATTGGATGAATTATTATGTTTTTCTTGACCTTTTGGCACTCTTTTGACTATATCTCGAGTTATAGAGCACAAAATTAGATGATTCAAATTGGGTTTGAAAATATACATCCATACTAAGATTTCATATGAAGAAACAAAGTTCGAAATATGTCTTTAACTAGGTTATATTTAAGCATAAATTTTGGAATAGTTTGCAGCCCAGTCACTAGGAGTAGACCTTAGTATTTTGTAAAAATCATAAAATATACAAGTGCTATCGAGATGATTCTTGATGTTTTAGAAACTAGAAATATAGTTTAATAAGTTTTTAGAAGATAAAATTTGTTAAAAATGGCTTTTGGAAGGTAAAAAATTACATACAAATCAAATACATAACTGCCTATGATAGAGGATACAATAGTCAAGTGATAATATTGTTTGAAGGCTAATTTATAAGAGGATGAAAATTTAGGGATCAATTTGTTAATATGAAACTTGAAGGGTAAATTATGAAAAAGGGATATAAAGGAGAGGTTGATTTAAGAAAAGAAAAAAATGAGTGGAACATTGTGTGACATGCAAATAAATGAGAGAAATTTATGTAACATGCAATTAGTTAGAGGATTAAAAGAGATATTTGTGTGGAACATGATGATGTAATTTTGCCACTTAAGTCACCATGCAAGCATTGTTTTTAGGAGTATATATAGTGGGTTGGTCGGCCACACCAAGGAAAAATATGATTTCTGCTTATATCTTCCTCATTTTTACTCATCTCTCATCTTTCTCTAAAAGTTATCTATTTTACCTCTATAATTTTCAAGAGGAAATCCTGCTACATGCTATTTGAATTAGAAGTTTTTGAAGGAGATTTGTTAGGCTTTAATGCAAGAGTACATGGATGTATGAAGAATTGGAAGGGATTGAGAGCAAAAAGGAATGAAATGGTTAAAAGATTAAAGGATTGATTTAAAGTTACAAAAAAAGGTTTGGGAACTTAATCTTCGTGCATGTGTTTTTCCTTGAGCAAAATATGTGATTAAATTGTGACATGGTTGCATTTTGACAAGTAACTTGAAGTAAAACATCAATCTTTTATGTTTAAATGGACATGCATGTAAGTTTTAAAATTCTGGGTTTGGTTTCACCTGACCTAGTTACATTCTTTTGGTAATATTTTGAGTTATAGAAAAGATAATTAGATGATTCCAATTGAGTTTTAAAATAGACTTCCAGAAAATATTTCATAAGCAGAAATCACATTCTAATCCTGCTTTTAAATGGGTCATACCCTAGCTTGAAAATCAGATAAGTGTACAGTCCCGTCCTCATGAATAGTCCTCAATATTTGGACAATATCTTTCAATCTAGAAGTGATATTGAGATGATTCTTAATTTTCTGAAAACTAGAAACATAGGAGAACAAAATTTTAGAAGTAACCTAGCTTTAATTTGGCCTCTAAAAAATTTCTATGATTTATTGAATTTTAGGTGAACTGTAAATTCGGATTCTAGAATAGTTTGTAGAAAAATTGAGATTTATGTGTGTAAAATTATCAGAATGGCATGAGGTTAATTCCTAAGAAAAATGGACTCCTAAATACACATTTTATATGAATGAAGTATGACTTAAAAATTTATGCAAGCATGACAAATGTTGACTTGAAATCCGTAGGTACTGGATGTACTGGTAGGGAATAGACCTTAGTAAATTGGGCATAACTTTTGATAAAATTGTCAAAATGCTACAAATTAAAATTTTTGTAAAACTAGAGACATGGAAGTATAACTTTTATGAAGACATATGAGTCTAATTATTTTTTTCATTTTATGCTAAAAATGTTTATATGTTGAAATAAAAACTGTTTCAGTTCTATGAATAGCCTATAGTTTTTCTTAAATATCTCAAGTTATAGATAAGATATTAATGTGAATTTTGATGCTTTGGAAACTAGACACATAGGGAAATAAGATTTTAGAAGCTTATTTGGCATAAAATTGCGTTTTCCAAATCATAAGTGGCTCAAAATTTGGGTCCAGAATGCTGCCCTATGCAAAATTTTAATGTGTCTTACATTATGGTTTTTCTTATATAGTTAAGTTAAATATGTGTCTATATGAATAAACAATGAATTGGATATGGCATGTGATATGATTATTAACAAAGGTCTATATATTTATATATTCATATATGGACATAGATAAAGATATATGATAAAGATATCAAATATTTATATGTGATCAAACTTATGTACATGGTTGTTATGTGCAATTATGCTTTCATGTACATATTTTTAATGATGGAGTAATTGTTTATTTGATGCATGCAAGTATACTATGAAGTTAAGAAATGTTTAAATATGCTAAATGAAGGTTTTTAATGTACGACTATCATATGATCACATGAATATAATATATAAAAATGTATATATATGTAAACGTCTAAATGATTATACACGATTTTTATTGATCTCTTAAAGATTACTATGATACTTATAGTTTGAAATGTCAATTTTACTTGTATAAATAAGTAATATGATTTGTAGAATATATGTGTATATATAAACATATATATATATACATAGTATGATCTTACATGATTGGATTCGAAAGATGTTTAGAGTAATGACTTAGAAAATATGTTTAAAGTGAAATGCATGAATTTGTCTTTGCCTAATTGAAATGACATGATTAAGCATTTGTGATGTCACATGTTAGCATGCTAAAACACAAATCTACAGAGCAATAGGCTCAATTATAGAAATCTTATTAAAGTATATAATGTCAATATTATATGTGACTATGCATACAAGTGTATGCATTAAAGAAGGAGTATCTTGTCATGTGATTGTTACACGAGCAAATTGTATAAATTATTTTATGAATTATGCATATATGTTTATGCACTAGAGAAGATATATATTTGTACATGATTATGCACAGGTGCAAATAGTATAATATAGGTACAATCTTGTTATACGAAATACTTACATGATTGAATAAGATTACAAGCACATAATAGTAATACACAATAGTGAGCATGTTCAAAGGTTTACATAATGTTACGCATATACATGTATATGATATCTTGCTCATAGTTATAAAGGAATATATATATAGATACCTATATGTATATGATGAATAGAGCAAATTAAATAATAACATTGCTCAATAGCCATACATGAGCATGTACATGATTATTTTATTCATAGTTATACAAGGGTATACCTTTCAATATACGAATATGATTGAATAGAGTAAAAGTAAACTAAAGAAAGATAAAGTGGGAGATTATATTTGCCTGCTCCTATGTTAGAGAGTATGCCCTAGAGCCCATGTAATAGGGATGTTTTTCATATGTATGAAATTTATATTCTTAATAAAAGGCATCATTCATTTATTAATGCTGTGTTTGAATACATGAGTTTGTAAATCTTAAATTAATAAATGAAGTCCTAGATATTATAAACACAGTGCAAAGGCAATCATGAAGGTGTTCATGATGTGAGATGTCTATTGCATGCAAATATGTTAATATCTAAATATCCCTAGTCATAGAATTAACAAGATAGGACATTGTTGATTCGGACAGACTAGCACATGTTAAGCTTCTTGAATGGTTCAAGCAATGGTTCTCATAATTGTGATTATGGATGATAATCAAAGCTAACATGTGGATGCTTGTTAGAGGAACAAGTTCATTGGAGACCTGCAAAGAGAATCCTCATATGGATGTTAAATCTATGTCAGTGAGGAATCTCTTCATAGCAGTTGTGCAAGTATCCTTAGACTTGAGATCACCAAAGTTATCTTAAGTAGCAAGTGGTATACTTTGACTCCATAACTGATTACTTCCAACTGGGAGTGAACATAGTTAGGAGATTGGGTATATCATGACCTACTTGAAGATAGTTGAGTGATTGACAAAGGATTCACCATCCCAGATTTAATAAGGGAAGTTATCTCACATGATTCTATAATTACCTTGTTCAGTGAATCTCTGGCCAGAGTAATATGCCGAGATGGACGGAGATCCATGAAGGGCATTTTAGGAATAATGGTTAAATTAATAGAACATACATAATTAGATTTATATGAGTTGACAGAAATCCATACTCAGAATCTAATTGAGATAAGAGTGGTGAAAGGAGTAATTGCACGGTAACTGTTTCTATGGAAGGTTACAGTCAAACCACATGACTTTCCTGACATTTGGGTAGTCATGATGCCTAGCTAGAGGCCAATCATGACTTGTATAATGATGTATCAAAATATCAATAGAGATTGATAAAATGATTTAAAGGAGTTTAAATCATGTGAGTTTTGAATAGAACTCACAATTACATATTATACTGCCAACATGGACAGGAACCCAATAGGTCACACACATATAGAGAAAAGGGTAAAATGGTAAAATGACAAGGATAATAATATTTGATATTATTATAAAGGTAGAGAGGAGAATATGATAATAATTAATTAAAGAGTTTAATTAATTATGATCAAATAAAATTGTCCGCGAAACTTTTGAGAAATGTTCTGTAAATTGGACCTAAGTGAAATAATGTATTTTATGATTAATTATTATTGTCTTATAAGTGTTATAAGACTACTATAAGTGTTATAGGACTGATATAATAATTAATAGGACCATTGGATAAATTATAAAGGGCCAAAGGAATGAAGAAGTTGGAGGAAGCCCTCCAGAAGAGGGCTACATGCCAACTCCATACAGAAGGGCTTAGAGGGCTTTTTCTTGGACCAAATTAATTTATATATGTTACATAAGTGTTATGGAACTCACATATTTAATTTGGTTGGATTTGGATACCATTTGGATATTTAGATCCAATTAGATGCACAAAGGGCCTAGTTTGTGGATTTTGTGCATGGTCTTTTATGAAAAGATTTAATTTGGATTTAATTAAGCCCAAATGATTATAATTAATTCCAGAAGCCCAATTAATAATTCTCCAGCAATTTTAAAGAGCCCAATCTCATTAAGGAGTTGGAATTTTAACCTAACTATAAAAGGCCAACTAATGAGAATTAGGGTTAAGTGATTAAAACAAAAGGAAAGTCTTTTTCTCTTAATTCTCTCTCCCTTTTTGCGCCACTTCCATTGCTAGCCTCTTGGATTTCGGCCAGCCCTAGTTGAACACCAATTTGTTGGTTCAATTTACCCCTCTCTTGTGTGGATTACTCATTGGAGGTGTTCGATTTTGGACACTATGGTTTGCGACAACCCGGTGCGAAGTAAAATCAACTGTTCAACAAAAATCAAAGGTGATTTTTCTTATTCTCATATAGTTATATTGTGTATTCATGGCAAGATCAGATCTAATGGTTAAAAAAAAATTTAAAATTCCGCTCATGTATGTGATGCATGTAACCATTAAATTCCAACATCCTAGAGTTTAATTATGGATAGATAGGCGCCTATAAGGAAAATTGCAGCTGTTATAGTTTGGCTCAATTGGGTCTAAAGTATGTTTGATTCCATTTGGATCATGAATAGCCCTGTTTGGGTTGTTAGGCGACCCCGTTTGGGTTTGCTTGACTGGTCTAAAGTATAATTTGGCTCTGTTTGGGTTTATAAATCCGATATCTTCGGATATCCCCCATTTTGATACCGAAGTGTATTGATAGTTCCCGTTATCCACTGATAGAACTAAGGTAGGCTAAACTATAAGTACAGTACAGACATTAAAGTATAAAGTATTAAGCAAGCATCATATAAAAGTTAAGGATATTGCTTGATTACATGTCTCACATGATTTTCTTGTATTATTTCATAAGTTTAAATAAATAGAGGTTACCAAGTAACACATGAAATGTATGTTATTTATAGTTGGTTCCAAATGCTCGAAATTGCTTAAATGAGTTAAATGCATGAAGAATTCTCAGTCAATATACAATACCAGCATGCTAAGTTAACTGTTAAGTTTTTTTAAATGTTTTTATTGTTTACTATGTGAGGTTGATAGATTTGTCAAGATTTTCTAATCCATTGATTACATGTTAAATAAATGTATATGTATAAAGTGTGCTGAGTGTGATTACTGATGAAGTAATGTTAATATCGAAATGCTTTGAAAGTTAAAAAATATATATAAGGTAAAGATATCATAGTTTAATAAAAATAGTAAGTATTCAAACGAATGAGAAATATGGCATATTACACATGGAATATATTATACAGAGGTACAAGGAATATAATTTATCTGAATATAGTACCATGCTTCTAAGATAGTTAAGTATGTCAAAGTGATCACTAAAATAAAAATGTGGGAACTTATAAAGTATAGATGAAGTATATATAAATGTTTGTAAATAAGTGATAGAAATATGGCATAGTTATTAAAATGTTTGGTAATTGATATTAATACATGAATAATATAGTCATTAATGTTTGACAACTAATAATTCAAAGTAATTGGTCAATAGTAACATATAGAAATTCAGAAAGTAAGCTTGACATAGGTTATAAGTATAGCAAAAAAGAATATAATTATGGGAGATTATTGTGAATATTGTTTATAATGATTGGTTTATTTGCTTTAAGATGTATATATATATGGGTTTTCATCTTGATCACCTTTAAAAAGGGGTCGTCCACATGTTTTTGTTCCCCACTAAGCTTTCTAGCTTAGCACGGGTGTTTCATTCTTGTAGGTTGCAAGTAAGGATTTTTCCCTGGGATGATATCTGCAACGGGATGGCCAACACAAGAGAGAGATTGAAAGTATAGTCTAATGTTAAGTGCAATTTGATTACAAGATTCTTATTTACTTTGACAAAGATGTGATGTACAGATGATTCATAAAAGTAAATATTATATTGCTTAAAGATACTCTTAAGTATGCAGTAAAGTTTTTCGAGCATAAGAACATGGTTAGCATGCTTAATGAAATATGATATAGTACTTATAGCTATGTATGGAATAAGGATGCTACAATGCAAATATAAATACATATATCATGTCTTCCTAAGTATAAGAAGTACCATAAAATTGCATCAACAATTTCATTTAAGCAATAATAAAATACTCTTTTACTTCATATCTTGCTTTCCTATATTTTATACAATAATGTAAATTAAGACAATATATAAATAAAATCAAATAAAACTCATATCCTTAAAATCATATGTTCTCAAATATAATTAGTAATAAGCATCCTTAATGTGCAAGTTCACATGTGTAATCTATAAGTCTAGTATGCTGATGGGATACTAAAATACCAAATACATAAGTAAAAGACTATAAAGAATAATTTTAGACTATATAGCCTATTTATCTATTACTTATTAAATCTCACTTTAATTATTTGTCATTATGCCTCCACTACACTAAAAAAGTGAATAACGGGTTATATGATAGCACATAAAGTTATAAATAAGATACCTGAAGGCATTATACTTTTGGGAATTATCGGTTATATGCATCTCATGCATAAGCGAAATTTAAAATTTTTAACCAATAGATCTAATCTTGCCATGACTTTACAATATATATATATATTAATGAGAGTAAGAAAAATCACCTTTGATTTTTGTTAAATAGTTGATTTTCCTTCTCATCGGGTTGTCGCAAACCACAGCGTCCAAAATTAAACACCTCCAATGAGTAATCCACACTAGAGAAGGATTGTAACACCCTAATTCCTTAACCATGGATAATCATTAATCATCAATCGTCATCATCATCATCATAAACCTATTAAAGACTACACAATAATAATAATAATAATAATAATAATAATAATAATAATAATAATAATAATAATAATAATAATAAGACAGGCTAATATTACATGCCACAATAAAAATAATGGAGCTTATCGATAAATAATAATAACATAAATGGCCTTCAAGTATCTTGAAATCCTTTATGGCAACTGTATCTTGCCTGATCCTCTGGAACTTATCTTGGAAACCGGCACGAATAACAAACCCATGCTAAGCTATAAAGCTTAGTGGGGACTAAAACTCTATAGATAACTTCTTACCATAATTCATCTCATTTCTTATAATTTTCACAGTAACATGGAATAACATTTAAATCTATTGTATTGATCACTTCATAATGAACATTTTTGGGAAGTCCTCCAAATTATTAAGAATACTATATTTACTTTATGTCTAGAGTAGTCCGTAAATTATCTTGTCTCGAATCCTATCAAATTACTATCATTATCTTACTCTTTCTCTTTCTTTAAACTGGCTTTATTCATTTCTTTCCCAATCCTTACTACTTGTCATAATTCAGACATCCGCTTGCTAATAGTACAAAACTTTGACTTAAGACATTAATCATATTGTTACATAAGTTATACATTTTGCATTAATCAATGCACACGGGGTGCTTATGCCATGAAACAGTCATAGAGTTATGGTCAGACATGATTTCTTTATATATCATTATACAATTATCATTTCAGGTTCATACAACTTATCCTGCAATGTTATCCCATCATTTTACTTTAAACATCATACCCCATCATAATATATATCATGATTTGCACTTTTGTTTATATCAAAATTATACATATGCATATACTTGTGTAAGTGTTCATATACATACTAACTGGTTTGCATGCCATTTCAATGAATATGTATTACACACCATGATTAACAAACAAAGTCTTCATACCATGTGTAAACATGTCATAATTTCCACATAAGAGATGTGAGATATCATAATAAATATAGCATTTCATTTCATAGAGATAGTTTTATAATATGTTTCATAGTTTCTAAAGTATATGAAACTCATTGTGCATGTTATAAGCCAAGCAGTTCTTATTATAACATTATATGCATTCTATCAAAGCATGGCAATTTAACTCTCATAGATATACATTCCAATAATTTCATTTCATTCAAACGGTTTATAGCAAAAGAAATCATAATAAGTAATTTAATAGGCCATTCATCATGTTGACTTTACGTATATGAAGAAATTGATGCATGATTTACTTTATCTTAGTACATTTTATCATCTTTGATAGCCTACCTCAGTACTAGTTCAAAGGGTGGATAACAAGAACAATGGATACCCGAAGGTATCAAACTATGGATATCCGAAGATATCAAACAATGGACCCAAATGGGGTAAAACAATGGTTCCAGCAAGGAACAAATGATAGACCCAAACGGGGCTGAACAATGGTTCCATTAAGGAACAAGACCCAAATAGGGTCAACTATGGCAGCTGCGGCTGTATCCCTCTAGGCATGCCTATCTAATACACAACTGAACTATGACCCGCAGGCTTAACCACTTAAGCACATCTTTAATTTAACATATCTTTCTTTACTTATCACATCGTTTTGCTTAAAGCCACTTTTCATAAAAAATATGCATCATCATTCATGTCATACATCAATATTGAGCTTTAAGTTTTATTACACAAAGATGCAAGTCATGTCATCACATAGTGCATCAACATCATTCATACTCACCGTAGTGGTTTACATTATAATGCAAACATATAAAACATTACTTCCATCGATCTATCTTGCCATACTTATAATTATGCATGAAGCCAATGAGGCAATTATGAAAGTGTAGTTCTTGCAACTAAAAAGCTTCATAATATCTTATGCGTGTCCATATATATAATTATAGCAATTCATACTTTTGGTATTCTCATATTTGCTCACATTATGAATCAAACTACTCATCATAGCATAGTTGAATCAATTATCAAACATTGACTTACCTAACTCATTAATAATTCTCAATGGCATACCTTGGTACCATCTGTCGTGAGTAGCTTTCACACGTCGTCATAGCCCACATCAATACATAATCACTTGAAACAAAGCTCATGCATTTATGGTCCATATAATAAAATAAATAGGTTCATCTGTAGCTTAAGGTCATCACTTGTTCATATTTAATTCCTCGATTAACTTTAATAGCCTATCAAGTTCTAGATAACACATTATACACTCTAACATAATCACATTTATACTTCAATCATCTTACTTGTATTTTTCATCTTATAACATTTATACTTAGGTAAGTTATGTGAGATTATTTCATCTTAATCGTTGGCACACTACTGATGGGCATATGCTAATTATAATATAGTATAGACATGAGTGAACAAGCGAGCATGTTATTACATATATATCAATGTTGATCATTACTTCTACTTATGACCTTTAGTGTAATCAAGCTCTTATAGTTTCATAATTTAATGCAAATTATGATGTCCCATTTCTTTTAACTCGGACATGTAACCTTGTACCTATTCTCTTATTATCACTAGGCTATGTTCTTGTATTCTCATGTCATTGTAAAGGAATATCAATATGAAATATTTTTGGGCAAAGCCAATCACATGTGTATAATCATTATAATACAATCAATTACAAGTAAACACTTTCATGTATTCCAATGTTAGTGTTCATTTACTACATTTATTCTCATATATTGCTTCATTTAATCATGTTTAATGTCACAACTTATCTTTATTTTATGCTTAAGATGCTTTTAAGTTACTTAAAAAGGTTTAGACCAGCTTTGGTGACACAAAAGGGCTTAAAACTTATGTTTGAATGAAGTAGGGAAGTGTCACAAGTCGTGAGGAGTGTCACTACTCATGAAAGAGAGTAAACTTCATGACTCATGCACTTGTTCACGAGAAACATATGTCACGAGTCGTGAATAGTCATAGGCAGTTTATGAGCTCAACTTGTGAGCAGTTTTTGACATATCAAAAAGCATTTTCAGCAACAATGGTCTTCTACAAACTCATTCCATTATGTATTTAGTTTCTAAAAAATCAAAAATCACCTTGATACCATTTCTATATTTTCAGATATTTACAAAACAGTGAGGTCTACTCCTAGTAACTAGGCAGCAAACTGATCATGAATTCATGTTCAAATATGACCTATTTAAAAACATATTTAGGATTTGGTTTCTCATGTGAAATGTAGGTATGGAAGTCTATTTTCCAACGCAACAATAATCATTCAATTGGAGGTTCTCTAGCTCAACCTATAAGCAAAATAGTCCAGATAGGTCGTGAAGAAATCACACACATGGCCGTGTGTTTCCAAGAGGAAACTATACATGTGGCCATGTGTTTCCAAGAGGAAATACACACGTGGCCACATGTTTCCAAGAGGAAACACACATGTGGCTTTGTGTTTTATGAACAAAGGGATGCGGGGCCATGTGTTTTATGAACAAAGGGGTGTATGGCCATTTGTTTTACGAACAAAGGGGTGCGGACCATGTGTGAGAAGAAAAGAGCAGTACGTGGCCGTGGGTGAGAAGGAGAAAAGCATCACGTGGCCATGGGTGGGAGAAGAAGAATACATCATGTGGCTGTGCAGATCAAGTTGAAACATGGTGAGTGGCCATGCATGGGAAGAAATGAAGGAAACCAAGAACCCCGATTATGCATAACAAGAGTTAAACCCTAAATTTCACTTCCCCACTTGTTTACATGATCCTTTAGGTTACTAATTATGTTATAATCCTCAACACCTATTATATTAAACCCTTAATCTCATTATCAAAGCATAAAAAATGCTAGGGAAAACATGCATAGTAACCATCCAAAAATAATGAATCCCGTACCTGACATTGAATCCTCCCTCACTTTACTTGATCCATCCCTTTTTCTCTTGATTCCCTTCTTCTTCTTGTAAATGAAGATAACATACATGATATATCATCTCTCTATACATCCTTAGTTCCATTAAATCAAACATAAAGAAGAGATCCAAGAGAGGAAAACATTACCTTCATAAGGTTGAAACTCCAAAACCATAGGTTTCTTTTCTTCAACCCGTAACCAGAGACAGAGAAAGTGTTCCCTTGCCTTAGCCGATCGCCACAACCAAAACCCCAAGGGTTCCTTCTTCAAGAAGCTAAATACAAAAGTTAGTGGGGTAAATATCTCCCAAAGAGAAATTTCCAACATGCCCTATGGTTTTCAAGAAGAACATAAAAACATAAGAACCTATGAGATATAGAAAAGACCATCAAAAGCCATAAGCAAGAACCCAGAAAGAATAAATAGAAGAAAAAAAGGCAGTATAAACTTACTAGTACACCAATATCAGCTTGAGTTGCCCCACTAATCATATTTGGAACATAACTTTTGTGACCTTGAAAATTCAACAAAAGCAATATCAGCTTGTCACATTTATAAAATCTCTGGTCCATAATAGCAACTAGAAGAACAAATATCCAATTAGAAAGAAATTCATACACCATAAATAAGATGTAAAGCATCAAAAAACAAATAGAAACATGGAACAAAATAAGTTGTGCACAAAAGAAAGAAATTCCGTGTGTTCAATATCCAAAAGCTGGAGCCTTAATCAGATTGTCACTGAGTTTCAAAGAAAAATGGCGTCAATGATGAGGAATAATAATTGCATCAATTTGTAATTGACCGCTAAACAAAGATAAAAGTTTAGTACACTTAAAAACCTGAAAAAAATAAATTTTATCCACCATTTGTTGCCGCCTTAATTAGCAACGGAATACTAATTCCGTTGCTAATTTTCGTTGCTAAATAATGGCGCCAAAAAATCCCTCAACTTTTAGCAATGGAAGATAACCAAATATTTTTCGTTGCTAAATTTATAAGGTTTAACCAATTTTAGCAACGGAAACTATTTTCCGTTGCTAAATAGCAAAGAAATTACTTTTTTGTTGCTAATTTAGTAACAAAATCAATTCCGTTGCTATTTCCAGATTTTCTTATAGTGTTATCCCATACGACATTTATTAATCATAAAATAAATACTAGCAAGATCAAAGAAATTCCCAAACTTGGCATGCAACTCCAATCTTCTATAAAATTCTTCTTTTTCTATCACTTTCTTCTACTTACTTTGATCCTTGATAGCTTATCTTCTTAAAGACATTTTGACCAAGTTTGATTCAAAAGCATAAAGAGATCTTAAGATACTATAGGACAAAGGATTAGGGTTGGATTCTTTACTAAAGAATAAGAGATTTCCAAACTTTGTAAAAGAGAGAAAAAAATAACTCAAATGAGAAGAAATATAGAGCTCTAAGGAAAATTTGAGTTTTTATCCTTTCAAAATACTAACCAAGCCACTCATTAAACTCCCCAAATCATCTTATTTCTCCAACATAAAGCTTGTTAAAGCATGTGTAGAGAAGGAAAATTCCTAATGAATATTTCTAAACTTTCATTGTTTTAACACTGCCCCTACTTACATCTTTCTTTAAGTTTTAAATCCAAATATATCTTTCCTTTTTAAATTGCACCCAATACTTATAATTTTACTCCAATCGACCACATGATAAAATAGTTATTTTACCCTATTACATAATAATTAATTTATCCCCAATGTCTTAACTTGTAAAATAAAAATTGAATCATGCTTAATTAAATGTTTTTACCTTAAAATTTCCATAAATCCTTCAAGGGTCATAGTTGGGTCCTTACAAATCTCTCCTCCACAAAAATGTTTATTGTCAAAATTAACACTTGTAACTTAATCATTTTCATTAGTAACATACTTATACCTCTATGTCTAACACTATCAACTTTTATCCCAAACTAACTCTATTACGTTCAATTGTTCTTACTTATCACAACAAGTTTCTATCAAACTTTTTTTTTCTAAGTGCCTCCTGACCACACTACCTTATCATTATCATGCTTAGCACATATCTTATATGTTTCCTTTCTCTACTAGGGCATATATATGCGCTATGATTTTATATCTATTTTGTTAAATGATATTTGATTCAATGCTATGAATGAATGATGCTTTCATGTATGTAATAGAATGCAAATGCATATTCTCATGTTCTATTCATCTTTTGCCCCATCTTATAAGTAATGTTTAGTCAAATAGCCGTATTTGAAAAGGAACAACTGATAGGTATATAAAGCATTGTAATCAACCTCACCTTGCCATTACAATAACCTCAACTATAATTATCCTAATCAATTAGGTAACTCATTCTCATATACAAACATAAATTAATCTCTAAGTATTCTACTAACACACTTATGCTACACTTCATAGAATGATCATATATACATAATATTCTCCAGCTTCCACTATATTAAAACTTCCAAAAGCATATAAATTCATTTCTATTATCAAGATTTATCACTATAAAAATATTGAAGTACTAAAAATTAATACCATAAGCTCCTTTGACGGCATCTCACTTTGATGTAACCTCAGTTGATCTATACTAATATATTTAAATGTATAGATTTTTCCTTTTTGATATGGTCTATCTCTTCTATTTGAGGCATACCAGAAAGGATAAGCTTCTTTTCATTCATTGGTGATGCCATAATTTTCCTTTGCTGTAATAGGCAACTTGTCATAAAGTGATCTATTTTACCACATCTAAAACAAGCCCATATTATTTCTTTGCAAATGCTCCAATGATTTCTAGTGCAATGGGGACATTTACAATTTCAAACTCCCTGACTATTACCCATTAAACCTTGCATAGGTTGAGATGTGTTGCTATAAGTACCTATTTCCATTATCTCATTTCTTTTTCCTGTTTCCTCCTTTATATACTCTTATCTTAAGTTCTTTTTGTCTCATATTTCATGTCATAATCTCTCAAAACTCTAAGCTTAGTTAACTCTTGTAAAATCTACCTCAAGTAACAATTTATTTCATTTAATTCCTCTAATAAAGAAGCAAACATATCATCATGATTTATATTCACTGGATCTGGGATAAATAAGTTTAATATCCCAAATTTTCAAGCTTTACCAATCTCTTCCTTTGTCTCTTTAAACTTATCTATCTTTCAATCTTTAACAAAACAAAGTAGGGAGATCTACACTATGCTAACAAAATATAATCTCCTATGACAACTAATTATAGACTCTTATTAACTAGAAATGACTAAGCCTTTCCTTTGATACCATTAATTTAAACACCTTTTACATGTAACCTAGCTATACTTAATTCAAATCATTAAAACATGCTCTACTATGCTATCAAGCCAAACTTTACCATAACATGCAAAAAATTTAAGAATAATACTTACACATATAAGAGTCCCTTAAAACATTACAATGTTTACATATGCTAAACAATTGTACTCATACAAAAGTTCCAACACAATTTAAAATCTCAAAATCAGAAAGGAACCCAAAATGAAAACCCAATACTTTTCAATCTTCTAAGATTGTGTTGGGTATCTTGCTATAGATATCAAACTTGAGAAGAAAAAGTCCTATCCCTACAACCTATATGCATAAAAACCCATGCTAAGCTATAAAGCTTATTTAGGAACATAAAACTTATGGATGACCTCTTACGAAAGTTGTCAAAAATGCAATCACATATATACATATCTATAAGAATATAAACCAATCCTTTTAAACAATAATGATATAATTAAGCATTTTCCAATAATCAATCCATAGTCATAATATTGTTATATTCCATGTCAATCATTTATTAACCATTCCACCTATTTAACACTTACTTAACAATTATTTACTCTTACAAATACTTACATATAAAAAACTTAACTTTTAAATTCATATATTTCAACGATAGATAATCACTTTGTTCAACTCAAATTTCTTATACATTAATAGATACTCTAAAGCGTCATGCCCTAATAAGATTTGTAACATAAACCATGTATTTAGACATAAATTAAAACTCTTATTTAATAGTTATCTTATAGCATTTCATTATCTCTTTGATTACTTCTCGAATTCCTAATTGCATTAGGTTAATAATCTAGTTCTAGCTGAAGCTTCAAATCATATTAAGTACACTATCTGAAAGTTTAAAAAGCACCATAAAAATACATCAACAATTTCTCATACAATAATAAAATACTCTTTCACTCCATATCTAGCTTTTCCCATATTTTATACATTGATGCAAATTAAAGCAATATATAAATAAAATAAGGCAAAACTTATGGCTATAAGATAATATGTTCTCAAATATAATTAGTAATAAGCATCCTTTAACATGTAAACTCATATGTATAATTTATAAGTCTAGTATGCTCATGTGGTAATAAAATACCAAATACATAATCACGAGATTATAAAGATTAATTTTAGACTATAATGATTCTTTATCTTTTAATTTTTGCATGTTACTTTCTTTATTTGTTGTTACGCCTGCACTACTCTAAAGAAGTGGATAACAACTTATACAATAGCATTCGAAGGTATAAAAAGGATACCTAAAGTATTATACGATAGACAAAAATAGGGTTAAAAGATATGATATTGAAACCCAAATAAGGTTGAACGATACAATATTGAGACCTAAATAGGATCAAACGATACGATATTGGAACCTAAATGGGGTCGAATGATACAATCACAGTTGCAAGTTACCCTTATAGGTATGGCTATCTATGCATAAAATTGGCATAAATGCAGGGAAGATAACCTTTTTCAATATCGTTTTGAATTTTATTCTTTTCAAGTATATAAATATACTAATATATAACTATCATCCATGTATCATGAAATCCTTATATGTGTATAAACCTTTTATGAGTATAATATCATATATATAAATAAACATATGTGTGTGAAAGTGTGTATGTTTATATATACGATTAAGTATAAGCAATTTGTACTTAAAATCCATATATAAGCATATATCTTATCATCTACTTATAGAACAGTACTTATAAATATGTTGATTTGAATTTCTTTATCTAAATAAAACATAATAAATTGTTCTCTTTACATATGACTTTAACACATACAACATGGTTCTAAAAATCCTTTATTGAAAAAGCTTATACTATTCATGGTTGCGTAAGTCTTAAAATATTATAATTATGAGATGTAATCTTATAAACCATGAATGCATGGAACACCATTTATACATGTTATCATTTCATAAGAACATACCATTACAATTCTTTATATCCATCTCTCTCGTATCTTTACACTTAATTGCATCATTATCTATTCATAACTATTCATATTATATTTGTAACTAAACATGCATCATAAATTTATCTGTACATCCAATCTTATGTGTTGCATATGCCCTTGCTTATCATATCTGTATGATAAATTCATAATTTCATATCTAAAACAAATGAAATTTTCTAATAATGCACACTCTTATCTTCCTTTACTACGAACTCAGATTGATTCTCATCATTTAATGACTGCACAATCTACCGTAACCTATCATCATTCTTCTAAGCATCTATTACTATCTATCTCACATCAAGTTGAACCTTCAACTAAGCTATTAATGTGCCATCTTATGTAATTTTCCATCTGCACTGTTGTAATGATATAGCTGCAAACGTTTTTTAACTTAAGGCATTAGCCATAACATTAGCATTACTTGGGTGGTAATCAACTATACAGTCATAATCTTTAAATAATTCTAACAACCCACATTATCTCAAATTAAGTTCCTTCTGAGTGAGTAAATACATAAGACTCTTATGATCTTTTAAATTCTTCATCTCTCCCCATAAAAGTAATACCACCTTGCCATGAAGCAAGACTTACACAATTCTAAATCATATGTAGGTTAGTTTTGCTCATACAGTTGCAATTTCCTAGATTTATAAGCTACCACCTTGCCATCTTGCATTATTACATAACCTAAAACAACTTTGAAAGCATCACCATATATAGCATATTATTTACCCAAAATTGGTTGTATTAGAAATGTGGCTTCTATGAACAACATCTTTAATTGATCAAAACTTGCTTGACATTGACCAATCCATTCAAACTTGATTCCATTTCTTAACAAATTAGTGAGTACTAAAGCAATAACCAAAAACCTTTTTGCAAATTGATAATAATACCCTACTAAACCCATAAAACTTCTTACTTTAGAAACATTTTAAAGCAGTCTCAAATTCATAATAGGCTAAACTTTAGATGGATCTACTTTAATACCTTTATGAGACATAATATGGCTGAGGAAAGAAACTTCTCTAAGACAAAAGTCACACTTATTGAATTTTAGCAAACAAATTATTCTCACTCAATGTTTGTAACATAAACCTCAAATGTTCAGCATGCTCAGCTTCATTTATGGAGTAAACAAATATATCATCAATGAACACGACAAAAAAATTTGTGTAAACAATAGCCAGTGCATTCGTTAACCCAAATGGCATGACTGGAAATTTGTAACATCCACATTAAGTTATAATTATAGTTTTCGAAACATCCACATCCTTTACCAAAGTTGATAATACCTTGGTCGTAAATCAATCATTAAAAACACACTAGCACCTTTCAATTGATCAAACAAGTCTTTAATTCTAGGCAATGGATACTTATTCTTCACTGTCACTTTATTTAACTATCTATGGTCTATACATATCCTAATAGAACTAAATTTCTTCTTCACAAATAGAACTGGTGCACCCTATGTTGATACATTAGGCCTAATATTGCCTTTATCAAGTAACTCTTGTAATATAACATTTAATTCCTTCAGTTTCGATGGAGCCATCCTATGTGGTACTTTAGAAATATGAATTACATTGGGTAGAACTTTTATACACAACTCCACATCCCTTTTAGGTGGAATACTATGTAAGTATTTCCGAAATACATTAGGCAACCCTTTTACCACTGGAATTTCTTGAAGCTTTACTATCTCCTTTTTTCAATCAAGTACCAACGCTAAAAATGCTTCAAATCCCTTTCTAAGAAATCACCTAGCTTGTATAGTAGATATTACATTAGCTAAAAGTTTAGTTTGAATTCCCTATACTATTACCTCTATACCATCAAAATCTCTAACTGTTACTATCTTTATCCTATAATTAACCACTCTACAATGCTTTGGCAATAAATCCATACAAAAAATAAAATGAAATTCCCGAAAGGGCAACTTAATAAGATCAGCTAAAATTTTTTATCCTCGAGTCATAATGGGATTCACACAAACATTATGCCTTAATGGACTAGTTATACAAATACCAAGATCCAATTGATACATATTCGACACATTCCGACCAATATCCCCAATGCAAAAATAAGATTAGGTGGAACCAAGAGCAATAAGTGTTTAAATATCAAAGTCAATGAGAGAGAAAATACAATTATGACTCCTGAAGCATCTCAATCCTCTTTAGCTTTCATTGCACAAACCTGACCAGAAAGAATATGTACTATAGGGCAATCAATAGTTTCAAATGCATTTTTGGGCTAAGATCAATATTGGCTTAATCCACCATGCCCTCTACCTCTGCCTCTGCCTCTACAAGCAAAGGGTACATTTGAAGGGCCTCACTGCCATGATGTATAGATCCTTGTTCCTATTTCGAGGGATAATTTCCCATGTAATGATTGGTCTTACAACACATGAAAGACATGCACCTAATAATTTCCTACACGTGCCTTAGTGTTGTCTTAAATAGCAAGGAGACTCTGGTAACTGATGCCCACTCTACTTTATTGGTATTTTTTTATTTGATTTAGACATTTTAGATGATTCTTTCCTTTTTCTCTTGTTAGCAATGGTATATATAGACTCAGCTAGCTTGTTACCCTATGCTCCTTTAAATCTCTTTCCAGTGGAAGATCAACCTCTAGCATTACATCTTCTATATTATTTTCTCTCTTAATTAGTTCATTTTTTCAACTCGTATAACTGCTAAAATAACTTGATCAAAATCCACCATTTGTAGATAAGTATGTCCAACCAAATTTTCTTTTACCCACTAAATTAATGCATCTTTAATCTATCTACATTTAAAAGCTTTAGTCAACATCAGATTCAAAACATATTTACAGAAATGTATAAATTCTTTCTCATATTCAGCCACAAACATAGCTCTTTGTTTTAAATTCAAAAATTATCTTATTTTCTCTTATTTGTAAACTCCAGTCACATACATTTTCCTAAACTTTGCTTTAAAAAATCCATATGAAAGTGGATTTTGTAATTGAGGCTTTTATAGGACAAATTTCAACAAATCATATACTTGTTCTTCTAATAATGACACAGCACAAGACACTTTATGATTGGTTGGACACTGAATTTCATTAAAGATTCTCTCCAATATTTCCAGCTAAAATTCAATTTCTTCAAACTTTCCAAAGTAGTACACAAAACTTCTTTTGCTTTATATTTCCTAATCTCAGTTATTGATAC
The DNA here is from genome assembly GCA_037975025.1 of Excoecaria agallocha. Classification (NCBI taxonomy): domain Eukaryota; kingdom Viridiplantae; phylum Streptophyta; class Magnoliopsida; order Malpighiales; family Euphorbiaceae; genus Excoecaria; species Excoecaria agallocha. The sequence goes on from CM075806.1 coordinate 32,762,322, forward strand.
TTTAGGAATAGTTATCCTTTGTAAAATTTGAACCATATCTTGAGAGATTTTCAGTAGTGGTTCTCTAGGAATGGTCGTAGGAATCTCATTTTTGGATAGATAATGATCTTAGATGAGAGGGATTCATTCTAGCAGGCAAGTTAATTTTAGTTGATTATTCAATGGCTTCCCTAAAATCCTCTATGTTTTATATATAAGAAAATAGGAACTTCTACATTTAGCTAACCCAATACTGTACCAAATAGCATAATTCTACACTCTTATTGACTAGAAATAACTAAACCTAGGCTCTGATACCTTAAATTATAACATCCTCTTAATAATAACATAAATCTATCATTTATGTATCACATTACGCATACATTGTCATAACATCACATCTTTAAAGATATAACACATATCTATCTAGGTGTTACTCATACTGTTTATATGTTAATTCTTTTAAAACTATCATTCTTAACATATATAACTTATTTACACTTATCTCAACTTATCATATACTGTATAAATTACTTCAAAACCATACATGCATGCATATACTATTTAATTGAAAAAGTGACAATAGTATAAATTTCAATTTCAATATCATATACATCCTTTCATATATGTTATCATCAAAATAAAATTATGCAAATGCTTAAGCAAAACATCCTACATCAAAATTCTTTGACAAACTTATGTTAAGCCCTTAATGCAAAATTAAATCCTTAAGCAAAAGTCACATTTCAAAAAGTACATGGATAAAACAACTCATGCTATGCTATAAACCTTAGTGGGAAATAAATTTATTATAGATGACCACTCATACCAGTCGTCAACAAACACACTCAACAAGCATCATATTATAATATAACATTTTTAATAATAATAGTAAAGCAACAAATTACATAAGTAGAAATTAAAATAAAACTCAATAACTATATCAACTTGAAGTACACATATGAATTTATTAAATGAATCTGTACGGTTTTCTTTTGAGATCTTTTATGTAATTTATATGCTTGCCTAAGTTCTAAGAGTGGATGACGGGAACTATAAATACCCACAGGTATCAAACATATAAATACCCATAGGTAGTAGTCACTGTATATATCTAAAGATATCGAACCTATAGACCCAAATAGGATCAAACTATAGTCCCAAATGGGGATTAACTATAGACCCAAATGACATCAAACTATAGCACTTGTAATGATATCCTTATATGTTTTCCTATCTATCCATAAATGAACTATATTTGTAGGCATTAACTATGTTCATATACATTTCAACTTATCATGCTTATTCCTTATAAAATAATATTGCAATTGTACCTTTTAAAATGTATCAATATTTGCATGCAGATAACACTATAATTGTATATATTCATTAGGAAATGAAAGAGTGTAAGCATACAAACATAGCTAAGCCACTTCAAATGAACAACATGCCTTAGATTTTTTTATGTGCTTACTATATATAAACATGCAATTTTTAAATCCAAAATTAGTTTTAGAATATGGTATTTCATTTCTTTTAACATCCGTGTCACCATATAACTAACTTTTTACTGTTAATTTAATCTAGAGAGCCTTAATTTCTCTAACAAGGCCATTTTAAAATCATAGAGTTAACCATTTACATTCTTTTTAATAAAGAAGATAATTGAGCTCGTTCATGGTTTAAGAATATTGTTTTGATCATTCTTTCATATCATTATATAAGGTGCCATATCCAATATTCAATATTGTTAGTTTTAGCTTAAACCATATAATCATATGCCAAAATAATACAACACCAGCTAATCAAAAGAACTATATTTTGTATTGTAACACCCTTATCCTACAATCTAGCAATATCAGTTTATCATATATCATTAAACATGCTTTACTAAACTATTATGCCATTAACTAAACTATACAAAGTTCTTATCATAAAACTTAAACCATAATATATGTCCTTTAAGAATAAAACATTAATTTGCTACAAGTCTCTTTAAATTGTTGTGATGATTACAACTCTTAAGCATCTTTAATTTACAAAATTCCAACCCAAATAATAAAACTTCATATTCAAAAAGAACCTAAGTTGAATAACTATACTATTAGTCTCTCTCTATGACTTGTGTTGGCAATCCTGTGTCAACCCTGAGAATAAGTCCTATCCTTGTAACCTATAGGAACAAAAACCCATGCTAAGCTATAACACTTAGTGGGGAACATAAAATATGTAGTTGATTTCTTTCGAAAGTTGTCAAAATGCACACACACACACACAAATATGTTTAAGCATAAAAATTAGATCATTTAAAATCATAGTATCAAAATCATTAACTTCTAAATTAGTTATACTCTTATATGATTATAGTATACAATGCCAAACACTTATAAACATTCAACTTAGTTATCACTCACTTAACAAATATTTACATACCTCAACCATAATTCTAAAGTTCATAAATTTCAAACTTAATTAATCACTTTATTTTACTCAAATTTCTTAAAGGCCTGATAATATCAATCTACGTTCATAGAAAACCATTTTAAAATAACTCAATTTTAAGTTAATAAACTATATCTCTCTCTATGCATAAATATTAATATATTCAATTAATTTCCATATCTTATACATATGCATAGCATATATCATGCATAAGATATGTTTTCACCTACTTGAATAATTATTATCACTATTAAGCAATTATAAAATTTCCATCTGTGCTATTATAAATCTTAAAGCATTGCAATTTAGCTTTACACTTCTATTTCAACATATATCAAATTCACATGCTGTGGATTCATAATTCATTTTTATTAACATGTAATTAGTCACACATAACTCTTATATCATTTACATAATGTTCAACAAAGAAAATGTAGTTGTAGTAATATACATTAAATATTATACTTTTGCAAAACATCACTTTGCAATGGTATAATTTATTCTCATATATCACTATGTTCCACATATGTTTAGTGTCATTAATTTATCTTTATTTTATGTTTTGAATGTTCTTAATACATTTAGAAAGGTTTAGAAAAAATTTGGAGCCAATTTGGAGCCTAAAAAATCAAGTTTAAAAGGAATAGGGGAGGGTTAATGTGGTTACTAAATTTTTGTTGACCATAAGGTAGGTGTACTATCAATTTTTGACTAGCTCATAGTCATTACCAATTTGGTGCTGACTGTGAGATCTGTTCCATCTAAATGGTTCCTAGTGAATCAAGATAGAGTTTACTTCTTTAATTATCAACAATAAACACATGCAAGGTATAAATCTTTAGATCTCATATTTTCATCAATAATACAAAATCAAAACACATTAATTACACATTTTAATCCATATTTCCAACAATAAAAATCACTTGCAAAGTGAATTAAATTCCCTAACCTTTCATGCAACACCAAATTTTCATCAAATCCTCTTTTCACTTTACTACTTCTTCCTCTTTTGCTTAGCTTGCTTTTTCTCTTTACAGACACTATCCACTAAACACTCCTATCATGCATTAAGAATAAATATGTGATTATTTTTTTGGAGAAAATGTCGAATTTACAAGAAAGAAGAGAGAGGGATTTACAGATTTTGAGAGAAAATGACAGGGATAGAGTTGCAAATTTTTAAAAGAGAGAAAGGAGGGAAATGTTTCTTTTTCGTTAGTTATATAGATTGTTGGCTCTAAGACATATAAATCCTCTAATAATTTTATCTTCCATCTTCTATATAAAAAGCTCTATAATCTTTAAGTGGGAGCAGAAGTTTAAATTAGCTCCTTTATTAATTTTCAAGTTAGAAATTTGTCCCCTTTCATAAGTTTCTCTTATAAAATAAACCACACATATTATTTCATTTAATAACAGTCCTTAAGGTTTCTATCCTCTTTTAATTGCACCTCAGCTGACTTTCCTTTCGTTGAAATTAGCCCAAAAAATTACATTTATATCACAAAGTACCACTTAACTATATTTTTATTCCAATTCCACATATATATATGCCTTGATGTTAAAAGGCTCATTGACTCTCTTGCCTATAACACATTTAATCCTCATATCTAAACTTGTAATACATCATCCAATTATGCTTAATTAAACATTAATACCATCATAATACTCTTCAATTCTACCAAGCCTTATTTTGCATCCTTACAAATGTCTCATACATAAGGAATTTTATCCTTGAAATTCACACATGTGCTTTTACTCATATACCTCACTTTCACTCCTTTACCACTATATATATCACAATTGTCTTTAATTCTATACTATCTCTATCATCATCTCTTATTCTATTCCTTATCTTAATAAGATTTTTATTTACTTTGTTTCCTTATAAGGCAAACCTTTTCATGCCATAAAATCAATACTGGGCTCAATGTATATCCTGTCAATTTCCTTTTTAAGTTAGGGCCTATACATGTGATATGGTGCCACTCATATCCCATCAAATGATGTTTTATATTATGCTAGAAATGAATGATGATTTCATATATCCAATAGAATGCAAATTTGTGTTCTCATGTAATGCACATATTTTGCCCCATCCCATTATGAAATGTTTAATTAACTACCCACATTGTTTAAGGATTCACTAATAGGTACATAGATCATCATAATCAACCTTAACTTCTTAATATAACAAACTTATAAAACCTTATCAAATACATATGAATTTTTTTCTCATACATCATCTTGAAATAATCTATTCATAGACTCCATTAATACATTTGTACTATAATTAAACACTAGTCATACATGCATACCATATCATTTGCTATTCACTTTTAAAACTCCATTCTTATCTAATATTCCATATATACATATATTCATATATTCTCATTATCGAATTTTATCAATACATATAAATAAGTATCATAAGAAGAGATAATAAATACTAGAAACTACATCAATAACATCTCTTTACATCAAAACTATAGTCCTACCAGTTAGTACAGATATAATTAATTCCATTGATCTATTCTTTTGACTATGATCTACCACTTCCTTCAAAGGTACAATTGTAATAGTATACTTACTTTTGTTGATAAGTGATGTACAACCATTCTTTTACTTGTTTTCACTTTGCACTTTTATTTCTATTTTCTTTAGTCTCACATTTCCTTTTAATATCTCTTTACATCCCATTATCAAATAACTCTTGTAAAATTCCTAGTTAAGGTTCATTTCTAATAACCTATTACTATAAAAGCCAATACCTCAAAAAAATACAACAATAAAAATTGGGAACAATTAAGTTCATAACCTTAAAGCTGTTAACTTTTTTTTTTATCTTTTTCCAATTTCATTAGACTTATCCATCTTTCGATGTATAACAAAGCAAAATAGGGATATTTGCATTAGGCTAACACATTACAACTTTCTATGATAATAATTTCTATACTCTTATTTACAAAAGATGACTAAAACTATGCTTTGATGCAATCAATTGTAACACTTTTATCTTATAACCTAGCTATATCACTTTATCATGCATCATTAAGCATGTTTTACTCTACTATTAGGACATTAACTATATTATACAAAGATATTATAAGAAAACGTAAACCATAACATATAATCTTTAAGAATAAAACATTGCTTATGTATGAGTTTTTTTAAAACATTACAATAATTATAGCTACTAAACATCTTTACTTTACAAAATTCCAACCCAAATGATAAAACTTCAAAATCAATTCCTTGAATTTTTTTATTTCTCAAGACAATTCATGAGAGGGTGGGTGTCTTTCTCTTATTAGGCCACTTGTTTGCTCTAGAGAAATTTCATTTGGCTTTCCCTTTTTCCTGCTATTTATTATATCTACTTTGAATCATACTCAATATAACTTCAATTGAGCCCTTAAATTACCCTTTTTTTCCAATTAGACACATGTATGACTTAATATGAAATAACCATTTTGCCCTTGATCTTTTAATTCAATTCCATTCAAGTCATTTTCTACACTTTATATGCTTATCTCTTTATATTATCTTTCTAGTGCATCACTAATAACATGCCCCGATTACTATTAGGGTATATATTAGAGCCTTACATAAAGTTTGCTAAATTCCCACCAGTGAGAGTTAATTATCCATTAGTGAAGTTAGAAGAAATATGCATCAATCAAATTGTTAGACGTTATGGAGTTCTTTCTTCTATTATATCAGATAGGGATCCCTGCTTCATTGTAATATTTTGTAAAAAGCTTCAAGAATCATTGGGTACTAAATTTCACTTTAGTATTGCTTTCCATCCAGAACAGATGGGCAATCAAAGAGAGTTATACAAGTACTTGAAGATATGTTATGAAGTTACATCTTAAGGTTTTGTAGTGATTAGGGAAGTTATCATTCATTAGGTAAATTTTCCTACAACAACAACTATCAAGCACACTTAAAGATGCTGCCATATTAGGCTTTGTATAGAAGGACATGCCAAACACCATTGTGTTAGACATAACTTATGAGAGTAGATTAGTGTGACCTAATCTGATAAAGGAAATGAAAGAGAAGGTGTGAATAATCAAAGATAACCTAAAAGTTGTTTTTAATTGACAAAAATCATATACAAATTTGAAGAGAAAATATATGGAATTCAAAGCAGGTTAAAAAGTCTTCTTGCAAGTATCTCATTGGAGGAAGATTTTGAGTTTTTTTAAGAAAAGTAAATTGAGTCTTAGGTTTATTCTTCCATATGAAGTAATACAACATATGAGACTAGTGGCCGATAGGTTAAAGCTACCATTTGAGCTTTTAAATAATTCATGATGTATTCCATATCTCGATGCTACAATGATATCAATCTGATCCAGCACATGTTATCAACCTAAAGAAGGCACAATTGAAGCTTGATAGGTAATATGTTGAGGAATGTATCATAATCCTTGGTAGAGCGATTAGACAGCTAAGAAATAAGTGGGTAACTTTGGTGAAAGTACTCTAAACTAGACTCGCCATAATGTTGAAGCAGGCACATGTGAGCTAGAAAAACTGTTGAAATTACACTATCCCAACTATTTAATTTAGGTATATTTTGAGGATAAAATTATTAATTTGTAGGGGAGAAATGGAAAACCCTTGATATCTTGGACATTTGAATACTACTTTTTGAAGGTGAAAAATGATATCAAGGTAAATAGTACATTCACTACTAGAAAGTACAATTTATGATGAGTATAATAGTATAGTTTGAGGAGAAATTAAGGTTAAATGGGCACTCAAAAGACAACGAAAATTTGATCTGACCCATAGTAGGGTTGACCAAACTTTGACCAGTTAGAAAAAAATTATTTTGGATCTTAAAAAATTATTTAGATTAAATTAAACCATTAGAAATAATCCCAATTAATATTTAGAAGTGAAAAATAAATTTTTAGATGATTTTAAGTTTTTCAGTTTTGGATGGTTAAATTTTGCATCCAAATATTAGATTCACCTAAAATTTTAAACGCTATTTATTCAATATTTTTACATATTTTTAGATCTATTTTAGAGGTGATTTGACAATTCAAAAATATAGCCAATGAGATGATGACAAATGGCATAATATAAATCATTAGATTGAATAATGCTTGACTAAATCTTTCCTTTTATTTTGGTGTATACAGGACAAGAGATGTATGTTAAAGACTCTCTAAAAATTAGCAATATATTTTCCCCCTGACCTTAGTTGAATCCTTCACCATGATTTCTTCTCCATTGTTCATTCTTTAACTTCAAATTCCCATAAAATTTCAAATCCAAATTTTAGATACATTAAATAAATGTCATATTTTCTATCTTATATAAAGAATTGAAGCAAAACAATAAAGCTTGGAAAGTGAAGGAATTTAGTAAGAGAAAATCATCCAAGTAAAATCATTTGTTTTAGTTAGAATTAATTGGAAAATTAGGTAGTTTATATTTTTCATGTGATTTTGATGATAAATTAAAGAGAAATTCATGAATATTGCATGTGTTCAATTCAGCCTAAGTGAATAACAAGAAGAAAATAAAGAGAAAAGGAAAGACCAAATAAAAGAAAAGGAAAACTATAAGAATTAAGGAGGATTAAGTTACATGGATACCTAAACTAACCTATTTCATGAAAATTTCGACCATGTCATTTAGGTTTTTTTTGTGTGTAAAGTGTGCATAAATTCAAAGTAAGGGCAAATAATGAAATTGGATGTGAAATAAGGTTATCAATAAAGGAAAATACACAAAAGCATGATTCAATATAGCACTACAAGAAAATTGAAATTTAGCAACGGAAAATAGCAACAAAAAATTCAGTTGCTATTTTAGCAATCTAATATAAATTCGGTTGCTATTTTTCATTGAAAATGAAATTTAGCAACGAAATTAGATTTTCGTTGCTAATTTAGCAACGAAATATAATTTTCGTTGGTATTTTAGCAATCGAAATAAAATTTTGTTGCTGTTTAGCAACGAAATACTAATTTCGTTGCTAATTTTCGTTGCTAAATAATGGCACCAAAAATTCCCTCCACTTTTAGCAATGAAAGATAACCAAATATGTTTCCGTTGCTAAATTTATAAAGTTTAACCAATTTTAGCAACGAAAACTATTTTTCATTGCTAAATAGCAACGGAATTGCTTTTCCATTGCTAATTTAGCAACAGAATCAATTTCGTTGCTATTTTTCCGTTGCTATTTCTAGATTTTCTTGTAGTGTAGGAAAGCGATATGAGGACATATTATGTAACTTAGGGTTCTTACCTATAAAGTGTGTTTAAATTTAAATTAATGGAAAATAAATAAATGATGAATAATCAAATTTGTGAAGTTAAATGCAAGAAAACAGGATAAATATAGAAAGTCAGAGTTGAAATCTATTATGTAAGTATAAGAACTTAGGGTTGTCCATGGAATTAAATTAATCAAATGTTAAAATTATGTTCATTATTCTTTGAAAACATGTTTAGAATGAGTACCACACCTTTTAATACAAGATACATAAGGTTATTACCTCTTTTACTTGATGCTCAGTAAGAGTATCTTTTGTTCTATAAATATCTTAGTTGATATTTTTTATTACAACTCCTTTGTCTGCTACCTCAAGTAATAACAGGGAACTTGTTAACATGTATCTTTTAATAATTGTTTTTATGACTAATTAACCTTCCATTAAAGTTTTTACTATTGTACTAAAAATTCAGTTAATTACTGTATTTTGGGTTACACTTTTTTATTTACTAAAATAAATATTTCAGGACTTTAGTGTCCTAAACTTATTTTACAATATGCTTGCTTATTCATGTATATTCATATATATATATATATATATGAGCAAATATTTTCAGGCATCATTTAAGCTGTTTTTAGATCTTTAACATTTTGTATGATTTCATGCCTTAAGATCTTAGGGAGATTAGAAAGACAACACATACAAAACATACAAAATGAGAATTTAAACAAAGTTTTTAATGTATAAGATCAACATAAGCCACAAGTGCAGAGTATACTTAAAAATTGGGACAACACTTGAAAACAAAATAAAAGAAACAAGAAGAAAATCTCATGTAAGAAAGATAATTTATATAAACGTAATTTTGAAAATATGAAAGGAAAATGCTTAACACATGAGTTATACTTACAAAATAAAGTAAATATCATTTTGAAAAGACAAAAGGGAAATGCTCAACACATAAGCTATACTTATGAAATAAAATAAAAAATTTATAGTTTTAGAGATACACTCAAATCAACTTTACAAGAGTATGCTCAACATGTAAGCTTCATAATTTTCTTGAGTGGTTTTCAAGGATTGGAAAATTCTCTCTAAAAAAAGTCTCTACCTCTAAATGAAGAAGAGATGTCTACTCATAGGGAAAATCCTCCATTTATTTAGCTGTTAAATGCAGGAATTTAGACCCATAAAATGACTAAGTTGGAAAGGTAATATTCTCCTACTAGTGGTGTTGCATCCATTTTGGGATTATTTACAAATGGGGAGCAAAGATCTGACAAGGTCAAATAATCTAATCATTTTCTTTTGTCAAACTTTTACTTTTTATATGGGCCTCTTAAAAGTTGGGCCATGTTTATTTACAAAGATAGACCTTAAAAAGATCCATATTTAAAATTAAAGCCTACTATGGTTGGAGCAAAATAACATAATAATTATCTTTATCTTTATCTTCCAAGTCAAAAATGGGCTCAGAGTTTGAAGATAAATAGGCCTTTGAGGGTGTAGAATAAGTTTTTAAAGACAAGGCCTTACTTTTGAGAAGTTGGACCATGATCTCAAAAATATTTATCTTTAATTTTTGTTGTTGGCAATTGGGTATAAGCAAATGACTTTTAACCTAGGAATTGGGTTATTTCTAACCATTATTTTATAAGTCTTGAGCTTGGAGCCATTCTTTGTCATCGGGCTTTTTAATTTTGGTTGGCATAGAGAACTTTGTCCACTAACAATCTTTGAAATGCCTAACTAAAACCATTTGAGCATATTTATATTGATACTCTAAATGCCAGGCTTTTATCCATGGTATATAGAACTTCGTGGCAAAAAGTAAAAAGAGATGGAAGCATCTTTCCCTGTTAATTTGCTTATAGGATGTTTTGAAAAGAGTATAGTCTTCCTGAACCAAAGTTTTTAAGATTTTAGGAATAGCTCCATATAATTTCCACCAGTGATTAAACCAAAAATTTCAATTATGAAGTTATAAAAGAATAGCCAAGTGTCACTAAATTTCTTATTTTATAGTAAAAATGCATTATAGCAGGCTTGTTTATAATCCCAGCATCTGAATGTCCTGCAATGGTTGATATGGGTTTTGAAATCTAATGGAAAAGTTTTGGAATGGGAAGTGCCTTTCCCTATCAAAACAGAGAAAGGATTTTATGGATCTTTATAGTGGAATAAAGGATTTTTGGTCCACCTTTTTGGTTATCAGTGAAAGTTATGGATCTCATTAATTCCAATATTGCTTTTTAATAAGGTTAAGGTTTTGTTAAATCCCATGGTTTAAAAAATCATCCTTCCGGGAAAAATTTTGAAATGCCTTCTTTAGGACTTGGACAATAAAACCTTACTCAATAGTCCATATATTTTTGAAAGTTATTTTTAACAAAATAATCTTATTTTTATAATTTTGACTATCAAAGAATTAAACCAAAACTATTTTGAGATAAAAGGATTTGAGAAAATTCCTTGTTAGAGCAATTTGAAAAATTTTAGACATAGGAAACTTCCTATGAGTTTTTGGAAATAGAAATTTTGTTGTAAGATATATCTTACAAAGCTTATGAAGAATTTTGACAAGGGATTTTTTGAGAAGAAGATTATTCCTTCTCTATATTAGGAATAAGAGCAAAAGCTTTATCTACAAAGGCTTATTTAGTAGTAACTTTTGTTTATAGTTCATTAATTTCCACAAATGCTTTAATTGCTTAATGGGATTCTTCTTGGTTGGAATTTTTTACTTCTTCTTCCTTCAAGGTTTGCTAAAACCAATGTTTATGTTTTTGTTATATTTGCATTGCTTGAATCCATTAATGGATTCATTTGTTGTAAATTTTTGCTTTTTCTTCATCTTATTTGACTACTTGAGTCCAAGATTTTATCGAAATAGTTGAAAAGATTGTGGATTTTAAGTTTTGGCTTTTTTAGACCTTTTTCCTTTTCCCTATGGAATTTCTTGGCATTTTTATGGTTCACTTAGGACCTATTTTAGAGTAACACTAAAGTTAGAAAATTTGGGATTGAGTGTTCATCTCCTTTAATAAATAAAATTAAAAAAAATAATAATAAAAATCACTTGTTATTTGGTAAAAATTTATAATGATGCAATGTTTTGAATAACTTTTTGCATAACTTTTTTTTTGATTTACAATCAATGCGAAGTAAAAACTTTTGATTGAGTAGATGACTTTGAAATTTTGTAACGCAAATGATAGAAAAATTATAGTTATTGTATGTGGTTGTTTTGATGGAGATCAATATGATATTATAGAGAAGATAAGTATATCTGATCATAAAGCTCTGCTTGTGAACACTTTAAGATGAATTTGATAATTAGAGCTTAAAATGTTATGGTTTGATGTTCAATAAAATGGAAATCTAAATTTACTTGTTGAGAAGTTTAAGTGTAATTTTATTCGTAAAACATAAGAAGTAATTAGAAATCAAAATATATTTTCTCATTTCCATTCTTTAACATATTACTTTTTTTTACAGTAACCCTAAGATTTATTTTTCATAACTAGTTAAAAAATAGATTTTAATGATGTTTAAAAAAAAGTAAATGTATAGGTTTTAAGAGATCATTAATGGGAATCAAATATCATTTAATTATGGGTAGCATGAAAAAGGTTTGCTTAGGTGTGAATTGCAATGTTGTGATACAGTGATGTGTGACTCAGTGGAGTGGATTGTCACCCTACTGAGTGGATTATGCCTTCATCGAATAGAACACTTCTTTATTAAGAAGAATACTTCTCCATTTAGGGAAAGTGATCTAGTTGCTCTTCAACAATTACTCAAAGTAAATTTTACATAAAACATTGGTAAGGATATGTCTTTAATACTAATTAAGTAACTCCAAAATAAATTAGACTAGAAAAAATGTATGATAGTTTATAAAATTATGTTATTGAAGAAGCACAACATTAATATACTCACATATATTTATACAAATTGGATGAAATTAGATGTTTAAATACACATAAATATTTATATTCAAAAATATTGTATAAGTAGATAAGAATGCCTAAAATAATATGACATGATATGTTTGTGTATTTATAGGATTGTGCATGGTTAGATATTTGTATTGTTATATAAGCATGTATGAATGGGTTTCAACCTTGAATTTGGAGTGACACGTTTGTAAATAAATAAACTTTTTTGTTCTAACATATTGAACTTTGATACTTAAAATAATAAATCAATATGAACATGTGATGATATGTTTAAATAAAAAAGTGCATGGGAATTAGATATAATAAATTGTAAAGATATGTTTGTATGAATTGATTTTATATCAACATGTTTAATATCATTTAATGATGGCTCTTACATATGCATCCCACAAGTATGATATACTAGAGCTTGAGTTACTATGAAAAGTATATGTATACGAAAAAAGTGATTCTAAAGTATATTGTTACATTTAAAGAAATGTCAAATATAAATATGTGCACATATATCATTTGAATAAAGGAATTCAAAATAACATGATTGTATCACTTTTACTTGTACACGAAGAGATACATGCCATTAGATGGAATTTAAGTACAAAATGTACAAATATTCAAGCATGTATATAATTTCATGTTGATGTCATAAACATACATAAAAGAGACATAGTACCATGAGAAAAGTTATACATTTATATGTATATTCATAACTGAAGAGAGAATCTAAAGTAAGATAGAGTTAACAGATTATTGCCTCCATTGTGTCTTTGATGTAGATAGATAAGTATGCCCATAAGGGTAACTTGCAACTGCTATAGCATAACTTTGACCCCATTTGAGTCTTAATAAGCCATAGTGTTGTTGACCCCATTTAGATCATCAAGTATCATGAAATTCTACCTCATTTTGGTTTATAGTATAGAACTGGTCCCGTTTGGATCATAAACAACACCTTTTAGGTGTCTAGCAACCACATTTTGGTCTACTTGGCTGGTCTAGAGTATAGTTTTTGCCCTATTTGGATTTACCGCATAGTTTATTCCCATATGAAGCTACCTTTTATTACCTTTGGGCATTTTATTTATACCTTTGGGTGCTACCATTGAATAGTGCAAGGAAAATAATCAATAAAGAAGGTAATATGTAACATTAATAAATAAAGAAGCATTATTAGTGTTACATGTTCATCTTAGATTTAAAAGCTATGCATATGAATTTGCACAATATTAATATTTTATCAAAGAATAAATTTGTAAGTACATGATCTTTATAGTCTTATGTTTGTTATTAGATTTTATTTATATATTACCTTAATTTGCATCAATGTATAGTATGTATATGCAAAACATGATATGTAGTGGAAGAGTATTATATTAGTATATGAATGAAATTATTGACATAATGTCATGTTGTCTCTTACACTAAGAAGACAAGATATTTGTATTTGTGATTGTGTTTAGGAATGTTTATCAATAAGCTACTTTGATTACTATATTTTCTTTATTGTTACTTGTTTCTTCCAAATATTGTAATCATGTGTGAAACTCTTTGCTTGTAAACCTAAATGAACTATGAATTTAAAGTTAATGTACTTAATATGATTTAAAGTTGGAAATAAAAGTATAATTTAATCTAATGTGTTAAGAATCTAAACCTAACAAAGAAAATAAAGTGAAATGGCATATTAAAAATAACACCATCATCCTCATAACAAATCTAGTAAATAATAAAATTTATTAAACATAGTTTCATGCATATAAACGCCAATGTAAAGTAGAATTTGCTCTTAAAATGCTCACCTTGGCTGAATTGATCAAGAACAAGCCTTCTTCACTCCTTTATCACCTCTTTGCCTTTCATCTTTTTGTTCTTTTCTTCTTTTACAAATGACATCATCTACAAATTTGTAGAATTTTCCCCAAATCAAAACCCTTTAATAGAAGAATAAGATGATAGATATGAAGGAAGGTATATGTTACCTTAGCAATTTCAACTTAAAAATCCTTACATTAAAAATTCGAAAGAGAAATTTTAGAGAGGATACTTAAGCTTTGACAGAGGAAAATAGAATGAAAAAATCTAATTTATTTCTCTTGCTTTGCCATCCCCCTGACACAAAGAACCACTAGATATCTTTCTCTCTCCTTCATGCAAAAAGTTATAATTTTATGTAGAGGGTAAAGTATCTTTAATGTCCTTCAATTCTTTACATGCTAAAAAGTTATCTCCTTTAATTTCATTCCTTTAATAACCACCCTTAAAGTCATATTTCTTTTTAAATTAAACCCCTAACTTGAACTTCACTTATAATTCACTTGACAACATAACATGAAAAATACCAATTTGCCTTTCCGAAATTCCTTGTTCCAAAAATATCACCAAAGATAACTTTCTTCTTTCAATTTCACGATAAATAATAATATACTTAAATAACTTTAAATAAATAGTATCTCTTTTAATTTATCAATTTACCCTTACTATAACCCTAATCATACTTTTTAATGCCAAGTTAAACATTAGTCAATAATAATACCAATTTAATCATGCATAATTCTTCTAAGATATAAGTTCGTGTCTTACACTTGTAATTTATTACAAGTCTTGGCATACATTTTTCTATTTTTGAGTTTTTTTTAATGTAGAAAGAAACATAACTCCATGGAGATCTAGATTTTGTGATTAGGTCTTTTAAAATTAAATCTCAAATTTCTCTTTTGCAATGTTTTTTTCAAGTTTTTGATTCATTTGAATAGGCTAATTTTTTTTGGAATTATCTTATTTTAAAAATCATTTTCATAAGGTAAATCAACCATATGTTTTTTTTTAAAAAAAGTGTTTGGTAATTTCGAACAAATTTATTTTTAAATTAATTTTTTAAAATAAAAAATTTTTGGTTTTATAAAATTATCATCTAATGATTTTTGAATTTTTAAGAAAGAAACATCTTATTTTAAATAATACAAATGTTTTTAATGATTTTTGAATTATCATCTAATGATTTTAAAATTATCATCTAATGATTTTTGAATTATGAGATTTAACTCATTTTTGTAAATAAAACATGCTTTTAAATGGTTTAGATTTCTCATTTTGGGTTTTTCAATAAAAGGGAAAATAATCTTAATTCTTTGAGCTTCGAAGGAAATGCTATCATAGTTGATAGAATAGGGCATTTTCATATTGATAAATTAAGTCCCTAAAAAGACACTATGATTTATCTTTTCTAACAAAAAAAATGTTTTGATTGAAATGTTGCCATTTTTTATGGTGGCTTCAGTTTTGATTTTAATGATCACTTTTGAATTATTTATTGCAAAAAGTTTTTCCTTGGTTTCTTGACCAAATATTTTTAGAATAATATAGTTTTTTAAGCAGTTTAAATCTGCACCTATATCAAAAAGAGCAATTATTTGAATTTCAAAATTTTATGAGAAAACCAGGTTTATCTTAATAAGATATTTTATGGTAATGACAATACATAAAACAAATAAGAAATCATATGGAATTTTTTATAGGTCTTCAATTTCATTCTTTGCTTTTTCAAGAATTTTTTTCCTTTTATTTTTCTATTTTATTTCATTAAATAACTTGTGAAACTAGTTTATGAAGAACTTTAGAGTCAGATTCTTATTTTTGTTTAAGGGTTTTCAACTCCTATTTTATTATCGTGATTTTATCTTGAAGTGATTAGATAGTAACAAGAGGTTTTGTATTTATTTTTGTTCCTAGAATTTTGTCAAATCATAAGTGTTGTTTTTTATTAAAGATGAAGAAAAGGGTAAGGAAGTGGAGGATTTTGATGATTTTGGTTCAAAAGATTTTAATAGTTATTCAATGATATCTTTTTGAAGTTTTTATCCTCTATTTGTTTTACAATATCAAGAATTAATTCTTGATATTTTATTAAAACATTGATAGACATTTGGGAGTCTAAATTAGCTTCAAAATCATTTTCAAATGAGCTAAAGGTTTCTTCTTCTACGGTTTCAATAAAAATAGACTAAAGTTTTTAAATTATTTCATCTTCTATTTGTAACTTATGAATTTTTTATTCATTCTATAATATTTTGAAATATGGTCGGTCTTGTACATTTGTAGCAAGTAATGGATTTTTCCTTTTATTTTTTGAATGTCTTTTATTTCTTTTAGGTCTTACTAGGTTTAGATTTTCTATAAAATCTTTTTTTTCCTAGGTTTTAAAGCAAATCTTTTGTGTGAATTTTTATAAGACTTGGAACAAGAACGTCTACACTCTTTAGTTTGATTTCCTATAGGAATTTTAAATTGTTTACAAAAAGATCCTAATTCTTATCTCATTTTCTTCATTTCCTATTTTAAATGCTTTTAAAGTTTTAAATCTTACTAGATTCCTTTTGTGTGAGACTAAACAAATTACCTTAGGTCATATGATTATATAGGATTTAATTAGTTCCAAAAACTTCCTTGATTTTATTTCTAACTTTTTCTCCTAAGACTACTAGTAAGCTTTCTGAGAATTTTTTCTTTCCAAAATAGCTAATTGGAATCTTCTTTAAACATTACCTTTTTTTGTTAGTTTGAAATTCAAAATTTTTTTTTCACCTAAGGTTTGAAAGAAATTTTGTATTTTTATCTTTTAAGTGAGATGGATATTTTATGAAGTGAAAACTAATCGAATGGATTAAGGTTGCTACAACATCTAGAATTGGGTTTCATACCTCATTGATGATGGGTGTTCCTTCCTCTATTGCTAGTATAGCACCTAGGATTTCTAGTAACTATTGTTAGGTGAGATGGTAATCCCACAAACCATTTAATTTTCCTAAAAAACCTATTATTTAAAGTTAAGCTATGGTTTTATTACGTGTGTTGGTTTGGGTTTTGTAAGCATATGATGCCATAGTTATTTTTGGTAAAAGACCAAATATATTGTATCCAGACATACCGTATATGTTCCATTCATAGATATTAGAGGCATTAAATTTATACCAGGATAAAATTTTTGGTCCAATTTCTATGCTTAAGTATAAAGTAGTTTTAACGGCAAGAGGTATACTCCTTTACCAAGAGAGTCAGGATAGCTCTGAATTTTCGGTTAGCTATTGGTCTTCTTCAAAATCAAAATTTGTATCCAAAGTACTAATAATTTTATTTTTATCAAGGATCTTTTGTGCAACCATGAAAGTAGAGGCAATGAAATGCTCTATCTTACTTAGTTGGTCTCGCAAGGTTTAGGTAAACTCCTATCTACCTTCTTTGAACAATTGTTTTCTTTTTTTAGAAACATAAAAAGGTTTAAATATAAGGTTTTTATGTTTTAAATCTGGTATTTCAACAATGGAAACCACAAGTTTTTTGGTGTTGCTCGATCCTAGTTAATTGTTTGTAATTGAACTAAGATAAGAATTTGTGAAATTGTTTTGCTAGATGATGTTTTTAATATCCTTATCCTTGTTTTCATTTGGTGTTTTGAAAGGTCTAGAATCTACAGTTTGGTTTAGATGTGTCTTAAAGATGGATGTTTTAATTAAACTTTTCTTCCATCTGACATTTCCTACTTGATAACCTTATTTTGAGAAGTCATAAGGTTTACAAGTTTTAAGTTTTCCTTAAATAGGTGTCAAATTTATTTTGTGATGTATAAATTTCAAACTAGTTAAAGAACAAAACATGCATATTATTTTTGAAAAGAAATTCAAAATATTTGTTTTGAATTTCTTTTCTTTTTTTTAGAAAATTTTTTGAAAACCATGTCCTTTTTTTTACATTTTTTTCTCCATAAAAATCTTTATGCAAAAAGGTTTTGTCAACTTCAAAATATCTTTCGGTCACATTTAATTCGCTAATAACATTTTTTGTTATTGCGAAAAAGGCGATGAATTTAGAGGTGAAACATTTTATTGTTCCTTACTAGAAACATATAGTCTCATAAAAATTTAATGAGGATCAATTGTTGAATAATCAACATTTTGAAAAGATGCACTTGGAATGCAAGAATAATAAGATATTGGTTTTTGAAAACTTTCTTCCTTATATGGAAGGTGAATTATTGAGGGTAAATTTGAGGGTGGAGGAACTAGTATCTGTATATTGACAGCTAAAAGTTCATGAAAAATATAATTTTACCCTTACATCATTGTACTGAGTAACTTATCTTAAATGAGTGTTCGGTTTAGATTTTTCTAAAGATTTTGGTTTTGCAGCACCTTCCAAAATCATTTATTCCAAAGGATTTATCTCTTTCCAAATAATGGTTTTAGGAATCATTGTATTTGCTATAGATAAATCTGTTTGTAAAAATAGGGTTCACCCCTTTTGTTTTGTACAATTTTTTTCTGCAGTAAAAGCATAAAGCATTGCTTTATAATGTACTCCAAAAATGATTGCTACTACAATAGATCCTTGCAGCATTTTATACTTATGGGTTTTAATTTGTAAAACCATAGATTTTAAAATATTTTAAACTCTAAAAGATAATGAAAAATTTGTAGAGCATTCAAAAGAGATTGGTCATTGTAAAAGACTTAACTCAACTAAGCTTATGATGGAATCTTTAAAATTTGAAAACCTTGCATCTCTTCAAACATAGAGAATTGAGGTGTTTAGTCCTTATCTAATTAGAAGTTTTATTCCAACTAAGACAAGACCTCTATGTATATATCCATATTTCTTATCATGCTTTTTTTTCTAATGTTCTTTGTGAAAGAAGATAGATTGTTTCAAATTGTTCTGAGAATTGAGCATCCCTTTCTCCCATTTTAATTATGAAATTAGTTTTTAAGAGGTTTTGAAATAGACCTTTCTCATAAACTTGATCTCATTTCATTTTTTAAATTTTCCAATTGTTAATTGATTTTTTTGAAATATTTAAATTGATTTCTTCACTATTGAGATCTTTGATTTTTCAGAATATTGATCTACAGAGTTTGATGTAGATGACCTAGGTAAAGAAATAGTTATACACATTAAATTATCCATGATTTAAAATTTTAATTTATTTTTTTTAAAAATTATTATTTCTTATCTGAATAAACTTGCAATGGAATTACCACCCTAAATGACTATCGGCTTGACTACCACAGGAATTAGTACCTAATTACTATTATTACCCATATCATATTTTCAAATTTTCAAAGAACAATTAAATTTTTAAATTGTGAATGATTTAATTAATACACATACAATCCTCCTAGGATCTATACCATGTGACGGCCAAAGTGATTCACTTAATACCCAAATAATATATATGTCATTTATCAAAATTTTAATTTTAGCACATACTAAGCTATATCCTTAGCACATTCGGTTTCCATCTATACAGCTAATAACTTGTTTGATGCCATGGCTAGAGTTGGGACAACAACAGTCGACAAATTTAGAAGTTTAGGATGTAATTTAAATTATTCTTTGTGTATATTCATTGTTCTATTAATTGCTATCAAGTAAATAATTTATGATGTTTTGAATTACTTTATGTTAATAGTTTAGTTCCAAAGCCCCTATATCCTCCTGAGGGGTATCAAGGTTTGACACATTGAACCAATCTATCATTGGGCCTACCAAATAGAGATAGAAATACTCCACCTTCTACTTCTCAGTCATGATAGTCCATTTCATCACCAAAGTATATTGCTTCATATGTATTGAGGGGTTTAATGTACCATCAAATTTTGTTAAGTTGAGCATCTTTAACCTTTGGGGAAATAACTCATTCCTATGTAAGTCTTTATCTTTAAGGTTCATTCCCTATAAGCTGATAACAAGTGGGCCATGGTCTCTATTTTCTTTTCCATCTACTTAAAATCCACATCTTCTAGACTAGGCCCTCTGTTCTTCATTACAAGAACTGGAGGTTCATTATCTTCTCCCTCTCTAACTTAGTCTTTTTTGCGATCGTTTACTCCCCCTCTCCGCCACTCTATAGGTGGGACTTAAAGCACTATAGCATATACCATTGAAGCATCCCTAACATAGGTTGGGTCAGTTAGCCAATGCATAAGTACTAGAAGGAGGTGCCGAAAAAGCTACCAACTAACCGATCATAGAAAGAATCCTCTATTCAAACACCTAAGACCTCCTTTATAACATTATATCTAACTCTCTTATTATTTCTTATCCAATCTATTATGTTTCATCAGACAATTCATCTTCAAATGTAACTTCTTAAATGCTTCAAAAAAAAATGTCCCAAGTTAAACTCTAAACTAGCCTTAGACCGAAATTTTAAACCTAACCCTGATCTTAACTTTAACTACTCAACTATAAAAATTTGGATGACATGCTTGTTTAACCCTTTAAACCACTTAAATGAATCTATAATTGATGTAAAATTAAAATATTAGGGATGATGCATGATATATACATAGTTCATGAATAGTTTAGGCCATAATCACAACCACTTACAAGCAAAACATTTCCTTCCAACTTTATTACTCCCATATAGGAGGTCATGCAATATCTTTCTTAGATGGCTTAGTCCATAGAATTATAGGGAACCTAATGAATGCCTATGGTGCATGGTGAAAAATTGATAGCATAACCTCTCTCAATTGATAGTATAGCTTTCATCGTAAGCATTTAATCACATTTGTTGTGTATGATATACCTTCAATATTCAATCAAATCATAAGGGAGTATATATATATCATCCATCATCTATAAGAGTTATTTTAGGCGTCGATACTTCACATATGTCATGAAATCTCAGTTATATAATGCAAAACAAAGAACTACATTTCATTGAAATTGTTTTAGCCAATAAGAAATTTAAACCAAGCAATATAGTAGGCCATTATCATTATATATATATATATATACATATATTTCTTCATTTTGAGTAAATTGCTGAGTTTTTTAAACTTTTAATAGCCTGCCAAGTACTAGTTCAAAGGGTTGATAACAGGACTAATGGATACCGAAGGTATCAAACGATGGACCCAAAGGGTGAAACTATGGTTCCATAAAGGAACAAAACACTAGACCCAAATGGGGTCATCAATGGTTCCAGCAAGGAACAAACAGTAAACCCAAAAGGGCTAAACGATGGTTTCATAAAGGAACAAGACCCAAATGGGGTCAACTATGGCAACTGCAAAATCCCTCTAAGCATGCCTATCTAATCCACAACCGAACTAAGACCCACAGGCTTTATCAATTTAAGAGCATCTTTCATTCAACATATTCTTTCTTAATTAATATAACATTTACTTAAAGCCATTTTCCATAATTGAACACATATTATTCATTTTCCTAGCAATACTGGCTTAAAGCCTGGATATTCAATGATACATATTGCCTATTCATATACTTGCATAGCTACCAGATAACATAGATCATGCACTAGGATGCTTTATCATAATGGTAACTGAGTATTATGCAATACTAGCTCAAAACAATGTTTTAAGAACCTAATGCAATACACATCATTGAACATAAAATCATGAAGTAACAACATAATTTGAATTTTAAGGCTAACTCTAATAATACTTGGTGATATTTCATGAAAATGAAACCATACATATAGTTATACAAACAATGATCATATGACTCTACACGTAAAAACATATTCACTGAAGAAGAATGTACCTGAGTGGTTCTTCGAAACCATTTCCTTTGCTTCATTATACTTAATTTAATCTTTGTACATTTAGTTCATCCTATATATATTATATACATATATTTGGTGTCTCACAAATAGTGAAAGTACTCACATTTGAGATCAACATCTACCTATGTCATTCATAATGCCTTAAAAGACTTCACAACTCAATTATTTAATTTAGAAATCATAAGGCTTTTCAACCACCACTTTAATTAACTTAATCATCATGTACATTACTTATGGTCCCCTTAATTCTCTCTAATTATATTTTATAATACGAAATTCATGATTCATGAAGAATTTATAACTTAGAGTGTTAAGTAAAACCATTAAAAGAAAACATACGAGTGGTCATGCCCAAGAAAGAAGAGGAGGCTTACACGGCCACGCAAGGAGAACAAAGGCCAAACACGTGGCCAAGCAGAAGGAGAAGTAAGGCATTCACGTGGCCACTCAAGAAGAACAAGGGCCAAACACATGGCCACGTAGAAGAAGAAATGAGCCATTCATGTGGCCAAGCAAGAAGAAAGGCATGCAGTTCGTGGCCACACAAGGAGAGAAACAAGCCATCACGTGACCATGCATGAAGAACCAAAGAAAACACATGGCCATGCATGTAAATCCAAAGGAAATCATATGGCCACTCAAAGCAATTACACGGCCACTCATGCAAAATCAAAGGAAATCACGTGGCCACTCAAAGAGATAGCTAAAGGGAAGCAAATGCATGCATGGCCACGTAGAGAAAGAAGGGATAGGCTGCATGGCTACGTAAGGCATTTCGACAGACTGGGTTAAAAATCCTGATTTCGAGCTCAAATGATTTTGAAACCCAAGAATCACCTCAAATACTTAGATTTAAATCATTCTTTGTTCATCTAAACACTAAAATTTAACCTTCACTTCAACTAAGGGAACACATACAAGAACATAGGAAAATCATCAAGTAACCATTTATATAGAGTCTTATACCTTAATATCAGCTTCAGCTCCTTCAAAAATTCATAGATCTAGCTCTTTCTTCCTTCTCGTAGTCTTGATCTATATGCTTCTCCTCTCTCCTTATACATAGGAACAACAACATGATCTTACAATCCCTCATAACTAAAAATCATAAATGAAGAAATGAAAACGAACAAGAGATTTTCAAGGGAAGACATTACCTTAAATCTTAACTCACAAACCCTAGCTCCCCTTCTCCAACCCGTAACTAGCAGAGAGAGAGAGTGAGAGAGAGAGAAAGAAATATTCCTCAAAATGCCGATGTTTTAATGCCAAAAATACTATTTATGCAAGTCAGTGGTGTCCAATAATTCAATGTTGACTTTTATCTCAAAACACTAGATGAAAATAATTTTTATAAATATGCAAGAGGGAACCATTATTCCCAACCCAATAAATATCCTAACTTATATGTGTCTTTTCAATTTTCAGTTGGTCAATTTGCTTTTGTATTAATTTAAGTAAGGTTATTTAATTTATTTACCGATCACTTTATTTGTTGCTTTCCAATATGATTGATATGTTTATTTAATTTAATTTATTATAATGCATCATGTGAGAAGGGATATTTTAGACTAACAATAAAAACCTAATTATATGACACGCCTAATTGAGATAAAAGAAAAAGTGATGTCCCGAACACTAATCTTTGCTTGGGCATCAACAGCTTGAGATTCATTTCTTAATGCTCTGTTGGGTTGTAACACTCTGATACCTGCTTCTTGCGCATATATTAGATGCCTCAATGGGTTGACGATCAATAATAAATTAGGCCTAAACTCCTTTTCTCTTATAAAATGGCCAACTTATGAGTTTTTATAACCCTCATCAAGTCATTGGCCCTAAAAGTAGCCCTCCGAGTATAGATAGGAATCGAGCAAGTTTCAATGCATGTCACAATCACTATAGATGGTCATCTATCATTAATAGATAACCGAGATTCAAGTTAAATTTAAAAAATCCCTAAAATTCCCTTTGTATCTAACTTGGTCACTTGTGGCCATAACTTAGTGTCTAATGGAATGAATCTTGAGAAACTAATATCAATACACAAGGTGTAAATTAAAAATGGGCAAAATAATCATAATTTAAAGTTTTAATGCCAAAAATACTATTTATGCAAGTCAGTGGTGTCCAATAATTCAATGTTGACTTTTATCTCAAAACACTAGATGAAAATAATTTTTATAAATATGCAAGAGGGAACCATTATTCCCAACCCAATAAATATCCTAACTTATATGTGTCTTTTTAATTTTCAGTTGGTCAATTTGCTTTTGTATTAATTTAAGTAAGGTTATTTAATTTATTTACCGATCACTTTATTTGTTGCTTTCCAATATGATTGATATGTTTATTTAATTTAATTTATTATAATGCATCATGTGAGAAGGGATATTTTAGACTAACAATAAAAACCTAATTATATGACACGCCTAATTGAGATAAAAGAAAAAGTGATGTCCCGAACACTAATCTTTGCTTGGGCATCAACAGCTTGAGATTCATTTCTTAATGCTCTGTTGGGTTGTAACACTCTGATACCTGCTTCTTGCGCATATATTAGATGCCTCAATGGGTTGACGATCAATAATAAATTAGGCCTAAACTCCTTTTCTCTTATAAAATGGCCAACTTATGAGTTTTTATAACCCTCATCAAGTCATTGGCCCTAAAAGTAGCCCTCCGAGTATAGATAGGAATCGAGCAAGTTTCAATGCATGTCACAATCACTATAGATGGTCATCTATTATTAATAGATAACCGAGATTCAAGTTAAATTTAAAAAATCCCTAAAATTCCCTTTGTATCTAACTTGGTCACTTGTGGCCATAACTTAGTGTCTAATGGAATGAATCTTGAGAAACTAATATCAATACACAAGGTGTAAATTAAAAATGGGCAAAATAATCATAATTTAAAGTTTTAATGCCAAAAATACTATTTATGCAAGTCAGTGGTGTCCAATAAAAAGAGATGCATAATTTGTGTGCAATGACCAAGTTTTTGATGTCAAAGAACAAATGAAAAAGCAAAAATCATAATTTGTTTAAAGTACAAAGAATATTTGCAAGCAAATCAACTCAAATTTCTATGCCTTTCCCTAAATTAATTTTAGCCTAAATTAATCAACCAAATAGCACATTCAAACATTTGAAGCACAAAATCTCAATTTCCATTATGCTTCCATTTAAATGAAAATTTAAGGAACATGTGCCAGTAAGCAAAATGACAAATAAGTCCATATTTAATTTTAATAATAGGCTCATTAATTCATCATTATTTTAAGAGTAATCACACACAAATATATATTGAATTACACTCAAAAATTTAATTGCTATGTGCGACCAATGCTCAAATTAAACAATTGATGTAAGTAATTCAAATCCAGCTGTGACTATGCCTAATGTGAAATTTCCATATTTTTAGCAACTTAATTCTTGCAAACATAATTTGCAAACATCTTCACAAGTCACATTTAATAAATAAACTAACTTTAAGAAGAATATATTCACAAAAATGTTCGATAAATAAAGTTAAAATTTCATAAATCAAGTTAAAATCGCAAAAGTAAATAATTAAAACTCATTTAGGCAATTGATTAAGAAGCTGGTATGCAATAATTCAAATTTAATTTTTGTTAATGATTTTCTTAATTTTAAACCTCATTACTGTGTAAATTGCAAAAAATCAATATAGCCTAATCAACTTAACAAAATTTTTGATGTTTTATGAAGCTAGGTGTAGAAATTTATCAAAGTAGAAATTAATAACAAAGTTGTGAAAAGTAAACATTCCTAAATTTGTAGAATGAATTTGATAGACATAAAACTTAAAAATCAGAGAATGGAATAAAAAGCCCTTGAACTCAATTTAAAATTTGATTTTAAACATAAGTTCAAATTTATAACTTTTGGAATAATGGAAAAATCACAATTTGGCTATAAATTCGGAAAATATTGAATTGATATCACGCAAAAATTTTTTTAAAATTCTCGAGTGAAAAATAAGTTTAATTTTTCACCTGAAAATAGCATGGCTTACATATAAAGATGTAATGAAAAATTTGAGAGATTTTTATTGGGAGAATAGAGAAGGAGAATGGGGTGTAGTACTTTTTTAAAATGCCTTTGCTTTTTGAAATAATGCTATTTTTTGCACAACCACAAAAGAACAACTGTGCTTTTGAAATTTACATTGTTGAGTTTCATGACTATAATGGATAAAAAAGGTGACGAATGGCACCAAAATTTGATAGCCCTATCAAATGCTTTTGGATTAATGGTATTTATCTTACAACTATTACAAATATCTTATGGTTGTGTCAAATGCTTTTGGACTGAAGGTGTTTAGAGTTACATCATTATTTAAAAAACATTAGACCAAAAAGTACATCAACAAGGGCATCATCATCTACTTGTAGTGATGCAGATGCCTAAATTATTGCCTCATCTTCCTCTGAACATTATGGAGACTCTTAATTTGCTTCCAATAAAACCTTTTCCTTTAACTTAGAGATTGATATCTCAAATTCAACTTTCTTTTTCCCTTCAATCTTAGTGGCTAGTAGATTTGGGATAATGATCTCTCTAGAACATCATAATTCCATTCAAACAACATAGTCATGATCTTTTCATCTTTAAAGCCCTTAGCAGGCTTAACATCCCAAGGGTTCGGTTGAATACATCATTGAACATTTCAAAATTTGAGATAAACATGTCCTTCACCATTATGGGATCATTTTCACCACAATATGTAACACCTTAATACCCACTAAGAGGATACATGGATGCCCAAGCAAATAAACCATTATAGCAGCTATCACACGGTTAGGTAGAACTTACCACCAATAAGATCAAAAAGATATCAAATGATAATAACATAAATACTAAACCTAGATAATTTCTATATATGTTACTTTTAGATTTGCCACTTACAAATTATACAATTTAGGTACATAAATAACGAATTAAGTCTTCAAATACTAATTGCTACTTTTGCTGATTATGGTTGTACCAACTCTAACTATACTTCAAACAAGTTTAACACCTGCATGAGTAACAAGCCATATTGCTAAGCATCGGATAAATAATGCAGAAGTGTCACTACTCATAATAGTCACACAACAATTACAAGCTAGTGAGACATAATAATGAAATAACAATAAGTAAAGGATAATGTTAGATACATAAAATAATTTAAGAAATTTTATCGTTTAGCTATAAAATTAAGAAGCCATTTAGAATGTAATTGGGAATAAAATAAAATAGTTACTACAATTTTACAAGATATAAGTAAAACAAGAACAAATAAAATAACTAGTCATAATAGAATACATACACATCGTTACTTAATTGCCTACTATTGTCTTAAGATATTGGTAGTGGGACAGAACAAAAGATACCATTAGTATCTAAATAGAATAGGCATCGCTTCTAAAATAAAAATAATCATAACTAAAAATTATAAGAGATATAATCTCTAATACAAGAGCTATAACCTTAAACAAAGGACACTAAAGTGTCTAACTAAATGGAAGCAAACCCTTATAGAAATGCCTATTTACTCGCTACTTAGACTATAGCAGGCTATGCTCATATTAGAACACAATGTACTTATAATTATTGGCATATATTACTTCAAAATCATTGTACACAAGGCATAAACAAAATAATATCTTATTTATACAAAAAAAATCTCTCACATCCTTTGCATACTTAAACATATATTCATCAATAAACATGAATAAACCTTTATAGAAATTCAGGTACACATTGAATAAGTTTTATAATCATATGAAATAGTTAAAAAAACTTTCAAGTCTTTTAAAAAAAGAAAACTAAATAAAATTTTAGAAATGGATAGGGGTGATGATGGTAAGAAATGAGTGATAGTCGCGAGTTCAATTATCTATAATTTACTATTCACACAAAATGCTAATTCATGGTGGTCATAAATAAGTGACCATCATTTATACAAGGGGGTCACAAAGATAAAAAAATGTCTTACATTTATGAGTCCTTGTGTTCGGGAAATTACTATAAGTCCAAAACGATTCTATATAGTGGTTAGAAAACCCTAATAGCCATATGGCCTACAGAACTCACTTTGTTCCCTTGACATCATTTTGGCCCGATTTATACCATATGGTCTTCTAAACTTATATTCCTATATATCTCTAGTTTCCATTAATATAAGAATTATGGAATTATGAGTCATATTCAAAGAGTTATGCATAAAACACTATAAACTTCTCTAATATAGGATACCAGAAGGTATCAGTCACATAGGTACTTATAGGTATCGATCTTTTGCATGCCGAAATGTATCAAATCTATGTCCTCAAATGGGGCAAAGATTATTGTCCCCAATAAGGATAAACTATCCTAAATGTGGCCAAGATTATAGCAACTACAATTGTCTATATAGGTATGCTCATCTATCTACTACCAAGTTTTTTAAATAAGAATTATTTCCTTTTCCTTATCATCTTATTAATTATATTCATGTAATATAAATATTGATGAGTATAAACATATATAACTACTTCTTAATAGGGTACTCCCATATGTTCATACAAATTCTATCAAGCCTTAACTTAGGGTTTAGTAAAAATATGTATAGTTTATTGGTATAACAAATTGTTAATGAGTAATTAATTAGTGCATAAATGAGGTCATTAGTTATTATTTAATGTATATTACATAAGAATAGCTAATTAATAATTATGCATTAAGGATGTAAATGAAGAGAAATACGAGTTAGGTATAACTTCTAATAAAAGTGGAATTAATGAAGGTTGAGGTTAGTTTTGTAAGTATGAAAAAGGAGTTATGAGAATTTTATTTCCACCTAAAATTTTTGGAACATTCATGTGAATGTAGATGAGTAAAAAGTGGGAGGTTGGGCAGGCAATAACCAAGAAAATCAATGCACATATAATTTCATCTTCTCCATGTCCCAATAAAAGATAGGTTTTATCTCTCTGGTTTTTTCTCTATAGTTGCTCCCAAGAAAAGTTTAGAAGTGGAGATTCTAAGAAGATGAAGACTAACACATATAAAGAATGGATATATTGAAGATTGAAAGAGAAATTTATGAAGTTTAATTGATGTTTGGGAATTTAATAATCAAATATAAGATGCACGTGCACTACAAGAAAATAGCCAAATAACAACGAAAAAATAGCAACGAAATACCAATTTCGTTGCCATTTAGCAACGGAAAGTAAATTTTGTTGCTAAAATTGGTTGAAGTTTTAGGGATTTAGCAACGAAATACAAAATGGTTGTATTTCATTGCTAAAAAAGAGGGAGATTTTAACGCCAAAATATAGCAACGAAAATTAGCAACGGAAAATAATTTTCGTTGCTAAAAATGGCGGCACTTGAAAGGGAGAAAAATTTGGGATGGAAATTATTTTGTTGCTAAAATAGCAACGGAATTTATACTCCGTTGCTAAAATAGCAACGAAAATTCAATTCAGTTGCTAAAATAGCAACAGAATATAAATTCCATTGCTATTTTATGTCGAATTTAGTGAAGGTATAAATAATAGCAACAGAATTTATATTCCGTTGCTAAAATCGCAACGGAGTATAAATTTCATTGCTAAAATAGCAATGGAATATAAATTCTATTACTATTTTATGTCGAATTTAGTGAAGGTATAAATAATAGCAACGAAATTATTTTCGTTGCTAAAGTAGCCACGGAATTATTTTCCATTGCTAAAATAATTTCTGTTGCTAATTTTCATCCCAAATTTTTTTCGGCTGCCAAGTGCCGCCATATTTCATTGCTAAATTATTTTTCGTTGCTAATTTTCGTTGCTAAATTTAAAATCATTGTTAAAATAGCAACGAAATTAAATTCCGTTGGTAAATTTAAAATCGTTGTTAAAATAGCAACCGAATTAAATTTTGTTGCTAAAAAATAATATATATAAGAAAAAACCCTATTTCTTTCATTTCTGTTCTTCTTTTCACGATTTGGCATTTTCTTTTTCTCAGATCTTCCACTTTTTGCTCCGTTCTTCCTCATATCTTCCACTATCCGGTGACCGGACGACCGTGAGTCCTCATCGTCTCCTTTCCCTTTGCTGCTTTCAAGGGTCCACAATTTTTGTCCTTTTTCTCTTTTTTTTTTCTATTTATTTATTCATTTCAAATCTCTTTTTCAAGAGGAGTAAGAAGAAGAAGAAGAGAGCTGTTCGGTTTGATTTTCATTTTTATCTTTGTAGCTAAGAGAAATGGCAAAGAATGTTGGAATTCTCGCTATGGACATCTACTTCCCTCCCACCTTCGTTAATCAAGTTTGATTTTAATTAATTCAACTTTTCATATTTTATTCATTTCTTTGATTTTGTATTTATCCCCACCAAAGCACTTTGTTGCAATAGGTTCAACAGTGGGTTCAGCACTTTGTTGATTTTGTATCATGTCTTTTTATCTATATAAGAAAGTTAGTATCTTTTTCAGCTTATACGATCTTCCCCTCACTTCCAGAGAAGTAGGAAACAAGACTCTCCACAAGAATGGTAGATGCAAAAGGAATTTCAATTCCAATAGTGAAACTTTGGAACCTGGGATTTCAGGTATTACCCTTTCCTTCATTCCCATTTTTTAAGTTTCTTTCTTTAATCAAGAAAAATGTCAAATTCTATCCTCAATTAGATGTGCATTTCCTGAATTTAAGAGAAAATTAGCATGTAAAATGAGTTTTCCAAAGGGGTCAAAAATAAATTGCATTTTTCTTGTAGTGGTGTATGCTTTCAATGAATTGTGATGAAACCATAATTGAAGTAGGAAATTAGAATGTGGCTTATGTAAATACTTGCATGTAGATTTAATCGATTCATTAATGGGGTGTAAGAAATATTGTGCATACAAAGCTAAATTTTAAAGTAGAGCTTATTTTACATGCTGTTCTAGTAATTAAATCTTGGATAAATTTAATAAACCAAGAAATAGTAAAGATTAATAGTTTCTATAGTAACTACTGCTAAATTTTGTGGTAGGATTATTATATGAAGAACATGAGATTTAGATTTAGTTATAGATGTCTTAAAATTGATTTATTGGTTTATTTCATGGATTATATAATATTTAAGGTGTAACATACAGAAATAGATTTGGCATGAAGTACTATAAAGCAAAAAAGTTGAATTTATAGGTGGGAAGAAGGAATTACAGGCTTGACTTTTCCTTTTTTAGATAGAAGTAAAGCACTCGGTTGAGGGGGAAAAAACCCTTATCTGAGTTAGGTACCTACTCTTTCGAGTTGTACCCAAACTCACCTGAGTTGAATGCTTCCTCACTTGAGTAAATCCTCTTATTTAACACATAATACAATAAGAAATCCCTTAATGGAGTTTTCATCACCTTGATTAATTTCTGATATCCTCAATTGAGTTCTCATCACCTTAATTGAATTCTCATCACCTCAACTGAGATCTCATCACCTCAACTTGGTTTACAACACCTCAACCAAGCTATTAGGGCCCTCACTTAAGTTACAAGTCCTTCACCTGAGTTGTAAAGCCCTCTCATGAGTCGTAATCACTTTTTTTGATAAATTAAAGTCCTCTTATTGCAAAAAAAGTTCATCCTCATTAGTGTAATGGTCAACTGATTATTTGACACTAAAATGTTTAATTGTTTAATCCTTGAATAAATTAACAATATAGAATATTTGTTACTATTAAACCATGAAATATTATTTAAATCTCTTTGCTAAATTGTTTAAAAACTCAATTAATATGTTTGTTAAAAAGACACATAATTAGATATCTTTATGATTATAATATACCATATAAGAGAAATTAAAGATTTGTACACTAATTTATCAATGAAGAATTGGTTTACAATATGGTACAAGTACTTAGATTATTGAAAACATTTTAAGGTAAAATTAAAAATGAATTTAAAAGAACTCATTGGTATGAATGAGTGTTAATCACAAGTTGGAAATAACCTTATTGATTATAACATGAGGCTTAGATATATCAATTATTTTAATTGATTATGATTATATGATGATGCAACCAAGTTCATAGATGCATGGGAGATGAATATAGAGGACCATAAAGGTATGCTCTTATGATTTAATAATAAGCTTAAGTGATGTTCCATGCATTCATAATTTATATGATTACATCCCATAAGTACAATGTTATAATGTTTAAGCAAGCATGAATTATTTAAACATCTTTAATTAAAGACTATGAAATCAAGTTGTATGCATTAAAGTAAAGTTGTAATAGAATATTATGTGTGTATCATCCAGATAAAGGAATTAAAGAAAACATATTGATAAGTATTATTCTACAAGTATATGATAAAATATATGTTTACATATATAGATTACAAGTAATAAATGCTTATTCTTAAGCATAATTATATGTACCATGTTTAAATAAATTTTATATATGAATTTGTTCCAAATATCTTGTTCATAGTTATATATGAACATTCATATGAATATCTATACATACATGAAAAGAAAACAGTGAAGTACGAAATAATAAAGTAAAGATAATTAATTATTTGCACTGTACCTAGGATGTGGATAGGCAAACATGCCTATAAGTGTAATTTGTAGCTACAATCATATATAGATTATCCATCTTTGATCATACACATCTCTGTTTGGGTTGTAGCGAACCCTATTTAGGTTTCCTAACTAGTCTAGAGTATCATTTCACCCCGTTTGGGTCATTCATATTGTTTAACACTTTTTGGGTCCATCGTATAATACCTTTGGGTATCTTATTTATACTTTCAGGTGTTATTACATAGTTTGTACCTTTTGGTGTTATCGTTAAACATGTTATCCACTTTTTTTAGAAAAGAACAAGCATAATTTTCGAAGTAAAGATAGTATCATGTTAAGATTCAAGAAGCATGATAGTTATTAATTGATATTCATTTGTCTATGAAATCTAATTGTATATAACTTGTGATATAAAAAGGTAGTAATATCATAGTCAAATATATGGAATTTTAGTATTACATATACATTTTAGGTTTATAAACTCTACATATGACATTATACATTTTAGATGCATTATTAGTAATTATATTGTTAAATACATGATCTCTCCAAACTTAAGCTATTTACTTAACATGATATGCATGTCGCATGATTATAAAATAATGTATAGTATATAGAATAGCATGTCACTGTGTGACATTATAAGATATCATGTATATATAGTCTTTTGATGCTACAAGACCATAATCATTAATTGATTTCAATATATATGTATTTGTAATTATCTATAGTAATGTCTTTTTGCAATTGCTTTGGTTTATATGTTCTTTACACAACTATTGTACCTTTACTTAATGTTAAGAAATGTTAAGCAGAACATCTTACATGTTCATATGAGTACATTGTGAAACTATAAATGGTGACCTTTTTGTGATATAAAACTTGAGATAGAAATATAATATTAATTCAATGTTTTACAAATTTAATTGGTAACCAAGGAAAGAATGAAATAATTGTATAAGAAAAATGACATGTTAAATTTTTAGTATACATCTTAATACAAGGATTACAATACATATTTAAATAGTGTGACCTTTGCCCAAAAAAATCAAAGCACAAAGGATCAATTTATTAATTTAAAGTTTTGTGTTTTTCAGGTAGGTATTCAAGTAACCTTAATTGGCATTAATTGGCTCTAAAGTGTTACAATGTGGTATCAAAGCATAATTTTGTCTTTTCTGGGTAATAAGAGTCTAGAAATTGCTATCATAGGAAGTTATGGTGTGCTAGCCTAATGCAAATCTATCTTTTTTCATTTAGTGTAAAACAGAAGATTGAGGATTTGTAAAGAACTGGGAAAAGATCAAAAAAGTTAACAGCATCAGGACTATGAATTTAATTTTTCCATTTTATATTAATGTATTTTGCTTTAAGGCATTGGCTTTTATAGTGGAAAGTCATTGGAATTGAACCATAGTTTGACTTGGACTTTTATAAGAGTTATTTGATCATAGGGTATTAAGGATGTTAGAAGGAAATGTAAAACTAAAGGAAATAGAAATAAGAGTGTAAAGTGAAAATAAGTAAAAAAAGTAGTACATTTCTTATGAGCGATAAAAAGTAAAATTTTGTAGTTATACTATAAAAGAAATATGTGGATTTTAGTGTAAAGGATGAATCTGTGGACTTAATTGTATCCATATGAATCGAAACGACTATAGTTTTGCTATAAAAAGATGTCATTAAAGAAGTTTTAGTAATTACAATGTTCCTTTGTTAGTGTAAGCCCTAGCCCCAATACATTGTTATAAAACATTTAGGTTAATAAATGAGGCATTTGTTTTATCTATTGTATTCTTATGCATATCAAATGATAGAACTATCCAAGATTTTTGTTTTAGTTTAAATTATCATGTGTGAGGCATATGGTTGTAAGACCTTGAAACAATTGAGACTTCATTCTAAATATCCATAGTCAATCATTATTATGGGAATAACACATGAATTAAGACTAGTATACTCTCTCTGATAAGTTGAGTTATGTCTTATGGATCATAAGGACTAAAGTGTCAATCCGAGATCATAGATATACATTTAGAACATGGTATCTGGATTTGATCCGTTCATGAAAACTCTACATGGTATAAGTCATAAGTGTTTCTTATGTGCAAGTTTCGCATTGGAGTTCTTAGACCTAAAATCTCTATAAAACTCTTTATGAATTACTGTGTACTTTGACATACACCTAACATACTCGTAATAGGGTGACAAGTATGGGCCTGATTAGGCATGCACTAATTCATGTTAGAGAGCATAAGAGAAGTAAAAGGATTACCCCTCTCGATAAGAGAGAAAATATCATCGACCACTTGATCAGTGAACTGAGAAGTGTATGGTTATACCGAGATGAAATAATGAGTAATCATTATTTATTTGAGAGTTTAGTGTCACTGGAATATCAAGAAAGGAATTAGTATATAAGGATGACTAGTTCCATAATTTATATTGATTCTGATATTTATAGGTAAAGGACTATGCAAAATTGTATTAGGTCACTAAATGCCATTTGCATTTTCATTTAATTTGGAATCCTATAATATCTTACTAGAGAATACATACATAGCCTTTTGATTATTTATTAATGCATTGCCAATATTAAATAGACCTATAGGATCGTACACAAGGCATTAGGCTTAAAATATTTAAGATAAAGTATTAGGCATTAATTTGAGCTTTTATTTAAAGTCAAATTAATGTGGATAATGGGTATTAAATTGCTAAATGGACCTTGGTCCATAAGAGTGGGAAAATCGTCATTACTAGGTTTAATGTCAATTAATTAATTATCTTGGTATAATTAAGGTAATTGAGTATTAAATCCTAATAGCATTTGAATCAATATGAAACACTTAATTAGGAGAGAGTGTAGCCGAAATTCAAAGGTTAAAATCCTAGTGAATTTTGGCATGTGCAAAATCTCTAAATAAGTGGTTGACTTTGATTAAATGTCTTATGCCATTTAAAATTAATTTGAATTTAAAATACTAAACAATTTTAAATTAATTTAAATCACTTAATCAGGAAGTGATGGAGGCTGAAAATAATACCTAAAACCAAGGGGATTTTGGCCACCACAAGAATTCCAAAACAAGTGATATAAATTGATTAATTTTATTTTGACCTAGTAAGGTTTTCTCTCTCATCTAGGGGAAAGGATTCTTCCTTCTTCTCTTGGATTTTTTGCAGCCATTTGTGAACCCTAGAAAGAACAAGATCTGATCTTGTGTCTTTATTTTAATACCCATTGCTAAATACAAAAAGATTAAAGCTAGCACTCTCATTTTAAGCCTTCTTTGCAAGTGTGTGTGTGAGTATAGAAAGGTGTGCCATAAAGGCAACATCTTTGGCATTGGGGATTGAGATCAGAGATATATAAGTCCATCTTATATATTGGTAATTGCAAAATCAAGTTTTGAAGTGCATTCAAGCATGTAAGTTTGTTTAAAACCCTAAAATTGCATGTTTCAATTCTATATTGTATATTGCACGGCATGTATGATCAAAATTTTAATTTTTCCCCTGTATGATAATTTTATTTATGTTATGTGATATCCCATTAGTGGTATCAGAGCCTAATCATACTTGTTTTAGTGTTTTGGATGTGTTATAACTTGATTCAAAATCGTTCGTTACATAAAACATAATGCTGAAATTTTCTATTTTGAGTTTTTTTTTGCATTGGTTGAGTGTAAAAACAATTTTAAATTATTTTATGCCTTTTTTAAAGTTTTTGGTAAAAATGATTCTAACTTAGGAGTCATGCACCATTTGCTTTTTTCTCTCTTTTTTTAATTTGAATTTAGGTAATATCTTATGCTCTTTCATTTCACATTGCTTTATTTATTTATTTTATATTTTAATTTTTGTATTTTATTTTTTTGGCACACTAAATGTAAATAGCTTTTATATTTAATTAACTTATGTTTTTAGCAAAATGGACCTATGACACACTCCAGAGCCGTTGCTCGCTTTTGGGTTTGCTCTCAAAAGGCCCATTTTTAGTAATCAAGATGGAAGGAGGCTCACTTTTATCATAAACTAGTTGTTTCATAATTAAAGGGATTGGTTCCAATTTACTACTGATGGTCAGCCCATGAAAGGCATCTACATATAGGCTCAAAAAGGCAGATGTCATGGAGTAGCAACCCAATAAAACATTTAAATTGATTATCGATCTCGTTTTGATGCACAATTAGAGATTGGGGTTCGGGACATTCCTTTTATTAAGTGCTTTGGTTAGGTGTTGGTTTATGATTGGGTTTTAAAATTAATCCTTTCTCCTTTATTACATGACTCATTTATAATACAAATAAGTAAACATCCCATCAAGTAAATAAAATTGTAAAGAAAATCCAACTTAAATTATTACATAAGCAAATTATCTCAAAAATAATATAGAATAAGAACAATACATATACATAAGTAAAATATGGAGTTAATTAGGGTTAGGAACATTGGTTTCCCCATACGTATTCATAAAATAATTTCTTTATGAATCTTAGGCTAAAAAATGGACATTGGTTCTTGTTTTACTTTAAAAAACCCAACTTGTTAGATTGAAAACATTTTAAGTGTCAATTATTTAAACGTACCAAAAAAATCCTTTATTAATTAGCTATTACAATTCCTAAAAATAATACATTTGAAATAAATAATAAACAATAAATAATGACAAAATAAATAAGTTATCAAGCAAAACACATAATGCACGAATAAAATAAAGCAATTAGCATCATCGGGGAATAAAGACTAGTATGGAACACAATTTTCCATGCAAAAAGGGTCACAATTCCTCCAAAAGATGAATGCACCAATTCACTTGAAAAAATCATCACAAAGCAAATAAATTATTGTACAAAAGAATAACAAAAATAATCACAAAATATTTACATATGCAAAATAATTTTGGCCATAAAAATTTACTATACAGAAGTGGAAAATATGTCAAATATGAATAAATATGATGCTCGATAAGTATATGATGCCAAAAAGCATAAAAGGACAAAAATATACAAAATAATGTTTCAAAAATACCCACAAAAGGCTAAAATGGTGACGGATAGCCAAATGGTTGAGTGAAGGATAGACAGGGAGAAAGGACTAACATATCCCATCCCTGTGGTGAAGGACGGCCATGGCTCATCCTTTCTTCCCATCCGTCACCTCTAGATTTAACTAGAAAATAAAAAAATGCAGAACATATGCTATAAAATGATGCTTAGTCCTATACATGCAATATTTAAGTTATAAAACATGTTAAACAATTCCATAAACACATAGCCTCACATCAATTGTATTAAAATCATAAAATTATAGAATTTAGAACATGGAGAATAAGTTTTACATACTTAATAGTGGAGGAATATGATACTTAATCACACCATTAATATGCTAATTAACCTCAAATTATTGATCTAAAAACACTTTAAATTAACATGCATATTATTCACACATAATGTCAAGTAAAACACTCCAATATATGTTAAAAGATCACATGATTATAATAATTAAGTTCTAGAGAGAGAAAGTAGGAAACGAGCTTAGAATATTACCCTTAGGAGATACTCTGACTCTATGTTGATTGTTGTCCAGATCTCTGACTCTAGGCTGAATGAAGGCATGCTAAATAAGTCAAATTAAACATTTATGCTTTTGCTAATTCGCTATGATGTAAATTATAATACCCTAGTCTCAAGGACTTAGATAGGATGAGAAGGGTATCGAACTCTAGTAATCTATTAATGTGTAAGAGTTATTTTAAATTAACTAGGTAAATATTAAGATCTATAGGCAACGATAACTTAAATGGAATTGGTTATACTAAATTCTTTACATAATTAAACTAAATATATAATCTAAATTGTAACTTACAAACAATCAGTAGAGGCATTACAATTACAAGACATCAATTAATCATATAAAGATTCAAATAAACACATAATCATGTAACAATTAGAGAATAAGGCCTACTATCCCTAGATGTAACTCTCATTGTCAAATAAGGGCATCCCTATTATAAGACCCCAACTTAACCCTAGTAGAATTATGCATGATTAATTGGTATTATTATTAAATAATATTTAATTTAGCATTAAAAAGTATGATTATGGTCAAGTAGGGGAAAATTGGTAAATTAAAAGAGATACTATTTATGTGAAGTTATTTAAGTATATTATTATTTAGGGTGCAATTAAAAGAAGAAAGTTATCTTTGGGGATAATTTTTTGAAGAAAGAACATTGGAAGGGTAAATTGTTTAATTAGGGTAAATTGTCTTCTCTAAGAATTATGTTTGGGTTTATTAATATAAGGGTATCAAGTTAGAGATTGCAAGGTATAATATCCCTCTTCATGTTCATTTTTTCTTTTTAATTTGAAAAGAATTAGTAAGGAGGAATTATATATTTTAAGAATGCATGTTCTTTGTAGTTAAAGAAAATAAAAACAAGAGCAAAGTCAAATAGGTGTTAAAGGAGTAAAGGTGGCTTGTGTGCATTTCAGCCAAGGTGAGGAATTTAAGAGCAAAATCTATTTTGCATGTGTATTTTCATAAATGTAATTACGTTAAATGTGTTGTAATGTTTGTTGGATTATGGAAGGGAAGGATTTAGGTCATTGAAATTTTATTTGAAGGAAGAAAAAATATGAATTTGAAAATTTGAGTTGAATCACTTTGAACCAGCTTCTATACTTTGAGCATATCTCAAGTTCTATAACTCTAATTTGGGTAATTCGAGTTGGTAATTAAACTTAAGCTGTATACCTAAAATTTATAGGAGAAACTAAAGATTTCTTCTACCTCTAGGTAGTCTTAATTTTAACTCAAAGTTTGAAATGAACAGTTGTCTAGTTATAGTAGGTAGGTTGATGTATTTTCAATATAATTCTTGGTATGCAAGTCTAATTATATGAGGCAAAATTCTTGATAAACTAGACATATAGGAGTACAATTTTCATGAAAGAATTTTGGTTTAATTTTTTACCTATTTTCTTCTATGAATTTTTAAGTTGTAACTAAAATCGATTCTAGTATTGTGAACTGCTGTTTAGTGTCAATGCATAAGTTGTAGTTTTTTAGATAAAACTCATAGTAGAAAGGTTAAAATGCTATTGGACAAAATTGCATACATATATCTATTGTACAAATATATTACTACTATTGTAAAACTATGTATGCAAAGTTCATGTATATTGATACACATAGTTTCCGATCGTGTTAACATTAGTCATCATATTTAGCTTGATCATAACATGTCAATCAGTTAATATTCCATACCTGTATAACTGCTCAACCTAAGTCATGCCTTGTTCTTAGAATTTTCCAATATAGCACAACTAGGTGTATGATCATGTAAAAAACATCCAAAATCTCTAGTTTATACAAGTACATGTAACAATTTTATCATTTAACAAGTCAATGTTTTGGCAATTGAGCATATAGATTATCTTATAAATACTTTAACATGTTATCCATAAGACTTTACATATGACATTATCATACTATTATATTACTTATTTCATGACATAGGTACATGTCATAATATAGATTTGCTCACCATAAAAGTACATACAAACATTAATCTTACATATAACAATCATGCACAAATTTCATCACAAATATATGTTAGATATATTCATCATAAGTCCTTACCCATGTACACGTGTGAATGTATATGTATACATATAATGTTGTATTAATAGTCATATTACATGCTCTATCCAATTCATTTTGTAATCACATAAACATATATTTAGCTCAATTAATTGAAAACCATAAGATAAAGTACATTAAAAATCTGTATGGGGCAGCATTCTGGACTCAACTTGTGAGCCACAAATGAATTTGAAAATGTCATTTTTAGGCTAAATGACCTTCTACAATCAAATTCCCCTATGTTTTTAGTTTCCAGAGCATCAAAATTCACCATAATATCTTACATATAGCTCAAGATATTTGAGAAATACTATAGGCTGTTCATAGAATCGAAATAGTATTTGCTGTCACTTATAAAAATTCATAGTATAACATTAAGAGGGATTTAGACCAAAATTTCTTCATCAAAAACGTGCTCTTAGGTATCTAGTTTACCCATAATTTTACAGCATAAGATTTTGACTTCTCTACTAATACTTCTACCCAATATACCAAAATCTGTACCTTAACAGTACAAATAGATTCAACGAATTTCATGCTAATAATTTGACATACCTAGAAATAAAATTAGGCATTACTTGCTCCATATAAAATTTGTATTTATGAGTTTATGTTGCATAGGAATTAATCTCATGTAATTTTGATCATTGTACATACAGATATCTCAACTTTTCTCCAACCCGATCTAGAATCCGAAATTAGAAGTTCTCCTAAATTCAATAAATCAAAAAAAATATCTAGAGGCAAAATTTAAGGTAGGTTCCTTCTTTAATTTTGTAGGAAAATGTCTTATATAACTATAGAAATTTGATTTGTTACAATTAGAGGTTTCTATTACAACTTACACTTAATTTTTAGTCACTAGGTCAGAATATTCATCCCATCCCTTCATGCACTATTCTTACATTGTACTCTCTTTTAATTACTACAAATTCAATTTAATCACAACAAGTTCCAGAAACCATATTCACATGCAACAAACAAATGCACATGCATTAAGGTAGCCCTAATCCCATACCTTGGCCTAATTTCCTTTAGCCAATTAATCCTTTGCAAGACCTTTTCCTTTGTCTCTTCTACCTTCTCCTTCTTTAACTACAATATAAATCATTCTCTAACCCATCATTTCCAATAGCTTTCCCAACAAAAATCATAATAGAGAATGAAGATGATGAAGATAACCAAAATTAAAACCATACCTCAATAATTTACATCAATATTTTCTTGAACAACCCATATGCATGAAATTTTCTTCATGAATTCATAGGTAAATTGAGAGATTAAGATATAATTGTAAGAGATAAAGAAGAAATAATTCAAGGCTGAAGATGCCAACCATTTCTCTCAATTCACTCTCTCATTTATCTTTCTTTCCATTAAAATCAACTTAAATAATAGTAGAAAATATCCCTTCTAGTCCTTAAACCTTTTGCATGTCACAATTTAACCTAGCTAGTCTTTGCATGTTAAACATTAACCCCTCCTTTTAATTCCTTTCATACATTGACCTATCAATTTATTCCTTCTCTTAAATTGACCTCTCGATTTATGCTTTTATTCAGAATTGGTCCCTGAAATTCCATAATTACAAATTTACCCCAAATTAATACTTTTTACTTCAATTATACCCTTAATTAATATTAAACCACACTATTAAATTTTATTTTCATGCAATTAAAATAATAAAAACATAATTTATCCCTTATCCCATACTTATACGAATTTCTCATTTGATTTTAATCTTAAACAAATAAAAATCCTACTAAAATCATGAAAATTTCAATTAGGGTCATTTAGGGGCCTTACAAATCTCTCCCCCTTAAGGAATTTTGTCCTCGAAATTCATACATGATTTAAAAAATTGAGGA
This sequence comes from Excoecaria agallocha, assembly GCA_037975025.1. Lineage (NCBI taxonomy): Eukaryota > Viridiplantae > Streptophyta > Magnoliopsida > Malpighiales > Euphorbiaceae > Excoecaria > Excoecaria agallocha. Next base: position 32,804,605 of record CM075806.1, read on the forward strand.
TATTTCTTTCTCATCACTGCCTTTAGCTCCCAAGTTACTTCTTGTACACCATGATGTTCCTAGAGTAATTTAACCAGAAGGATCTATTTGTTCCTCAATTGCCTGATTTCCCTAGCCAGGATTTCCTTCGGTTCCTCATCATACGTGAAATCCGACTGCAATTGAATATCTTGAACTTGTAACTTATGAGATTCATCAGAGCAATATCTTCGAAGCATAGACACATGAAACACATCATGAAGCTTGGCTAATTCCATAGGGAGAGCCAACCAATAAGCCACTGGTCTGACTCTTTGAAAAATTTCATATGGACCAATGAATCTCGAACTGAGTTTTCCCTTTTTCCCAAATCTAAGCACTTTTCTCCAGGGAGATACCTTCAAAACACTTTGTCACCCACCTGGTACTCGATATCTTTTGTTTTCAAGTCAGCATATGATTTTTGCCTGTCACAGCTTTTTTCAGCCTCTGCTTAATAACTTTAATTTTTTCCTCTGTATCTCTAACAGGACCAATTAACTTACTTTCAGTCAACTCAGTCTAGTAGATTGGAGTTCTACATTTCCTGCCATACAAAGCCTCATATGGTGCCATTTGAATACTCTTCTGATAGCTATTATTATAAGCAAATTCCATCAATGCTACGTATTTATCCCAACTTCCAGAAAACTCCAAAGCACATCCCCTCATCATATCTTCAAGAATTTGAATAAGCCTTTCGGATTGCCCATCCGTTTGAGGATGAAAATCTGTACTATACTTGAGCTATTTTCCCAAAGCTTGCTTTAGACTCTGCCAAAATCTTGATTTAAACCTTGGATCTCAATCCGAAATTATAGACACAGGTATACCATGTAACCGTACAATCTCATTCACATATAATTCTGCAAGCCTATGCATGGAATAATCTGTTCGAACCAGTAAAAAGTGAGCTACTTTTGTTAACTTATCCACGATTACCCAAACAACATCATATTTGCTTTGAGAAAGAGGCAAACCAATAACAAAATCTATGGTAATGTCTTCCCACTTCTACTGTGGAATCGGAATGGGATTCAATAGACCTAAAGGAAACTGATGTTCTGCTTTCACTTGCTGACATGTTAGACATTTACAAACACAATCAACAATATCCTTCTTCATGCTAGACCACCAGTAAAACTGTTTCAACTCTTTATACATCTTGTTGCTACCTGGATGCATAGTAAATGTAGTATTATGTGCTTTATGTAACAATATTATTTTCACTTCTTTATCATAAGGAATACACAACCTGTTATGGTAGTATACACCACCATCTTCTTTCATTGAAAAATCTGATTGATCTCCTTCACAAACTGCTTTGACAATCTATTGTAACTTTACATTATCCTTCTAAGCATGTATCACTATCTGCCTAACCATGGGCCTAACTTTGAGCTGTGCTAGTAAGGCGCCATCTGAAGCAAATTTCCATCTACACTATTTTAACATCAATACTGCCATTGTCTTATGACTCAAGGCATCAACAATCACATTCGCTTTTCCTAGGTGGTAGTCAACTATACAATCATAATCTTTGAATAGTTCCAACCATCTTCTCTGCCTCAAATTAAGTACTTTTTGAGTAAGCAAATACTTGAGGCTTTTAAGATCTGTATAAATCCTGCATTTTTCCCCATACAAGTAATGTCGCCAAATCATTAAAGCAAATACCACAACTGCCAGTTCTAGATCATGAGTCGGGTAGTTCTGTTCATGTGTTTTCAACTACCTAGATGCATAAGCTATATCTTTACCTTCTTGCATTAATACACAACCCAAACCAACCTTAGAAGCATCACTGTACATCGCATACTCTTTCCCTAACATAGGTTGAGTCTGATGGAATATGACATGGTATGATAATCATGATAGCCCAGCGAAAAATAAAAATTTTATCATACATACCATACATATCCAAAGATAGAATCGAAACATGCAATTTTAGGGTTATCGAACTTACAACTTTTGATGCCTTTTAAAACTTTTATTCCGATGATGACCAGCAACTAAGATGGCTTTGTCCGCCTTAGATCTCGATCACCAATGCCAAGGAATAGCCTTTTGCGCCACTCCCTCTATTCTCACACACACAATTACACCGTCGGCTTAAAAACGAGATTGCTAGATCTCTTTTTCGGTATTGTGTAAGGGTTATAGTTTGAAGCTACAAAACTTGATTTTGTACTTCTTTAGATTGCTATTACTGCTCAATAACACAAGAGAATGAGGAACAATCCTTTCTCCTTGTGAAAAATTGAACAAAAGAATTAAGAGAGAGAGAGTCACTATTCACGAGTTACTATTCATGCCACAAAAAAATTAGGTTTAGGGTTTTATTTCTTTTAATATATATGCTTATCCTTTGGCAAGTCTTTGATCTGAATTCAACCATCCTAAGATGATTAATTCAAACTCTATCACTTCCTAAAGATAAGTAATATATTTTGAATTAAACTCCTTTGAATTTAAATTCAAATTTGAAATAAATCATAAGACATTTAAATAAATAAAATCACTTAATTTAAATAAATGCCATGTGCCGAAATTCCATGAATTATCTCTTGGAATTTCGGCTACTTCATTAAGTAAATAAGTGATTTAATTTAATTTAAATTCCTTTAGGCTTTAATACTCAATTAACTTAATTAATGTAACATAATTAATTAATTGAAATTAAACCTTGTGGCCTGAATTTTTCTCTCTCATGGACCAAAGCCCAATAGCAATTTTATAACCCATTACATACACTAATTTGACTTTAATTAAAAGCCCAAATTAATGTCCAATACTTAATTTAAATATTTTAAGCCCAATGCTTTGTGTGCGATCCTATAGGTCCATTTAATGTTGGCAATGAATTAATAAATTAATTCAAAGGCTATATATATTCTCTAGCAAGATATTATAGCATTCCAAATTAAATGAAAAATGCATATGGCATTTGGTGACCTAATGCAATTTCGCATAATTCCTTACCCATAAATATCAGAATTAATATAAGGCATGGAACTAGTCATCCTTATATATATTAATTCCTTTCTTGATATTCCAGTGACACTGAACTCTCAGATAAATAATGATTACTCATTATTTCATCTCGGTATGGCCATACACTTCTCAGTTCACTGATCAAGTGGCCGATGATATTTTCTCTCTTATTTAGAGGGGTAATCCCTTCACTTCTCTCATGCTCTCTAACATGAATCAATGTATACCCAATCATACCCGTACTTGTCACTCTGTTATGAGCACGTTAGGTGTATGTCAAAGTACACAGTAATTCATAAAGAGTTTCATAGAGATTTCAGGTCTAAGAACTCCGATACAAAACTTGCATATGAGAAACACTTTTGACTTGTACCATGTAGTATTCTCATGAGCGGATCGAATCCAGATACCATGTTCTTTAACATGTATCTATGATCTCTGATTGACACTCTTGTCCTAATGATCCGTAAGACAGAACTCATAAAATCAGAGAGAGCATACTAGTCTTAATTCATTTGTTATTCCCATAACAATGACTGACTAGGGATATTTAGAATGATGTCTCATTTGTTTCAAGGTCTTACAATCCATGTGCCTCACACATGATAACTTAAACCGAAACAACACTCTTGGATAGTTTTATCAATTGACATGCACAGGTATACAAAAGATAAAACAAATGCCTCATTTTATTAATTTCAAGTGTTTCGTTACAATGTATTGGTGCTAGGGCTTACACTAACAATCTCCCACTAGCACTAGTCCCAATTGGGCATAGCCCTAAGACCGAACGCTCTCAAATGGGCCTCGTGCAGATTTGGACGTAACTGTTTCGTCAAAGGATCTGCTACATTGTCTTCACTTGCTATCTTGCTAACTTTGACGTCCCCACGATCAATGATTTCTCTGATCAGGTGGTACCTTCTGAGTATGTGTTTGGATTTCTGGTGTGACCGGGGCTCCTTTGCCTGTGCGATGGCCCCGTTATTGTCACAGAAAATTTCTAATGGATCTAGGATGCTTGGGACCACTCCTAATCCATTAATGAAATTTTTAATCCAAACAGCCTCTTTTGCAGCCTCACTTGCTGCAATATACTCAGATTCTGTAGTTGAGTCGGCAACGGTCTCTTGCTTTGAGCTTCTCCAGCTGACAGCACCACCGTTTAAAACAAAAACAAATCCAGATTGCGATCTAGAATCCTGAGTGCTGGTCTGAAAAGCAGCATCGGCATATCCTTGTATGACGAGCTCTTCTTGACCACCATACACCAAGAAGTGATCCTTAGTCCTTCGCAGGTACTTAAGGATCCCTTTTACAGCAGACCAGTGCTTCTCACTAGGGTCTTGCTGAAACCTACTGGTTATACTCAGTGCATGAGCAACATCCAATCTAGTACATAACATAGCGTACATGATAGATCCAATAGCAGATGCATATAGGATTTTACTCATGTTGTCCCTTTCCTCTTTGGTTTTAAGGCACTGTTCTTTAGTCAAAGGAACTCCCAAAGCCAAAGGTATGTACCCTTTCTTTGAGTCTCCCATACTAAAATGCTTTAGTACTTTGTCTATGTACTTTTCTTGACTTAGTCCCAAAAGCCGATTCGATCTATCTCTATAGATTCGAATACCAAGTATTGTCTCGGCTCACCTAAGTCTTTCATTGAGAAACATTTTCCCAACCATTGCTTAACCTTTTGCAATGTTGTAATGTCATTCCCAATGAGAAAGACGTCGTCCACATATAGGACCAGAAACACTACTATGCTCCCACTAATCTTCTTGTACACACAAGGCTCATCTTCGTTCTTGATGAAGTCAAATTCTTTGACTGCCTCATCAAAACGAAGATTCCAACTTCGGGATGCTTGCTTTAATCCATAAATGGATTTTTGAAGCTTGCATACCTTCTTAGGATGCTTGGGATTGACAAAACCTTCAGGCTGTGTCATATACACATCCTCAAGTAAATTTCCGTTAAGGAAAGCAGTTTTGACATCCATTTGCCATATCTCATAATCATGATATGCAGCTATGGCTAGCAAGATCCTAATGGATTTGAGCATGACTACAGGCGAAAAGGTCTCGTCATAGTCTACACCATGAGTTTGTCGAAAACCTTTTGCTACTAGTCTACCTTTGTAGGTCTTATCAGCTTTGAGTTTGAATAGCCACTTGCATTCAATTACCTTAGCACCTTTCGGTGGATCAACCAAGGTCCAAACCTGGTTATCGTACATTGATTGCATCTCGGATTTCATGGCTTCAAGCCAATTTTTCTAGTCTGGGCTTTCAATAGCTTCTCGGTAGGTAGTAGGATCCTCACGATCTACTAACTCAATAGTGTCACTGTCAATGATTAGAAATCCATATCTCTCAATCTCCTGACGTACCCTACCAGACCTTCTAGGTACTTGTGTAATGGGTTCTTGTTCCACAACTGGTTGTGAACTTGATCCCATTTCCAACTCATCCTCTATAGGAGCTTGTGGCACTTGAATTTCTCCAAGTTCTACTTTACTCCCACTGTCTTTCTTGAGAAGGAACTCCTTTTCCAAGAAAACAGCCTTGCGAGCAACAAATACTTTGTTCTCGACTTGTGAGTAAAAGTAGTATCCCTTTGTTTCTTTGGGATAACCCACAAACAAGCAGACAGTCGATTTGGACTCTAGTTCGTCAGATGTTAATTTCTTAACATGTGCTTCACAGCCCCAAATCTTGAGAAAAGACATATTGGGTTCTTTCCCAGTCCATACCTCGTATGGTGTCTTCTCAACTGCTTTAGTTGGAGTACGGTTCAATAGAAACGCAGCAGTTTCTAATGCATAACCCCAAAAAGAGATAGGAAGATTAGCTTGACTCATCATAGATCGAACCATGTCCAACAGAGTTCGATTTCTCCTTTCGGACACACCATTCCATTGCGGTGTTCCAGGAGGAGTGAGCTGTGAAATAATACCACACTCTTTTAGATGATCATCAAATTCTTGGCTTAAGTATTCGCCACCTCGATCTGATCGAATGGCTTTTATACTTTTGCCAAGTTGGTTTTCTACTTCGTACTTAAACTCTTTGAATTTCTCAAAAGTTTCAGACTTGTACTTCATTAGATAGACATAGCCATATCTACTGAAGTCATCTGTGAATGTCACGAAGTAGCTAAAACCACCTCTAGCATGTGTACTTAATGGTCCACATACATCGGTATGTATTAGTTCCAATAAGCCATTAGTCCTTTCACCTTTTTTATTAAAAGGACTCTTTGTCATTTTTCCATGCAAACATGGCTCGCATGTGTCATAAGACTCTAAGTCGAATGACCCAAGCACTCCAGTTTTGTGGAGTCTTGAAATGCGTTTTTCGTTTGCATGTCCTAAACGACAATGCCAAAAGTAAGTAGGGTTCAATTCGTTTGATTTAACCCTCTTTGTATTAATGTTGTATATCGACTCTTTGTTTTGTAAATCAAGGATATATAGGCCATTTTGCAACATGGCATTGCCATAAGAAATGCCTTGGCGACGAATATGAGCATTGCCATTTTTAATAACAAAATCAAATTCATCATTATCCAAACATGAAACTGAAATAATATTTCTGCTCATAGCAGGCACATAATAACAATTATTCAAAACAATACAAAGTCCGATAGTCGCCTATCTCCATGGCAGCAACTCGTGCTCCATTCCCCACACGGAGGTCCACTTCATTCTTCCCAAGTAACCGCCTATTTCTTAGCCCCTGCACATTTGAACAAATGTGAGAACCACAACCGGTATCCAATACCCAACTGGTAGAAATAGAAAGGTTAATTTCAACAACAAAAATACCAGAACTGGACGCCTTGGCTCCATTCTTCTTTTGTTCTTCCTTGAAGAGAGCACAATTCTTCCTCCAATGCCCTATCTTGTTGCAATGGAAGCAAGTGCTCTCACTCTCTTTGAGTTTTGGCGCCTTGGGCTTGGATTGGGCCTGAGGTGCACTCCCACTTGACTTGGGTTTTGCCTTTCCCTTTCCCTTTCCCTTAGCGGGTCCCTTCTTAATTCCCTTTTGAACCATTAGTACGGGATTGGTCTTTCGAATGTTATCTTCAGCATTCTTAAGCATCCCATGAAGCTCAGTGACTGACTTGTTCATAGCATGCATGTTATAATTCATCACAAATGGATCATAAGCAGCAGGTAATGATCCTAAGATCAAGTCAGTGGCCAATTCCTTTGGCACTTGTACCTCAAGCTTCTCAAGAGTATCAAGATACCCTTTCATCTTGAGTACATGGGTACTAACAGGAGTACCCTCAGCCATCTTACAAGAAATTAAAGCCTTTGTTGTCACGAACCTCTCGTGACGAGCTTGTTCTTGGAACATCTCCTTGAGGTTTACCATGATCGCATAGGCCTCTTGATCCATAAATTGCTTTTGCAATTCAGGCACCATAGTGGCTAGCATCAAACAGGTCACATCATTAGAGTCACTCTTCTTGGTCTCAAAAGTTTCCTTTTGAACCGCAGAGGCGTTCCTTCCTGGTTCTTCAGGCAAGGGTGCATCCAAAACATACGACTTCTTCTCTTGCTTAAGAACTATTCTTAAGTTTCGAGACCAGTCTATGAAATTGGTGCCATTCAATTTGTCCTTTTCAAGGACCGATCGCAATGAGAAATTGTTGTTTGAAGATGCCATTTTCAATCTACAATAAAATTTAGCAAGATTAAATAAGGTCTTAATGATCCCACAAACCGAATTAATATCCCCTTAAATAATTCGCGTTAGTGATTTAATGTGGGCCAAGATCCACTTTTCACAACAACTTATTAGTCAAGCTGAGCTTGTACACCTAACAAGTTAAGTTACTTAGGTAGGAAAACTCCAATCATGTCTCGTACATGACTCTTGGATCAAATGGGCTAACATCTTTAAGATGTTATAGCACAACCCATTTATTAGTTGCCTAGGTCCGAGCATCCCATTCCATGTTAAGTCCAACCTACATTCACAACCCATGCCCCACAAAGATAATCGGGCGCATCTAGGACTCCTAGTCTACGTGACCGATGATCGATGCCTTGACATGTTTCGAATTAGGAAGGCAACTTTATGACTTACTATTTTTAGGGATTCATTTTATTACGGCTTACATGGCATACGCTTTGTCATCCATACATAGCATGCATATATATATAATTGCATAAAGTAAAGCGTGACAAACATGGGCCCAAAAACCTATAACTAAGATTCTATACTATTACATAAGAATCTTCGAGTTGGGCTTTTCCAGTGGGCTTCGTCTTGATTTACAAAGTCTTCAAATAAACTCTATTCTAAGAAATAAATGAAACTTTTACAATAAAATATAATGGCACGCAGGCCATATTTAATTACAAAAACCCAGGGCCTATGAATGCACCATGCATATCCATTCATCACACCAAACAAGCAAATAAATATACATAGCATTCATGGATCAAACAAAGTCCAATTTTAATCAATTTAGCCAAGCCCATTAGTGGAAATTGTGTACTTGAACCTTTAAGAGAAGACCCCGTGATGGGCCTGGGCCGAAGCCCAATGGACTAAATCCTCTTATTGAATAAGTTCTCTTAAAAGCCCAAAACACAAACTAGTTAGATTTGTGCCATAAATCAACTCTAGTATAATTTCCAATTTTGCCATTTTTAATTTTATGTCATACAGCCCATAAACATTAAAAATACATATAATATGTGCTAACATGAATTAAAAATAAAATCATGAAGAACACATATAATAATACACGGCATTCATGCAAAAACAAACAAACAACAAAACTAGTTGTTTAATGCTTATGTAATGCCATGAAATGCACAAACATTTAAATCAATTTTATGAGTCATTTAATATTCTAAATAAGTCCATAAATATTGATTTAATATTCTGTACAAATCTGATCTAAATGTGTTTTTACCATTTTAATCAAAACAAAACAAACAATCTTGATTAAACATGTAACAAACACAAACTAGTTATAGTTTTAAGTAATTTTAAAATTAATCAATTAAATTATCATGGACCAGAATTAAAACCAAATTTAAAATATGTCCAGACCTGATAATAAATCTTTAAATATCACTTACAAACATGCCAAAAACGTTTTTACATTTAATTTTGAAAACTAGTTGTTAAACTAGCAATTTACATGCCAAGTAGCACCTAGTTTCATAATTAACATGTACCATCAGGTATAAATAATTAAATCCGACTATTACCAGCCCTAATAACATCTTAGGACAGTATATTAACATGTCATATTAATTATAATACCTATCTAATCAATTAAAATCGTTTTTACACCAAAACAATGCAAAAAACTCAAAACAGAAAATTTCAGATTTGCATGTTTTCAAAATAACGATTTTTAATTAATTTTTTCATGCATCTAAAGCACTAAAATAAGCATGTCTAGGCTCTGATACCACTGATGGAATATGACATGGTATGATAATCATGATAGCACAGCGGAAAAATAAAAATTTTATCATACATACCATACATATCCAAAGATAGAATCGAAACATGCAATTTTAGGGTTATCGAACTTACAACTTTTGATGCCTTTTAAAACTTTTATTCCGATGATGACCAGCAACTAAGATGGCTTTGTCCGCCTTAGATCTCGATCACAAATGCCAAGGAATAGCCTTTTGCGCCACTCCCTCTATTCTCACACACACAATTACACCGTCGGCTTAAAAACGAGATTGCTAGATCTCTTTTTCGGTATTGTGTAAGGGTTATAGTTTGAAGCTACAAAACTTGATTTTGTACTTCTTTAGATTGCTATTACTGCTCAATAACACAAGAGAATGAGGAACAATCCTTTCTCCTTGTGAAAAATTGAACAAAAGAATTAAGAGAGAGAGAGTCACTATTCACGAGTTACTATTCATGCCACAAAAAAAATTAGGTTTAGGGTTTTATTTCTTTTAATATATATGCTTATCCTTTGGCAAGTCTTTGATCTGAATTCAACCATCCTAAATGATTAATTCAAACTCTATCACTTCCTAAAGATAAGTAATATATTTTGAATTAAACTCCTTTGAATTTAAATTCAAATTTGAAATAAAGCATAAGACATTTAAATAAATGAAATCACTTAATTTAAATAAATGCCATGTGCCGAAATTCCATGAATTATCCCTTGGAATTTCGGCTACTTCATTATGTAAATAAGTGATTTAATTTAATTTAAATTCCTTTAGGCTTTAATACTCAATTAACTTAATTAATGTAACATAATTAATTAATTGAAATTAAACCTTGTGGGCTGAATTTTTCTCTCTCATGGACCAAAGCCCAATAGCAATTTTATAACCCATTACATACACTAATTTGACTTTAATTAAAAGCCCAAATTAATGTCCAATACTTAATTTAAATATTTTAAGTCCAATGCTTTGTGTGCGATCCTATAGGTCCATTTAATATTGGCAATGAATTAATAAATTAATTCAAAGGCTATATATATTCTCTAGCAAGATATTATAGCATTCCAAATTAAATGAAAAATGCATATGGCATTTGGTGACCTAATGCAATTTCGCATAATTCCTTACCCATAAATATCAGAATTAATATAAGGCATGGAACTAGTCATCCTTATATATATTAATTCCTTTCTTGATATTCCAGTGACACTGAACTCTCAGATAAATAATGATTACTCATTATTTCATCTCGGTATGGCCATACACTTCTCAGTTCACTGATCAAGTGGCCGATGATATTTTCTCTCTTATTTAGAGGGGTAATCCCTTCACTTCTCTCATGCTCTCTAACATGAATCAATGTATACCCAATCATACCCGTACTTGTCACTCTGTTACGAGCACATTAGGTGTATGTCAAAGTACACAGTAATTCATAAAGAGTTTCATAGAGATTTCAGGTCTAAGAACTCCGATACAAAACTTGCATATGAGAAACACTTATGACTTGTACCATGTAGTATTCTCATGAGCGGATCGAATCCAGATACCATGTTCTTTAACATGTATCTATGATCTCTGATTGACACTCTTGTCCTAATGATCCGTAAGACAGAACTCATAAAATCAGAGAGAGCATACTAGTCTTAATTCATTTGTTATTCCCATAACAATGACTGACTAGGGATATTTAGAATGATGTCTCATTTGTTTCAAGGTCTTACAATCCATGTGCCTCACACATGATAACTTAAACCGAAACAACACTCTTGGATAGTTTTATCAATTGACATGCACAGGTATACAAAAGATAAAACAAATGCCTCATTTTATTAATTTCAAGTGTTTCGTTACAATGTATTGGGGCTAGGGCTTACACTAACAGAGTCAACACTGGAGCTTCTGTCAACATCTTTTTCAACCTTTCAAAGCATGCTTGACAACGATTAGACCATTCAAACTTAATATTCTTCCTTAATAGCTTAGTGAGGGGTGAAATAATGACAGAAAAACCCTTCATAAAATGACGATAGTAACCTGCCAACCAGAGAAAACTTCTAATTTCATATACATTCCTGGGTGGTCTCCAATTAAATATAGCTTCAATTTTATTTGGATCAACCCTAACACCTTCAGTAGATACAACATGACCTAGGAAAAAAACTTCCTCAAGCCAGAAGTCACATTTACTCAATTTGGCATACAATTCATTTTCTTTTAAAGTTTACAATACAATTCTCAGATGTTCAGCATGCTCAACTTCATTTCTGGAGTAAATTAATATGTCATCAATAAACACTACAACAAATCAATCTAAGTAGGGTCTTAATACCCTATTTATAAGATCCATGAATGCAGCAAGTGCATTAGTCAACCCAAATGGCATAACTAAGAATTCATAATGCCCATAACGAGTTCTAAATGCAGTCTTAAGAACATCCCCATCTTTAACTCTGAGCTGATAATATCCTGATCGCAAATCTATCTTTGAAAATATAGTAGCACAACTTAACTTATCAAATAAATCCTCAATTCATGGCAAAGGATATTTATTCTTCACTATCACTTTGTTCAACTATCTATAATCAATAAACATTCTCATAGACCCATCCTTCTTCTTAAAAAATAAAATCGGAGCACCCCAAGGTGACACACTAGGTCTGATGAAGCCTTTATCTAACAATTCCTGTAATTGAACCTTTAACTCTTTTAATTCAGTTGGAGCCATTCTGTATGGTGCCCTAGAGATTGGGGCTATACCAGGTAACAGATAAATAGACAACTCAACATCTCTTTCTGGAGGGAGACCAGGTAATTCCTCAAGAAATACTTCTAGAAATTCTTTCACAATCGGAATATTCTCAAGCTTCATTGTATCCCTTTTTGAGTCAGGGACTAATGCTAAAAATGCTTCACATCCTTTTCTAAGACAATGGCTAGCTTGCATTGCTGATATAACATTAGTTGGTAGCTTAGAACGATTGCCTTCTACTACCACTTCCTTTCCTTCATCATCCCTGAAAGTTGTTGTTTTCATTTCACAATTTACCACTACATGATGCTTGGATAACCAATCCATTCCCAGAATTACATCAAACTCATAAAAATGCAACACAATCAAATCTGCTGGAAACTCTCTCCCTTGAACTACTATAGGACAGTCTTTACACACCTTATTAACAATTATACTATGTCCTAATGGACTAGTTACACATACATCAAAATCTAACTATTGTGTTTTAAACCTATCTCTACCCGAAACCCCAATACAAACCTATGAGTGAGTAGAGCCAGGATTAATGAGTGCATGTTTGTTACAATTATAAAGAGAAAAAGTACCGGCTATAACTTCTGGAGCATTTTGTTCCTCCCGAGCCTTCATTGCATAAGCCCGTCTAACAACCGATTGAGTACAAAGTCTATCAACTGTTTCTGACATATTCTGGGATTGAGATCCATGATGAGCTTATCCACCCCTTCCTCTGCCTCTACCTCTTCTAAATGAGGGTGCATTAGAAACTCCCTTGCTATTCTGTTGCTTAAAACCTTGATCCAATTTTAAAGGACAATTTGCCATAAAATGATCAGCACTGCCACATCTAAAGCATTCTCCAGCTAGTTTCCTAAAATTACCCCAATTGTGCCGGGAACAATGTGAACAATCAGGTGCTTGACCCCTACTCTGTCTTCCTGAAGCTTCCTTCTCATTTTTAAATTTGGCAGAAGATTCTTGTTTCTTTCCTTTATTAGTAGAACTAAAAATAGACTTGCAGATTGACCTTTTTAAGTTCCTCTAAATCCTTTTCTAATAGAAGATCCTCCGTTAGAACTATTTCTTTTATGCTCCCTCTCTCTTTTAGCTATTTTATACTTTTCAATTTTCACAACAGTTGTGACCAGTTGATTAAAATCTACCACATTTAGAGATGTGAATCCAAACAATTTTTCTTTGATTTCGATCATTTAGCCTGTGAGACCCCATACATGACCCTAATTAAATTTCATGTTTTGAGAGGAGTTTTTATTTGATTAAGATTAATTATTTAATGAGAAAATTCTTACAAATAAGTTGTTAAGGGATAAATTATGTTTTATTTATTTTAAATGGCATGGAAAATAAATTGATTAGTGTGATTTAATTTTTAATTGAGGGTTTAGTTGTAGTATAAATATTGATTTGGGGTAAATTGGTAATTATGACATTTTAATGGGGTCAATTGAGAATTTGAGAACAATGGAGAGGCTAATGTAAGAAAGAGGTTAAATGATGAGGTTGAATTAAGAATTAATTAAATGGTGGGGTATAATTTGTGACATGCAAAGAATTGGATGTTATTAATGTGACATGCAAATTCTTGAGGGATTAAAGAGGACATTTACCATAGTATTATAAATAGAATAATCTTAGTGGATGGAAAGAGAAAAGTGAGAGTGGGTGAAGGTGTGGTCGGCATTGAGAGAGGAGAAAAACCAGAAATTTACTTCCTTGCATTTTCTTTCAAGCCTTTGAATCTTCAAGCTAGTTAAGTGACAAATCTTGATGGTTAATTAAGGCATTTAAGTGCTTAACTCTAAGGTAAGTGGTTTCTATTGAATTTCATCATCATCTTCTTCTTCTTCTTCTCATCTTGGTTGTGGTAAATGATGAACAAGTGCTGGAAATGATGGAATAATGGGGAATGAATTGTGTTGTAGTTAAAGAAGGAGGAGATAGAAAGGATAAAGGGAAAGACATTGCAAGGGATTGAAAGCTTGGGTGTGATAGGGATTTTGGCCAAGGTATGGGAACTTAGGATTATTCATATTGCATGTGAAATTATCTACTGGAACATGTTGTGTTTGGCTTGAAATCTAGAGAAAAGTAAAGAGAACACAAGATAAGAAATGCATGTGAGTCTTAAAAATTCTGGGTTTGAGTTCACTGGACCTAGTTGTACTATTTTGGTAATATCTTGAGTTTGAGAATAGATAATTAGATGATTCTAATTGGGTCTAAAACTATACTTATATACAAATATTTCATAAGAAGAAATCACACTCAAATTCTGCCTCTAGATATTTTTTTATGATTTATTGAATTTAGGAAAACTTCTAAATTCGGATTGTGGACCAGGTTGGGGAACAATTGAGATATCTGTATGTAAAATGATCATAATGACATGAAATTAATTTCTATGAAAACTAGACTCATAAAGACACATTTTATATGAAGGAAGTAATGCCTAATTTTATTTCTAAGTTTGTCAAATAATTAGCATGAAATTCGTTGAATCTGTTGGGACTGTTAGGGTACAGATGTTGGTATTTTGGGTATAAGTAATAGTAGAGAAGTCAAAATATTATTCTGTAAAATTCTGAGTAAACTAGATACCTAGGAGTACGTTTTTGATGAAGAAATGTTGGTCTAAATCTCTCTTGATTTTATGCTATGAATTTTTATAAGTGACAGCCCCCACTGTTTTGGTTCTATGAACAGCCTATAGTGTTTTTCAAATAAATCGAGTTATAGACCAGATATTAAGATTAATTTTGATGCTCTGGAAACTAGACACATAGGAGAATAAGATTGTAGAAGTCCATTTTGCCTTAAAATGACATCTTCAATTTCAAATTTGGCTCACAAGTCGAGTCCAGAATGCTGCCCTGTGCAGATTTTTGTGATATTTTATTCTATGACTTTTAATTAATTGAAATAAAAAGTTGTTTATGTGATTGTAAAATAAATTGGATAGAGCATGTAATATGACTATAAATGAAGGATTTATAGGCATATATATACATTCGTATGTGTACATAAATAAATATTAGTGATGAAAATATCTAACTTATACATATAATTAGATTTGTACATGATTGTTATATGCCAAATTGATGTACACATATGTAATCATATAATATGAAAGTGCACATGAGTTGAATGATGATAAAGGCATATATATAGATAAACATGCTTATAAGAATAAGCCTACTATATGCGAATGTACCTACAGGTATGTATATTTATAATTATGTTTATGAGTGTACGAGCATGTATTTGCCCTATGAGATAGATGATGTTTTAGCATGACTATGAATATGTGAGATGCTGAATGAGAATATGATCAAGTTTATGATATGATTATGTATATGAGTGTATGAGCATGAATAAAGTATTGCCTGCAATAGAGTTCAGATGTGGATAGATAGGCGCCTATAGGGAATTGCAGCTGCCACAGTCGACCTTTTTAGGTCCACAGTATAGTTAATCCTGCTAGATCTTGTACAACTCATTTGGGTTGTTGCTTGACCCTTTTGGGTCCTTGACCGGTCCACCGTATAGTTGGCCCTAATTGGGTCCATAGTTTTGATATCTTCGGATATCTACTGTTGATACTCTCGGGTATCCACCGATCCCGGTATCCACCGATCCCGTTATCCACTCTTAGAACCTAAGCAGGCTAAGGAAAAGCATTAATATTTCATAGTTAATTACCGTATGAACTATGCTTCTGATATATGATTTATCTTGTTTAACTGCGGTTCCATAAGCATGAGTTGGTATCTATTTACATTATATACAGATCTCATCATGAATTGTATGTAATCAAGTATGCTATCTTTTACTTTTTCTTGACATGTAAATATTATTATTATTCAATTGTTTTATATGTCCTATATTTTTGACGACCATTGTGAGTGGTTGTCTTTCATGTTTAGAATTCCCCACTAAGCTGTATAGCTTAGCACGGGTTATTTTGATCCGTGTAGGTTTTTGGTAGTCAAGGCTTTTGCAAAGAAACTTTTTTTGCATCAGGACAGGCCAACACCAGTCTATAGAAGTGGATGTAGGAAACTTTTGATAAATTTTGTTTAGTTCCTTACATGTTTTAATATGTATAAGGGTTGTAATATATGTATATGTAAGTTATATGGAAATGAAGTTTGTAATAAGCTCATAGTGAGAATGCTGGTTTATGCATGCATCTAGAAGCTATAATACTCTATATAAATGTGCTGAAATGCCGAATGCTACACATGAAAGAAAAATGGCGAAAGTATGATGATATAGTATAATTATTAAGATATTGGGATTGTATATGAAGTCAATATGCTTATTCAAATTTAAATGTACAGTAAAGATGTGAGAATCCTGATTAGTATATTAGTTATATGATTATTTGGATAAAATGACGTAGATTGTATTATTTATAGTAAAGATGTGGTTTAGGGTGTTTCATAGCCCATTTTCAAAGTGTCTGCATTTAAATACACCTGTAAACATTTCTTTGGAAACATACTTGCATAACCGGCTAAATTCTTTTTCATATTTAGCCACAGATAAAACTTTTTTTCTCAGTCTCAGAAATTGCTTTAATTTCTCCTCCTTGTAAGCCTCAGTAACATATTTCTTTCTGAACTCTCCCTCAAATAATTCCCTAAGTGGGTCAAGTAACTTAGGTTGTCTCAAAATCAACTTCCACCAATCATAAGCCATGCCTTGAAGTAAGGACACAACACAAGATACCTTGTGATTTGTAGGGCAGTTAATTTTATCAAATTTCCTCTCTAGCCTTTCTAAGCATAACTCAGCTTCTTCAGATTGTTCTAAATTAGTGCCCATAAGTTCTTGTGCCCTATGCTTTCTAATTTCAGATATTAGAGCCTTGGGCATAGTCATTCTTTACAAAATCTGGGCCATATCCTGAGAAATTTTTAACAAGACCTCTCCAGGAACTATCGCAGGAATTTCATTTCGATGCAACTATCGCAGGAATTTCATTTCGATGCAATGATGAAGTCACTGGATTAGGAGGATTTGATCTAACCGACAAATTACTTTCAGCCGATTCTTCTATAGTATCCCTAGAGGAATTCTCCATCTTGAATCTATAAGAAAACATGAACTTTTGCATTAGGCCAACACAACACTATCTCATATTAAAAGATCATATACTCACATTGCCCAAAAAATGCTAAACCATGGCTCCGATACGAAATTGAAACACCCTAATCTAATGCCCTTACCATTTATCATGTTATACCTTTCAATCACATAATGGTAGGTTATTAACCCAAAGCTGTATACATTTATCATGTCAAATAGTCTATTTATGTATCATATGCATCAATTAGGTATTTCTCACAACTTTAGTCTCTTAATTACCTATGCATAATGGCCTATTCTATAACATACCCATCATTTTCATGTTAGTTATAAATGTCTTAACTTAATATCTTATCATGCATATCATTTACCAATTGATCTAGCATATTTATAACTAAGCATTTTGGCTACTATATGCATGCATGATTTAGCATTCTTTTACTAAAATTATTACATCACTTACTTCATATTACATATATATATATTTGATAACCCTTTTTATACATATTAAACGTGCAAAAGAACTTGCACCAAAAAGAATCCTACATCAACTTTTACGACTAAGGTGTTGGCCTGTCCTGATGCAGAGATCGTTCCTGAGAAAAAGCTTATACAGGAGTACTGACACGGATTAAATAACCCGTGCTAAGCTATAAAGCTTACTGGGGATGCTAATTTTGAAAGACAACCACTCACAGCAATTGTCAAAAACATATAACATACAAAAGTTGATAATAACAAGATTAACATATTTAAAATAAATAAATGACAAAATAGAATATTAACATTAACAATCAATTCTCATGTATATATTAACATGCTTGAAATTAAAGTAGAATAAAGGAGGATCGGTATCAAAAGTATCCAACTATCACATATGCAATGGGAAATACCGTTAAACATATTATCACATATATCATACTTTATTCATCTAAAAATTAACCGTAACGTAATAACACAACAGTTTAGCCTGCTTAAGTTCTAAAGGTGGATAATGGAAATGGTGGATACCCGAGGATATCAAAATGGTGGATATCTGAAGATATCATAACTATGGACCCAATTAAGGACAACTGTACGGTGGACCGGTCAAGGACCCAAACGAGGTCAAGTAACAGCCCTAATGGGCTGTGCAAGATCCAACAGGATCAACTATACTGTGGACCTAAAAAGGTTGACTGTGATAGCTGCAATATCCCTATAGACGCCTCTCTATCCATAATTGAACTCTAATTACAGGCAATACTTTGTTACATTATGTTTTCATATACCATTTTTACACTTGATTAAAAGTCAATTTGCATACACATAACTATGGTATAGATATATTACTACTACTGCAAACCTATGTATGCAAATTTAAGATACAGTAGATCCTCTTATTCTTGGCATTGAGGATTTAAAGATAAATAAGTGTTCAAAAGAAAATATGAAGAAACTTGGCAATAGAATAAAAGAAAAGAAAAAATGGCAACTTGTTAATGGAGGTGTTGAGAGAAATAAGTGAGAGAAAACTGAGAATAAGTAGGAAAAAAGAAGGAAAAAGGGATATATTTATAGGGAAATAACCCTATTAAAAGGAAAAAGGCTACAACAATAAATAAAAGTGAGGTCTTGTATTTATAAGGAAAGAAAAATCGAAAAAGGCAAGAGAAAATGTATGAAAGGTATGACTTGATGTGGGAAAAGACACAACTTTTAAGGATTCTCACACCTTTTCAAAAGAATTTGAAAAAAGAACTTAAAAAAATTACAAAAATTAAAAACTAAATATAAAAACTAAAATAGGGCATTGAGTTATTAAAATTGGATAAAAATTTGGTAGGAGTAGGTTCTATCACAAGTCGCTATAGAGGGCACAACTTGGCACATATGCTCACTATAATGAGTCAGCACACTAGTGATAACTCAGCACAGACACAAATTTTCTTGAATCGATACGACTTCTAATGACTCAATACAAAACACTTCTGGAATGACTCATCACACAAGTCAGTATAGAACCTAAGTCAACACGTTGGCTTTATGTAAAGAGTTAGCACATGCATTATAAGTAAGCATAGGCATTACGACTTGAAACACACTACCCAAAACCTCATAAACACAAAACTAGCAAAAAATCCAAGAAAAACATTAGGCCATTAAAATAATGTGTAAATATGAAATTATAAAATAATAATAAATAATAAACATACAAAAAAACATACTAAAAACTATTAAAAAGAAACTTGTGCAAAAGACTAAAAGCATTAAGAAATTTTAGAAATGACCTCTTTAGGTGTAGATAGAGTAAGAAAATTCACTTGACCAATGGACTTACTAAGAAAATATAGTTTGACATGATGATCATTAACCTTGAAAACTTATCCCTTGTCATTCTCAATATCAATTCATTCTCTAGAAGGCTTTGCATTATCTTACAAAAGAATTCTATGCATAAAAATGTTAGGTCTAATCCCTTTCAAATCATTTATATAATAGCCAATAGCATTCTTATGCTTAAGCCAAACATCTCTTAATGCATCAACTTGATCATTAGGCAATGATGAACTAACTATAATGGGAAATTGAGAGTTTGAGTCAAGAAAAACATATCTCAAATTTCATAGTAGAGGCTTGAGCTCTAACTTTGATTCTTCCTTTGGAGAAGTACCTTTTTGGTCATCATCCTTTTTCATAGGTTCAAACATTTAAGGCATACGAAAAGGAAATGATTAGGCCCCTAATTGATGCCCTCTAGCATCGTTTCTAGTATAAGGCTTAATAGGCTCTTGCCTCATATAATCATGCAAAACATCATTAATAATGTCAAGAGAATCAATTCTACTCACACTTTCAACAGGTGAAGATCTTGTAATTTTAAAAACATTGAATTCTACACTTTATTTTTCACCTTGAAATTGATTTTACCATTTGTCATATCAATGATAACACTGATTGTAACTAAGAAAGGTTTTTCAAGCAATATGGGAATTTCTAAATCCTCTTCTATGTGTAACATAACAAAATCTACTGGTATGACAAACTTACCTACCTCTATAGGCACTTTTTAAAGAATTCTAAGGGGATAAGTAAAAGTGTTATTACCCAAAGGTAAACACATGCTAGTAGGCTTAAGTTTACTAAAATATAATGGCTTATAGATAGAATAGGGCATAAGACTAAGACTATCATTAACGTCACAAAGAGCTTTATCAAAAGGAACACCACCAATAACATAAAGAACTATGAAATAACCAAGATCCTTTTGTAAGGGTGGAGACTTAGAATACATAGCTTTAGATTCTTCCACCAATGACACTAAGCCATATTGTTCAAACTATTCTTCCACTTATGAAACTGAGCCATATTCTTCTAACTTAGTCTTATAAATTGTAATGTCTTTTCAAAACTTAAATTCTGAAGGCATATCTTTAATAGCTTCCATGAATGGAATAGTGATGGTTATATCCTTAAGATAATTCAAAAACTTATGAAATTTCTTATCTAAATTACGCCTTAATAATCATTGCAGAAAATGCAAAGCTTGAAGATCTACTCTTGGTTCACTCTTCTTATTAGATTGGCCATTTTTATTTTTATCTTCTTTAGGTTCTACAAAACCGTTACTACTATCAAGTATAACATACTTATTAGACTCATTAGACTTTCTCTTTTACTCATCATCTTGATTAGTCACTTTCTTACCTCTTACCTAATTATTATCCACTTCTTTACTACTTTTTAATGTTATTACTTGACAAGTCTCCTTATATGGGAACTCGAGTCAGCTAGGTGGCTTTTCCATAGTTTGAGAACTAAAAGAGGGTTATTGGGCAATTTGGGTCTCGAAGATTCTATTATGTGTAGCAAGTTGTTCAAGCTTTGCATTGACTTGCTTAAACTACTCTTTATTATTTTTATTGGTGGTAATTTATAGGATAATAAATTTTTCCATGAGACATTCAAGATAAGATTTAGGTTGTGAGGGATTAAATGATGGCTTTATAGGAAAACCAAGTGGGTTTTACAATCTAGGCATTAGGTTACTTGGAGGGTTGAGTTATGATGAAGTATTAGACCGTGAAAATCCATGGCAGTTTCTCCTTTAGGGATTATAAGATTTAGAATTTAGTCCTCCTATTTGATTAAAATCGTCTTGAACATAATTTTCTTTTTGACTAAAATTCATTGTGCATTGTGTGTAGAAGTGAGATCCTCCACATAATTCACAAGCAATACTTCAACTATCAATGGAATTAACCTAAGATTTAATTACCAATTTAGTGAGTGCATCTACCTTTGCTATCAACAAGTTAATTGTATTAAGTTCCAATACTCCTATTGCTTCAGCCATGGTTGATTTATCTCCTATACACCCTTGCGATACAAGTTTCTCAAGAAAAATGATCGCTTTTTTTGTTGTCTTATCAATCCATTTACCGATTGAGGCTGCATTGACTACATTTCAATTTTTATCCATCAAACCATTGTAAAGGATTTGAGTAATCATCCAATAGGGCAAACCATGATGAAGACATTACCTTCAAAGTTCCATAAATCTTTCTCATGCTGCATGAATAGTCTTGTTTTCATGTTGCTTAAAGGTTGTAATCTCATTTCTAAATTTTGCTATCTTTGTGGGGTGAAAAATAATTATAAAGGAAAGCTTGCTTATGTGAGGCTCCAATTATAACCCTAATCGGATTATTGTTGATTAATGAGGATTATCGTTATTTAAGGTAAAATTGGATTATTTGCAATTATTGAGATTAAATCCCAAGAGGAGTATTTTGGTAATTTCAACATGTAGGTATATGAGTAAAGTTAATTGATGATTAAAGGAAATGATACAGTTGAAGTAAATTAGAAGTCTTGGGGTTAAATTGTAAGAAATGGAAATCTAGGAGACTAAAATGTATAAAGGTATTTTAGTAATTTTTGTTGGTGAGATATTTACCCCACTCAATTATTTATTGTTTCCTAGAGATGTAGGGATCGGCTATGATAAGGTAGAGATCTCTCTCTCTTTCTCTCTCTGGATACAGGTTGAAGAAATGGAACCTAGGGTTTTGGTGTTTTAACGTCATGAAGGTAATGTTTTCCCTCTCAAAGATCTCTTCTCTGTGTTTGATTTCTATTGTTAAATACATGGAGAGATGATAAATCATGCTTGTTATCTCCACGTATAAGGAGAAGAAAGGAATCATGAGTATAGGAGATGGATCTTGAGGATTGAGGGAGTTGAAGCTTTAATATTAGGTATGGGAACTAAGTATACTACATTGTTCATATGATTGATTTTGGGAATCTTCCCTTTTTTCTTGTTTGTGTGTCATCCTTAATAAGGTTAAGGGCTAAACCTAGTAATTTAAATGAGTTTTTAATGATTTAAAGCTTTAATGATCATCACTCTAAGTGGTGAGGTAAGATCTGGGAATTAAGTTCTTATATTGCATAATCGAGGTTTCTGCATAATTTAGGTTTTTGGGTTTCCATGTTTTTCACAGACACTCATAGCCTTTCTCTTTGCTTTGCACGGCCACTTGGCCATTTACTTTATGGAATGAAAAGTCAATCATGGCCTTTCTCTTTACTTTGCACCGCCACTTGGCCATTTACTTCATAGAATGCATGGCCATTCATGGCCTTTCTCTTTACTTTGCACGGCCACTTGGCCATTTACTTCATGGAATGCATGGCCACTCAACCCTTTTTCTCCTCGAAGTGCACGGTCACTCACTTCTTTTTCTCCTTGAAGTGCATGGCCACTCACTTCCTTTTCTCCTTGAATGCACGGCCACTTATGCATTTGTTCTTTGAGATGCAAGGCCACTTATGGCTTGCTTCCCTTAAAGTGCATGGCCACTCAATGTTTTGCTCCTTGCTTTGCACGACCACTTATAGTTTTGTACCATGAAATGCACAACCACTTGGCCATTTTCTTCATGGAATGCACAACCACTTGTACACTCTATTTTCATTGGTTATTCTCCATCCCAAACTATACCTTATTCAATTGTATAATGTAATGGCCTCAACACCGGTCTGGCCATGAACAGTAAATTCTGATGGTGAATAGTACATTTGGGCCGTAAATCGGACCTGGAAGTGAAAAATATTTTATGGGACCCTTGGAAAGGAATGGTCATGGTGAGTCCGGGGTTGAAATTTGAAGTGAATTTGAGGTCAAATAGGCCTCAAAAAGTCAAAAATACGAAAAAGGTATCGAGTCAATTTTTCCGGTAGGGAAGGGGACTTGATTTTGCTTAAATAATTAAAAATAGTAAACAAACTCTGAATATTGCCAGAATTTGTGTGCCTATATGAATTTTTATGTAGAATATTTTGGTAATGAGAATTGAATTTTTCGGTGACACCGATAGTTGTCGAATCGGACAAATAAATTTGAATCGGATCGATAACGGACGCCGATTGAGCCGAAAATTTATGTCTTACCTATGTTCGATGTTTTAAGAATGATGGAATCAAAATTGAAGTAATTTGAAGTGAGGAAGATAGAGATTTTGGTTTAGGCCCAAAATGACTTAAAATAGGCTTAATTTTATACTTGGGTTAAGCCCATTAGGTAAGCCCTTAATTAGGCCCATTTGAGAGATATAAAATGAGACAAAATCTGTAGAAATCTCCAAATTTTGCTGGCTCCATCTTCCTCTCTTTGGTGGCCGAACCTAGGCTTTCCATTTCCTCTCTTTTGATTCTTCTTCTTTCACTCTAATTTTCCCCTAAACTTCAACATAAAAGATGAATTTTCATCCCTCTAGATGATTTTTCAAGCCTCAACCATATTATTTGAAGGAAGGAAGCAAGGGAAATCAAGAGGGAAAGGTTTAGGTATCAAAATGAGGTAAGAGATTTTCAAGGTTTTAAATTTGTTTAAGGGTGCCTCTAAGTAGTTTTAGGTGCCTAGAATCCATTTTTGTGGTTTAATTGAGCTAAAAAGGTTGATATCATAGTGTTTTCTTTGATGAAGATTTCGGCTCCCATGGTTTGTTCATGGTGATGGAAAGATTTATTTGGTTTAAGGCATGAAAAAGGAAGCCTTAGGAAGCTAAAACATGGAAAGAGGTAAGTGACTACCAAATCCCTTAATTTTCCATTTAATATGAATTTTTCTTGGTTATGTAACTAAGATAAAAATGTGCAATATTGTTAATTGATGTAATTGTGATGGGGTTATTGTAATTAGACTAGAGAAATGATGAATGGAAAGTGAAAATGAAAGAAAGAAAAATTTTAAGGTAGAAAAAGAATGGTGGCCGAATTTTAGTGAGAAGAAATGGTAAGAAAAAATGCATGAAAATAATGTATGGCAGCTTAAATTAATAATAGACTTGATAATTGATGTCTATAAATTTTTAGAGAATAATTAGAAATTATTTGGAAATTTTAAAGGTTATGTATAGTGTATGTATTGAATGAAAATTGTGATTAATTGTGAATTAAATGATTATTTTGATGAAAAATGATAGTAACCAATAAATAATGCCTAAATAAATTTTATGGGAATTTATTAAATTGATTAGAATTTTATTGGAATTTTTATGTGTATATGTATAATGAAAATAATTGAATTCTTAATGCATAATTGTATAAAAATGACAAAAGTGATGAATTAATGTGAAAAATAAATTAATGTCAATGATAAGGAATAAAAAGTCAACCATCAAATCCTTCGAAATAATTTTTAGGTCGTAAAAATAAGAAGAATAATGAATTATTGGAAAATAATTCATAAA
Organism: Excoecaria agallocha; assembly: GCA_037975025.1. Classification (NCBI taxonomy): domain Eukaryota; kingdom Viridiplantae; phylum Streptophyta; class Magnoliopsida; order Malpighiales; family Euphorbiaceae; genus Excoecaria; species Excoecaria agallocha. The sequence goes on from CM075806.1 coordinate 32,829,686, forward strand.
TAAATGAAAATGATGGAAAAGAATTAATACGTAAATAAAAGAAAGATAAAATGAATTTTTAATACAAAAAGAACTTAAATAAAAGAAAATGAAAAGTTTGGGGCAAAATCGTAATTTTGCCAAATTAGGTAATTAATGCATGAAAATAAGTAAGAAATATGTACCAAGGGTAAAATGGTAATTTCGGAGAATTATCTATATTAAAAGATAAAGTTTCCATGATATAAGGACTAAAATGAAATTTTACCAGAAATGGTAAAATAAATAATAAAAGATGAATAAAGGAAGAAATTATAGAATAAACATGAAAATAAATGATTATAATGGCAAAATCGTAATTATGAATTTGAAATGAATAAATCGATAGAAAAAGTTAAATTATGTATTTTTGAGTTATGAAATAATAAATTATATTAATAGCGTTCCTACTTGAATAAAAAGTAGAAACATAAAAATGTGACTAATTTATCAAAATAAATTAGTCAACAAAAAGTATTAAAAGAGTTAATAATTACAAAATTAAGTTGCCGACGAAATAAAAGTCGGCATATCGAATAATTGAAAAATTGGACTGAAAAGGGAAAAACTGTAAAAATGTCAAGCCTAAAAGTATTGAAAAATGATTCCTAAAGAATTATACAAGAAAAATAAAAGAAAAGTCAGAATTTGTATAAAAGATTGAAAAGTCCAAGTGTTTGAGTGAATTATTAACGAATAATTCACAACAGTGACTTGAAAAGACAAAGTGAAAGAAAAGATGTAAATTACTGAAAAGCCTAAGTATCTGTGTGAATTATCGAAGGATAATTCACAAAAATGATCTGAAAAGATAAAATCAATGATAAGACAAAAAGTTATTGAATATCCGATAACACTAAAAGAGTATATTTGATCATAATAAAATGTATAAAAGAATAAACGAAAGAAATTAAGAATTTTTAAATGTTTAAAAGTAATTGCAAAAGTGATTAATTATGTTTGCACTTAGCATTAGACAGGTATTGTTATTCTTGATTAGGATATAAATGGCTAGCCGTAGAGACACCTTATACCGCGGTGTAAGTCATGACGACTTGCTATGCTGTGGACTGGATCTCTGATCACCATGGCATTCTCTGCTCTGTTATATGCTCTGTGAGAAATGATTCCTTGGGGATCACTTCTCTCTCTGTTGTGGCCCTGTGGGGTCCATGTCCTGCGTATCCTATCTGAGAATCCTGTCGTATTGCACTAGGGGCACATCGAAATGAATGAATAAGTACTATTTAATGATTCGTTTGAAAGAAAATGCAAAGTTAAAATAAATCTGTAAAGATTTCTGAAAAGTGTAATTAGTCAGCAAAAGAAAAGAAAGCTTTTATAAGGATTTTAAAATATATTTTGTTTTACGTGAAAAAGATAATTTGATTAATTGGTATTTATTATACTAATTATTACTGTAAAAATAATGACAAGTCCAGAAAACAATATTAATTTACTGTTTAGAGTTAAAAAGTGATGATTTTCAAATGAAGCAAATGTATTAGTTACGTAACATTTTTCTGAAAGGAAAGTTATTCGGAAAGTAAAACAATAGAAAGATACAATAATTGACCGATGAAAAGAAATAAAAGACATACGTCTTAATAAGTATTTGAATGAAAATAATATATATATATATATATATAGGTATATGAAAGAAAGAGAAATTGACTACAAAGTATCCCGAAATACCTATATCGCTTTGCAATAAAGCTTAAAAGCTTTTAATTAGTAATGTATTTATCAGTTTAAAGTCAAAGCCAAAAATAAAAGAATAACAACAAGAAGTATAATTAGAGTACAGATCACATGATTGAACAGTACACCAAGAATTTAAGTAATTTACTTTGGTACTAGTAAAGACACGAGTACCAATTCACATCGTTAAATAATATGGTAATTAAATTAATATGACTAGAAAATAAGTAACAGTATTACTACAAGTAAAAGTTATAGTGCACATTAACGTAAAAATAAAGGTAAATCCGAGATTGATCCACCTAAAGAAGATTTTGCAAAGTAAAATTGAAAGTTTAGAACCAAGGACTAATAGTTATCAGAATATGAAATAACAACAAGATTAGTAATGACGAAAATAAAAGAAAATGCCTAATGTAATAAGAATAGTAGAAGCATAAATTAACGAAATTATGCTTATTCTTGGAAAATTCTTGGATTAGTAGTCACCACTGGGCATATTTAATGCTCAGCACGTAGTGTTTACTGCATGCAGGTTCTGAAGCATTGCGGGAGCATAGTACATTGAAGGACCAGATCGAAAGAGAAGATTTTTGTATTCGTTAGAATAAACTTTTGGCATGTATATACTTAGACTATTAACGTAAAAGCTCGAACTGTTTTTAGAATGTATGTTTATTTGTCTTGGATGTATGGACAGTATAAGTTTCGATATGATGTTTGTTTTAATTGCTATTTGATTCTGGAATTAATGAAAAAGTATTTTAAATGTTTCGAATTGTTCGGTAGAAAAAAAAATCTGTACCGGTTTCGGCTAAGTTTCACTTCGGAAAAGACTGTTCCGAGAAGGGTGTTACATATAACCCATGTTTATAAAGACAGAGATATTATAAGGGTGAATTAAGTTAGTAATGAGAAATGTTATTGATGGTTGGGTATACAAGTGATGGATAGTATGTTAATTGATTACTAATGAATTATTATGGTTCTAAAAGTCTTTCCAATGCTAAGATTTAAAATAAAGATATAGTTTAGCAAGGGTGTGGCTATAAGAATAGTTCTTATCTGAATTTGAATGACATGAACATTTTTATGTGAGGGAATAGAGAGATAATATAATAACCTAAAGATTATGCATTATTTAATGTACCACATAAAGTTGTATTAGGTATTTGACCTATTAAGTAAATCGTCCTGCTCAAATATTATGCATTGACATGTCTTTTCCTGACATGAAAATATTATGATGTGGCATATTGACAATAAGATGATAGTTGCAATGTTATAAGTTTAAGTTAAAAGAGTTGGGACATTGCCTTTTTAGGCTTAATCATGAGATCACAAAAGTTAAGTTATGTTTTAAATCATATTAGAAGGTAGTAATTAGTCTTGATATAGAGAAACATGCTTGTTTGTTTGCTTATGCCATGCATTTTACTAAGTAAAACTCATACCAACAAGTAGTGTGCTAGCATATAAGATGGGATAATATTGCATAAACATACCTTAGGGTAAGATACTATAGGATAAAATGTACAAGTATGATGATTTGATATATATATGAATATGTTAGGGTATATAACCTATTATTTATGATTTAATAGACTATAAAAATGAACTAAGGCCTTAACTAAGAACAAGTTCAAATATTAGGATGTAATTAACATATTCATCTTCATATATCACTCATAAATGCTTAAATATTGTTTAAATAATTATGTATTGATATGAATGACTATGATATGGTATGGAAGCTACTCCTAGCAAAAAACATTACGGTATGCCATTAAGAACTATCGATGAAGTAGATAAATGCAATAACTATTATGATGCATTTATGCTATGATAAGTGATCTAACATAATATGTGAACAAGTATGAATAGAAAAAGCAAGTATTGCCATGATTTAAGTTGCATTTATATGTATATGGATATGAATTTAACTTTACGAAAATTTTTAGCAGTAAGACCCATACTTTCATATTTCCTTATGAAAATCATGTATAATGGTGACTATGATGAGATAGATCAAGGAAAGGTTATATTTTATTTTATTTGCATAATCATGCAACTATTATGATATGAATGAATTAAAAATTGATACAACTATATGATCATATAATAGCATCCATGTGTACTGGAGCCTAGAGCTCAATATTACAGTATGATATGAATAATGTGATTTCTTATATAAATGATGCCATTATGTAAAGACTCTATACTAAGTAAAGAAGAATATGTTGAATCGAAATATGATTAAGAATGGTAAAGCTTGTGGGTCTTAGTTCAGTTGTGGATTAGTTAGGCATGCCTAGAAGGATACAGTCGCACCTGACATAGTTGACCCCATTTGGGTCTTGTTCCTTAATGGAACCATTGCTCAACCTCATTTGGGTCTATAGTTTGTTCCTTGCTGGAACCATTATTTGGCCCCATTTGGGTCTATTGCTTCATATCTTCGGGTATCCATTGTTTGATACCTTCGGGTATCCATTGCTCCAGTTATTCACCCTTCCAACTAGTACTTAGGCAGGCTATTACATATGATAAAATGCAAACAAGATAAAGCCAAACATGCATTAATTGCTTCATTTATGTAATGTAAGCATGATGGAGGGCATATTATATTGCTTATCATGATTTCTTTTGGCTATAAACTATTTCAATGAAATGAAATTATTGGAATGTATATGTGATTTAAATTGCCATGCTATGATAGAATGTGTACAATGTTATAATAAGAACTATTTAGGCTATAGCATACACAATGAGTTTCATATGCTTTGGGATTTATGAAAGTATGTATGTGACAATTAGACCTTCCTGAATAATCATGATATGTAAGGCTATTCTCTATGCTTGCATGCATAGCTAATTAGTCAATACCTATAAATGTTTACACCTATATGTGCACTCCAATAATTCTGACATAAGCCAAAGGATGGTGTATGACATAATATGATGTTGGTTGACATTTAGTTGCCATAATATGACAACATTAAGGAATACATGGTTGTGAACAGAAGTTGTGATGTATTTCATAATTATTATTGTATGATTTATATGAAGAAATCATGCCTAGTAATAAATCTATAATTGTTTCATGACATAAGCACTCTCGTGTGCATGGATTTATTATCTAATGCATAACTCATGTAACAATGTAATGAAGGCATAAAGTTAAATTTTTATACTATCAACAATCCTAATGTCTGAACTCTGAAGTAGTAAGGATAAGGAAGAGTATGAGTCAAGCTAGTTTAAAGAAAGAAAAAAAGTAAGATGATGATAGTAATTTGACAAGTTTTCGAAACAAGATAATTTATAGAATGCTCTTGACGTTAGTAGGTATGGTTTTATTATTAAGATTGAGGACTTCCCTAATATGTCCATTGTTTAATGATCAATATAATAGACTCATATGTTATTCTGTGTTATTGTAAAAGTTATGTATATATATATGATAAGATGACTTAGGGTTAAGAGGTTATCTATAGAGTTTTGTTCTCTACTAAGCTTTATAGCTTAGCACGGGTTCGTTTATCCATGTAGGTTTCAAGATAAGCTCTAGTAGATCGATGCTCTTATAGATTGGCTACCATTAAAGATAGGATTTGGCAGATTTCTATTATCCTTAAGGATGTCAAGTGATTAAAGGCCATTTATGATGTGCTTTCTTATTATAAGTTTGATTTAATTTATTGTGGAATGTAATTATGGCCTTTATTATTAATTATTATTATGTTGCCTTATCTATGCTAGGTTTATGATGATGATTGATCATTATCCATGGTTAGTGAATTAGGGTGTTACAATTAGTGGTATTAGAGCACCCAGGTTTAGTCTTTTCTTGGCAATAAGAAATTAAGAAATTGTTTTTGGAGGTTGTGAGGAATTTGTCTAGACCAAATAGCCATATTCAGTGTTATTGTTATTGGGATGCAAATTTTAATGATTACACGTGATGATTAACTTACGATTGATGGATATTGGAAGTGCTTAAAAGCCTTGATGTTCTATGATTGAAGCATAGCATAAGTTTGATTACAAGTATGTCTGGATTATTTATTAAGAAGTTTGAGGAAAAGTTTATATGATAAGAGGAGAGTTTAGTTTTTGAATTGATGAGTATGCAAGATCTTAAAGTTTTTAAGATGCTTTATATATTTCTCTGAATTTTTCCTAATCAGCTTGGGTAATTGAACATGTTTTATGGTATTGGAAAGGATAAGGCATAAGCAGTATATATGAATATGCATGGGTATTCATTGCATACATGAAAACACTGATGCATTACATAGCATCCCATATCATTTCATAACACATGAATAACCTTGCATCATATTCAGGCCCAGCTAAAGGGGAAAACTGATAAAAGACGTAACGAGCATATGAGTATCGGGTATCTAGGAATTGGAGATAGATACAAATGATTATATATGGATGAGTTTATTATGGATATAGAGAATTCTTATGGTTATAGTTGCTTATAGCTAAAGCATAGTTAAGAATTACTAGAAATAAAGGTAAAGATTACCAGTTTTGAATTTCGAGGACGAAATTTTTGTAAAAGGGAGAGAATTGTGAGCCCCCAATCATGACCCTAATCGGATTATTGTTGATTAATGAGGATTATCATTAATTAAGATAAAATTGGATTATTTTGCAATTATTGAGGTTAAAACCCAAGAGAGATCTTTTGGTAATTTCAACATATAGGTATATAAGTAGAGTTCATTGATGATTAATAGAAATGATACAATTGAAGTAAATTAAAAGTCTTGGAATTAAATTGCAAGAAATGGAAATCTAAGAGATTAAAATATATAAGGGTATTTTGGGAATTTCTCTTTGTGAGATATTTATCCCACTAAATTATTTATTATTTCCTAGAGATGTAGGGATCGGCTATGATAAGGTGGAGATCTCTCTTTCTTTTTCTTTTTTAATAAGGTGGAGATCTCTCTTTCTTTTTCTTTTTTAATAAGGTGGAGATCTCTCTTTCTTTTTATTTCTTTCTCTCTTTTCTCCCTTTGGTTACCGGTTCATGAAGAGAAAGCTAGGGTTTTGCTGTTTTAACCTCATGAAGATAATGTTTTCCCTCCCAAGGATCTCTTCTCTGTCTTTGATTTTTGTTATAAGGATGTAGAGAGATGATAAATCATGCTTGTTATCTCCATGTATAAGTAGAAGAAAGGAATCATGAGTATAGAAGATGGATCTTAAGGATTAAAGGTGTTGAAGCTTTAATATAAGGTACGAGAAATAAGTATATTGCACAATTCATATGATTGATTTTGGGAATCTTCCCTTTCTTCTTGTTTGCGTCTCTTCCTTGATAAGGTTAAGAGCTAAACCTAGTAATTTAAATGATTTTTTAATGATTTAAAGCTTTAATTATCATCATTGTAAGTGGTGAGGTAAGATCGGGGATTTAATTTCTTATATTGCATAATCGAGGTTTCTGCATAATCTGGGTTTCTGGGTTTCCATGTTTGCTGAAAACCTTTGCACAGCCACTTATGGCTTTTTTTCTTGCTTTATACGACCACACATAGCCTTTCACCTTGCTTTACATAGCCACTCATGGCCTTTCTCTTTTCTTTGCACGGCCACTTGCCCATTTACTTCATGGAATGCATGGCCACTCATGGCCATTCTCTTTGCTTTGCATGGCCACATGGCCATTTACTTCATGGAATGCATGGCCAATATTGGATTTTCTCTTTGGTTTGCATGGCCATTTTTGGATTTTCTCTTTGCTTTGCATGGCCACTTGGCCATTTACTTCATTGAATGAACGACCACTCATCCCTTTTTCTCCTTGAAGTGCACGGCCACTCACTTCCTTTTCTCTTTGAAGTGCACAACCACTCGCTTAATGTAATATAATAACCTAAAGATTACTCATTATTTTATGTGACATATAAAGTTGAATTAGGTATTTGACCTATCAAGTAAAGCGTCCTGCTAAAATATTATGCATTGATGTGTCTTTGCCTAACATGAAAATATTATGATGTGGCCTAGTGATAGTAAGATGATAGTTGCAATGTTATAAGTTTAAGTTGAAAGAGTTGGGACATTGCCTTTTTAGGCTTAATCATGAGACCACAAAAGTTAAGTTTTTCTTTAAGTTATACTGAATGGTAGTAATTAGCCTTAATATAGAGAAACATGCTTCTCTGTTTACTTATGCCATGCATTTTACTATGTAAAACTCATACCAATAAGTAGTGTGTTAGCATATAAGATGGGATAATATTGCATAAATGTGCCCTAGGGTAAGATACTATAAGATGAAATGTACAAGTATGATGATTTGATACATATATGATTACGTTAGGGTATATAAATTATTGTTCGTGATCTAATAGACTATAAAAGTGAATTAAGGACTTAACTAAGAACAAGATCTTAAGATGTAATTAACATATTCATCTTCTTGTATCGTCACATATGCTTAAATATTGTTTAAATAATTATGTATTGATATGAATGACTATGATATGGTATAGAAGCTACTCCTGGCGAACAGCAATAATGTATGCCATTAAGAACTGTCGATGAAGTAGATAAATGCAATAACTATTGTGATGTATTTATGCTATGATAAGTGGTCCGACTTAATATGTGAGCAAGTATAAATAGTAAAAACACATATTGGCATGATTCTAGTTGCATTTATATGTAAATGGATATGCATTTAACGTTTTGATAACTTTTAGCAGCAAGACTTATACTTTCATATTGCCTTATGAAAATCATGTATAATGGTGACTATGATGAGATAGATCAAGGAAAGGTTATATTTGATTATGTTTGCATAATCATGCAACTATTATGATATGAATGAATAAAAAATTGATGCAACTATATGATCATATGATAGCATCCATGTGTACTGGAGCCTAGAGCTCAATATTGCAGTATGATAAGAATAATGTGCTTTCTTATATAAATGATGGCATTAAGTAAAGACTCTATACTAAGTAAAGAAGAATATGTTGAATCGAAATATGTTTAAGAACGATAAAGCCTGCGGGTCTTAGTTCAGTTGTGGATTAGATAGGCATGTCTAAAGGGATACAGTTGCAGCTGCCATAGTTGACCCCATTTAGTTCTTGTTTCATAATAAAACCATTGCTGAACCCTGTTTTGATTTATAGCTTGTTCCTTGCTCGAACCGTTGTTCAGCCTCATTTGGGTCTATTTCATGATATCTTCGGATATCCATTGTTTGACACCTTCGGGTATCCATTGCTCTTGTTGTCCACCTTTCGAACTAGTACTTAGGTAGGCTATTACAGATGATAAAATGTGCACAAGATAAAGTAAAACATGCATTAATTGCTTCATTTATGTAATGTAAGCATGATGAATGGCCTATTATATTGCTTATCATGATTTCTTTTAGCTATAAATTAATTCAATGAAATGAAATTATTGGAATGTATATCTATGAGATTTAAATTGCCATGCTATGATAGAATGCGTACAATGTTATAATAAGAACTTTTTGGGCTATAACATACACAATGAGTTTCATATGCTTTGGGATTTATGAAAGTGTGTATGTGATAATTGGACCTTCGCGAGTAATCATGATACATAAGGCTATTCTCTATGCTTGCATACAAAGCTGATTAGTCAATACTTATAAATGCTTATACGTATATGTGCACTACAATAACTATGACACAAGCCAAAGAATGGTGTATGACATAATATAATGTTGGTTGACATTTACTTGCCATAATATGATAGCATTAAGGAATACATGGTTGTGAGCAGAAGTTGTGACTTATAATTGTATTTCATAATTATGATTATATGATTTATATGAAGAAATCATGCCTAGCAACAACTTTATAGTCGTTTCATGACATAAGCACTTCCTATGTGCATGGATTTATTATTGAATGCATAACTTATGTAACAATTTGATGAAAGAATGAAGTTAAATTTTTATACTATTAATAGTCCCGATGTTTGAACTTTGAAGTAGCAAAGATTAGGAAGGGTATGAATCAAACTAGTTTAAAGAAAGATACAAAGTAAGATGATGATAGTAATTTGGCAAGTTTTTGAAATAAGATAATTTACAGAATGCTTTAGATGTTAGTAGGTATGGTTTTATTATTAAGATCGAGGACTTCCCCAATATGTCCATTGTTTAATGATCAATATAATAGACTCATATGCTATTCTGTGTTATTGTAAAAGTTATATATATATATATGATAAATGATAAGATGACTTAGGGTTATGAGGTTATCTATAGAGTTTTGTTCTTTACTAAGCTTTATAGTTTAGCACGGGTTCGTTTATCCGTGTTGGTTTCAAGATAAGCTCTAGTGAATCAATAGCTCTTGTAGCTTGGCTACCATTGAAGATAGGATTTGGTAGATTGCTATTGTCCTTATGCATGTCAAGTGATTGAAGGCCATTTATTTTATGTTTTCTTATTATAAGTTTGATTTAATTTATTATATCATGTAATTATGGCATGTATTATTAATTATTATTATTATTCTGCTCGATCTTTGCTAGGTTTATAATGATGATTGATAATTATCCATGGTTAAAGGAATAGGGTGTTACAGCTTCAATTGATCCTGTGTGGTAATGGACTCAAAACTTGCTTCAAATGATCCTGTGTGGTAATGAACTCACTAGGCAAACTAGCCAACCATAATTATGCTTTGTTCTTAACATAAGAAGGAAATAATCAAAGTTGAAAAACATCTGTGAATCAATTTATTTTGAATGTTGCACATATAATGAGAAAGGCCAATATATAGGCATAAGGATTTCTCTTTGGAAACCTCAAAACTAATTATTTTACATCATTTGGATTAAAGTTGGCTTGTTTTCAAAGTTATTGTTAGCAATTGTAGGTGCCATAATTCCTCCAAAACACTCCGATATGTTACGCATAAGAATATCTCCTAATGTGTGCCTATCTTGCTCAGCCATGATATTTGAACTTTGTTGTTCCTCTTCTTGTTGCTATTTTTTTATTTGTACATAAAGCATGAAAGTTCTATCAATTTTGGCATCAAATAGAAGAAGATTATCTCTACTATTACTACTACGTATAAAAAATAGCAAATCAAACTAAACAAATTATAAAGAAAGACAAAAATAATTCCAAAAATAACCTTATTTCTCCCTTAGTTAATAAAAACAATCACTTATTTTGACTCCCCAGCAACAACACAAAAAATTTACTATAGTGTAAATTATAATACCTTAGTCTCAATGACTTAGATAGGGTGAGAAGGGTGTTGAACTCTGGGAAATAGTTTATGTATGAGAGTTATTTTGTATTAACTGGCTAGATACTAAGATGGATAGGCAATGATAACTTACATGGAATTGGTTCCACTAAATTCTTTGCTTAATCAAATCAATTATCTAATCTAAATTATAACTTACAGTTAATCAATAATGGCATTAGAATTACAAGAAATCAATTTATCATATAATGATTCAAATAAATGCATAAGCATGCAATGATTGAAGAATAAGACCTATTATCCCTAGATGTAACTCTCATTATTAATTAATGGCATCCCCATCTAGAGTCCATAAGTACTCTCATGTCATTATGGTGATGGATGAGAACCATATGGTTCTATGCATATTCATTAGCCCTCAAAGTGAAAATACGTATCTCCTAAGTGATTTCTAACTTTAAGTAAGTTTAATTACCATTCAACCAAAATTTCCCAACTCTCATTGTAAACAAATATATTACATATGATGATAAAGCATACATAACAAGTTAAGCACTAAATTAAACTTAAATCATTTATACTTGAAACAAGATAATTGTATTATTGAAGGTCAATTCATACTTGCAGTTCAACAAACAAAGTTAGCCTATATGCATATCGAAAAAAACAAACAAACAAACAAGGAAGAGAATATAGTATCAAGCAAAATCTAAAGGGAAAAGAGAAGAAATAATTGTATGAGACTCCTTAATGCTTCTTTAGAAAAATACTTGAGAATTGAATGTCCTTTTTTGATCTCTCTTCTTCCTTGGAGTATCTTTTTCCTCAAAATATTTTCTAATTAATTTGAAAGCTAAATGGTAGTTTCTCTACATCAAATATATGGTTATATTCGTGTATTTATAGACCAAAAGTTGTCCTAAAGAGTATTTTTTAAAAAAATGATGCAATTATGAAGAGGTACATAAATAGTTACAGTATTTGGCCTTGGTGACGAGTCAGCACACTAGTGCTGAGTTGGATGAGTAGCACAACGAAGCTCTATAGTGAGTTGGCATCATTGTAAGGAGTTGGCATGCCTTTAACTTGTTCACAACTCGATTAAACATGCCATGAACTGGCATACTGGGCCACTATAATGAGTCAGCACTAGCTTTGAAACCTCTGTAAGACTTTTTTCTTCATTTTTTCGATAAAAATCCCTCATTTATACTTCAATTCATCCAATTAGGCATATTTATCCTACGAAACAAATAATATATTAAAATTAACCTAAAGAATAACAAAATTCATGCATTAAAATAAAGAAATGATGTAACAATAAACAAAATAGCTATGCTAATTTGCATGACGACATACTTAAAAGAGGCAAGCTGCTAGGACCTTCAAAGTTGTAGTAAAGTCAGGGCCAATGGAAACTGAAGCTGAGTTTATGGTGTTACTAAATGATCAAGATACCTCATCATGGTCACTATAAAAGCTGTAAGGAAGAATCAAGTATCCATACTAGAGATAGCTAAGCAGCCTTTTAGTGGGTTCCGTATGTTAATGATTGGTGTCGGAAAGGATGAAGATAGTTTTGCTAATAGCCCACAAGTGATTAATACTTATTGCCTGAAGATGGTTTGGGTAAGAATTCTTATAGGCCCTAAGATACTATTACCACCAAAAGGCAGAAAGATAGAAAAAGTTTAGCCTAAACTTGTTCAAGCCAAAAGGGTGAGGGAAAAAAGGTAGAAAATTAAATCCCTTGCATTTTTGAAAGCTTTATACCAACCTCAGAAGTTTACCTTTATTGTAAGGAGAACGAGCCTCTACCAATGGGAGATAAGGTGGTTCCCAATTTTGAGATGTTCAATTATGTCTTTGATTGGGAGGAAGGAATTATCAAGCCATTTGAATATTTCTTGGATAAAGAGATTCATTTGCAGCACTCAGTAAGGGATAAAGAGATGCATAAGGAGATCATGACTAAAAAATTATGCATTGTCTAAAAAAAAGGTAAAGAGAAGATAAAGGCTGAAGCTCCACATAAGCCAAACGTAAAAGTTACAAAGGCATCTACTTTTGCAAAGATCGAAGATAATGATACTTTTTTGACATTTGTGTTATGAGCCGAAGCTTGCCCTTTTGTAGTTTCATTCTCAAAGGCCTGTTTTAGGATCCAAGATCAGATAAGGCTTATTACTAATCATAAACTGGTCATTTCACAATAGAAAGGGTTTTAAACCTAGTCTATTGTTGATGGTCAGCCCAAGAAGACATCTAAGATTGGCTCAAAGAGGCAAGTGTCTTGGAGTCACCATCCAATAGAATATTGGGAAATGATTCTCACCTTTTCATGCCTAAATAGAGAATGGTGTCCTAGACATCACTCTTAGTTTGCATCTTGGTTAGATATTTTTCCTATAATCAAGTTTTTATCATTAGTCCACCATCTCCCTTTTTGCATAATGCATTATGATAAAATTAAATAAACATTTAAGGTACTTCAAGGAAAATGAAAAATTAAAATAGAAAATCCTACTCAAATTATTATATAAGTAAATTATGCTCAAATAAAAGAGTAATACATAAAGATATAATGACATGTATGAAACAGGAAGTTAATTCATATTTTGGCAACATTTGTTCACTTATATATGACTTTTTGCAAAAAGGATGGAGAGCCTTCGCTTAATTTTAATGAAAATAGGGGATGAGTGATCTTAGTTTTGGAGAAAACAAAGCTTCCTTTTGTGGTGTGGTTTTAGGTTAAACGAGGAAATTGGTCCATTTTATTAAAAAAATCCAATCAATTAAGTATAAAACCTTTTACGCAACTTAGATAAACTAGCATACCCAAAAAAAACCTTTTTTTACTACATTATTACATCCCCAAAAGAATAAACATAAAAAATAAAATACCAAAATTAAATGAATAAAATAATAAAATACCCTAAATGCAAATAAAAGGGTGTGAGAACGAAATAACAAATTGGGCCATTGCTTCCGATGCATAATCTCCCCTCGAGAACTTTAAAAAATGTATAAAATAATTAGCTCACACAAAACACAATAAAACCAATTGTTTAGCATATTGAAAAAAATAAGTATAAAAATGACTTAAAATAATAAACAGAACAATTACATAAAAAAAATAAACATGCATACATAATAGAAAACACACTATAAAGATACAAAAAAGAATTAAAAATAAATACTAAATAAACTAAATCAAGATAAAAATGGGATTAAAAACACTTTAAACATAAAGATAAATCAAGCCACAGACACCCTTGGGAATCAATGGATGCCCCAAGCAGTGAGAGGTATGGGATAAGGAGAAAGCATCTTGATGTTGTGATATTTTTTTCCCATTTGTCACTTGAAAGATAGAAAAAAATAGATATTACACTAAGGCATGGAAAAAATTACATGATCCTAACACATGCTAGATCTAACATTGACATTTAAAAGTTACCTTTAACAAAATAATAGCAATAAATATCGTAAAAAATAAAATTTTAACAAAAGAAAACAAATGCAAATTTATAGAGAAAAAAAACCGTAGCATATTATACAATCTCGAACCATTATAGCATCACCAAATCATGAAAAATTAAATAAACCACACCAAAAACATACATCACAACATCATGAAGCAAATAAATGTGTTTTTGTGATTATGACCTGAATTTGAGAAAGAAAAGGCTTGATCTAGAATATTACCCTTAAGTTGCTATTAACTATATGAGAACAAAGGCATTGATCTTCTTTCCAATCCTCGATCTTCACATTAAAAAAACAAAAATATTTGTGTGTATTTTTTCTAGTGAATAAGCTATGTTGAACCTTGGTTTCCAAGAGAAGAAAATTAGTTTTTCTCTCTCAAAAAACTCTATTCTCCCCTTTCAAATTATGTTCCCCCTCATTTTCGTTAAAAACCCTAATTTTGGCTTTTTATATTTTGAGAGGAGTTAGAGACTCACTCTAACTCTTATTCTTGAGATATAAAAGGATTAAATTACCTTTTAATAAATAATAAATCAAATCCAATCCTTATCTCTATTTTCAAAACTAGAAAATATAGGAAATAATGAAATAACAATAGATATGAGGCTTTCGTCAATGGCATATAGTCATCCCTCACATGATTTCCCAAAATTTATAAAAATACCTTTCATTTGACCTGGATTGGATGGATATGGCCATAGGTGACCATCCCTCTTATGACAAGCATCCATCTATCATTATCTAAGGTAAAATTTATGCTATCACTGTAGCTAAGTGCTCTAAGCTCTATCCCCTCCCTGAGACTGCCCTAGAGTTCTGCTGTAGATATCTCATCAGATCATCTCTCAAGTTCTTAATGTACCTCCTTAATTGCTCATCAATCACAATCATAGCCTGCCTCCTTCTAGTGACCTTTGCCTTGATACAACCCACTTGCTCTTTAATTTGAGTGAGAAACTCAACAACCACCTACAAAGTCACATTAAATTTCTAGCTAGCAACTAAATCTACATAGATGCCTTATTGATCTGCCTGATGTTGAGCCTATAATGATAACTAAGGATAGAACTGTAAGGCCCTAACATATACCATAGTTGTAATTGGGTGTGTTTGGGAGGTATTAAGAAGATAATAGAAAGAGATAAACATTAGAAGAGTAGGAAAGGACTTGGATGAAATTAATTTAAAAGTTAAAGAGCAAAATGATAAATTAAAGGTGTGTATATTTAGAAAAGTGTTAAATGAGGACTTAATTGAAATTTGAAATATAAGTCATATGTCAAATGTGGAAATTAAACTAATTAAGTTGGAAATTAAGGAGTTGAGGAAGAAAAGAGCGAGTAAAAAGAGAATTTCCTAAGTCCCACATTCCATTAATCTTTTCTAGAACTTTCACGTGAAACAAATAAGTAAAAAGGGTATTTGAGGGATGTTTGTAATTCGACTTCTAAAACCACTCTCATGGACTGATGCTCAATTTTCATAGGTAGTACTGCTTATATCCCATATATTAAAGAGAATGGGGTAGCACCTGTTGAAGTTTTAGCTATAGTTATATAACCCCATAATGCAAAAGGTGGCTTATTAAGCTAATCTTTATAGGTTTAAACCATGTTGGATAAAATCTTTTTAACATTCTTATTGGCTGCTTCAATTGCCCCATTTGTATTAGGTTTATAAAGAGAATACCTATAATATTGAACACCATACTTTTAAAACACCTGCTTGGTTTCTCTAGATAACTATAAACCAATGTCTTGCACTATGTGGTGGGGTAGACCATACCTACATATCATATTATTTTTGATAAACTTAGCCACGTCTCTAGCATCCACCTTCTTGAATAATTTCGCTTCTACCCATTTTAAAAAGTAATATATGTCAACTATGATGAACATATGTCCATTTGAGGCTGGTAGATGAATCTTACTCATGATACCTATGCCCTATGCCATGAACAGCAAATGTGATGTAAGGTTACACAACTAAAAAACTAGTAAGTGTTTTAAGTCTATGTATTGTTGGCACAACTAATATTGTTGGACATATTTAGAACAATTGTAAAGACCCAATCATGACCCTAATCGGATTATTGTTAATTAATGAGGACTATTATTAGTTAAGGCAAAATTGAATTATTTTGTAATTATCAAGGTTAAGTCCCGAAAGGGGTATTTTAGGTAATTTCAGCATGTAAGTATATGAGTTAAGTTAAATTATAATTAAAGAAAATGATACAATTGAAGTGAATTAGAAAGTCTTGGGGTTAAGTTGGAAGAAATTGAAATAATGGGGGTCTAATTGTGCTTGGGGGCATTATGGAAATTTCCTTGAAAGGATGTTTTCCCCACTCATTTATTTTGGGATTCTTGGAGAGTTAAGGGGATCGTCATCCTCTCTCTCTCTCTCTCTTGGTTATGGTTCGGAGAAAGGGAGCTAGGGTTTGTGAGCTAACATCAAAGGTAATGTTTTCCCTTGAAGATTTCTTCTTTCTTTTCTTTTAATTTGTGATTTCTAGTGAGGGATTACAAGATCTTATTTTTATCACCATATGTATGAAGAAGAGAGAGAAGCAGATAGATCAAGTGAAGGAGAAGAAATAAATTATGAGCAAAGGAGATAGATCAAGAGGATCAAAGAAAGAGTTGAAGCTTCAATGAGGTATGGGACTATTATGATGATTTTGTGAATGGGAGTGTTGTTCATAATTGTTATTTGTAGATGAAATTAAAGGAATTAGGGTTATGTTTTTTGGGTACGTAAGTCAGGATGAAAATGGAAGACTATTGCTTAAGATGCCGAGTCGTGAACTCCTTCATGAGTTGTGCACTTTTGCCTTATTTTTTCAATCATGACTCATGATTCTGGAATTTGTTTTCTATTGACTCATGAAGTCATATATTCTTGTCCGACTCTTGAATGCCTTCACAAGTTGTGTGCTATTTACCCATGGGTCACTAGTGAATGTGCTATTCTTCTTTGGTTTCTGACTCATAAATCCCTTCACGAGTCGTGTATTCTTGTTTGGGTTATGAGCCCCTTCACAAGTCGTGAAATTCAGCATTTTTACTTCACTCGTGAGCCCCTTCACGAGTCATGAAATTCAGCCTTTTTGCTTCACTCGTGAGCCCCTTCACGAGTCATGAAATTCAGCCTTTTTGCTGCACTCATGAGCCCCTTCACGAGTCATGAACTTCACCCTTTTTCTTCACTCATGAATCCCTTCACGAGTTATGAATTTATTCCTTTGGCATGCACAGGTACTTATGGCCTTTCCTCCTCTCCTTGCACTGCCAAGTAAGGCCTATTGATGTATATGATTTCTCCACTCCTTTTTATGGCCATATGTACTCCTTGATTCTTCCAAGCAAATTTGCATCCAAGATTAAAGAGTTAAGGTGAATTAACTATAATAAGTAAAAACCGATGATATAAAGTTAGTAAGTGATAATTGTTATGTAAGTTGATATCAATGGATTAATAGACCATGAAACTCTCTCTCTAATGATAAAGTCTATAAAGATATGGTTTATAAAAACATGAATATAAGATGGAGTATTATAGAAATTTAAAGATATAATTGCTATTATAAGGGGAAGAGGATGGAACTAAGTTGTAAGCTATCCAAAGTCACCTGTAAGGTGAATAAAACATGATCACTTAATTGGAGAACCCTCTATATATATTTGTATAGTAAAGTGAAAAGTTTTAGGATAATAAACCTATAAGTTATGTAGCACCCTCAATGCAAAAACCCTATTACACATGTATCATGATTACTATTAATCATGCTTATACTACATGTTCATTTAATCATCATTTAGCCATTAATCTTGCCATATGGTTTCATATGCTTATATTCATGCTACAAGTCTATTCCTGTTTTCCATTTCATACCTATTATCATGCATACTAGACTGTCTGAATATTACTTTATGCACACATATTCTGTCTTAGCTTTACTACTAGTGAGTTACAGTATTACACATAGGTTTTATACATATCATAAGATAACTGGCCATTATACAAAAACATAAGATAATTGTAATACAAAACATCCTATATAAAGGTTATCAGTCGATGGTTGGCCCTTCCTGATGTAGGGAACGTCCCTCAACAAAAGTCTTGCTATTTGTACCTACACGGATAAATAACCCGTGCTAAGCTATAAAGCTTAGTGGGGAACATATACAGATGAATGACCACTCACACAGGTCATCAAAACATACATATACAATGTATATAATAAATAACATATACAACATATCATGTCATTAATAACAAATACTTTAAAGCATAACATATATTCTCATGTTCCTAATCATTGTACCCAGAAGAGTAACAAATATGCTCATATTCATAATTCATATAGACAACAATTTCCCATGTAAACATATTCAAATAAAACATAATTCCTGTGGTAAACCAACATTATAATCCACAATATCAATCTTTAGTCAAATCTCTTTAACTGTTTAATTTTGATCATTACTATGAATAACATTTAGCCTGCCTTAGCTTTATCGGTGGATAACGGGAACTATGGATACACATCGGTATCAAAGAAGGATATCCAAAGATATCAAATCTATAGACCCAAACGGGGCCAAACTATACTGTGGACCGGTCAAGCATACCCAAACAGGGTAGCCTATCAATCCAAACGGGGCTGATCATGATCCAAACGGGATCATATATACTATGGACCTAATCGGGCCAAACTATGGCAGCTGCAATTTCCCTATAGGCGCCATCTATCCACATCTAAAACTCTATCACAGGCAGAACTATATTCGTGTTCAATTCACATATTAATACTGTATTCATAGTATAATGTTGTGCACATATACATAGTCTTATATAACTATGAATTCTCTGGTGCATAATCAGGTATATGCACATTTCACATGCCAAGTTATACATGTGGCTTATTCAAATCTGTATGACTGTATAATTTACATCATAACATATAGGCATGACATATAATCATCATATCATATACATAATCATAAATGTACATACCTGTGGGTACATTTGCATATAGTTGATTTATTCTTATGAGCATGTTTCCAACACATATATAAACCTTTATCATCATTCAAGTCATATGCTATACAACATATCAACATGTTTCCATATGGGCATACACACATGCCAAGGTCATACTATTATAGTCCCTATTTTATAGCATAGGTATACATTCATAGGTAAATTTTCAATGTAAATGATACAAATTTATATACACACAAGTATATGACTCGTATACTTGCATTCAAGGTCTATTTGTTCAGTCATATGTGCAACACATGGGGGTAGCCTAATATACTGATAAAGGAGGATAAAAAACATAGTTATGGGCCAAAATCATGCTGTCGCGCTCGCGACAGTATACTTGGCCATACGAGTTTTTCACCCTGATCCGAAAATCCTGTAAACTGCTTAATAATTTTATTTTGTACATCATTTGTGACACACTAAACGGAATTTGTAGAAAAAGTTGTCTTCTACAAAGTTGTAGATATACATTCCTAGTTTCTATAACATCAAAAATACTTTCAATATCATTTCTAGAACTCGAGATATGTTGAAATTACTAAAGACTGTTCATCATACTAGGCAACACAGAATTTCTGATTTTCAAGTGAAAATAGGCAATGTTGTGGGCATTATTTGACTTTGTTTTCTTCATATAAATTGTAGGTTTTTAAGTCTATTTTAAGTAGGAATTTACCTCATGTCAATATGAGCATTGTACAATCATTTATTAAGATTTTACCCAAGCTGTTCAATATTAGCATCAAAGATGCATCTAATATTCCATCAATGTAGGGATTAATTTAGAGGCCAAATTAGTGCTATTTTTCAACTACACTTTTATACCTATAACTCATGTGGAACTATCAAAATTAATATAGCTTTAAACTAAGGTCCCTAACTCATTTTTTTTATAGTTAAATTACAGTCAATAGTTTCAACAAAACTTCATGTAACACCTATTGTAACAAATTCTAAATTCATATCTCATCCCAATTATTCCATCTATCACACATATGCACCTTGTTGATACAGTCATCATTCACATGCATGCAAGGTGAGTACCATCCCATACCTTGGCCTAACTTCACTTTACCCAATCAATATTCGCCAAGTCCTTTCCCTTTACCCTTTTTATCTTCTCCTTCTTAAACTACAACATAACTCGTCTCTAATTCATCATTTCCAGCAACCAAACCAATTCGAAATTCACATAAGGAAATGAAGAATAAGAAGAAGAAGAATAAGATAAAGATAACCAAAATTAAACCATACCTTTTTAATCTATAACAATATCCTCTTGAACAACTATCATGCATGAGATTTTCTCTAAGATTTCTTAGAGATAATGGTTAATCAAGTTTTTGGAATAAGAAACTCTCCCTCTTCATCAAACTCAACCGACCAACACTCATCACCATCTTTATTTTCTCTTTCCATCCACTACATTTCAACCTATATAATAATAAGGCAAATTCCCTAAATGATCCTTTCATTTATTGCATGATGCCAAGATTTCCCACTAAATATTGCATGTCACAACTCATTCCCACAAACTAGTCTATTCATAATTCAACCCCACTAATTAACCTTTTCTTACATTAGCCTCTCCACTATTCTTAAATTCTCAATTGACCCCATAAAATGTCATAATTACAAATTTATCCCAAATTAATACTTTTTACTTCAATTACACCCTTGAATATTATTAAACCAACAATAATAATTTAATTATGACCTTATAAAATTCATACCATATAATTTACACATTTATCACATAATTATTGATAACTTAATAATATTTTTGTCTCAATTAATATCTTAACTCTTAATAATTCATCAAATAATGCTCAATTAGACTTTAATAATATGTATTTGCCCTTGAATTCTACTAGGGCCTATTTTGGGTCCTTACAAGTTATCATAAGGAGTCCACTTGAACTCTTCATTAGAGGGTCTTAAGAATGGCAATTCTAATATGAATTATGTACTAAAATGTATTTTAGAGACTAACAAACACTGAGACAAGAAGAGTTAAAAGAGGTAATCTAGTAACCTTAAATTAATAAGCTAAATATCGTGATCTATAAGTTGGTATGCGATTTGAACCCTAACAAGTAAAGGGTTTTGGCTCAAATATGGCATACCAATGTTCCTTGGTAACGACATGGAAATATTATGACACAGTCTAGTAACCATAAGAGGATGGTTGTAAAGTCACATGTCTAAGCTAAGAAATAGGGAATACTATGTAACACTTAATTATAAAACTATAGATGTTTGATTATGTTTTAAGTAATCACGAGGATTAATGATTAGCCTTGATATAAAGGAACATACTTACCTAGTTGCCCTATACCCTATAGGGGTAAACACGAGATGAAATTATCTTACATAACTTACCTGGGTATAATATGTTATATGATGAAAGAGTATTAGTAAGATGAATGAAGCATTTATAATCTTTTTAGGAGAGATAACATGTTGTGCATGATCTAATAGACTATAAAAGTAAACTAAAGAGTTAATTAAGAACGAATGTTGAGAGTAGGATGAAAATAATTGTTCATCTAATTATATTGATCATAGATGTTTAAATATTGTTCAAGTAATTATGTACCGATATGAATAACTATGATATTGTATGGAAGCCACTTACAGCAAACAGCAACAAGGTACATCTTTGAGAACTGTTAATGAAATACGTAAGTGTGGTGCCCTATTGTTGATGTATCTATGCGATGATAAGTAGTCTGACTTAGTATGTGAACAAATATTAATAACAAAGCATGTATTGCTATGATTCAAGTTGTAATTACCTGTACATAAATATATATATATATGGACATGCATATAATACTATGAGGATTCTTAGTTGCAAAAACTATACTTTTATAATTGCCTCATTAGCTTTATGCCTAGTATCAAGTATGATGAGATGGATCGATGAAAGTAATAACCTATTATGTTTGCATTACTATGTAATCCACTACGATATGTATGAATGATGTTGATACCACTATGTGATGACATGACTAGCATCCAAGTGTAATGGAGCCTAAACTCAACATTGATGTATGATAAGAACGATATGCATTTTTTATGAATTATGGCTTGAAGCCAAATGATATATATTAAGTAACGAATAATATGATGATTCAAAGATGTTCTTAAAGGGTTAAGCCTGCAGGTCTTAGTTATGTTATGTAATGTAACCATGATGAATGACCTATTATTTTGATTGTCTTAAATCCCTTTCGACTATAAACTATTTTTATGAAATGAAATATTATGTTTCATATTACATGGTTGAGATGTCCCACATTATCAAAGAGGGTTCTCGTGTGAGTGCCGGTGTGAGTTGATTCCACTGATGGGAATTCCACAGAGAATATATGGACCCTAAAGTGTACAATGTGGTACTAGAAGTTACATGGACTGTAACATGTACATTAAATTTCATGTACTCTATTTTATGGAAATGCATACATGTGACATTGAGACGTTGTCTGGTAATCATAATAAGTAATGCTTGTTCTTTGTGATCGTATTCAACCCTCGTTAGTCTGTTTGTATATGTATAAATGTTTACACGTATGAATGCACAATGATGACATTGATTTAATCAGGAGCAATGCATGACATAAAATGATGTTGTAAGAAAATTAAGTTACCATGCTAAGGTGACATGAAGGATATAAAGTTCATGACTCTAATATGGGAATTGTATGATATATATGAAGTAATCATGCCTACCTAGATTACTTGTAGATGCTATACAACTTAAGTATGCCCTGATACTATGAATTAATGTCGAATGCCTATCTTATGTGCACAATGTAACCTAATGCATCAAGTTGGAAAAATTTATGCTATTAATAACTATGATTTCTATACCAAAGAATAAAAGGACTATAAGATGCCTGATTTACACTAATGTATAAAGAAAATGGTAAGTCAATGGATAAAATGATGAATGAATAAGTTTTCAAGAAATAAGTGACATAACGTATTAGATTAATGTGAATTCATATGCTATTCATTAGTAAGGTATGAGGACTCCTCTTTGATTTTCATTGAGATATAACCATTATGTTAGACTCATATGCTTTCTATGATATGGTGAAAGTTTCAGATATACTCTAATTATAAGAAGTTATTTATAGAGTTCTATTCCCCTCTAAGCTTTATAGCTTAGCACGAGTTTTTTTTATCCATGTAGGCTTCAAGATAAGCTCCAGAGGATCAGGCATGATGCAGTTGCCTTGAGGATTTTAGGATACTTGAAGGCCATTTATGTTATGATTATTTCTCCATAAGTTTGATTTATTTTTATTGTGGCATTTAATTATGGCTTGTCTTATTATTATTATTTCTACCCTAGCTTTACTAGGTTTATGATGATGATTGATGATTATCTATGGTTAGTGGATTAGGGTGTTACAACAATCAATTTCCATTGTAAGCTATAAGAATGTTTGGTGCATAATGTTGTTAGCTAAAGCTAATCCATTCATATGGGTTTTGCCTTAACTTTCCCTTTTCCCATCGCAGGTCCTCTCTTAATGGCCCCTTGAACCATAAATACGAGATTGGTCTTTTGAATGTTTTCTTCAGCATTCTTAAGCATCCTATGAAGCTCCGTGGCTATCTTGTTCATTGCATGCATGTTATAATTCATAACAAATGGATCATAATCATCAGCTAATGACCCTAAGATCCAGTTAGTGGCCAACTCTCTTGGGACTTATACCTTAAACTTCTCAAGAGTATCAAGATACCTTTTCATCTTAAGTACATGGGTACAAAGAAACATGTCTTAGTAGTTACCAAGAAACATGTAGTACCCAAACTATATGGTATGCTAAGGGTGATCGCTAGTTTAAACTAGGGCGAGTGTCTTACTACCATGGGTGAATACCAAGGAAATTTTGGGTGAGTGGTTTGTGAAGCTAGGGTGAATGGTTTCCAATTGCACTACAAAGTTAGAAATAGTGGAAAACCACTCGAAAGAGTGATCATTTCACTAGGGAGAGTGAACATTTGCTTGAAAGAGTGATCATTTCACTCAAGAGAGTGATCTTTGGCTATTAATTAAAATTATACTTTGTAATTCTACATATAATTCAAGAACCCAACTTTTTATTTCCTTATTACTTTATTTCAACAAAATTTTAGTTATATGAATTAACCCTATATGAAATTATCAATGGGATAATTAATTTACACCTATTTAAGCTTAATTCTTCATCTAAACTTCATCTATCCTTATAACAAAACACTATGTTCTTTCTTCTTTCTACAAATGATAATTGAGATATCATTAAGATTATAGATTCCATTACTTTTTAATTTACCAAACTACTTAAGAACACCATTGAAGATAAGTTTTCCCTTTAGAATCTAAGCCTGCGGGCATCAATTTCCTTGTACTCTAATTGAAATCTTACTTAATTTCTCAATTAACAAAAATACATGAACCTATGCAAGAATCACTATCACATCTTTAAATTCTAACTTTTATTTCATCATAAACAGCTTAAATTTCATACATGAATATCAATTTTCATACAAAATATTTCCATACAACTTTACAATAAGTTAAATCCAAAGTTTATAGTAAAAATAGATCAATATACCCAAAAGAATAATTATATAATTTATGTATTTTAACTATCTATTTTTTCTTCACCTCAATAATCTATTTAATTCTATAAATCCTTTAGCCTTGAATATTTTTATTTAAACCAATAAACCTTAAAACAACCATATTCAAGAGGTTTAATGAACTAATTATCTATTATTTTAGATCTAAAGTCTTTAATCTAATCAAAGAAAACACTTACAAGATGAGATAGGTTCCCATACATGTTTGTAACCCAAATCTTTCTTTAAAATCTTATTTTATCTCTATTTGTATTTCCTCCAATCTTTATTTAACTAAAATCCCTGCTAGCTATCTTTTTAGAGACATCTTTCTATAAGCTTTACTTATATGCATAAAGAAGAAAATTGGAAATACTCTATAAAGAAATAAGGGCCCAAGTTTCTTTATTAGAGAAGAAGACAAAAATTTTAGATTGTAAAAGGGAGGATTGAACTCTTTAGTGAAGGAAGAACAAAGTTTGAATTTCCCCTCTAAGTCCCAACCAAAGCACTACGTAAGTCCTCTAAATCAAATTCTCTTTCATACATGCAATATCTTAAAGTATGTGTAAAGAAAGGAAGTTCCTATGGACTCGTTCCACACTTATTTTATTCTAAAAGTGCCCCCATTCACACTTTTCTTTAAATTTTAAGCCTAAAGATATCCTTCCTTTTTAAATTACACTTAATAATTAAGATTTTACTCCAATTGACCACATGATAAAACAATTATTTTACCCCATTAGATAATAATCAAATTTTCCTCGTTGCTTAAGCTTGTAAGCAAAATTTAACTAGTCTCAATTAGACCTTATTGCCTTAAAATTTTCGTAAATCCTTCCAGGGCCCAAGTTGGGTCCTTACAACGTAAAGGGATGTATCCAGAAGGTCTATCCCAAACCATAAAGGATATGGGTAACAAAGGGCACTTGAAATTGATATCACCATCTACTAAATAAGGTAATAATACAACTCTCTCATAGGTCAAATAAAAATCGTACCATTTGTACCTTAGGTTATAATACCTCAATAGATAAGTGCTCATGGCTCTAGCTCTAGAGGAGGGCTCCAACAATAACTTCAACGTTTCATACAAGCACACTTAAAAAAAAGGAAAAGAAAGAAAAAAAAGAGATGAAAAATAAGGAAAGAAAAAAAAAGGAAAAGGAGTCGTTAGGGCGAGTTAGACTCATCTCAGGCAAAAATAAAGCAAGGAAATACGTAAAAATTTGAAAGGATACATTTTGCAACTATAAAAGATAGTGTGAAAATCCACAAAGGGTGCATTACCTTTAAAATAATGGCATACCTAGAGCAATAAAGGACTGCTGGTAAGACGGGCAGCTGGATTAGCATAAATAGCATGTAGGCTAAGAAGCATCTCTATTGAGAGCAACGAAAAATGGGTACATCCTTATGCACACCATCCATGATGCTAAACAATGCATAATCTATAGTTAAGTCATCTAAGAATACCAACAAGCATCAAGCAAAATAACATAACAAAATCATGCCAATCTAAAAAGTAGGCACACCATAAAAAACATCAAGGACATCAGTCAGTCGTTTCAATGAAAATTTCCTTCCTCAAGGTACTATGCTTTTGGCCTGAGAAAGTAAAACACCCAAAGCATGGGTCACCTTTCTCGGATAAGCTAGGATAATAAAAGAAAGATAGGATTAGGTACCGGGTACAAATCTCACACCAATAATCTTAGTAAATTCTTCAAGTGTGGGGCATAATTCTGGATGAGTGAATCTAAAGACATGGAACCTTAGGTCCTAGTATCGTACGGCTAATAAAATCAAAGTCATATCAAACTTCACACTTCATAAAAATCTCAAATTTGAGTATGGGGTCAAAACATAGGCTTCCCATGTTTTTAGATCATCTAGCAGTCCGTGCAATTTCGTCATAGTTGGAGTCAACATGGAAAAAGTATTCAAGTGGTCTAAACACACAAATAAATGGAGAAAAAATAAATAAAATAAAAATGACTACAAATAAAAATAAAAATAAAAATAAAAGAGATGAAGAATACCTTTTAGAGAGTTCAGTAAGATGGAGATCAAAAGGCATAAAGACGAAGTGGAGAATTAAGCATTTATAGAAAATGTGACAGATGTTTATCCCTCGAGAAGTAAACCACGTCTAGTCTATTTGTCACATTAGACTACCCAACTGAATCTTTTTTTCATGTTCTATCCATTTTATGTAAATTTCTTTTTGCATTCTCCTTACTTTTATTTTGCAAGATGTTCGAAGTACCCATTATCGATATGGAATTTTTTGGAGTATTTTAAAATTCAAAGAATTCTAAAATTTAGGAAGTATTTTAATTCATAGAGCATTTCAAATTAAAATAGAAAATGTAATAAATGATAAATAATAATTAAAATAAATTATCTTGTATATATATACGAATATGTATGATAATAAATATAAATAATATGTTGTAAAAAATGTAATAATAAAAAATGGAAATAGAGAAAGATAGTAAAAAAATAAAAAGAAAAAAGAAAAATTAGAAAAGGGCTGATAGACGGGACGTATGGGGCAGTCATCTGTCGCTAGCGATAGATGCCCTGCCCGTCTATCTTTTAAAAATTTGAAAAAGGGGGCCTTCTCCTATTTTTCTTCCTCTCTCCTCCTTCATAACTGCCATTAGCAATTTTTTAGTACTTCCTCTATTTTTTTCCTTTTTCTCTCTCATTTTTACCCATTTTATAAACTATTGGCATGGAAATTCTCCTCGAGCCAATGCATACCCCGGGGTATCATCTATTCCATCTTCCATCTTATTTTTCTTACTTATTATCTTCACATCAAGTAACTTATCTTAATTTTACTTCTCCTCTTTTGCTTTTTCCTCCTAATAATCTTGTTAATTTTATTTCTATCAATTAAATTTAGTAGGATTAATTTAACTATATAGTTATTTTGTACAACTTCATGCATGATGCCATATTGTTTAGTTATTCTGTAATGTTATAATTATTGCCCTAGGAAATTTGTTTGGCTTAAATTGGTAATTTTAGTTAATTTGAAACTCTGTAGATCATAATTATCAAAATACATATGTATAAAGATTAGCATTGCAAAATTTATTATTTAGTTTAGTTTAGTTTGTTGTGGAATTTAAATAATGAACCAATATACATTAATTGTAAATTAATTTTAGTTTGGTAAATAAGCCTTCATCAACATATTGTCATTAACTATAAAATAAGTCTCTAGTCTTGCCATTTGAACATAACATAGAATTGTTGTTTGAATTAGACTGCTTGTTGGCCTTAATGGCCTAACTTGTTACTTTTAAAATGTTTTTTTTTAAGTAGGGACAAGGCACATTCCTAACAAGGCACATTCCTAGCTGGAATGCTACCGAAATTTTTCTATTTCTTATAGATACTTAAATGTATACATTACCTTAATTGTAGCTCATGTCTAATAGATGGCCCATAGATGGGCTTAGGATGTTGTAAATCATTATTTGGCATTTGATGTATTTTTTTGTGTAAGTTGGCCAATGTCGATTTAAGTCGACATGCTACTCAAATTTTGCCAAAATTTTAGAAATTTAATTTTAGCTTATTTATGATACATGTTAACTCAAAAAGTTAACATTCAATTTTTTTACAAGATGCCATGTAGAGATGCATAGGCTACACCAGCTCCACCCACTTTAGGTTGGATAACCCCTGGATAAGTCAATAGATATCTGGCCTCACTTCAGGTGTAGTTTTGCTATAGTAAGTTTATGTTATGATAGTTCCTTCAAACCATAGAAATGACTGATGAGCTCAAGAAACTATTAACTATTAATAAGATGGACTGCCTTTTTTGGCCCAGCCTTCCAAACATACCCTAATGACACAAGAGAATTTTTTGCCACTCTTAAACATTGAGGCTAGTAGAGGTCTAATATAGAGGAGGGGGTAGTCCAATTTAGAGTGTGAGATGTCCAGTACAACATCATATGCCGATGCTTTATGAAGGCTATAAGACTTCTAGTAGGTAGCTATTACACTTTCCAGGGCTATGAGCACAATGCTGGCCATGCAAGCTCTTAGGTACATTTAGAAGGTTTTGTCTACTTCATCCCTCAATCTCATTGATAGTTTTGAGTCAATCAACAAGGTCGACATAGTTTATTGATGGGTCATACAATGAAGTAGAAATATTGATATTTTGCTTGAGATTATCACCACCTTACTTAGAGGTACTACCCATTCGATATCATAGATATGTATCGAAGGAGTGGTGACCTAAGTATTACTAGACCTAGGGGTTGATGAGAGGTAATTCGGTGGGCAACTCTAAGAGGATATCTTTGTAGATATACAAGTTGCTCCAAGGATAAGGATTGTTGATTTGGTATAGGGGTGAGAGGGCCAGTATAGATTACAAACCATTTTTGAGACTAGGCACATATACAACCTGGATCCTATTATGCCAGAGCTACCAATAGAGTGGAAAGATTAGCCTCAACCACCTTAGACACCTCTAGCATCACTAGTACAACATGATCATTAGGAGGAGGAGCTATAGGAGCCTTAGGGGGCAGGTATCCATTTTAATTTTGAGTTAGATATGCAGGTTGATCTTAATGAACTTTTTAGCGGATCACCTCATCCTACAATGCATCCACAGTAGCCCATTAGGCCATGACAGTCACTCTTCATGAGATCAAAGGGGTATTTACCATATGGCCATCTTAGGGCTTCCACCTATAATGCTGTCAGGACATATGATCACTCTGAGGCATCTACATCTACCTCTCCACCACCTATGTAGGTGATACTAGCATTGTTACCTTGTGACATCTCAAAAAGGTTATTTACCATAGAGGATGCTATCGACAGGTAAGGCTAGACCATATAGACCATGCTAGCCTTGGTGTAATCCTTACAGGCTTAGTATCAGGCTGATATATAAGGCATCAGAGCAAATCTAGTAGCTATTGGCCATAGATTAGAGAGCAAGGTAGAGGCATCGATGCAGAGGTCTCCAGGGGTAGACATGCAATGGTTGAGATAGATGAGTAGCTAAGGAGGTACATCAGGGATATAAAAGATAACTTGATGAGGTATCTACAATAACACTCCCAAGCAGCCATAGGGTTAGGCTAGAGCTCAGAGCTCCTTGTCATAGATTTTAAAGTCGTTATCTGTTACACAACCTAGATTTGAGTTTGGATTTAGATAGTAGAGGGAGAAGCCACCGGCACCATAGCAGTCAATGGCACCACATAGACCTTGTATACCTTTGGCTTTCCATCCTCTATTTGGACCATCATATTGTAGAGGGTCAGGACCATCTCAGTAGTTTTGTTTAATATTCAGGGAGTTTTAAAACTTTTGGGATATTTTGATGTAAATAAAATTATGACATGTATTTATGTATTCTTTGTTATTTCATTTATGATTGATATATCTGAAAAAAAATACAGTATAAAACTGCCAATAAGATGCATGATCAAAATAATAAAAGACAATTGAAAAATGATAAAATGAAAAGACAAATAATAGAAAAAATAAAAAATAACAATAAATCAGCCATGATTAACATGATAAATGTAAAATGACAAGATTATATCCAATGAACAAGGCACTAATGTCACATTTTTTTCTTACAAGTACTCAAAACTTTCTCAAGATGTAAATATCCAACAATTCACAGAGTGTAAGGGGCACATATTTTCTAATTTTACTATGAGACAACATCCACACTAAACTGGAATAAAAGGATAAAATGTTTATGAATATAAATAATATTGACAATGAATTGGATCAAAAGGATAAAGTATTAGTGAAGGGGATGGTATCCACACTATACTGGATCAGAAGGATAGAGTATTTACGAATGGAGAATGGATAAAAATCTATTATTGCTATTTGGTCATAATTCTAAAACAGTCATAAAACCACAATAGATTGCCTCAATAGGTTGAAATAAAAAGAGATGCACTGTAAAGAGAAGTGAAGATATTTCTTTATTTTGGGAGGGTTTAAGGGAGACAGTCAAGAGTCATCCTTATTCCCCTTGGATAAGAGAATTATTGAAATATTGGAATACTTCACTAACAATTGATCCACATAGTTAAAGATAAAGTGAAAGACTATACTAACAATTGAACTATATGGCTGAAGCCAGTATCATAATATAAAACTAAAGCATACTAAACAAGGGATATTTAAGAAGGTTATTTTAACTTATAATGATGATGGAAAGAATTATGCTATAGTGTTTCCAAGGTAGACCTCCACATATAGAGCAAGCCTACGTACACATGATGTCACTGACTCATAAACAATGCATATTTGACAAAAGTTATCCAATAAGTATACCAATTTAAGAGGGCAAACATGCCTACAAATGGCAACAAAACTATAAGGTCAAGCATGCCTACAGGTAAGCATCTTTTTCTCGTACTTTGAATTTTTGCTCACTTTGGTACAGGTGCATCAATTTCCTAAAATTAGGTGCAATTATAGACACCATAATTATCATGATAAATGTAAAATGACAAGATTAAGTCCAATAAATAAGGCACTAATATCACACCTTTTCTTACAGGTACTCAAAACCTTCTCAAAAGGTAAATATCCTATAATTCATAAAGCATAAAGGGCACATATTTTCTAATTTTACTATGAGACAACATCCATACTAAACTAGATCATGAGGATAAAGTATTTGTGAAGGGGATGATATCCACGCTATACAAGATCAAAAGGATAGAGTATTTGCAAATGGAGAATTGATACGAATCTATTCTTGCTTCTTAGTCATAATCTTAAGACACTTACGAAACCACAATGAATCACCTAAAAAGGTTGAAATCAAAAGAGATGTACAACAAAGAGAAGTGTGGATGTTTCTTTATGTTGGAAGGGTTTAAAAGAGATAGACAAGAGTCATCCTTATTCCCTTTGGACAAGAGAATTATTGAACTATTGGAATACTTCACCAATAATTGATCCACATTACTGAACATAGAGTGAAAGACCACACTAACAATTAATCCATATGGGTGAATCCAATATCATAATATTAAACTAAAGCACACTAAAAAAAGGATATTTAAGAAGGCTATTTTAACTTCTAATGATGAGGAAAATAATTATGTTGTAGTGTTTCCAAGGTCAACCTACACATATGGAGCAAGCCTACGATAACATGTTGTCACTGACTCCTCACAAATGCATATTTGACAAAATTTATCAAATAAGAATATTGATTCAAGGGAGCAAACAGGCCTACAAATGGCACCAAAACTATAAGGTCAAGCATGCCTACAAATAGCACTAACAAATCATTATACGGTCTCATTAGATTTCGTATGCTGATAAATTAATTCTAATCAAATGTAATAGTCTTATCTATTTTTGCAAGCCAGAAAAGTTGGTGATAATCATATACAACCAACTTATCTCAACTATATATGTTGGTAAGCTAACATTAATCAAATAGTCATCCAAGGGTTAACACATCGATAAACTGATGGTTACTACCCAACCAATGCTTAGCACATCAACAAATTGATGGTAACTACCTAATCAATGGTTAACGCATCAATAATCGGATGGTAACTTCCTAACTAAAAGAATTATTCATTCAGATGGAACGTGTTTTAAAATAACCAATCAAAGGTTCGCTACCTCAGGTAAGCATCATTTTCTTGTACTTTGAATTTTTGCTGACTTTA
This sequence comes from Excoecaria agallocha, assembly GCA_037975025.1. NCBI lineage: Eukaryota > Viridiplantae > Streptophyta > Magnoliopsida > Malpighiales > Euphorbiaceae > Excoecaria > Excoecaria agallocha. Next base: position 32,862,534 of record CM075806.1, read on the forward strand.
GCACAACTGCACCAATTCGCTAAAATTATGTGCAATTATAGAAACCATAATTAACATGATAAATGTAAAATGACAAGATTAAATCCAATGAACAAGGCACTAATATCACACCTTTTCTTATAGGTACTCAAAACCTTCTCAAGAGGTAAATATCCTACAATTCAAAGAGTGTAAAGGGAAAATATTTTCTAATTTTACTATAAGACAACATCCACATTGAATTGGATTAAAAGGATAAAATGTTTATGAATAGAGACAACATCAACACTAAACTAGGTAAAAAGGATAAAGTATTTGTGAAGGGGATGATGTCAACACTATATGGGATCAAAAGGATAGAGTATTTACGAATAAAGAATGGATAAAAATATATTCTTGCTCCTTGGTCATAGTTCTAAGACACTTACAAAACCATAATAAATCACCTAAATAGGTTGAAATCAAAAGAGATGCACAACAAAGAGAAGTGTGGATATTTATTTATTTTGGAAGGGTTTAAAAGAGATGGTCAATAGTCATCCTTATTCCCCTTGCACAAGAGAATTATTAAAATATTGGAGTACTTCACCGACAATTGACCCACATAGTTGATGATAAAGTGAAAGACTACACTAACAATTGATCCACATGGTTGAAGCCAATATCATAATATAAAACTAAAGCACACTAAAAAATGGATATTTAAGAAGGTTATTTTAACTTCTAATGATGAGGAAAAGAATTACATTGTAGTGTTTCCAAGGTAGACTTACACATATGGAGCAAGCCTATGATTACATGATGTCACTGATTCCTCACAAATGCATATTTGACAAAAGTTATCCAATAAAAATATTGATTCAAAGGGCCAAACATGCCTGCAAATGGCACCAAAACTGTAAGTTCAAGCATGCCTAAGGATAGCACTAACCAACCATTATACGGTCTCATTAGATTTCATATGCTGACAAATTAATGCTAATCAAATGTAATAGTCTTATCTATTTTTGCATGCCAACAAAGTTGGAGCTAATCAGATACAACCAACTTATCTCAATTCTATACACCGATAAGTTGGCATTAATCAAATAGTCATCTAAAGGTTAACATGTCAATAAACTAATGGTAACTTCCCAAGTAATGCTTAGCACATCAACAAATTAATGGTAACTACCTAATTAAGGGTTAACACATCGATAATCTGATGGTAACTACCTAACTAAAAGACTCATTCCTTCAGATCGTATGTATTTTAAAATAACTAATCAGAGATTCATTGCCTCAGGCAAGCATCTTTTTCTTGTACTTTGAATTTTTGCTCACTTTGGTACTAATGCACCAATTTTTTAAAAATGGGTGCAACTACAGACACCATAACCTATGACAACCTAGATTAGGTTACCTGATGATGAAGCAACAATATATTTTTGATGAAGAGCATGAATTTTGAAGCTCTAACATCAATTTTTGCATTTTCATATAAATTATGGTTTTATAAGTGTTTTTGAAATGTTTTGATAAAAAATCACTAAAAGCCTTGCTTTGACCCCTGGCAATGATAGACGGACATCTATCATAGAAGGGATGATCATCTATGGCTATCTCCCTCCAATCCAAGTCAAATAAAGGGTATTTTTTTTCAAAATTATAAGGAATTATATGAAGGATGGTCTTATCTCAATGACAAGTGTATGTTATTTCTAGATTTCCCACATTTTCTATTTTTGAAAATAGAGATAAGGATGATTTGGTTTAATTCTAGATTTTGAGGGTGATTTAATCTTTTCATATCTGAAGAATCAAATTTGGAGTGAGTCTCTAACTCTTCTCCAAGTAAAAAAGGCCAACAATTTGGCTTTTGAGGGGACACAACATTTGAAAAAGGGAACAATGTTTAGAGAGAGGGAAAATAATTCACTTCTCTCAAAACCAAGGTTCAATATAGATCATTGATACCAAAAAAATACATAAAAATCTCTTTGGTTTGAACATGGATATTGAGGATCAGAGCAAAGATTAGCTCTCCTTCTCTAGTTCATCATCACAATTATATGAATATGCTCTCTGTTTTATGATACTGTAATACACATTTTCCTATTTGTTTATTCAAATATGTGATATCGAGATGCTATGATGATCTAAGATTGTAAAATATGCTAGGGTTTATTTTCCTCTATAAATTTTCATGTGGTTTAAATTTTATTTTGCATGATATTTATCGTTTTTATTTAATTAAAGACATGTTTTAATTGTCATAGTTATATTTGCATTTGTTAGAATCTTAAAATTGTATCTAGGGTGTAGAATTATTTTTTTATTGAATTTTGTTAGAAAATTTATATTTGATGTCTATTTTTGAGTGATAAACGGGAAGAAAGCATCACAGACAGTTGTTTATCATTGCAATAAATAGTACATCGTGATGCTTTCTCCTCATCCTATTATTTCTCATGCCTGAGGCATCCTTTAATTTGCAGAGTCATCTATGGCTTGATTTCCTTTTATTTCACTATAATAAAATTAGCAAATAGCAACGAAAATTAGCAACCAAATTTGTTGAATTTCCATTGCTAATCAAAATTAGCAATCAAAAATAGCAATGAAAAATTTGATTGCAATTTTGACAGTTGGTATTTTTAGAAATCAAATCTTTTTTTCTTTGCTAAATTGAGCAATGGAATTTCAAATCCATTGTAAAATCCAACCAATGTAGAATTCGGTGAACTATCAAAAATAGCAACGGCAATTAATTTTCATTGCTATTTTAAGCAACGAAATTATCATTTTCATTTCTATATTTAGCAACAGAATAGTAATTTTGTTGCTAAATTTATCTAGTATTATAAAAACAATTTACAATGAAATTTTCATCGCCATTCCTTCACTAAAAATTATTATAATTTTTTAATTATTGTTTTTTATGCAAAAAATATACAGATAATACATTACGAAACCACACTATCTCTGGATAATATTTAAGCAAACAAAAATAATCAAATTTCACAAACTTTCCAATTACCTTCTCATTGAAAGCATAAAGTCATTTACAAATTCAAATATAAGTAGAAGACCTTACTTGTAAATTAAAGACAATGGAGAAAAGCCCTTTTCTCTAAAGCGACCTACAGACAATTATAAACACAAAGATGATAGAGATTCACAAAATTCTGTAATCAATAATAATCTTAGCAATCACAAGAACAATTAACTTCATTGTCAAGGTCCTATTATTTCTAAAGTAAAAAGCTCTAAAAGAGTTTTTAATAATCATAAACTTACAATATCTACCTTGCTAAATAATCATAAGAATATCCAACACAGTTACTTGAAACAAAATTAAATTTAGGATCTTGCTGACGGACATCATGAAGACATCAAGAGTAGTATGATTTTGATATATGCCATCAAGCATATGAGAAAAAAAGACAGTCCTAACCCACGAATTTTCAGTAATATCCTTATTTCAGCTGTGCATGGTTTATAAGCAACAATAAACAACAAAAAATTTAATCAATAGTCATTAACTTATCATCTGGAAAATCCCAAATCAATCGAATGGACATAGAAAATACTCAGATGTCTAGTTCTAAAAGCATATCATATGCATAATGATCTTCAAGATTTTTGAAATGTTGCCTAGCAGATAAAAAAAAGAACCTTTGGTCAAAACACAATGCTAGCGCGATCATGGGCTACCATTCAAGAAAATTATATATAAGACAACATACAAGTAACAAACCTTTTCAAACTGCACGTAAGTATCTCTTGGTGTAATTGACATCATTGTTGTCAAAGAATTTATTGTTGCTTCTTGTTCAAGGACATTCAAACTCATCAACCCCTTTGGCCCCATTAGATTCTACAAAAAGGAACAATACAGGTGAACACTGATCACAAATATGGTCATTCATAATTGTAAAGAGGTAAACAAATAAATACAAAAATTAAAATAATCACTTAGGAGGAAATAAGTGGAAGAGATGGGAAAATAAAGATGAAAGTTGGGAAAACTAGCAAGTAGTTGGTCAAAACATGAAACAGAATAACATGTATCTTCCACAATGGGAATTTCTCACATCATGCTCCATGGGATAATATCTTTTTCTTTTTATCTTTTTTGTGTGTTGGATAAAATTGTATAAAGACTTTGAAAACTCCAATTTTGTATTTTCAACAGCTACGAATACACTAGACAATAAAATAACTCTTATTCTTCAAACACTTCGAATTGAAATACACATAGAGAGAACATAGCTTCATCCAAGGATGCACAAATGGACTATATTTAGATACAAAGGAAATAATTTTACCAGATGCACGTTTTTAAGTGTCCAAGGAATAAAAAAACCTATAGGGAGATTGCTAAAAACATATATGTTCATACACTACTAATGATTTATGCCTTTATTTAAAAAAAATAATGAGTGCTCAAAAGAAATGTCACATAAAAAAATTGGACCAAAACTTAATAATTTTATAATCCTTTGTTAGCCAATTTTAAACTAAAGAAAATAAAAAAATCTGTTAGAAAGTATGCCCTAGAGCCCATGTAATAGGGATATTTTTCATATGTATAAAATTTATATTCTTAATAAAAGGCATCATTCATTTATTAATGCTATGTTTAAATACATGAGTTTGTAAATCTTAAATTAATAAATGAAGTCCTAGATATTATAAACATAGTGCAAAGGCAATCATGAAGGTGTTCATAATGTGAGATGTCTATTGCATGCAAATGTGTTAATATCCAAATATCCCTAGTAATAGAATTAACAAGATAGGACATTGTTAATTCGGACAGACTAGCACATGTTATGCTTCTTGAATGGTTCAAGCAGTGGTTCTCATAAATGTGATTATGGAAGATAATCAAAGCTAACATGTGGATGCTTGTTAGAAGAACAAGTTCATTGGAGACCTGCAAAGAGAATCCTCACATGGATATTAAATCTATGTCAGTGAGGAATCTCTTCATAGCGGTTGTGCAAGTATCCTTAGACTTGAGATCACCAAAGTTATCTTAAGTAGCAAGTGGTATACTTTGACTCCATAACTGATTACTTCCAACTGGGAGTGAACATAGTTAGGAGATTGGGCATATCATGACCTACTTGAAGATAGTTGAGTGATTGACAAAGGACTCACCATCCCAGATTTAATAAGGGAAGTTATCTCACATGATTCTATAATTACCTTGTTTAGAGAATCTCTAGCCAAAGTAAAATGCCAAGATGGATAGAGATCCATGGAGGGCATTTTGGGAACAATGGTTAAATTAATAAAACATACATAATTAGATTTATATGAGTTGATAGAAATCCATACTCCGAATCTAATTGAGATAAGAGTGGTGAAAGGAGTAATTGCACGGTAACTATTTCTATGGAAGGGTATAGTCAAACCATATGACTTTCCTAACATTTGGGTAGTCATGATGCCTAGCTAGAGGCCAATCATGACTTGTATAATGATGTATCAAAATATCAATAGGGATTGATAAAATGATTTAAAGGAGTTTAAATCGTGTGAGTTTTAAATAGAACTCACAATTACATATTATACTGCTAACACGGATAGGAACCCAATAGGTCACACACATATAGAGAAAAAGGATAAAATAGTAAAATGACAAGGATAATAATATTTGATATTATTATGAGGGTAGAGAAGTGAATAAGATAATAATTAATTAAAGAGTTTAATTAATTATGATAAAGTAAAATTGTCTGTGGAACTTTTGAGAAATGTTCTGTAAGTTGGACCTAATTGAAATAATGTATTTCATGATTAATTATTATTGTCTTATAAGTGTTATAGGACTACTATAAGTGTTATAGGACTCATATATTAATTAATAAGTCCATTGGAGGAGTTATAAAGTGGCTAGAGGAATGGAGCTGGTGTGGAAGCCCTTCTATAGAAGGCCACACGCCAACTCAATACAGAAGGCCTTAGAGGTCTTTTTCTTGCACCAAATTAATTTATATATGTTACATAAGTGTTATGGAACTCACATATTTAATTTGGTTGGATTTGGAATCCATTTGGATATTAAAATCCAATTAGTTGAACAAAGGGCCTAGTTTGTGGGTTTTGTGCATAGTCTTTTATGAAAAGGTTTAAATTGGATTTAATTAAGCCCAAATGATTATAATTAATTCCAGAGGCCCAATTAATAATTCTCCAGCAATTTTAAAGAGCCCAATCTCATTAAGGAGTTGGAATTTTAACCTAACTATAAAAGGCCAACAATTGAGGAATTAAGGTTAAGTGATTAAACAAAAAGGAAAGACCTTTTCTCTTATCCTCTCTCTCTCTTTTGTGCCATCTCCAAGCTAGCTTCATTGAATTTCGACCAGCCCTAGTTTGATACGAATTTTTTGGTTCAATTTATCATTCTCTAGTGTGGTTTACTCATTGGAGGTTTTCGATTTTTGACAATGTGGTTTGCGACAACCTTGTACGAAGTAAAATCAACTTTTCCACAAAAATCAAAGGTAATTTTTCTTATTCTCATATAGTTATATTGGGTATGCATGGCAAGATCAGATCTAATGGTTAAAAAATTTTAAAATTCCGCTCATGTATGCGATGCATGTAACCGTTAAACTCCAACAAGGTATCGGAGCTAGGTTTTGCCATGGATATACAATTCTATATTTTTCTGCGGAATAAATTTTGTTTTATTTTGAGTTATCTCTTTCATGAACTTTAAAATATCAGATTTAATTGTTCATGAATGAGAAATATTCATTTCTGGATGTGATTGTGATCAAATAAATTTGTTGGAAACAAAAACGAAACTTTTGAAGAATTGTGCCCAGGGTTTTGCGTGAAACCCATGGAATTTTAAGGGGATGTTCTAATTTGATTTCTTATGGGTCCATTAAAACATCATTTAGATGATATTTTATTTGTTTAATATGTGATATTTATCTGTAAGATCGAACGAAATTAAAATCGAACAAGTTTTGCATGAAAACTAGTTTAGTCGAAAAGTTCGATAAATTGGTGTTCTTCATGTGTTCTTGATGTGTTCTTGTTTAGAACGAATTTTAATCTTATAAATCTGATATACATGATATATTAAAGTGTTTTTAATTAATTGGATAAATTAAAATGGGCCTCAAATTAATTTGAATAATTTTAATTCATTAAAACCACTAAATAGGCTTAATTATGTTTACGGACTTGGTTTAAATTAGTGAATGACTTGGTGGGCCCAAGGAGCTGATTTAGATTGAACATTATAAACATTAATTAATTTTATTAATGGGTTTTAAGGTCTGGAATGGGCTTGGCTCATTTCAAAAGGCCCAAATGGTCCAAAAGACACAAAACTAGTTTGTGTGTGAACACATTTAGGGTTTTCTTTTGTGGGTTTTGGCCTACACTTGTTTTTAAGCCCAAAATTGATTCTTTTAATTATTTAATATGATTAATTAATTAAATAATCAATTTATAATTAATTAATAATCAATTGGATTGATTATTAAGGCAAGAACACATGCATGCAAAAAGGTTTCCTAAAATGAAAGTTTCCAAAATGGATAAAGTTTCCTAATTTGATTACATCATCAAAATAACTCAAAATATTTTTTAAAAGGTTGAAACAAAGTTAGTAATCCATTTATTTATGCATTAGAAAGGCATATAAGGGTGTATGATTGGCATGATGGATAGTTATGGACAAAGCCCAATGTGATTGAGCATTATGCATGTTTTGGCCCAATGAGGACTTTCATGTCCCAGCCACTTGTTTTTGGTTTGTATTTCATTTCAAATTGTAATATGTAATTAGATTACTTAGATTAGAATTAGAAATAGAGATGGAGACCACTATTAAGGAGCAAGATGGGCCAGATGGAGATCCAACAAGCTTGAAGATAATGTAATTATTTTCTTGTTTGAATCATGCATACTACCTAGGTGTGACCTTTTGATTTCCCTCTTGGCTTGGGAAAATCAATGTAGTGAAGTCCATAACTATACCAAATTTGTATGCTTATATTTATGTGATAGATATAGGATGCATACCAATGTATGCGAACCATGTATGATGAGACTTAATTAACTAAAACCCTCAAACAAATACTAAGGTATATACGCCTTCCATTAATTTAAGGAGAACCAGAGTTCTTTATAGTGTGGGTTGTTGACCACAGTCAAGCTCACATTATATCGAATATGTTCAAATCTAATTAAATGGGTCATCTGAGCTAGCCCATTAGCTTGTTGACCACAGTCAAGCTAATGGTTCTAGAGGAAAGATTAGGGAATGCATATACGATATGCATGCATCAAGAGTTGATAACCTAATGATCCAATAGTTGTGTAGAGACACAATTGGTATATAGATACCTACCTTTCAATGGTATGGAATTTGGCTTGTTGACCACAGTCAAGGTCAAATTACATATCAAGGATTAGATACTGGCCCACTAAGAAAACCATCGGGTTTTCTCGGATTAAATAGTGAGGGCTATTAATTCGTAATAAAATAGTGGGAGTAAATGGATTAATTAAAGACCTTATTAATGCATACATATATATGAACATACTCTCATATCTTTTCATTTTCACATCTAGGTCATCATTATGAGCACATCAAACATTAATATACGATCAATCTTGGATAACAAGCAGGTTGGCAGCAACTATTCTGACTGGATCAGGCAAGTGAGAATTGTTCTCAGAGCTAAAAAGATCCACTATGTCTTGGATAAAGATCCACCACCACTTCTATCAGATGATGCCATTGATGAGATCAAAGGCAATTATCGAAAATACATGAAGGATAGTGAAGCAGCAGCATGTCTGATGCTGGGTGCTATGTCCTCGGAGCTTCAGAAGCAATATGAGATGATGGATGCTAGAACCATCGTTTTGCATCTAGAGGAGCTATATTCTTCTCATGCTAAAACTGAGCAATATGAGATTGCTCGAGCTCTATTTAGCTGCAAAATGGTGGAAGGCACTTTAGCTGCTACTCATGCATTGAAGATGTATGGGTATATTGAGCATTTGAGTAGACTTGCCTATGTTATGGATAATGATCTATACATAGATTTAATCTTGTACTCGTTGGCTCCAAGTTATGCACCTTTCATGCTTAACATCAACATGAACAAGATCCAAGTATCCATTCCTGAATTAATCAATATGCTCAAGACAACTGATGGATCATTTAAGAAGGATCCAAAAAGTGTCATGGTTATCACTTCTGCTAAAGGCAAGAAGCAGAAGAAGAAGAAGATAACCAAGGCATAGCCAAAGAATGGTGGGATCTCCAAGAAGAAGGTTGCCAAGAAGAACGGTAACTATTTCTATGGAAGGGTATAGTCAAACCACATGACTTTCCTGATATTTGGGTTGTTATGATGCCTAACTAGAGGCCAATCATGACTTGTATAATGATGTATCAAAATATCAATAGGGATTGATAAAATGATTTAAAGGAGTTTAGATCATGTGAGTTTTAAATAGAACTCACAATTACATATTATACTACCAACATGGACAGGAACCCAATAGGTCACACACATATAGAGAAAAAGGATAAAATGGTAAAATGACAATGATAATAATATTTGATATTATTATGAGGGTAGAGAAGTGAATAAGATAATAATTAATTAAAGAGTTTAATTAATTATGATAAAGTAAAATTGTCCGCGAAACTTTTAAGAAATGTTCTGTAAGTTGGACCTAATTGAAATAATATATTTCATGATTAATTATTATTCTCTTATAAGTGTTATAGGAATAATATTTTAATTAATAAGTCCATTGGAGGAGTTATAAAGTGGCCAGAGGAATGGAGCTGGTGTGAAAGCCCTTCTATAGAAGGCCACACGCCAACTCCATACAGAAGGCTTTAGAGGTCTTTTTCTTACACCAAATTAATTTATATATGTTACATAAGTGTTATGAAACTCACATATTTAATTTGGTTGGATTTGGAATCCATTTGGGTATTTAAATCCAATTAGTTGCACAAAGGGCCTAGCTTGTAGGTTTTGTGCATAGTCTTTTATGAAAAGGTTTAAATTGGATTTAATTAAGCGCAACTGATTATAATTAATTATAGAGGCCCAATTAATAATTCTCCAACAATTTTAAAGAGCCCAATCTCATTAAGGAGTTGGAATTTTAACCTAACTATAAAAGGCCAACTAATGATGAATTAGGGTTAAGTGATTAAACAAAAAGGAAATACCTTTTCTCTTATCCTCTCTCTCTCTTTTGCGCCACCTCCAAGCTAGCTTCTTGTAATTTCGGCCAGCCCTAGTTTGATACCAATTTATTGGTTCAATTTATCCTTCTCTAGTGTGGATTACTCATTGGAGGTGTTTGATTTTGGACACTGTGGTTTGCGATAACCCGGTGCGAAGTAAAATCAACTGTTCAACAAAAATCAAAGGTGATTTTTCTTATTCTCATATAGTTATATTGTGTATTCATGGCAAGATCAGATCTAATGGTTAAAAAATTTTAAAATTCCGCTCATGAATGCGATGCATGTAACCGTTAAACTCCAACAAAATCAACAGCTCACTTACATTTCTAAAAAATGATATGAATAAATAGCGAAATAAATATTTCCCAATTCATATAGGCATGAAAACACATTCAACTACCAACCATAACATGTTTAGCTTATTACTTAACACTTTGGCCTTTGTGGGCAAATATAAACTTAGCTACTATTCCTTTTAACAGCAACATTTATGTTGCCATTTCAAATGATTTTAGAATTAATTTATGTGCATACACTTACAGCCAATGGGCAAGCAAGAGAGAGGCCAAGACAGAAAGATCACCTTCTAAACTGCATCCCTTTTTGTTGTGCCAAGTAGGCAAGGATGATGTGAGCATAATAGAATTTGTGCAGATAAATTAGGAGATGTATCAATAGTTGCAAATGATATCACAAATAAAGCTTTCACTAAAACCTCAATCAATAGCAGAAAGGGAACTTGAGTATCCAATGAATTATCTGTGTCACTATAGATCAATATATTCAGACCCAATCCATAAAAGAAAAGGAATTAGTATAGATGTTGGAATTTAATGGTTACATGCATCACATACATGAGCAGAATTTTAAAATTTTTTAACCATAAGATCTGATCTTGCCATGAATACACAATATAACTATATGAGAATAAGAAAAATCACCTTTGATTTTTGTTGAACAGTTGATTTTACTTCGTACCGGGTTGTCGCAAACCACAGTGTCCAAAATCGAACACCTCCAATGAGTAATCCACACTAGAGAGGGGTAAATTGAACCAACAAATTGGTGTTCAACTAGGGCTGGCCGAAATCCAAGAGGCTAGCAATGGAAGTGGCGCAAAAAGGGAGAGAGAAATAAGAGAAAAAGACTTTCCTTTTGTTTTAATCACTTAACCCTAATTCTCATTAGTTGGCCTTTTATAGTTAGGTTAAAATTCCAACTCCTTAATGAGATTGGGCTCTTTAAAATTGCTGGAGAATTATTAATTGGGCTTCTGGAATTAATTATAATCATTCGGACTTAATTAAATCCAAATTAAATCTTTTCATAAAAGACCATGCACAAAATCCACAAACTAGGCCCTTTGTGCATCTAATTGGATTTAAATACCCAAATGGATTCCAAATCCAACCAAATTAAATATGTGAGTTCCATAACACTTATGTAACATATATAAATTAATTTGGTCCAAGAAAAATCCCTCTAAGCCCTTCTGTATGGAGTTGGCGTGTAGCCCTCTTCTAGAGGGCTTCCTTCAACTTCTCCATTCCTTTGGCCCTTTATAATTTCTCCAATGGTCCTATTAATTATTATATCAGTCCTATAACACTTATAGTAGTCTTATAACACTTATAAGACAATAATAATTAATCATGAAATACATTATTTCATTTAGGTCCAATTTACAGAATATTTCTCAAAAGTTCCGCGGACAATTTTATTTGATCATAATTAATTAAACTCTTTAATTAATTATTATCATATTCTCCTCTCTACCTTTATAATAATATCAAATATTATTATCCTTGTCATTTTACCATTTTACCCTTTTCTCTATATGTGTGTGACCTATTGGGTTCCTGTCCATGCTGGCAGTATAATATGTAATTGTGAGTTCTATTCAAAACTCACATGATTTAAACTCCTTTAAATCATTTTATCAATCTCTATTGATATTTTGATACATAATTATACAAGTCATGATTGGCCTCTAGCTAGGCATCATGACTACCCAAATGTCAGGAAAGTCATGTGGTTTGACTGTACCCTTCCATAGAAACAGTTACCGTGCAATTACTCCTTTCACCACTCTTATCTCAATTAGATTCTGAGTATGGATTTCTGTCAACTCATATAAATCTAATTATGTATGTTCTATTAATTTAACCATTGTTCCTAAAATGCCCTTCATGGATCTCCATCCATCTCGGCATATTACTCTGGCCAGAGATTCACTGAACAAGGTAATTATAGAATCATGTGAGATAACTTCCCTTGTTAAATCTGGGATGGTGAATCCTTTGTCAATCACTCAACTATCTTCAAGTAGGTCATGATATACCCAATCTCCTAACTATGTTCACTCCCAGTTGGAAGTAATCAGTTATGGAGTCAAAGTATACCACTTGCTACTTAAGATAACTTTGGTGATCTCAAGTCCAAGGATACTTGCACAACTGCTATGAAGAGATTCCTCACTGACATAGATTTAATATCCATATGAGGATTCTCTTTGCAGGTCTCCAATGAACTTGTTCCTCTAACAAGCATCCACATGTTAGCTTTGATTATCATCCATAATCACAATTATGAGAACCATTGCTTGAACCATTCAAGAAGCATAACATGTGCTAGTCTGTCCGAATTAACAATGTCCTATCTTGTTAATTCTATGACTAGGGATATTTAGATATTAACATATTTGCATGCAATAGACATCTCACATCATGAACACCTTCATGATTGCCTTTGCACTGTGTTTATAATATCTAGGACTTCATTTATTAATTTAAGATTTACAAACTCATGTATTCAAACACAGCATTAATAAATGAATGATGCCTTTTATTAAGAATATAAATTTCATACATATGAAAAACATCCCTATTACATGGGCTCTAGGGCATACTCTCTAACAATAGAAATAGTACTACCATGAAACAGACACAGGAAATTTGAATGATCAACAATAATGGAATCTGAAAAGGAAGGAGATTAAATGATTTCTTCCTATTGCATGTACTAACTAGAAGTATGAAAAGAACTCTTAATACACAAAAAACACTAAAATAAAACGGGTTAAGGAGATGTATCAACTAGTATTTACCTTATTTTCAAGAAAAATATCCTCTCTCCAACTACACAGAGAAATGATGCGAACTCTATGAAATATAGAGGGATCCAAAAAAGCTTGCTAAAACCAAAAAGTAAGCAAGCACCTACCATTGAAATTTGTACAACTGAAGGTTCACTTTGAGATATTAATGATCAGATATTTTCCTTTTCTAGTGTCTGCTCTTTGAAAGAAAAAGGAGGAGAAAAATAATTGGCCCAAGCATTTACAGGTAGAGATCAGAAGTGAAAATAGTATCATAATGAAAAGGGTAAAAAAATTATTGTTTAAGTCAATGTCTATATCTTTCTCATCAGTGGTAAAAGAATAATAATAAATTTAAGAGAGCAACAAAAACTTGCTTTAATGTCTACAGATGCAATCTTTCCAGCTATAAGCAAAGCATATATGCCATCAAGATGTTGAACTACTTTAGTGAAACTAGTTTCAATAAGTTGAATAAGAGGCCCAAGCAAAGAGGATATCTATAAGGTAAAACTAAAAAGTATCAATAAAATGATAATGAGGCAGTCTAGACTTGGATCAACTCTTGCAAGTTTACTTGCAAAATAGTATCACTATTTTTGCATATGACACGGAGGCAACGAAGATACCCCATTACCATAACTTCTTTCTCTTTGAGACCAGAGCCAATAAAAGAGACCATATCTTGCTAAACAACATCAGCAATTTGTGCTACCCAAGAGGCAACAGCAGACAAAATTGCAAGCTTCACCTCCTCATTTCCTGAAAAAAGTCACCAATGAGAACCAATCACAAGTATACAAAAGGGAATGGCACAAAGAGATTGAAACATACTTTTACAAATAAACAGATATAACCATTGATTAGTATTCATAAAGAATGAAATAGGACATCTAAAATAATAGCCTCATCTTTGTGGCAAGATAAAAGGAAGCTACATATTGTACATGATAGGCTGCTTAAATATTTTCCTTTAGGAGCATGTGATAACTCTTGAAGAGAAACAATATTGATTTTGAGTTCAACATAAATGAGCAAAGTGTAAGCTACCTAAACACAAAAGCACTACTGTCCAGTTACTCAAGCAATTCCATATTGTAAAAGAAATGACTTTAGGCACAAATGTGAAAACAAAATTATAACCTTGACTTGTCCAAACGAATGTGATGCAATTGAAAATTCCATCAAGAGCCACATTAATTTGGGAAAAACTTTGTAGGGGCTCACCGCATCCTTTAATTCCTTAATGTAGATCTTATATATGCCTGGTGACTGGTGAAAGTAACAAACAGTATCAAATCATTAAATTAACATGTTGTTAGAGTTAGTAATGTCTTTGTAAACAAGCATATGTAAAAAGGGGGTAGACCTGTGAAAATAAATGAAAAAATAATTACTTGCAGGCAATTTTCTCACGAAAAGATCTTGGAAAAACAATATGAAGAAGAGATGCCAGTGCTACGGCAAGTCTGCATACTGCATTCTTTGAAACTGTAGCAAATTGACTCTTGCTTAACAGAGACATGACCACTTGAGGAACCTATGGTAGCCTACAAGTGAATGAAATTTGGACTGCTTTTCCATGGCCTGAACAAGGGCTGTTGCAAAACATTTCATGAATGTGCTTTCACCTAAAGCTTTTGAAATTAATTCATCAATAGCTTTCCTGGATCTTAGATCATCATAAATAACTGATGTTTTAAAAACCAAATCTACTAATAATGCTGCAAGCTCAGAAGACATCTCTGCAAATACAAATGTGCACATCAGAAGACAAGGTATGTACATCATGTAATTTCTTAAACAGTTGCATCTTCGCTTAACATGACTAACTCTGCATCTTAAAAGCATATTTAGGATAAAGACAAGTTTAAGTAGCACCTTTATAAAATAATAATGCAACAAAGAACATTTTGAAAACCTAAGCATATTATGAGAAAGAATTATGGAAAAAAAATTATGATATGTAACAAAATATATAACAGTTAATGAATTTATTGCATTAATACAATATACAAATACCCTCGTTTGCAAATGAAAATGAGGTTGACAGAAGTCTAAGAATAATTTACTTTGCTATAGGCTCTTTAATTGACTGATAATTGACAATATCACAACTGACAGTAGGCAGTAGTTTAAATTTCTCTCTTCACGACATCTGATGTTCATTTCAAATACCTAAACCACTATTTGAATACATTACAAAGAGAAGAAGCAAGTACATGCAGAAAGTCAATGCCTAAACTTATGATGAAGACTGAATTACTTTATCTAATAAGCAGAAACATGTAAATTGCCATTCATTTAAATGTTATAATCTTTTGAATCACAATTTGTTAAGCACAAAAATAGCTATAACCCAAAAGTGTTATGCTTTTTTCAATGTCATACAACAATCTCTCAATCTCAGCAATCCCATCTCAGAATGTACATACCAAGTTAAAGTAACTTTAGTACAAGAAAAATGTTTTGCTCCATTAGATGGCAAAACTAAATGAATGGGCTCCCATTGTATCACTTTCAAAAAAATAAACTAATATTTAGACTTTTACCCAACTAAATTATGCAATGTTGTCCCTGAGATACTGAATTATGAATTTCCAAACCTTAGATAGATGCACTTGAGCTTAGCTACTTAAAAATAGGCCGTAACAACATACAGGTCCTAATGATGTGGATTGTCACAACTACACAACTGTACCATGACCAATATTTAGAAATTATGTCCAACTTTCTAATTCTAACAAGAAATTACACATAAGAATGACACTTTTGACCTCATGACAAGCCACTGACTCCAGTAGAGCATATATATGAGTTTTTTCTGGACATAGAAGTCTAAAGCAGGCATCTACAGCAAAATTTCTTATGAACAAGATGGCGGCTATTTATGTCAGTTATGAAATAACTTGTTAGGGCTACTCTTCCTTTAGTCTAAAAAGAGTGAAAATAGAAGCTCACTTGTTAGGGCAAAATATTGACCTACACAGTCGAGAACATAATACAAACTCTGAAGGAAAAAGTATACTTCTTAAGATATATTGATAAATTTATTACCCAATTGAATCGAACACGAACTTGCTACTTGAAGAATTAGAAATATATAATCTAACATTAAGATTAACTCATACATGCATAAAAATTTCAAAAAATAATGAATTTGAATTCAATATTAGATATAAATATAGAGAGCGGATTCTCAAATACTCACAAGTGAACTTCAGTTCGCAAGGCTAAATTTCCAAGAGCTCCGTAGTCATGATTCTCGATTGGGAAAGAAAGACAAATAATTAATTAAAAAAAGAAATCTTAAAAATTCATAGTAACACAGTTAATTGCCAAAACATCAAGATTTCGTTACTATTGTTCATGTTGTCATTTGTTGTCACCGATCGCAGGTAGGAAACGAAGCAACTATGATCATAACAGAGAGGGGAATCAAGGTAGAACGACAAGAAGTAGGATGTCAATGATGGGGAATGAGCAGTGGTGCACTCGAGTTGCCACCAATGAAAGTGGCCCGTGTTGCCACTTGTCAGTTCCCATCTCCTCGATCTCGTCTTCCTCTATCTTCATTCCCTCTCCTTTCATTTTCATGCTTCCCTCTTTTATTTATAACTAAGGCTATTTACTACTGTGAAATGGACTATTTATACCTAAGGAAATAGGGGAAAAATGAAAATAGCAACCAATTTATTTCGGTTACTACAATAGCAATGGAATAATATTTTCGTTGCTATTTTAGCAAACGAAAATAAATTCCGTTGCTATTTTTAATTGAAAATTAAAATTAGCAACGAAATTCTATTTGGTTGCTAAGTTGCTAATTTAGCAACGGATTCTGATTTTCATTGCTATTTTACCAATGAAAAAATAATTCTGTTGCTAATTTGTAACTGAATTTTTCTAACTCTGTTAATTTAGAAACTAAATACCAACGAAATTATTTTATGTTGGTAAAATTGCAACCGAATCAAATTTCGTTGCTATTTTACCAATGAAAAAAAAATTCCTTTGGTATTTTTGGTCCTAAAATTTTTCCACATGAGTTTGGCACAAAAAATACCAACCGAATTCAAATTTTGTTGCTAAAATAGCAACGAAATTTTAATTTGGTTGCAATTTTAGCAACGGAAATTTTTTCCATTGCTATTTTTCATTCCAAAATATTTTCACCATCCGTTGGCGTCTTTTTTTTAGCAATGGTTTAGGTATTCCGTTGCTAAATTTTGGTGCTAATAATTTCGTCCACTTTTAGCAACGAAAAATAACCATATATTTTTCTCTTGCTAAATCTGCAAAGTTTAACCAAATTTAGCAACGAAATATATTTTTCGTTACTAAATAGCAACAAAATTTCAATTTCGTTGCTAATTTAGCAACAGAAAATAATTTAGTAATGGAATCAATTTCATTGCTATTTCCAGATTTTCTTGTAGTACTTTAGCATATTTTAATCCCCATTTTTTTTTCTTAAATTAAGTCCTTTTATTCATATTTATTTTTAGTTTCTTTTCCTCATTCTAAGAGTGTATTTACTGTTTCATATTTTTAGAATGATCATTTTGTATGATAGTTTAATTCATTTTAATAGTTATTTCCTTTTAATATGCTAATTAATTTTTTTTCTTGACTTTAGGTGAGCAAATTATTTTATGCATTATTTGGAGTTCTCAATGGATGATTATCCATCGAGAGTCATGCCTCAATTGATTATTTTGCTTTCTCTTTTAATCTTCATTTAAGGTATTTTATTTATTTAATCTTGCTTTATTTATTTAATTTTGGTATTTTAAGTATCTTTCGATGTATTTTTCTTTAGGGAATGTAATAATGTCGTAAAAAAATGTTTTTTTAGCATGTTAACTTAACTTAGTCACATAAAATTTTATGTCTAATTAATTGGATTAGTTTAAATAAAATAGACCATTGTCCAATTTTAAACATAAATCACACCATAAAAGGAAGCTATGTTTTCTCTAAAATTAGAATCACTCATCTTGTAATTTCTTTTAAAGCTAAACAAAGGCTCCCTATCCTTTTTTATAAAAATCACATATAAGGAAACTAATGTTCTAATATTGAATTAACTTCCCGTTTTATATATTTCATGTCATTTTGTATATATTACTCCTTTCTTTGAGGATGATTTGCTTATGTAATAATTTAAGTAGGATTTTCTACTTATTTTACCACTTTTCTTGAATGATTGAAATGTTTATTTAAATTAATTGCAATGCATTGTATGTGAAAGGGAGGTGGTGGATTAATGATAAAAATTTGATTATAAGAGTGTTGTTTCGAACACAGTTCTCTATTTGGGTATCAAAAGGTTGAGAATCATTTCCTAATGTTCTATTAGGTGGTGACTTTATGATACCTAGCTATTTGAGCCTACTTTAGATGCCTTCATAAGTTAACCATTAGTAATGGATTAGGCTTGAAACTCTTACTATTGTGAAGTGTCTAGTTTATGATGAGTACTAAACTACATCTGATCTTGGACCTTAAAAATGAGTCTTCAAGAACCTAATTAGAAATCAATGCGATTTTACCACCCATCACATCGGGGTCATGTACCATCTGGCTTTGACCAAAAGAACTACACTAGCTATGCATATGTTTCGGTGCATCTAAAGAGTCATATCTACGTCCTATCTTGGTTGCACCAGTAGTCTAAGGTTGGTGAATGTAGTCAACATAGTTTTCTTATAAGCAATGCATATGATTTGGAGGATTGATACCACACATGAGATCATCTCCACTTTGATTAGGGTAGCTACTCAGCTGACATCGAAGCTCTGTATAAGAGGAATGGTCACCCGATTGCTATTAGATATAGAGGCAGATGAGGAAACTTTTTGTTAGGCACTCTATGTAAGGACCCAATCATGACCCTAAGCGGATTATTTCTAATTAATGAGGACTATCGTTAATTAAGGCAAAATTGGATTATTTTGCAATTATCAAGGTTAAGTCCCAAGAGGGGTATTTTGGTAATTTTAGCATGTAAGTATATGAGTTAAGTTAAATTAAATTAGAGAAAAGGATATAATTGAAGTGAATTAGAAAGTCTTGGGGTTAAGTTGAAAGAAATTGAAATAATGGGGGTTAATTGTGTATAAGGGTATAGTGGGGATTTCCCTTGGTGAGATATTTATCCCACTATAAATTAGGGTTTTTGGGAGAGATAGAGATGGACATGTTGAGGGATCTCTCTCTCTCTCTTTTTCTCTCACTCTTTATGGTTACGGTTTAGAAAAAGGGAGCTAAGGTTTGTGAGCTAAAATCAAAGGTAATGTTTCCCTTGAAGATTTATCTTTCTTTTCATTTAATTGTGATGTTTGGTGAGGGATTACAAGATCTTATAGTTATCACCATATGTAAGGAGAAGAGAGAAGTGGATAAATCAAGTGAAGAAGAAGGAAGAACTTATGAGCAAAGGGATGGATCAAGTAGAGTGAGGGAGGCTTCAATGTCAGGTACGAGAAAATTTTTTATGAGGGGTTACTGTACATGTTTCCTCTCATTTGCTATATGTGTTTTCTTATTAGAGATTAAAGTTTCAAAATAGTAAATAAGATGAGTTTTAATGATTGAAAACTTAGATGATCATTTAAGGAAGTTGCGATATGAGATCTAGGATTTAAACTCATGCTCTGCTCAATCAGGGTTCCTAGGTTTCCAGTCATTCCCCCATACACGGCCACGTGAGTTGTTCTTCTTGGAAACACATGGCCATGTGAGTGTTTCTTCTTGGAAACACATGGCCATGTGAGTGTTTCTTCTTGGAAACACACGGCCACGTGTGTGTTTCTTATTGGAAACACACGGCCATATGTGTGTCTCTTTTGTGGTTCTTATTCAAAGCACATGGCCACACATGTTTTATTTATTGCAATGCACGGCCACGTGATGTTCCCTTTCTCCTTGCACATAGCCACTTGTGTTTTTCTCCTTCCCTATGCGTGGCCACGTGTGGCTTTCTTCTTCTTTATACGTGTCCATGTGTGGTTTTCATCTTCTCTATGCATGGCCATGTGTTGTTTTCTTCTTCACCATGCACGGCCATATATGCTTGTTCCCTTTCAAAACACACGGCCACTCATCATTTTCTTTATGAAAACACATTACCATTCACTTTTTCTTTTTGAGAATACATGACCGCTTATGCACTTCTTTCCTTGAAGGCACACCCAAGTATGTTTTCTCCACTCCACAGTATATTCTCACCTTAAGATTTAAGCCATGTAATTAGATATGGAACACCGTATTATGTGATCCATAAAATTATTAAGAGAGCAAGAATTGAGGTGAATTGACTACTAATAAGTAAGATTGAGGATAAATGGCTATTAAGTGAAGTTTGATATGTTACTTGATTAGGGTAATATATTATGAAAGTCTCTCTAATGCTAAAGTCTGCAAATATATGTTTTAGAAAGGCATGAATATAACATGATTTATTATAAAGATTAAAAGACATCAATGTTATAATAAGAGGAAGAAGAGTGAATTAAGCTATAAGTTATCCAAAGGCACCTGTGAGGTGCATAAAGTATGATCACTGAATTGAAGGAACCTCCATAAGTTTTATAATAATTAACACATTGAGTAAAGAAATGATGGTTCATTTGAACTCTAAATTAGAGGGACTTGCACCTGCCAATGTTAATATGAATTATATTGCAAAAAGGTATGTTAAGGCCTAATGAGCACCGAACTAAGAATAAGATGAGGAAATATAGTAACTTAAACGACATGTTATTCAATGTGTCTTATAAAATCAATATAAGGTATGCACTAGGTCAAGGAATGGTTCTATCCAAATACTATGATATAACCAAACGATGATAAGGGAATAGTAGCAAAGTTGCATGTCCAAGTAAAAATAAATGGCACATCACATTTTATATGAAATTAAGAAATCATATAAGTTTGTTCTACTCAAGGTTACGAGAGGAATTAGTGATTAGCCATAATATGTAATAACCTGCTCACCTGTTTGCTCATGCCTATAATAAATTATGATTAGCATATGAGCATCCGTAGTGTGTTAACGACTAAGATGAAATAAGCTCACATAATTTACCTAAGTACAAAATACAAGTAAGAGGTTTAAAATATGTATATATATGACTATATTAAGGTATACAACTTATTGTCTATAATTTGATAAACCATTGATGTGAATCAAAGGATTAAACATGAACAAGTGTTGACCTTTAAGCTATAGGAGAACTTACACATGTTACTACTATATGGATCATAAATGCATAAGTATCGCTTAAAATAATCATGTTTTGATGTGAGTTTGATGCGGTGTGAAAGCTGCTTACGACAAATTGCAACAAGGTATGTCATTGAGAATTACCAATGAGTTATGTAATTCAATATTTTATAATTGAGTCAACCATGCTATGACAAGTAGTTTGATTCCTTATGTGACCAATTATGAATTCCCTAAGGGTATGCACTACTATGATTTAAGTTGTCTTTATATAGACACACACACACACATATATATATGGACATGCATATGTTATTATGAAGCTTTTATTTGTAAGAACCTCACTTTCATAATTGTCATATTGGCTTCATTCATAATTCTAAGCATGACGAGTTATATTGATGAAAGTAATCTTTTATTATGTTACATTATCCTATAAATCACTACGATGGGTATGAATGATGTTGATGCAACTATGTGATGACATTACTTGCATCCATTTGTAATGAAACTTAAAGCTCAACATTGATGTATGATAAGAATGATATACATTCTTTCATGAAAAGTAGCTTTAAGCCAAATGATGTGATAAGTAAAGAAGGATATGTTAAATTAAAGATGTTCTTAAGGGGTTAAGCCTGCGGGTCTTAGTTCAGTTGTGGATTAGATAGGCATGCCTAGAGGGATACAGTCACAGCTGCCATAGTTGACCCCGTTTAGGTCTTGTTCCTTAATAGAACCATTGATTGACCCCGTTTGGGTCCATAGCTTGTTCCTTGCTGGAACCATTATTTGACCCCATTCGGGTCCATTGTTTGATATCTCTGAATATCCATAGTTCTATACCTTCGGGTATCCATTGCTCCCGTTATCCACCTTTTGAACTAGTGTTTAGGCAAGCTATTAAAGATGATAAAATATACACAAGATAAAGTAAAACATGCATTGATTGCTCAATTTATGTGATTTAAGCATGAGGAATGATCTATTCGTTGATTGTCTTAAATTCTTTTCGACTATAAACTATTTTATTAAATGAAATTTCATGCTTTGTATTACATGATTGAGATGTCTCACATTAATTAATGAAGATTCCCGTATGAGTACCGATGTGAGTTGGTTCCACCAATGGGATTCTACAAAGATTATATGGACCCTAAAACGTATAATATTGTACTATAAGTTATATGAACTATAACATGTGCACTAAGTTTCATGTACTCTATTTATAAATGCAAACATGTGATATCAAGACTTTGTTTTATAATCATGACAAGTAATGCTTGTTCTTTGTGATCACATGCAACTCTGTCAGTTTGTTTATTTTTATGTAATGTTTACACACACCCGTAGGCTTAATGATAACCTTCATTTAACCAACTGCAATGCATGACATCGAATGATGTTTGTAAGAGAATCAGGTTACCATGCTAAGCTAACATGAAGATGTAAAGTTTATGAATCTCATATGAGAATTGTATTATATATGTGAAGTAATTATGACTACCAAGACTACTTATAGATGCTATATGACTTAAGTACACCCTTATATTATGAATTAATGTCGAATGCCTATTTTAGGTGAACAATCTGATTTAATGCAATAAGTGGAAATCCTATACAATTGATAACTATGATGTCTAACCTATTGATTAAAAGGATTATAAGATGCATGATTTATGCTAAGGTAAGAAAGGAAAAGGGTAAGATGATGGAGAGAGTGATGAATGGCTAAGCATTTAGGAATAAGATAGGCTTCATAACATGATAATTATTCTAAACATGATACCCATTAGTAAGGTCGAAAACTTTCATAAGAATGTTATTTAGGAAATGAAGCATATAATAAACTCCTATGTTATCTTATGCGATTGATGAAAGTTTTATACATGAATGTGATGAATTGAGAAAAGAGATTATATTTATATGTATAGAGTTTTGTTCCCCACTAAGCTTTATAGCTTAGCACGGGTTTGTTTATCCGTGTAGGTTTCAAGATAAGCTTTAGAGCATCGGGCAAGATGCAATTGCTTTAAGGAATTAAGGATACTCGAAGGCCATTTATGTTATGATTATTTATCGATAAGCTTGATTATTTTGTTATGGAATGTAATAATGGCCTATCTTATTATTATTATTATTGCCTAGTCTTTAATAGGTTTATGATCATGATTATGATGATTATTATGATGATGATGATTGATGATTATCCATCGTTAAGGAATTAGGGTGTTACACTCTAGGAGGATATATTCATAGATTTATAGACTATCCTTGGTATAAGGATGGTTGAGCTATCAAAAGCTAGGAGGAATAGAATAGGCTGCTAACTATATTCAAGACTAGAAAGGCCTATAATTGGCCGTACAATCTAAAGAAAAAAGGCCATAATTGGTTGTGCATCCCATGGAGAAAATGCGTGAGTGGCCATTCATTTTCATGAAGAAAAGCATGCTTGGTCGTGCATGGAGAAGAAAAACAACAAGTGGCCGTGCATGCCCAAACAACAAAGCATAATTTGTCGTGCAAAGCAAGAAGAAACATTGCTTGGCCGTGCATTTCCAAAAGGAATGAGTGATTGGCTATGCATCCCATGAAAATGGATGCTTGGCATGCATTTCACAAAGGGAATGAATGATTGGCTATGTATCCCATGAAAATAGATGCTTGGCCGTTCATTTCACAAAGGGAATGAGTGATTGGCAGTGCATCCCATAAAAATGGATACTTGGCCATC
Source organism: Excoecaria agallocha (assembly GCA_037975025.1). Classification (NCBI taxonomy): domain Eukaryota; kingdom Viridiplantae; phylum Streptophyta; class Magnoliopsida; order Malpighiales; family Euphorbiaceae; genus Excoecaria; species Excoecaria agallocha. Next base: position 32,886,820 of record CM075806.1, read on the forward strand.
CATTTCATAAAGGGAATGAGTGATTGGCCGTGCATCCCATGAAAATGGATGCTTGGTCATGTACATCAAAGGCAAAAGGCCATACTTGGCCGTGCATGGAGAAAAGGAACAAGAAACCAAAAATCCCGATTATGCAGACATGAAATTTTATCACAAATCTCACCTTCCCACTTTCTTAAATGATCATTTAAGTTATTAATCATGTTATAATCATCAAAACTTACTAGATTAAACCCATAATCTCACAAAGAAAACACATACAATAGGAGAGGGAAAACATATACAGTAATCACTCAAAGAGAAATCACTTACCTATTATTCAAACTTCAACTCTTTCAACATCCATTGATCTAACTCTTTCTCTCCTTCATTTCCTTATACATAAAGACAACAAGCATGACTTATCATCTCTTTCTACAACCCTATGATCATAAATCAAACATGGAAGAAGAGATCCATGGGAGGGAGACATTACCTCCATGTTAAAACACCAAAACCCTAGATTTCCTTTTCTTTATCCCAAGCCACAGAGAGATAGATCCCTCAAAAATGCTGATACTCACAGGTCCATAAACCCTAGATAGGTGAGTGGGGTAAATATCTGCCCAAGGAAAATCCCATAATGCCCTTATATATTTTTAACCCTTAAAACTTATTTTCTTAACATTTAACCCCAAACTTCTTATTTAATTCAATTGCATCATTCCTTAATATTTTAGCTACACTCCAATTCTCATGTGCATAATTACCAAGATACCACTTATATGACTTAACTTTATTAATGCAAAATAATCTAATTTTTCCTTATTTAACCTTGATCTTGATTAATTTACCATAATTCGATTAGGGTCATGATTGGGTCTTCACAATTCTCTCCCTCTTGAAAGAATTTCATCCTTGAAATTTAAAACTAGCAATCTTTATCTTTATTGCTGTCTATTCTTAACTGTGCATTAGCTATAAGCAACTATAAATATAAGCATTCTCTATATGTATAATAAACTCATCCTCTATAATCATTTGTATCTATCTCTGATTCCTGAGTATCTTAATAATATAATTTTTTCCTTATTAAACCTTAATCCTGATTAATTTATCATAATCTGATTAGGGTCATGATTGGGTCCTCACAGTTATCTTAAGTAGCAAGTTATATACTTTGACTCCATAACTGATTACTTCCAACTGGGAAAGAACATAGTTAGGACGTTAGGTATATCATGAACTACTTAAAGATAATTGATTAATCGATAAAGGATTCACCATCCCAGATTTATTAAGGGAAGTTATCTCTCATGATTCTATAATAGCCTTGTTCCGAGAATCTCTAGCCAGTAATATGCCAAGATGGATAAGGATCCATGAAGGGTATTTTTGGAACAATGGTTAAATTAATAGAACATACATAATTAGATTTATATCAATTGATAGAAATCTATACTCAAAATCTAATTGAGATAAGAGTGGTGAAAGCAGTAATTGCACGGTAATTATTTCTATGGAAGGGTACAGTCAAACCACTTGACTTTCCTGATATTTTTATAGTCATGATGCCTAGCCAAAGGCTGCTCATGATTTGTATAATAGTGTATCATAAATGTCAATAAAGGATTGATAAAATGATTTAAAGAAGTTTAAATCATATGAATTTTGAATAGAACTCATAATTACATATTATATTCCCAATATGGATAGGAACCCAATAGGTCACACACATATAGAATGAAGGATAAAATGGTAAAATGACAAGGCTAATAATATTTGATATTATTATTGGAGAAGATAAATGAATAAGAGAATAATTAATTAAAGAGTTTAATTAATTATGATCAAGTAGAATTGTTCGCATAACTTTTTAGAAATGTTTTGCAAAATGGACTTAATTTAAATATTATATTTCTTAATTAATTATTATTAGACTATAACTGTTATAGGGAAAATATAATAACTAATAGATCCATTGGAGATATTAAAGAGACCTAGATAATTGGTTTTGGCGCAGAAACCCTCAAGAGGAAGGGTTACATGCCAAAACCATATAGAAGTCTTTAAAGGACTAATTCTTAGACCAAGACAAATTAAATATATTTCATAAGTGTTATACAGCCTGCATATTTAATTTGGATGGATTTGGAATTCATTTGGGTGATTAAATTCAAGTGTATGCTTAAAGGGCCTAGTTTATGGGTTTTGTGCATAGTCCTTTATGAAATGATTGAAATTTGATTTAATTGAGCCCAAATAAATTATTAATAATTCCATAAGCCTATTTAATATTTCTCCAGTAATTTTAAAGAGCCCAATCCCATTATGAAGTTGGATTTTTAACCTAGCTATAAAAATCCAAGTTAAAGGGATTTAGGGTTAAGTGGACATTAAGAGAAAAGAAAATTCTCTCATTTCTCTAACCCTATCTGCCACCCTCATTCCTTGCTAGAATTAAGGAATTTTGGCTAGCCTTGTAACTCTATCAATCTTGGTTCATTTGATTCTTCTTTAGTGTGGATTACTAATTGGAGGTGTTCTATTTTGAACATTGTGGTTTACGACAACTCGGTGAGAAGGAAAATCAGCTGTTCAACAAAAATCAAAGGTGATTTTTATTATTCTCATTAATATTTATATTGTAAATTCATAGTAAGATCAAATCTATTGGTTAAAAATTTTAATTTTCGCTTATACATGTGATGTATGTAACCGATAATTCCTAACAAGACCTATTGGCGGGGATCATGCTTGTGTAGCCCTAAAATTCCTTCACCCTAACTCAAGTTTATGTAATGATAATAGCCATTTCCCCTAGGTAGTGTAGCCATAATACTATTGCCTATTATATGGGCCTTTATGTATTGACCAAACTCAAACAAACTATGAGGGTACTAGTTAAAGGCTCCTGTACCCCAATGAACCCAACGCGATCTATATGAGTTAGTTAAAATATATAATAGCCAAAAATCTACATGCTTACAATTTCAATTAAGAAAGATTATGTTACCAATGTTTTGCTTTATACCATGCATGTCTATTGGGCATCCTATTAGCATATGGGCTAAGCTGACCTAGGAAAGAGATTGCATGACCTTTGATGTGGGAGTGATAAGGTTAGTAGGCTTTATCTTTGCTCGTATGCGATTGTGATTGATGTCTAATGAAAGCATTCATGCATCATTCCTAATCTTCAATCCTTACAGCCATCATAGCTTTATTTGGGTGGTCTAAAAGTTTAAATGGTCACCTTGTCTAAAGATCTACATCTAAACTATTAGGGTTAAAGTAAGAAAAATGTTTATGTTTAGAATTAGAAGTCATTTCAAAGATACGTTTAGGCCAATTGTTGGAAAGTAGTCAAAAAATTTAAAACAAAATGGATGATGAGCAATTAAATAAAATTGAGAGAGTTATGGATGAGGTAGCAAGGCTTACGTCTTAAAAGGAAAGGTGAGCCACTTCAATTTTGAGACCTTCAGTGACAAGAGATGGATTGGATAAAAGGTTCCACGATATTAAAGAAAGAATGATGGCCATGATTTATGGACTGGTATCTTCTTCAACACCAAATGCTAAAACTCGACCTGAAGCATCTGCTCGAGGGATAGCGGAGCCAATGCATGTTAGGGATGCTACAATGACAGATGTTATTATACCTCAAGCCCACTAAGGAGACAAAACAAGTATAGTCCAGAGAATGATTATATTGAAGAGGATGGTGATGATTATGAACCTCCTATAATGAATGACAAGAACAAACATGGCTTTTAAGAAAATGGAAGAAAAAGTTAAGACAATTTCTAAGTTATTATCTACTAAAAGAGGAATGAACCCTAAGGATAGGGATTTAAATACAGATGAGCCACTACCTCAGAGGTTCAAGATGCCTGACCTACCTAGATTCAACTATATTTCTAATCCCTCAGTGCATGAAAAGTAGTATAGCCTTATTATGAAAGGGACCACCCTGACTAGAAAGTAGAAGGTGGAATACTTTTGTTTGAGCTTAATAGGTTTTACGATTGATTGGTATCATGGGTTGGATAGGCATACCAAGGAAGATAAAGATTTGCTAATCGAAGAGTTCCTTAAGTAGTATAACTATAGTATGAGATAAAAGTCTCTCTGATAGACCTTGAATAACTAAAAATCATGATGAGTCTTTTCACGAGAACCTGAAAATGTGAAGGAGTCAAGTAATTAAGATAAAGAAAAGCTTGATATAGCTTACCATATTAGGCTATTCATTGAAAATGCAAGTTCCTACCTAAGGGATGATCTAAAAATAAAGTTTTGAAGGATTGGAAGTTTTTTAAGGATTTAGGCATAGAAGTTGAGGGAGAGTTTGGCAAAAAGACCAATAATAAATGTGCAAGGAGGAAATATGGCAATAACAATATAATAAAAAATATAAGCGGAGCGAATAGAAGTGGGAAGACTATTAAGGTGTCTACTATAGAGGTTAACTAAAGGCACTATTTAAACCTTGGTAAGTCATTATCATGGGTTTTGGATTGGCTGTATAAGGAGGGAAAGCTGCAACCATTGCCATTGACGCCTACTTAAAGCCTAGGGATGCCCCAATATAAAGAAGACTAGTATTGTACTTGCCATCAACATATTTAACATCTCACTAATTATTGCCACACATTAAGAAATAAAGATTTAGAATATGATAAATAACAAATAGATTTTAGAACCTAAATAGAGAAAAAAGAAGAAGAATTGAGGGTACAATGCCTTACTGCCTCTAGTGTTCATGATTAGGTTTAATCTACCTAAGTGGTATAGGATGAGAGACCTATATTGGAATGAGTATGTGGCTATTACTCATTGCACCCCAAAGTAACAAAGCAAAATGAAGAAAATCGACCAATCACTATGATTAATTATTACGATTCCCCCACAAAGAGCGAAAATGATGAGACTATGATGCCCATTGATATATGGAGTTCAACTAGTGAGAGTGGGGAGGAAGTAAGGGATGAGGAGAAAGTGAAGATAATCATATGAAGCAAAATGGTGGTCTCTAAAATCTAGAAGTAACAAGCTCCTATTGTAACACCCATAGAGAAAGAAATTAAAGAAAACCAAATCATAAAGCAGTTAAAGAAGGCACTAGCCCAAATCTTTATTTAGGGTTTATTGAGTTAGCCCACATTGAATAGGCTAACATTGATATAAGTCTTAAGTGATTTTACTATTACCACTACCATCTCACCTTTTAAATCACTAGATTTAGTTAAAGGGCAATGGGTGAGAATGTTATGTATTCTAATGCTGATATGACAACTGAATGGAGAAACCACAATCATCCTTTCTGTATTAAGGCTCAAGTTAATGATAAGCACACAACATGTGGGATGGTGGATGATGGGATGTCAATCAATATATGTCCTCTTGCTGTAATTCCTGCTTTTAGGTTAAATAAGAGCATTTAAATAGGTTGGATTTGACCATCTCCACCTATGATAATTCAAAGAGATAAGTCACTGGGATATTCAAAGCTATAGTGAAGATAGGGTAAATTAATACTGAAGCTAAGTTTGTGGTGTTACCTATTCCCATAACCTTTTATGGACTGCTTGGAAGGCTATGGTTCGACAAATTAGGGGGAGTGCCTATAATCAAGATACCTCATGATGGTTAAGTGGTCACCATCAAAGTTATAAGAGAAAATTAGGTATCTATGTTTGAAATAGCTAAGTAGCCTTTTGGTGGGTACTATGTGTCTATGATCAGTAATAAAGAGGATAAAGGTGATTTTACTAATAGTCGCAAGTAATCAACATGGTAAAAAAATGTATTCTTTCCTGGATCTAGTTTGGGTTAGAATTCTCAAGAGCCACAAGCTACGATCACTACCAAGGGACAAAAAGATAAAAAGGGGTTAGGGTACCAAGGAACAAAAAGATAGAAAGAGGTTAGGGTACACTGGTCTTGGTCAGAAGAGCAAAGGAAAGGAGATAGCAAAGGATATCACTCACATTTCCATAAGCTTTAGGCTAGTTTTAAGTCTTTTCATTTGCTATAGAGAAAATGAGCCTCGATTGGTAGAAGATAAGATAGTGCTCGATTTTAAGCATGAATACTCATATGTTATTGAAGGATTACATGATTGGTTCTAATTATAAGAATTGTATCACAAGTATAAATGCTCAGAGTACATCAATCAACCATATGAATTATATATGCTGAGATATTTGTTTATCTTTGTTGTCTTATTGATTATATACTTTGATATTTTGCTAGAATTAATAATTTATTTTCATTGATATGTTACAAATGATGCATGTTGAGTGTATCTCTTAATGACCACTATGAGTGGTCGTCCATCATGAATTGCTCACCACTAAGATTTATAGCTTAGCACGGGTTATTTTATCCGTGTAGATTTTGCAATTAAGACTTTTGCATACGAACGTATCTCTGCATTAGGAAAGGCCAACATAAGTTAGAAAATAAGTTGATGTAGGGATTTCTTGATCAATATTTTATATAATTTCATATTAAGAGTCATATGTATGTAATGATGTATCTAGGATGAGTACATTGAGTTGTATAAGCTCACTTTTGTAAGAGAATACATATTATATGCTAGCATAATCTAAAGTAACTAACACATAATATGATATGTATGCAAGTATAATCTAAAGTAACCTTATATAATGGTAGTCTATATATTTGGCTAAAAGAGATAAAACATATGAATAACAATAGTAACACCAAATAGATATTTATGATAACTAACATATTGATGCGATAGTATGATCAAAGTATGCTTGATGGTACAATAACAAAGTAAAATTGAGTAATGATGCATTACACAATAATATGATTAGGTTAAAAGAATTAGGGTGCTACAATTTGGTATTAGGGCATAGGTTTAGCTATTTCTAGTCAATAAAAGTCTAGAAATCTATAATATGATATAATTTGGAGTTGGCCTAATGAAAACATTCATGTTTTTCTTATAGATAGTAGATTAAAAAATCTAAGGATGCCATTAAGGAATCAGCTAAAAGTAACTTACCTATTAGAATGAATCCCTCCAATCTTGGATCTTTGTCATCTAATCGAAATGAGATTTCTGCAACCATTTTGATGAAGTTGTATTAAATATTTCTCAGGATATTGCCTAAATTCTTTAAAGGATGATGGCACCTAAAGATCTAATATTTTAGATTAGGAAGCATGGAGCACAAGAATTTTTAAGCACTAATTTTGAATAATCAAAAGAAGCTAAAGTTTGGCTAGAAAAGTTAAGGAGAATATTTGAGGAAATTTAGTGTCCAACTAATCATAAGGTGTTTTGCACTATGTCCTTATTCTAAGGAATGGCCTATGATTGGTGGAAATTGGTATTAAAATAACCTTAGTTACCAAATCCACTTATTTAAGGGTTTTTTAAGGCCGAATTTAAAAAGTATGTTACTGAGGTGCATAAAGAAAAAAAGATGAAGCAATTTTTTAACATGAAATAGAAGGCTATAACTATTGCTAAATGTGACGAAGAGTTTAGCTATCTATGCAAATGTGTCCCTAATGAGATTCTAATAGAAGCTTTTAAGTGTATACATTTGGAAGTTGGTTTGAACGATCAAATTAGAGAGAAGTTGATAGGGTTTACATCTTTACAATTGGCAAATTGTCATCAACTTGTTATAGTAGTTATCTGAGTTGAGAAGAAAACACTAGTTAAAAGTGAATGAGATCAAAGAAGAAGTAGGGCCAGAGATAGATCTTTCACTGGAAAGAGATTTACAGGAGCACAAAGAAATTAGCTAGCTAAGCCTATTTTCAGTTCTGCAAATAATTGGAAAAAGTAAAGATCATCTACAATGTCTAAATATGATAGAGAAACATTAGCAAAATAGAGTAGGGGTTAGCTACCTGAATGTCCTCAATATTTGAGGTAGCATTAGGGCACTTGTAAGAAGCTGATGGGTTCATGTTTTTGGTGAGGTAGCACTGACCACTTTTTTGGCAAATTGTCCTTTAAAGTAAGGGTAAGGGTAAATATAGCAAACTAGGGTAGCTTTTAATGTACACTCAATTGGTAGAGGCCGAGGTAGAGGGCTTGTTAGATTCTAATCTAGGAATGTGTCTAAAATAGTTGATCAGCCTACATCCCTAATTATTCCTAGTTGAATTTATCCCATGAAAGCTTGTGAGGATTAAGATGCTCAAAAATTAATTAATAACTGATATTTGCTCTCTATTTAATTATGATATACATGCACTTATTGATCCTAATTTCATCTATTCTTATGTTTGCATTGGGGATATGGGTAGAAATATGTCAACCATAAATACATTGGAATACAAAATTTTTTTGACTAACTCATTGCGGTACAATATTTATGTTAATAAAGTTTATAAAGAATGTCCTATTTTCATCGAAGAGAAATAATTCATAGTTGATCTTATTTATTTACCATTTTTGAAATTTAATGTTATAAAGGGTACGGATTGGTTATCAAAACATCATGTACTTGTTAATTATGGGGTAAAGATAGTGACACTTAAAGATGTTGATGGGAAAGAAGTCATAGTGTAGGGTATTTGGACTAAACCTTTAGCTAATGTGGTATCTGCTATGCAAGCCAAACAATTTCTTAGAAAGGGATTTATGGAAGTTTTTCCCTTTATGCTTGATTCAAATAGGGAGAAAAGAAATTTTTAGGACATACTAATTGTGAATGAATTTCCTAGTCTATTTCCAAAAGACTTACCTAGTCTTCCACAAAAAAAGGATGTGGAATTGTCCATAAAAGTTTTACCAAGTACAACTCCTAATTCCAAGGCACCTTATATGATGGCCCCAATGAAATTAAAGGAGTTAAAGGTTTAGTTACAAGAATTACTTGTTAATGATTTTATTAGGTCTAGTGCATTGCCTTAGGGTGCACCTATTATATTTGTTAAAAAGAAAGATGGTACTATGAGAATGTCCATAGACTATAGGTAGTTGAATAACAAAATAGTGAATAACAAGTACCTATTGCCTAGAATTAAAGATTTGTTTTATCAATTGAAAGGTATTGGGGTGTTTACAAAGTTTGATTTGTGATCAAGGTACTACAAAATTTGAGTAAAGGATGTGGATGTTCCAAAAACTACAATTAAAACCTGATATAGGCCTCATAAATTTCTTGTAATGCCTTTTAGGTTAATAAATGCATTGGTTACTTTTATAGATTTAATAAATAAGGTATTTAGACCCTACTTAGACCAATCTATTATGGTATTCATAGATGACATATTGGTCTACTCCAAGAATAAAGTTGTGTATGTTAATCATTTAATGATTGTGTTATAGACTTTGAAAGAGAATTAGTTGTATGCTAATTTAAGCAAGTGTGACTTTTGGCGCATGAAAGTTTCTTACCTTGGCCATATTGTGTCTTATAAAGGTATTAAAGTGGATCTAACTAAAGTTTAGGCTATTATGAATTGGAGACCGGCTTGAAATGTTTCTAAAGTGAGGAGTTTTTAGAGATTAGTAAGGTATTACCATTGCTTTGTGAAAGGGTTTTCAATTATTACTTCACCACTTACTAAGTTGTTAAGAAAGGGTATCGAGTTTAAGTGGACTAATGATATCAAGCAAGATTTGATCAGTTAAAGAAGATGCTAACCCAAGCTCCAGTTCTAACATAGCCAATTTCAAGTAAAGGGTATGTTATGTATAATGATGCTTTTAGAGCTAGGTTAAGTTATGTGCTAATGTAAGATGGCAAGGTTGTAGCTTATGCAATCCAGATTACTAAAATTGCATGCTAAATTGAGCAAGTGTGACTTTTGGCTTAGGGAAGTTTCTTACCATGGTCGTTTTATGTCTTCTAAAGGTATTATAGTGTATCTAACTAAAGTTGAGGCTATTATGAATTAGAGACCATCTTGAAATGTTTCTAAAGAGAGGATTTTTTTGAGATTTGTAGGGTATTACTATCGCTTTGTGAAAGGGTTTTCGATTATTGCTTCGCCACTTACTAAGTTATTGAGAAAGGGTATTAAGTTTGAGTGGAGTAATCGATATCAAGCAAGTTTTGATCAATTAAAGAAGATGTTAATAAAAGCTCCAATTCTAACCTTGTTAGTTTTGAGTAAAAAGTTTGCTATGTACAGTGATGCTTCTAGAGTTAGGTTAAGTTGTGTGCTAACGCAAGAATGCAAATTGGTAGCTTATGTAGCTAGACAATTGAAACTACATGAGCAAAACTAACTTACACATGATTTGTATAGAGAAAGATATAGAATTTATACAGATCATTAAAAGCCTCAACTATTTACTCACTCAGAGAAAACTCAACTTGAGATAGTGTAGATGGTTTGAGTTGTTTAAGGATTATAAATGTATAGTGGATTATCATCCAAGTAAAGCTAATGTCTTAGCCGATGTCTTAAGTTAAAAGATCATGGTAGCTATGACATTACAACAGAGTAGATGGAAATTTGTAATTGATGGTGCATTCATAGCTCAGTTAAAGGTTAAACCTAATGTGAGATAGGCAGTGATAGATGCTAAAAAAGGTGATGGAAAGTTGCAACAAATTGTACAATAATTTCATGAAGGAAATAAATTTATGTATACCATAAAAGAAGATAAGAGTGTGTATTACTATAATAGAATATATGTTCCAGATGTCAAAGAATTGAATAGAACTTTATTGCATAAAGATCACAACACAGTATTTGCCATGCATCGAGGTGGGAATAAGATGTATCAGGATCTAAAGCAACTTTATTGGTGGTCTAGTATGAAGAAAGATGTAGTTGACTATGTTTCTAAGTGGTTGACTTGTTAATAGGTTAAAACAGAACACCAATTACCCTCGGGATTGTTGAATCCTATTCAAATTTCACACTGGAAATAGGAAGACATCATCATGGCTTTTTTTTTATAGGATTGCCTCTCATTCAGAAGAAGAATAATGCAATATGGGTAATAGTTAATAAGCTGACTAAGTCAGCTCATTTCATACCGCTTCGAACAAATTACTCTATGCATAAATTGGAGGAATTGTATGTGAATGAGATTGTCCATTCTAGTAGAATAGTTTGGTTAGATTATTGACTCTATATTTTTTATTTTGATTTTAATAACATGAGATAGTAGGTTAAATTTATTTCCTATGCTTTGAAACTTGTTTACTCATCATTATTGAGCATTTGGAACTAGTTATTTGGCTATTTTATTCCAAGCATTTTCTCGTGTTACAGATGATTCTAAGAAAAACTTTTTTCTATCTAAAAGTCAAATATTTTTGTTAGCTCTCTCACTTAGATTCTTGTATTCATACTTAAGGGAAAACAAGGTTTAAGTGTGGGAGAATTTGAAGCCATGCAATGTAGCATAGTTATTTTTATGTGTTATTACATTATTTCTTCAATTAATGAATGTATTTTGCTATGTTTTAGATTACTTTTTATGTATTCTTTGTTTTATAGGATAAATGTGCCTATTTGTGTTAAATGAAGCATAAATGAAGGGAACTTTATTGAAGTGTAGAAGAAAAAGGTCTTTTAGATGTTCAAAAGTCTATACCGACTCATCATAGGGACTTAGCATGCCGACTCATGTTGTGTTGAGGGTGTATCAACTCATTCCAGTGGTGAAGACTTGTTATAGAGCCTGGCTATACCGACCTGTCAAACTCAGCTCAAGTGTAATGACTCATCACAAAGGCCAATAATTAAAATATTTCATATGCCTCTTTAAATTTACTTCTATTTCAGGATTAGACATTAACTGGCACACCTTTGGGCCTATAAATACATAAAGATAACCACATTTTAGATATAAAAAACTACCTTTTAACTTTCAAATTAATTAGAAAAGATTATGAGGAAGAAGAATACTCCAAAGAAGAGGAGAGATCCAAAGAGGTTAATCATCATTCAAGTATTTTTCTAAAGAAGCATTGAGGAGCCTTCTACCATTCTTTCTTCTATTTTCTCTTTATAATTTACTTAACATTAGTTCTTTTCCTTACATATTTTGTTTTCCCAATATGTATTTAGGCTAACTTTATTTTTTTAGAATTACAAGTATGAATTAATCTTTTTTAATATTAATATCTTGTTTGAGTATGGATGATTTAAGTTTGATTGGATGATTAATTTATTGTGTGTGTTTGATCAACATACGTAATATGTTAATCAATTTGTTCACAATGAGAGTTGGGACATTTGTGAGGAAAGGTAATTAAAATACTTAAAGATAAAAATCACTTAGGAGACAAAAGGTTTCACTTTGAGGGGCTTAAGAATAGGCATAGAACTTCATGGTTCTCATCTACTCCATAATGATGTGAGAGTACTTATGGACTCTTGATGGGGATGCCCTTATTTGACAATGAGAGTTGCATCTAGAGATATTAGGTCTTATTCTCCATTCATTGAATGATTATATATTTATTTGCATTCTTATAAGATTACTTGATGTCTTGTAATTCTAAAGGTTATATTGATTGTTTCAAATTATAATTTATATTAGACAATTAGATTAGTAAGTAAGAATTTAATATAACCAACCCCATTTTATTCATCATAACCTAACACATTTAGTATCTAATCGGTTTATAGAAAATTACAGTTAAACATAAATTGATTCCTAGAGTTTGACACCTTCTCACCCTATCTAGGTTTTAGAGACTAAGATATTAAGAAATACACTATAGCACTTGCCCTTATGCAAGAATACAAATATCTAAGTGGAAGAACTAACAAAATCATTTATCTTCTGGATAAACATAGACAATCTTTAAAATAAAAAATTCAAGAACAAACATAGCCATTTGGACTAGGTTAATCTCACACATCAACTCACAATTCTCATTGTATTTTTAGACACTTATAGATTTTCTAAGAACTTTACAATTTTATGGGTACATTTTATGCTCTATCCTACTATTTTTATTTAATAAATCTCAATGGGTGCATTTTATGCTCTATCCCATAAGATGACTTTGATTTTCTTGCTTTTTCTTTTTGTTTTCTTCTTTTCTTCTTTTTTTTAACTGGTGTCCTCATCCATTATTAAAGAGTGAGCTATGCAAATTATAGCTGTAGTTTTCCTAAGACTATATAAAAGCTCTTAAACACTAAACTTGAATCATACCTTCTTAATTCCATATAAAGTTTGAAAATTGACTAAACATCTAGTATTTGAAAATAACAACAAAATATAGCAAGAAAAACTTAAAAATTATTCTTAATGAAATTTAAGATTCTACAAATTCATCATCATAAACAAGCTATTGACATGGGATTAGCATGCACTTAATCATATTAAGATGAACTTAGAAAAAACTTAGAATAAAGAAAAAGATGATAAATGAATATATATGCATCAACTTAGTGTAGCACCATGCATAAAAATTAAAACACCAAACATGCAACAAAACATAAAAAATCCTCCCCCCACACTTAAACTTCACATTATGCCTAATGTTTAGTAAAAATAAAAAAAGAAGGCAAAGAAATTCTTTACTTACTCATCTGAAGAAGAAGGTGGAGGAGAGCCAACCATACAGCCTGCTTGAGCAATAAATGTATCAACTTTTTTCTTTATCCTCTTTTGCCTCCTTGCAAGATTCCTAGCCATTATCTCTATTAAATTTAATTGATGTTGCACAACTTATTGGTTGTCAAACACTTGCTACCAAATCCTCAAAGATCTACTAAAAACAACATAAGTTGTCCTATGTGCACCTCAATAAGATGAGGTCGGAATGATTGTTAAGGTTTTTTGAGCTACCCTTTACGAGGTACACAAAAATCCTAACCTTCATCTTCATTTCTCCCTCCTCTTCTTCACTCTCTTGAGGTGTTGGTGGTGCCAATCCTCTCTAACATGAGTGAGAACAGGTAGGATTAAACCTTAATAAGGCATCAACTACTACACCTCCAATCAAAGTTTACAAGACACAATTCCTCTTAGCTCAAGAGAAAACAATTTGACATCTTTCTAATGGGAAGAGATTTGGAATGGACCCTTATACATTGAAGTGAAATCCTCCTCTATAAAAGCTTCCTCTTGAGGCCTTGATATAGTAGATCATCTTATTCTTGGCATTGAGGATTTTAAGATAAATAAGTGTTTAAAAGAAAATAAGAAGAAACTTGCCAATAGAAAAGTGAAATAGAAGAAAAGAAAAAAATGGCAACTTGTTAATGGAGGTGTTGAGAGAAATAAGTGAGAGAAAACTAAGAACAAGTAGGAAAAAGAAGGAAAAAGGGATATATTTATAGGGAAATAACCCTATTGTAAAAGGAAAAAGGCTGCAACAATAAAAAAAGTGAGGTCTTGTATTTATAAGGAAAGAAAAATCGAAAAAGGTAAGAGAAAAGGTATGAAAGGTATGACTTGATGTGGGAAAAGACACAATTTTTAAGGATTCTCACACCTTTTCAAAAGAATTTGAAAAAAGAACTTAAAAAATGACAAAAATTAAAAACTAAATATAAAAACTAAAATAGGGCATTGAGTTATTAAAATTTGATAAAAATTCAGTAGGAGTAGGTTCTATCACAAGTCGCTATAGAGGGCACAACTTGGCACATATGCTCACTATAACGAGTCAACACACTAATGATAACTCAGCGCAGACACAAATTTTCTTGAATCGATATGACTTATGATAACTCAATACAAAACACTTCTGGAATGACTCATCACACAAGTTAGTATAGAACCTAAGTCAACACATTGGCTTTATGTAAAGAGTCAGCACATGCATTATAAGTAAGCATGGGCATTATGACTTGACACACACTACCCAAAACCTCATAAACACAAAACTAGAAAAACTCAAAGAAAAACATTAGGCCATTAAAATAATGTGTAAATATGAGATTATAAAATAATAATAAATAATAAACATACGTAAAAATATACTAAAAACTATTAAAAAGAAACTTGTGCAAAAGACTAAAAGCATTAAGAAATTTGAGAAATGACCTCTTTAGGTGTAGATAGAGTAAGAAAATTCACTTGACCAATGGACTTACTAAGAAAATATAGTTTGACATAATGATCATTAACCCTGACAACTTATCACTTGACATTCTCAGTATCAATTCCTTCTCTGGAAGGCTTAGCCCTATCTTACAAAAGAATTATATGCATAAAAATGTTAGGTCTAATCCCTTTCAAATCATATATAGAATAGCCAATAGCAATCTTATGCTTAAGCCAAACGTCTCTTAATGCATCAACTTAATCATTAGGCAATGATGAACTAACTATAATGGGAAATTGAGAGTTTGAGTCAAGAAAACATATCTCAAATTTCGTAGTAGAGGCATCAGCTCAAACTTTGCTTCTTCCTTTGGAGAAGTACATTTTTGGTCATCATCCTTATTCAAAGGTTCAAAAATTTAAGGCATACGAAAAGGAAATGATTAGGCCCCTAATTGGTGCCCTCTAGCATCCTTTCCAGTATAAGGCTTAATAGGCCATTGCCTCATATAATCAAGCAAAATATCATCAATAATGTCAAGAGAATCAATTCTACTCACACTTTCAACAGGTGAAGATCTTGTAATTTTAAAAACATTGAATTTTACACTTTATTTTTCACCTTGAAATTGATTTTACCATTTTTTATATCAATGATAGCACTAATTGTAACTAAGACAGGTTTTTTGAGCAATATGGAAATTTCTAAATCCTCTTCTATGTGTAACATAGCAAAATCTACTGTTATGACAAGCTTACCTACCTTTATAGGAACTTTTTAAAGAATTCTAAGGGGATAAGTAAAAGTGTTATTAGCCAAAGGTAAACACGTGCTAGTAGGCTTAAGTTCACAAAAATCTATTGGCTTATAGATAGAATAGGGCATAAGATTAAGACTATCATTAACATCACAAAGAGCTTTATCAAAAGGAACACCACCAATAACATAAAGAACTATGAAATAACCAAGATCTTTTTGCAAGGGTGGAGACTTAGAATACATAGCTTTAGATTCTTCCACTAATGAAACTAAGCGATATTGTTCAAACTATTCTTCCACTTATGAAACTGAGCCATATTATTCTAACTTAGTCTTATAAATTTTAATGTCTTTTCAAAACTTACATGATGAAGGCATATCTCTAATAGCATCCATGAATGGAATAGTGATGGTTATATCCTTAAGATAATTCAAAAACTTATGAAATTACTTATCTAAATTATGCCTTAATAATCATTGCAGAAAATGCAAAGCTTGAAGATCTACTCTTGGTTCACTCTTTTTATTAGATTGGCCATTTTTCTTTTTATCTTCTTTAGGTTCAACAAAACCATTACTACTATCAAGCATAACATACTTATTAGACTCATTAGACTTACTCTTTTACTCATAATCTTGATTAGTCACTTTCTTACCTCTTACCTAATTATTATCCACTTCTTTACCACTTTTTAATTTATTACTTGACAAGTCTCCTTATGTGGGAACTCGAGTAAGCTAGGCGACTTTTCTATAGTTTGAGAACTAAAAGAGGGTTATTGGGCAATTTGGGTCTCTAAGATTCTATTATGTGTAGCAAGTTGTTCAAGCTTTGCATTGACTTGCTTAAACTACTCCTTATTATTTTTATTGGTGGTAATTTATAGGATAATAAATTTTTGCATGAGACATTCAAGATAGGATTTAGGTTGTGAGGGATTAAATGATGGCTTTATAAGAAAACCAGGTGGTTTTTATAATCTAGGCATTAGGTTACTTGGAGGGTTGAGTTATAATGAAGTATTAGATCGTGAAAATCCATGGTAGTTTCTCCTTTAAGGATTATAAGATTTAGAATTTAGTCCTCCCATTTGATTAAAATCGTCTTGAACATAATTTTCTTTTTGATTAAAACTCATTGTGCATTGTGTGTAGAAGTGAGATCCTCCACACAATTCAAAAGCAATACTTCAACTATCAATGGAATTAACCTAAGATTTAATTAACAATTTAGTGAGTGCATCTACCTTTGCTATCAACAAGTTAATTGTATTAAGTTCCAAGACTCCTAATGCTTCAGCCATGGTTGGTTTATCTCCTATATACCCTTGCGATGCAAGTTCCTCAAGAAAAATGATCGCTTTTTTGTTGTCTTATCCATCCATTTACCGATTGAGGCTGCATTAACTACATTTCAATTTTTATCCATCAAACCATTGTAAAAGATTTGAGGAATCATCCAATAGGGCAAGCCATGATGAAGACATTGCCTTCAAAGTTCCATAAATCTCTCTCATGCTGTATGAATAGTCTTATTTTCATGTTGCTTAAAGGTTGTAATCTCATTTCTAAATTTTGCTATCTTTTTAGGGTGAAAATACTTATAAAGGAAAGCTTGCTTCTGTGAGGCCCCAATCATAACCCTAATCGGATTATTGTTGATTAATGAGGATTATCATTAATTAAGGTAAAATTGGATTATTTTTCTATTATTGAGATTAAATCCCAAGAGGGGTATTTTGGTAATTTCAACATGTAGGTATATGAGTAAAGTTAATTGATGATTAAAGGAAATGATACAGTTGAAGCAAAATTATAAGTCTTGGGGTTAAATTGTAAGAAATGGAAATCTAGGAGATTAAAATGTATAAGGGTATTTTGGGAATTTTTGTTGGTGAGATATTTATCCCACTCAATTATTTATTGTTTCCTAAAGATGTGCAGATCGGCTATGATAAGGTAGAGATCTCTCTCTCTTTCTCTCTCTTCTCTCTCTAGTTACGGGTTGAAGAAAAGGAACCTAGGGTTTTGGTGTTTTAACCTCATGAAGGTAATGTTTTGCCTCTCAAGGATCTCTTCTCTATGTTTGATTTCTGTTGTTAAGGATGTGGAGAGATGATAAATCATGCTTGTTGTCTCCATGTATAAGTAGAAGAAAGGAATCATAAGTAGAGGAGATGGATCTTGAGGATTGAAGGAGTTGAAGTTTTAATATCAAGTACGGGAACTAAGTATACTACATTGTTCATATGATTTATTTTGGGAATCTTCCCTTTTTTCTTGTTTCTGTGTCATCCTTGATAAGGTTAAGGGCTAAACCCAGTAATTTAGATGAGCTTTTAATGATTTAAAGCTTTAATGATCAGCACTATAAGTGGTGAGGTAAGATCTGGGAATTAAGTTCTTATATTGCATAATCGAGGTTTGTGCATAATCTGGGTTTCTAAGTTTCCATGTTTTTCATGGACACTCATGGCCTTCCTCTTTGCTTTGCACGGCCACTTGGCCATTCACTTCATGGAATGCACGGCCATTCATGGCCTTTCTCTTTACTTTGCACGGCCACTTGGCCATTTACTTCATGAAATGCATGGCCACTCAACCCTTTTTCTCCTTGAAGTGCACGGTCACTCACTTCTTTTTCTCCATGAAGTGTATGGCCACTCACTTCCTTTTCTCCTTGAATGCACGGCCACTTATGCATTTGTTCTTTGAGATGCATGGCCACTTACGGCTTGCTCCCCTTGAAGTGCATGGCCACTCAATGTTTTGCTCCTTGCTTTGCACGACCACTCATAGTTTTGTGTCATGCAATGCACAACCACTTGGCCATTTTCTTCATGGAATGCACAACCACTTGTACACTCTATTTTCATTGGTTATTCTCCATCCCAAACTATAGCTTATTCAATTGTATAACCAATGTTTATAAAGATAGAGATATTATAAGGGTGAATTAAGTTAGTAATGAGAAATGTTGTTAATGGTTGGGTATACAAGTGATGGATAGTATGTTAATTGATTACTAATTATTTATTATGGTTCTAAAAGTCTTTCCAATGCTAAGATTTAAAATAAAGATATAGTTTAGCAAGGGTGTGGCTACAAGAATAGTTCCTATCTGAATTTGAATGACATGAACATTTTTATGCGAGGGAATAGAGAGATAATATAGTAACCTAAAGATTATGCATTATTTAATGTGCCACATAAAGTTGTATTAGGTATTTGACCTATCAAGTAAATCGTCTTGCTCAAATATTATGCATTGACATGTTTGTGCCTGACATGAAAATATTATAATGTGGCCTACTGACAATAAGACGATAGTTGCAATGTTATAAGTTTAAGTTAAAAGAGTTGGGACATTGCCTTTTCAGGCTTAATCATGAGACCACAAAAGTTAAGTTATGCTTTAAGTCATATAAGAAGGTAGCAATTAGCCTTGATATAGAGAAACATGCTTGTTTGCTTATGCCATGCATTTTACTATGTAAAATTCATACCAACAAGTAGTGTGCTAGCATATAAGATGGGATAATATTGCATAATCATACCTTAGGATAAGATACTATAAGATAAAATGTACAAGTATGATGATTTGATACATATATGAATACGTTAGGATATATAACCTGTTATTTATGATCTAATAGACTATAAAAGTGAACTGAGGCCTTAACTAAGAACAAGTTCAAATCTTAGGATGTAATTAACATATTCATCTTCGTATATCACTCATAGATGATTAAATATTGTTTAAATAAATATGTAATGATATGAATGACTATGATATGGTATGGAAGCTACTCCTGGCAAACAACAATATGGTATGCCATTAATAACTATCGATGAAGTAGATAAATGCAATAACTATTATGATGTATTTATGCTATTATCAGTGGTCTAACACAATATGTGAACAAGTATAAATAGCAAAAGAAAGTATTGCCATGATTTAAGTTGCATTTATATGTATATGGATATGAATTTAACTTTATGAAAACTTTTAGCAGTAAGGCCCATACTTTCATATTTCCTTATGAAAATCATGTATAATGGTGACTATGATGAGATAGATCAAGGAAAGGTTATATTTTATTATAGTTGCATAACCATGCAACTATTATGATATGAATGAATGAAAAATTGATACAACTATATGATCATATGATAGCATCCATGTGTACTGGAGCCTAGAGCTCAATATTGCAGTATGATAAGAATAATGTGCTTTCGTATATAAATGATGGCATTATGTAAAGACTCTATACTAAGTAAAGAAGAATATGTTAAATCAAAATATGATTAAGAATGGTAAAGCTTGCTGGTCTTAGTTCAGTTGTGGATTAGATAGGCATGCCTAGAAGGATACAGTCTCACCTGCCATAGTTGAGCCCATTTTGTTCTTGTTCCTTAATGGAACCATTGCTTAACCTCGTTTGGGTCTATAGTTTATTCCTTGCTGGAATTTTTGTTTGGCCCCATTTGGGTCTATTACTTGATATATACGGATATCCATTATTTGATACCTTCGGGTATCCATTGCTCCCGTTATTGACCCTTCCAACTAGTACTTAGGTAGGCTATTACATATGATAAAATGCACACAAGATAAAGCCAAACATGCATTAATTGCTTTATTTACGTAATGTAAGCAAGATGAAGGGCATATTATATTGCTTATTATGATTTCTTTTAGCTATAAACTATTTCAATGAAATGAAGTTATTGGAATGTATATGAGATTTAAATTGCCATGCTATGATAGAATTTGTTCAATGTTATAATAAGAACTATTTGGGCTATAGCATACATAATGAGTTTCATATGCTTTAGGATTTATGAAAGTGTGTACGTGATAATTAGACCTTCCTGAATAATCATGATATGTAAGGTTGTTCTCTATACTTGCACGAATAGCTAATTAGTCAATACCTATAAATGTTTACACCTATATGTGCACTCCAATAACTCTGACATAAGCCAAAGGATAATGTATGACATAATATGATGTTGGTTGACATTTAGTTGCCATAATATGACAACATTAAGGAATACATGGTTGTGAATAGAAGTTGTGATGTATTTCATAATTATTATTGTATGATTTATATGAAGAAATCATTCCTAGCAATAAATCTATAGTTATTTCATGACATAAGCACTCCCATGTGCATGGATTTATTATCTAATGCATAACTCATGTAACATTGTAATGAAGGCATAAAGTTAAATTTTTATACTATCAATAATCCTGATGTTTGAACTCTGAAGTAGTAAGGATTAGGAATTGTATGAGTCAAGCTAGTTTAAAGAAAGAAAAAAAGTAAGATGATGATAGTAATTTGACAAGTTTCTGAAATAAGATAATTTATAGAATGCTCTAGTTGTTAGTAGGTATGGTTTTATTATTAAGATAGAGGACTTCCCCAATATGTCAATTGTTTAATGATCAATATAATAGACTCATATGTTATTATGTGTTATCATAAAAGTTATGTATATATATATCATAAGATGACTTAGGGTTTAGAGGTTATCTATAGAGTTTTGTTCTCTACTAAGCTTTATAGCTTAGCACAGTTTTGTTTATCCATGTAGGTTTCAGGATAAGCTCTAGTGGATCGATGCTTTTATAGCTTGGCTACCATTAAAGATAGGATTTGGAAAATTGCTATTATCCTTAAGGATGTCAAGTGATTGAAGGCCATTTATGTTGTGCTTTCTTATTATAAGTTTGATTTAATTTATTGTGGCATGTAATTATGGCCTCTATTATTAATTATTATTATTCTGCCTTATCTCTGATAAGTTTATGATGATGATTGATCATTATCCATGGTTAGTGGATTAGGGTATTACAATTAGTGGTATTTAAGCACCCAGGTTTTGTCTTTTATTGGCAATAAGAAATTAAGAAATTGTTTTGTGAGGTTGTGAGGAATTGGTATAGACCAAACAGCCATATTCGGTGTTATTATTATTGGGATGCAAATTTTGATGATTACACGTGATGATTGACTTATGATTGATGGATATTGGAAGTGCTTAAAAGCCTTGATGTTCTATGATTGAATTATAGCATAAGTTTGATTACAAGTATGTCTAGATTGTTTATTAAGATGTTTGAGGAAAAGTTTATATGATAAGAGGAGAGTTGAGTTTTGGCATTGATGAGCATGCAAGATCTTAAGGTTTTTAAGATGCTTTATGTATTTCTCATAATTTTTTCTAATCAACTTGGGTAATTGAACATGTTTATGGTATTGGAAAGGATAAGGCATAAGCAGTATATATGAATACGTATGGTTATTCATTGCATACATGAAAACATTGATGCATTACATAGCATCCCATATCATTTCATAACACATGAATAACCTCGCATCATATTCAGGCCCAGCTAAAGGGGAAAACTGATAAAAGATATAACAAGCATAAGAGTATCAGGGTATCTAGGAATCGAAGACAGATACAAATGATTATATATGGATGAGTTTATTATGGATATAGAGAATTCTTTTGGTTATAGTTGCTTATAGCTAAAGCATAGTTAAGAATTGCTAGAAATAAAGGTAAAGATTACTAGTTTTGAATTTTGAGGACGAAGTTTTTGTAAAAGGGAGAGAATTGTGAGCCCCCAATCATGACCCTAATCGGATTATTGTTGATTAATGAGGATTATCGTTAATTAAGATAAAATTGGATTATTTTGCAATTATTGAGGTTAAAACCCAAGAGAGATATTTTGGTAATTTCAACATATAGGTATATAAGTAGAGTTCATTGATGATTAAAGGAAATGATACAATTGAAGTAAATTAGAAGTCTTGGGGTTAAATTGTAAGAAATGGAAATCTAAGAGATTAAAATGTATAAGGGTATTTTGGGAATTTCTCTCAGTGAGATATTTATCCCACTCAATTATTTATTATTTCCTAGAGATGTAGGGATCGGCTATGATAAGGTGGAGATCTCTCTTTCTTTTTATTTCTTTCTCTTTTTTCTCCCTTTGGTTATCGGTTCAAGAAGAGAAAGCTAGGGTTTTGCTATTTTAACCTCATGAAGGTAATGTTTTCCCTCGTAAGTATCTCTTCTCTGTGTTTGATTTCTATTATTAAGGATGTAGAGAGATGATAAATCATGCTTGTTGTCTCCATGTATAAGGAGAAGAAAGGAATCATAAGTATAGAAGATGGATCTTGAGGATTAAAGGAGTTGAAACTTTAATATCATGTACGAGAAATAAGTATACTCCACTATTCATATGATTGATTTTGGGAATCTTCCCTTTCTTCTTGTTTGTGTGTCATCCTTAATAAGGTTAAGAGCTAAACCTAGTAATTTAAATGATTTTTTAATGATTTAAAGCTTTAATGATCATCACTGTAAGTGGTGAGGTAAGATCTGGGATTTAATTTCTTATATTGCGTAATCGAGGTTTCTGCATAATCTGGGTTTTTGGGTTTCCATGTTTGCTAAAAACCCTTGCACAGCCACTTATGGCCTTTTTTTCTTGCTTTATACGACCACGCATAACCTTTCACCTTGCTTTACATAGCCACTCATGGCCTTTCTCTTTTCTTTTCATGGCCACTTGGCCATTTACTTCATGGAATGCACGACCACTCATGGCCCTTCTCTTTGCTTTGCACGGCCACTTGGCCATTTACTTCATGGAATGCATGGCCACTTTTGGCTTTTCTCTTTGCTTTGCATGGCCACTTGGCCATTTACTTCATGGAATGCACGGCCACTCATCCCTTTTTCTGCTTGAAGTGCACAACCACTCACTTCCTTTTCTCTTTAAAGTGCACGACCACTTGCTTAATGTAATATAATAACCTAAAGATTATGCATTACTTAATGTTCCATATAAAGTTGAATTAGCTATTTGACATATCAAGTAAATCACCCTGCTAAAATATTATGCATTGATGTGTTTTTGCCTAACATGAAAATATTATGATGTGGCCTAGTGACAATAAGATGATAGTTGCAATGTTATAAGTTTAAGTTGAAGGAGTTGGGACATTGCCTTTTTAGTCTTAATCATGAGACCACAGAAGTTAAGTTTTTCTTTAAGTCATACTAAATGGTAGTAATTAGCCTTGATATAGAGAAACATGCTTCTCTGTTTGCTTATGCCATGCATTTTACTATGTAAAACTCATACCAATAAGTAGTGTGCTAGCAAATAAGATGGGATAATATTGCATAAATGTGCCTTAGTGTAAGATACTATAAGATGAAATGTACAAGTATGATGATTTGATACATATATGATTACGTTAGGGTATATAACCTATAGTTCATGATCTAATAGACTATAAAAGTGAATTAAGGACTTAACTAAGAACAAGTGTTGGTCTTAAGATGTAATTAACATATTCATCTTCTTGTATCGCTCACAGATGCTTAAATATTGTTTAAATAATTATGTATTGATTTGAATGACTATGATATAGTATGGAAGCTACTCCTAGCGAACAACAATAAGGTATGCCATTAAGAGCTGTCGATGAAGTAGATAAATGCAATAACTATTGTGATGTATTTATGCTATGATAAGTGGTCTGACTCAATATGTGAACAAGTATAAATAGCAAAAACACATATTGCCATGATTCAAGTTGCATTTATATGTAAATGGATATGCATTTAACTTTTTGAAGACTTTTAGCAACAAGACTCATACTTTCATATTGCCTTATGAAAATCATGTATAATGGTGAATATGATGAGATATATCAAGGAAAGGTTATATTTGATTATGTTTGCATAATCATGCAAATATTATGATATGAATGAATGAAAAATTGATGCAACTATATGATCAAATGATAACATCCATGTGTACTGGAGCCTAGAGCTCAATATTGCAGTATGATAAGAATAATGTGCTTTTTTTTATAAATGATGGCATTAAGTAAAGACTCTATACTAAGTAAAGAAGAATATGTTGAATCGAAATATGTTTAAGAACAGTAAAGCCTGCGGGTCTTAGTTCAATTATGGATTAGATAGGCATGTCTAAAGTGATATAGTTACAACTGTCATAGTTGACCCCATTTAGTTCTTGTCCCTTAATGGAACCATTGCTGAACCCTATTTGGGTTTATAACTTGTTCCTTGCTCGAACCGTTGTTCAACCCTGTTTGGGTCTATTGCTTGATATCTTCAGATATCCATTGTTTGACACCTTCGGGTATCCATTGCTCTTATTATCCACCTTTCAAACTAGTACTTAGGCAGGCCAAGATAAAGTAAAACATGCATTAATTTCTTCATTTACGTAATGTAAGCATGATGAATGGCCTATTATATTGCTTATCATGATTTCTTTTGGCAATAAATTATTTCAATAAAATGAAATTATTGGAATGTATATCTATGAGATTTAAATTGCCATGCTATGATAGAATGCGTACAATGTTATAATAAGAACTTTTTGGGCTATAATATACACAATGAGTTTCATATGCTTTGGGATTTATGAAAGTGTGTATGTGATAATTGGACCTTCACAGGTAATCACGATACGTAAAGCTATTCTCTATGCTTGCATACAAAGCTGATTAGTCAATACTTATAAATGTTTACACCTATATGTACACTCTAATAACTATGACACAAGCCAAAGAATGGTGTATGACATAATATAATGTTGGTTGACATTTACTTGCCATAATATGATAGCATTAAGGAATACATGGTTGTGAACAAAAGTTGTGAGTTATAATTGTATTTCATAATTATGATTGTATGATTTATATGAAGAAGTCATGCCTAGCAATAACTCTATAGTCTTTTCATGACATAAGCACTTCCTGTATGCATGGATTTATTATTGAATGCATAACTTATGTAACAATATGATGAAAGCATGAAGTTAAATTTTTATACTGTCAATAGTCCTGATGTTTGAACTTTGAAATAGTAAAGATTAGGAAGGGTATGAATCAAGCCAGTTTAAAGAAAGATATGAAGTAATATGATGATAGTAATTTGACATGTTTTTGAAATAAGATAATTTACAGAATGCTCTAAACGTTAGTAGGTATGGTTTTATTATTAAGATCGAGGACTTCCCCAATATGTCCATTGTTTAATGATCAATATAATAGACTCAAATGTTATTCTGTGTTATTGTAAAAGTTATATATATATATATATATATATATATATGATAAATGATAAGATGACTTAGGGTTATGAGGTTATCTATAGAGTTTTGTTCCTCACTAAGCTTTATAGTTTAGCACAGGTTCGTTTATCCGTGTAAGTTTCAAGATAAGCTCCAGTGAATCGATAGCTCTTATAGCTTGGCTACCACTGAAGATAGGATTTGGTAGATTGCTATTGTCCATATGCATGTCAAGTGATTGTTGGCCATTTATTTTATGTTTTCTTATTATAAGTTTGATTTAATTTATTACAGCATGTAATTATGGCATGTATTATTAATTATTATTATTATGCCTAATCTCTGCTAGGTTTATGATGATGATTGATAATTATCCATGGTTAGAGGATTAGGGTGTTACAGCTTCAATTGATGCTGTGTTGTAATGGACTCAAAACTTGCTTCAAATGATCCTGTGTGGTAATGAACTCACTAGGCAAACTAGCCAACCATAATTATGCTTTGTTATTTACAGAAGAAGGAAATAATGAAAGTTGAACTACATCTATGAATCCATTTATTTTGAATGTTGCACACATATTGAGAAAGGCCAATATATTGGCATAAGGATTTCTCTTTGGAAACCTCAAAACTAATTATTTTACATCATTTGGATTAAACTTGGCTTGATTTCAAAGTTATTGTTAACAATTTTAGGTGCCATAATTCATCCAAAACTCCCCGATATGTTAGGCATAAGAAAATCTCCTAATGTGTGCCTATCTTGCTCAGCCATGATATTTGAACTTTGTTATTCCTCTTCTTATTGCTATTTTTTATCTGTACATAAAGCATGAAAGTTCTATCAATTTTGGCATCAAATAGAAGAAGATTATCTCTACTATTACTACTACGTATAGAAAATAGCAAATCAAACTAAACAAACTATAAGGAAAGATGAAAAAATTCCAAAAATAACCTTATTTCTCCCTTAGTTAATAAAAACAATCACTTATTTTGACTCCCCAGCAACAACACAAAAAATTTACTATGATGTAAATTATAATACCTTAGTCTCAAGGACTTAAATAGGGTGAGAAGGGTGTTGAACTCTGGGAAATAGTTTATGTATAAAAGTTATTGTGTATTAACTGGCTAGATACTAAGATAGATAGGCAATGATAACTTACATGGAATTGGTTATGCTAAATTCTTTGCTTAATCAAATTAATTATCTAATCTAAATTATAACTTACAGTCAATCAATAAAGGCACTAAAATTGCAAGAAATCAATTTATCATATAATGATTCAAATAAATACATAAGCATGCAATGATTGAAGAATAAGAGCTACTATCCCTAGATGCTACTCTCATTATCAATTAAGGGCATCCCCATCTAGAGTCCATAAGCACTCTCATGTCATTATGGTAATGGATGAGAACTATGTGGTTCTATGCATATTCATTAGCCCGCAAAGTGAAATACGTATCTCCTAAGTGATTTCTAACTTTAAGTAAGTTTAATTACCATTCCACCAAAATTTCCCAACTCTCATTTTCAACAAATTGATTAATATATTATATATGATGATCAAGCATACATAACAAGTTAAGCACTAAATTAAACTTAAATCATTTATACTTGAAACAAGATAATTGTATTATTGAAGATAAATTCATACTTGCAGTTCAACAAACAAAGTTTGCTTATATACATATCGAAAAAACAAATAAACAAGGAAGATAATATAGTATCAAGCAAAATCTAAAGGGAAAAGAGAAGAAATAATTGTATGAGACTCCTCAATGCTTCTTTAGAAAAATACTTGAGTATTAAATGTCCTTTTTTGATCTCTTTTCTTCCTTGGAGTATCTTTTTCCTCAAAATATTTTCTAATTAATTTGGGAGCTAAATGGTAGTTTCTCTACATCAAATATATGGTTATATTCGTGTGTTTATAGACCAAAAGTTGTCCTAAAGAGTATTTTTTTAGAAAATGATGTAATTCTGAAGACGTACATAAATAGTTGCAGTAGTTGGCCTTGGTGACGAGTCAACACACTAGTGCTAAGTTGGATGAGTTAGCACAATGAAGCTCTATAGTGAGTTGGCATTATTATAAGGAGTTGGCATGCCTTTAACTTGTTCACAACTCGATTAAACATGCCATGAACAGGCATACTAGGCCACTATAATGAGTCAGCACTAGCTCCAAAACCTCTGTAAGACTTTTTTTCTTCATTTTTTTGATAAAAATCCCTCATTTATACTTTATTTCATCAAATTAGGCATATTTATCCTATGAAATAAATAATATATTAAAAGCAACCTATAGAATAACAAAATACATGCATTAAACTAAAAAAAAATGATGTAACAATAAACAAAATAGCTATGCTAATTTGCATGACAACATAATTAAAAGAGGCAAGCTGCTAGGACCTTTAAAGTTGTAGTGAAGTCAGGGCCAGTGGAAACTGAAGCTGAGTTTATGGTGTTACCAAATGATCAAGATACCTTATAGTGGTCACTATAAAAGCTGTAAGGAAGAATCAAGTATCCATACTAGAGATAGCTAAGCAGCCTTTCAGTGGGTTCCATATATTAATAATTGGTGTTAGAGAGGATGAAGATAGTTTTGCTACTAGCCAACAAGTGATTAATACTTATTTCCTTAAGCTGGTTTCGGTAAGAATTCTCATTGGCCCTAGGATACTATTACCACCAAAAGGCAGAAAAATAGAAAAAGTTTAGCCTACACTTGTTCAAGCCTGTAAGGCCCCTAACATGACCCTAATTTAATTTTGCATATTTGTATGATTAAGTTAAGGGGATAAATTAGCATGCTATTATGTTAATTGCATGAAAATAAAATATAAGAATATGGTTTAATAGTAATTGAGGATGTAATTGAAGTAAATAGGTGTTAATTTGTAATTGTGGCATTTTGGTGGCCAATTGTGAATAAAAGCATTTAATTCAAGGTTAATTTGGAAGATTGAATTAATTGATAGGTTGAATTAAGAAAAAGAGTTAGTGGAGGGGTCATATTATAGCATGCATAAAGGTTTGTGCCATTTGTTTGACATGCAATTTTTCAAGGGACTAAAGAGGGGATTGTTAAGTTGGTATAAAAGGCTTGAGTTAGTGGAATTTGGAGGTGTCAAGTGTTAGTGAGAAATCGGCAGTGAAGAGTGAAAAACCAGAAAAATAGATCTTCTTCTTCTTCCTTTTGATTTCCAATATTTTATCTCAAATGCATTGAGGATGATGTTTGTTGTTTAAGCAAGAGTGAAATGCAGTAAATTAAGGTAATCAAACTCTTAATTTAACCCTCCATCATCTTCATCTTCTTCTTCCTTTTCAAGTTAACTTAGAACAATGTAATTGCTAGAAATTTAAATGATGATGGTGATGGTATTTGTGAAGGAGAAGAGGAAGGACGAAGGAACAAAGGAAAAGGAATTGATAGAGGTTGAAGACTTTGGGTTTGTCAGCCAAGGTATGGGAATTTAGGCTGTTCATATTGCATTTGAGGATGATTATTGGAATTGTGTGGGATTTACAGAACTCAATTTACATTTTTCAGAAATTTTATAGATGTGAGGTTGAAGAAGAAAACTGTTCTTGCCGAGTCGTGAACATTAGTCCGACTCGTGAAGCTCTTCACGAGTCGTGAAGTGCAGTTTTTCTTCTCCACTCATGAGCTTCTTCACTAGTCGTGATGTATAGCCTTTCTTCTCCACTCGTGAACTCCTTCACGAGTCGTGAGATTTGCCTTATTTGCTTCACTCGTGAAGCCCTTCACTAGTCGAACTCCCCTTCACGACTTAATGACCTGTCTGGAATGTTTTGCTCATAAGTTGAGCTATAGAACAGCAAATTGAATGATTCTTTTTGCATTGAAAATTAGACTTCCATACCTATATTTCATATGAAGAAACCTAAGTTTAAATCTGTCTCTAAGTACATGTAATCTAGGGTTGAATCCAGACTTGTTTTAGACTGCTCAATATAACAGAAATTGCAATATTGTGCAAATCATTGCTACACATGATTATATGATCTTTAAATTGATTGAGACAGATAGTTGCTTATGTGATAGTAAAGTTAATTGAATAAGACATGTAGTATGACTATCAATGAAGGATTTATATGAATACAAATGCATTCAATTGTGTATATGAATAAAGACTAGTGATGAAATATCTAACCTATACATGTGATTATTCTTGTGCATGATGGTCATATGCTAAATTGATATATATACACATGTAAATCTTATGACATGGAAGTGCACATATTGACAGGTACCTATGCTATAAAATAGGAACTATAATAGTATGACTTTGGCATGTGTATATGCCCATAAGGAAACATGTTGATATGTTGTATAGCACATGACTTGAATAATGATAAAGGTATATATATATGTGTTGGAAACATGCTCATAAGAATAAATCAACTATATGCGAATGTACCCACAGGTATGTACATTTATGATTATATATATGAGTATATAAGCATGTAATTGCCCTATGAGATAGAGGATGAATTAGCATGACTATGAGCATGTAAAATGCTTAATGAAAACATGATCGAGTATATGATATGATGATTATATGTCATGCCTATATGTTATGATGCAAATTATATAGTCATACAGATTTGAATAAGCCAGATGTATAACTTGGCATGTGAACTGTGCATATATCTGATTATGCACCATAGAATTTATAGTTATATAAGACTATGTATATGTGCACAACATTATACTATGAATACAGTATTAATATGTGAATTGAACACGAATATAGTTCTGCCTGCGATACAGTTTTAGATGTGGATAGATAGGTGCCTATAGGGAAATTGCAGCTGCCATAGTTAGGCCCGATTGGGTCCATAGTATATATATGATCCCGTTTGGATCATGATCAGCCCGATTTGGGTCTATAGATTTGATATCTTCAGATATCCTTCTTTGATACTGATGTGTATCCGTAGTTCCCGTTATCCACCGATAAAGCTAAGGCAGGCTAAACGTTATTCATAGTAATGATAAAGAAATTAAACAGTTAAAGTGATTTGACTAAAGATTGATATTATGGATCATAATGTTGTTTTACCACAGGAATTATGTTTTATTTGAATATGTTTACATGGGAAATTGCTGTCTATATGAATTATGAATATAAGCATAATTGTTACTCTTCTGGGTACAATGATTAGGAACATGGAAGAATATGTTATGCTTTAAAGTATTTGGTATTAAAGACATGATATGTTGTATATGTTATTAATTGTATACATTGTATATGTATGTTTGATGACCTGTGTGTGTGGTCATCCATCTGTAGATATTCCCCACTAAGCTTTATAGCTTAGCACGGGTTATTTTTTCCGTGTAGGTTCAAATAGCAAGACTTTTGTTGAGGGACGTTATCTGCATCAGGAAGGGCCAACCATCGACTTATAACCTTGATGTAGGATATTTTGTAATACAATTATCATATGTTTTGTATTAAGGCCAGTTATTTTATGTTATGTTTAAAACCTATGCGGAATATTGTAACTCACTAATAGTAAAGCTAAGACAGAATATGTGTGCATGTGATTTACATAAAGTAATATTCATATAGTCTAGTATGCATGTTAATAGGTATAAAAAGGAATAACATGAATAGACTTATAGCACGAATATAAGCATATGAAATCATATGGCATGATTAATGGCTAAATGATGATTAAATGAACATGTAGTATAAGCATGATTAATAGTATTCATGATACATGTTTAATGGGGTATTTGCATAGGGGGTGCTACAAAGCCAAAATGGTGAGGGAAAAAAGGTAGAAAATTAAATCCCTTACATTTTTTAAAGCTTTGTACCAACCTTAGGAGTTTACCTTTATTGTAGGGAGAACGAGCCTTTACCAATGGGAGATAAGGTGGTTCCCAATTTTGAGATGTTCAATTATGTCTTTGATTAGGAGGAAGGAATTATCAAGCCATTTGAATATTTCTTGGATAAATAGATTCATTTGCAGCACTCAATAAGGGATAAAGAGATGCATAAGGAGATCATGACTAAAAAATTATGCATTGTTTAAAAAAATGGTAAAGAGAAGATAAAGCTAAAGCTCCATATAAGCCAAACGTAAAAGTTACAAAGGCATTTACTTTTACAAAGATCGAAGATAATGATACTTTTTTGACATTTGTGATGCGAGCCGAAGCTTGCCCATTTGTAGTGTCATTCTCAAAGGCCTGTTTTATGATCCAAGATCGGATAAGGCTTATTACTAATCATAAACTAGCCATTTCACAATAAAAAAGGTTTTAAACCTAGTCTATTGTTGATGGTCAACCCAAGAAGACATCTAAGCTTGGCTCAAAGAGGCAGGTGCCATGGAGTCACCATCCAATAGAATATTGGGAAATGATTCTCACCTTTTCATGCCTAAATAGAGAATAGTGTCCTGGACATCACTCTTAGTTTACATCTTGGTTTGATATTTTTCCTATAATCAAGTTTTTATCATTAATCCACTATCTTCCTTTTTTGCATAATGCATTATGATAAAATTAAATAAATATTTAAGGTACTTCAAGGAAAATGAAAAATGAAAATAGAAAATCCTACTTAAATTATTACATAAGTAAATCATGCTCAAATAAAAGAGTAATACATAAAGATATAATGACATATATGAAACATGAAGTTAATTCATTTTTAGGCAACATTTGTTCACTTATATATGACTTTTTGCAAAAAGGATGGAGAGCCTTCGCTTAATTTTAATGAAAATAGGGGATGAGTGATCCCAGTTTGGAGAAAACAAAGCTTCATTTTATGGTGTGGTTTTAGGTTAAATGAGGAAATTGGTCCATTTTATTAAAAAAAATCCAATCAATTAAGTATAAAACCTTTTAAGCAACTTAAATAAGTTAGCATACCCAAAAAAAACCTTTTTTTACTACATTATTACATCCCCAAAAGAATAAATATAAAAAAAATAAAATACCAAAATTAAATGAAAAAAATAAAATAAAATAAAATAATAAAATACCCTAAATGCAAATAAAAGGGAGTGAGAATGAAATAACAAATTGGGCCATGGCTTCCGATGCATAATTTCCCCTCGAGAACATTAAAAAATGCATAAAATAATTCGGTCACACAAAACACAATAAAACCTATTGATTAGCATATTGAAACAAATGAATATAAAAATGACTTAAAATAATAAACAAAACAATTACATAAAAAATATAAACATATATATATAATAGAAAACACACCATAAAGATACAAAAAAGAATTAAAAATAAATACTAAGTAAACTAAATCAAGATAAAAATGGGATGAAAAACACTTTAAACATAAAGATAAATCAAGCCATAGACACCCTTGGGAATTAATGGATGCCCCAAGCAGTGAGAGGTATGGGACAAGGAGAAAGCATCTTGATGTTGTGATATTTTTTTCCATTTGTCACTTGAAAGATAGATAGAAAAAGGCAGATATTACCTCATGCATGGAAAAAATTACATGATCCTAACACATGCAAGATCTAACATTGACATTTAAAAGTTACCTTTAACAAAATAATAGTAATAAATATCATAAAAAATAAAATTTTAACAAAAGAAAACAAATGCAAATTTATACAGAAAAAAACCCTAGCATATTATACAATCTTGAACCATTATAGCATCACTAAATCATGAAAAATTAAGTAAACCACACCAAAAACATACATCACAACATCATGAAGCAAATAAATGTGTTTTTGTGATTATGACCTGAATTTGAGAAAGAAAAGACTTGACCTAGAATATTACCCTTGAGTTGCTATTAACTATATGAGAACAAAGGCATTGATCTTATTTCCAATCCTCGATCTTCACATTAAAAAAACAAATATATTTGTGTGTGCTTTTTCTAGTGAATAAGCTATGTTGAACTTTGGTTTCCAAGAGAAGAAAATTAGTTTTTCTCTCTCAAAAAACTATATTCTCCCCTTTTAAATTATTTTTCCCCTTATTTTCTTTAAAAACCCTAATTTTGGCCTTTTATATTTTTAGAGGAGTTAGAGACTCACTCTAACTCTTATTCTTTAGATATAAAAGGATTAAATTACCTTTTAATAAATAATAAATCCAATCCAATCCTTATCTTCATTTTCAAAACTAGAAAATATAGGAAATAATGAAATAACCGTAGAGATAAGGCTTTCGTCAATGGCATATAGTCATCCCTCACATGATTTCCCAAAATTTATAAAAATACCTTTCATTTGACCTGGATTGCATCGATATGGCCATAGGTGACCATCCCTCTTACGACAAGCATCCATCTGTCATTATCCAAGGAAAAATTTATGCTATCACCGTAGCTAAGTGCTCTAAGCTCTAGGCCCTCCCTGAGACTGCCCTATAGTTCTGCTCTAGATATCTCATCAGATCATCTCTTAGGTCCTTAATGTACCTCCTTAATTGCTCATCAATCACAATCACAGCCTGCCTCCTTCTAGTGACCTTTGCCTTGATACAACCCTATTGTTCTTTAATTTGAGTGAGAAACTCATCAACCACCTACAAAGTCACATTAAATTTCTAGCTAACAGCTAAATCTACATAGATGCCCTATTGATTTGCCTGATATTGAGCCTATAATGACCACTAAGGATAGAACTGTAAGGCCCTAACATATACCATAGTTGTAATCGGGTATGTTTGGGAGGTATTAAGAAGATAATAGAAAGAGATAAACATTGGAAGAGTAGGAAAGGACTTGTATGAAATTAATTTAAAAGTTAAAGGGCAAAATGATAAATTAAAGGTGTGTATATTTAGAAAAGTGTTAAATGAGGACTTAGTTGAAATTTGAAATATAAGTCATATCTCAACTGTGGAAATTAAACTAATTAAGTTGGAAATTAAGGAGTTAAGGAAGAAAAGAGCGAATTAAAAGAGAATTCCCTAAGTCCCACATTCCATTCATCTTTTCTAGAACTT
This sequence comes from Excoecaria agallocha, assembly GCA_037975025.1. Taxonomy (NCBI): domain Eukaryota; kingdom Viridiplantae; phylum Streptophyta; class Magnoliopsida; order Malpighiales; family Euphorbiaceae; genus Excoecaria; species Excoecaria agallocha. Next base: position 32,921,691 of record CM075806.1, read on the forward strand.
TCACGTGAAATAAATAAGTAAAAAGTGTTTTTGAGGGATGTTTGTTTATTGCTTAAAGAAAAAAAAGGAGGTAGTCATTTTTTTCTCTCACCAAACTCAGATATTTTCTATCATTCTTACATCTAAAATTTGCTAATGCTTTTGAGAGGAAAGAAAGAGTTTGATTATTGGGTATTTCTAAGGTAATAGGTATTTTTCTTCTTCTTATTATTATTCTTTTTCTTTGTTAATAAGATGGAATGGTATTAAAGAGTATGGATAGATACTTATATAAGGAATTATGCTCTTTAGAAGGTGAATCAAGTAAGAGTAGTGGAAAGAGATTGTGATGGACCAAAGAGGTGTTTTTGAATTTCATTAAAGGTATAGGAGCTTTACAATTTGTGTATGTATTTGTGCTTGAATACTACATCATAAGGTTGTGTTAGATGTGTTTTTAAAAGGAAAAATGGATATAGGTTTATCTCGAGCATAGGAGCCAAATTTATGAGAGTTTCCCTGAGATAGCAAAAACATAACCTAAAGTTCACTAGACCAAGTCACACCATTTTGCCTATAACTGGAGTTATAGAGCTTTAAATTGGAAGATTCTAGTTGGTTTAGAAACTATACTCATATAAATAAAGTTTATAAGTATTCAAAATCTAAATCTATCTTGAAACCTATCAAAAAGTAACTTAAATAGTAGTTATGTTTGTTGCCCTCTTAATCGGAGCAGTCTACATTGTTTAATAAATATCAAAAGATTTACATGCTCAAATTAGATGATTCTTGATTTTTTGGAAACTATAAACATAGATGAACAACTTTTTAGAAGATGATATTTCTTAGAAAATGCTTCTGCTTTGAATAAAATTCAATGCAAGATCAAGTAGAATTGCATACTAGGGTCACATCGGTGAAGGGACTTTTCTCTTCCATCGAGGCACCCACTTTTGTATATGGCCAAATCATCATCCTCAATAGTGGAACCTATCACCTCAACTAAGGAACTTAAATTGAGGAATATGTTCTGATAGTGTACAGAATGCATCTCCTCGATAGAGGTAAAACTTACCTCCACCGAGGTGCTCCCTACATGGAACAAACATGAAATTTATGCCTTCAAAACACTACCTAAACCAATTTTCGCATACTTAAACATAATTGGAAGGTCTTAAACATCAAATTAAGGGAAATATATTGCATGAAATATATATAGAATAAAGAATGCAAAGAAAACATAGATTTAAACATAAGAGCTTAAAGATGTATGTATAGATGTATATACATGAGTATGTGTGTTGAAAGATGTTCAATTATGTTATGTATACTTATATGAATTGTTTATATTCTTGAGAACATATGTAGGCACAAGTGAATATGGATAAGTGAAGATGTATAGAAATAAGGATGCATAGGCATACATACATATAAATGCTTATAATTATAGGAATATGAACTCATGATTAATGCCACCTTAATATGACTACATAAGATGTTTATACACATGGTTTAATGTATGGAATTGTAAACCTATATATATGTTAAATCTATACATATACATACATACATATATATATATATATATATATATATATATATATAAGATGTAGTTTTGCTACAAAAGTATGTAGCATATAAATGTGTATAGACATAAGTGTAATATAGTAACACGTATGAAGATGAGTTGAAGCAAAATGAGAGCGACCTATATTTTTGACTAATGTATTAGTTGCATTACTTGATTAGATATGCTTAGTATGCTAACTCATTTGGATATATAGTAACATGTTAAACTACAGATATGCATAGAATTTTTATGTGATAAGTAATGTAAATACGCCCTCATATATATACATAAGGATATATATATTAGTTTTCATGTAACTATAGAATTGATGGACATGATATACTTATAAAGAAATTAGAGGTGCAAGTGTCATGATATATGTATAATCTATTTTAATCATATGTCATGCCTTAACTAAAGGGTAAAATGTTGGTATGCATGCAAGTATCATCTGGATAATAAAACATATGACCACATAAGATTAAGTAACTTATTCATGCGCACATAATAATCGATAGGCTTTTATATTGATTATAAGTTCAATATATGTACATTTGAGTAAATAAATAAATTTGATGGCCATAGGTGTATATGTATATAGTTAAAGTAATGGCTTATACTATTGAAAAAAAAAGTAAATAAGGTTAAAAAATAAAGGTTATAGTTATTTATCCTATGTCATTGTCTATGTTGTGGATAGATAGACATGCCTATAAGTGTATATTATAGCTACCACATGTTTGACCCCATTTAGGTGTACAATATTAACCTCATTTCAATCCATAGTATTGACCCTATTTGGGTCCATAGCCTTGACCCCATTTGGATCTATAATACATATCTAATCCTATTTGGGTCTATAGTTTGATACCTTAGGGTATCCCTATTATACCTTCAAGTACCATAGTATCACCCATATCCACACCCTTAGAAAAAGTGCAAGCCTGACACAGAATATAAGTAAAGTATTATGAGTAGTAATATGCCAAAAAGGTTATCATGACTCAATTTAAATATTACTTTTACATGAATCTATGCATAGAAAATGGAAATGTAAAATTGGATAAAGTTAATAGTGCAGTATCACACACACACACATATATATACACATACACACACACATCTATATGTAATTAATATAAAACCTATGATGATTTCTACATTAAAGGCTATAAGTTACATATATGAACATTTGCAATTTTTAATGGTTGTCATTAATCATGTCATGATTACAAATTCAATTCCTTGTAGTTTTATGTTGCATACTTGATATCGGCAACTAAGGTGTAATCCATGCCTAATTTAAAGATTAGTCATTCATTGAATAGATGGATTTTTATGTGTATATGTATGTGTATGTGTGTATACATATGCTAGGTTGATACAAGGGCTAGAAGCATGTTATTATTTTAATGTGTTAATAAACTATAAGTATATATAAGAAATGAAAGAATGACATGGTAGTGATAGTAAAATTAAGATTTTTAATAAATGCATATGATACATAGGATAACAAAAGTAAAATAAACATTTTCATGTTATGGAATTAACTTAAATAGAATAGATGCTTAAAAAATTAACCAACAAAACTTAATCACTTAAAAACAACTATTATGTTTTAAATGTAAATTTAACTTATATATAGGCGTACATATGAAAGTTTTGTGTGTCACTAAGACTAAAAAGGAATTATAAATATGAACTAAGAAAATTGAATAAATATATGCACACAATTAACAGTTATAGGAATATATTCTAAGCCAATAAGAAGTTAAATGACTAAGCATGTTAGTAGTAAATGATAAAGCTGAACTAAAGTACCACTTGTGACAATGTTGGTGAAGTTTACAATTGCACAACAATATATATATATATATATATATATATATATATATATATATATGTGTGTGTGTGTGTGTGTGTGTGTGTGTGTGTATCTATATATATATGTATGTATATAATATGTATAATTTTATATGCTTGAATAATTGCTTTATTAAATAATTTAAAGGAAGAAGTATATGGTTAACAAATGAGTTCAGATTTTAATTAAGATATAATAACTATGCATGATAGAGTAAGTTGCACAACGATTTGAAATATTATGAAAATATTATTTGCTATGGGCATTATCTTATTATATGTCAAATTGTATACTCATATGCGTCTCTTATTGATGACTTCTGTAAGGGCTCGTCTTCTTGATTTTTGTTCCCCGCTAAGTTATATGGCTTAGCATGGGTGTTCATTCATGTAGGTACATAAAGCTAGAATTCTTCCCAAAGGGATAAGATCTATTGCAGCGAGGCCAACACTCAAAATAATGAAGAGATAAAGTATGAAATTGTATTTTGTGCTTTGCTTTATAAATCTCATATTATGTTAAGTAAGGTGTAAAGTAAAGAATAGAACTATTATAATTATGATGAATTTGAGAGGTTTTCTCTTATATAGTCCATTCTAATGTAATGATATGATTGTAAGTAACTTAAACAACATGTTATTTAGGCTAATGGAATACAATACAATTGATTGTATACAAGTTGGGTATGCATGGTAGCAAGAAACATTAGGGTAGTCTTTACAAGAATGATCTATAAACTATGGTCCTACCTACTGATAGCATCCTCTGTGGTGGATAACCTCTCTTAGATATCACCAGGTAATGGTGTTGATGCCAGCAATGTTAGTGATAAAGAGATGGATATAGATACATCTGGGTGATTATAAATCCTTGCAATATTAGAGGTGGAAGCCCTAAGATGGCCATATGGTGAATATCTACCCAATCTCTTAGAGGGTGATTGTCATGGCTTGATAAGGACTATGTGTGTACTAATGGATAAGGTGGTCTACCAAAATGCTCCTCAAGATCAACCTACATATCCATCTCAAAGTCAAAATCAATACCTACCCCCTGAGACTCATGTGCCTCATCTTAATGGTGATGATGTGGCACTGGTGGTACTGAAGGTGCCTAAGGTGGCTGAGCCTGGTCCTAATCTTCCCCCTCTTTTGCTGGCTCTAGTATAATGGGATATAGGCCACTTCTTTATCTAGTCATAGGGTTATTTAATAATCTGTATTGGCCCCTGTACCCCTATATCTACTCAAGAATCCTCATCATAAGAGCAGCCTATATGTCTACAAAATTATCCTCCTATAGTTGTTTGCCAAACATCCTCTCATCTACCCTCAAGTCCTGTAGTAGTCGAGTCACCACTCGCCTAATGCATATCTACGATGTCGGTTGGGTAGCGACTCTAAATAGGGTGCTGCTGATCTCATGTGTAGTGTCCAGTCTCCTACCTCTATTAATGGCCAACAAATAGAAGATGTCGACTGGACTGACAAACCTAAGACTGCCGGTGAGGTCAAAGTAGGATGTAGACATAACCCATTGAATATACTTAGTGGCTATAAATTAGCTTTTAGCCATGTTCGACTAGTGTACAACTCTAGGAAGTGTAATAGATGCCCAATGTTTTTTATTTGCTCCTCTCTCTGGGGTCAAGATATTTGGTCCCACTAAAAGCCTCATAGCCTTTGTGAAGAACCGACAGGTGATACTGTACTAGATATCCCTTATTTTAAACTAGATTAACACATCCTCTATGTCGAAACTCTAGTATTCCCTATATTGGAGACTCTCTAATCACATTAATTTATGTTTGGACGGCTGGAGCAAAAAATAAAGATCGCTTTGTAGTGGCCAATAATCTATCAACCAACTAAGGCATCCCCATAGCCTGTAGGAATTATCGTGGCATAAACCAACTAGATCAAAATTATACTCAAGATAATGCTTGATATCTCTCATCCTATCAAGGGGTCATCCATCCTGGGATGCGTGGAGTTATTTTGGCCTGTACATCTTTGCATGGCATCCTGTAAAAATTTAAATGTTATTTTTTTGTAATTAACTTGTATTACAAAATAAGCTAAAATTAAAAATCTTGAACTTTTGGTGAAATATTTATAGCAGGCTAGCTAATATTGGAGCTAACCAACCTATATAGAAATATGCATCAAGCACTATAACAATAATGTACTACTTTCTAAACTTGTTAGTGGGTAGTCTAGCAAACATGAACATCAATCAAGATAACTTACACATTCAAGTATCTCTGAAACTCTAAAAAAATTTTGGTAGCATTCCGGTAAGGAATGTACCTGCCCTCTACGTAAGAAAACAATTTAAAGCACCACAGCCCATTAATGGCTGCCAAGTAATTCAGTTCTAACAATTTTGTTCCAATGTTCAAAGCGGTAAGGCAAAAGTTCTATCACTTCGGTTCTTTTATTTATTTCACATGTAATTATAATTACAACATGTTAATCTAAAGTTCATCTCCAATTAATCCACATTGATACATTGTTAATTTTATTCTATGAGGCTAATATATGGACCCTAAAGTGTACAATGTTGTACTAGAAGTTATATGGACTGTAACATGTACATTAAATTTCATGTGCTCTATTTTATGGAAATGCATACATGTGACATGGAGATGTTGTCTGGTAATCATAATAAGTAATGCTTGTTCTTTGTGATCGCATTCAACCCTCATTAGTCTATTTGTATATGTATAAATGTTTACACATATGAATGCATAATGATAACATTGATTTAATCAGGTGCAATACATGACATAAAACGATGTTGTAAGAAAATTAAGTAACCATGCTAAGGTGACATGAAGGATATAAAGTTTATGACTCTAATATGGGAATTGTATGATATATATAAAGTAATCATGCCTACCTGGATTACTTGTAGATGCTATACAACTTAAGTATGCCCTGATACTAGGAATTAATGTCGAATACTTATCTTATGTGCACAATGTAACCTAATACATCAAGTTGGAAAAAATTATGCTATTAATAACTATGATTTCTATACCCAAGAATAAAAGGACTATAAGATGCTTGATTTACACTAATGTATAAAGAAAATGGTAAGTCAATGGATAAAATGATGAATGGATAAGTTTTTAGGAAATAAGTCACATAACGTATTAGATTAATGTGAACATGATATTCATTAGTAAGGTATAAGGACTCCTCCTTGATTTTCATTGAGATATAACCATTATGTTAGACTCATAAGCTTTCTATGATATGGTGAAAGTTTCAGATATACTCTAATTATAAGAAGTTATCTATAGAGTTCTATTCCCCACTACGCTTTATAGCTTAGCACGAGTTTTTTTTATCCATGTAGGTTTCAAGATATACTCCAGAGGATCAGGCACGATGCAGTTGCCTTGAGGATTTTAGGATACTTGAAGGCCATTTATGTTATGATTATTTATCCATAAGTTTGATTTATTTTTATTATGGCATGTAATTATGGCTTGTCTTATTATTATTATTATTATTTCTGCCCGAGTTTTACTAGGTTTATGATGATGATGATTGATGATTATCCATGGTTAGTGGATTAGGGTGTTACAACAATCAATTTCCATTGTAAGCTACATTAATGTTTGCGGCATAATGTTTTTAGCTAAGGCTAATCCATTCATATGAGCTCTATATACCCCCGTATGCACCACTTCTATGACCTTCTTAGCCTCCTTCTCATTCAAGCACCTCAATTTGATACCACTAGGTTGCCTCTCATAAAACACTCCACCTACAATAATAAATTGAGTAAATAGTTTGCGTATCATCTTTTGATCTTTCTCAATAAAATTGATTTCTTTGAGTAGTTCTGAATGTTATAGTACAAAGGTTTCCCATCATGCACTTTAATATCCATCACTTGTTTAACCTTAAAGTATGGCTTCTCAAAACTTGAGATAAAAATTGGCTTCATATTTACTCCCTTCGAATTATCCCATATTGACACTAAAGGTGGCTAAGGCATCTTCTAGTTGGTTCGCCTCCCTAGGTATGTATCCAAATGTGTAAACCTCTAATTGACTACTCAAGGCTTTCAAACACTTAAGGTAAGGCAATAACCACTCTTCATTTATTGACCATTCACATCTCACTTGATAACCTACCAAAGAGGAATCTTTGAATACCTCTAAAGATTTTACCCCTATATCTAGTAAGGCTTCCAACCTAAAGATGTAAGCTTCGTAGTCTACCTCATTGTTTGTCGCTTTATACTTTAGTTTTCTAGCCAAAGGTAGTTTTTCTCTTTTTGGCATTACAAGAATTACTCTGACTCCTACTCTTTTATTATTCATGGCTCCATCAAAGTACATCTGCCATCCTTGGACTATCACAGCTGTGATATCCTTATTAAGCAACTCATAGGTTATTTCTTCTCTTTCTTGTGGCTGATTAGCTAGGAATTCATCTATAGCTCTTCCTTTAATGGTTTTTCTAGTGATGTATGCAATGTCAAACTCCTGTAGAAGGATTAAAATCCTACCCATTTTCCCCATGAGATAGGGTGTTTCATTTAAGTGCCTAAGAGGATTTGTTTAGCTATAGCTTATACTTTGTATTAATGGAAATAATGCATTAGCTTCTTTGAAGCCCAAATGGCTATCAAACAAATCTTTTTAACATTTATGTACTTAGCCTCATATGGAAGAACATTATTACTAAGGTAATAGATCACATACTTAATCCTGAAGTCATCTTCTTGATCCATCATAGTCTATACTGAGCCATTCTCTTTGGCCAAATATAAGATCAAAGGCTTACCTGCTTGTGATGATTTCAGAACCGGTAGATGTAGAAGGTATTTCCTGATGGTCTCAATTATCTTGTGATAATCTGGGTTTAAAACTACTGGCAGATCCTTTCTAAGTAGCTTAGTGATTGGTTCACAAATTGAAGTCAACTTAGCTATGAACCTCCTTATGTATTTAATATTGTCTAGAAATTCTCTGACCTCTTTCTCTTTTTGTGGTATCTGCATTTCCATGATGGCTTTCACCTTGTCAAGATCTATCTCTATCCCTTTTTGGCTTCCTACATGCTCGAAAACATAACTTGAAGTAAATCTGAATATGCATTTTTTAGGGTTGAGGCAAAGATTGTACTTGTTAATCCTTTGAAAGAAATTTTTTTAGTGCCTCGAAGTGACCTTATCGGGTTACTGACTTGATCATCATATCATCCATATGTTGGATTTTAACGGTTACATGCATCATATACATGAGCGGAATTTTAAATTTTTTAACCATTAGATCTGATCTTGCCATGAATACACAATATAACTATATGAGAATAAGAAAAATCACCTTTGATTTTTATTGAACAGTTGATTTTACTTCACATAGGGTTGTCGCAAACCACAGTGTCCAAATCGAACACCTCCAATGAGTAATCCACACTAGAGAAGGGTAAATTGAACCAACAAATTGGTGTTTAACTAGGGCTGGCCGAAATTCCCAAGAGCTAGCTTAGGAGTTGGTGCAAAAGGGAGAGAGATTAAGAGAAAAGACTTTCTTTTTATTTTAATCACTTAACCCTAATTCTCATTAGTTGGCCTTTTATAGTTAGGATAAAATTCCAAATCCTTAATGAGATTGGGCTCTCTAAAATTGCTGGAGAATTATTAATTGGGCCTCTGGAATTAATTATAATCATTTGGGCTTAATTAAATCCAATTTAAACCTTTTCATAAAAGTCTATGCACAAAACCCACAAACTAGGCCCATTGTGCAACTAATTGAATTTAAATATCCAAATGGATCCCAAATCCAACCAAAATAAATATGTGGATTCCATAACACTTATGTAACATATATAAATTAATTTGGTCCATTAAATAGGCCATTAAGGCCTTTCGTTCAGAGGTAGGCATGTGGCCCTTACAAAAAGGCTTCCGCCAACTGCTTCATTCCTCTGGCCCTTAATAATTGCTCCAATGGACTTATTAATTATTATACCAGTCCTATAACACTTATAGTAGTCCTAAAACACTTATAAGACAATAATAATTAATCATGAAATACATTATTTCAATTAGGTCCAATTTTGCAGAACATTTCTCAAAAGTTCCGCGGACAATTTTATTTGATCATAATTAATTAAACTCTTTAATTAATTATTATCATATTCTCTTCTCTACCTTTATAATAATATCAAATATTATTATCCTTATCATTTTACCATTTTACCCTTTTCTTTATATGTGTGTGACCTATTAGGTTCCTGTCCATGTTGGCAGTATAATAAGTAATTGTGAGTTCTATTCAAAACTCACATGATTTAAACTCCTTTAAATCATCTTATCAATCCCTATTGATACTTTTAATACATCATTATACAAGTCATGATTGGCCTCTAGCTAGGCATCATGACTACCCAAATGTCAAGAAAGTCATGTGGTTTGACTGTACCCTTCCATAGAAACAGTTACCGTGCAATTACTCCTTTCACCACTCTTATCTCAATTAGATTCTGAGTATGGATTTCTGTCAACTCATATAAATCTAATTATGTATGTTCTATTAATTTAACCATTGTTCCTAAAATGCCCTTCATGGATCTCCATCCATCTCGGTATATTACTCTGGTCAGAGATTTTCTGAACAAGGCAATTATAGAATCATGCGAGATAACTTCACTTGTTAAATCTGGGATGGTGAATCCTTTGTCAATCACTCAACTATCTTCAAGTAGGTCATGATATACCCAATCTCCTAACTAAGTTCACTCCCAGTTGGAAGTAATCAGTTATGGAGTCAAATTATACCACTTGCTACTTAAGATAACTTTGGTGATCTCAAGTCTAAGGATACTTGCACAACCGCTATGAAGAGATTCCTCACTGACATAGATTTAGTCTCCATGTGAGGATTCTCTTTGCAAGTCTCCAATGAACTTGTTCTTCTAACAAGCATCCACATGTTAGCTTTGATTATCATCTATAATCACAGTTATGAGAACCACTGCTTGAACCATTCAAGAAGCATAACATGTGCTAGTCTGTCCGAATTAACAATGTCCTATCTTGTTAATTCTATGACTAGGGATATTTAGATATTAACACATTTGCATGCAATAGACATCTCACATCATGAGCACCTTCATGATTGCCTTTGCACTGTGTTTATAATATCTAGGACTTCATTTATTAATTTAAGATTTACAAACTCATGTTTTCAAACATAGCATTAATAAATGAATGATGCCTTTTATTAAGAATATAAATTTCATACATATGAAAAACTTCCCTATTACATGGGCTCTAGGGCATACTCTCTAACAATCTCCCACTTGCACTAAAGCCAACCACTCATATGTCTCAAACCCATGCTATTTATATGGTGATCATGCTTAATCTGGGAAAGTGCTTTAGTAAGGGGATCCGCAACATTATCATCTGTGGGAACCCTTTCTATTTTCACATCATTTCTAGCTACTATTTCCCTTATGAGATGGTAGCATCTGAGAACATGCTTGGATCGCTGATGAGACCGTGGTTCCTTTGCTTGTGCAATGGCTTCATTGTTGTCACAATATAAAGGAATCAGATCAACAATGCTAGGCACCACTCCTAGTTCGGTTATGAACTTTTTGATCCAGACTGCTTCTTTGGCTGCTTCCGAAGCAGCAATGTACTCAGCTTCCGTCGTGGAATCAGCAGTTGTTTCTTGTTTGGAACTTTTCCAACTAACTGCTCCTCCTCCCATTATGAACACATAACCAGATTGTGATTTACAATCATCTTTGTCAGATTGGAAGCTGGCATCTGTATACCCATTTACTTCCAAACTGCCCTCTCCATTGACCAAGAATATATCCTTAGTCCTTCTCAAGTACTTAAGAATATTCTTGACAGCTGCCCAGTGTTCCTCTCCAAAATTAGATTGGAATCTGCTTGTGACACTCAAAGCAAATGCTACATCTGGACGTGTACATAACATAGCATACATGATAGAACCAATTGCAGATGCATATGGTATTCTATTCATGCTCTCTCTATCCTTTAGTGTCTGTGGACACATAGACTTAGAAAGGTGTTTCCCATGCACCATGGGTATAAACCCTTTCTTAGAGAGATCCATATTGAACCTCTTCAATACTTTATCTATATATGTACTCTGAGAAAGACCTAGCAACCTATTGGATCTATCTCTATAGATCCTTATTCCCAGAATATAGGATGCTTCTCTAAGGTCTTTCATGGAGAATTGCTTGGATAACCATATTTTAACAGATTGGAGAAGAGAAATGTCATTTCCCATGATCAATATGTCATCTACATATAGAACTAGGAAGACAATTGCACTCCCACTGACCCTTTTATACACACAAGGTTCATCTTCATTATGTGAGAAACCAAACTCTTTGATTGTCTCATTGAATCGTATGTTCCAGCTCCTAGAGGCTTGCTTCAATCCATAAATGGATCTTTAAAGCTTGCATAGCTTTTCGCTATTTCTAGATGTGAATCCTTCTGGTTGTGTCATATACACATCCTCAGTTAGATTTCCATTAAGGAAAGCTGTCTTCACATCCATTTGCCAAATCTCATAATCATAATGAGCTGCAATGGCTAAAAGTATTCTTATAGACTTAAGCAATGCTACAGGAGAAAAATTTTCGTCATAATCAATACCTTCTTTTTGACGATAACCATTTGCTACTAAGCGAGCTTTATAGGTAACTATATTACCTTCCATGTCAGTCTTCTTTTTGAAGACCCATTTGCACCCTATGGGTTTTATTCCTTCAAGTGGTTGAGCTAAAGTCCATACTTTGTTCTCATACATGGAGTCCATTTCAGACTGCATAGCCTTAAGCCATAAATCACATTCTAAATTGTTCAAAACTTCTTGATAGCTTGTAGGCTCCTTGTCCTCTACTACAGTTATGCCTCTATCCAAATCAATGTGAAATCCATATCTCACAGGGATAGAACGCATCCTAGTAGATCTTCTAGGATTTTGTGTATAATCAGGTTCAACTGTAATCTCATCTTTATGAAATTCAGTTTCGGGTTCAATCGGTTGATCATCTTCTATTTGTGGGTCTTGAACTTCACCAAGTTGAATTTTACTCCTACTGTCCTCTCATAGGAGAAATTCTCTTTCCAAGAAGATAGCATGCCTTGAAAAAAACACCTTTTGTTCTAAGAGATGACAGAAATAATATCCAAACGTTTCTTTTGGATATCCCACGAATAAACATTTGTCAGACTTAACATCCAGTTTGTCTGACATTGTCCTCTTCACATAAGCAGGACAACCCCATACTTTCATATGAAAAAGCGTGGGTTTCTTGTTATTCCACATCTCATATGGAGTAACATCAACCGATTTACTAGGAACTCTTTTTAACACATAAACAGCAGTTTCTAGTGCATATCCCCAAAAGGACTTAGGCAAGTCTGCTCGGCTCATCATTGATCGAACCATATCTAATAGTGTTCGATTTCTCCTTTCAAATACACCATTGTGTTGTGGTGTATATGGAGGAGTCCATTGAGATAAAATCCCATTATCTCTAAGATAATCCCGAAACTCTTGACTTAAGTATTCTCCACCTCGATCTGATCTAAGTGTTTTAATACTTTTGCCAAGTTGTTTCTCAAATTCATTTCTGAACTCTTTGAACTTTTCAAATGCTTCAGACTTATATTTCATTAGATAGATGTATCCAAACCTGGAATAATCATCAATGAAAGTAATGAAGTAGAAGTAACTCCTCTGGCATGTGTAGTCATTGGACCACATACATCTGAATGTATTAAGTCCAAAACCATTTTACCTCGTTCTCCTTTACCAATAAAGGGAGCTTTTGTCATTTTTCCCAATAAACAAGATTCACATGTATCGAATGATTCATAATCAAATGATCCCAAATCACCTGACTTGTGTAATTTGGTCATGCGTTTTTCATTTATATGGCATAAACGACAATGCCATAAGTATGAGGTATTTAGATTATCATGTTTCATTCTCTTGGTATCCACATTATGTACTTCTTTAATTAAATCAAGAACAAATATACCATTCTCAATGATAGCTTTTGCATAAAACATATTGTTCTTAAAAATGTAACATTTGTCATTTAAAGAAATATCATAATCGTTCAACAGACGACTGAAAGAAATAATACTTTTGGATAAAGCTGGAACTTAATAACAATTATTTAATTTCAGTACTAATCCACTTGGAAGATGCAAATGATAAGTCCCCACAACTGATGTAGAGATGTTTTGTCCAGTAGCTAACTGCAAACATATCTCTGCCTTTCCAACTCTTCTAAAGCTTTTAAGCCCATGTAGATTATTACACAAATGTGATCCACATCCGGTATCTAATACCCAAGATTGTTTTGAAGCAATAGAATAAGTATTAATTTCAATCATATGAATACCTGAGGTAGAAGCATCAGCATGCTTTTTCTCCTTGAGAGAATATAGATAGGTCTTGCAGTTACGCTTTCATTGACTATCCTTTCCACAATGGAAGCAAGTTCCTTTGGGATTCTCTTTCTTGGCAACCTTCTTCTTGGAAACCCCACCATCCTTTATCTCATATTGCTTCTGAAGCTTTGAGGACATAGCACCCAACATCAGACATGCTGCTGCTTCACTATCCTCTATGTATTTTCGATAAGTGCCTTTGATCTCATCAATGGCATCATCTGATGGAAGTGGTGAAAGATCTTTATCCAAGACATAATGGAACTTTTCAGCTCTGAGAACAATTCTCACTTGCTTGATCTAGTTAGAATAGTTGCTGCCAACCAGTTTGTTATCCAAGATTGATCGTATATTTGATGTGCTCATGATGATGACACTGATGTGAAAAAGAAAAGATATGAGAGTATGTTCATATATATGTATGCATTAATAAGGTCTTTAATTAATCCATTTTACTCCCACTATTTTATTGTGAATAAATAGCCCTCACTATATAATACGAGAAAACCCGATGGTTTTCTTAGTGGGCCAATATCCAATCCTTGATATGTAATTTGACCTTGACTGTGGTCAACAAGCCACATTCCATACCCTTGAAAGATAGGTATCTCTATACCAATTGTGTCTCTACACAACTATTGGATCATTAGGTTATCAACTCTTGATGCATGCATATCATATATGCATTCCCTAATCTTGCCTCTAGAACCATTAGCCTTGACTGTGGTCGACAAACTAATGGGCTAGCTAAGATGACCCATTTAATTAGATTTGAACATATTCAATATAATGTGAGCTTGACTGTGGTCAACAACCCACACTATAAAGAACTCTGGTTCTCCTCAAATTAATGGAAGGCTTATATACCTTAGTATTTGTTTGAGGGTTTTAGTTAATTAAGTCTCATCATACATGGTTGGCATACATTGGTATGCATCCTATATCTATCACATAAATATAAGCATACAAATATGATATAGTTATGGACTTCACTACATTGATTTCCCCGAGCCAAGAGGGAAATCAAAAGGTCACACCTAGGTAGTATGCATGATTCAAACAAGAAAATAATTACATTATCTTCAAGCTTGTTAGATTTCCATCCGGCCCATCTTGCTCCTTGATATTGGTCTCCATCTCTATTTCTAATTCTAATCTAAGTAATCTAATTACATATTACAATTTTAAATGAAATACAAATCAAAAACAAGTGGCCGGGACATGAAAGTCCTCATTGGGCCAAAACATGCATTACGCTCAATCACATTGGGCTTTGTTCATAACTAACCATCATGCCAATCATACACCCTTATATGCCTCTCTAATGCATAAAGAAATGGATTTCTAACTTTGTTTCAACCTTTGAAACTATATTTTGAGTTATTTTAATGATGTGATCAAATTAGGAAACTTTTTCCATTTTGGAAACTTTCATTTTAGGAAACCTTTTTGCATGCATGTGTTCTTGTCTTAATAATCAATCCAATTGATTATTTAATTAGTTAATCATATTAAATAATTAAAAGAATCAATTTTGGGCTTAAAACAAATGTAGGCCGAAACCCACAGAAGAAAAAACCTAACTGTGTTCACACACAAACTAGTTTTATGTCTTTTGGACCATTTGGGCCTTTTGGAATGAGCCAAGCCCACTCCAGCCCTTAAAACCCATTAGTAAACTTAATTAATGTTTATAATGTTTAATTTAAATCAGCTCCTTGGGCCTACCAAGTCATTCACTAATTTAAACCAAGTCCGTAAACATAATTAAGCCCATTAAGTGGTTTTAATAAATTAAAATTAATCAAATTAATTTAAGGCCCATTTTAATTAATCCAATTAATTAAAAACACTTTAATATATCATATATATCAGATTTAGAAGATCAAAAGTCGTTCTAACCAAGAACACATCAAGAACACCAATTTATCGAACTTTTCGACTAAACTAGTTTTCATGCAAAACTTGTTCGATTTTAATTCCATTCGATCCTACGGCTTAATATCACATATTAAACACATAAAATATCATCTAAATGATTTTTAAATGGATCCATAAGAAATTAAATTAGAACAGCCCCTACATCACCTAGGGTTTCACGCCAAACCCTAATCATAATCCTTCAAAAGTTTCGTTTTTGTTTCCACCAAATTTATTTGATCACACATACAACCAGAAATCAATATTTCTCATTCATGAACAATCAAATCTAATATTTTAAAGTTCATGAAATAAATAACTCAAAACAAAACAAAACTTATTCCACAGAAAAATATAGAATTCTATATCCATGGCAAAACCATGGCTCTGATACCATGTTGGATTTTAACGGTTACATGCATCACATACATGAGCGGAATTTTAAAATTTTTTAACCATTAGATCTGATCTTGCCATGAATACACAATATAACTATATGAGAAAAAAAAAATCACCTTTGATTTTTGTTGAACAGTTTATTTTACTTCGCACCGGGTTTTCGCAAAACACAGTGTCCAAAATCGAACACCTCCAATGAGTAATTCACACTAGAGAGGGGTAAATTATGTTAGTGTAAGCCCTAGCCCCAATACATTGTAATAAAACACTTAGATAATAAAATGAGGCATTTGTTTTATCTTTTGTATTCCTGTGCATATCAATTGATAAAACTATCCAAGAATGTCGTTTCGGTTTAAGTTATCATGTGTGAGGCATATGGTTGTAAGACCTTTAAACAAATGAGACTTCATTCTAAACATCCCTATTCAGTCATTGTTATGGGAATAACAATGAATTAAGACTAGTATGCTCTCTCTGATATTATGAGTTCTATCTTACGGATCATTAGGACAAGAGTGTCAATCAGAGATCATATATATATGTTAAAGAACATGGTATCTGGATACGATCCGCTCATGAGAACACTACATGGTACAAGTCATAAGTGTTTCTCATATGCAAGTTTTGTATCGGAGTTTTTAGACCTGAAATCTCTATGAAACTCTTTATGAATTACTGTGTACTTTGACATACACCTAACGTACTCGTAACAGAGTGACAAGTACGGGTATGATTGGGTATGCATTTATTCATGTTAGAGAGCATGAGAGAAGTGAAGGGATTACCCCTCTCATTAAGAGAGAAAATATCATCGGCCACTTGATCAGTGAACTGAGAAGTGTATGGCCATACCGAGATGAAATAATGAGTAATCATTATTTATCTGATAGTTCAGTGTCACTGGAATATCAAGAAAGGAATTAATATATATAAGGATGACTAGTTCCATGCCTTATATTAATTTTGATATTTATGGGTAAGAGACTATGCAAAATTACATTAGGTCACTAAATGCCATATGCATTTTCATTTAATTTGGAATGATATAATATCTTGCTAGAGAATATATATAGCCTTTGAATTAATTTATTAATTCATTGCCAATATTAAATGGACCTATAGGATCGCACACAAAGCATTGAGCTTAAAATATTTAAATTGTGTATTGGGAATTAATTTGGACTTTTATTTAAAGTCAAATTAATGCATAAAATGGGTAAACAGATTTTTTCCCTAAAACAGGCAAATATGTAAAAACAGTTTTTTTGCTGTTTTAGGCAAAACTGTCAAGGTGCGATTTTGCCTAAAATAGCTAGTTGTTTTAGGCAAATCTGTTAAGCCACGATTTTGCCTAAAACAGCTAGTTGTTTTAGGCAAATCTGTGAAACAAGTTTTTTTGCCTAAAACAGCTAGCTGTTTTAGGCAAATATGTTGAACTGTCTTTTTGCCTAAAACAGCTTGCTGTTTTAGGCAAATCTGTTAATAGTTGGTCACGAGAGAAATTTGTTGGCATGTGCTAGGTTTAATTTCAATTGATTAATTATCTATGTATAATTAAGTTAATTGAGTATTAAACCCTAATTTGTATTTAATCAAAATATAATACTTGAGAGGGAATTAAAGTAGCCAAAATTCAAACTAAAATACTAGTAGAATTCGGCAACTATCACCTTAAATAAGTAAGTTTGTTTTGATTAAATGACTAATGCCATTTGAATTTAAATTCTAATAGAATTTAAATTAAGATATATCTCTTAATTAGGAAGTGATGGAGGCTGAAATTAACACTTAATTTTCGGCACTCACACTTGACCTAAATTAAGTGATATATATTAATGAATTAAATGAATAAATGGTATGCCGTTTTGCTATTTTTCTCTCTTGGCCGAAATACTCAAGGGGAAAGAAATCTTTCTTGTTCTCTTGTGTTCTTGGGCTGAAATAGTAACCTAAAGGAAGAACAAGATCAGATCTTGTGGCTTCAAATCATTCCCATTGCCGAATACACAATCATAGAGCTAGCACTCTTGATTTTAAGCCATCTTTGCGAGTGTGTGTGTGAGAATAGAGGGAGTGGCGTAAAGGCTGTTCCTTGGCATTGGTGGTGAAGATCTAAGGTGGACATATCCTTCTTGGTTGCTGGTCATCATCAAAATCAAGTTTTAAATACATCTAAAGTTGTAAGTTTAAAACCCTAAAATTGCATGTTTCGATTCTTGTCATGGAATTGTATGGCATGTATGATAAAAATTTTTGTTTTTCCGCTGTGCTATCATCACATTCATACCATGTCATATTCCATCAGTGGTATCAGAGCCTAAACTTGCTTATTTTAGTGCTTTAGATGCTTGAAAAAATTAATTAAAAATCATCATTATGAAAACATGCAAATCTGAAATTTTCTGTTTTGAGTTTTTTGCATTGTTTTGGTGTAAAAACGATTTTAATTGATTAGATAGGTATTATAATTAATATGACATGTTAATATACTGTCCTAAGATGTTATTAGGGCTGGTAATGGTCGGATTTAATTATTTATACCTGATGGTACATGTTAATTATGAAACTAGGTGCTTGTTGGCATGTAAATTGCTATTTTAACAACTAGTTTTCAAAATTAAATGTAAAACGTTTTTTGGAATGTTTGTAAGTGATATTTAAAGATTAATTATCAGGTCTGGACATATTTTAAATTTGGTTTTAATTCTGGTCCATGACAATTTAATTGATTAATTTTAAAATCACTGAAAACTAAGACTAGTTTGTGTTTGTTAAATGTTTAATCAACATTGTTTGTTTTGTTTTGATTAAAATGGTAAAAACACATTTAGATCAGATATGTACAGAATATTAAATCAATATTTATGGACTTATTTAGAATATTAAATGACTCATAAAATTGATTTAAATGTTTGTGCATTTTATGGCATTACATAAGCATTAAACAACTAGTTTTTATTGTTTGTTTATTTTTGCATGAATGCCGTGTACCATATATGTGTTCTTCATGATTTTATATTTTTAATTCAAGTTAGCACATATTATATGCATTTTTAATGTTTATGGGCTGTATGACATAAAATTAAAAATGGCAAAATTGGAAATTATACTAGAGTTGATTTATAGCACAAATCTAACTAGTTTGTGTTTTGGGCTTTTAAGAGAACTTATTCAATAAGAAGATTTAGTCCATTGGGCTTCAGCCCAAGCCCATCATAGGGTCATCTCTTAAAGGTTCAAGTACACAATTTCCATTAATGGGCTTGGCTAAATTAAATAAAATTGGACTTTGTTTTATCCATGAATGTTATGTATATTTATTTGCTAGTTTGGTGTGATGAATGGATATGCATGGTGCATTCATGGGCCTTGGGTTTTGTAATTAAATATGGCCTACGAGCCATTATATTTTGTTGTAAAATTTTTTCATTTATTTCTTAGAATAGAATATACTTGAAGACTTTGTAAATCAAGACGAAGCCCACCGGAGTAGAGAAGCCCAACTCGAAGATTCTTATGTAATAGTATAGAATCTTAGTTGTAGGTTTTTGGGCCCATGTTTGTCACGCTTTACTTTATGCAATTATTTATATATGCATGCTATGTATGGATGACAAAGCGTATGCCATGTAAGCTGTAATAAAATGAATCCCTAAAAATAGTAAGTCACAAAGTTGCCTTCCTAATTCGAAACATGTCAAGGCATCGATCATCAGTCACGTAGACTAGGAGTCCTAGATGCGCCCGATTATCTTTGTGAGGCATGGGTTGTGAATGTAGGTTGGACTTATCATAGAAAGGGATGTCCGGACCTAGGCAACTAATAAATGGGTTGTGCTATAACATCTTAAGATGTTAGCCCATTTGATCCAAGAGTCATGTACGAGACATGATTAGAGTTTTACTACCTAAGTAACTTAACTTGTTAGGTGTACAAGCTCAGCTTGACTAATAAGTTGTTGTGAAAAGTGGATCTTGGCCCACATTAAATCACTAACGCGAATTATTTAAAGGGATATTAATTCGGTTTGTGGGATCATAAATAAGACCTCATTTAATCTTGCTAAATTTTATTGTAGATTGAAAATGGCATCTTCAAACAACAATTTCTCATTGCGATCGGTCCTTGTAAAGGACAAATTAAATGGCACCAATTTCATAGACTGGTCTCGAAACTTAAGAATAGTTCTTAAGCAAGAGAAGAAGTTGTATGTTTTGGATGCACCCTTGCCTGAAGAACCAGGAAGGAACACCTCTGCGGTTTAAAAGAAAACTTTTGAGACCAAGAAGAGTGACTCCAACGATGTGACCTGTCTGATGCTGGCCACTATGGTGCCTGAATTGCAAAAGCAATTTATGGACCAAGAGGCCTATGCGATCATGGTGCACCTCAAGGAGATGTTCCAAGAGCAAGCTCGTCACGAGAGGTTCGTGACAACAAAGGCCTTAATTTCTTGCAAGATGGCTGAGGGTACTCCTGTTAGTACCCATGTACTTAAGATGAAAGGGTATCTTGATACTCTTGAGAAGCTTGAGGTACTAGTGCCAAAGGAATTGGCCACTGACTTGATCTTAGGATCATTTCCTGCTGCTTATGATCCATTTGTGATGAATTATAACATGCATGCAATGAACAAGTCAGTCACTGAGCTTCATAGGATGCTTAAGAATGCTGAAGAGAACATTCGAAAGACCAATCCCGTACTAATGGTTCAAAAGGGAATTAAGAAGGGACCTGCTAAGGGAAAGGGAAAGGGAAAGGGAAAACCCAAGTCAGTTGGGAGTGCACCTCCGGCCCAATCCAAGCCCAAGGCACCAAAACTCAAAGAGAGTGAGAGCACTTGCTTCCATTGCAACAAGATAGGGCATTGGAGGAAGAATTGCGCTCTCTTCAAGGAAGAACAAATGAAGAATGGAGCCAAGGCGTCCAGTTCTAGTATTTTTGTTGTTGAAATTAACCTTTCTATTTCTACCACTTGGGTATTGGATACCGGTTGTGGTTCTCACATTTGTTCAAATGTGCAGGGGCTAAGAAATAGGCGGTTACTTGGGAAGAATGAAGTGGACCTCCGTGTGGGGAATGGAGCACGAGTTGCTGCCATGGAGATAGGCGACTATCACCTCACTTTACCTTCCGGACTTTGTATTGTTTTGAATAATTGTTATTATGTGCCTGCTATGAGCAAAAACATTATTTCAGTTTCATGTTTGGATAATGATGAATTTGATTTTGTTATTAAAAATGGCAATGCTCATATTCGTCGCCAAGGCATTTCTTATGGCAATGCCATGTTGCAAAATGGCCTTTATATCCTTGATTTACAAAACTAAGAGTCAATATACAACATTAATACAAAGAGGGTTAAATCAAACGAATTGAACCCTACTTACTTTTGGCATTGTCGTTTAGGACATGCAAACGAAAAACACATTTCAAGACTCCACAAAACTGGAGTGCTTGGGTCATTCGACTTAGAGTCTTATGACACATGCGAGCCATGTTTGCATGGAAAAATGACAAAGAGTCCTTTTAATAAAAAAGGTGAGAGGACTAATGGCTTATTGGAACTAATACATACCGATGTATGTGGACCTTTAAGTACACATGCTAGAGGTAGTTTTAGCTACTTCGTGACATTCACAGATGACTTCAGTAGATATGGCTATGTCTATCTAATGAAGTACAAGTCTGAAACTTTTGAGAAATTCAAAGAGTTTAAGAACGAAGTAGAAAACCAACTTGGCAAAAGTATAAAAACCATTCGATCAGATCGAGGTGGCGAATACTTAAGCCAAGAGTTTGACAGTCATCTAAAGGAGTGTGGTATTATTTCACAGCTCACTCCTCCTGGAACACCTCAATGGAATGGTGTGTCCGAAAGGAGAAATCGAACTCTGTTGGACATGGTTCGATCTATGATGAGTCAAGCTAATCTTCCTATCTCTTTTTGGGGTTATGCATTAGAAACTGCTGCGTTTCTATTGAACCGTACTCCAACTAAAGCAGTTGAGAAGACACCATACGAGGTATGGGTTGGGAAAGAACCCAATATGTCTTTTCTCAGGATTTGGGGCTGTGAAGCACATGTTAAGAAATTAACATCTGACAAACTAGAGTCCAAATCCAGTGTCTGCTTGTTTGTGGGGTATCCTAAAGAAACAAAGGGATACTACTTTTACTCACAAGCCGAGAACAAAGTATTTGTTGCTCGCAAGGCTGTTTTCTTGGAAAAGGAGTTCCTTCTCAAGAAAGACAGTGGGAGTAAAGTAGAACTTGGAGAAATTCAAGCACCACAAACTCCTGTAGAGGATGGTTTGGAAATGGGATCAAGTTCACAACCAGTTGTGGAACAAGAACCCATTACATAAGAACCTAGAAGGTCTGGTAGGGTACGTCAGGAGATTGAGAGATATGGATTTCTAATCACTGACAGTGACATTATTGAGTTAGTAGATCGTGAGGATCCTACTACCTACCGAGAAGCTATTGAGAGCCCAGACTCAGAAAATTGGCTTGAAGCCATGCAATCAATGTACGATAACCAGGTTTGGACCTTGGTTGATCCACCGGAAGGTGCTAAGGTAATTGAATGCAAGTGGCTATTCAAACTCAAAGCTGATAAGACCTACAATGGTAGACTAGTAGCAAAAGGTTTTCGACAAACTCATGGTGTAGACTATGACGAGACCTTTTCGCCTGTAGTCATGCTCAAATCCATTAGTATCTTGCTTGCCATAGCTGCATATCATGATTATGAGATATGGCAAATGGATGTCAAAACTGCTTTCCTCAACGGAAATTTACTTGAGGATGTGTATATGACACAGCCTGAAGGTTTTGTCAATCCCAAGCATCCTAAGAAGGTTTGCAAGCTTCAAAAATCCATTTATGGATTAAAGCAAGCATCCCGAAGTTGGAATCTTCATTTTGATGAGGCAGTCAAAGAATTTGACTTCATCAAGAACGAAGATGAGCCTTGTGTGTACAAGAAGGTTAGTGGGAGCATAGTAGTATTTCTGGTCCTATATGTGGATGACATCCTTCTCATTGGGAATGACATTCCAACATTGCAAAAGGTTAAGCAATGGTTGGGAAAATGTTTCTCAATGAAAGACTTAGGTGAAGCCGAGACAATACTTGGTATTCGAATCTATAGAGATAGATTGAATCGGCTCTTGGGACTAAATCAAGAAAAGTACATAGACAAAGTACTAAAGCATTTTAGTATGGGAGACTCAAAGAAAGGTTACATACCTTTGGCTTTGGGAGTTCCTTTGACTAAAGAACAGTGCCCTAAAACCAAAGAGGAAAGGGACAACATGAGTAGAATCCCATATGCATCTGCTATTGGATCTATCATGTACGCTATGTTATGTACTAGATTGGATGTTGCTCATGCACTGAGTATAACCAGTAGGTTTCAGCAAGACCCTGGTGAGAAGCACTGGTCTGCTGTAAAAGGGATTCTGAAGTACATGCGAAGGACTAAGGATCACTTCTTGGTGTATGGTGGTCAAGAAGAGCTCGTCATACAAGGTTATGCCAATGTTGCTTTTCAGACCAGCACTCAGGATTCTAGATCGCAATCTGGGTTTGTTTTTGTTTTGAACGGTGGTGCTGTCAGCTGGAGAAGCTCAAACCAAGAAACCGTTGTCGACTCAACTACTGAATCTGAGTATATTGCAGCAAGTGAGGCTGCAAAAGAGGCTGTTTGGATTAAAAATTTCATTACTGGATTAGGAGTGGTCCCAAGCATCCTAGATCCATTAGAAATTTTCTGTGACAACAACGAGGCCATAGCACAGGCCAAGGAGCCCCGGTCACACCAGAAATCCAAACACATACTCAGGAGGTACCACCTGATCAGAGAAATCATTGATCGTGGGGACGTCATGGTTAGCAAGATAAAAAGTGAAGACAATGTAGCAGATCCTTTGACGAAACAATTGCATCCAAATCTGCACGAAGCTCATTTGAGAGCGTTCGGTCTTAGGGCTATACCCAATTGGGACTAGTGCTAGTGGGAGATTGTTAGTGTAAGCCCTAGCCCCAATACATTGTAATAAAACACTTAGATAATAAAATGAGGCATTTGTTTTATCTTTTGTATTCCTGTGCATATCAATTGATAAAACTATCCAAGAATGTCGTTTCGGTTTAAGTTATCATGTGTGAGGCATATGGTTGTAAGACCTTGAAACAAATGAGACTTCATTCTAAACATCCCTAGTCAGTCATTGTTATGGGAATAACAATGAATTAAGACTAGTATGCTCTCTCTGATATTATGAGTTCTGTCTTACGAATCATTAGGACAAGAGTGTCAATCAGAGATCATAGATATATGTTAAAGAACATGGTATCTGGATACAATCCGCTCATGAGAACACTACATGGTACAAGTCATAAGTGTTTCTCATATGCAAGTTTTGTATCGGAGTTTTTAGACCTGAAATCTCTATGAAACTCTTTATGAATTCTTTGTACTTTGACATACACCTAACGTACTCGTAACAGAGTAACAAGTACGGGTATGATTGGGTATGCATTGATTCATGTTAGAGAGCATGAGAGAAGTGAAGGGATTACCCCTCTCATTAAGAGAGAAAATATCATCGGCCACTTGATCAGTGAACTGAGAAGTGTATGGCCATACTGAGATGAAATAATGAGTAATCATTATTTATCTGAGAGTTCAGTGTCACTGGAATATCAAGAAAGGAATTAATATATATAAGGATGACTAGTTCCATGCCTTATATTAATTCTGATATTTATGGATAAGGGACTATGCAAAATTGCATTAGGTCACTAAATGCCATATGCATTTTCATTTAATTTGGAATGCTATAATATCTTGCTAGAGAATATATATAGCCTTTGAATTAATTTATTAATTCATTGCCAACATTAAATGGACCTATAGGATCGCACACAAAGCATTGGGCTTAAAATATTTAAATTGTGTATTGGGAATTAATTTGGACTTTTATTTAAAGTCAAATTAATGCATAAAATGGGTAAACAGATTTTTTGTTGTTTTAGGCAAATCTGTGAAAACAGTTTTTTTGCCTAAAACAGCTATCAAGGTGCGATTTTGCCTAAAACAGCTAGCTATTTTAGGCAAATCTGTTAAGCCACGATTTTGCCTAAAACACAAATCTGTGAAACAAGTTTTTTTACCTAAAATAGCTAGCTGTTTTAGGCAAATATGTTGAACTGTCTTTTTGCCTAAAACAGCTTGCTGTTTTAGGCAAATCTGTTAACAGTTGGTCACGAGAGAAATTTGTTGGCATGTGCTAGGTTTAATTTCAATTGATTAATTATCTATGTATAATTAAGTTAATTGAGTATTAAATCCTAATTTGTATTTAATCAAAATATAATACTTGAGAGGGAATTAAAGTAGCCAAAATTCAAACTAAAATACTAGTAGAATTCGGCAACTATCACCTTAAATAAGTAAGTTTGTTTTGATTAAATGACTAATGCCATTTGAATTTAAATTCTAATAGAATTTAAATTAAGATATATCTCTTAATTAGGAAGTGATGGAGGCTGAAATTTGTTGGAATTTAATGGTTACATGCATCACATAAATGAGCGGAATTTTAAATTTTTTTAACCATAAGATCTGATCTTGCCATGAATACACAATATAACTATATGAGAATAAGAAAAATCACCTTTGATTTTTGTTGAACAGTTGATTTTACTTCTCACCGGGTTGTCGCAAACCACAGTGTCCAAAATTGAACACCTCCAATGAGTAATCCACACTAGAGAGGGGTAAATTGAACCAACAAATTGGTGTTCAACTAGGGCTGGCCGAAAATCCAAGAGGCTAGCAATGGAAGTGGCGCAAAAAGGGAGAGAGAAATAAGAGAAAAAGACTTTCCTTTTGTTTTAATCACTTAACCCTAATTCTCATTAGTTGGCCTTTTATAGTTAGGTTAAAATTCCAACTCCTTAATGAGATTAGGCTCTTTAAAATTGCTGGAGAATTATTAATTGGGCTTCTGGAATTAATTATAATCATTTGGACTTAATTAAATCCAAATTAAATCTTTTCATAAAACACCATGCACAAAATCTACAAACTAGGCCCTTTGTGCATCTAATTGGATTTAAATACCCAAATGGATTCCAAATCCAACCAAATTAAATATGTGAGTTCCATAACACTTATGTAACATATATAAATTAATTTGGTCCAAGAAAAATCCCTCTAAGCCCTTCTGTATGAAGTTGGCGTGTAGCCCTCTTCTAGAGGGCTTCCTCCAACTTCTTCATTCCTTTGGCCCTTTATAATTTCTCCAATGGTCCTATTAATTATTATATCAGTCCTATAACACTTATAGTAGTCTTATAACACTTATAAGACAATAATAATTAATCATGAAATACATTATTTCATTTAGGTCCAATTTACAGAACATTTCTCAAAAGTTCCGCAGACAATTCTATTTGACCATAATTAATTAAACTCTTTAATTAATTATTATCATATTCTCCTCTCTACCTTTATAATAATATCAAATATTATTATCCTTGTCATTTTACCATTTTACCCTTTTCTCTATATGTGTGTGACCTATTGGGTTCCTGTCCATGTTGGCAGTATAATATGTAATTGTGAGTTCTATTCAAAACTCACATGATTTAAACTCCTTTAAATCATTTTATCAATCTCTATTAATATTTTGATACATCATTATACAAGTCATGATTGGCCTCTAGATAGGCATCATGACTACCCAAATGTCAGAAAAGTCATGTGGTTTGACTGTACCCTTCCATAGAAACAGTTACCGTGCAATTACTCCTTTCACCACTCTTATCTCAATTAGATTTTGAGTATGGATTTCTGTCAACTCATATAAATCTAATTATGTATGTTCTATTAATTTAACCATTGTTCCTAAAATGCCCTTCATGGATCTCCATCCATCTCGGCATATTACTCTGGCCAGAGATTCACTGAACAAGGTAATTATAGAATCATGTGAGATAACTTCCCTTGTTAAATCTGGGATGGTGAATCCTTTGTCAATCACTCAACTATCTTCAAGTAGGTCATGATTTACCCAATCTCCTAACTATGTTCACTCCCAGTTTGAAGTAATCAGTTATGGAGTCAAAGTATACCACTTGCTACTTAAGATAACTTTGGTGATCTCAAGTCCAGGGATACTTGCACAACTGCTATGAAGAGATTCCTCACTGACATAGATTTAATATCCATATGAGGATTCTCTTTGTAGGTCTCCAATGAACTTGTTCCTCTAACAAGCATCCACATGTTAGCTTTGATTATCATCCATAATCACAATTATGAGAACCATTGCTTGAACCATTCAAGAAGCATAACATGTGCTAGTCTGTTCGAATTAACAATGTCCTATCTTGTTAATTCTATGACTAGGGATATTTAGATATTAACATATTTGCATGCAATAGACACCTCACATCATGAACACCTTCATGATTGCCTTTGCACTGTGTTTATAATATCTAGGACTTCATTTATTAATTTAAGATTTACAAACTCATGTATTCAAACACAGCATTAATAAATGAATGATGCCTTTTATTAAGAATATAAATTTCATACATATGAAAAACATCCCTATTACATGGGCTCTAGGGCATACTCTCTAACAATCTCCCACTTGCACTAGAGCCAATCACTCATATGTCTCAGACCCATGCTATTTATATGGTGATCATGCTTAATCTGGGAAAGTGCTTTAGTGAGGGGATCCGCCACATTGTCATCTGTGGGAACCCTTTCTATTTTCACATCATTTCTAGCTACTATTTCCCTTATGAGATGGTAGCGTCTGAGAACATGCTTGGATCGCTGATGAGACCGTGGTTCCTTTGCTTGCGCAATGGCTCCATTGTTGTCACAATATAAAGGAATCGGATCAACAATGCTAGGCACCACTCCTAGTTCGGTTATGAACTTTTTGATCCAGACTGCTTCTTTGGCTGCTTCTGAAGCAGCAATGTACTCAGCTTCCGTCGTGGAATCAGCAGTTGTTTCTTGTTTGGAACTTTTCCAACTAACTGCTCCTCCTCCCATTATGAACACATAACCAGATTGTGATTTACAATCATCTTTGTCAGATTGGAAGCTGGTATCTGTATACCCATTTACTTCCAAACTGCCCTCTCTATATACCAAGAATATATCCTTAGTCCTTCTCAAGTACTTAAGAATATTCTTGACAGCTGCCCAATGTTCCTCTCCAAAATTAGATTGGAATCTGCTTGTGACACTCAAAGCCAATGCTACATCTGGACGTGTACATAACATAGCAAACATGATAGAACCAATTGCAGATGCATATGGTATTCTATTCATGCTCTCTCTATCCTCCAGTGTCTGTGGACACATAGACTTAGAAAGGTGTTTCCCATGCACCATGGGTATAAACCCTTTCTTAGAGAGATCCATATTGAACCTCTTCAATACTTTATCTATATATGTACTCTGAGAAAGACCTAGCAACCTATTGGATCTATCTCTATAGATCCTTATTCCCAGAATATAGGATGCTTCTCCAAGGTCTTTCATGGAGAATTGCTTGGATAACCATATTTTAACAGATTGGAGAAGAGAAATGTCATTTCCCATGATCAATATGTCATCTACATATAGAACTAGGAAGACAATTGCACTCCCACTAACCCTTTTATACACACAAGGTTCATCTTCATTCTGTGAGAAACCAAACTCTTTGATTGTCTCATTGAATCGTATGTTCCAGCTCCTAGAGGCTTGCTTCAATCCATAAATGGATCTTTGAAGCTTGCATACCTTTTCGCCATTTCCAGATGTGAATCCTTCTGGTTGTGTCATATACACATCCTCAGAAAGATTTGCATTAAGGAAAGCTGTCTTCACATCCATTTGCCAAATCTCATAATCATAATGAGCTGCAATGGCTAAAAGTATTCTTATAGACTTAAGCATCGCTACAGGAGAAAAAGTTTCGTCATAGTCAATACATTCTTTTTGACGATAACCTTTTGCTACTAAGCGAGCTTTATAGGTAACTATATTACCTTCCATGTCAGTCTTCTTTTTGAAGACCCATTTGCACCCTATGGGCTTTATCCCTTCAGGTGGTTGAGTTAAAGTCCATACTTTATTCTCATACATGGAGTCCATTTCGGACTGCATAGCCTTAAGCCATAAATCACGTTCTGAACTGTTCAAAACTTCTTGATAGCTTGTAGGCTCATTGTCCTCTACTACAGTTATGCCTCTATCCGAATCAACGTGAAATCCATATCTCACAGGGATAGAACGCATCCTAGTAGATCTTCTAGGATTTTGTGTATAATCAGGTTCAACTGTAATCTCATCATTATGAAATTCAGTTTCCGGTTCAATCGGTTGATCTACTTCTATTTGTGGGTCCTGAACTTCACCAAGTTCAATTTTACTCCCACTGTCTTCTCGTAGGAGAAACTCTTTTTCCAAGAAGACAGCATGCCTTGAAACAAACACCTTTTGTTCTAAGGGATGATAGAAATAATATCCAAACGTTTCTTTTGGATATCCCACAAATAAACATTTATCAGACTTAACATCCAGTTTGTCTGACATTGTCCTCTTCACATAAGGAGGACAACCCCATACTTTCATATGAGAAAGCGTGGGTTTCTTGTTATTCCACATCTCATATGGAGTAACATCAACCGATTTACTAGGAACTATATTTAACACATAAACAGCAGTTTCTAGTGCATATCCCCAAAAGGACTTAGGCAAGTCCACTCGGCTCATCATTGATCGAACCATATCTAATAGTGTTCGATTCCTCCTTTCGGATACACCATTGTGTTGTGGTGTATATGGAGGAGTCCATTGAGATAAAATCCCATTATCTCTAAGATAATCCTGAAACTCTTGACTTAAGTATTCTCCACCTCGATCTGATCTAAGTGTTTTAATACTTTTGCCAAGTTGTTTCTCTACTTCATTTCTGAATTCTTTGAACTTTTCAAATGCTTCAGATTTATATTTCATTAGATAGATGTATCCAAACCTGGAATAATCATCTATGAAAGTAATGAAGTAGGAGTAACCTCCTCTAGCATGTGTAGTCATTGGACCACATACATCTGAATGTACTAAGTCCAAAACCATTTTAGCTCGTTCTCCTTTACCAATAAAGGGAGCTTTTGTCATTTTTCCCAATAAACAAGATTCGCATGTATCAAATGATTCATAGTCAAATGATCCCAAATCACCTGACTTGTGCAATTTGGTCATGCGTTTTTCATTTATGTGGCCTAAATGACAATGCCATAAGTATGAGGTATTTAGATTATCATGTTTCATTCTCTTGGTATCCACATTATGTACTTCTTTAATTAAATCAAGAACAAATATACCATTCTCAATGATAGCTTTTGCATAAAATATATTGTTCTTAAAAATGTAACAACATTTGTCCTTTAAAGAAATATCATAATCGTTCATCAAACAACTGAAAGAAATAATACTCTTGGACAAAGCTGGAACATAATAACAATTATTTAATTCCAGTACTAATCCACTAGGAAGAGGTAAATAGTAAGTCCCCACAACTGTTGTAGAGATGTTTTGTCCACTAGCTGACTGCAAACATATCTCTGCCTTTCCAACTCTTCTAAAGCTTCTAAGCCCCGGTAGATCGTTACATAAATGAGATCCACATCCGGTATCTAATACCCAAGATTGTTTTGAAGCAATAGAATAAGTATTAATTTCAATCATATGAATACCTGAAGTAGAAGCATCAGCTTGCTTCTTCTCCTTGAGAGAATCTAGATAGGCCTTGCAGTTACGCTTCCAATGACCATCCTTTCCACAATGGAAGCAAGTTCCTTTGGGATTCTCTTTCTTGGCAACCTTCTTCTTAGAGATCCCACCATTCTTTGGCTGCGCCTTGGTTATCTTCTTCTTCTTCTGCTTCTTGCCTTTAGCAGAAGTGACAACCATGACACTTTTTGGATCCTTCTTAAATGATCCATCAGCTGTCTTGAGCATATTGATTAACTCAGGAATGGATACTTGGATCTTGTTCATGTTGAAGTTAAGCACGAAAGGTGCATAACTTGGAGCCAACGAGTACAAGATTAAATCTATGCATAGATCATTATCCATAACATAGCCAAGTCTACTCAAATGCTCAATATACCCATACATCTTCAATGCATGAGTAGCAGCTGAAGTGCCTTCCACCATTTTGCAGCTAAATAGAGCTCGAGCAATCTCATATTGCTCAGTTCTAGCCTGAGAAGAATAAAGCTCCTCTAGATGCAAAACGATGGTTCTAGCATCCATCATTTCATGTTGCTTCTGAAGCTCCGAGGACATAGCACCCTGCATCAGACATGCTGCTGTTTCACTATCCTCCATGTATTTTCAATAAATGCCTTTGATCTCATCAATGGCATCATCTGATGGACGTGGTGGTGGATCTTTATCCAAGACATAATGGATCTTTTCAGCCCTGAGAACAATTCTCACTTGCCTGATCCAGTCAGAATAGTTGTTGCCAACCAGCTTGTTATCCAAGATTGATCGTATATTAATGTTTGATGTGCTCATGATGATGACCTAGATGTGGAAAAGAAAAGATATGAGAGTATGTTCATATATATGTATGCATTAATAAGGTCTTTAATTAATCCATTTACTCCCACTATTTTATTGCGAATTAATAGCCCTCACTATATAATCCGAGAAAACCCGATGGTTTTCTTAGTGGGCCAATATCCAATCCTTGATATGTAATTTGACCTTGACTGTGGTCAACAAGCCAAATTCCATACCCTTGAAAGGTAGGTATCTTTATACCAATTGTGTCTCTACACAACTATTGGATCATTAGGTTTCAACTCTTGATGCATGCATATCATATATGCATTCCCTAATCTTGCATCTAGAACCATTAGCCTTGACTGTGGTCAACAAACTAATGGGCTAGCTAAGATGACCCATTTAATTAGATTTGAACATATTCGATATAATGTGAGCTTGACTGTGGTCAACAACCCACACTATAAAGAACTCTGGTTCTCCTCAAATTAATGGAAGGCTTATATACCTTAGTATTTGTTTGAGGGTTTTAGTTAATTAAGTCTCATCATACATGGTTGGCATACATTGGTATGCATCCTATATCTATCACATAAATATAAGCATACAAATATGGTATAGTTATGGACTTCACTACATTGATTTCCCCGAGCCAAGAGGAAAATCAAAAGGTCACACCTAGGTAGTATGCATGATTCAAACAAGAAAATAATTACATTATCTTCAAGCTTGTTGGATCTCCATCCGGCCCATCTTGCTCCTTGATATTGGTCTCCATCTCTATTTCTAATTCTAATCTAAGTAATCTAATTACATATTACAATTTGAAATGAAATACAAACCAAAAACAAGTGGCCGGGACATGAAAGTCCTCATTGGGCCAAAACATGCATTATGCTCAATCACATTGGGCTTTGTCCATAACTAACCATCATGCC
Source organism: Excoecaria agallocha (assembly GCA_037975025.1). Lineage (NCBI taxonomy): Eukaryota > Viridiplantae > Streptophyta > Magnoliopsida > Malpighiales > Euphorbiaceae > Excoecaria > Excoecaria agallocha. The sequence goes on from CM075806.1 coordinate 32,954,460, forward strand.
AATCATTCACCCTTATATGCCTCTCTAATACATAAATAAATGGATTACTAACTTTGTTTCAACCTTTGAAACTATATTTTGAGTTATTTAATGATGTGATCAAATTAGGAAACTTTTTCCATTTTGGAAACTTTCATTTTAGGAAACCTTTTTGCATGAATGTGTTCTTGCCTTAATAATCAATCAAATTGATTATTAATTAATTATAAATTGATTATTTAATTAATTAATCATATTAAATAATTAAAAGAATCAATTTTGGGCTTAAAATAAGTGTAGGCCGAAACCCACAGAAGAAAAACCCTAAGTGTGTTCACACACAAACTAGTTTTGTGTCATTTGGACCATTTGGGCCTTTTGGAATGAGCCAAGCCCACTCCAGCCCTTAAAACCCATTAATAAACTTAATTAATGTTTAAAATAGTTAATTTAAATCAGCTCCTTGGGCCCACCAAGTCATTCACTAATTTAAACCAAGTCCGTAAACATAATTAAGCCCAGTAAGTGGTTTTAATGAATTAAAATTAATCAAATTAATTTAAGGCCCATTTTAATTAATCCAATTAATTAAAAACACTTTAATATATCATATATATCAGATTTAGAAGATCAAAAGTCGTTCTAACCAAGAACACATCAAGAACACACGAAGAACACCAATTTATCGAACTTTTCGACAAAACTAGTTTTCATGCAAAACTTGTTCAATTTTAATTCCGTTCGATCCTACGGCTTAATATCACATATTAAACACATAAAATATCATCTAAATGATTTTTAAATAGATCCATAAGAAATTAAATTAGAACAGCCCCTACATTACCTAGGGTTTCACGCCAAACCCTAATGGGTTTCACACCAAAACCAAATCTTAATCATTCAAAAATTTCGTTTTTGTTTCCACAAAATTTATTTGATCACACATACAACCAGAAATCAATATTTCTCATTCATGAACAATCAAATCTAATATTTTAAAGTTCATGAAATAAATAACTCAAAACAAAACAAAACTTATTCCGCAGAAAAAATATAGAATTGTATATCCATGGTAAAACCGTGGCTCTGATACCATGTTGGAATTTAATGGTTACATGCATCACATACATGAGCGGAATTTTAAATTTTTTTAACCATAAGATCTGATCCTGCCATGAATACACAATATAACTATATGAGAATAAGAAAAATCACCTTTGATTTTTGTTGAACAGTTGATTTTACTTCGCACCGGGTTATCGCAAACCACAGTGTCCAAAATCGAACACCTCCAATGAGTAATCCACACTAGAGAGGGGTAAATTGAACCAACAAATTGGTGTTCAACTAGGGCTGGCCGAAAATCCAAGAGGCTAGCAATGGAAGTGGCGCAAAAAGGGAGAGAGAAATAAGAGAAAAAGACTTTCCTTTTGTTTTAATCACTTAACCCTAATTCTCATTAGTTGGCCTTTTATAGTTAGGTTAAAATTCCAACTCCTTAATGAGATTGGGCTCTTTAAAATTGCTGGAGAATTATTAATTGGACTTCTGGAATTAATTATAATCATTTGGACTTAATTAAATCCAAATTAAATCTTTTCATAAAAGACCATGCACAAAATCCACAAACTAGGCCCTCTGTGCATCTAATTGGATTTAAATACCCAAATGGATTCCAAATCCAACCAAATTAAATATGTGAGTTCCATAACACTTATGTAACATATATAAATTAATTTGGTCCAAGAAAAATCCCTCTAAGCCCTTCTGTATGGAGTTGGCGTGTAGCCCTCTTCTAGAGGGCTTCCTCCAGCTTCTTCATTCCTTTGGCCCTTAATAATTTCTCCAATGGTCCTATTAATTATTATATCAGTCCTATAACACTTATAGTATTCTTATAATACTTATAAGACAATAATAATTAATCATGAAATACATTATTTCATTTAGGTCCAATTTACAGAACATTTCTCAAAAGTTCCGCGGACAATTTTATTTGATCATAATTAATTAAACTCTTTAATTAATTATTATCATATTCTCCTCTCTACCTTTATAATAATATCAAATATTATTATCCTTGTCATTTTACCATTTTACCCTTTTCTCTATATGTGTGTGACCTATTGGGTTCCTGTCCATGTTGGCAGTATAATATGTAATTGTGAGTTCTATTCAAAACTCACATGATTTAAACTCCTTTAAATCATTTTATCAATCTCTATTGATATTTTGATACATCATTATACAAGTCATGATTGGCCTCTAGCTAGACATCATCACTACCCAAATGTCAGGAAAGTCATGTGGTTTGACTGTACCCTTCCATAGAAACAGTTACCGTGCAATTACTCCTTTCACCACTCTTATCTCAATTAGATTCTGAGTATGGATTTCTGTCAACTCATATAAATCTAATTATGTATGTTCTATTAATTTAACCATTGTTCCTAAAATGCCCTTCATGGATCTCCATCCATCTCGGCATATTACTCTGGCCAGAGATTCACTGAACAAGGTAATTATAGGATCATGTGAGATAACTTCCCTTGTTAAATCTGGGATGGTGAATCCTTTGTCAATCACTCAACTATCTTCAAGTAGGTCATGATATACCCAATCTCCTAACTATGTTCACTCCCAGTTGGAAGTAATCAGTTATGGAGTCAAAGTATACCACTTGCTACTTAAGATAACTTTGGTGATCTCAAGTCTAAGGATACTTGCACAACCACTATGAAGAGATTCCTCACTGACATAGATTTAATATCCATGTGAGGATTCTCTTTGCAGGTCTCCAATGAACTTGTTCTTCTAACAAGCATCCACATGTTGGCTTTGATTATTTTTCATAATCACAGTTATGAGAACTACTGCTTGAACCATTCAAGAAGCATAACATGTGCTAGTCTGTCCGAATTAACAATGTCCTATCTTGTTAATTCTATGACTAGGGATATTTAGATATTAACATATTTGCATGCAATAGACATATCACATCATGAACACCTTCATGATTGCCTTTGCACTGTGTTTATAATATCTAGGACTTCATTTATTAATTTAAGATTTACAAACTCATGTATTCAAACACAGCATTAATAAATGAATGATGCCTTTTATTAAGAATATAAATTTCATACATATGAAAAACATCCCTATTACATGGGCTCTAGGGCATACTCTCTAACAAAATTAACACTTAATTTTCAGCACTCACACTTGACCTAAATTAAGTGATATATATTAATGAATTAAATGAATAAATGGTATGCCGTTTTGCTATTTTTCTCTCTTGGCCGAAATACTCAAGGGGAAAGAAATCTTTCTTGTTATCATGTGTTCTTGGGCTGAAACAGTAACCTAAAGGAAGAAAAAGATCAGATCTTGTGGCTTCAAATCATTCCCATTGCCGAATACACAATCATAGAGCTAGCAGTCTTGATTTTAAGCCATCTTTGCAAGTGTGTGTGTGAGAATAGAGGGAGTGGCGTAAAGGCTGTTCCTTGGCATTGGTGGTGAAGATCTAAGGTGGACATATCCTTCTTGGTTGCTGGTCATCATCAAAATCAAGTTTTAAAGACATCTAAAGTTGTAAGTTTAAAACCCTAAAATTGCATGTTTCGATTCTTTTCATGGAATTGTAAGGCATGTATGATAAAAATTTTTGTTTTTTCGCTGTGCTATCATCACATTCATACCATGTCATATTCCATCAAATTGAACCAACAAATTGGTGTTTAACTAGGGCTGGCCAAAATTCCCAAGAGCTTAGGAGTTGGCACAAAAGGGAGAGAGTGATTAAGAGAAAAGACTTTCTTTTTGTTTTAATCACTTAACCCTAATTCTCATTAGTTGTCCTTTTACAGTTAGGTTAAAATTCCAAATCCTTAATGAGATTGGGCTATTTAAAATTGTTTGAGAATTAATAATTAGGCCTCTGGAATTAATTATAATCATTTGGGCTTAATTAAATCCAATTTAAACCTTTTCATAAAAGTCTATGCACAAAACCCACAAACTAGGCCCTTTGTGCAACTAATTGGATTTAAATACCCAAATGGATTCCAAATCCAACCAAATTAAATATGTGGGTTCCATAACACTTATGTAACATATATAAATTAATTTGGTCCATTAAATAGGCCATTAAGGCCTTCTATTATGAGGTAGGTGTGTGGCCCTTACAAAAGGGCTTCCACCAACTGCTTCATTCGTCTGGCCCTTAATAATTGCTCCAATGGACTTATTAATCATTATACAAGTCCTATAACACTTATAGTAGTCCTACAACATTTATAAGACAATAATAATTAATCATGAAATACATTATTTCAATTAGGTCCAATTTTGCATAACATTTCTCAAAAGTTCTGCGGACAATTTTATTTGATCATAATTAATTAAACTCTTTAATTAATTATTATCATATTCTCTTCTCTACCTTTATAATAATATCAAATATTATTATCATTTTACCATTTTACCCTTTTCTTTATATGTGTGTGACCTATTGGGTTCCTGTCCATGTTGGCAGTATAATAAGTAATTGTGAGTTCTATTCAAAACTCACATGATTTAAACTCCTTTAAATCATCTTATCAATCCCTATTGATACTTTTGACACATCATTATACAAGTCATGATTGGCCTCTAGCTAGGCATCATGACTACCCAAATGTCAGGAAAGTCATGTGGTTTGACTGTGCCCTTCCATAGAAATAGTTACCGTGCAATTACTCCTTTCACCACTCTTATCTCAATTAGATTCTGAGTATGGATTTCTGTCAACTCATATAAATCTAATTATGTATGTTCTATTAATTTAACCATTATTCCTAAAATGCCCTTCATGGTTCTCCATCCATCTCGGTATATTACTCTGGTCAGAGATTCTCTGAACAAGGCAATTATAAAATCATGCGAGATAACTTCCCTTGTTAAATCTGGGATGGTGAATCCTTTGTCAATCACTCAACTATCTTTAAGTAGGTCATGATATACCCAATCTCCTAACTATGTTCACTCCTAGTTGGAAGTAATCAGTTATGGAGTCAAAGTATACCACTTGCTACTTAAGATAACGTTGGTGATCTCAAGTCTAAGGATACTTGCACAACCGCTATGAAGAGATTCCTCACTAGCATAGATTTAGTATCCATGTGAGGATTCTCTTTGCAAGTCTCCAATGAACTTGTTCTTCTAACTAGCATCCACATGTTAGCTTTGATTATCATCTATAATCACAGTTATGAGAACCATTGCTTGAACCATTCAAGAAGCATAACATGTGCTAGTCTGTCATAATTAACAATGTCCTATCTTGCTAATTCTATGACTAGGGATATTTAGATATTAACACATTTGCATGCAATAGACATCTCACATCATGAGCACCTTTATGATTGCCTTTCCACTGTGTTTATAATATCTAGGACTTCATTTATTAATTTAAGATTTACAAACTCATGTATTCAAACATAGCATTAATAAATGAATGATGCCTTTTATTAAGAATATAAATTTCATACATATGAAAAACTTCCTTATTACATGGGCTCTAGGGCATACTCTCTAACAATCTCCCACTTACACTAAAGCCAATCACTCATATGTCTCAGACCCATGCTATTTATATGGTGATCATGCTTAATCTGGGAAAGTGCTTTAGTAAGGGGATCCGCAACATTATCATCTGTTGGAACCCTTTCTATTTTCACATCATTTCTAGCTACTGTTTCCCTTATGAGATGGTAGCATCTGAGAACATGCTTGGATCGCTGATGAGACCGTGGTTCCTTTGCTTGCGCAATGGCTCCATTGTTGTCACAATATAAAGGAATCGGATCAACAATGCTAGGCACCACTCCGAGTTCGGTTATGAACTTTTTGATCCAGACTGCTTCTTTGGCTGCTTCTGAAGCAGCAATGTACTCAGCTTCCATCGTGAAATCAGCAGTTGTTTCTTGTTTGGAACTTTTCCAACTAACTGCTCCTCCTCCCATTATAAACACATAACCAGATTGTGATTTACAATCATCTTTGTCAGATTGGAAGCTGGCATCTGTATACCCATTTACTTCCAAACTGCCCTCTCCATATACCAAGAATATATCCTTAGTCCTTCTCAAGTACTTAAGAATATTCATGACAGCTGCCCAATGTTCCTCTCCAAAATTAGATTAGAATCTGCTTGTGACACTCAAAGCAAATGCTACATCTGGACGTGTACATAACATAGCATACATGATAAAACCAATTGCAGATGCATATGGTATTCTATTCATGCTCTCTCTATCCTCTAGTGTCTGTGGACACATAGACTTAGAAAGGTGTTTCCCATGCACCATGGGTATAAACCCTTTCTTAGATAGATCCATATTGAACCTCTTCAATACTTTATCTATATATGTACTCTGAGAAAGACCTAGCAACCTATTGGATCTATCTCTATAGATCCTTATTCCCAGAATATAGGATGCTTCTCCAAGGTCTTTCATGGAGAATTGCTTGGATAACCATATTTTAATAGATTGGAGAAGAGAAATGTCATTTCCCATGATCAATATGTCATCTACATATAGAACTAGGAAGACAATTGCACTCCCACTGACCCTTTTATACACACAAGGTTCATCTTCATTCTGTGAGAAACCAAACTCTTTGATTGTCTCATTGAATCATATGTTCTAGCTCCTAGAGGCTTGCTTCAATCTATAAATGGATCTTTGAAGCTTGCATACCTTTTCTCTATTTCCTGATGTGAATCCTTCTGGTTGTGTCATATACACATCCTCGGTTAGATTTCCACTAAGGAAAGCTGTCTTCACATCCATTTGCCAAATCTCATAATCATAATGAGCTGCAATGGCTAAAAGTATTCTTATAGACTTAAGCATCGCTACAGGAGAAAAAGTTTCATCATAGTCAATACCTTCTTTTCGACAATAACCTTTTGCTACTAAGCGAGCTTTATAGGTAACTATATTACCTTTCATGTCAGTCTTCTTTTTGAAGACCCATTTGCACCCTATTGGTTTTATCCCTTCAGGTGGTTGAGTTAAAGTCTATACTTTGTTCTCATACATGGAGCCCATTTCAGACTGCATAGCCTTAAGCCATAAATCACGTTCTAAACTGTTCAAAACTTCTTGATAGCTTGTAGGCTCATTGTCCTCTACTATAGTTATGCCTCTATCCAAATCAATGTGAAATCCATATCTCACAGGGATAGAATGCATCCTAGTAGATCTTCTAGGATTTTGTGTATAATCAGGTTCAACTGTAATGTCATCATTATGAAATTCAGTTTCGGGTTCAATCGGTTGATCATCTTCTATTTGTGGGTCTTAAACTTCACCAAGTTCAATTTTACTCCCACTGTCCTCTCGCAGGATAAATTCTCTTTCCAAGAAGACAACATGCCTTGAAACAAACACCTTTTGTTCTAAGGGATGACAGAAATAATATCCAAACGTTTCTTTTGGATATCCCACAAATAAACATTTGTCAGACTTAACATCCAGTTTGTCTGACATTGTCCTCTTCACATAAGCAGGACAACCCCATACTTTCATATGAGAAAGCGTGGGTTTCTTGTTATTCCACATCTCATATGGAGTAACATCAACCGATTTACTAGGAACTCTTTTTAACACATAAACAGCAGTTTCTAGTGCATATCCCCAAAAGGACTTAGGCAAGTCTGCTCGGCTCATCATTGATCGAACCATATCTAATAGTGTTCAATTTCTCCTTTCAAATACACCATTGTGTTGTGGTGTATATGGAGGAGTCCATTGAGATAAAATCCCATTATCTCTAAGATAATCCTGAAACTCTTGACTTAAGTATTCTCTACCGCGATCTGATCTAAGTGTTTTAATACTTTTGCCAAGTTGTTTCTCAACTTCATTTCTGAACTCTTTGAACTTTTCAAATGCTTCAGACTTATATTTCATCAGATAGATGTATCCAAACCTGGAATAATCATCAATGAAAGTAATGAAGTAGGAGTAACCTCCTCTGGCATGTGTAGTCATTGGACCACATACATCTGAATGTATTAAGTCCAAAACCATTTTAGCTCGTTCTCCTTTACCAATAAAGGGAGCTTTTGTCATTTTTCCCAATAAACAAGATTCACATGCATCGAATGATTCATAATCAAATGATCCCAAATCACCTGACTTGTGTAATTTGGTCATGCGTTTTTCATTTATATGGCCTAAACGACAATGCCATAAGTATGAGGTATTTAGATTATCATGTTTCATTCTCTTGGTATCCACATTATGTACTTCTTTAATTAATTCAAGAACAAATATACATTCTCAATGATAGCTTTTGCATAAAACATATTGTTCTTAAAAATGTAACAACATTTGTCATTTAAAGAAATATCATAATCGTTCAACAGTCGACTGAAAGAAATAATACTTTTGGATAAAGCTGGAACTTAATAACAATTATTTAATTCCAGTAGTAATCCACTTGGAAGAGGCAAATGATAAGTCCCCACAACTGATGTAGAGATGTTTTGTCCAGTAGCTGACTGCAAACATATCTCTGCCTTTCCAACTCTTCTAAAGCTTTTAAGCCCATGTAGATCATTACACAAATGTGATCCACATCCGGTATCTAATACCCAATATTGTTTTGAAGCAATAGAATAAGTATTAATTTCAATCATATGAATACCTGAGGTAGAAGCATCAGCATGCTTTTTCTCCTTGAGAGAATATAGATAGGTCTTGCAGTTACGCTTTCACTGACCATCCTTTCAACAATGGAAGCAATTTCCTTTGGGATTCTCTTTCTTGGCAACCTTCTTCTTGCAAACCCCACCATCCTTTATCTCATATTGCTTCTGAAGCTTTAAGGACATAGCACCCAGCATCAGACATGCCGCTGCTTCACTATCCTCTATGTATTTTCGATAAGTGCCTTTGATCTCATCAATGGCATCATCTGATGGAAGTGGTGAAAGATCTTTATCCAAGACATAATGGATCTTTTCAGCTCTGAGAATAATTCTCACTTGCTTGATCCAGTTAGAAGAGTTGCTGCCAACCAGTTTGTTATCCAAGATTGATCGTATATTTGATGTGCTCATGATGATGACATAGATGTGAAAAAGAAAAGATATGAGAGTATGTTCATATATATGTATGCATTAATAAGGTCTTTAATTAATCCATTTTACTCCCACTATTTTATTGTGAATTAATAGCCCTCACTATATAATCCGAGAAAACCCGATGGTTTTCTTAGTGGGCCAAAAAACTAATGGGCTAGCTAAGGTGACCCATTTAATTTGATTTAAACATATTCGATATAATGTGAGCTTGACTGTGGTCAACAACCCACACTATAAAGAACTCTGGTTCTCCCCAAATTAATGGAAGGCTTATATACCTTAGTATTTGTTTGAGGGTTTTAGTTAATTAAGTCTCATCATACATGGTTGGCATACATTGGTATGCATCCTGTATCTATCACATAAATATAAGCATACAAATATGGTATAGTTATGGACTTCACTACATTGATTTCCCCGAGCCAAGAGGGAAATCAAAAGGTCACACCTAGGTAGTGTGCATGATTCAAACAAGAAAATAATTACATTATCTTCAAGCTTGTTGGATCTCCATCCGGCCCATCTTGCTCCTTGATATTGGTCTCCATCTCTATTTCTAATTCTAATCTAAGTAATCTAATTACATATTACAATTTGAAATGAAATACAAATCAAAAACAAGTGGTCGGGACATGAAAGTCCTCATTGGGCCAAAACATGCATTATGCTCAATCACATTGGGCTTTGTCCATAACTAACCATCATGCCAATCATACACCCTTATATGCCTCTCTAATGCATAAAGAAATGGATTACTAACTTTATTTCAACCTTTGAAACTATATTTTGAGTTATTTTAATGATGTGATCAAATTAGGAAACTTTTTCCATTTCGGAAACATTCATTTTAGGAAACCTTTTTGCATGCATGTTTTCTTGTCTTAATAATCAATCCAATTGATTATTAATTAATTATAAATTGGTTTTCGCAAACCATAGTGTCCAAAATCGAACACCTCCAATGAGTAATTCACACTAGAGAGGGGTAAATTGAACCAACAAATTGGTGTTTAACTAGGGCTGGCCGAAATTCCCAAGAGCTAGCTTAGGAGTTGGCGCAAAAGGGAGAGAGTGATTAAGAGAAAAGACTTTCTTTTTTTTTTAATCACTTAACCCTAATTCTCATTAGTTGGCCTTTTACAGTTAGGTTAAAATTCCAACTCTTTAATGAGATTGGGCTCTTTAAAATTTTTTGAGAATTATTAATTAGGCCTCTGGAATTAATTATAATCATTTGGGCTTAATTAAATCCAATTTAAACCTTTTCATAAAAGTCTATGCATAAAACCCACAAACTAGGCCCTTTGTGCAACTAATTGGATTTAAATACCCAAATGGATTCCAAATCCAACCAAATTAAATATGTGGGTTCCATAACACTTATGTAACATATATAAATTAATTTAGTCCATTAAATAGGCCATTAAGGCCTTCTGTTCTGAGGTAGGCGTGTGGCCCTTACAGAAGGGCTTCCACCAACTACTTCATTCCTCTGGCCCTTAATAATTGCTCCAATGGACATATTAATTATTATACCAGTCCTATAACACTTATAGTAGTCCTACAACACTTATAAGACAATAATAATTAATCATGAAATACATTATTTCAATTAGGTCCAATTTTGCAGAACATTTCTCAAAAGTTCCGCGGACAATTTTATTTGATCATAATTAATTAAACTCTTTAATTAATTATTATCATATTCTCTTCTCTACCTTCATAATAATATCAAATATTATTATCCTTATCATTTTACCATTTTACCCTTTTCTCTATATGTGTGTGACCTGTTGGTAGTATAATAAGTAATTGTGAGTTCTATTCAAAACTCACATGATTTAAACTCCTTTAAATCATCTTATCAATCCCTATTGATACTTTTGATACATCATTATACAAGTCATGATTGGCCTCTAGTTAGGCATCATGACTCCCCAAATGTCAGGAAAGTCTTGTTGTTTGACTGTACCCTTCCATAGAAACAGTTACCGTGCAATTACTCCTTTCACCACTCTTATCTCAATTAGATTCTGAGTATGGATTTCTGTCAACTCATATAAATCTAATTATGTATGTTCTATTAATTTAACCATTTTTCCTAAAATGCCCTTCATGGATCTCTATCCATCTCGGCATATTACTCTGGCCAGAGATTCTCTGAACAAGGCAATTATAGAATCGTGCGAGATAACTTCCCTCGTTAAATCTGGGATGGTGAATCCTTTGTCAATCATTCAACTATCTTCAAGTAGGTCATGATATACCCAATCTCCTAACTATGTTCACTCCCAGTTGGAAGTAATCAGTTATAGAGTAAAGTATACCACTTGCTACTTAAGATAACTTTGGTGATCTCAAGTCTAAGGATACTTGCACAACCGCTATGAAGAGATTCCTCACTGACCTAGATTTAGTATCCATGTGAGGATTCTCTTTGCAAGTCTCCAATGAACTTGTTCTTCTAACAAGCATCCACATGTTAGCTTTGATTATCATCCGTAATCACAGTTATGAGAACCACTGCTTGAACCATTCAAGAAGCATAACATATGCTAGTCTATCCGAATTAACAATGTCATATCTTATTAATTCTATAACTAGGGATATTTAGATATTAACACATTTGCATGCAATAGACATCTCACATCATGAACACCTTCATGATTGCCTTTACACTGTGTTTATAATATCTAGGACTTCATTTATTAATTTAAGATTTACAAACTCATGTATTCAAACATAGCATTAATAAATGAATGATGCCTTTTATTAAGAATATAAATTTCATACATATGAAAAACATCCCTATTACATGGGCTCTAGGGCATACTCTCTAACAATATACCTCCACCTCTTTATGGATCTAGTCATTTAATATTCTAGTTACCATCCTTTGGTAGGTGGCACCTATATTTTTATGTCCAAAAGGTATGATCTGATAAGTGTAGGTACCCCATTCGGTGATAAATGCCATTTTGATCCTATCTATAATCTTTTTCAGAATTTGGTTATACCCTAGCATACCCATCAATAATAGTTGAACACGGCATAGGCATCTGCACTATTTATTAATAAATTTATGTGAGGTATAGGAAAGTCAAGGTTAAGCTTTATTTAAATCTCTATAGTTGATGTAGATTTTAAATCTTCTATCCTTCTTAGCCGTAGGGACAACATTTGCCCCTAGCAAAGAAACTAAGGTACAAAGCAACAAATAATGGGGCATAGTATGAAGCTTATATCTTTGGGTTGGAAGCCTTGCTAGCCATGAGGGTAAAATTTATAGAAGAATTATGGGATTCCTCTTTGGTAGTTTATCAAATAAGTGATGAATAGTCAGTAAAAAAAGAGCACTTATTGCCTTACATTAATGTTTGAAGGCCTTGAGTAGCTAGTTTAATGTTCGCACATTTAAGTACATGTCTAAAGAGGAAAATCAATTAATGGATGCATTAGCCACCTTGGTATCAATATGGGATAATCCAAAGCGAGTAAATATGAAGCTAGTTTTTATCTTAAATTCTAACAAGCCGTACTTCGAGGATGAATAAGTAATGGACAATGAGGTGGATGATGGAAAACCCTAGTATTATAACATTTAGAATTACTTAGAGAGGTTGTTATTTCCAGAATAAGACACTAAAAAGGACCAAAAGATGATAAGCAAGTTATGAACTTAGTTTATTACTATCTGTAGAGTACTTTATAAGAGGCAACCTGATGGTATCCAACTAAGGTGCTTGAATGAGAATGAGGCTAAGAATGTCATAGAAGAGATGCATGTGGGAGTATGTGAATCTTATATGAATGGATTAGCTTTAGCAAACAGATCATGCACAAAAGATTCTTTTAGGTTACAAGGGACACTAATTGATCTCAGTGTGTCAAGCAATGTCAGTTGTGTAAGCAATATGCATACTTAAAATACTTAACAGTCTCTAAGATGTGTAACCTTACATCACCTTGGCCATTTTCCACATAGAGCATAGACATCATAGGTATGATTGACCCACCAGCCTTGAATGGATATAGGTTTATTATAGTTGCTATAGATTACTTTACCAAGTGGGTAGAAGTATAATCCATCAAGAAGGTAAATGCTAGGGGCATGGCTATGCTTTTTTAAAAGAATCTAATATGTAAGTATGGCTTATCCCAACATTTAGTGTCAGACAATGGGTTGCAGTTATGTAGGAGCTAAGCAAATGCTCATGAAAAATGGGGTTTAACATCATAGGTCTTTTCCTTATTGACCTCAAGCTAATGGGGTAGTCAAAGAAGCCAATAAAATTGTTAAAAATATTTTGGCTAGGAAGGTTTGAACGTATAAAGTTTGGGCCAATAAGCTACCTTTTGCACATAAGGATGTAGGACTATAGCTAGAACTTTAATAAGGGCTACCCTATACTCTCTAGTATATAGGATAGTAGTTGTACTACAAGTAAAGATTAAACATCATTCTTTAAGAGTGGTTTTAGAAGCCAAATTCCTAGAGATAGAATGAGGTAGATAGAGGTTGATGCAGCTTAACCTACTAGATAGGGATAAGATGTGAGCTTACTATCATAACCAAATTTACCAAAAGAATATTGCTCCATCATTTAGGAAAAATGTTATGAAGCATCCTTTAAAGAAATGAGACTTATTGTTCAAATAGATGAGACCTGGGATGTAACACCTTAATCCATAAGATATTTATAGAACTACAAATATAGATAGTTAACTTGCACTAACCAAATAAACAATAATGCTTAAAACCATAATTACATATAAGACCTATAGCAAAAATAATAATCCCAAAATAATAAAACATTACATATACATTTTTCTGTACATCTACATTTTAGAACTCCTCTTCTACTGGTTGACCAAGTCACTGTAACTATCAATCCTGAAATGAGGCTTATCGAGCAACTTATATGGATAAACAAACCCGTACTAAGCTATAAAGCTTACCAGGGAATAATATTTTATTGGTAACCTCAAACCATATATCAATAAAGTATCATAAGCATTACAAGTTAGCAATAATCCTATGTAATCATTATCTTCAAACAAATAAGCTCAAAGATTTCAACACCATTTAACACATTAAATAGACTCTTTTATCACTTATAAATTTTACTAATCACATACATGAAAGAATTTCACTTGATTAACTATTAAAGTTATTCTTTTTTATATTCTATGAGCTATGAATTTAGTCCTTTGAGAGTGCCGATAACAAATAACTATAATTTTCCTACAACCACTTGAAACAAGGTTTAAAATTTTATATTCAATGTTCATTCATTTATATAATAGAGGGAATAGGTCCTTTATAACACAAGAAAATTGAAAATTGGATATCATAGCATGCATTCCATCAATGATTATGACCATAGAAGATATTATCAAGCATAATTCCTTCACATATATCATACATATTTAAAATATAGGATGCATTTAAAGAGATACTCATGTTTAAAATCATATAGTAATAAACACTACCTTAGCATGATAAACTATATGAAAATATCATAGAGTACCACATACTATGCATCGATCTATAATAGAGTCATAGGTACTTACACTTATATAAATTGATACAACAAATTAAGAAATTAGCATGTGATCCCAAGAAATAATATAATTACCAAAGATAAATCGATAGTATACCAATATATCCTCAGAATTTATAGGTCCAAAATGAATGGGCAATATAAAAGTACCACACACTTATGTACGTAGTGACCATTAATTTATTACTCATTTTCTATATGCAAGAAAATCATACCATGAACATTAGTCCGAATTACCAAATTTTATTATCTTTAAGTCAATAGCATGACCTTTTTTCATCTAACATTAAGCCTACTTATTCTAAATAAGTGGATCCCGAAGGTACCAAAACACACTCGAAGGTATGACAATCGTACCTGAAGGTACCAAAACATATTCAAAGATATGAAATTCGAAGACTTATTAGGGACGAACAATACAATAGACTGGTCAACAAACCCAAGTGGGATGGACCATCTCAACACAATAGTAGCTGCAAAATACCCTTATAGGCATGCCTATTTATCCACAACCTACATGCTGACACAGGTAAAACTTCATTCTCATAACAATACTCACTTTACTTTGTTATACAATCGTTTGATTATCACTGTGTTGAATAATTGAGTGTCATGTAATACTAGTTCCAAAAAAATCAATATTAGATGAACCCAATACGATATACATTATTATGCATGAACAATCTATAGTTGAAATCCACTCATGACCCAATAACAAAAATAAACCTTGTTACACAATTAAACTCATTTATTTACTTACATTTTATATCAAAATAGGAGACAAGATTAAATATTTGAAATCAATAATTCATCAAACTTTTAGGCGTCTCATTGAGTCAATTTGACTATGTTTTAGTAGATTGATAACTTTATTAAACAAGGGAGATAAAAATTATTCAAACCATAAATATATGCCCATAAAAGTATAATAATGCATTGAATGAGTGCTAAAGGTGTTTGATCAAGTAGTAGGGAGATAGAGTTTATGTGGTTAATGGCATAAGGTGCAACATTTGAAGCAAGGAAAAGGTAGTGGACTATCACATGGTAGAGTGATGGGGAGCTCGATAGAGTGGCCAAACCCACTTAGTAGAGTTGTGATCCACTTGGTCGAGTGTTCAACCATTTAAGAACATTGCCAAACATAATTCTACAAGTCAAAACCTTAACTCATTTCAAGATATCAATAAACAGTTTCCAATAATTCTTTTTATACAATTAATCATTCTTAGCTTTATCTATTATTTCAACATAACTTACTAAATTAGCTCCTTAGATGGAGGTTTCATTGCTCCAGAGGACATTGAGATATATCGCTAACCAAGGACCTTAATCTCCTGGATTTAACTATTGTATCATCTTTTACAGTAGGGATAACCACATGTAATGTATAATCAAACCAACATTCCCATATCCTTACCAATAATTCATTCTATCATTGTGATAAAATCTTTAAGCCATACATATCTCCATCTGAAACTAAGGAGAGAAGAACAGAGAGAGAAGAGGTTGAATCTCCCTTTTCACCTAGAACTAATCTCCACCACATAACTAAGAAGTCCCTTCCTTAAAAAGTCTTAAAAGAAATTAATGGGGTAAATATCTCCTTAGGTGTATTTCCTAATTTGCCCTTGTTCATTTAAACCCCTAATACTTATATTTTTTAAACTTGAACCCTAAATCTTATAATTTACTTCAATTGTATCATTTCTTTTAAATGGTAATTTAACTATACCTGAGATATACACATGTTACAATTACATCCCTCATGAGATTTTGACTCAAATACTATAAAATATTTTTATTTTAACTTATTTAATCATAATCCTCATTAATCTTCCATAATTCAATTAGGGGTTGGATTAGGGCCTCACAAATCTCTCCTTCTTAAAGAATTTCATCCTCGATATTCAAACCAGTAATCTATACTATCATTTATATCAACTTTCCAAAACTCTACTTTAACTATAAGCAACTATAACCATAAGTCTTTCATAATCATAACAAACTCAACCTTCTATAACAATAATTCTTTTCCTTGGTATCCTATTCCTCTTATGCTAATTATATTTCCTGCCAATTTTCCTTTTTAGCTGGGGCAAAAAATATGATATGATGCTATTCATGTCTTATCAGATGATATAGGATGCCAAGCAATGTGTGAATGAGTTCATGTATGCAATAGAATACAAATATGTATCCTTATATATTGTACACATGATGTCCTATCTCGATACAATAAAATATGATCAATTGCCCATGCTGATTAGGAAAAACTCTAACAAATATACAAAGCATTTTAATAACCTTAACTTCGCATAATCATATATGCCAAAAGAGAAAAGTTCTTCTAACTATATAAAACTTTCCCTCAAAGATCCTAAAAAAGCAATTCGGATATACTTATTAACAAGCTTATACTACATCTCAATCATAAAGCATAAATGCATATAAGCACTTTCAATATCAAATAGAGAGGAAGGTGCTAGAAATTCCCTCAATATCATCTCACCATTTCAGAACCATAATTCTACTAATACTCCGATATAGACAAAACTGATGCTCAATCATCTATTGAAGTCATCAAATTTTCAAGGTATAGCAACATAGAACATAGATATCTTCTTTAGTTCGGTCCATCAAAACTTCCAAAAATAAATTCCTGATCTTTTATTACCTAGAAAAGGCCAAACCTGGGCACTCTGATACCATTAAATGTGACACCTTAATCCGTAAGATATATATAGAACCACAAATATAGATATTTAATCTATGCTTACCATAGAAACAATAATGCTTAAGGCTATTGATAAGTGTGAATTATATATAGTTTTTGATATGTTTTTAGTTTTGTTATTTAGTTATTTTGATTTTATTTAGGTTAGATTAGAGTTTAATTTGTTAGTTTTATGTTTTTGGAGTTAATTGTAAATTTTGGTGTTTTTCAGAGTTAATTTGCAAGAAAAGGGACTTAATTGTAAAAAGGCAAGAAGATTTAGGCCAAAAGTGTAAAATTAGAGAATTCATTTTAAGATATTATCGTGAAGTCCAGAAGACATACACGTGACCATGTGAAGGAATGAAGGATGAAGAGCCGTGGCCATGTGAAAGACCAAAAGGAGAAACCAAGCATATACACGTGACCACGTGGATTCCAAGTGAAGCACCACGCGTGGCCACGTGTGAAGGAAGGCTTGTGGAACATGTGACCACGTGTTCAACTACAAAGAGAAGGGCGTGGCCACGTGCAAGTTCTCCCATGCAGCGAAGGATTTGCGATCTTTTCCACTTAAAGAAGGATTCTTTTCCTACTCTAATTTGGGATGTTTGGAAGGCTTCTGCAACATCTTTTGCCTATAAATAGACAACTCTAACACCAAAGAAAGGGAATCAATTAGTAGAATCAATTACAGAAATCTTAGAATTAGGCTTAGTTATTTTACGTTATTTTATGTTTTCATTATTTTTCTTCAACTTTGTTTTAGTTTTTAATTATGTTTAGGAAGTAGTTTTTCTCCTTTTGCTAATGGATTCTTGAAATCTTATATTTTCATTGTTATGGCTTTATTTTGAGCTTAATTTTCAATATCGGTTGATTATTTCTTGGTTTAAAGCATATTCTTATCTTTGATTGTGTTGAGATTGATTGTTGGTTTATTGAATAAATAGCTAAAGATTGGTTTTGACATAGTTAATGATTTGCATGTTCTTGGATTAATTCTTTAATGTTTATGCATGATTATTATCCGAAATATGAGATAATTATGTGTGAATTTTATTGGTTAATACTAAGAGAGGAAGAACTAAGAATAAATTGGAGTTGAATCACTTGAGAAAGGCTTCAATGAATATTTAGGAAGTTAAAACTAGATTTTCATGCTAAGTATTAGATTTGTCTATGAGTTTAATATTAAGAATGATATACTTGAATAAAGATATCTTGCTTTATTACTAGTTTTTCCATAATCACTGGTGTTTATATTGAATTTAAGTCATTACAATGAAAGTTAAGATGGATAGTTTCTTTAGCAAAAGAATTCCAGTTATTGCTTTGTTTTTAATTCATGTTTTAGCTTTTGTTTTGTTTAATTGTTTAATTTTTTCTTTTAAACCAAAAACATTTAGGAAACAATCTCGAATTAATTTAATTCACGCATAGATATTATTCTTAGCAATCCATGTTCCCTTGGGTACGATATTTGGGGTCTTAATCTATATTTCCCTGTATTACTAGCTAATCTAGTACACTTGCTAGGTACCGATCAAGTTTTTGGCGCCGTTGCCGGGGAATAGTGGTGTTGTTTATTTAATATCCTTTATTGAGTTAGTATGAGATTTCATTTTTATTTTGTTTTTAATTTGGTGATTGTTCTTTGCAGGAATAATTCTAAACATCTTTCAAGATGATGCAAGATGAGGTCTAAGATTATGAATTGTTTCTTTTGAAACAATGAATGAATGATCTACTAAGAGAAAGAGAGGAGATAGAATGATTGCGTGCACAATCACAAAATCCTTATTCATCACCATCCATGGCTGAAGATTCTTATTCTCTTTGGACTTTGAGAGCACAAATGGAAGAATTGAAAAGAGAGAATAGAGAACTGCTTTACTCAAAAGAGGCCTGTATCTCTGAGAATCAACGTCTTCATAACCAGCTTATATGTAAGGACGAGCAATTTTAGGTTGAAAAAGAAAGATGGAGGGCCATACAAGAAGCTATTCTCTCTGAAACGGAAAATGTTTGTGACTTGCTTATAAGAAAGGAAAGGGAATTCTATGCTAAAAAAGAGGAGTTGGAGGCTACATGAAGGGCTTAAGAGGAAAAGTTTAGAATTCAAGAAGAGAAAATAAGGGTTCAAAAGGAAATAATTAAAAGTCAAGAAAATTTATTGAGGGATAAAGAGCATGGAATTGAAAAGTTGGAATCTAAGCAAGAACTTTTGAGCACTCAAGATGATGATGGTAAGGAAAAAGAACAAAATCAATCATTTATGGAGGATAAGGAACAAAAGGAACAATTCATATTTGAGGATAAGTCATGTGTTTATTTAGAAGGTGTAAGATCTTTTGTAGAGAATTTTTCACCAAATGAGCAAGAAGGAAAGGATTCTCAAGTGGAGTCACTGGATTCAGTCCGCTTAGAGAGTTTATTTAGGCTAGAAGAGCCGGTAGAGTTCGTGATAAATGAGCCAAAGAATGAGTCATATTTTATTGAGGATATGGAGTTTCTAGCTTTGATAAACTATGACAAGTTTCTTCTACCAATGGGAGAAAATGAGGAGCAAAATCCGGAAAGACCTACATTTGGATCACAAGCTCGACCTCCCGAGAGTAACAAGAGTCGAGCTGGGACTCAATAAACCATAACTTCTTCTCTAACTCTTCTCTTTAAATATTCATCAATTTTTGTTATGATTTATGTTTTGCATGTTATTTTTAATAATTTGTTTTACCGTTGTGATTTGTTTTTAGTTTAAAGTTTAATGCATGTTTTAGTTTGTGTCTTTTAATTCATGAGTTTAAGATATGGGTTTGAACAAAAAGCTACTTCTAATGATTTTTATGCTTCATGATTAAATTTGGATTAGTAAGAGCTTTTAAAGGAATTAAAGAGCTAATATGATTTTTGAGGTAAGTAAAATTGAACTTGTCAAAGATTTATGAGTTGGTTAGATGTGAGTTTGATTTTAAGCTTCATGAACTTTGCATATGTTGAGTTAAGAGTGGACTACAATTGGAATTTAATTAATTGATAGATGTGCATATTGTTGGCATAATTCAATTGTAGCTTGAAAAGAAGGAAATGCATAATTAAGTGAGTATGAGCTGTAATTGATTTTTATGGTTCAAACAATTGGTTTATATTATTAATGTGATTGATTGAAAATGGTTAAAGATGAATTAAGATAAATAAAAGTTAACTTGGTGTTTTCATGTGCAGGAAGATTGAGTTAAAGAGTGCAGTAAGAAGGCCAGAGAAATTTTCAGCTGCCTTTCCCTATGCGTGGCCATGTGTGCCACTGCCTTTCTCTATGCATGGCCACGGGTTGCTTGGCCCATGCATGCATGCCCACGTAAAATCATCCAAAGGCTCCTGCGTGCCCATGTGTTGGAGTTCTGCCTGGCAGTAGCCTCTCGCGTGCCCACGTCCTCCAGATGGCTTTGCCTTCACACACCCACGCACCTGTTGCCTCTTGTCCATATGCCCCCATGCGTGCCCATGTGTGGGTATGCCTATATCCACATGTGGCCACGTGTGAGAACACTGTCTATGGCCACGGTATTTATCTTCTTTCTTCCCTTACATTTTCATTTTCTTTGCTCTTACCACTCCCCTCACTCATACATCACTCACCATACCTTCACACACTCCCATTATACCACTCACTCACTCAATCACACACCTCAAAGTTTAACTTAATTTTTTTGTTAATTTTATCCTCATTAATTCAAGTAAGCACACTATCATTTATTCAATATTGCACTTTACACATAATTATTTCTTGCATTGTTATTGAACAACCAAGTGCTGATACGATTGCTCAAGATTTGATTGGTTTTAAGGATTCAAAATAAGGTTTTGTGCAGAAACTTTTTCATGAGTTCCTCATTGCTTCAAAGCTTCAAGGGGCATCGCCCCTTAACCCTGCCCGCTAACCGGCTAGTGAACCACCGTGTTATCTAATCCTAACGCCTTAAGTTTTATTCAATTCATTATTTGCAATTTTGGTACATCAATTTTTATATACATTAGTTGAGCA
This sequence comes from Excoecaria agallocha, assembly GCA_037975025.1. Lineage (NCBI taxonomy): Eukaryota > Viridiplantae > Streptophyta > Magnoliopsida > Malpighiales > Euphorbiaceae > Excoecaria > Excoecaria agallocha. The sequence continues at coordinate 32,975,906 of CM075806.1, forward strand.
TATTTTGAATGACTTGATTTTTGTGATACATGGAATGGCTAGTTGGGACTCTCGTGATGAAGCATGTTACACTTCATTTATTACCCAAGCAAACACCTTTTCACTAAGGCACACACACTTAGTTTTTCATTTGCATGATGTACTTGATGATCTTAATTCAAATAAATTAGCATAGGTTTCATTAGTGTTGAATATAAGTTTTCTTAAAGAATGATTTTCAGTTATGCATTGCATTTACTCTTAGCTACTTATTGTTTCACACTGAACTTCATTGTGGCGTCATATAGGTTGAGTTTGTATTTGAATTGGCTTATTTTCTTTTGTGCTTACCATAACCAATTAAAATCTTTCTCTTCCTTTTTTTTAAGCCTAACCATCACCAATTATCGTTACACTTGAGATTATGCATTCATACATTGTCCACCTTGTCACCTATGGATAGTATGCATTGAGCACTTAAGCAAGTTTGGCCTAGTTACATTTGTTTACTTAGTTACCATGTTTATTAATTTTTTTCATTGCACTTTATTGGTTTTAGCGGTATGTATGTTTGTTAACTCAATTCCATTGATCTCATGCCTTCTTTTGACTTGATTATGGTTTTAAGTATAGTGAGCTTACTTTTTTTTTCTTGGTCACTAACTTGTTTTTTAAAAGTGATGAAGTGTGCTGAAATTTTCCATACTTTGCTAAGGACAGCAAGATTTTAATGAGGGGGATAGAGCTTAGCTGTGCTAAAAATTAAAGATCCAACTAAGGGAGTTTTTCTTACCTTACTCATTTTCTTATTCATGAATTATTTTGTTTTAGTCATTTTTGTTTTTGTTTTTGTTGTTTAGTTTTGTTTTTAGTTTGCATGTTTAGTTTTTATTTTGCATGTTAGTTTAGTTTATTCATTTATCATTTATTGTACATTTAGCTTAGTTCGCCCTAGTTATTCTCAAAAATTGAACATTTTGAACTTGAATTTAGAATGTACAATGTTTAAAATTCTTGCTTAGCATTAGAACAAACATGTTGTTTAATGAATTTCTAGCTAGTTTAACATTTAATTTGACTTATATTTGTTAGTTTCTACATGTTTTAGCACTTAAGACCAGTTTTTGAACTTAAAGAAAATCAATGCATTGAAATAGTTGAGTAAGGAATTTTAGAACATTAAAACCTTCCTCATCACCCTTCAAAGCATAAAAGCAACTAAATTCAATTTGGAAAGTGATCTAAGCAATGTTTTTATTATTAAGCCATATCTTAACTTATTTTCCTACCCTATATGCATATTTATCCTTTGTTAGCCATTTTGAGCCTAATGAGGTATGCTTAATGCGTGCCATATTTATTTTTCTTGTTACACTTATTTATTTTACCATATAACCTAAAAAGCTTTTATCTTCCCTTCTAGAATTGGCCACTCTAGGATTGATGGATTAATAAAAATTAGGTATATTGATGGGTGTGATAAGATGTTTTTGATTTTATTATTAAAGGCTATTGTTGAAGTCAAAGAAATAGTGAATTGTTACTTTGTGATTACCCATGTTATTATTGTATTGTCAACATCAAAGCTAGTGAAAAAATAAAGAAAAAAGAAAAAAAATAAAAAAAGAAGAAAGAGAAAAAAAAGAAAAGAGAAAAAAAAGAAAGAAAATGAAATAAAGCTAGCATGTATGGCAAAATCTTAAGTGTGGGGTAGTTACAAGGAAAATTGATATGACTTTTAAAAGGGTATGAATGGTGAAATTGAGAGAATTTTAAGATTGTACTTTTAATTGTGAAGGGTTGGAAAATTTTGGCTAAGTTCTTTATTGATTAAGTTAATGGGATGAAATTTGAGAATTGTTAGTCTATTTTATCATAGAGTGGCTATTTTTATTGTTGATCTTTTATCCATTCTTTGATAGCCAATACCTTAGCTCCATTACAACCTTTAAAAGACCTAAGTAATTCTAAATTTTGTTTTTGAGTTGTTTAGCTAAGATGATCTTCGGGTTTCGGTGCTAAAGGAGAGGCCTATGGTGTTTCTAGAGTTTCAAGTGCAAAACCATGTGTATACTCATGTATAAATTCATTCTAAACTTGACTATGAATTTGCATTGGTGTTTTGGATTTTGAAAATACTTAAAATGTTTTGGTCTTGCACACACACAAGGAAACTAACTCATATTGTCTTGTTTGAATTTATTCTAGTTGAAAATTTTATTAAGTGCTCTTGTTAATTGCTAAGCTTGGTTTTGAAATGCATAATTCTTTATTGGAGTTTGATTATTTTGAGAAGTTGGATTGTTCTAATTTGCTCGAGGACGAGCAAGGTTTAAGTGTGGGGTATTTGATAAGTGTGAATTATATATAGTTTTTGATATGTTTTTAGTTTTTTTATTTAGTTATTTTGATTTTATTTAGGTTAGATTAGAGTTTAATTTGTTAGTTTTATGGTTTTGGAGTTAATTGTAAATTTTGTTGTTTTTCAGGGTTAATTTGCAAGAAAAAAGAGTTAATTGTAAAAAGGCAAGAAGATTTGGGCCAAAATTGTAAAATTGGAGAATTCATGTTAAGATATTATCGTGAAGTCCATAAGACAAACACGTGGCCATGTGAAGGAATTAAGGATAAAGAGTTGTGGCCATATGAAAGACCAAAAGGAGAAACCAAGCATATACACGTGACAACATGGATTCCAAGTGAAGGACCACACGTGGCCACGTGTGAAGGAAGGCTTGTGGAACACATGACCACGTGTTCAACTACAAAGAGAAGGGCATGGCCACGTGCAAGTTCTCCCATGCAACGAAGGATTTGTGATTTTTTCCGCTTAAAGAAGGATTCTTTTCCTACTCCAATTTGGGAAGTTTAGAAGGCTTCTACAACATCTTTTGCCTATAAATAGACAACTCTAACACCAAAGAAAGGGAATCAATTAGTAGAATCAATTAGAGAAATCTTAGAATTAGGCTTAGTTATTTTACGTTATTTTTATGTTTTCATTATTTTTCTTCAACTTTGTTTTAGTTTTTAATTATGTTTACGAAGTAGTTTTTCTCCTTTTGTTAATGGATTCTTGAAATCTTATATTTTCATTATTATGACTTTATTTTGAGCTTAATTTTCAATATCAGTTGATTATTTCTTGGTTTTAAGCATATTCTTATCTTTGATTGTGTTGAGATTGATTGTTGGTTTATTGAATAAATAACTAAAGATTGGTTTTGACATAGTTAATGATTTGCATGTTCTTGGATTAATTCATTAATTTTTATGCATGATTATTATCCTAAATATGAGATAATTATGTGTGAATTTTATTGGTTAATACTAAGAGAGGAAGAACTAAGAATAAATTGGAGTTGAATCACTTGAGAAAGGCTTCAATGAATATTTAGGAAGTTAAAACTAGATTTTCATGCTAAGTATTAGATTTGTCTATGAGTTTAATATTAAGAATGATATACTTGAATAAAGATATCTTGCTTTATTACTAGTTTTTTCATAATCATTGGTGTTTATATTGAATTTAAGTCATTACAATGAAAGTTAAGGTTAATAGTTTCCTTAGCAAGAGAATTCCAATTATTGCTTTGTTTTTAATTCATGTTTTAGCTTTTGTTTTGTTTAATTGTTTAATTTTTGCTTTTAAATCAAAAAAAATTGGGAAACAATCTCGGATTAATTTAATTCACGCATAGATATTATTCTTAGCAATCCATGTTCCCTTAGGTACGATATGTGGGGTCTTAATCGATATTTCTCTGTATTACTAGCTGATTTAGTACACTTACTAGATACTGGTTAGCTATAATTACATATAAAACCTTTAGCCAAAGCAATATTCCCAATATAATAAAACATTATATATTCATTTTCTGTACATTTATGAAACCACAAAGGTAACTACACATTCCAGACCTCCTTTTCTACTGGTTGACCAAGTCACTGCAGCTATCCATCCTAAAATGAGGCTTCTCTAGCAACCTACATTGATAAACCAAATCTTTGCTAAGCTATAAAGCTTTGTTGAGAATAATATTCTATTGGTAACCTTAAGTCATACATCAACAAAGTATCGCAAGCATTACAAGTTAGCAATAATCTTATGTAATTTTTATCCTCAAATAAATAGGCTCAAAGATTTCAACACCACTTAGTATGTTAAATAGACTCTTTTATCCCGTATAAATTTTACAAATCACATTTGTGAAATAATTTCTCTTGATTAACTATTAAAGTTATTCTTCTTCATATTCTATAAGCTATGAATTTAGTCCTTTGAGAGTGTCGATAACAAATAACCATAGTTTTCCTACCTCAACTATAAACAAGGTTCCAAATTTTACATTCAATGTTCATTCATTTACATAATAGAGGGAATAGGTCCTTTTTAACACAAGCAAACTAAAACTGGATATCCTAGCAAGCAATCTATCAATGATTATGACCATATAAGATATTATCAAGTATAATTCCTTCACATATATCATACATATTTATAATATAGGATGCAATTGAAGACATACTCATGTTTAAAATCATATAGTAATAAACACTACCTTAGCATGATAAACTATTTGTCATAAAATATCATAGTGTACCATATACTATGCATCGATCTATGAAGGAGTCATATGTTAACACACTTATATAGATTGATACAACAAATTAAGAAATTAGCACATAATCCTAAGAAAAATATATAATTACGAAAGGCAAATCTTTTGTATACCAATATATGCTCAGAATTTATAGGCCCAAAATGCATGGGCAATATAAAAGTACCACACATTAATGCATGTTATGACCTCCACTTTATTGCTCAGTTTCTATATGAAAGAAAATCATACCATGAACATCCATCCGAATTACCACGTTTTATTATCTTTCAGTTCAATAGCATGACTTCTTTTCATCTTACATTAAGCCTGCTTATTCTAATGAAGTGGATAAAAGGCTAATCAATGTGTACCCAAATATACCAAAAAACACACGAAGGTATGATAAATATACTCAAAGGTACTAGAACATATCCGAAGATATGAAATTAGAAGACCTATTAGGGCCGAACAATACAATAGACTAGTCAGCAAACCCAAATGGGGCTGGCTACAACCTAAACGGGGTTCTTATGATCAAAATGTTACCATCTCAATACAATAGCTGCTGCAAAATACCCTTATAAGCATGCCTATTTTTCCACAACTTAGACGTAGATGCAGGCAAAACATCATTCTCATAACAATACTCACTTTACTTTGTTATACAATCATTTGATTTTCACTGTGTAACAGCAATTTAGTGTCATGTAATACTTGTTCAAAAAAAATCAATATTAGATGAACCCGATACAATATACATTATTGATGGGATATCACATGGCATTAAAACAATGATCATGCAGCGGAAAAAAAAAACAAAAATTTTGATCATGGAAGCCATGCAATAAACAACATAGAATAAAAAACATGCATTTTTAGGGTTTCAATTGAACTTACTTCCTTGAATACACTTCAAAACTTGATTTTTGCAATAACCAGTATATAAGACAAACCTATATAACCTTGAACTCAATCACCAATGCCAAAGGTGCTACCTTTTATGCCACACCACTCTATGTTCACACACACACACTTGCAAAGTCAACCTAAAACAAGGAGTTCTAGCTCTAAGTTTAAGTATTCAACAATGGGTATGTTCTAAAGACACTAGATTTGATCTTGTTCTTCCTAGGGTTTACAATGGCTGCCCAAAACATAAGAGGAGAAGAAATAATTCTTTCCCTTGTGAAAAAAAGCAAATGAGAGAGAAAAAACCTAAAAAATATCAAAAACAATTTTAATCAATATATACTACTTAATTAGGAATTAGTTACATGTCGAATTCCACTAGGGATTAGAACTCTTTTCGGCCTCAACCTCTTCCTTATCAAGTGGTGTATCTTGATTCAAATTCATATAGGATTTAAACTCAATTAACTCAATTATCTAAAGATAAATAAATGATTAATTATCCAAAGATAAATAAATAATTTGTTATTATCAAAGTCATGGACGAATTCTCTCCCTCATGGGCTAAGGTCCATTAGCAATTTAAATTCCTATTAACTTTATTAATTTGACTTTAATTAAAAGCCCAAATTAATGCCCAATACTACATAATATTCTAGGCCTAATTCTTTGTGTGCAATCCTATAGGTCTATTTAATATTGGCAATGAATTAATAAATAATCCAAAGGCTATATATATATTCTCTAGAAAGATATTATAGCATTACAAATTAAATGAAAATGCAAATGGCAGTTAGTGACCTAATGCAATTTTGTGTAGTCCCTTACCCACAAATATCAGAATTAATATAAGGCATGGAATAAGTCATCCTTATATATACTATTTCCTTTCTTGATATTCCAGTGACATTGAACTCTTAGATAAATAATGATTACTCATTATTTCATCTCGGTATGGCCATACACTTCTTAGTTCACAGATCAAGTGGCTAGTGATATTTTCTCTCTCATCGAGAGGGGTAATCCATTTACTTCTCTCAGGCTCTCTAAAATGAATTAGTGCATGCTCAAACATACCCATACTTGTCACTCTATTACGAGCATGTTAGGTGTATGTCAAAGTACACAGTAATTCATAAAGAGATTCATAGAGATTTTAGGTCTAAGAACTTCGATGTAAAACTTGCAATTGAGAAACACTTATGACTTTATACCATATAGTGTTCTCCTGAGCGGATCGAATCCAGATACCATGTTTTAAACATGTATCTATGATCTCTGATTCACACTCTAGTCCTTATGATCCATAAGATAGAACTCAACTTATCAGAGAGAGCATACTAGTCTTAATTCATTTGTTATTCCCATAACAATGATTGACTAGGGATATTTAGAATGAAGTCTCAAATGTTTCAAGGTCTTACAATCATATGCCTCACACATGATATCTTAAACTAAAACAACATGCTTGGATAGTTCTATCACTTGATATGCATAGGAATACAATAGATAAAATAAATGCCTCATTTATTAACTTGAGTGTTTTATAACAATGCATTGGGGCTAGGGCTTACACTAACAATCTCTCACTAGCACTAGTCCCAATTGGGCATAGCCCTAAGATCGAATGCTCTAAAATGAGCTTCATATAGATTTGGACACAATTGTTTCGTCAATGGATCTGCTACATTATCTTCACTCGCTATCTTGTTAATCCTGATGTCCCCAGGATCATTGATCTTCTAATTAGGTGGTATCTCTTAAGTATGTGTTTGGATTTCTATTATGACCGGGGCTCCTTGGCCTGTGCGATGGCCCTATTGTTGTCATATAAAATTTTTAATGGATCTAGGATGCTTGGGATCACTCCTAGTCTAGAAATGAAATTTCTAATCCAAATAGCTTCCTTTGCAACCTTGCTCACTGCAATATACTTTGATTCTGTAGTTGAGTTGGCAATGATTTCTTGCTTCGAGCTTCTCTAGCTAACAGCATCATCGTTCAAAATAAAAACAAAACTAAATTCTGATCTTAAGTCCTGAATGCTGGTCCGAAAAGCAGCATCGGCATAACCTTATATGACGAGTTCTTCTTAACCACCATACACAAAAAGTAATCCTTAGTCCTTCACGGGTACTTTAGAATTGTCTTTACAGCATACCAGTGCTTCTCACCTGGGTCTTGCTGAAACCTACTGGTTATACTCAGTGGATGAGATACATCTAACCTAGTACATAACATAGTGTATATGGTAAATCCAATAACAGATGCATATGGAATTCAACTTATGCTGTCCCTCTCTTCTTGAGTCTTAGGACACTGTTCTTTAGTCAAAAGAACTCCTAAAGCTAAAGGTATGTACCCTTTCTTTGAGTCTCCTATACTAAAATTCTTTAGTACTTTATCTATGTACTTTTCTTGACTTAGTCCCAAGAGCCGACACGATCTATATCTATAGATCCGAATACCAAGTATTGTCTTGGCTTCTCCTAAGTCTTTCATTAAGAAACACTTCCCCAACCATTGCTTAACATTTTGCAATGTTAGGATGTCTTTCCTAATGAGGAGGATGTCGTCCATATATAAGACCAGAAACACTACTATGCTTCCACTAACCTTATTGTACACACAAGGCTCATCTTCATTTTTGATGAAGTCAAAGTCTTTGACTGCTTCATAAAAATGAAGATTCCAACTCCGGGATGCTTGCTTCAATCCATAAATGGATATTTGAAACTTGCAAACCTTCTTAGGATGCTTGGGATCAACAAAACCCTCAGGCTATTTCATATACACATCCTCGAGTAGATTTCCATTAAGGAAAGCTATTTTGACATCCATTTGCCATATCTCATAGTCATGATATGTAGCATTGGCAAGTAAGATCCTAATAAACTTGAGCATGACTACAAGCAAAAAGGTCTCATCATAGTCTACACCATGACTTTGCCGGAAACCTTTAGCTACTAGTCTACATTTGTAGGTATTATCAGCTTTGAGTTTAAATAGCCACTTGCATTCAATTTCCTTAGCAACTTCTAGTGAATTAACAAAGGTACAAACCTAGTTATCGTACATTGATTGCATCTCAGATTTCATGGGTCTAAGCCAATTTTTCAAGTCAGGGCTCTCAATAGCTTCTCGGTAGGTAGTTGGATCCTCACGATCTACTAACTCAATAGTGTCGGTGATTAGAAATCCATATCTCTCAATCTCCTATTGTACCTTACTGGTTCTTCTAGGTTCTTATGCAATGGGTTGTTGTTCCACAATTGGTTATGAACTTTATCCCATTTCCAACTCATCCCCTACAGGAGTTTGTGGTACTTGAATTTCTCCAAGTTCTACTTTGCTCCCATTGTCTTTCTTAAGAAGGAATTCCTTTTCCAAGAAAGTAGCTTTGCAAGTAATAAACACTTTATTCTTGGCTTGTGAGTAAAAGTAGTATCCCTTTGTTTCTTTGGGATAACCCACAAACAAGCAGACAATAGATTTTGACTCTAGCTTGTTAGATGTTAACTTCTTAACATGTGCTTCACAGCCCCAAATCCTGAGAAATGACATATTGGTCTCTTTCCTAGTCCATACCTCATATGGTGTCTTTTTAACTGCTTTAGTTGGAGTTCAGTTACATAGAAACACGGCCGTTTCTAATGCATAACCTCAAAAAGAGACAGGAAGATTAGCTTGACTCATCATTGATTGAACCATGTCTAACAAAGTTCGATTCCAACTTTTGGACACACCATTCCATTGTGGTGTCCCAGATGGAGTGAGCTGTGAAATAATTTCACACTCCTTCAGATGACTATTAAACTCTTGGCTTAAGTATTTGCCACGTCGATCTAATCAAATGACTTTTATACTTTTCCCAAGTTGGTTTTCTACTTCGTTCTTAAACTCTTTGAACTTTTCAAAAGTTTCAGACTTGTGCTTCATTAGATAGATATAGCCATATCTACTGAAGTTGTCTATGAACGTTATGAAGTAACTAAAACCACCTCTAGCCTGTGTACTCAATGGTCCATATACACCAGTGTGTATTAGTCCCAGTAAGTCACTAGTCCTCTCACCTTTCTTGTTAAAATGACTCTTTGTCATCTTTCCATGCAAACATGGCTCACATGTGTCATAAGATTCCAAATTGAATGACCCAAGCACTCTAGATTTATGGAGTCTTAAAATAAATTTTTCGTTTGCATTTCTTAAATGACAATGCCAAAAGTAAGTGGGGTTCAATTCATTTTATTTAACCATTTTTTGTATTAATGTTGTATATGGACTCTCTATTTTGTATATCAAGGATATAAAAGCCATTTTGTAACATAACAGTGTCATATAAATTGCCTTGGAGACAAAAATGAATATTGCCATTATTAATAACAAAGTTAAATCTATCCATATCCAAACGTGAAACTGAAATAGTGTTTATGCTTATAGCAGGCACAAAATAACAATCCATTAAATCTAAACATAGTTCAGAAGGTAAAGTGAGTCAATAGTCGCCTATCTCCATGGCCACAACTCGTGCTCCACTCCCTACGTAGAGGTCTACTTCACTCTTCCCTAGTAACCTCCTATTTCTTAGCCCCTACATATTTGAACAAATGTGAGAACCATAATTGGTATCCAATACCCAAGTGGATGCCTTGTTAATTTCAACAACAAAAAATGCCAGAACTGGATGCCTTGGCTCCATTCTTCTTTTGTTCTTCCTTAAAGAGAGTGTGGTTCTTCCTCCAATGCCTTAACTTGTTGCAATGGAAGCATATGCTCTCACTCTCCCCGAGGTTTTACGCCTTGGGCTTGGGTTAGGCTTGAGGTGCATTCCCATTGGACTTAGGCTTTGCCTAGTCATTCTTGGGATTTGCCTTACCTTTCCCATTTTCCATTGCAGGTCCTTGCTTAATGCACCCTTGAACCATAAGTACGAGATTAGTCTTTTGAATGTTCTCTTCAGCATTCTATAAAGCTCGGTGACTGTCTTTTTCATTTCATGCATGTTATAATTCATAAAAAATGGATCATAATCATCAGCCAATGACCCTAAGATCCAGTTAGTGGCCAACTCTCTTGGGACTTGTACCTCAAGCTTCTCAAGAGTATCAAGATACCCTCTCATCTTAAGTACATGGGTACAAAGAAACATGTCTTAGTAGTTACTAAGAAACATGTAGTACCCAAACTATATGTTATGCTAAGGGTGAGTGCTAGTTTAAACTAGGGTGAGTGTCTTACTACCATGGGTGAATACCAAGGAAAGTTTAGGTGAGTGGTTTGTGAAGCTGGGGTGAATGGTTTCCAATTGCACTACCAAACTTAGAAAGAGTGGAAAACCACTCGATAGACTGATCATTTCACTCGGGAGAGTGAACATTTGCTTGAAAGAGTAATCATTTCACTCAGGAGAGTGATCTTTGGCTATTAATTAAAATTATACTTTGCAACTCTACATACAATTCAAGAACCCAACTTTTTATTTCCTTATTACTTTATTTCAACTATATTCTAGTTATATGAATTAACCCTATATGAAATTATCAATGGGATAATTAAGTTACACCTATTTAACCTTAATTCTTCATCTAAACTTCATCTATCCTTATAACAAAGCACTATGTTCTTTTTTCTTTCTACAAATTATAACTGAGATATCATTAAGATTATAGATTCCATTACTTTTTAATTTACCAAACTACCTAAGAACACCATTGAAGATGAGTTTTCCCTTTAAAATCTAAGCATGCGGGCATCAATTTCCTTATACTCTAATTGAAAATCTTACTTAATTTCTCAATTAACAAAAATACATGAACCTATGCAAGAATCACTATCACATCTTTAAATTCTAACTTTTATTTCATCATAAATAGCTTAAATTTCATACATGAATATCAATTTTCATACAAAAAATTTCCATACAACTTTACAATAAGTTAAATCCAAAGTTTATAGTAAAAATAGATCAATATACCCAAAAGAACAATTATATAATTTATGTAATTTAACAATCTATTTTTTCTTCACCTCAAGAATCTATTTAATTCTATAAATCCTTTAGCCTTGAATATTTTTATTTAAACCAATAAACCTTAAAACAACCATATTCATGAGGTTTAATGAACTAATCATCTATTATTTTAGATTTAAAGTCTTTAATCTCATCAAATAAAACACTTGCAAGATGAGATAGGTTCCCATACATGTTTGTAACCCAAATCTTTCTTTAAAGTCTTCTTTTATCTCTATTTGTATTTCCTCCAATATTCATCTAACTAAGATCCCTGCTGGCTATCTTTTTAGAGACATCTTTCTATAAGCTTCACCTATATGCATAAAGAAGAAAATTGGAAATACTTTATAAAGAAAGAAGGGGCCAAGTTTTCTTTATTAGAGAAGAAGATGAAAATTTTAGATTGTAAGAGGGAGGATTGAACTCTTTAGTGAAGGAAGAACAAAGTTTGAATTTCCCCTCTAAGTCCCAACTAAATCACTACGTAAGTCCTCTAAATCAAATTCTCTCTCTTACATTCAACATCTTAAAGTATGTGTAGAGAAAGGAAGTTTCTAAGGACTCCTTCCACACTTCTTTTATTCTAAAAGTGCCCCCATTCACACCTTTCTTTAAATTTTAAACCTAAAGATATCCTTCCTTTTTAAATTACACCTAATACTTAAAATTTTACTCCAATTGACCACGTGATAAAACAATTATTTTACCCCATTAGATAATAATCAAATTTTCCCCATTGGTTAAGTTTGTAAACAAAATTTAACTAGTCTCAATTAGACCTTATTGCCTTAAAATTTTCATAAATCCTTCTAGGGCCCAAGTTGTGTCCTTATAACATAAAGGGATGTATTAAGAAGGTCTATCCCAAACCATAAAGGATATGGGTAACAAAGGGCACTGGAAATTGATATCACCATCTGCTAAATAAGGTAATAAGACAACTCTCTCATAGGTCAAATAAAAATCATACCATTTGTACCTTAGGTTATAATACCTCAATAGATAAGTGCTCATGGCTCTAGCTCTAGCTCTAGCTCTAGAGGAGGGCTCCAATAACAGCTTCAATGTCTCATACAAGCACACTTAAAAAAAGGAAAAAAAAAAGAAAAAAAAAGAGATGAAAAATAAGAAAAGAAAAAAGAAAAGGAAAAGGAGTCGTTGGGGTGAGTTAGACTCATCTCAGGCAAAAATAAAGCAAGGAAATACATAAAAATCTAAAAGGACACATTTTCCAACTATAAAAGATAGCGTGAAAATCCACAAAGGGTACATTACATTTAAAATAATGGCATAACTAGAGTAATAAAGGACTGATAGTAAGACGGGCAGCTGGATCAGCATAAATAGCATGTAGGCTAAGAAGCATCTCTATTGAGAGCAAGGGAAAATGGGTAAATCCTTATGCACACCATCCATGACGCTAAACAATGCATAATCTCTAGTTAAGTCATCTAAGAATACCAACAAGCATTAAGCAAAATAACATAACAAAATCATGCCAATCTAAAAAGTAGGCACATCATAAAAAACATCAAGGACATCAATCAGTTGTTTCAATGAAAATTTCCTTCTTCAAGGTTCTTTTGGCCTGAGAAAGTAAAACACCCAAAGTATGGGTCTCCTTTCTCGAATAAGCCAGGATAATAGAAGAAAGATAGGATTAGGTACTGGGTACAAATCTCACACCAATAATCTTAGTAAATTCTTCAAGTATGGGGCATAATTCTGGATGAGTGAATCTAAAGACATGTAACCTTAGGTCCCAGTATCGTACAACTAATAAAATCAAAGTCATATCAAACTTCACACTTCATAAAATTCTCAAATTTGAGTATGGGGTCAAAACATGGGTTTCCCATGTTTTTAGGTCATCTAGCAGTCCGTGCAATTTTGTCATAGTTGGAGTCAACATGGAAAAAGTACTCATATGGTCTAAACACACAAATAAATGGAGAAAAAATAAATAAAATAAAAATGACTACAATTAAAAATAAAAATAAAAGAGAAGAAGAATACCTTTTAGAGAGTTCGGTAAGATGGAGATCAAAAGGCATAAAGACAAAGGGGAGAATTAATCATTTATAGAAAATGTGACAGATGCTTGTGCCTCGAGAAGCAAGCCACGTCTAGTCTATTTGTCACATTGGACTACCCAACTAAATCTTTTTTTCATGTTTTATCCATTTTATGTACATTTCTTTTTACATTCTCCTTACTTTTATTTTGCAGGATGTTCAGAGTACCCATTATCAATGTGGAATTTTTTTGGAGTAGTTTAAAATTCAAAGAATTCTAAAATTTAGGAAGTATTTTAATTCATAGTGCATTTCAAATTAAAAGAGAAAATGTAATAAATGATAAATAATAATTAAAATAAATTATCTTGTATATATATACGAATATGTATGATAATAAATATAACTAATATGTTGTAAAAAATGTAATAATAAAAAATGGCAATAGAGAAAGATAGTAAGAAAAAAGTAAAAAGAAAAAAGAAAAATTAGGAAAAGGGCTGATAGACGGGACGTATGAGGTAGTCATCTATCGCTAACGATAGATGCCTTGCCCGTCTATCTCTTAGAAATTTGAAAAAGGGGGTCTTCTCTTCTTTTTCTTCCTCTCTCCTCCTTCATAACCGCCATTAGCAATTTTTTAGTACTTCCTCTATTTTTTTTCCTTTTTCTCTCTCATTTTTGCCCATTTTATAAACTATTGGCATGGAAATTCTCCTCGAGCCGATGCATACCCTGAGGTATCATCTATTATATCTTCCATCTTATTTTTGCTTACTTATTATCTTCACATCAAGTAAGTTATCTTAATTTTACTTGTCCTCTTTTGCTTTTTCCTCTTAATAATCTTGTTAATTTTATTTCTATCAATTAAATTTAGTAAGATTAATTTAACTCTATAGTTATTTTGTACAACTTCATGCATGATGCCATATTGTTTAGTTATTCTGTAATGTTATAATTATGCCCTATGAATTTTGTTTGGCTTAAATTGGCAATTTTAGTTAATTTGAAACTCTATAGATCATAATTATCAAAATTGATATGTATAAAGATTAGGAATGCAAAATTTAATATTTAGGCCTTAATGGCCTAACTTGTTACTTTTAAAATGTTTTTTTTAAGCAGGGGCAAGGCACATTCCTAGCCAGAATGCTACCGAAATTTTGCCATTTTTTATAGATACTTAAATGTATAAATTACCTTAATTGTCGTTCATGTCTAATAGATGGCCCACATATGGGCTTAGGATGTTGTAAATCATTATTTGGCACTCGATGTATATTTTTGTGTAGGTTGGCCAATGTCGATTTAAGTCGGCATGCTACTCAAATTTTGCCAAAATTTTAGAAATTTAATTCTAGCTTACTTACGATACATGTTAACTCAAAAAGTTAACATTCAATTTTTTTACAGAATGCCATGTAGAGATGCATAGGCTACACCAGCTCCACCCACTTTAGGTTGGATAAGTCAGTAGATATCTGGTCTCACTTCAGGTGTAGTTTTGCTATAGTAAGTTTATGTTATGATAGTTCCTTCAAACCATAGAAATGACTGATGAGCTCAAGAAACTATTAACTATTACTAGGATGGACTGCATTTTTTGGCCCGGCCTTCCAAACATACCTTAACGACACTAGAGAATTTTTTGCCACTCTTAAACATTGAGGCTAGTAGAGGTCCAATATAGAGGAGGGGGTACTCCAGTTTAGAGTATGAGATATCCAGTACAACATCATGTGTCGATGCTTTACAAAGGCTATGAGACTTATAGTAGGTAGCTATTACACTTTCCAGGGCTATAAGCACAATGCTAGCCATGCAAGCTCTCAGGTACATTTAGAAGGTTTTGTCTACTTCATACCTTAATCTCATTGATAGTTTTGAGTCAATCAACTGTTAGAGAACATGCCCTAGAGCCCATGTAATAGGGATGTTTTTCATATGTATGAATTTATATTCTTAATAAAAGGCATCATTCATTTATTAATGCTATGTTTAAATACATGAGTTTGTAAATCTTAAATTAATAAATCAAGTCCTAGATATTATAAACATAGTGCAAAGGAAATCATGAAAGTGTTCATGATATGAGATGTCTATTGCATGCAAATGTGTTAATATCTGAATATCCCTAGTCATAGAATTAACAAGATAAGGATATTGATAATTCGGATAGACTAGCACATGTTATGCTTCTTGAATGGTTCAAGCAGTGGTTCTCATAACAGTGATTATGGAAGATAATTAAAGTTAACATGTGGATGCTTGTTAGAAGAACAAGTTCATTGGAGTCCTGCATAGATAATCCTCACATGGATATTAAATCTATGTCAGTGAGGAATCTCTTCATAGCGGTTGTGCAAGTATCCTTAGACTTGAGATCACCAAAGTTATCTTAAGTAACAAGTGGTATACTTTGACTCCATAACTCATTACTTCCAACTGGGAGTGAACATAGTTAGGAGATTGGGTATATCATGACCTACTTGAAGATAGTTGAGTGATTGACAAAGGATTCACCATCCCAGATTTAATAAGGGAAGTTATCTCGCATGATTCTATAATTGCCTTGTTCAGAGAATCTCTGGCCAAGGTAATATGCTAAGATGGATAGAGATCTATGAAGGGCATTTTAGGAATAATGGTTAAATTAATAGAACATAAATAATTAGTTTATATGAGTAAAATGGTAAAATGATAAGGATAATAATATTTGATATTGTTATAAGGGTAGAGAAGTGAATAAGATAATAATTAATTAATTAAAAAGTTTAATTAATTATGATCAAGTAAAATTGTTCATGGAACTTTTGAGAAATAATCTATAAAATTTGACCTAATTGAAATAATGTATTTTATGATTAATTATTATTGTCCTATAAGTGTTATAAGACTACTATAAGTATTATAGGACTGATATAATAATTAATAGGTTCATTATAGGAATTATAAAGGGGCCAGAGGAATGAAGTTGGCGCAGAAGCCCTCTAGAAGAGGGCCACACGCCAACTCCATACAGAAGGCCTTAATGGCCTATTTCTTAGACCAAATTTATTTATATATGTTACATAAGTGTTATGGAACCTACATATTTAATTTGGTTGGATTTGGAATCCATTTGGGTAGTTAAATCCGATTAATTATACAAAGGGCCTAGTTTGTGGGTTTTGTGCATAGTCTTTTATGAAAAGGTTTAATTAGGATTTAATTAAGCCCAAATGATTATAATTAATTCCAGAGTCCAAATTAATTATTCTCCAGCAATTTTAAAGAGCCCAATCTCATTAGAAGTTTGAATTTTAACCTGACTATAAAAGTCCAACTAATGAGGAATTAGGGATAAGTTATTAAACACATAAGAAAGTCTTATTCTTCTATTCTCTCTCTCCCTTTTGTGCCACTCCCTTGCTAGCTCTAGGTTTTTTTGGCCACTCCTTGTTCTACACCAATTTGTTGGTTCAATTTATCATTCTCTAGTGTGGATTACTCATTGGAGGTGTTCAATTTTGGACATTGTGGTTTGTGACAACCCGGTGCGAAGTAAAATCAACTGTTCAACAAAAATCAAAGGTGATTTTTCTTATTCTCATCATATATATATCTTGTGTATTCATGGCAAGATCAGATCTAATGATTAAAAATTTTAAAATTTTGCTCATGTATGCGATGCATATAACCGATAAATTCTAACATCAACATGGTCGACATAGTTTATTGATGGGCCATACATTAAGGTAGAAATGTTGATATTTTACTTGAGATTATCACCACCTTACTTAGAGGAACTACCCATTCGATATCATAGATATGCATCGGAGGAGTGGTGACCTAAGTATTACTAGACCTAGGGGTTAATGAGAGGTAATTCAGTAGGCAACTCTAAGAGGATATCTTTATAGATATACAAGTCGCTCTTAGGATGAAGATTGTTGATTTGGTATAGGGGCGAGAGGGCCAATATAGATTACTAACAATTTTTGAGACTAGGAACATATATAGCCTGGATCCTATTATGCCAGAGCTACCAATAGAGTGGAAGGATTAGCCTCAACCACCTTAGACACCTCTAGCATCACTAGTACAACATGATCACCAGGAGGAGGAGTTTTAGGAGCCTTAGGGGGCAGGTATCGATTTTAATTTTGAGTTAGATATGTAGGTTGATCCTAATTAACTTTTTGGTGGATCACCTCAACATACAATGCATCCATGGTAGCTTATTAGGCCATGACTGTCACTCTTCATGAGATCGAAGGGGTATTTACCTTATGGCCATCTTAGGGCTTCCACCTATAATGCTACCAGGACATATGATCACTCTGGGGCATCTACATCTACCACTCCACCACCTATGTAGGTAACACTAGCATTGTTACCTTGTGATATCTCAAAAAGGTTATCTGCCATAGAGGATGCTATCAGCAGGTAAGGCTAGACCTTATAGACCATGCTAGCCTTGGTGTAATCCTTGCAGGCTTAGTATCAGGCTGACATATAGGGCATCAGAGCAAATCTAGTAGCTACTGGCCATAGATTAGAGAGCAAGGTAAAGGCATCGATGCAGAGGTCTTTAGGGGTAGACATGCAATGGTTGAGATAGATGAGTAGCTAAGGAGGTACATCAGGGATATAAAAGATAACTTGATAAGGTATCTACAACAACACTCCTAAGCAGCCATAGGGATGGGCTAGAGCTCAAAGCTCCTTATTAAGGTGATAGCATAGATTTTAAAGTCGTTATCCGTTGCACAAGCTAGATTTGAGTTTGGATTCAGATAGTAAGGGGAGAAGACACCGGCACCATAGCACTCAATGGCACCACATAGACCTTGTATACCTTTGGCTTTCCATCCTCTATTTGGACCATCATATTGTAGAGGGTCAGGACCATCTCAGTAGTTTTGTTTAATATTCAGGGAGTTTTAAAACTTTTGGGATATTTTGATGTAAATAAAATTATGACATGTATTTATTTATTCTTTTTTATTTCATTTATGATTGATATATCTAAAACAAAAATATAGTATAAAACTGGCAATAAGATGCATGATCAAAGTAATAAAAGATAATTTAAAAATGGTAAAATGAAAAGACAAATAATAGAAAAAATAAAAATAACAATAAATCAGCCATAATTAACATGATAAATGTAAAATGACAAGATTATATCCAATGAACAAGGCACTAATGTCACATTTTTTCTTACAAGTACTCAAAACTTTCTCAAGACGTAAATATCCAACAATTCACAGAGTGTAAGGGGTACATATTTTCTAATTTTACTATGAGACAACATCCACACTAAACTGGAATAAAAGGATAAAGTGTTTATGAATATAAACAATGTCGACACTGAATTGGATCAAAAGGATAAAGTATTAGTGAAGGGGATGGTATCCACACTATACCGGATTAGAAGGATAGAGTATTTACAAATGGAGAATGGATAAAAATCTATTATTGCTATTTGTTCATAATTTTAAAATAGTCATAAAACCGCAATAGATTGCCTAAATAGGTTGAAATAAAAAGAGATGCACTGTAAAGAGAAGTGAAGATATTTATTTATTTTGGAAGGGTTTAAGGGAGATAGTCAAGAGTCATCCTTATTCCCCTTGGATAAGATAATTATTGAACTATTGGAATACTTCACCAACAATTGATCCACATAGTTGAAGATAAAGTGAAAGACTACACTAACAATTGAACTATATGGCTAAAGCCATAATCATAATATAAAACTAAAGCCAACTAAACATGGGATATTTAAGAAGGTTATTTTAACTTATAATGATGATGGAAAGAATTACGCTGTAGTGTTTCCAAGGTAGACCTCCACATATCAAGCCTACGAACACATAATGTCACTGACTCATCAAAAATGCATATTTGACAAAAGTTATCCAATAAGTATACCAATTTAAGGGGGCAAACATGCCTACAGATGGCAACAAAACTATAAGGTGAAGCATGCCTGCAGATAGTACTAACCAACCATTATACAATCTCATTAGATTCCGCATGCTGATAAATTAATACTAATCAAATATAATAGTCTTATCTATTTTTACGTGCCAACAAAGTTGGCACTAATTAGATACAACCAACTTATCTCAATTTTATATGCCAATAAGCTAGCATTAATCAAATAGTCATCCAAGGGTTAACACATCGATAAAATGATGGTAACTACCTAACCAATGCTTAGCATATCAACAAATTTATGGTAACTACCTAATCAAGAGTTAACATATTGATAATCGGATGTTAACAACCTAACTAGAAAATTTATTCCTTTAGATGGTACGCATTTTAAAATAACCAATCAGAGGTTCGCTGCCTCAGGTAAGCATCTTTTTCTTGTACTTTGAATTTTTGCTCACTTTGGCACAGGTGCACCAATTTCCTAAAATTGGGTACAATTATAGACACCATAATTATCATGATAAATGTAAAATGACAAGATTAAGTCCAATCAACAAGGCACTAATATCACACCTTTTCTTACAGGTACTCAAAACCTTCTCAAAAGGTAAATATCCTATAATTCATAAAGCGTAAAGGGCATATATTTTCTAATTTTACTATAAGACAACATCCACACTAAACTGGATCAGGAGGATAAAGTATTTTTGAAGGGGATGATATCCACACTATACGAGATCAAAAGGATAGAGTATTTACGAATGGAGAATGGATACGAATCTATTCTTGCTTATTTGTCAAAATCCTAAGACAGTCACGAAACCACAATAAATCACCTAAATAGGTTGAAATCAAAAGAGATGCACAACAAAGAGAAGTGTGGATATTTCTTTTTTTTTTTGGAAGGGTTTAAAGGAGATAGACAAGAGTCATCCATATTCCTTTTGCACAAGAGAATTATTAAACTATTGGAATACTTCACCAATAATTGATCCACATTGCTGAAGATAGAGTGAAAGACCACACTAACAATTAATCCATATGGGTGAATCCAATAGCATAATATTAAACTAAAGCACACAAAAAATAGGATATTTAAAAAGGCTATTTTAGCTTCTAATAATGAGGAAAAGAATTATGTTGTAGTGTTTCCAAGGTAAACCTACACATATAGAGCAAGCCTACGATAAAATGTTGTCACTGACTCCTCACAAATGCATATTTAACAAAAGTTATCCAATAAGAATATTGATTCAAGGGAGCAAACATGCCTACAGATGGCACCAAAACTGTAAGGTCAAGCATGCCTACAGATAGCACTAACAAATCATTATATGGTCTCATATCTTTAGTCAAAATGACCTTTGGGTCCTTAAATTTTCATCTTTTTCTATAATTACCATTTTGTTCCTAATTTCTGCTCTTTAAGCACATTCCATCACATTTTTATATTTTCAACACATAAATTATGCTTTCTTTCATTTTAATCCTTAAATTCATTTGCTTTGTCCAAAATTATCATTTAGTCCTTGTTTTTGTAACTTTTTCATTTATTTACAATTTGGCCCTTCCTTTGCCAAATTTATTCTACATTCCCATTTTTTCCCTTCCAAAAATATTTTCACTATCTCTTGATTATTTTACCCTTGAATTCACATCTTGACTAGATTCTTTTATTTTATTTCTTAAAAATATCATTTACTTTTAATACATTTCTAATTTCTAATTTCTATCCAAAAATTTAATCCTCTTAAATAATAAACCCTATAATAATATTCAGATTTTGCTTTTGGTCTTTAAAAACTCCTTTAATTACATTTTTGCCTCTCAAGTACCCATGTATGCCAAAATTTATTTTTCTCACATAACTTTTAGTTTACTTTGACTTTCATCCTTTATAATTTAAATTTACCTTCTAATCTCCAAATTGCAATTTAATCCCTTTTTATTTATTTAATTGTATCCTTTACTTATTTGATTACCAGTACATAGGTAAAAATTTTCATTTTGATCCTTAACTTTAATTTTATCACATTTCTGACTAAATATCATCAAATTTTACAATTTACACTTTTTATACTAATTATCATAAATTTACCCTTTAATTTACATTTTGGTCCTTATACTTTCTTTACATAGTGGCAAATTATCGATTGGTCCATGTTGGTTATATTTGTTAGAGAGTATGCCCTAGAGCCCATGTAAAAGGGATGTATTTCATATGTATGAATTCATATTCTTAATAAAAGGCATCATTTATTTATTAATGCTATGTTTAAATACATGAGTTTGTAAATCTTAAATTAATAAATGAAGTCCTTGATATTATAAACACAGTGCAAAGGCAATCATGAAAGTGTTCATGATATGAGATGTCTATTGCATGCAAATGTGTTAATATCTAAATATCCTTAGTCATAGAATTAACAAGATAGGACATTGTTAATTCGGACAGACTAGCACATGTTATGCTTCTTAAATGGTTTAAGTAGTGGTTCTCATAACTGTGATTATGGAAGATAATCAAAGCTAACATATCGATGCTTGTTAGAAGAACAAGTTCATTGGAAACCTACAAAGAGAATACTCACATGGATATTAAATCTATATCAGTAAGGAATCTCTTCATAACGGTTGTGCAAGTATCCTTAGACTTGAGATCACCAAAGTTATCTTAAGTAGCAAGTGGTATAACTGATTACTTCCAACTGGGGGTGAACATAGTTAGGAGGTTAGGTATATCATGAACTACTTGAAGATAGTTGAGTGATTGACAAAGGATTCACCATCCCAGATTTATTAAGGGAAGTTATCTTGCATGATTCTGTAATTGCCTTGTTCAGAGAATCTCTGGCTAGAGTAATATGCCAAGATGGATAGGGATCCATAAAGGGAATTTTGGAAACAATGGTTAAATTAATAGAACATACATAATTAGATTTATATGAGTTGACAAAAATACAAACTCAAAATCTAATTGAGATAAAATTGCTGAAAGGAGTAATTGCACGGTAACTGTTTCTATGGAAGGGTATAGTCTAACCACTTGAATTTCCTGTCATTTGGATAGTCATGATGCCTAGCTAGAGGCTGCTCATGACTTGTATAATAGTGTATCATAAATATCAATAGGGATTGATAAAATAATGTAAAGGAGTTTAAATCATATGAGTTTTGAGTAGAACTCATAATTATATATTAAACTACCAATATGGACAGGAACCCAATAGGTCACACACATATAGAGTAAAGGATAAAATGGTATAATTACAAGGATAATAATATTTTATATTATTATGGGAGAAGAGAAATGAATAAGAGAATAATTAACTAAAAAGTTTAATTAATTATGATCAAGTAGAATTGTTCGCAGAACTTTTTAAAAATGTTCTGTAAAATGATCCTAATTGAAATATTGTATTTCATAATTAATTACTATTATTGAACTATAAGTGTTATATGGCTGATATAATAATTAATAGATCCATTAAAGAAATTATAAAGGCCCAAAGAATTGATTTTGGCGTAGAAACCCTCCAAAGGAAGGGTTTCACGCCAACTTCAGATAGAAGGCCTTAGAGGCCTAATTCTTGGACCAAAATAAATTAAATATATTTTATAAGTGTTATGGAGCCTATATATTTAATTTGGATGGATTTTGAATTCATTTGGGTGATTAAATCTAAGTGTATGCATAAAAGGCCTATTTTATGGGTTTTGTGCATAGTCCTTTATGAATGGACTTAAATTGGATTAAATTAAACCCAAATAAATTATTAATAATTCCAAAAGCCCATTTAGTATTTCTCCAAAAATTTTAAAGATCCCGATCCCATTATGAAGTTGGAATTTTTAACCTAACTATAAAAATCCAAGTGATAGGGATTTTAGGGTTAAGTGAATAATTAAGAGAAAAGAAATTCTCTTTCAAAAAAACCCTAGCCGCCACCCTCATTCCTTACTAGCATCAAGGAATTTTGACCCACCTTGTATTCCTCCATTATTGGTTCATTTATTCCTTCTCTAGTGTAGATTACTCATTGGAGGTGTTCAATTTCGGACACTATGGTTTGGGACAATCCGGTGAAAAGGAAAATCAATTGTTCAATAAAAATCAAAGGTGATTTTTCTTATTCTCATTATATTTATATTATAAATTAATGACAAGATCAGATCTATTGGTTAAAATTTTTAAATTCCGCTTATGTATGTGATGCATGTAACCAATAATTCCCAATATGGTATCAGAGCCACGGTTTTTCCATGAATCTATAATTCTATATTTTGTGGAATATTTTTTATTTTTGAGTTATTTATTTCATGAACTTTAAAATATTAGATTTAATTGTTCATGAATGAGAAATATTGATTTCTGGACGTATGTGATCAAATATATAAAATGAAAAATAAAAACAATTCTTTTGAGAAAAGAATCATGATTTTGACGTGTAGGGTTTCTATTTTTCAATGAAAGTTTTAGGGGCTGTTCTAAATTAAATTTTTCCTGATCCACTCTAAAATTATTTTGATGATAATTTATGTGTTTAATATGTGATATTAAGCCATAGGATCAAACAAAATTAAAATCAATAAGTTTTGCATGAAAATTAGTTTAGTCAAAAAGTTCAATAAATTGGTGTTCTTCGTGTGTTCTTGGTGAGTTAATATTTAGAACGATTTTTAATCTTCTAAATCTAATATATCTGATATATTAATGTGTTTTTAATTAATTAGATCAATTAAAATGGGCCTTGAATTAATTGGATTAATTTTAATTCATTAAAACCACTTAATGAGCTTAATTATGTTTACGAACTTGATTTAAATTAGTGAATGACTTGGTGGGCCCAAGGAGCTTTTGATTTCCCTTTTGGCTCAGTGAAATCAATGTAGTAAAGTCCATAACTATACCATATTTGTATGCTTATATTTATGTGATAGATATAGGATGCATACCAATTATGCCAACCATATATGATGAGACTTAATTAACTAAAATCCCTCAAACAAATACTAAGGTATATAAGCCTTCCATTTATTGGAGGAGAACTAGAGTTCTTTATAGTGTGGGTTGTTGACCACAGTCAAGCTCACATTATATCGAATATGTTCGAATCTAAATAAATGGGTCATCTTAGCTAGCCCATTAGCTTGTTGACCACAGTCAAGGCTAATGGTTCTAGAGGCAAGATTAGGGAATGCATATATGATATGCATGTATCAAGAGCTGATAACCTAATGATCCAATAGTTGTGTAGAGACACAATTGGTATAGCGCTACCTACCTTTCAAGGGTATGGAGTTTGGCTTATTGACCATAGTCAAGTTCAAATTACATATCAAGGATTGGATATTGGCCCACTAAGAAAACCATCAGGTTTCCTTATATTATATAGTGAGGGCTATTAATTCGCAATAAAATAGTGAGAATAAATGGATTAATTAAAGACTTAATTAATGCATACATATATATGAACATACTCTCATATGTTTTCTTTTCACATCTAGGTCATCATCATGAGCACATCAAACATTAATATACGATCAATCTTTGATAACAAGCTAGTTGGCAGCATTTATTCTGACTGGATCAGACAAGTGAGAATTGTTCTCAGAGCTAAAAAGATCCATTATGCCCTAGAGCCCATGTAATAGGGATGTTTTTCATATGTATGAAATTTATATTCTTAATAAAAGGCATCATTCATTTATTAATGCTGTGTTTGAATACATGAGTTTGTAAATCTTAAATTAATAAATGAAGTCCTAGATATTATAAACACAGTGCAAAGGCAATCATGAAGGTGTTCATGATGTGAGATGTCTATTGCATGCAAATATGTTAATATCTAAATATCCCTAGTCATAGAATTAACAAGATAGGACATTGTTAATTCGGACAGACTAGCACATGTTATGCTTCTTGAATGGTTCAAGCAATGGTTCTCATAATTGTGATTATGGATGATAATCAAAGCTAACATGTGGATGCTTGTTAGAGGAACAAGTTCATTGGAGACCTGCAAAGAGAATCCTCATATGGATATTAAATCTATGTCAGTGAGGAATCTCTTCATAGCAGTTGTGCAAGTATCCTTAGACTTGAGATCACCAAAGTTATCTTAAGTAGCAAGTGGTATACTTTGACTCCATAACTGATTACTTCCAACTGGGAGTGAACATAGTTAGGAGATTGGGTATATCATGACCTACTTGAAGATAGTTGAGTGATTGACAAAGGATTCACCATCCCAGATTTAACAAGGGAAGTTATCTCACATGATTCTATAATTACCTTGTTCAGTGAATCTCTGGCCAGAGTAATATGCCGAGATGGATGGAGATCCATGAAGGGAATTTTAGGAACAATGGTTAAATTAATAGAACATGCATAATTAGATTTATATGAGTTGACAGAAATCCATACTCAGAATCTAATTGAGATAAGAGTGGTGAAAGGAGTAATTGCACGGTAACTGTTTCTATGGAAGGGTACAGTCAAACCACATGACTTTCCTGACATTTGGGTAGTCATGATGCCTAGCTAGAGGCCAATCATGACTTGTATAATGATGTATCAAAATATCAATAGAGATTGGTAAAATGATTTAAAGGAGTTTAAATCATGTGAGTTTTGAATAGAACTCACAATTACATATTATACTGCCAACATGGACAGGAACCCAATAGGTCACACACATATAGAGAAAAGGGTAAAATGGTAAAATGACAAGGATAATAATATTTGATATTATTATAAAGGTAGAGAGGAGAATATGATAATAATTAATTAAAGAGTTTAATTAATTATGATCAAATAAAATTGTCCGCGGAACTTTTGAGAAATGTTCTGTAAATTGGACCTAAATGAAATAATGTATTTCATGATTAATTATTATTGTCTTATAAGTGTTATAAGACTACTATAAGTGTTATAGGACTGATATAATAATTAATAGGACCATTGGAGAAATTGTAAAGGGCCAAAGGAATGAAGAAGTTGGAGGAAGCCCTCCAGAAGAGGGCTACACGCCAACCCCATACAGAAGGGCTTAGAGGGCTTTTTCTTGGACCAAATTAATTTATATATGTTACATAAGTGTTATGGAACTCACATATTTAATTTGGTTGGATTTGGAATCCATTTGGATATTTAAATCCAATTAGATGCACAAAGGGCCTAGTTTGTGGATTTTGTGCATGGTCTTTTATGAAAAGATTTAATTTGGATTTAATTAAGCCCAAATGATTATAATTAATTCCAGAAGCCCAATTAATAATTCTCCAGCAATTTTAAAGAGCCCAATCTCATTAAGGAGTTGGAATTTTAACCTAACTATAAAAGGCCAACTAATGAGAATTAGGGTTAAGTGATTAAAACAAAAGGAAAGTCTTTTTCTCTTAATTCTCTCTCCCTTTTTGCGCCACTTCCATTGCTAGCCTCTTGGATTTCGGCCAGCCCTAGTTGTACACCAATTTGTTGGTTCAATTTAGCCCTCTCTAGTGTGGATTACTCATTGGAGGTGTTCGATTTTGGACACTGTGGTTTGCGACAACCCGGTGCGAAGTAAAATCAACTGTTCAACAAAAATCAAAGGTAATTTTTCTTAATCTCATATAGTTATATTGTGTATTCATGGCAAGATCAGATCTAATGGTTAAAAAAATTTAAAATTCCGCTCATGTATGTGATGCATGTAACCATTAGATTCCAACATGGTATCAGAGCCACGGTTTTGCCATGGATATACAATTCTATATTTTTCTGCGGAATAAGTTTTGTTTTGTTTTGAGTTATTTATTTCATGAACTTTAAAATATTAGATTTGATTGTTCATGAATGAGAAATATTGATTTCTGGTTGCATGTGTGATCAAATAAATATGGTGGAAACAAAAACAAAATTTTTGAATGATTAACATAAGGGTTTGGCGTGAAACTCATTAGGGTTTGGCGTGAAACCCTAGGTAATGTAGGGGCTGTTCTAATTTAATTTCTTATGGATCCATTTAAAAATCATTTAGATGATATTTTATGTGTTTAATATGTGATATTAAGCCGTAGGATCGAATGGAATTAAAATCGAACAAGTTTTGCATGAAAACTAGTTTTGTCGAAAAGTTCGATAAATTGGTGTTCTTCGTGTGTTCTTGATGTGTTCTTGGTTAGAACGAATTTTGATCTTCTAAATCTGATATATATGATATATTAAAGTGTTTTTAATTAATTGGATTAATTAAAATGGGCCTTAAATTAATTTGATTAATTTTAATTCATTAAAACCACTTAATGGGCTTAATTATGTTTACGGACTTGGTTTAAATTAGTGAATGACTTGGTGGGCCCAAGGAGCTGATTTAAATTAACTATTATAAAGATTAATTAAGTTTATTAATGGGTTTTAAGGGCTGGAGTGGGCTTGGCTCATTCCAAAAGGCCCAAATGGTCCAAATGACACAAAACTAGTTTGTGTGTGAACACACTTAGGGTTTTTCTTCTGTGGGTTTCGGCCTACACTTATTTTAAGCCCAAAATTGATTCTTTTAATTATTTAATATGATTAATTAATTAAATAATCAATTTATAATTAATTAATAATCAATTTGATTGATTATTAAGGCAAGAACACATTCATGCAAAAAGGTTCCCTAAAATGAAAGTTTCCAAAATGGAAAAAGTTTCCTAATTTGATCACATCATTAAATAACTCAAAATATAGTTTCAAAGGTTGAAACAAAGTTAGTAATCCATTTATTTATGCATTAGAGAGGCATATAAGGGTGAATGATTGGCATGATGGTTAGTTATGGACAAAGCCCAATGTGATTGAGCATAATGCATGTTTTGGCCCAATGAGGACTTTCATGTCCCGGCCACTTGTTTTTGGTTTGTATTTCATTTCAAATTGTAATATGTAATTAGATTACTTAGATTAGAATTAGAAATAGAGATGGAGACCAATATCAAGGAGCAAGATGGGCCGGATGGAGATCCAACAAGCTTGAAGATAATGTAATTATTTTCTTGTTTGAATCATGCATACTACCTAGGTGTGACCTTTTGATTTCCCTCTTGGCTCGGGGAAATCAGTGTAGTGAAGTCCATAACTATACCATATTTGTATGCTTATATTTATGTGATAGATATAGGATGCATACCAATGTATGCCAACCATGTATGATGAGACTTAATTAACTAAAACCCTCAAACAAATACTAAGGTATATAAGCCTTCCATTAATTTGAGGAGAACCAGAGTTCTTTATAGTGTGGGTTGTTGACCACAGTCAAGCTCACATTATATCGAATATGTTCAAATCTAATTAAATGGGTCATCTTAGCTAGCCCATTAGTTTGTTGACCACAGTCAAGGCTAATGGTTCTAGAGACAAGATTAGGGAATGCATATATGATATGCATGCATCAAGAGTTGATAACCTAATGATCCAATAGTTGTGTAGAGACACAATTGGTATAAAGATACCTACCTTTCAAGGGTATGGAATTTGGCTTGTTGACCACAGTCAAGGTCAAATTACATATCAAGGATTGGATATTGGCCCATTAAGAAAACCATCGGGTTTTCTCGGATTATATAGTGAGGGCTATTAATTCGCAATAAAATAGTGGGAGTAAATGGATTAATTAAAGACCTTATTAATGCATACATATGTATGAACATACTCTCGTATCTTTTCTTTTTCACATCTATGTCATCATCATGAGCACATCAAATATACGATCAATCTTGGATAACAAACTGGTTGGCAGCAACTATTCTAACTGGATCAAGCAAGTGAGAATTGTTCTCAGAGCTAAAAAGATCCATTATGTCTTGGATAAAGATCTTCCACCACTTCCATCAGATGATGCCATTGATGAGATCAAAGGCACTTATCGAAATACATAGAGGATAGTGAAGCAGCAGCATGTCTGATGCTGGGTGCTATGTCCTCAAAGCTTCAGAAGCAATATGAGATAAAGGATGGTGGGGTTTCCAAGAAGAAGGTTGCCAAGAAAGAGAATCCCAAAGGAACTTGCTTCCATTGTGGAAAGGATGGTCATTGAAAGCGTAACTGCAAGGCCTATCTATATTCTCTCAAGGAGAAAAAGCATGCTGATGCTTTTACCTCAGGTATTCATATGATTAAAATTAATACTTATTCTATTGCTTCAAAACAATCTTAGGTATTAGATACCGGATGTGGATCACATTTGTGTAAAGATCTACATGGGCTTAAAAGCTTTAGAAGAGTAGGAAAGGCAGAGATATGTTTGCAGTCAGCTACTGGACAAAACATCTCTACAACAGTTGTGGGGACTTACTATTTGCCTCTTCCTAGTGGATTAGTACTGGAATTAAATAATTGTTATTATGTTCCAGCTTTGTCCAAGAGTATTATTTCTTTCAGTTGTTTGATGAACGATTATGATATTTCTTTAAAGGACAAATGTTGTTACATTTTTAAGAACAATATATTTTATGCAAAAGCTATCATTGAGAATGGTATATTTGTTCTTGATTTAATTAAAGAAGTACATAATGTGGATACCAAGAGAATGAAACATGATAATCTAAATACCTCATACTTATGGCATTGTCGTTTAGGCCACATAAATGAAAAACGCATGACCAAATTGCACAAGTCAGGTGATTTGGGATCATTTGATTATGAATCATTTGATACATGCGAATCTTGTTTATTGGGAAAAATGACAAAAGCTCCCTTTGTTGGTAAAGGAGAACGAGCTAAAATGGTTTTGGACTTAGTACATTCAGATGTATGTGGTCCAATGACTACACATGCTAGAGGAGGTTACTCCTACTTCATTACTTTCATAGATGATTATTCCAGGTTTGGATACATCTATCTAATGAAATATAAGTCTGAAGCATTTGAAAAGTTCAAAGAATTCAGAAATGAAGTAGAGAAACAACTTGGCAAAAGTATTAAAACACTTAGATCAGATCGAGGTGGAGAATACTTAAGTCAAGAGTTTCGGGATTATCTTAGAGATAATGGGATTTTATCTCAATGGACTCCTCCATATACACCACAACACAATGGTGTATCCGAAAGGAGGAATCGAACACTATTAGATATGGTTCGATCAATGATGAGCCGAGCGGACTTGCCTAAGTCCTTTTGGGGATATGCACTAGAAACTGCTGTTTCTGTGTTAAATAGAGTTCCTAGTAAATCGGTTGATGTTACTCCATATGAGATGTGGAATAATAAGAAACCCACGCTTTCTCATATGAAAGTATGGGGTTGTCCTACTTATGTGAAGAGGACAATGTCAGACAAACTGGATGTTAAGTCTGACAAATGTTTATTTGTGGGATATCCAAAAGAAATGTTTGGATATTATTTCTATCATCCCTTAGAACAAAATGTGTTTGTTTCAAGGCATGCTGTCTTCTTGGAAAGAGAATTTCTCCTACGAGAGGACAGTGGGAGTAAAATTGAGCTTGGTGAAGTTCAAGACCCACAAATTGAAGATGATCAATCGATTGAACCCGAAACTGAATTTCATAATGATGAAATCACAGTTGAACCTGATTATACACAAAATCCTAGAAGATCTACTAGGATGCGTTCTATCCCTGTGAGATATGGATTGCACATTGATTCAGATAGAGGCATAATTGTAGTAGAGGACAATGAGCCTACAAGCTATCAAGAAGTTTTGAACAGTTCAGAACGTGATTTATGGCTTAAGGCTATGCAGGCCGAAATGGACTCCATGTATGAGAATAAAGTATGGACTTTAACTCAACCACCTGAAGGGATAAAACCCATAGGGTGCAAATGGGTCTTCAAAAAGAAGACTGACATGGAAGGTAATATAGTTACCTATAAAGCTCGCTTAGTAGCAAAAGGTTATCGTCAAAAAGAAGGTATTGACTATGACAAAACTTTTTCTCTTGTAGCGATGCTTAAGTCTATAAGAATACTTTTAGCCATTGCAGCTCATTATGATTATGAGATTTGGCAGATGGATGTGAAGACAGCTTTCCTTAATGGAAATCTTATCGAGGATGTGTATATGACACAACCAGAAGGATTCACATCAGGAAA
This sequence comes from Excoecaria agallocha, assembly GCA_037975025.1. Lineage (NCBI taxonomy): Eukaryota > Viridiplantae > Streptophyta > Magnoliopsida > Malpighiales > Euphorbiaceae > Excoecaria > Excoecaria agallocha. Next base: position 33,007,439 of record CM075806.1, read on the forward strand.
TGGCGAAAAGGTATGCAAGCTTCAAAGATCCATTTATGGATTGAAGCAAGCCTCTAGGAGCTAGAACTTATGATTCAATGAGACAATAAAAGAGTTTGGTTTCTCACAGAATGAAGATGAACCTTGTGTGTATAAAAGGGTCAGTGGGAGTGCAATTGTCTTCCTAGTTCTATATGTAGATGACATATTGATCATGGGAAATGACATTTCTCTTCTCCAATCTGTTAAAATATGGTTATCCAAGCAATTCTCCATGAAAGACCTTGGAGAAGCATCCTATATTCTGGGAATAAGGATCTATAGAGATAGATCCAATAGGTTGCTAGGTCTTTCTCAGAGTACATATATAGATAAAGTATTGAAGAGGTTCAATATGGATCTCTCTAAGAAAGGGTTTGTACCTATGGTGCATGGGAAACACCTTTCTAAGTCTATGTGTCCACAGACACTGGAGGATAAAGAGAGCATGAATAGAATACCATATGCATCTGCAATTGGTTCTATCATGTATGCTATGTTATGTACACGTCCAGATGTAGCATTTGCTTTGAGTGTCACAAGCAGATTCCAATCTAATTTTGGAGAGGAACATTGGGCAGCTGTCAAGAATATTCTTAAGTACTTGAGAAGGACTAAGGATATATTCTTGGTATATGGAGAGGGCAGTTTGGAAGTAAACGGGTATACAGATGCCAGCTTCCAATCTGACAAAGATGATTGTAAATCACAATCTGGTTATGTGTTCATAATGGGAGGAGGAGCAGTTAGTTGGAAAAGTTCCAAACAAGAAACAACTGCTGATTCCACGACGGAAGCTGAGTACATTGCTGCTTCAGAAGCAACCAAAGAAGCATTCTGGATCAAAAAGTTCATAACCAAACTAGGAGTGGTGCCTAGCATTGTTGATCCGATTCCTTTATATTGTGACAACAATGGAGCCATTGCGCAAACAAAGGAACCACGGTCTCATCAGCGATCCAAGCATGTTCTCAGACGCTACCATCTCATAAGGGAAATAGTAGCTAGAAATGATGTGAAAATAGAAAGGGTTCCCACAGATGACAATGTGGCGGATCCCCTCACTAAAGCACTTTCCCAGATAAAGCATGATCACCATATAAATAGCATGGGTCTGAGACATATGAGTGATTGGCTCTAGTGCAAGTGGGAGATTGTTAGAGAGTATGCCCTAGAGCCCATGTAATAGGGATGTTTTTCATATGTATGAAATTTATATTCTTAATAAAAGGCATCATTCATTTATTAATGCTGTGTTTGAATACATGAGTTTGTAAATCTTAAATTAATAAATGAAGTCCTAGATATTATAAACACAGTGCAAAGGCAATCATGAAGGTGTTCATGATGTGAGATGTCTATTGCATGCAAATATGTTAATATCTAAATATCCCTAGTCATAGAATTAACAAGATAGGACATTGTTAATTCGGACAGACTAGCACATGTTATGCTTCTTGAATGGTTCAAGCAATGGTTCTCATAATTGTGATTATGGATGATAATCAAAGCTAACATGTGGATGCTTGTTAGAGGAACAAGTTCATTGGAGACCTGCAAAGAGAATCCTCATATGGATATTAAATCTATGTCAGTGAGGAATCTCTTCATAGCAGTTGTGCAAGTATCCTTAGACTTGAGATCACCAAAGTTATCTTAAGTAGCAAATGGTATACTTTGACTCCATAACTGATTACTTCCAACTGGGAGTGAACATAGTTAGGAGATTGGGTATATCATGACCTACTTGAAGATAGTTGAGTGATTGACAAAGGATTCACCATCCCAGATTTAACAAGGGAAGTTATCTCACATGATTCTATAATTACCTTGTTCAGTGAATCTCTAGCCAGAGTAATATGCCGAGATGGATGGAGATCCATGAAGGGCATTTTAGGAACAATGGTTAAATTAATAGAACATGCATAATTAGATTTATATGAGTTGATAGAAATCCATACTCAGAATCTAATTGAGATAAGAGTGGTGAAAGGAGTAATTGCACGGTAACTGTTTCTATGGAAGGGTACAGTCAAACCACATGACTTTCCTGACATTTGGGTAGTCATGATGCCTAGCTAGAGGCCAATCATGACTTGTATAATGATGTATCAAAATATCAATAGAGATTGATAAAATGATTTAAAGGAGTTTAAATCATGTGAGTTTTGAATAGAACTCACAATTACATATTATACTGCCAACATGGACAGAAACCCAATAGGTCACACACATATAGAGAAAAGGGTAAAATGGTAAAATGACAAGGATAATAATATTTGATATTATTATAAAGGTAGAGAGGAGAATATGATAATAATTAATTAAAGAGTTTAATTAATTATGATCAAATAAAATTGTCCGCAGAACTTTTGAGAAATGTTCTGTAAATTGGACCTAAATGAAATAATGTATTTCATGATTAATTATTATTGTCTTATAAGTGTTATAAGACTACTATAAGTGTTATAGGACTGATATAATAATTAATAGGACCATTGGAGAAATTATAAAGGGCCAAAGGAATGAAGAAGTTGGAGGAAGCCCTCCAGAAGAGGGCTACACGCCAACTCCATACAGAAGGGCTTAGAGGGCTTTTTCTTGGATCAAATTAATTTATATATGTTACATAAGTGTTATGGAACTCACATATTTAATTTGGTTGGATTTGGAATCCATTTGGATATTTAAATCCAATTAGATGCACAAAGGGCCTAGTTTGTGGATTTTGTGCATGGTCTTTTATGAAAAGATTTAATTTGGATTTAATTAAGCCCAAATGATTATAATTAATTCCAGAAGCCCAATTAATAATTCTCCAGCAATTTTAAAGAGCCCAATCTCATTAAGGAGTTGGAATTTTAACCTAACTATAAAAGGCCAACTAATGAGAATTAGGGTTAAGTGATTAAAACAAAAGGAAAGTCTTTTTCTCTTAATTCTCTCTCCCTTTTTGCGCCACTTCCATTTCTAGCCTCTTGGATTTCGGCCAGCCCTAGTTGAACACCAATTTGTTGGTTCAATTTACCCCTCTCTAGTGTGGATTACTCATTGGAGGTGTTCGATTTTGGACACTGTGGTTTGGGACAACCCGGTGCGAAGTAAAATCAACTGTTCAACAAAAATCAAAGGTGATTTTTCTTATTATTATATAGTTATATTGTGTATTCATGGCAAGATCAGATCTAATGGTTAAAAAAATTTAAAATTTCGCTCATGTATGTGATGCATGTAACCATTAAATTCTAACAAAGGGCAGCTTGGAAGTAAATGGGTATACGGATGCCAGCTTCTAATCTAATAAAAATGATTGTAAATCACAGTCTGGTTTTGTGTTCATAATGGGAGGAGGGGTAGTTAGTTGGAAGAGTTCCAAACAAGAAACAAATGTTGATTCCACAATAAAAGCTGAGTACATTGCTGCTTTGTAAGCAGCCAAAGTAGCAATCTAGATCAAAAAGTTCATATCTAAACTAGGAGTGGTGCCTAGCATTATTGATCCAATTCCTTTATACTATGACAACAATGGAGCCATTTCACAAGCAAAGGAACCATGGTCTCATTAGCGATCCAAGCATGTTCTCAGATGCTACCATCTCATAAGGGAAATAATAGCTAGAAATGATGTGAAAATAGAAAGGATCCCCACATATGATAATGTCATAGATCCCTTCACTAAAAAGAACTTTCCAAGATTAAGCATGATCACCATATAAATAACATGGGTCTAAGACATATAAGTGATTGGCTCTAGTGCAAGTGGGAGATTGTTAGAGAGTACGCCCTAGAGCCTATGTAAAAGGGATGTATTTCATATGTATGAATTCTTATTCTTAATAAAAGGCATCATTCATTTATTAATGTTATATTTAAATACATGAGTTTGTAAATCTTAAATTAATAAATGAAGTCCTTGATATTCTAAACACAGTGCAAAGGCAATCATGAAAGTGTTCATGATATGAGATGTCTATTGCATGCAAATGTGTTAATATCTAAATATCCCTAGTCATAGAATTAACAAGATAGGACATTGTTAATTCGGATAGACTAGCACATGTTATGCTTCTTAAATGGTTCAAGCAATGGTTCTCATAACTATGATTATGAAAGATAATCAAAGATAACATGTGGATGCTTGTTAGAAGAACAAGTTCATTAGAGACGCAAAGAGAATCCTCACATAGATATTAAATCTATGTCAGTGAGGAATCTCTTCATAGCGGTTGTGCAAGTATCCTTAGACTTGAGATCACCAAAGTTATCTTAAGTAGCAAGTGGTATACTTTGACTCCATAACTGATTACTCCTAAATGGGGGTGAACATAGTTAGGAGGTTGGGTATATCATGACCTACTTAAAGATAGTTGAGTGATTGACAAAGGATTCACCATCCTAGATTTTTTAAGGGAAGCTATCTCGCATGATTCTATAATTGCCTTGTTCAGAGAATCTCTGGCCAGAGTAATATGCCAAGATGGATAGGGATCCATGAAGGGAATTTTGGGAACAATGGTTAAATTAATAGAACATACATAATTAGATTTATATGAGTTAACAGAAATCCATACTCAGAATCTAATTGAGATAAGAGTGGTGAAATGAGTAATTGCACAGTAATTATTTCTATGGAAGGGTATAGTCAAACCACTTGACTTTTCTGACATTTGGGTAGTCATGATGCCTAGCTAGAGGCCGCTCATGACTTGTATAATAGTGTATCATAAATATCAATAGGGATTGATAAAATGATTTAAAGGAGTTTAAATCATGTGAGTTTTGAATAGAACTCATAATTACATATTATACCTCCAATATGGACAGGAACCCAATAGGTCACACACATATAGAGTAAAGGATAAAATGGTAAAATGGCAAGGATAATAATATTTGATATTATTATGGGAGAAGAGAAATGAATAAGAGAATAATTAATTAAAGAGTTTAATTAATTATGATCAAGTAGAATTATTCGCATAACTTTTTAGAAATTTTATGTAAAATGGACCTAATTGAAATATTGTATTTTATAATTAATTATTATTATTGGACTATAAGTTTTATTGGGCTGATATAATAATTAATAGATCATTTGGAGAAATTATAAAGGCCCAAAGAATTTATTTTTACTCAGAAACCCTTCAGAGGTAGGGTTTCACGCCAACTTTAGATAGAAGGCCTTAGAGGCCTAATTCTTGGACCAAAATAAATTAAATATATTTCATTAGTATTATGGAGCCTACATATTTAATTTGGATGGATTTGGAATTCATTTGGGTGATTAAATCCAAGTATATGCATAAAGGGCCTAGTTTATAGGTTTTGTGCATAGTCCTTTATGAATGGACTTAAATTGGATTTAATTGAGCCCAAATAAATTATTAATAATTCCAGAAGACCATTTAGTATTTCTCCAGCAATTTTAAAGAGCTCAATCCGATTATAAAGTTGGATTTTTTAACCTAACTATAAAAATCCAAGTGATAGGGATTTTAGGATTAAGTGAACAATTAAGAGAAAAGAAATTCTCTCTCTCAAAAAAACCCTAGCCGCCACCCCCATTCCATGCTAGCATCAAGGAATTTCAACCAGCCTTGTATTCCTCCATTCTTGGTTCATTTATTCCTTCTCTAGTGTGGATTACTCATTAGAGGTGTTCAATTTTAGACACTGTGGTTTGCGACAACCCGGTGAGAAGAAAAATCAACTATTCAGCAAAAATCAAAGGTAATTTTTTCTTATTCTCATTATATTTATATTGTAAATTCATGGTAAGATCAGATCTATTGGTTAAAAATTTTAATTTCGCTTATGTATATGAAGCATGTAACTGATAATTCCCAACAATATTTTCATACTTTTTCATCATTTCTACCATTTTACCTCTCTTAACTATATTTTTAGTATTAATTTACGGTTATACCCCTATTTTCTTGCTTAATTACATAATTGCCCGTATCAATCACTTAACCATATCTTTCATATTATTTATTCTTTATTCACACATATAGCATTCTTTTCACTTATTTACCACTTTAATCCCTTTTCTCTCACTTAATTATATTTTGCCATTGTTTATCCAATTATTTCCATTTTTATCCATTTTCATCCTTTGTCTACATTTAATTCATTCATAATTAACTTGTACATTTGCTTTCTTTTTATCCTTTCTTCACATAATTATTGGTCTTTCACTAAATGTTTTACATATTTAATACTCGTTTACATATTTACCGATTTTTATTGACAATATACATATCCATATACATTTCATCATAATTTACAAATGAAATTCCTATTTTTCCCTAGTAGTTTCCAAAGTAAATGAAACCCTCGAGTTGGACATATAAAACATGGGCCCATAAATCTAGAATAAGTTGAGGCGACCACATGAAGGGATAATGCCTTAACTAGCATAATATTATTTTTTCTTTCTTTTTCCTCATTTCTTTCATCTTTTTCTCATACTTATAGTGTGGAACCACCTTTGGTCAACTCATGCAAGTTGCCATGATTCGTTACCATGTGAATATGCCTATGGCTAGCCATTGTATCCTTTACCTCTGATTTCACTATAAAATACTGAGGGCAAAACCATTCTCATAATTTCAATCAACATATGCATCATTCTCACATTTTCACATAATATCACAATCAAACTTCAGAAAAAATAAATAATTTATACTCATCAAATTATTACTTTCCCTCATATAACACATTCACATCAATTGTCCATGTCCATCATTCATGTTCATAATTCAATCCTTATAACATTATTACCATATACATCAAATTCTCACACATTATCATCACACACACACACACACACACACACATATATATATATACAACTCCACTACTGGTATATAGGCCAGATAGAAGGTTACTCATCCAGCCCAGCCCAAGCCCGACGAATCCATTATTTATGAGGCAATACGATGCAGCTAAAAAAGCCCTTTATTTTTCTTTTTATTAGTAAAATTAGTAAGGTATAGGTTGCGAAAAACTCCAAAACTAGGGTTCCAAAATCAAAATAAAAATCTTACCTTATAATATATATATATATATATATATATATATATATATATATAATATTTAATATCTTATCTATTATTATAAGTTTTTATAAGTTTTGAAAAGGGCACCCCTACTATACCCCTAAACTATTGTTGATCCTCAGCTTCAGGGGTTACACGCCTAAATAAGGGTATGGAGCCAGCGTTATATATATATATATATATATATATATATATCAAGCTTCAATTTTTGATTTTACTTTAAATGATTATAATTTCATCATCATTGGCCATTTTTGTTCCTTTACATTCCATTATGTTCCCACCTCATTTAGTTTTTAATCTTGTTCAAGTGCCAAATTCGAACATTTTTACTAAAGTTTCATCAATTTACCCTTTAATTTTCTTTTGTTCCCCTTTTTGCCCTACCTATTTTCACTAATTTCACATTGGTTTCATGTTATATTTTGTAAATAATGATTAGCTTTTATCATAATATTCATAATTTCATCTCAAAATACATAATTCATACATTACTTTATTATTTTTTCATTAAAATCTCATAAGTACACAATAATATACACTTCAGCCAATATGTATACACTATTATTCATCTATTTTTTTCATGTATTCTTACTTTTTAAATATTTTTTATTTATTTTAAGCTTCCATATGTTTGTACACATGCAATATTCAACAAATATATAACTAGTATACAAGTGTATACCATTATATCCACTTTACCAACATTATATTCAACCATAATTTTAAGGTTTATCATTCATTCTAAGTTCATTTACTATTCCAATTATCATTTCATACTTAATTTTTAATTAATCAACCAATCATCACCTTGTATACCTATGTATACAATGTATATTAACTTGTTCTTTTAGTAATTATCATATAATCCATGTTAATTCATTAATTTACTTGTTTATCTTGGGTTATTTTATAATTTTACTTATATTCTTATAATTACATAATAGGTTTCCACACTAACCTTCCATTGATAATTACATTTTCACTTCTTTAACTTCACAAATCTCATTATTTATCATTTAAATTCATTTATTTACCATTTATTTTAATTAAAACATATGTTATATATAAGAACCCTATGTGACATAATAGGTGTCAATTCCATTTTCATGCTTTTGCTCATACTTTGTAGTATTTTATTTCACCAATTGGATTATTTAATGCCTAATTTCATTTATGTATCATCAATTTAATTTTAACTCAACTTACACATAAAAGTCCTAACTTACATAACCTTAATCACATTAAATAAAATAGTTTAGGTATCCATATACCTATTGTCCATGTGAGGGCCCAATCTTGACCTTGGTAGGAATTATGTTTAATTAATTGATATTATATGCTAAATTAATGTTTGTGTAGTTATAGCCACATTGGGTTAAGTTTCATGAAGGATAATATGGTAATTTTAATGAAATTGATGAATAAGGGGATTATTTGATTGATAAAAAAATTGATGCTTGGGGTAATATTATGATTTAAGATTGATTTGGGGTCAAGGAATAAATTAAAAGATTGGATGGGTTAGTTTTGAGAGAGAAATTGAGAAAGGGGTTAAATCATAATATTTCATGGTCTTTTAGAGGCTTTCTCATGTGTTCATAGTGATAAATATCACTATCTATTCAAAGAAAGTCTATCTCTCTCTCTCATTCTCTTTGAATCTAGAATTAAGTTTTGGTAAGAGAACTCTCTCCCTTCTATCTCTTCTGTTAATGAAAGATTTTATGAAAATAAGAAGGAAAATTTAGTGTTTTTATGATGTTTGTAGCAGCAGAGATAAGCAAAGATAAAGGCAAAGGGATCTTGAATGAGTGAAGAAGTCTCAGTGTTCAGGTATGGGAATACTGTTTAGATTATGTAGCGTATGAAGTTTCCTATAGATGGATTGATAGAAATTAGGGTTATCTAAGAATAAGATTCTATAAACCAGTGAAACCCTTAGTTTAGGATTTGTCTAGTTGGGTGACGATGAGATTTAAGATGAGTTTCGAGAGATTAATTGGCTCATTGAGGATTGCTATTAATTGATTTACCTAACCGGATCTGTCCATATAGGTGCATGGCCATGCAAGGCTTGAAGCCTTATGGCGTATGGCCATGCAAGGATTTCAGCCTTATGGTGCGTGACCATGCAAGGCTTGAAGCCTTGTGGCATGCGACCATATAAGGCTTCTAGCCTTGTGGTGCATGGTCATGCAAGGCTTGAAGCCTTATGGTGTGCAGCCATGCAAGGCTTCCAGCATTATGGTGCATGGCCTTGCAAGGTTTCTTGCCTTGTGGCATGTAGCCATGCAAGGTTTCCAATTTTAAGGTGCTCCACCATGTAGGGTTTCATGCCTTATGGTGCACGGCCATTCAATGTCTCGCTATATGTGATGCACGACCAAGCATTGTTTCACTATATTTTTGTTGCACGACCAAGTGACACTCCACTGCTCTTTACCTTACCACCTTATACTCTCACCCTTGATTACCTAATAGAATACTTCCTCATTCATTTATGACTAAGCCAACACTCATTATAAAAACAAATAACCCTTTAATTTAACCTAATTGACACACTTAATGAGTATTTCCCAAAATTAAAATTTGATTGTTCTATGACATGTCTTATGTTAGTGTAAGCCCCAGCCCCAATACATTGTAATAAAACACTTTAGTAAATAAATGAGGCATTTATTTTATCTATTATATTTTTGTGCATATCAATTGATAGAACTGTCCAAGAATGTTGTTTCAGTTTAAGTTATCATGTGTGAGGCACATGGTTGTAAGACCTTGAAACAAATGGGACTTCATTATAAATATCCCTAGTCAGTCATTGTTATGGGAATAACAATGAATTAAGTCTAGTATGCTCTCTCTGATAAGTTGAGTTCTGTCTTACGGATCATAAGGACAAGAGTGTGAATCAGAGATCATAGATACATGTTTAGAACATGGTATCTGGATTAGATCCGTTCATGAGAACACTACATGGTACAAGTCATAAGTGTTTCTCATATGCAAGTTTTGTATCGGAGTTCTTAGACCTAAAATCTCTATGAAACTCTTTATGAATTACTGTGTGCTTTGGCATACAGCTAACGTGCTTGTAACAGAGTGATAAGTATGGGTATACATTGATTCATGTTAGAGAGCATGACAGAAGTGAGGGGATTACCCCTCTCTATAAGAGAGAAAATATCATCGGCCACTTGATCAGTGAACTGAGAAGTGTATAGCCATACCAAGATGAAATAATGAGTAATCATTATTTATCTGAGAGTTCAGTGTCATTGGAATATCAAGAAAGGAATTAATATATATAAGGATGACTAGTTCCATGCCTTATATTAATTCTGATATTTATGGGTAAGGGACTATGCAAAATTGCATTAGGTCACTAAATGCCATATGCATTTTCATTTAATTTGGAATGCTATAATATCTTGCTAGAGAATATATATAGCCATTGAATTAATATATTAATTCATTGCCAATATTAAATGGATCTATAGGATCGCACACAAAATATTGGGCTTAAAATATTTAAATAGTGTATTGGGAATTAATTTGGACTTTTATTTAAAGTCAAATTAATGCATGCAATGGGTAAATAGATTTTTGCCTAAAACAACTTACTGTTTTAGGCAAATCTGTAAAACAGATTTTTTTGCCTAAAACAGCTGTCAAGCTTCGATTTTTGCCTAAAACAGCAAGTCTGCTAACAGTTGGTCATGAGAGAAATTTCTTGGCATGTGCTAGGTTTAATTTCAATTGATTAATTATCTATGTATAATTAAGTTAATTGAGTATAAAATCCTAATTTGTATTTAATCAAAATATAATACTTGAGAGGGAATTAAAGTAGCCAAAATTCAAACTAAAATACTAGTTGAATTCGGCAACTTATCACCTTAAATAAGTAAGTTTGTTTTGATTAAATGACTAATGCCATTTGAATTTAAATTTTAATAGAATTTAAATTAAGATATATCTCTTAATTAGGAAGCGATGGAGGCTGAAATTAATACTTAATTTTCAGCACTAACACTTGACCTAAATTAAGTGATATATATTAATGAATTAAATGAATAAAAAGGGATGCCGTTTTGCTCTTTTTCTCTCTTGGCTGAAATACTCAAGGGGAAAGAACTCTTTCTTGTTCTCTTATGTTCTTGGGCTGAAACAGTAACCTAAAAGAAGAACAAGATCAGATCTTGTGGCTTCAAATCATTCCCATTGTCGAATACACAGTCATAGAGCTAACACTCTTGATTTTAAGTTATCTTTGCAAGTGTGTGTGTGAGAATAGAGAGGAGTGGCGTAAAGGCTGTTCCTTGGCATTGGTGGTGAAGATCTAAGGTGGAAATATCCTTCTTGGTTGCTGGTCATCATCAAAATCAAGTTTTAAAAGGCATCTAAAGTTGTAAGTTTAAAAAAAAGAACTAAAATTGCATGTTCTCGATTCTTGTTATGGAATTGTATGGCATGTACGATCAAATTTTATTGTTTTCCACTGCATGATCTTTATGTGCATACCATGTCATATTCCATCAGTAGTATAGAGCCTAAACATGCTTATTTTAGTGCTTTAGATGAATGAAATAATTAATCAAAAAATCATTATTTTAAATACATGCAATGCTGAAATTTTCTGTTTTGAGATTTTTGCATTGTTTTGGTGTAAAAACAATTTTAAATGATTAGATAGGCATTATAATTAATATGACATGTTAATATACTGTCCTAAGATGTTCTAGGAACTATTAATGGTCCAATTTAATCGATAATACCTTATGGTACATGTTAATATTAAAACTAGGTGCTATTTGGCATGGTAATTGTTAGTTTAACAACTAGTTTTAAATATTAAATGTAAAAACGATTTTGGCATGTTTGTAAGTGATTTTTAAAGATTAAATATCAGGTCTGGACATATTTTAAATTTGGTTTTAATTCTGGTCCATGACAATTTAATTGATTAATTTTAAAATCACTTAAAATTATTACTAGTTTGTGTTTGTTACATGTTTAATCAACATTGTTTGTTTTGTTTTGATTAAAATGGTAAAAACACATTTAGATCATATTGATACAGAATATTAAATCAATATTTATGACCTTATTTAAATTATTAAATGACTCATAAAATTGATTTAAGTATTTGTGCATTTTTATGGCATCACATAAGCATTAAACAACTAGTTTTATTGTTTGTTTGTTTGTTTTTATATGCATGCCGTGTATCATATATATGTTCTTCATGATTTTGTATTTTAATTCATGTTGGTACATATTATATGTATTTTTAATGTTTATGGGATGTATGACATAAAATTAAAAATGGCAAAATTGGAAATTATACTAGAGTTGATTTATAGCACAAATCTAACTAGTTGGTATTTTGGGCTTTTAAGAGAACTTATTCAATAAGAGGATTTAGTCCATTGAGCTTCGGCCCAGGCCCATCACGGGGTCATCTCTTAAAGGTTCAAGTACACAATTTCCATTAATGGGCTTGGCTAAATTAATTAAAATTGGACTTTGTTTGATCCATGAATGTTATGTATATTTATTTGCTTGTTTGGTGTGATGAATGGATATGCATGGTGCATTCATGGGCCCTGGGTTTTGTAATTAAATATGGCCTGCGACCCATTATGTTTATTGTAAAAGTTTCATTTATTTTTTAGAATATAATTTACTTGAAGACTTTGTAAATCAAGATGAAGCCTACCGGAGTGGAGAAGCCCAACTCGAAGATTCTTATGTAATAGTATAGAATCTTAGTTGTAGGTTTTTGGGCCCATATTTGTCACGCTTTACTTTATGCAATTATTTATATATGCATGCTATGAATGGATGACAAAGCGTATGCCATGTAAGCCGTAATAAAATGAATCCCTAAAATATTAAGTCATAAAGTTGCCTTCCTAATTCGAAACATGTCAAGGCATCGATCATCGGTCACGTAGACTAGGAGTCCTAGATGCGCCCGATTATCTTTGTGAGGCATGGGTTGTGAATGTAGGTTGGACTTAACATGGAAAGGGATGCCCAGACCTAGGCAACTAATAAATGGATTTGTGCTATAAAATCTTAAGATGTTAGCCCGTTTGATCCAAGAGTCATGTACGAGACATGATTGGAGTTTTTCCTACCTAAGTAACTTAACTTGTTAGGTGTACAAGCTCAGCTTGACTAATAAGTAGTTGTGAAAAGTGGATATTGGCCCACATTAAATCACTAACGTGAATTATTTAAAGGGATATTGATTCGGTTTGTGGGATTATAAATAAGACCTCATTTAATCTTGCTAAATTTTATTGTAGATTGAAAATGGCATCTTCAAACAATAATTTCTCATTGTGATCGGTCCTTGAAAAGGACAAATTGAATGGCACCAATTTCATAGACTGGTCTCGAAACTTAAGAATAGTTCTTAAGCAAGAGAAAAAGTCGTATGTTTTGGATGCACCCTTGCCTGAAGAACCTGCTAGGAATGCCTCTGCGGTTCAAAAGGAAACTTTTGAGACCAAGAAGAGCGACTCCAATGATGTGACCTGTCTGATGCTGGCCACTATGGTGCTTGACTTGCAAAAGCAATTTATGGACCAAGAGGCTTATGCGATCATGGTGCACCTCAAGGAGATGTTCCAAGAGCAAGCTCGTCACGAGAGGTTCGTGACAACAAAGGCTTTAATTTCTTGGAAGATGGCTGTGGGTACTCCTGTTAGTACTCATGTACTCAAGATGAAAGGGTATCTTGATACTCTTGAGAAGCTTTAGGTACAAGTGCCAAAGGAATTGGCCACTGACTTGATCTTAGGATCATTGACTGACGATTATGATCCATTTGTGATGAATTATAACATGCATGTAATGAACAAGTCAGTCACTGAGCTCCATGGGATGCTTCAGAATGCTGAAGAAAACATTCGAAAGACCAAATCCTGTATTGATGGTTCAAGGGGGCATTAAAAAGGGACAAAGGGAAAGGGAAAGCCAAAACCCAAGAATGACCTGGCTCGGTTTAAGTCAAGTGGGAGTGCACCTCAGGCCCAATCCAAGCCCAAGGCGCAGAAGCTCAAAGAGAGTGAGAGCACTTGCTTCCATTGCAGCAAGATAGGGCATTGGAAGAAGAATTACGCTCTCTTCAAGGAAGAACAAAAGAAGAATGGAGCCAAGGCGTCCAGTTCTGGTATTTTTGTTGTTGAAATTAACCTGTCTATTTCTACCACTTGGGTATTGGATACCGGTTATGGTTCTCACATTTGTTCAAATGTGCAGGGGCTAAGAAATAGGCGGTTACTTGGGAAGAATGAAGTGGACCTCCGTGTGGGGAATGGAGCACGAGTTGCTGCCATGGAGATAGGCGACTATCAACTCACTTCACCTTTTGGACTTTGTTTAATTTTGAAAAATTGTTATTATGTGCCTGCTATGAGCAAAAACATTATTTTAGTTTCTTGTTTGGATTTGGATGAATTTGATTTTGTTATTAAAATGGCAATGCTCATATTCATCGCCAAGGCATTTCATATGGCAATGCCATATTACAAAATAGCCTTTATATCCTTGATCTACAAAACAAAGAGTCCATATACAACATTAATACAAAGAGGGTTAAATCAAACGAATTGAACCCTACTTACTTCTGGTATTGTCGGTTAGGGCATGCAAACGAAAAATGCATTTCAAGACTCCACAAAACTGGAGTGCTTGGGTCATTCGACTTAGAGTCTTATGATACATGCGAGCCATGTTTGCATAGAAAAATGACAAAGAGTCCTTTTAACAAGAAAGGTGAGAGGACTAATGGCTTATTGGAACTAATACATACCGATGTATGTGGACCATTAAGTACACAAGCTAGAGGTGGTTTTAGCTACTTCATGACGTTCACAGATGACTTCAGTAGATATGGCTATGTCTATCTAATGAAGTACAAATCTGAAACTTTTGAGAAATTCAAAGAGTTTAAGAATGAAGTAGAAAAACAACTTGGCAAAAGAACAAAAGCCATTCGATCAGATCGAGGTGGCAAATACTTAAGCCAAGAGTTTGACTGTCATCTAAAAGAGTGTGGTAGTATTTCACAGCTCACTCCTCCTGGAACACCACAATTGAATGGTGTGTCCGAAAGGAGAAATCGAACTCTGTTGGACATGGTTCGATCTATGATGAGTCAAACAAATCTTCCTGTCTCTTTTTGGGGTTATGCATTAGAAACTGCTGCATTTCTACTAAACCGTACTCCAACTAAAGCAGTTGAGAAGACACCATACGAGGTATGGACTGGGAAAGAACCCAATATGTCATTTCTCAGGATTTGGGGCTATGAAGCACATGTTAATAAATTAACATCTGACAAACTAGAGTCCAAATCCACTGTCTGCTTGTTTGTGGGTTATCCCAAAGAAACAAAGGGATACTACTTTTATTCACAAGCCGAGAACAAAGTATTTGTTGCTTGCAAGGCTATTTTCTTGGAAAAGGAGTTCCTTCTCAAGAAAGACAGTGGGAGTAAAATAGAACTTGAAGAAATTCAAGTGCCACAAACTCTTGTAGAGGATGAGTTGGAAATGGGGTCAAGTTCACAACCAGGTGTGGAACGAGAACCCATTGCACAGGAAGATAAGCCTTGTGTGGACAATAAGGTTAGTGGGAGCATAATAGCATTTCTGGTCCTATATGTGGATGACATCCTACTCATTGGGAATGACAATCCAACATTGCAAAAAGGTGAAGCAATGGTTGGGAAATTTTTCTCAATGAAAGATTTAGGTGAAGCCGAGACAATACTTGGTATTCGAATCTATAGAAATAGATCGAATTGATTTTTGGGACTAAGTCAAGAAAGGTACATAGACAAAGTACTAAAGCATTTTTAGTATGGGATACTCAAAGAAAGGGTACATACCTTTGGCTTTGGGAGTTCCTTTGACTAAAGAATAGTGCCCTAAAACCATAGAGGAAAGGGATAACATGAGTAGAATCCCATATGCATCTGCTATTGGATCTATCATGTACGCTATGTTATGTACTAGGTTGGATGTTGATCATGCACTGAGTATAACCAGTAGGTTTCAACAAAACCCTGGTGAAAAGCTCTGGTTTGCTGTAAAAGGGGATTCTGAAGTACCTGCGAAGGACTAAGGATCACTTCTTAGTGTATGGTGGTCAAGAAGAGCTCCTCATACAAGGCTATGCCGATGCTGCTTTTTAGACCAGCACTCAAGACTTAAGATTGCAATCTGATTTTTCTTTTGTTTTGAACGGTGGTGCTGTTAGCTGGAAAAGCTTGGAGCAAAAGATCGTTGCCGACTCAACTACATAATCTGAGTATATTACAGCAAGTGATGCTGCAAAAGAGGTTGTTTGGATTAGAAATTTCATTTCTGGATTAGGAGTGGTCCCAAGCATCCTAGATCCATTAGAAATTATTTGTGACAACAACTGGGCCATCGCACAGGCCAATAAGCCCCGGTCACACCAGAAATCCAAACACATACTCAGGAGGTACCACTTGATCAGAGAGATCATTGATCATGGGGACGTCAAGGTTAGCAAGATAGCAAGTGAAGACAATGTAGCAGATCCTTTGACGAAACAGTTGCGCGTAACAGAGTGACAAGTATGGGTATGCTTGGGTATACATTGATTCATGTTAGAGAGCATGAGAGAAGTGAGGGGATTACCCCTCTCTATAAGAGAGAAAATATCATTGGCCACTTGATCAGTGAACTGAGAAGTGTATGGCCATATCGAGATGAAATAATGAGTAATCATTATTTATCTGAGAGTTCAGTGTCACTGGTATATCAAGAAAGGAATTAATATATATAAGGATGACTAGTTCCATGCCTTATATTAATTTTGATATTTATGGGTAAGGGACTGTGCAAAATTGCATTAGGTCACAAAATTCCATATGCAATTTCATTTAAATTGGAATGCTATAATATCTTGCTAGAGCATATATATAGTCATTGAATTAATTTATTAATTCATTGCCAATATTAAATGGACCTATAGGATCGCACACAAAATATTGGGCTTAAAATATTTAAATAGTGTATTGGGAATTAATTTGGACTTTTATTTAAAGTCAAATTAATGTATGCAATGGGTAAATAGATTTTTACCTAAAACAGCTTGCTGTTTTAGGCAAATCTGTAAAATGGATTTTTTTGCCTAAAACAGCAAAACTTCAAGCTGCGATTTTTGCCTAAAACAGCTTGCTATTTTAGGCAAATCTGTTCAGCCACAAGCTGTTTTAGGCAAATCTGTGAAACTAGTTTTTTGCCTAAAACAGCAAATATATTGAACTGTCATTTTACCTAAAACAGCTTGCTGTTTTAGGCAAATGTGTTAACAGTTGGTCACGAGAGAAATTTCTTGGCATGTGCTAGGTTTAATTTCAATTGATTAATTATCTATGTATAATTAAGTTAATTGAGTATTAAATCCTAATTTGTATTTAATCAAAATATAATACTTGAGAGGGAATTAAAGTAGCCAAAATTTAAACTAAAATACTAGTTGAATTCGGCAACTTATCACCTTAAATAAGTAAGTTTGTTTTGATTAAATGACTAATGCCATTTGAATTTAAATTCTAATAGAATTTAAATTAAGATATATCTCTTAATTAGGAAGTGATGGAAGCTAAAATTAATACTTAATTTTCGGCACTAACACTTGACCTAAATTAAGTGATATATATTAATGAATTAAATGAATAAAAAGGGATGTCGTTTTGCTCTTTTTCTCTCTTGGCCGAAATACTCAAGGGGAAAGAACTCTTTCTTATTCTCTTGTGTTCTTAGGCTGAAACAGTAACCTAAAGGAAGAACAAGATCAAATCTTGTGGCTTCAAATCATTCCCATTGCCGAATACACAATCATAGAGCTAGCACTCTTGATTTTAAGCTATCTTTGCAAGTGTGTGTGTGAGAATAGAGAGGAGTGGCGTAAAGGCTGTTCCTTGGCATTGGTGGTGAAGATCTAAGGCGGACATATCCTTCTTGGTTGCTGGTCATCATCAAAATCAAGTTTTAAAAGGCATCTAAAGTTGTAAGTTTAAAAAAAACCCTAAAATTACATGTTCTCGATTCTTATTATGAAATTGTATGGCATGTATGATCAAATTTTATTATTTTCCACTGCGTGATCTTTATGTGCATACCATGTCATATTCCATCATCTTAAACTATCAAGCTTTAAACTATCAAGGTAAAGTGATAATGGCAAGTTTATCAAGTAAGTGATAATTGCAACTTGTTTAGTTTTATGACTATAATTGTATTAATGTTGTAATTGCATTGAATTGATATATATATGTGTTTGTGTGTGTGTGTGAAGTACTATAACATATGTTCTTAAACCAGTTTAAATATAATGTATATAAGTTGAGATAACAAATGTTGATGCCATTATAAGATTATGAAATGTGCATTCATATATGAATTGTGGCTTAAGCAAATATTTTACTATGCAAAGAGGAATATGTTGAATTAAATGTTCTTAAAAATGGTTAAGCCTGCGAGTATTAGTTCAATTGTGGATTAGATAGGCATGCCTAAAGGGATACAATTGTAACTACCATAGTTGACCCCGTTTAGATCCATTTGTGTCCATTATTTGATATCTTCGGATATCCATTATTTGATATCTTTGGGTATCCATTGTTCATACCAATTGGTATCCATAGCTCCAATTATCCACCCTTTGAACTAGCACTTAGGCAGACTATTAAAGATTAAGAGATGTGCTCGAAATAAGAAATGCATGTATCGACTTCTTCATTCATATAATGTAAACATGATGATTATAATGTTGCACCTTCATTTCCTTTTATCTATAAATTTTTATATGGAATGAAATCATGACATGATTATGTTGTTATCCTTATTGCAATGCTTGTGTGAAGATGTTTACCGACGACTGCTGTGAGTGGTTGTCCATGTTAATTTATGATTTTCCCCACTAAGATTTTTAGCTTAGCGTGGGTTGTTTATATCCATTTACCTTGGGCTGAAGGTCGCTCAGGGACTTAATTCTGCATCAGTTAGCCAACAAGAGTCGGTCCAGATTTTTGGATGTAGGATATTTTATAGATAATTCCTTTTTATCTAGTCTTATATTTTGCCATGATTTAATTCAGGAATTGTAATATGGAGGACTGTAAATTTTACTTAATTTTCATTGCTTGCATGTGATTTCTAGATTGTGCTTGATTAGTATATGATTGCCATGAATATGATTTCTTTGTATGAAATTCTAGGTTAGCCCTACAGGTTATGTATGCACCATTATATATGTTAATAGGCTTTGTAAGCTCGTTAAGGGTATTACAGTGGAAACTAATATGATCATGATTAAGGTAACACCTAAATTATATACATGATGATTAAATTAACGAATCACTAGTGTGAATAATGTTTATTTAAAGGCATAATAACATGACTTAATTTGACCAGAAATGTTAGATATAGTAATATGGTTAGAATTTAGAGTTAGGATGTTACGGTCCAAGCTCTCTCCATATTTTCTCTTTCTTTTTCACCTTTTCCTTCATTTTTCCTTATGATTTCACTTGATTCTCCTTGTTTTCTTCTTTGGAAAAATCATCCATGCATTCCTTTCTCTACTTTTCTTCATCCATAATTCAAAATACACTCAAAATATTAATCTCTACCTCAAAATCTACCTAAAAATCTATTAAACTTATTAAAATTTTACTAAATTAACATAAATTTTTTCTCCAAACCTTTTTTTTACAATTCCATCGATTTCTTCCACTTAAAATATGTTCTTTGGATGAATATAGATAAATTTAGGGTGTTAAAATTATTTGAGATATGAAATTTGGTGGAATTAGGTTGATAGAATTAAAAGAAAAATGGGGAAATTGAAGGAAGAATGGGACAGCAAGAAGAGATCAGAAGATAGGAAAAATTGCTAGATTTTGTTGGCTCTTAGCCCCTTTTATACCCATCCTAATTAGGCTAAATTAGTTCCAACCAATTGGGCCCATCCAATTAGGCCCAATTTACTTAATTAAACAATATTTTGACCCAATTATTTTTATCCCACTTCTCTTACTTAATTTCTCATAAAAATAGGTCCACGATGATCAAAAATTATTTATTATGATACATGAATATTTTTGGGTCAATCAAACACTATTTTCTAGTCAGATAAATTTCCACTGGCCCAAAAATTCATTTTTTGAAATCACCATAAATTTAATTTTTAATTGCCAAATAATCCCCTATAATATTTCAAGTGAATCCATGGATTCAAATAATTTTTCAAAGGCCTCTAATAAGAATTTTAAGCTCAAAAGTAAAATTCACCAGTCCAAAACTTAAAAATTAAAATTCTTTAAAAATTTATTTTTCACTTTCGAATATTAATTGAGATTATCTCTAGTGATTCTTTATGATTGGAATAATTTTTTGAGCTCCATAAAAATATTTTTAAATCGATTAAAGTTCAATCAAACCCTAATACGGTCCGGGTAAATTTTTCACTATCCATTTTGAAGGCCTATTTGACCTCAATTTCACCCCGAATTATACCATCGAACTCATCTTAATTTTTACTTTCTAATGGTGAAGAAATATTTTCACAAGTTCCAAGTGATGCTATTCACCCTAGTATCACAATTTATGATGCGAAAAACACTATTTATAAAAATTACAATTTTGGGCCATTACAGAATCATGTTGGAATCATGTCAAAAATGCAAAGTATAGTATTGGCAGATTGAGAACTTTGATTTTCACTTCAGACAAACAAGGTAAGAGAAACTATTCAACTGTGCTTTAAGAAGGTGACTTTATATATCGAATCCATCAATTTAGACACTTTTAATGTAATCCAAAACACAGAGTTGTATAGCTAATAAAAAACCTAAGTGAGAAATTAACATTTTAAGACAAATTCACATGGATTTCCAAGAACTATAAAAATAAATAAATAAATTGACAGTAATATCTAGAATCCTAAAGAATAAAAAGTGTTGTGCAATTCATGCGCCCACATTTCACCTTAAAGCTTCAACTTCCCATGTCGTATCTCATGGAGTAATAGTATAAGGCCCTATTTGGTTGATGGTAGTATATGATTCATTAATGTGTTGTACAGTATAGTACTGTATCATTTCAATGATACGATGTTTGGGAAAACTAATAGTATGTGATTTTATAATATTTTTTGTTTGATTCAACTGTATGGTATTGCACAATTTTATTATAAAAATGACGTAACTACCCTCTAGTTTTTAAAAATGCAAATATTTTCATTATTATTAATATTTTAAAATAATAATTTTAATATTATCAAAAATAATATTAATATTTCTAAAATAATAAATTTAATATTTATTTAATAAATATTAACTTAAAAATTTAATAAATAATTTAAACATATTATAATATAAATAAGTATAAATATTATAATAAATATTAGATCCATAATATTTAAATATTAGTAAAAGTAATAGGGCAATTGAGTAATGGCGATTTATTATAGGTAGATGAATAGTTATAAAATTAATTATAGTAAAAGGTAAAAGTAATAAGGTTATAATAGTAAAACTAAATAATGAGGATCGTGGAGAATCACCAAATTGGTGATTCTCAAAATTAGATAAAATCATGATTTAAGAATTATGGATAAAAATCATGGAATATAATACCATAAGGAAAATTATGCTCCCAAATATTGTACTCAAGAGAACAATACATTAATGAATCATACCATACCATGAACCAAAGAAGACCTAAGTATCCAATAAATTGAGAAGAATAATATTAGGGAGAGTATGATTTTTACCAAAAATCTAGTCAAAAATTAATGCCGATAAAAATGAACTGGAAGAGAAATCTAGAAATCACAATTATTGGTCGAACTCCTGAATGAGCGAGGAAAAGCTACAATGACGGCGATGACAAAATCAAAAAATCACCTGCCAGTCAGAGGTAGGAGTTTTGTATTAGAATTAAATTACGATGGGATTTGTGGTTGAAATTAAATTGATGCTACGGACTGTTGGTGGACCAAAAGAGAAAAATTGATAGAATTAAGGCTAAAATAAAAAAGTATATTTTTAAAATACAAAATTAAAAAAATAAATATAGAAGCCAGTAAAAGAGAGTGACTTCTCACTCCTCCTTGCTTCTTTCAATAATCTTTGTGAGGGTTTTAGAGTATTCTCAACAACCAAAAACTATTGTTTCTTTGCTATCAACAAGCAGAATCGAAAACAATAACTAAAATAATAAATTACACCTAAATATTACAAAATTAACATGTAATTCCAAAAAAAATAAAAATAAATTACCACTCTTTGAACCATTTAACAATATGAGCCTTCAATTTAAGAATGGGACGTCTTTTAAATAAATTGTGTGTGAATTGTAAGACATGACTTCTCTCATTCCTATTTTTCTTACAAGAGATAGATATTGCACAAACTCAAAGTTGATTATCTTATTATGAAGATAGATAAATTGACCATTATTTATACGAAGGAGGAAAAGAGTGGGAGAGAGGAGGCACCAGCATCTGAGAAGACAAGGAGAGGCAGAGTACAAGTGCAAGTGCGAGGGCAAAGGAGAGATCGAGGTTCACAAAAAAATAAATAATGAAGAAAAATTTCAGCTGTAATAAAAGGGCAAAAAATGAACTATTTATACCTAGGGTAATGAAAATAGCAACGAAATTTTATTTTGTTTGCTAAAATAGCAAGGAAATGTGTTTTTCATTTGCAATAGAAAACACATTTCTTTGCTATTTTAGCAACCGCAAACAAATTTCGTTGCTATTTTAGCAAATAATGAAATAGCAATGAAAAGAAAATCCGTTAATAATTTAGCAAAAGAATATTATTTTTGTTGCTACTTTAACAATGAAAAATTTATTCCATTGCTAAATTAGCAAAGGAATTTGCTTTCTATTACTAATTTTCATTTTGAAATTTTTTCGCCATCTGTTAACGTCTTATTTAGCAATAGTATAAGAATTTCATTGCTATATTTTGATGCTAAAAATTTTCTCCATTTTCAGTGATAAAAGATAACCAATTTTATTTTCGTTGCTAAATCGAAAAACTTTCACCAAAAATAGCAATGTAATTTAATTTTCATTGCTAAATAGCCATGAAATTTGATTTTCGCTGCTAAATTAGCAATGGAAAATTTTCCATTGCTATTTTGGCATTTTCTTGTAGCGATGTGGTGTCCAGGATATGTCATATTGAAATACATGTTAAATTAGATTTAGGTTTGAATGATGTGGTGTCCAGAATCATCTACTAGTGTGCAATGTACAACCGAAAATCACTATATTGGACGTTGATGGATTTGGTAGACGATGACGGCATTAAGATAATATATGATAATTTAAGCAAATATAAAGATTATAACTTGGTAGAATTAATTATTGTAGTTGCAAAAGGGGGTTAGGAGCTAATCTACCTATGTATGCACTCGATTATCAGTTGATAAATCATGAATTATGAACATAAAACTTCAAGGCATGTCAACAATTCTATGTGAATGATGTTGGTCTAAGTTAACCAAGGTGGTCCGTAAGTGATCAAGATATTGAATTGGCATGACAATCAAATTTTTTTGACTTTGTTAGAGATCCTATAAAAAATGTGATTGAAAAATCAAATGACAACATTCAGTTAGTCACCGAAGAGATGCCAATTCGATTCAAAATATCGAACCAAACCGACAACGACATTCATTTAGGAGACTAGGGTGTAATTTGATGTGATGGTGACTTGCTTAGAAGAGAGGCAAGTGAAAGCTCAGGACATAGTCTTCAATGATGATCAGTTAGCCAAATCACTGATCCTTGTTTGAGTTAGGCAAAGCAGTTAGCTAGTAAAATCCTTGATGCTTGTATTTGTCAGCTTTGATGGTCATTCAGTCGAAGGGTTGATAATTCTCTAAGATAATAGGTCAAGTAGTTATGCAACTATCAGGGATTCTGTTTATCCATCCGATACTAAGGCAAGTCAGATAACTTATTAGAACCATCAATGATGATCAGTTGCCTAAAGGCTAGATTCAATTCCTAGTGAACTGAGGCAATCTATTAATCATCAAAATGGTGATTTACTTCGTCAATCCTCATTTTTTGACACTCTAAATGCACCTACAAATGAAAGGCCTTTTAATAATCAAATTGTTTGTGACATTTGATGGAATATGACATGGTATGATAATCATGATAGCACTGCGGAAAAACAAAAATTTTTATCATGCATACCATACATATCCAAAACTAGGAACGAAAACATGCAATTTTAGGGTTTTGAAACTTACAATAGATGATGCCTTTTATTCTTTGATATTGTGATGTCCAGCAACCAAGATGCCTTTATCCACCTTAGATCTCGATCACCAATGCCAAGGAATAGCCTTTTGCGCCACTCCCTCTATTCTCACACACACAATTACACCGTCGGCTTAAAAACGAGATTGCTAGATCTCTTTTTCGGTATTGTGTAAGGGTTATAGTTTGAAGCTACAAAACTTGATTTTGTACTTCTTTAGATTGCTATTACTGCTCAATAACACAAGAGAATGAGGAACAATCCTTTCTCCTTGTGAAAAATTGAACAAAAGAATTAAGAGAGAGAGAGTCACTATTCACGAGTTACTATTCACGAGTTACTATTCATGCCACAAAAAAATTAGGTTTAGGGTTTTATTTCTTTTAATATATATGCTTATCCTTTGGCAAGTCATTAATCTGAATTCAACTATCCTAAGATAATTAATTCAAACTCTATCACTTCCTAAAGATAAGTAATATATTTTGAATTAAACTCCTTTGAATTTAAATTCAAATTTGAAATAAAACATAAGACATTTAAATAAATGAAATCACTTAATTCAAATATATAGCATGTGCCGAAATTCCTTGATTTCCCTCTTGGAATTTCGGCCACATCATTAAATATATAAGTGATTTAATTTAATTTAAATTCCTTTAGGCTTTAATATTCAATTAACTTAATTAACACAAGATAATTAATTAATTGAAATTAAACCTTATGGGCTGAATTTCTCTCTCTCATGGACCAAAGCCCAATAGCAATATTATAACCCATTACTTACATTAATTTGACTTTAATTAAAAGCCCAAATTAATGCTCAATACTTAATTTAAATATTTTAAGCCCAATGCTTTGTGTGCGATCCTATAGGTCCATTTAATGTTGGCAATGAATTAATAAATTAATTCAAAGGCTATATATATTCTCTAGCAAGATATTATAGCATTCCAAATTAAATGAAAATGCATATGGCATTTGGTGACCTAATGCAATTTCGCATAGTCCCTTACCCATAAATATCAGAATTAATCTAAGGCATGGAACTAGTCATCCTTATATACATTAATTCATTTCTTGATATTCCAATGACACTGAATTCTCAGATAAATAATGATTACTCATTATTTCATCTCGGTATGGCCATACACTTCTCAGTTCACTGATCAAGTGGTCGGTGATATTTTTCTCTCTTATTGAGAGGGGTAATCCCTTCACTTCTCTCATGCTCTCTAACATGAATCAGTGCATACCCAATCATACCCGTACTTGTCACTCTGTTACGAGCACGTTAGGTGTATGTCAAAGTACACAGTAATTCATAAAGAGTTTCATAGAGATTTCAGGTCTAAGAACTCCGATACAAAACTTGCATATGAGAAACACTTATGACTTATACCATGTAGTGTTCTCATGAGCGGATCGAATCCAGATACCATGTTCTTTAACATGTATCTATGATCTCTGATTGACACTCTTGTCCTAATGATCCGTAAGACAGAACTCATAAGATCAGAGAGAGCATACTAGTCTTAATTCATTTGTTATTCCCATAACAATGACTGACTAGGGATATTTAGAATGATGTCTCATTTGTTTCAAGGTCTTACAATCCATGTGCCTCACACATGATAACTTAAACCGAAACAACACTCTTGGATAGTTTTATCAATTGATATGCACAGGAATACAAAGGATAAAACAAATGCCTCATTTTATTAATTTCAAGTGTTTCGTTACAATGTATTGGGGCTAGGGCTTACACTAACAATCTCCCACTAGCACTAGTCCCAATTGGGCATAGCCCTAAGACCGAACGCTCTCAAATGAGCTTCGTGCAGATTTGGACGTAACTGTTTCGTCAAAGGATCTGCTACATTGTCTTCACTTGATATCTTGCTAACCTTGACGTCCCCACGATCAATGATTTCTCTGATCAGGTGGTACCTTCTGAGTATGTGTTTGGATTTCTGGTGTGACCGGGGCTCCTTAGCCTGTGCGATGGCCCCGTTATTGTCACAGAAAATTTCTAATGGATCTAGGATGCTTGGGACCACTCCTAATCCATTAATGAAATTTTTAATCCAAACAGCCTCTTTTGCAGCCTCACTTGCTGCAATATACTCAGATTCTGTAGTTGAGTCGGCAACGGTTTCTTGCTTTGAGCTTCTCCAGCTGACAGCACCACCGTTCAAAACAAAAACAAACCCAGATTGCGATCTAAAATCCTGAGTGCTGGTCTGAAAAGCAGCATCGGCATATCCTTGTATGACGAGCTCTTCTTGATCACCATACACCAAGAAGTGATCCTTAGTCCTTCGCAGGTACTTAAGGATCCCTTTTACAGCAGACCAGTGCTTCTCACCAGGGTCTTGCTGAAACCTACTGGTTATATTCAGTGCATGAGCAACATCCAACCTAGTACATAACATAGCATACATGATAGATCCAATAGCAGATGCATATGGGATTTTACTCATGTTGTCCCTTTCCTCCTTGGTTTTAGGGCACTGTTCTTTAGTCAAAGGAACTCCCAAAGCCAAAGGTATGTACCCTTTCTTTGAGTCTCCCATACTAAAACGATTTAGTACTTTGTCTATGTACTTTTCTTGACTTAGTCCCAAAAGCCGATTCGATCTATCTCTATAGATTCGAATACCAAGTATTGTCTCGGCTTCACCTAAGTCTTTCATTGAGAAACATTTTCCCAACCATTGCTTAACCTTTTGCAATGTTGGAATATCATTCCCAATGAGAAGGATGTCGTCCACATATAGGACCAGAAACACTACTATGCTCCAACTAACCTTCTTGTACACACAAGGCTCATCTTCGTTCTTGATGAAGTCAAATTCTTTGACTGCCTCATCAAAACGAAGATTCCAACTTCGGGATGCTTGCTTTAATCCATAAATGGATTTTTGAAGCTTGCATACCTTCTTAGGATGCTTGGGATTGACAAAACCTTCAGGTTGTGTCATATACACATCCTCAAGTAAATTTCCGTTAAGGAAAGCAGTTTTGACATCCATTTGCCATATCTCATAATCATGATATGCAGCTATGGCAAGCAAGATCCTAATGGACTTGAGCATGACTACAGGCGAAAAGGTCTCGTCATAGTCTATACCATGAGTTTGTCGAAAACCTTTTGCTACTAGTCTACCTTTGTAGGTCTTATCAGCTTTTAGTTTGAATAACCACTTGCATTCAATTACCTTAGCACCTTCTGGTGGATCAACCAAGGTCCAAACCTGGTTATCGTACATTGATTGCATCTCGGATTTCATGGCTTCTAACCAATTATCCGAGTCTGGGCTTTCAATAGCTCCTCGGTAGGTAGTAGGATCCTCACGATCTACTAACTCAATAGTGTCACTGTCAGTGATTAGAAATCCATATCTCTCAATCTCCTGACGTACCCTACCAGACCTTCTAGGTTCTTGTGTAATGGGTTCTTGCTCCACAACTGGTTGTGAACTTGATCCCATTTCCAAACCATCCTCTATAGGAGTTTGTGGCGCTTGAATTTCTCCAAGTTCTACTTTACTCCCACTGTCTTTCTTGAGAAGGAACTCCTTTTCCAAGAAAACAGCCTTGCGAGCAACAAATACTTTTTTCTCGGCTTGTGAGTAAAAGTAGTATCCCTTTGTTTCTCTGGGATAGCCCACAAACAAGCAGACAGTCGATTTGGACTCTAGTTTGTCAGATGTTAATTTCTTAACATGTGCTTCACAGCCCCAAATCTTGAGAAAAGACATATTGGGTTCTTTCCCAGTCCATACCTCGTATGGTGTCTTCTCAACTGCTTTAGTTGGAGTACGGTTCAATAGAAACGCAGCAGTTTCTAATGCATAACCCCAAAAAGAGATAGGAAGATTAGCTTGACTCATCATAGATCGAACCATGTCCAACAGAGTTCGATTTCTCCTTTCGGACACACCATTCCATTGAGGTGTTCTAGGAGGAATGAGCTGTGAAATAATACCACACTCCTTTAGATGACTGTCAAACTCTTGGCTTAAGTATTTGCCACCTCGATCTGATCGAATGGCTTTTATACTTTTGCCAAGTTGGTTTTCTACTTCGTACTTAAACTCTTTGAATTTCTCAAAAGTTTCAGACTTGTACTTCATTAGATAGACATAGCCATATCTACTGGAGTCATCTGTGAATGTCACGAAGTAGCTAAAACCACCTCTAGCATGTGTACTTAAAGGTCCACATACATCGGTATGTATTAGTTCCAATAAGCCATTAGTCCTTTCACCTTTTTTATTAAAAGGACTCTTTGTCATTTTTCCATGCAAACATGGCTCGCATGTGTCATAAGACTCTAAGTCGAATGACCCAAGCACTCCAGTTTTGTGGAGTCTTGAAATGCATTTTTCGTTTGCATGTCCTAAACGACAATGCCAAAAGTAAGTAGGGTTCAATTCGTTTGATTTAACCCTCTTTGTATTAATGTTGTATATCGACCCTTTGTTTTGTAAATCAAGGATATAAAGGCTATTTTGCAACATGGCATTGCCATAAGAAATGCCTTGGCGACGAATATGAGCATTGCCATTTTTAATAACAAAATCAAATTCATCATTATCCAAACATGAAACTGAAATAATGTTTCTGCTCATAGCAGGCACATAATAACAATTATTCAAAACAATACAAAGTCCGGAAGGTAAAGTGAGGTGATAGTCGCCTATCTCCATGGCAGCAACTCGTGCTCCATTCCCCACACGAAGGTCCACTTCATTCTTCCCAAGTAACCGCCTATTTCTTAGCCCCTGCACATTTGAACAAATGTGAGAACCACAACCGGTATCCAATACCCAAGTGGTAGAAATAGAAAGGTTAATTTCAACAACAAAAATACCAGAACTGGACGCCTTGGCTCCATTCTTCTTTTGTTCTTCCTTGAAGAGAGCGCAATTCTTCCTCCAATGCCCTATCTTGTTGCAATGGAAGCAAGTGCTCTCACTCTCTTTGAGTTTTGGCGCCTTGGGCTTGGATTGGGCCTGAGGTGCACTCCCACTTACTTGGGTTTTGCCTTTCCCTTTCCCTTTCCCTTAGCGGGTCCCTTCTTAATTCCCTTTTGAACCATTAGAACGGGATTGGTCTTTCGAATGTTCTCTTCAGCATTCTTAAGCATCCCATGAAGCTCAGTGACTGACTTGTTCATTGCATGCATGTTATAATTCATCACAAATGGATCATAAGCAGCAGGCAATGATCCTAAGATCAAGTCAGTGGCCAATTCCTTTGGCACTAGTACCTCAAGCTTCTCAAGAGTATCAAGATACCCTTTCATCTTGAGTACATGGGTACTAACAGGTGTACCCTCAGCCATCTTGCAAGAAATTAATGCCTTTGTTGTCACGAACCTCTCATCACGAGCTTGCTCTTGGAACATCTCCTTGAGGTGCACCATGATCGCATAAGCCTCTTGGTCCATAAATTGCTTTTGCAAGTCAGGCACCATAGTGGCCAGCATCAGACAGGTCACATCGTTGGAGTCGCTCTTCTTGGTCTCAAAAGTTTCCTTTTGAACCGCAGAGGCGTTCCTTCCTGGTTCTTCAGGCAAGGGTGCATCCAAAACATACGACTTCTTCTCTTGCTTAAGAACTATTCTTAAGTTTCGAGACCAGTCTATGAAATTGGTGCCATTTAATTTGTCCTTTTCAAGGACCGATCGCAATGAGAAATTGTTATTTGAAGATGCCATTTTCAATCTACAATAAAATTTAGCAAGATTAAATGAGGTCTTATTTATGATCCCACAAACTGAATTAATATCCCTTTAAATAATTCGCGTTAGTGATTTAATGTGGGCCTTGTACACCTAACAAGTTAAGTTACTTAGGTAGGAAAAACTCCAATCATGTCTCGTACATGACTCTTGGATCAAATGGGCTAACATCTTTAAGATGTTATAGCACAACCCATTTATTAGTTGCCTAGGTCCGGGCATCCCTTTCCATGTTAAGTCCAACCTACATTCACAACCCATGCCTCACAAAGATAATCGGGCGCATCTAGGACTCCTAGTCTACGTGACCGATGATCGATGCCTTGACATGTTTCGAATTAGGAAGGCAACTTTGTGACTTACTATTTTTAGGGATTCATTTTATTACGACTTACATGGCATACGCTTTGTCATCCATACATAGCATGCATATATATATAATTGCATAAAGTAAAGCGTGACAAACATGGGCCCAAAAACCTACAACTAAGATTCTATACTATTACATAAGAATCTTCGAGTTGGGCTTCTCCACTCCGGTGGGCTTCGTCTTGATTTACAAAGTCTTCAAATAAATTCTATTCTAAGAAATAAATGAAACTTTTACAATAAAATATAATGGCACGCAGGCCATATTTAATTACAAAAACCCAGGGCCCATGAATGCACCATGCATATCCATTCATCACACCAAACAAGCAAATAAATATACATAGCATTCATGGATCAGACAAAGTCCAATTTTAATCAATTTAGCCAAGCCCATTAATGGAAATTGTGCACTTGAACCTTTAAGAGAAGACCCCGTAATGGGACTGGGCCGAAGCCCAATGGACTAAATCCTCTTATTGAATAAGTTCTCTTAAAAGCCCAAAACACAAACTAGTTAGATTTGTGCCATAAATCAACTCTAGTATAATTTCCAATTTTGCCATTTTTAATTTTATGTCATACAGCCCATAAACATTAAAATACATATAATATGTGCTAACATGAATTAAAAATAAAATCATGAAGAACACATATAATAGAACACGGCATTCATGCAAAAACAAACAAACAACAAAACTAGTTGTTTAATGCTTATGTAATGCCATGAAAATGCACAAACATTTAAATCAATTTTATGAGTCATTTAATAATCTAAATAAGTCCATAAATATTGATTTAATATTCTGTACCATTTTAATCTAAATGTGTTTTTACCATTTTAATCAAAACAAAGCAAACAATGTTGATTAAACATGTAACAAACACAAACTAGTCATTGTTTTAAGTGATTTTAAAATTAATCAATTAAATTATCATGGACCAAAATTAAAACAAAATTTAAAAAATGTCCAGACCTGATAATTAATCTTTAAATATATCTTACAAACATGCCAAAAACGTTTTTACATTTAATTTTGAAAACTAGTTGTTAAACTAGCAATTTACATGCCAACTAGCACCTAGTTTCATAATTAACATGTACCATCAGGTATAAATAACTAAATCCGACCATTACCAGCCCTAATAACATCTTAGGACAGTATATTAACATGTCATATTAATTATAATACCTATCTAATCAATTAAAATCGTTTTTACACCAAAACAATGCAAAAAACTCAAAACAGAAAATTTCAGATTTGCATGTTTTCAAAATAACGATTTTTAATTAATTTTTTCATGCATCTAAAGCACTAAAATAAGCATGTCTAGGCTCTGATACCACTGATGGAATATGACATGGTATGATAATCATGATAGCACTGCGGAAAAACAAAAATTTTTATCATGCATACCATACATATCCAAAACTAGGAACGAAAACATGCAATTTTAGGGTTTTGAAACTTACAATAGATGATGCCTTTTATTCTTTGATATTGTGATGTCCAGCAACCAAGATGCCTTTATCCACCTTAGATCTCGATCACCAATGCCAAGGAATAGCCTTTTGCGCCACTCCCTCTATTCTCACACACACAATTACACCGTCGGCTTAAAAACGAGATTGCTAGATCTCTTTTTCGGTATTGTGTAAGGGTTATAGTTTGAAGCTACAAAACTTGATTTTGTACTTCTTTAGATTGCTATTACTGCTCAATAACACAAGATAATGAGGAACAATCCTTTCTCCTTGTGAAAAATTGAACAAAAGAATTAAGAGAGAGAGAGTCACTATTCACGAGTTACTATTCATGAGTTACTATTCATGCCACAAAAAAATTAGGTTTAGGGTTTTATTTCTTTTAATATATATGCTTATCCTTTGGCAAGTCATTAATCTGAATTCAACTATCCTAAGATAATTAATTCAAACTCTATCACTTCCTAAAGATAAGTAATATATTTTGAATTAAACTCCTTTGAATTTAAATTCAAATTTGAAATAAAAACATAAGACATTTAAATAAATGAAATCACTTAATTTAAATATATAGCATGTGCCGAAATTCCTTGATTTCCCTCTTGGAATTTCGGCCACATCATTAAATATATAAGTGATTTAATTTAATTTAAATTCCTTTAGGCTTTAATATTCAATTAACTTAATTAACACAAGATAATTAATTAATTGAAATTAAACCTTATGGGCTGAATTTCTCTCTCTCATGGACCAAAGCCCAATAGCAATATTATAACCCATTACTTACATTAATTTGACTTTAATTAAAAGCCCAAATTAATGCTCAATACTTAATTTAAATATTTTAAGCCCAATGCTTTGTGTGCGATCCTATAGGTCCATTTAATGTTGGCAATGAATTAATAAATTAATTCAAAGGCTATATATATTCTCTAGCAAGATATTATAGCATTCCAAATTAAATGAAAATGCATATGGCATTTGGTGACCTAATGCAATTTCGCATAGTCCCTTACCCATAAATATCAGAATTAATATAAGGCATGGAACTAGTCATCCTTATATACATTAATTCATTTCTTGATATTCCAATGACACTGAATTCTCAGATAAATAATGATTACTCATTATTTCATCTCGGTATGGCCATACACTTCTCAGTTCACTGATCAAGTGGCCGGTGATATTTTTCTCTCTTATCGAGAGGGGTAATCCCTTCACTTCTCTCATGCTCTCTAACATGAATCAGTGCATACCCAATCATACCCGTACTTGTCACTCTGTTACGAGCACGTTAGGTGTATGTCAAAGTACACAGTAATTCATAAAGAGTTTCATAGAGATTTCAGGTCTAAGAACTCCGATACAAAACTTGCATATGAGAAACACTTATGACTTATACCATGTAGTGTTCTCATGAGCGGATCGAATCCAGATACCATGTTCTTTAACATGTATCTATGATCTCTGATTGACACTCTTGTCCTAATGATCCGTAAGACAGAACTCATAAGATCAGAGAGAGCATACTAGTCTTAATTCATTTGTTATTCCCATAACAATGACTGACTAGGGATATTTAGAATGATGTCTCATTTGTTTCAAGGTATTACAATCCATGTGCCTCACACATGATAACTTAAACCGAAACAACACTCTTGGATAGTTTTATCAATTGATATGCACAGGAATACAAAGGATAAAACAAATGCCTCATTTTATTAATTTCAAGTGTTTCGTTACAATGTATTGGGGCTAGGGCTTAACTAACAACATTGTCAATAAAAGTTCAATTGATTTAGGAGCCACTGATGATTTAGAAAATGTGGCTTTGAACAATGATTCTTTGTCACCTAATGATGATGTTGAGGCTGAAACTACAGACATTGGTGGAGAAATTGATGACTCTAAATTTAGTGAAGGCGATGAGTCTGATCATACACAATATATCAGCCCATTAGAATCAGTGCATGATATTG
This sequence comes from Excoecaria agallocha, assembly GCA_037975025.1. Classification (NCBI taxonomy): domain Eukaryota; kingdom Viridiplantae; phylum Streptophyta; class Magnoliopsida; order Malpighiales; family Euphorbiaceae; genus Excoecaria; species Excoecaria agallocha. Next base: position 33,041,451 of record CM075806.1, read on the forward strand.
GAGAAACATGTGATTCCATCTTTAACTTTCCATCAAACCATTATTCACAAATTAACTTCAATACATCACAAGTTGATCTATTAGTAGGTGCTCACTTTTACACTTAGGATGGTAGCTCAGATTTATCGAAATATTTGTTTTTTAACAGCTAGGATAAAGTAAAATGCACAAAGGCTGATAATGGATGCACTTTGAGGTTAAAAGCAATGAATAAAGGAAAAAGTCATTTTTAGATAATCAAATAATATCAGGGGCCTCATGAAGGGGTATCACATGGCATATAAATAATGATCACGCAACAAAAAAATTGAAAATTTAGATCATACATGCCACGCAATATGCAACAACGAATTGAATCATGCAATTTTAGGGTTTTGAAAAACTTAAAACCTTAGATGCACTTCAAAACTTGATTTTGATGATGACCATCAAATAAGATGGACTTATATGCCTTAGATCTTGATCACCAATGCCAAAAGAGATGCCTTTACGCCACTCCTCTCTATGCTCACACACACACTAGCAAGGATGGCTTAAAACAAGAGTGCTAGCTCCAATCTTTTAGTATTTGGTAATGGGATTGGTTTGAAGCCGCAAGATCTGATCTTTTTCTTCTTTTAGGTTGCTATTGCTGCCCAAGAACACAAGAGATGAAGAAAGAATTCTTTCTCTTAAGAGTGACGGCACTAGAGAGAAATTGTCACTTTAGGTCAAAAGAATTAATCAATTTATATATCATTAATTTAGGAAAGATGTGAATGCCGAAATCCCCTTGGAATAATGAATATTTTTAGCCTCCATCACTTCCTAATTAAGTGATTTAAATTGATTCAAATTCTCTTAGGTTTCAAATTCAAATGGCATTAGTCAATTAATCAAAATCAACCACTTCATTAGGGATTAATAGTTGCCAAAATTGACTAGGATTCTTCCTTGAATTTTCAGTCACATTATCTTCCTCTTAAGTGTTTTATTTTTGGTTCAAATATTAGTTAGGATTTAATACTCAATTACATTAATTAATCCAAGATAATTAATTAATTGAAATTAAACCTTGTGTATGCCGAATGTTTCTCTCATAGACCAATTGTTTAACAGATTTGCCTTAAACAGCTAGCTATTTAAGGTAAAAACCTATTTAAGAAAATAGTCCAATTAGTAATTTTAACACCTGTTACATACATTAATTTGACTTTAAATAAAAGTCCAAATTAATGCCAATACAATATTTAAATATTTTAAACCCAATGCTTTGTGTGCAATCCTATAGGTCCATTTAATATTGGCAATGAATTAATAAATTAATTCAAAGGCTATATATTTCTCTAGCAAGATATTATAGCATTCCAAATTAAATGAAAATGCAAATGACATTTAGTGACCTAATGCAATTTTGCATAGTCCCTTACCCTTAAATATCAGAATTAATATAAGGCATGGAACTAATCATCCTAATATATACTAATTTCTTTCTTGATATTCCAGTGACACTGAACTCTCAGATAAATAATGATTACTCATTATTTCATCTCGTTATGGCCATACACTTCTCAATTCACTGATCAAGTGGCCGATAATATTTTTCTCTCTTATTGAGAGGGGTAATCCCTTCACCACTCTCATGCTCTCTAACGTGAATTAGTGCATACCCAAGCATACCCATACTTGTCACCCTGTTACGAGTATGTTAGGTGTATGTCAAAGTACACAGTAATTCATAAAGAGTTTCATAGAGATTTTACGTCTAAGAACTCCGATGCAAAACTTACACATGAGAAACACTTATGACTTGTACCATGTAGTGTTCTCATGAATGGATTGAATCCAAATACCATGTTTTAGACATGTGTCTATGATCTCTGATTGACACTCTTGTCCTTATGATCCGTAAGATAGAACTCATCTTATCAGAGAGAGCATACTAGTCTTAATTTATTTGTTATTCCCATATCAACGACTGACTAGGGATATTTAGAATGAAGTCTCTTTTGTTTCAACGTCTTACAACCGTATGCCTCACACATGATAACTTAAACTGAAACAAAATTCTTGGATAGTTCTATCAAAAGAGATAGGAAGATTAGCTTCACTCATCATTGATCGAACCAAGTCCAATAGAGTTCGATTTCTCCTTTCGGACACACCATTCCATTGTGGTGTTCCAGAAGGAGTGAACTATGAAATAATTCCACACTCCTTCAGATGACCGTCAAATTCTTGGCTTAAGTATTTTCCACCTCGATCGAATCGAATGGTTTTTATACTTTTGCCAAGTTGGTTTTTTACTTCGTTCTTAAACTCTTTGAATTTTTCAAAAGTTTCAGACTTGTGCTTCATTAGATAAACATAGCCATATCTACTGAAGTCATCTGTGAATGTTACGAATTAGCTAAAACCACCTCTAGCTTGTGTACTTAATGGTCCACATACATCGGTGCGTATTAATTCAAATAAGTCACTAGTCGTCTCACTTTTCTTATTGAAAGGCCTCTTTGTCATCTTTCCATGCAAACATGGCTCGCATGTGTCATAAGATTCTAAGTCTAATGACCTAAGCACTCTAGATTTATGGAGTCTTGAAATGTATTTTTCATTTACATGTCCTAAATGATAATGCCAGAAGTAAGTAGGGTTCAATTCATTTGATTTAACCCTCTTTGTATTAATGTTGTATATGGACTCTTTATTTTGTAGATCAAGGATATAAAGGCCATTTTATGACATGGCATTACCATATGAATATTGCCATTATTAATAACAAAATCAAATCCATCCATATCCAAACAAGAAACTGAAATAATGTTTCGCTCATAGCAGGCACATAATAACAATTTTTCAAATCTAAACAAAGTCTGGAAGGTTAAGTGAGTTGATAGTCACCTATCTCTATAGCAGCAACTCATGCTCCATTCCCCACAAGGAGGTCCACTTCATTCTTCCCAAGTAACCGCCTATTTCTTAACCCCTACACATTTGAACAAATGTGTGATCCACAACCGGTATCCAATACCCAAGTGGTAGAAATAGAAAGGTTAATTTGAACAACAAAAATACCAAAATCGGATGCCTAGGCTCCATTCTTCTTTTGTTCTTCCTTGAAGAAAGCGTAATTCTTCCTCCAATGCCCTAACTTGTTGCAATGGAAGCATGTGCTTTCGCTCTCTTTGAGATTTTATGCCTTGCACTTGGGTTGGGCCTGAGCTGCACTCCCACTAGACTTAGGCCGAGCCAGGTCATACTTGGGTTTTGCCTTTCCCTTCCCCTTTCCCTTAGCAGGTCCCTTCTTAATGCCCCTTGAACCATAAGTACGGGATTAGTCTTTCGAATGTTCTCTTTAGTATTCTTAAACATCCTATGAAGCTCGGTGACTATCTTATTCATTGCATGCATGTTATAATTCATGACAAATGGATCATAATCATCAGTCAATGAACCGAAGATCAAGTCAGTGGATAATTCCTTCGGGACTTGTACCTCAAGAGTATCAAGATACCCTTTCATCTTGATTACATGTGTACTAACGGGAGTACCCACAGCCATTTTACAAGAAATCAAGGCCTTTGTTGTCACGAACCTCTCATGATGAGCTTGCTCTTAGAATATCTCCTTGAGGTACACCATGATCGTATAAGCCTCTTGGTCCATGAATTGCTTTTGCAAATCATGCACTATAGTGGCTAGCATTAGACAGGTCACATCATTAGAGTCACTCTTCTTAGTCTTAAAAGTTTCCTTTTAAACTGCAAAGGCATTCCTGGCAGGTTCTTCGGGCAAGGGTGCATCCAAAACATATGACTTCTTCTCTTATTTGAGAATTATTCTCAAGTTTCGAGACCAGTCTATGAAATTGGTGCCATTTAATTTGTCCTTTTCTAGGACTGATCGCAATGAAAAGTTGTTATTTGAAGATGCCATTTTTCAATCTACAATAATAAAACTTAGCAAGATTAAATGAGGTCTTATAATAATCCCACAAATCGAATTAATATCCCTTTAAATAATTCATGTTAGTGATTTAATGTGGACCAAGATCCAATTGTGACAACAACTCATTAGTCAAGCTGAGCTTGTGCACCTAAAGAGTTAAGTTACTTACGTAGGAAAACTCTAATCATGTCTCGTACATGACTCTTGGATCAAATAGGCTAACATCTTAAGATGTTATAGCACAAACCCATTTATAAGTTGCCTAGGTCTGAGCATCCCTTTCCATGTTAAGTCTAACCTACATTCACAACCCATGCCTCACAAAGATAATCAGGCGCATTTAGGACTCCTAGTCTACATGACCCATGATCGATGCCTTGACATGTTTCAAATTAGGAAGGCAACTTTATGGCTTACTATTTTAGGGATTCATTTTATTATGGCTTACATGGCATATGCTTTGTCATCCATTCATTGCATGCATATATATATAATTGCATAAAGTAAAGCATGAAAAACATAGGCCCAAAAACCCACAACTAAGATTCTATACTATTACACAAGAATCTTCAAGTTGGGCTTCTCCACTCTAGTGGGCTTCGTCTTGATTTACAAAGTCTTCAAATAAATTATATACTAAGAAATAAATGAAACTTTTACAATAATCCATAATTGGATGCATGCCATATTTAATTACATAACCCAGGGCCCATGAATGCACCATGCATATCCATTCATCACACAAACAAGCAAATAAATATACATAACATTCATGGATAAAACAAAGTCCAATTTTAATTAATTTAGCCAAGCCCATTAATGGAAATTGTGTACTTGAACTTTTAAGAGAAGAACCCATGATGGGCTTGGGCTGAAGCCCAATGGGCTAAATCCCCTTATTGAATAAGTTCTCTTAAAATCCCAAAACACAAAGTAGTTAGATTTGTGCTATAAATCAACTCTAATATAATTTTCAATTTTACCATTTTTAATATTATGTCATACAACCCATAAATATTAAAAATACATATAATATGAACCAACATGAATTAAACAAAAATTTATGAAGAACATATGTCATACACGGCATATATACTAAAACAAACAAACAACAATGAAACTAGTTGTTTAATGCTCATATAATGCCACAAACAATGCACAAACACTTAAATGATTTTATGAGCTATTTAATAAATTAAATAAGGTCATAAACATTGATTTAAGGTTCTATTTAGATCTGAGCTAAAATTTTTTTCCATTTAAATCAAAATATAACAAACAATATTCATTAAACATGCAACAAACACAAACTAGTCATAGTTTTAAGTGATTTTAAAATTAATCAATTAAATTGTCATGGACCAGAATTAAAACCATTTTTAAAAAATGTCCAGACCTGTTATTAATCTCTAAAAATCACTTACAAACATGCCAAACATGTTTTTACATTTAATTTTGAAAACTAGTTGTTAAACAAACACATATCATTCAAACTAGCACCTAGTTTCAAGATTAACATGTACGATCAGGTATATATAATTAAAATCAACCATGAACAGATCCAAGAATATCTTAGGATAGTATATTAACATGTAATAATAATTATAATACCTAACTAATCATTTAAAATCATTTTTACACTAAAACAATGCAAAAAAAAACCCAAAACAAAAAATTTCAGCATTGTGGTTTTATGCAATAACGATTTTTGAATCAATATTTAATGCATCTAAGGCACTAAAATAAGCATGGTTAGGCTCTGATACCACTGAATGGATATCACATAGCATGTACATGATGATCACGCAGTGTAAAAATTAAAAATTTAGATCATACATGCCAGGCAATATGCAACAACGAATTAAATCATGCAATTTTAAGGTTTTGAAAAACTTACAACCTTAGATGCACTTCAAAACTTGATTTTGATGATGACCAACAAATAAGATGGACTTATATCCTTTACACCACTCCTCTCTATGCTCACAACACGCACACTAGCAAGGATGGCTTAAAACAAGAGTGCTAGCTCTAATCTTTTAGTATTTGGTAATGGGATTGGTTTGAAGCCACAAGATCTGATCTTGTTCTTCTTTTAGGTTGCTATTGCTGCCCAAGAACACAAGAGATGAAGAAAGAATTCTTTCTCTTGAGAGTGGCGGCACAAGAGAGAAATTGTCACCTTAGGTCAAAAGAATTAATCAATTTATATATCATTAATTTAGGAAAGATGTGAATGCCAAAATACCCTTGGAATAATGAATATTTTCAGCCTCCATCACTTCCTAATTAAGTGATTTAAATTGATTGAAATTCTCTTAGGTTTCAAATTCAAATGACATTAGTCATTTAATAAAAAGTCAACCACTTCATTAGGGATTAATAGTTGCCGAAATTTACTAGGACTTTTCCTTGAATTTTCAATCACATTATTTCCCCATTAAGTGTTTTATTTTGATTTAAATACAATTTAGGATTTAATACTCAATTACATTAATTACCCTAAGATAATTAATTAATTGAAATTAAACCTTGTGCATGCCGAATGTTTCTCTCATGGACCAACTGTTTAACAGATTTGCCTTAAACAGCTAGCTATTCAAGGCAAAAAACTTGATTAACAAATTTACCTTAAACAGCTAGCTGTTTAAGGCAAAAAACTATATTTACAGATTTTCCTTAAAATACCAGTTTACGAGAATCAATCCAATTAGCAATTTTAATACCCATTACATACATTAATTTGACTTTAAATAAAAGTCCAAATTAATGCCAATACACTATTTAAATATTTTAAGCCCAATACTTTATGTGCGATCCTATAGGTCCATTTAATATAGGCAATGAATTAATAAATTAATTCAAAGTCTATATATTTCTCTAGCAAGATATTATAGCATTCCAAATTAAATGAAAATGCAAATTGCATTTAGTGACCTAATACAATTTTGCATAGTCCCTTACCCTTAAATATCAGAATTAATATAAGGCATGGAACTAGTCATCCTTATTTATACTAATTTCTTTCTTGATATTCTAGTAATACTAAACTCCCAGATAAATAATGATTACTCATTATTTCATCTCGGTATGGCCATACACTTCTCAGTTCACTGATCAAGTGGCCGATGATATTTTCTCTCTTATTGAGAGGGGTAATCCCTTCACTTCTCTCATGCTCTCTAATATGAATTAGTGCATACCCAAGCATACCCATACTTGTCACCCTGTTACGAGTACATTAGGTGTATGTCAAAGTACACAGTAATTCATAAAGAGTTTTATAGAGATTTTAGGTCTAAGAACTCCAATGCAAAACTTGCACATGAGAAACACTTATGACTTATACCATGTAGTGTTCTTATGAACGGATCAAATTCAGATAACATGTTCTAGACATGTCTCTATGATCTCTGATTGACATTCTTGTCCTTATGATCCGTAAGACATAACTCATTTTATCAGAGAGAGCATACTAGTCTTAATTTATTTGTTATTCCTATAACAACAACTGACTGGGAATATTTAGAATGAAGTCTCTATTATTTCAAGTTCTTACAACCATGTGCCTCACACATGATAACTTAAACTGAAACAACATTCTTGGATAGTTCTATCAATTGATATGCACAGGAATACAATAGACAAAACAAATGCCTCATTTATTAACTTAAGTGTTTTATAACAATGCATTGGGGCTAGGTCTTACACTAACACCTCATTCATATCTTGCCATTAATATTTCAAAGGATCATAGATATTTTAAGCCCAATGCTTTATGTGCGATCCTAAAAGCCCAAATTAATGCCAATACACTTTTTAAATATTTTAAGCCCAATGCCTATATATTTCTCTAGCAAGATATTATAGCATTCCAAATTAAATGAAAATGTAAATTACATTTAGTGACCTAATACAATTTTGCATAGTCCCTTACCCTTAAATATCAGAATTAATATAAGGCATGGAAATAGTCATCCTTATATATACTAATTTCTTTCTTGATATTCCAGTGACACTGAACTCTCAGATAAATAATTATTACTCATTATTTCATCTCGGTATGGCCATACACTTCTCAGTTCACTAATCAAGTGGCCGATGATATTTTTCTCTCTTATTGAGAGGGGTAATCCCTTCACTTCTCTCATGCTCTCTAACATGAATTAGTGCATACCCAAGCATACCCATACTTGTCACTTTGTTACGAGTACATTAGGTGTATTTTAAAGTACACAGTAATTCATAAAGAGTTTCATAGAGATTTTAGGTCTAAGAACTCCGATACAAAACTTGCACATGAGAAACACTTATGACTTATACCATGTAGTGTTCTCATGAATGGATTAGATCCAGATACCATGTTCTAGACATGTCTCTATGATCTCTTATTAACACTCTTGTCCTTATGATCCGTAAGACATAACTCATTTTATCAGAGAGAGCATACTAGTCTTAATTTATTTGTTATTCCTATAACAACGACTGACTGGGGATATTTAGAATGAAGTCTCTATTGTTTTAAGTTCTTACAACCATGTGCCTCACACATGATAACTTAAAATGAAACAACATTCTTGGATAGTTCTATCAATTGTTATGCACAGGAATATAATAGACAAAATAAATGCCTCATTTATTAACTTAAGTGTTTTATAACAATGCATTGGGGCTAGGACTTACACTAACACCTCATTCATATCTTGCCATTAATATTTCAAAGGATCATAGATATTTTAAGCCCAATGCTTTATGTGCGATCTTAAAAGCCCAAATTAATGCCAATACACTTTTTAAATATTTTAAGCCCAATGCCTATATATTTCTCTAGCAAGATATTATAGCATTCCAAATTAAATGAAAATGCAAATTGCATTTAGTGACCTAATACAATTTTGCATAGTCCCTTACCCTTAAATATCAGAATTAATATAAGGCATGGAACTAGTCATCCTTATTTATACTAATTTCTTTCTTGATATTCTAGTAATACTAAACTCCCAGATAAATAATGATTACTCATTATTTCATCTCGGTATGGCCATACACTTCTCAGTTCACTGATCAAGTGGCCGATGATATTTTCTCTCTTATTGAGAGGGGTAATCCCTTCACTTCTCTCATGCTCTCTAATATGAATTAGTGCATACCCAAGCATACCCATACTTGTCACCCTGTTATGAGTACATTAGGTGTATGTCAAAGTACACAGTAATTCATAAAGAGTTTTATAGAGATTTTAGGTCTAAGAACTCCAATGCAAAACTTGCACATGAGAAACACTTATGACTTATACCATGTAGTGTTCTTATGAACGGATCAAATTCAGATAACATGTTCTAGACATGTCTCTATGATCTCTGATTGACATTCTTGTCCTTATGATCCGTAAGACATAACTCATTTTATCAGAGAGAGCATACTAGTCTTAATTTATTTGTTATTCCTATAACAACAACTGACTGGGAATATTTAGAATGAAGTCTCTATTATTTCAAGTTCTTACAACCATGTGCCTCACACATGATAACTTAAACTGAAACAACATTCTTGGATAGTTCTATCAATTGATATGCACAGGAATACAATAGACAAAACAAATGCCTCATTTATTAACTTAAGTGTTTTATAACAATGCATTGGGGCTAGGTCTTACACTAACACCTCATTCATATCTTGCCATTAATATTTCAAAGGATCATAGATATTTTAAGCCCAATGCTTTATGTGCGATCCTAAAAGCCCAAATTAATGCCAATACACTTTTTAAATATTTTAAGCCCAATGCCTATATATTTCTCTAGCAAGATATTATAGCATTCCAAATTAAATGAAAATGTAAATTACATTTAGTGACCTAATACAATTTTGCATAGTCCCTTACCCTTAAATATCAGAATTAATATAAGGCATGGAAATAGTCATCCTTATATATACTAATTTCTTTCTTGATATTCCAGTGACACTGAACTCTCAGATAAATAATTATTACTCATTATTTCATCTCGGTATGGCCATACACTTCTCAGTTCACTAATCAAGTGGCCGATGATATTTTTCTCTCTTATTGAGAGGGGTAATCCCTTCACTTCTCTCATGCTCTCTAACATGAATTAGTGCATACCCAAGCATACCCATACTTGTCACTTTGTTACGAGTACATTAGGTGTATTTTAAAGTACACAGTAATTCATAAAGAGTTTCATAGAGATTTTAGGTCTAAGAACTCCGATACAAAACTTGCACATGAGAAACACTTATGACTTATACCATGTAGTGTTCTCATGAACGGATTAGATCCAGATACCATGTTCTAGACATGTCTCTATGATCTCTTATTAACACTCTTGTCCTTATGATCCGTAAGACATAACTCATTTTATCAGAGAGAGCATACTAGTCTTAATTTATTTGTTATTCCTATAACAACGACTGACTGGGGATATTTAGAATGAAGTCTCTATTGTTTTAAGTTCTTACAACCATGTGCCTCACACATGATAACTTAAAATGAAACAACATTCTTGGATAGTTCTATCAATTGTTATGCACAGGAATATAATAGACAAAATAAATGCCTCATTTATTAACTTAAGTGTTTTATAACAATGCATTGGGGCTAGGACTTACACTAACACCTCATTCATATCTTGCCATTAATATTTCAAAGGATCATAGATATTTTAAGCCCAATGCTTTATGTGCGATCTTAAAAGCCCAAATTAATGCCAATACACTTTTTAAATATTTTAAGCCCAATGCCTATATATTTCTCTAGCAAGATATTATAGCATTCCAAATTAAATGAAAATGTAAATTACATTTAGTGACCTAATACAATTTTGCATAGTCCCTTACCCTTAAATATCAGAATTAATATAAGGCATGGAACTAGTCATCCTTATATATACTAATTTCTTTCTTGATATTCCAGTGACACTGAACTCTCAGATAAATAATGATTATGTAAGGACCCAAAATAGGCCCTAGTAGAATTCAAGGGCAATTACATATTATTAAAGTCTAATTAAGCATTATTTGATGAATTATTAAGAGTTAAGATATTAATTGAGGTAAAAATATTTTTAAGTTATCAATAATTATATGATAAATGTGTAAAATATATGGTATAAATTTTATAAAGTCATAATTAAATTATTATGTTGGTATAATAATAATTAAGGTTGTAATTGAAGTATCAAGTATTAGTTTAGGGGTCAATTTGTAAATTCGGCATCTTTAGGGGCAAATGTACATAAATAAATAATTGAAAGGTCAATTTAAAAGAAAGAATAAATGTAAAGGTTGATTTAAGAAAAAGATTTAGTGGAGGGGTCACTTTATAGCATGCAAAAAGGTGGTTGTTCATAGTGTGACATGCAAACTCTTAAAGGACCAAATAGGGAATTTTACCTTGTTTTATATAAGCATGTGACGAGAGATGGTGTGGGAGAGAGTGAAGTGTCGGCATTTTGAGAGGAGAAAAACCAGAAATTACTTCCTCTCATTTTCTTTCAAAGTCTTTGAATTTTTCAAGCAATTTAAGTGACAATTCATGATGGTTTACTAAGGCAATTAAGTGTATAACTTTAAGGTAATTAATCTCTACTGAATTTCATCATCTTCTTCTTCTTCTTCCTCTTCTCATTTTGGTTGAGGTAAATGCTGAAAAAGTGCTGGAAGTTAAGTTAATGAATGATGATGTTGGTTGTAAAGGAGAAGAGGAGGGTAGAAACAAGTAAAGGAAAAGTAGTTACAAAGAGTAAAGAGCAAGGAGAATTTAAAGAAGATTTGAGTTGCATGTCCAGGTTTGGGAACTATTATTTCTTGCATGCATTAATATTGTGTTGATTATGGATTTTATAAGTATATTGACTTGAATTAAGATATTAGTCATTAATGTGAAAGTGCTGTCCAGAAATTCGGATTGACCTTCAATGACTAATTTGATCATAAGTTGAGTTTTTGAACTCCGAATTTGATGTTACTTGTTGTGTTAGAACCGGGACTTCTGTGCCTACAAATGTTATAGAAATAACAATAATGAAATTTTGCCTCTAATGTCCTCAAAAATGCCCAAAACAGTAGCCTTTGAAAGAAGAAAAGTTAATGAATTTGAAATTCTGAGTTAAGTTTCTATGAACCAGTTTCGGAATTTTGTGGATATCTCGAGTTTTATAGCTCCAATTTGGGAAATATAAATTGCTACATAAACTTAAGACATGGATTTATATTTTTGTAGAAGAAACCCATATTTAATTCTGCCTCTAAGTGCTCCTAAAATTAATTTAAAATTCGGACTGAGCTGCTACCTAGTTGTTAAGAACATGTTACAGTAATTTTGCTATAAATATTTGTTGAGAAGTCGAAATCCATTGAAACAAAATTCTGGTTAAAATAGACTCATAGGATCATCATTTTCATGAAGGAAGGTTGTTTAAATTCTGTACCTATTTTATTATATGAATTTATTAATTGGTGATAAAAACTGAATTGGGTGCAGTAAAGTGCTGCCTAGGAAACGAGAATGAACTGTGGTAATTTGAGTGTATCTCTTGTTATAGATGTTGAAATGAGATGATTCCAAATTCTGATGAAATTAGACTTATATATCTACAACTTTTATGAAGAAAACATAATTTTATTCTATTTCTTAATATGTCAAAAAAATTACTTGAATTTAAAACTGTTGACAGCACTTTTTCAGTGGACAGTTTGCAGTATTTTGTGCATAATTAATTTTGTAGAGGTCAAAATGCTATGAATCAAAATTATAATGAAACTAGACTTAAATTTAAACAATATTTATGGAGAAACCATGATTTTTTTGTGCCTCTAAATATGTCAAAAAGTAACCTAAATTTGGGACTGTTGACAGCATTATTTTCAGGAACAGTTCTCAATATTTTTGTAATATTTTAAAAAGTAAAAATGATATTGATGTTATTTTTAATGTTCCTGAAACTAGAAACATAATGAATCATGATTTTAAAAGATAATTTCGACCACAAATGTCTTTAGATATGACATAAATAGGTTTTAAAATGAACTTGAAATTCTGTCTCTATGCAGAATTGTTATTTGAGTTTGCCAAGAACCATTTTAAACATCTCTGGAGTATTTTTGTATTATAGCAGCGCATAAAGGGAACTAAATGTATAAACTATATAATAATATATAAATGTAAAGTATTAGGCATGATTATGTGATGAAGAATGTGTATGGTGATTGTAATGTTTAGGTGAGTTATTATTTACCTACTTGAAATAATATGAATATAACGCTATATAAGGATTATATGTTATGCCTCTATGCTCATGCCAAAAGTAAAATTACAATGACAATAAAATAGAAAGTATTGCTATATGAAAAGAAAATAATGGATAAAGCATGGTTAGATGGAAGTACGTTAATTAGCGATAATTGAGCAAAGAGCATGATTGCAATTGTTTATATTTGATGAGATGGTGTATACATGTATGTCCACTAATAAAGGTATAACTTTTAATTGATTATTTACATGAGCAAATTGTATAAATTGTCTTATGAATTATGCATATATGTTGATGCACTAGAGAAGATATATATTTGTATATAATGCACAGGAGCAAAAAGTATAATATAGATACAACTATATTATACGAAATAGTTACATGATTGAAAAAGATTTCAAATACAGAATAGTAATATCCAATAGTGAGCATGTTCAAAGGTTTACATAAAGTTACACATGAGCATGTATATGAGTACATTGTTCGTTGTTACACAAGAGTATACATGTGCATATAAGAATATGAATGAATAAAAAAAAGATAACGTAAAGAGATTTTACTGCCTGCATTGAGTCTAGGAAGTGGATAGATAGGCATGCCTATAAGGGTACTTTGCAGCTGCTTCTAAACATTTAGACCTATTTAGGTCCACTTGAAATTAAAAGTGTAGTGACCCTGTTTGGGTTTAAAAGTTAAAGTTAATTTAACAACCCTCGTATGGGTTGTAGCCGACCCCGTTTGGGTCTGCTTGACCGGTCCATGTTATTTGATTGACCCCGTTTGGGTCCATATTATTTGATTAACCCCGTTTGGGTCCATGTTATTTGATTGACCCCGTTTGGGTCCATGTTATTTGATTGACCCCATTTGGGTCCATGTTATTTGTTCGACCTTGTTTGGGTCCACCGATTTATCATACAGTTTTATCCCTACAAGGGATCATCATTTAATACCTTCGGGTATCTTATTTGTACCTTCGGGTACCACCGTATATCCCGATATCCACTTCTTTAGAATAGTGCAGGCTTTATTGTCAAAGGTTAAGAAAAGTTTAATAAGGCACGCAAATTCTTAATTGACTTTATACTATTCTACATATGAAATTCCTTTTATTGCACATAAAACTCACATCTAAAAGAATGTGCAATAGTATATGTATCTATACTGCTAGTATCCTAAATACATGCTAATCGTTAATTGATGAATTTGCATTATATTAGTATTTTGATTAAATTGATCATATATATATATGCCTTTGTGATCATAAACCTTATTTCTATATGTATGCCAATACATGATTGATGAAGGAATTTTAATTAAATCCAAGAGTATTATAAAAGTCTAATGTGCGCAACAATTTTATAAGTGCATATTCATAGTGTACATTATTATGAAGGTTAGATAGTAACAACCATTGTTTTGAAATATTTTTCTTATGATTATATATATGTGTTCACATTGTTGCATGTATACATTCTTTAACGTGAATTTGCTATTTAATTCTAATGTGTATATATCAAAGACATGTTAAATAGATAAAAAGATAATAGATATTTATGCTTTTACAGTTTAGTATCAATTCAGAAACTAGACACATGGTAATTAGTTGAATTTAAAGCTATAGAACATTAGAGCTTACATGGTTATATATGTTGATTAAAGCATCAATGCAAATTTTATTGCTGAACTTTATGATTTTCGTAATATGAATTAACTGCTGCATTTTGTTTATTTCTTGAAACAAAGCTTTGTTATATTTGAGGCATGTCGTGTGCTTGCTGACGATCACTGTGAGTGGTCGTTTATCATGATTTAGTTCCCCACTAAGCTTTATAGCTTAGCACGGGTGTTTCATCCGTGTAGGTTGTTGGGGTGATATCTGCAGCAGGATGGCCAACTCAAGTCAACGAGAGAGACATTTATAGACTTTTATTTTGGCTCTTTGTATATAGTGAAGATTATAGGATAGTGGTATTGGTGATATTATATGTAAAAATGTTAAACAGTTGTTGTATTTTGTAAAGAGACTTTAACGTACACTGAAAAGTTTTTAAAAGTATAGCACTCTTATGTATTAAGTTTGATTATATGTTCTCTGTGTAGTTGGTATATGTTTATGTTACACAGTAAAACATGTATAATGAGTTGGATAAAGTGATATGTACAGATTATAGAATAAGGGTGCTACAGATTACTCATTATTTCATCTTGGTATGGCCATACACTTCTCAGTTCACTAATCAAGTGGCCGATGATATTTTTCTCTCTTATTGAGAGGGGTAATCCCTTCACTTCTCTCATGCTCTCTAACATGAATTAGTGCATACCCAAACATACCCATACTTGTCACCCTGTTACGAGTACATTAGGTGTATTGTAAAGTACACAGTAATTCATAAAGAGTTTCATAGAGATTTTAGGTCTAAGAACTCCGATACAAAACTTGCACATGAGAAACACTTATGACTTATACCATGTAGTGTTCTCATGAACGGATTAGATCCAGATACCATGTTCTAGACATGTCTCTATGATCTCTGATTAACACTCTTGTCTTTATGATCCGTAAGACATAACTCATTTTATCAGAGAGAGCATACTAGTCTTAATTTATTTGTTATTCCTATAACAACGACTGACTGGGGATATTTAGAATGAAGTCTCTATTGTTTTAAGTTCTTACAACCATGTGCCTCACACATGATAACTTAAAATGAAACAACATTCTTGGATAGTTCTATCAATTGATATGCACAGGAATACAATAGATAAAACAAATGCCTCATTTATTAACATAAGTGTTTTATAATAATACATTAGAGCTATGGCTTACACTAACACCTCATTCATATCTTGCCATTAATATTTCAAAGGATCATAGACAATTGAGCTTATAAATCATTCAAATTTCATCATAGGAATGGTAAGTAAACAGTCGACCCTTCCTATTGATGTTATTATTATTGATATTAAAAATCGATTTAATTTTGAGGTGTCATATCAAAAGGCTTGGTATAGGAAAATGTAAGCCTTGGAGATCTTATTTGGAAATTATATTAAGTTCTTTGAGAGGTTATCGGGTTTTTTATATGCTTTGCAATGTTACAATCCCTGTACCATTTATGAGTTTGTGTTTGATGAAATAGAAGACCCAACTATTAAGCAATTTAAAAGATTTTTTGAGAGTTTTAAACCTGTTATTGATGGGCTAGTTCATTGTAAATCGATTCTGTGTATTGATGGAACATTCTTGATGAAAAAAATTTAGCAGACACTTATGATAACTAGCTCTTTCGATGGTAATAATATGTTATTTCTAGTTACATTTGCTATCGTGGAGTCAGAGAATAAATCTAATTGCTCTTGGTTTATGACTTTAATTAAAAAGTATTGAAACACCCTAAACTACAACTTTACTATATATATGATGCAATCTACTAAAATCATGTTATTTTAAGTAATTTTCTCAATTAACATCTATAAGCATTCACGTCATCTTATCCATATAATCATATAACTAATATACTAATTAGGTTTCTCACATCTTTCACGCATAGCATTCAGCATTTCAGCACATTTATATAAAGTATTATAGCTTCTAGATGCATGCATAAACTAGCATTCTCACTATGAGCTTATTACAACCATCACTTCCATATAACATACATATAGATATATTACAACCCTTATACATATTAAACAGGTAAGGAACTAAGCAATATTTATCAAAACTTCCTACATCAACTTCTATAGACTGGTGTTGGCCTGTCCTGATGCAGAAATAGTTACTGTGCAAAAGCCTTGACTACCAAAACCTACACGGATCAAAATAACCTGTGCTAAGCTATACAACTTAGTGGGAATTCTAAACATAAAAGACAACCACTCACAGTGGTCGTCAAAATATAGGATATACAAAACAATATAATAATAATAATAATATTTACATGTCAGAAAAAGGTAAAATATAAAATATAATAGCTTGTATAACAAGATAACCCTTCACAATTAATTCAGTATACTTGAATACATACAATTCATAATGAGATATGTATATAATGTAAACAGATACCAATACATGCTTAAGAAATCACTATTATACATGATAAATCATATATCAGATGCATAGTTCATTCTGTGATTAACTGTGAAACATTATTGCTTTACTTTAGCCTGCTTAGGTTCTAAGAGTGGATAACGGGATCGGTGGATACCCGAGGGTATCAAAACTATGGACCCAATCAGGGCCAACTATACGGTGGACCGGTCAAGGACCCAAAAGGTCAAGCAACAACCCAAATGAGTTATGTAAAATCCAGCAGGATCAACTATACTGTGGACCTAAAAAGGTCGACTGTGGCAGCTGCAATATCCCTATAGGCGCCTATCTATCCATAATTGAACTATAACTGCAGGAAAATTCTATTTAATCTTTCTTTCATATATCATGCTTACACTTATAGTGTTCATTTTGCACATGTATAATCATATAATAGCTACATTGTTACTATGATATAACTGCATATGTAAGTTCATTTTATGATACAATTACTTTTTATATACCATAATTAGATATCTCATATTAGCATAATCATGATATGTTAATCAAGTAATGCATCATACCTATTCAAGTGCTCATTATTAATACTTTACAATATAGGATATCGTATATATATATATGATCATGTATACAAATACATAATCCCTAGTGAATAGGAATATTTAACATCATTATAATATACTTCATTATGTTATCTGTAATGCCCCTCAGTGTACCCTAGAAGAATTAACACTAATTAATTATTAGTGTCCATGTTTAATTGTGTGTATGTATGTATTGAAGGACTTAATTGAAAAGCAAAAGAGTAAGTTTTGGGGCATTATTAGAAATAAAGGAAAGTTGAGACAACTTTGACTTAAACTTGACATTTGGACCAATTGGAAATTAAAGTGAGGTAGATATTTGTGATGAAGGAGGGCCGGCCAACTCATGGTCTTCACTCTCCATCTTCATCTTCTCTATCTCCTAAACCCTAAACTCTCTCTCATCCTCTCTCTCTCTAGATTTCTTGGAATTTTTGAGAAAGAAGTAAAGGTTTACTTGGTTTTTGGGGGTTAAGGTAACTTGCTTCTCCTTTAATGTAAGTGATTCTTTGTATAGCATGTTAGATTTTCATAGAAGTGTTTTATGTGTTTTAGAAGGAGAAACAAGTAAAAGAAAGGGGAAGGAGACTCTTCAAGGTTGAAGAGAAAGGAAGAGTTATAACAAGGTATGGGAACTTAGAATTTTGTATGTGTATTTATATATATATTGATTTGTCATGAGAGAGATTTTGAGTGCCTCTCTCATGTGTGTTATGGATGATTTAAAGCTTAGAAAGGGTTTAAAGTTGGAAGTATGTGAGTTTTGGTTGGAAGCATGAAAATCTGTTTTTAAAGATCATTTGACTAGTCTGTACACTTTTGCTCATATCTTGAGATATAGTTGCTCAAATGATGAAATTCCAGTTGCTATAGAAATTAGACTTGCATGTCTTGATTTTGTTAGAAGAAACTGAAATCTGATTTTCACTGCATGATAGTGAAAATCGGTATTGAAATCTGATTGTGGTTGTGATTTCTGCCTTTGTGAATAGTCTGTGGTTTTTATTGAATAACTGGAGATTTACAGGTCCTATTGAGGAGATTTTTAGTGTTTTGAAAACTAGAATTGTAAACCTAAAACTTTGTAGAAGATAGTGTTTTCTGAAAAATCCATTTGGTATGTCGAAATTGAGATGCAATCTGAGTTTTTACATTAATTTACAGGATTTTTGAACAACAATCACTATAAGGCGGTTGCCCCATCGTTTTATGTCGCGAGCGCGACATATGTCGCGAGCGCGACATCAAACAGAAGCCTTGTGTCGCGAGCGCGACTTATGCCGCGAGCGGGACATCAAGAAATGCTTATTTAGGCCATTGTTCTCTGTCGCGAGCGCGATTGTCGCCGCGGCCGCAACATTCGTCGCGAGCGCGACAATATGCCTTTATGTTTGTTTGTTTTCTTCGACTTCAATTGGGATTTAAACTTTGCCTAAACCCATCTAAGCTTATAAATCATCCTAAATTATAGATATATGGCAAATGTGTTCTCTATATGTATATAGCGATGCAAGTTTGCTTAAGGAATAACAAGGTAAGTTTCTATTTCTCAAATAGAAACATACAGAAATGTATTTCAATAAATTACAATATGTGATATGTTATGCCTGCACATAGAGACTTGGTTGTGGATAGATAGGCATGCCTATAGGGTTATCGCAGCTGCTTCTGTTTGACTCTTATGAGTCTTCTGTTTGTCTCTACATGAGACTTCTGTTCGGATACCTACGTGTATCCTTCTGTTTAGATACCTACGGGTATCCTTCTGTTTTGATACCTTCGGGTATCCATTGCACCCGTTATCCACACCCACAGGGAATTGTAAGCAGGCCATTTGTGCAAATACATTATAAAGTATGTTATTGTTCTGATTATATGATACTGTTATATCTTGATTAATCTTGTAAGGCTTTGTATTTCTATCATTATTGAATGATTGGAAATAGCTACTGTAAGTAGTTATCTGCATGTTATTAGTTGTTCCCCACTAAGCTTTATAGCTTAGCACGGGTGTTTATCCGTGTAGGTTTGCAAGGTAGATCGTGTGTTCAGGGACAAAGCCAACAATCTCACAAGTCAACACAAGATTAGAAGTAGCATAAATGTTTGAGATTGATTTTTGTATCTCTTTTGGTTACATCTAAGGCATTTGTATATGTATAAAGGCATGTAATTATAAAGTTATGTTAAGAATACTCTACAGCAAGTGAAAATATAAGTACATGATCATGCATGATGTGCATAGAATGTATGTATGTATGTTTATATATGCATCATTAACAGATAAGTCATAGCATTGATAGAATTAACGAATGTAATTAGTAACAGTAATTAGGATTATCTAGTATAGTCATTACATTTTTGGTATCAGAGCGCCTTGGTTTAGGCGGTTCTTGCCAATAGGAATTTCAAGTGTCTTAGATATAGAATTTTGTTGTTGTTGGCTGATTGTGGCTGTCCCTGTGTTTCTTTGTTATAGTTATAGATGGAAAGGTATCGTGAAGTTGTAGATGAGTCGGCTGAAAGTAATCTGTCGGGTCAATCGAACCCTTCTTAGCCAGAATCTTCTGCATCTACTAGAGGTGGTGCAACTGCTGTTGAGTCTGGGGAAGCTTTGTTGAAGATTTCCCAGGATATGGCTCAGATTTTACATAGGATGACTGCACCAAAGGCTCCAATTTCTGAGATTAGAAAGCATGGTGCAGAAGAGTTTCTAGGCTCTACTTGGGAAGAGTCTGAGAAAGCTGAGCTGTGGCTTGAAAGAGTAGAAAGGGTTTTTACCGAAGTTCAGTGCCCCGCCAATCAAAAGGTGACTTGTGCTGTGTCCTTACTTCAGGGAGCAGCTTATGACTGGTGGAAACTGGTTCTGACTCAACCTCAGCTACCTGATTCCCTCTCTTGGGAATTCTTTGTAGCTGAGTTTAAAAGAAGATATGTGACAGAAGCTTATAAAGATGAAAAGTTGAAGCAGTTTCTGAATCTTAAGCAAAGAGGTATGTCCGTGGCTGAATATGAAGCCGAATTCAATCGCTTGAGCAAGTATGCACCAAAACCAATGTTAACTGGGACTTTCAAGTGTCGCCAGTTCGAAGATGGATTAAATGATCAGATTCGGGATCATTTGATAGGGCCTATTTCTCTCCATCCTGTGGATTATCATCAGCTGGTTCAAGCAGCTATCCGGGTTGAGAAGGAAGAAAATGTGAAAAGAGAAAGAGAGCAAAGAAGAAGAAGTTTTTTCTCGGGGTGGTTCCACATCCGGGAAAAGATCGAGGTTGACTCAAGGAGATCAACCATTGCCGTTTGGCAATTACCCTGCATCTAGAGGGAGACAGCAGGGGACTTTTTCTACAGCTGGCTCAGGTAGAGGTGTTGTATCAGGACAAGGCAGAGGCCAAGCTCCAGAATGCACCTATTATTTTAGGCGACATTGGGGCACTTGTAGAATGCTCACCGGTGGTTGCTTCAGATGTGGCAGCACGGAGCATTTTATAGCTAATTGTCCTATGCCGCAGGATCAAGTTTCGAGTCAACAGAGTAACCGAGGAGCTTCTAATGCACCCTCTTTTGGTAGAGGTCGTGTTAGAGGCAGAGGTGGATCGGGCCAGTTTAGAGCCCAGTCCAGGAATGTTTCTGAGTCGGTAGATCGACCTTTTGCTCCTACACCTCCTATTCGAGCTTATGCTATGAAAGGTCGAGAAGATGCTGATGCTCCTGAGGTCATAGCTGGTACATTCTCCCTCTTTGATATTGATGTGCATGTGCTTATAGACCCGGGATCTACACATTCTTATATTTGTAATGGGGAGCTGGGTAGAAATGTGTCTGTTGTTGATCATATGACTTATGATATATGTGTAATTAGTCCTTTGGGCTATAGTATTCATGTGAATGAAGTTTATAAAAATTGCCCTATTAGAATTCATGAGAGAGAGTTCCCAGCTGACCTAATTGTTTTGCCTTTTCATGAGTTTGATGTAATCCTGGGTATGGATTGGCAATCTAGATATCATGCCATAGTGGACTGTAAAGCTAAAACAGTAGTGATTAAGAGTGATGGGGAAGTAGAGACATTGATTCAGGGTATTAAGTCAAAACCCTTAACCAATGTTATCTCTGCTATGAAAGCAAAAAGATTTCTTAGAAAAGGATGCGAAGCGTATCTAGCTTTGGTTCTTGATTCTAAGAGAGAGACAGTCGATCTTCAAAATGTTCCTGTGATTAATGAGTTTTCTGATGTATTTCCTGAGGAACTTCCGGGTTTGCCGCCCGAGAGAGAAGTTGAGCTATCTATTGAGACTTTGCCTGGAACTGCTCCTATCTCTAGAGCACCCTACAGAATGGCACCAACAGAATTGAAAGAATTAAAAGTTCAGCTGCAAGAATTGTTAGATAAAGGCTTCATTAAGCCTAGTGTGTCACCCTGGGGCGCACCTGTGTTATTTGTTAAAAAGAAGGATGGTACCTTGAGAATGTGTACTGACTACAGACAACTTAACAAAGTGACAGTGAAGAACAAGTATCCTTTACCTCGGATTGAGGATCTCTTTGATCAGTTAAGGGGTGCAGAAGTGTTTTCTAAAATTGACCTGAGGTCGGGATACTATCAACTTCGGGTCAAAGATATGGATGTGCAAAAGACTGCTTTTAGAACTCGATATGGTCATTACGAATTCTTAGTAATGCCTTTCGGGTTGACTAATGCACCTACAGCTTTCATGGATTTGATGAATAGGGTGTTCAGACCCTATTTAGATCAATTTGTCGTGGTGTTTATAGATGACATTTTAGTCTATTCTCGTGATGAAGCGGAGCATGCTGAGCATTTGAGAATAGTGTTACAGACCCTGAGAGAGCAACAGTTTTATGCCAAGTTAAGCAAATGTGAATTCTGGCTTAAAGAAGTTTCTTTCCTTGGGCACGTGGTGTCTTCAGAAGGCATCAGGGTGGACCCTAGGAAGATTGAGGCTATTGTAAACTGGAGACCGCCTAAAAATGTACCAGAAGTCCGAAGTTTCTTGGGCTTAGCTGGCTATTATAGGCGGTTTGTGAAAGGTTTTTCAGTTATTGCCTCTCCGCTCACTAAGTTACTTCGGAAAGAAGCTAGATTTGAGTGGACAGATCGTTGTCAAGCCAGTTTTGATCAGTTAAAAAGGATGTTAACGGAAGCTCCAGTTCTTACCCAACCAATAACGGGTAGAGAATATGCTATGTATAGTGATGCATCGAGTAATGGTTTGGGATGTGTGTTGATGCAAGAAGGTAAAGTAGTGGCTTATGCATCCAGACAGTTGAAGCCTCATGAACAGAATTATCCGACTCATGATTTGGAATTGGCCGCAGTTGTGTTTGCTTTAAAGATTTGGCGGCATTACCTGTATGGTGAGAAGTGCAGAATCTATACGGATCACAAGAGTCTTAAATACTTGCTTTCTCAGCGAGATCTCAATTTAAGACAGCGCAGATGGTTAGAATTGTTCAAGGACTATGATTGTATCATTGATTACCACCCCGGAAAGGCTAATGTGGTAGCTGATGCTTTGAGCCGAAAGATGGTGGCAGCTATGCTATTACAAGGTTATAGATGGAAATTTGCATCTGATGGGGCTTTGTTAGCTCAATTGCGAGCTCGCCCTAATCTCAGGCAGACAGTTCTTGATGCACAATCAGATAATGTTAAGTTACAGCAGTTGGCTCAAACAGTTCATGCAGGAGGTTCGATAGAATATTCTATTGGACTAGATGGTGGTTTATATTATCGAAATCGGTTATGTGTACCAAATGTTAAAGAATTGAAGGAAGCATTATTGCAAGAAGCCCATAGCACCGTATTTACCATGCATCCTGGTAACAACAAGATTTGGATTTTATTTATTTATTTTAATTAGATATGCTAATGCTAGTTTGGGTGTGAAAAAGGTTTTATTCCAATCAATGTATAAGCTATATCAATGTATTAGCCATATGCTAATGCTAGTTTGGGTGTGCATAAGGTTTATGCTAATTGATCATTGCATAATTTTGATAAAAGGAGCCTTTTTTTCTCATATTAGAGGAGAGATAAGTTTCAAGCTTTATGTTTCTTCTAAAGAGGATGTTAAAGAAGTTGTTGCCTCTGCTTCTTCTAGCTCTGGGTCTTTTCTTCTAAGAAGAAGAAGTTGCAGCATCAGTAGCAGCAAAAGATTCAACCTTCTTTGTTATTTCATAGATAACTTTAAGATGGTGTTATGTGTATCCCACAATTTAGCTTGTTTTCATATCCTTATGCTAAGCTGTTTTATTTTATTTATTTGTTTTTAGCTGCTTGCCTTCTTAATTAGTCTTCGTGCCTAGTATACTTTTTCACTATTTTAATATGATCATTCTTTTTGTTTATTGATGCAGTACTGGATACAAGAAAAAGCTTATTCTCGAAAAGCAATTGGTAATCTTCAATTTCACTCTCCTTTTTTTGTAAAATTTTATCTGTAGCCAAGATGACTGTTATAGAACACTTACGTAGTAGAATGTATTGAATAAATGTGGTTTGGCTCTGTGAAGGAGGGAAAAATTTCTATATCATAATTAAACTTCTTAACAGGTTCTAATTACATGAACCTTACATCACTAGGAACTTTTCTGTTTTCAGCCCTGGAAATGACTTGTTGTATTCCTTTTTAAATCAAAAGAATACCTTGAAGTGGTCATAGTAATTAGTAAAAATGTTTTGTTTCAGTGTTAGTTTACTTACTGCAACAGAAAAGTTTGACAGAAAATATTATCATTTTGTTTTTAGGTAGGGCATGCAAAATTTTAAAAATATTGAATTATTTGAAATATTGTATTGCATTGTATAATATTATTTTGTATCGAATTTTTGTAGAATTGTACCGAACTGTTACAAATTTTCAAGACAGTTATAATATTTAATTTTTAAAATTTCTGAAATTTCAAGACAATACAGAGATTTGTAAATCCTTGAATTGTATCTTACCATGTACACCCCTACTTGTTACTTCACTATAAAAATATTTTATATTCAAAATAAATATTATATGTTTATAAAAAAATATAATTAAAAACTTATTTTATTTTCTTCAAGTTATAAAATAACCAAACAAAATAAACCTATAATTTTACAATAATATATTCAAATATTATTATCAATTATTATTTTAAAAATCTTACTATAATTAAAATTAAAATATATAACTTGTCAAATAAATAAATTAATTCAATAATACATTTATATTATTTTTTTTACGTATCTTACTTGAATAATGATTTTTTTCCAACCAATAATAATAAAATGAGAGGTTGAACAAGCTTTAAAACAAAGCTTACAAAATAAACTTACAATTTTACAACAATATATACAAATATTATTTTCAATTATTATCTTAAAAATCTTACTATAATTACAATATAAATGTATAACTTGTCAAATAAATTAATTAATTCAATAATACATGTATTTTTTTTTTTTACATACCTTGATGAATTCTTGTTTCCAACCAATAATAATAAGATGAGGGAGTTTTAACAAGCTTTAAAACAAAGCTTACAAAATAAACCTACAATTTTATAACAATATATACAAATATTATCTCCAATTATTATCTTAAAAATCTTACTGTAATTAAAATTAAAGTATATAACTTATCAAATAAATAAATTAATCAAATGATACATACATATATATATATATATATATATATATATATATATATATATATATATATATATATATATATATATATATATATATACATACCTTACTAGATGAATATTTGAAATAAGCTTTAAAATGAGATTGGGGAGTTTGAGCAAGATTTTAAACAAAAGCTTCAATTTTGATACCGAAGGTTGAACAATATTTGAAATAAAGGTTAAATGAATAAAATGTATATTGAGAATGGTTGAAAAAGTGAAGTGGGGAGATAGAAAATGGAATTAATTTATATTGGAAGACATTGTACACGTGTAAGGGAGCAGGGATCAAGGTCTGAAGGATCGTCGGAGACAGTCTAATCCTGCAACTGTTGCCTACGGGATCAGACTCTGATCCCGCAAGTGGCTATTATAAGATTAGATCTGATCCTGATGCCTCAGTCTTCCTCTTGGTAGATGCACCCATATCGAGCAAATGCGCTATTTTTTTCTCGGTAGATACGCATGCATGTTGATCCCATAGCCTACAGGATTGACCTTGACCACCCTTGTCCTATAAATAAAATAAAAAAACCCACCATTTTTATAAATAATGTTTCCAACAACATTATTCATAGTAAAAATCCCATAGATTTCTATTAAAAAAAATGCCATGGATTTTACAAATAAAAAAATAAAGAAAGAAGAGAAAAAGATTATTAAAACCAAAAAAAGATAGAGCTAAAATTGTGTAACATGATCCGTTTGATTAAAATATCAGATACAGTTCTTTGTGCTCGACTCTAATTATATTATGAAAATTGGAAAACTTAAATTATATGTAGGAAGGAGTGAGAAAAAACCGAAATTTTGGTTAACAAAAAAATTGATCAAAAACCGAATTGATTTTTAGATTAACCAAATAAAAAAATTAGATTTTTTATTTTTATTTTTAAAAATCAGCAGTTAACCGTCGACTAATAGTTAACTGATTTATATATTTTTTATATATTATATTTTAAATTTTTCAATATTTTTGTAATTTATAAATATTATAATATATAATTTTCTAAAATATTATCATAATATATATTTTTAGTAAATAAACATTGAAATTATCTTTTTATTGCTATTATTTATTCATTAGATATGGATAATTAGTACTTTATTATTAGTTTCATATTTAATATATTTAATTCTTAAAATTAATTATAAAAAATTATTTTTATTTTATTTTTTATTGATATTATTTTTTATTTGTATTTTTTCATTTCTAAAGTATTTTCAACTATTAAAAATAATATTACAAATTATATATTTTATTAAATTTATATATTAAATTTTTTTTGCGGTTAACTAATAAATCGATTTGAAAAATTAGTTAAAAATCAAAATCGATATAGCGGTTAATTGAAATTAATTGATTGTCTATTCAAAAATTGTTAATGAATCGCTTAATCAATACATGCTAAACCCTATGTGTAGGAGCTTATTATAAACTTATCTATATAAATAGTTGCATTTAAAGGGTTATTTTTGTCTAAAAATAAATTTTATTTTGTTCTCACTTTTATATATAGTATACTATATTATAAATTATATATGTGAGGCCCTTAACATGGCCTTAGTAGGAAATGCATGATTTTATGGAATTATATGTGATTAAAATTAAATTAAAAATATGTATTTCATGTATGAGTTAGGGGACAAGTAATAAATTATTTTATTATATTAATTGCATGAGAAATTTTTTTTGTTTAATAATATTTGGGGTGTAATTGAAGCATGAAGTTTAAGTTTGGGGGTCAATTTTCTAATATATATATTAAAGGGTTAATTGTGAAATAAAGTAAGGAAAGAAATGGTTGATTTAAAAGAATTAAAAATTGAAGAGGTTAAGGTGTAACATGCAAAACTAGGTGGGAATCTTTTGTTGCATGCGATAATTTGGAAGGACCAACTAGGGAATTTTTCTTATTATATATATGAGTTGAATTAGTGGAAGGAAAGAGAAATTATGAGAGTGGATAAAGAGGGACGGCATTTCATAGTGGGATAATACAGATTTTTGCTCTTTCTTTCTCTTTTAGTTTTCCTAAACCCTTTCAATCTCTTTATGAAATTTTAAAGAAAACCTTTTACATGTTGATTATTCAAGAGCAATTAAGTGTAAATCACTAAGGTAACAAATTTAATTTGGTTCATATCTTCTTCTTCTTCTTATTTTTTTGGGTGTTGATTGAGTAAGATGTTGGAAATGATTAATTGAAGAATGAAATTAATTATAGAAAAGGAAGGTGAAGGTAGAAGGAATAAAGGAAAAGATCTTGCAAATGATTAAAGAACTAAAGGGGATTTGGCTAAGGTATGGAAATTAAGGTTTTCCATACTTGTATGCAAGCAATTATAGTTGAAATGATGATTTAAATGTTTGATATGATTAATTGAAAAGAGAAATAATTTTAGGTAGTGTTACAACAAGTGAAGATATGAAAATCTTATGAATTAATGGCTGTAATTTTAGCATAAATTGAGTTAGAAAACTCTAGTTGAGGCCATTTTAATTTCTAAGGTTACAAAAGAAATATGTCTACAAATTTATACAAGGGACCTAGCACTAAATTTGCCTTTAAGTTATTCAAATATGTAGAAATTATGATGTATTTTCATGTATAGGAGTTGGATTGCTATGAGGTTTAATTTTATGAAAAATAGACTTCTAAATATACATTTCATATGAAGAAAGTGTTTCCTAATTTTATTTTCAAGCATGTAAAATTTAGCTTGAAATTCATAGAAATTGTTTTCGCTATTAAGGAACAGATTTTGGTATTTTAGACAAAAGTTTTGGTAGAGAAATTGAAATACAATTTTGTAAAATTTTGGATAAACTAGATACACAGGAATAGATCTTTGATGAAGGGCAATTAGTCTAATTCTTTCCTCATTTAATTCTATGAATTTTACAATCGGTATAAAAAATTATTTTGGTAGTATGTACAATATATGATTTTTCTCAAATATATCAAGTAGCAAATATAAAATTAAGATGAATTTTGATGTTTTGGAAACTGGACATATATGGGAATAAATTTGTAGAAGGTTACTTGGCCTAAAAATGATATTTTCTAAATCACAAATGGCACACAAATTAGATCTAGAATGCTGTCATGTGCAGAATTTTGTAAGCATAATTTTTAATGTATTTTCTATTAAAGTTTAAATGTGGTTGTGTTAAATATGTGCCTATATGAAAACACATTGAATTATATATGGTAGGTAATATGATTTTTGATAAAGGTCTACATATATAATCTTGTATATACATAAGTAAAGAGTAATGTTAATGATATAAAATATTTATACATGATTAAACTTGTGTACATGCTTGTTATATGCAATTATTCTTACATGTTTGTACTCTAATGATAGAGCAAATTTTTATTTGAACATGTAATTATACTTTTTTTAATTCAATTCACTTCAAATTTAGTCAAAAAAAATTATGATGAATCTAGATAGATAAGATCATAAAGATATATCCATGAATGTTGAAATTGGTTGACATGGGTATATAAGTCATGTTATACTATTGAATAACAAGCCCTCAATTATCTATTTTGATTATTTATATAATATTAATATTTATATATATTTTTTTACTTTTGTGTTAAGCTTATTTTTTTTAATAAATGATTTGCTACAAAATGATTTTTTTTAGTGAATGTGTCACAGTTAATTTCTCCTTTTTTTACAAATAAATAAATTCTATTTTTTCTCCTATTTACTACGGCGACGAAGAATCAAATCATCACTATATTTATTCCTTTTTCTACTTCTTCTAAGAAATACTTTAGTATGACCATGTTCAAATGTGGTGCTTGAATGATAACATGTTAAAGTACATAATTACGATGATATATGTTCAATTTTTGATACTCGTATCGTTGTATGACTATATGAATACTTGTGTATATATTCACTAAGAATTGTGTATCTTTTTATATGATCACATACATATGATGTGCTATATTGTAAAGTTTTAAGAATGAGGCACGTTTTATAATGAGCACTTGAACATGTATGATACATTACTTGATTGACATAGCCTGATTATGCTAATATGAGATATCTAATGATAGTATGTTAAAAAGTAATTGCATCATTAAATGAACTTGCATACGTAATTATGTCATAGCAACAATATATATGTCCTATGATTATACATGTGCAAATTAAATAATATAAGTGCAAGCATGATTAATGAAAAGAGAGAATTAAATAGAGTATTACCTGCAATTAGAGTTCAATTATGGATAGATAGACACCTATAGGGATATTGTAGCTGCTACAGTTGACTTGTTTAGGTCTAAAGTACATTTGATCCTACTGGATCATGAACAGCCTCATTTGGGTTGTTGGCTGATCCCGTTTGGGTCCGTTTGACTGGTCCACCGTATAGTTGACCCCGTTTGGATCTATTGTTTTGATATCCTCGAATATCCATCTTTTTGATACTCTCGAGTATCCACCGTTTCCGTTATCTACTTTTAGAATTTAAGCAGGCCAAATTTGAGTATAAACATATCATAGTTAATTACAGTATAATGTATAACTCTTGCATATGTTATATGGAATAGCTTGTTTAACCATGGTTTCCAATGCATGTATATATATATCAATGTACGTATCATTTATGTGTGATGATAATTATGGATGTTGAAGTAAATGTATGATTATGTTATTTAAAATTTCGTACCTTATCATATACCCATCTTTAACATATTTTGTTTAATATTTCTATTGATGTATGATATATATATAACATTTTGACAATCACTGTGAGTGGTTGTCTTCCATGTTTAGTATTCCCCATTAAATTTTATAGCTTGGCACGGTTTATTTTATCCATGTAGGTTCTTATGTAGTCAAAGCTTTCTCTCAGGAACGTACTTTGCATCAGGATAGACCAACACTAGTTAGTAGAAGTTGATGTAGGGACTTTTGGTTAATTTTGTATAAGTTAATTAATATGCTTAATAAATATATATGTAACCTATATAACACATGCAAGGATAAGGTTATACTAAACTAACTATGAAAATTAGTTATATGTACATGCACTTGGGAGGTAGATTGATCATATGTCAATTGAAATGCATGATGCTATGTGTGAGTATTAGTATGAAAACTAGTGTAGATATACCTAGCATGATTGTGATACATATATGCGATGGGCTATTGAGTATATGAAGTAAATTAATGTGAAGGTATAAGAGACACATATTGCTCACAATAATACAAACAATTAGAGTTGTGTCTAATTGATATGCATAATGATTAAATTAATAAATCATTTTAATGACTAATATTTGTTAATTGGGTTAGGATCCTAATAAGATATAATTGAAATGTATGGTATGGTATTTGATAAAGGCATTAGACTTAGGGTGTTTTTATATATAATGCTAATAATTTTTAGATAATATTATTTATAATTTCTATCTGCATTTATCATATAAGTTTAAATGTATAACTATTTATATTTTTGAATGCATGAAATTAAAATAATAATATTTCTAATTAACAACTTAAAATAATATTTCAATTATTAATAAAATAAATTATATATATATTATAATAAATTCATCAATTACCTGATTAAATAATTTATCAATACACAGACATTATACAATAATGAAATTAATCAAACTACTCATAATTAATGACTATCAAATCTAGAAAATAATGATGTCATCATATTTTATTTGTAATTTATCTTATAAAACAAGTAATTGCACATCTAAAAATAGTAGACTTATCAAATTTTGACCCAATTTATAAATCAAATTCAAATAACTCGTAAAATTTTATTATAAATCTAACTCAATCCGTAAATAATTTATATGTAATTCAATCATATAACCTAATAAATTGGATTGGATTGGATCAACCCATAAATCAAATGGGTAGAATTAAGTCAATCTATAGATCACCCATGTGCCAAACGAGTTGAATTCATCCATATGAGTCATAACCCAAATTAGGGGTGAGCATTCAGTTGGTTTGGTTCGATTTTGGACCGAACTGATTAAACCAAAAACTGAACTTCAGAAAATATAAGAACTGAACTTTGTAAAACCGAAAATCAAATAAACCAAAATAATTTCGGTCGGTTTGGTTCAATCGGTTTTGGGTTAATATAGGCTTATTTTTTATTGGGCTTTTAATCTATATGGGTCCATAAATTAAATTAATTTATATTCAACAAAATAAATTCATTTAAAATAACTAAAATTAAAATAATATACAAAGTAAAATTACCCCTTAGAAAATTGCAAATATTAAGTTGATCTACTATTAAAAATTAAAATGAATGCAAATATTATATTAATATAAAGATGTCTCGATTAACTTAATCTGCATATTTTTGTTTATGTGTAAAAAATGAAGGATTTCGAAATTTTTCATTTATTGTGCGAGTTAAATAATAAGAAATTAAAAAAATGATATTAATATGATCCATCTGGTTTGGAATTAAAACAAATACACATATTATGAAAAATAAAAAAATCTTTGTCTACGCTAAATTCATATATCAATTTTTTTTTGAATATTTTTTTGGGCTATATGTACTCAAATCAAGAAATTTATAAATCTAACAGTACACAAAAATTTGAAAAAGTTAATTCTCGTTTACAAATATGAAATTAATATAAAAAATATCTTTTACAAAAATAATAAATAATTAACTCGATGCACATAATGAAAAATAATTTGAAAATTGCAGAGGCACCTTCCCAGACTCTGTCCTAACTCTTAAGTCAAAAATCCTTAACCACGTACAAATGTAGATTATTTCTTATTAACCAATAATAATAATAATAGACTTTTAGTTTATTTTAAAGTTAGGACATTTTGGAACCATTCAAGATAATGAAACAGCAAATCACTTTCAAATACACATAAATTTATTATAATTTAAATATTTCTTCATAAATAAAATGAATAGGTATGTTCTATAAAATAAAACCGTACTTAATTAATAATTGATTCCCTTATCCAATAACAGATGGCTATATATTCATGCACAATTCAATTGATAAAAAAAAAAAGTTGGTAAAAATTTGTTTTTTTGGTAAGAATTCAGTAAATAATGAGAGAAAAAGTGAGACAGAGCATATTTATTGTGGATCCAATACTCTATTTGGGCTGCCCATAATTATTGATGGAAAAGTGAGGGAGAAAAAGGAAAGGGGGAAAAATAAAAAGAAAAAGGTGAAAAAAAACTGTAGCTTCTAGGAATTGAAACCCAAGACACCTGGAAATTCAAACCACTCATCCAAGACTTCAACTTTGATATATAAATACAATAATATATATATCTATAAAAACTTTGATCGGTTCGATTTTTTTTATTTTTCAATTTTAAGTATCGAACTTATTAAATCAAACTTTTTTTCGGTTCAGAATCAAACGAACCGAAAATTAAAATAATCAAATCAAATGAATCAAAATCTATTCGGTTCTGCACACCCCTAACCCAAATGATGAAATATGTATTCCTTTTATATTTGTTCGCATTACTTTTGGATATTTACTTCCATGGTTTAGAATTAATTTGTGCAAATTACTTGTATTTTTGTTCTTTTTTTGTAAATATATTTATGTCGCATTTTACATTATTTTTATTGCTATTGGAATCGTATATAACACAAAATAGTCTAATAACGGACAAATTAATTATATTGAGTGGTTGTACGATTTTTTGTTGTTCTATGAATGAGTTTCAAGTTATTTGCTTTTGCTTTTAGTTACAGTGAGTTTCAAGTTATTTACTTTTAGTTACAGTGTGAAATTTCTTATCTACTGAAGTGTTTTCGAAATTGGATATTTTAGGTTTGGCATCCCATAAGTTTTAATTTTAGATTATGAGAGAATAATTATTGTTCAATTTAAAAAAAAAAAAATGAGTCAAATAGGATTTGCCTATAGATTTAGGCATGACTTGTCCACCCTATTTGCAACTCAACCCATTTATAAATGATACATTTACAACTTGATCCATTCATGACACAATCTATTTTAACTTAATCCATATTGATTCAATTTGATTCATGATCCAATCTACTTTAACTTAACCCATATTGATTCAATTCGATTCATTTGACAGATCTAAAATATAGTCTCATTTATAACCCCTACACATTATTTTTTTCTTTCAAAAAATGACATTTACATTTTTTCTTTGCATATTGGTTACAGTTAAAGGTGGCAAATTGACGGATTAGACGGATTTGGATTAGGATATAAATGGACAGGTCATAAATAAATCAAAAAATATGAATCATAAATGGATGAATGCCCAAATGTGTTGGACAAGTTTGAACCAACTCATTGGCTAAATGCATGTTGATCCAGATGTACCACTTATTTGGCCCAGATGGGTTGTAACCTATTTAATCCATTTTTTAATGAAAATAATTTTTATTGGATGTATAAATTTTTTATTAGTAAATTAATGGATCCGATGATAATGATATTCCAATTAATATTATATATGGTCAAATTAAAAAAAAAATATTATAACTAATAAATTTTATTAGTTAATTCTGTATAAATATTTTACTCCAAAAATATAATTCTGTATAAATATTGAATATACAAAAGTAAAAATTAGTCTAACAAAATAATAATAATATGTTAATTTATTTTTCTCATTCAACTTATGATAAGTTCACATTTTAATTTGATTTTAAAAATTTAAAATATTTTCCATAAGTACCACCATCAGTACCACAATATATTATTTATAAATTCAGTATCGATTCTCCTTATTGCTTATCTGACTTTGCAAATTAAGCTCTATAGTTGGTTTGATTTACATTAATGACACCGAACTTAATTCCCAAGTAAAAAACAAGAAACTAGACATGGAATTTACAGGAGCTATCTTATTACTTTTCATCTAATTATTTGGTCAGCCCACTTCAAAAAAAAAAAAACATCAGAATCCTTTTACCTGCAAATTTGTTTTTGTAGCAAAAGTTCTTAAAAAATTAGACCAACCAAAGAACTAGAGCTTTCAACTAACAGTGCCAATGATAAGAAAAAAGCAGAATTCTAGAGAAAATAAGTGAAAACATAATAGCAAGACACATGGTTGAACTCTAGTGATTATGTATGGATTTGACATTGTTAGAATTTTGTGTTTCAACAAAAAGGAAAATTAAGCACCAAAAGAATGAAATTTTCCCTCGGTTATATCGGCAATCCACTCTCCGTCCTCCCGCAGCTTCTCCACCGGACCCTCCAAATCACCACCAGAGTTTGGAAATAAATCCTTAAATATGGAATCTCTCTGCTGTGAGCCACTGAATTTTTAAAATTACAATTAGATAGAAATCGGTTGAAGGAGTGCATATGTACAAAATTTTGAGTATGACAAGAGAAAGAAAGAATTAGACAAACTCAAGGTCAGAATAGCAATAGCGACCGAAGGCGATGGAGGCTGTGGACGACTGCCAGCCGAGGAGAACTAAGGAGATGGAGGCTGTTGATGACCTGATGGCGAAGAGGCAGAGAGGCGACGAGAGTAGAAAGAGCAGAGTAAATTGTGATTTTGAGAGGAAGAGAGAATTAGATGGGAAGAATACAAAATTGGAGATTTTGGAAAATACCTATTGGACATCAAAACCAAACCCAAATGGTCACAATTTTAGTAGATAATTTTGGTATTGATCCAATGGATACTTTTTTTCATTGCATTGAATTTAAATCATTTTATTTTTTAATTAATTTGAATGAAATTTTAAATTTGGACCAATTTTACCAAATTCAGTTACAGTAAAGACATTATTAATGACAATTAATTAATCCTAATATTATTTTGAACCTTGTTTTTTTGTAACTTATTATTAACTATATTGAATTGCCATTTTTTTTAAGAAAAAATATTCTGAAAATATTTTATCCATCCTGATAATTTTAACAATTTAATTTCATATTTACCTCACTCAATTAATTGTCTAATTTTACCACCAGTCCTTGAATTCATTGTAATTTTTGATGTATGTGCCATATAATATTTCTCGTGATCTTCATATTGTGTGATTAAATTGAATTATAAATAATATTTAATGTTATTTGTTGTTCTAATTATTTTTAATTTATATACGAGCTCCCTATCTCATCAGACATGCACATTTTGTATAAGAGAATGAAATTACGTTTTTAAAATAATATATTTTAATTTTACTTTTACTAATTTATTCTTATATTTATTAAAATTGTGGAAAAGATGAAATAATATTTAATATTTATTAATAATAATAAATATTAAATGAGAATGTTAAAAATTATAATGCACTACAATTTAAAACAAACTAAAAAGATAAAAGTGTTCATTTATCTATGTAAGACGGTAAAAGTCATTAATTAAATTTAATTGCAAAATGCTTTTATATTTTAATAATATTATATATTATAATGAAGTTTTTTTAAAAAATAATTATTTCAAATACCGGCTCACCTTATATTACATCGTTTAGCATATTATAGTAAATTGTTTAGCATATTTAAAAAAAAAAAAAAAGACTTAATTTAATTGGACCCATCCATATAAACCCCTAGTTTTTTAAATTAATTGGACCAAAATGCCCTGCAATTCCCACATGGTAAAAAAACAATAAAAAGAAAAAAAACTTTTAAAACAATATTATTGATTTATAAAAAATAACCCAATTGCACCCATCCATATAAACCCCTAGTTCAACTAATGCTTTGATCATTTTGTACAAGTTTGAAATGAAATTTAGATGACAATATATATGCTAAAAAATTCATTTTTATTTTTAATAGCACTCCAAAACTTTATTAAAACCAAATGCAAATGGAATCGGTTGCTTTTACCTTCTCTAGATAAAATATTTGTTTGTTAACAAACAAGAAACATGCAAAATGCTCAAAACTCCCATCCATACGTACAAATACAATGCAAGGTAATTTTCATAAAATACAATACATATGTAACGCTACCCCCACCCGAAAACGACCTCAATGAACTCCAAAATAACTTATCTTGATAACACAACGATCCAAAAGCCTCTCGAAACTCAATCCGAGCAACCCCAAACCAAAGACTACCCAACTCAAATATAACAGGAACTCAATCTGTTTACCATGTAATTTGAAGGCATATCTACACCTATACGATACAATTGCACATTGACGGTGTTCGGAGCTACGCAGTTCTCAAATGATTAATGCAAGTCATGCACCATCTAACAAAGCGTCCAAAAAAGTGAAAGCATTAAGGCCTTTGGGGCACTTTTCCCAACCTCGTAATGGCTTACAAGTTTAAACTCGTATGAGCGAGAATTTATCAGCCTAACTGTTTGTTCCAATAGAAGCATAATAAAACCAAATTAACTACGATTGATGCATGCCACATTCTTCACAAGTGTTGATGAAATGTCTTTTCCCTAGAACAAACTAAAATTGATTCGTAGGAATAAGTCGTGCTAAATTCTACAGTACAAAGGGCAAAATGCACCAACAAAACTATCTTATACAGGAGATTAAGTTCAGTCTCACCTTCAACTCCTTGCCATCACCTTGTTCTTTGCAGCGTACATCAAATATGGCAGTCAGTGCGCTTCAGATGCAGTATTATGCTTCCATGGAGACGCATTTCATTTTTTTAATACACGAGAAAAGTATGCAAACACTATATTACACAAATGTCAGCCCAAATTTTGAACTTGAAATATTGCATTTGAATAAATTGCACCAAAGCTTTAAGTAATCCTCGCCAATATGAAACTCCACCAGAAATTAAGGGAAAAAAAAAATTCGACTGATGAAGAAATTATTCAAGAGATATTGGAATAAAAAAATTACTTCTCTTAAAAACAATTGATAATACTATTATTATTTAAATAAAAATAAAAGAAAAAAAACACATCCAGAAAAACCACGTAAAACATACTGATTTTGTTCAATCAAAAAAATTTAGTCAAAAAACATCACAGACAAAAACCATAAGCTATGGCAATCTGCTATCACAAAAACACTGATTCTATAAAGTAGTCACTGCACATGGAGAAGTTTATGAAAGTTTTGACAATGCACATGTGTTCACCCGACTCCATATTGTTTCTGCAAGTTAGTAATAACAACTGTGGCTCAAACTGCATCAAAATTCACTGACAGAGTAAATTACATTAAAAAAATTAGACCATTCAGTGCTTGCTGATCATAGAACTCATGTACAACACAATGAGATGGCTTCCAGCGTAGAACTTATATCGCAATTTGGAAAACCGCAGATGAAATAGATTATAGAAAAACTAAGAGATTAAGATCATAAATGTCCCACACCAAGCAAGCAAATTAGTTACAGTAGACTTTTTCTTTTCTTTTTTTTTTTTTGAAAAATAAAAATTCCAAAGTGCATTGCATGACTGAAAACTGGGCAAGAACTTACTGCCAAAGTACAAACTATCCATAAAAGCAGTCAAATAGTTTCCAAAGCTTTTAAACTAAACACTGAATTTCAAAATACAATATTTTGAAATAAAAGAACATGCAGAAAGAATAAAACTAAGTACAGAAAACAGAGGAAGATTTTAAGAGTCTTTCCAGTAACCAAAAGTAACGTTTGTTCATATTTATAAAGACTTCATTTGCATAAGCTCCGTAAACTTCAGAAGAATCTGGAGGCCATTACATAAAAGACTGATGCATGCACCTATATAGGATCTGCAAAATGAGTAGGAAAACATAAAGATGACAATTTCAAAAGAGAAAGGGGGTTAAAAATCCTTCAATATAAAGTTTGAAGCATCATTAAAATATTTATTCAGCACCAAAAAATTATCAAACACCAATTTGATACAAAAAGAATGAAGCAAAATCTAACTGGTAACTCAAACGGCTAAGGTAGGATTTATGATAATCAATGCCAATAATAATTCTAGCAAAGTTTTTCGAGAATCACTCGAAAAAGGTCACCTTATCATTGAAACCATAAGAGTAGGTAGCACTATGAAATGAGGAAAAAGTAGGAAAATGTTTGAGGCCACCTACGTAAACATCAGTGTGGACAATATGAACTTTACCAAAACCGACAACAAACAGATGCATAATCAAATTGATGAAAAAGTACACAAAATGATTAGTGCGTGATTAAAAAAGAATTACTACAAAAACAGAAATAAGAAAACATAAGCTTAAAAAACTATAAATATTAGACCCAAAAAAAAAATTCTACTAAATGTGTGAATGTTGCGTACTCCGGAGCCATAGAAAAAACTTGAGACAACAAATTTATGTATTTTACCTGAATATCTAGTGACCCATGTAAGGAGCATATTGGGTAACACCATGCTGCCCTCTTCCAGAACTACCCTGGCCAACCTGCTCATTTGAGTAGCCTCCCTGCATCACTCCCTGGCTTCCGTATGATCCGATCATTCCAGGGCTTATATTCGCTTGGTTGCCATATGCACCCTGCATTCCAGATGCTGCACCAGGCACACCGCTTTGGTTAACAGCAGCAGCGGACCCCAGAGATCCCAGTAGGCTGGTGAGACCCAATCCAGCACCCTGAGTGGCAAGCAATGCAGTTAGTGCCTGTCCAAGTGCAGGGTTTAATGCAGGTGATGCTGCAGCTCCCTGGTTAAATCCAATCCCCGGTCCAGCAGAAGGAGCCATCAGGTGAGCTGGTCCCCCGGCATTTCCACCATAAGCAGGATTACCATTCCTGTGAAATTGCGATTTCTGCACATTGTGATGATGATGATGTTGGTGCTGCTGAGATTTACTAGGTTTGGGCCCATCAATAGCTCTCTGACAATGTAAAATATGGCCCTCAAAATTCTTGTGTGGCTCTTCAAGTGCCTTCTTAGCGCTATCAACGTTCTTATAGACGAACAAGCAAAATCCCTTGGGCTTTCCAGTGTGCTTGTCTAGTCCTAATGGTCCTTCCTCGATCTCACCGTACTTGGCAAAAAAGTTAGTCAGCTCCTGAGGATCCAGATCCGACCCGACATTGCTCACATAAATTTTCCTTTGAGTGTACTCCGAAACCTGCTGCTGCTGTACTGGGGTCACCGCACTTGCGACAGCTGGGACGGGACCAATCGAAGCTAGTTGACAAGCAGTCATTCGATTGCCGATTTTCTTTTGAGGCTCCTTGAGGGCATTCCGGGCTCCACTTCTATTCTTGAAAAGGATGAACCCATAGCCCTTGGATTTCCCGGAGACCTTGTCAGATACGGCCTTGCAATCCTCAATCTCGCCGTAGGACTTGAAAGCGTTGATTAGGGCTTCAGCGTTGGTGTCCCAGCCAAGGCCGTGAACAAAGATCTTGCGGTGTACAGGGTCCTTATCAGCAATCTCACGTATGCGATCGGCAACATCTCGGTGATTATCGGCTGCTTCTCGAAGAAGATTGATAAGTTGCTCTTTGCCGAATGGTTCAAGAAGCTTGTCTACCGGATCGTCGTCTTCGTCGTCGTCCTGAACAGGTTGATGCACAGCTTCTGATGAGGAGATCTGATTCTGATCGTGTTGAGGATCTCGGTGCTCCTCATCATTATCGCCGTCTCCTTCTTCTTCCTCCTCCTCCTCTTCTTCCACCTCTTCTTCCACCTCTTCTTCCTCTTCTACGACTTGCTCGTATTCCTCCGCTTCTTCAACACGTTGCTCCTGATTCTCTTGAGGTTGATTTTGAGGATCATTTTCTTCTTGTTGCTGCTGCTGCTTTTTTGGGGGTTCGGTAGGTTCAGCGACCTTCGAGTCGTGCTTTCGTTTCCTGGCCATCGTCGGTGTGGGTATCGTTTGTGTACTTGCTAGAGAAAGAGTGCGGTGATAAGAAAAAGGAAGGAATCAAAACAAATAAAATCTGGGCGCTACAATCTACTGCTAGGGTTTTAATTATTCAAATTTATATTTTGTCAGAAATGTTCTCGTTTCTGTTCTGTCCACTCATTGGATATTTTGATAATTGAAATTTACTTCACCCACCACTCTTTATACAAAGCCTGGGGCTCCAGATGGCTTTCTTTTTGGGCTTCTCATCGTTAACTGGGCTTTGGCCTGTTCCTTTTGTGCTTTTTCTCTTGAGATAATTATGCCATATATCCTTTTTCAAGGAAAAAAATTTAAAAGTACCATCATTTTTATAATCAAACTTTACAATTAATAATAAACATATATAAAAAATCAAATAATTACAAAAAAATTTCAAAATAATGAATAAATCTATATTACATAAATTAAATGAAGAAGACATCAAATTAATTAAATAGTTAAATAAAATAGACACTATAAATATAAATCATAAAAAATTAATACAAGATATTAGAGTGCAATTAAATCCTAAAGCCGATAACACAAAATATATACTAAATAAAACAAAAAATGTAGAAGATTTAGAATTAATTAAATATAGAATATTAAGTAAACCAAATTTAGGAAAACAAGTATTAGATAAATTAAGTCAAATAAAAAATTATTTGAAATATGTAGCTAGTAAAATGGAATATAATGAATAAAATAAATAAAAAAAATAAGAAATATAGATGTATATACATAGAATGAACAATTTTATCAAATAAATAATAATTTAAAAATATTAGAAAAATGAATAATAAACAATATAGTCTTACAAGTACGTTATATGGAGACGATAAATGCGGAGAAGGAAGTTTAAATTTACCTTCTGTTATGTTTAAAAAACCTAAACAAGAAAATACTGAAGATAAAATGGATAAAATATTAAATATGTTAACAAAAATTAAAGAAGAAGTTACAAAATTAAAAACTTGAGTAGAAATAATAGAAAAAGGAAAAGAAAAGTTAAAAGAACATACACAAAAGGAGTAACAATAAAAACCCATATGTTAATCTTAAAATAAGGATTAAAGTTATATGAAAAAATAAAATAACTGAAGATGATATGTTAAATTTAACGTATGATTTAGAAAATTTAAAAATGAATATTAATCCAACATCTAGACAAATAAAAGTAGAAACAGAAGAATATTCTGGAATAATAAACGAAACTAAAGAAAATATAATAACTGATAATATAGGTATAAAAGAATATGAAAAATATAAGCGAAAAACTCCTAGACAAATATCCATGTATAAGAATTCAAAATTTATAGTAAAAACAGAAGAAACAAAACCTGTTTATCCAAATGGAGTATTATTAGATATAGATTGTAAAGAAGATATATAAAAAGAAATTGAAAATGGATAAAAATGAATAATTTATCAATCTTAATATACATATATGATTTACAAAGGGCAAGTAATTTCTTAATGAGTACATTAACTGGAAATGTAGAAAATGGTGGAATGCAATTAGAGTAGAAGATAGACATGTTAGTGTAAGCCCTAGCCCCAATGCATTGTAACGAAACACTTGAAATTAATAAAATGAGGCATTTGTTTTATCCTTTGTATTCCTGTGCATATCAATTGATAAAACTATCCAAGAGTGTTGTTTCGGTTTAAGTTATCATGTGTGAGGTACATGGATTGTAAGACCTTGAAACAAATGAGACATCATTCTAAATATCCCCAGTCAGTCATTGTTATGGGAATAACAAATGAATTAAGACTAGTATGCTCTCTCTGATCTTATGAGTTCTGTCTTACGGATCATTAGGACAAGAGTGTCAATCAGAGATCATAGATACATGTTAAAGAACATAGTATCTGGATTCGATCCGCTCATGAGAACACTACATGGTACAAGTCATAAGTGTTTCTCATATGCAAGTTTTGTATCGGAGT
Source organism: Excoecaria agallocha (assembly GCA_037975025.1). NCBI lineage: Eukaryota > Viridiplantae > Streptophyta > Magnoliopsida > Malpighiales > Euphorbiaceae > Excoecaria > Excoecaria agallocha. Next base: position 33,083,732 of record CM075806.1, read on the forward strand.
TCTTAGACCTGAAATCTCTATGAAACTCTTTATGAATTACTGTGTACTTTGACATACACCTAACGTGCTCGTAACAGAGTGACAAGTACGGGTATGATTGGGTATACATTGATTCATGTTAGAGAGCATGAGAGAAGTGAAGGGATTACCCCTCTCAATAAGAGAGAAAATATCATCGGCCACTTGATCAGTGAACTGAGAAGTGTATGGCCATACCGAGATGAAATAATGAGTAATCATTATTTATCTGAGAATTCAGTGTCACTGGAATATCAAGAAATGAATTAATATATATAAGGATGACTAGTTCCATGCCTTATATTAATTCTGATATTTATGGGTAAGGGACTATGCGAAATTGCATTAGGTCACCAAATGTCATATGCATTTTCATTTAATTTGGAATGCTATAATATCTTGCTAGAGAATATATATAGCCTTTGAATTAATTTATTAATTCATTGCCAACATTAAATGGACCTATAGGATCGCACACAAAGCATTGGGCTTAAAATGTTTAAATTAAGTATTGAGCATTAATTTGGGCTTTTAATTAAAGTCAAATTAATGTATGTAATGGGTTATAATATTGCTATTGGGCTTTGGTCCATGAGAGAGAGAAATTCAGCCCACAAGGTTTAATTTCAATTAATTAATTATCTTGTGTTAATTAAGTTAATTGAGTATTAAAGCCTAAAGGAATTTAAATTAAATCAAATCACTTAAATATATAATGAAGTGGCCGAAATTCCAAGATGGAATTCAAGGAATTTTGGCACATGCAATTAAGTTATATTAAGTGATTTTATTTAATTAAATGTCTTATGTTTTATTTCAAATTTGAATTTTAAAATTCAAAGGATTTTAATTCAAAATGTATTACTTATCTTTAGGAAGTGATAGAGTTTGAATTGCTTATCTTAAGGTAGGAAATTCAGATCAAAATACTTGCCTAAGAGATAATGATATAAAAGAAATAAAACCCTAGGAGAGACATAGAAGAGTTGGCGCAAAAACCTAGGGTTTTCTGTGAAAATTGCGTGACCTTCATCTCTCTCTCTCTCAATTCTTTTGGCCCAATTTCTCACAAGGAGAAAGGATAGTTCCTCATTCTCTTGTGTTATTGGGTAGTAATAGCAACCTAAAAGAAGTACAAAATCAGATTTTGTAGCTTCAATCCATAGCCATTACTCAATACAGAAAATAGAGAGCTAGCAATCTCGATTTTAAGCCGACGGTGCAATTGTGTGTGTGAAAATAGAGGGATTGGCGAAAAAGGCTATTCCTTGGCATTGGTGATCGAGATCTAAGGTGGATAAAGGCATCTTGGTTGCTGGACATCACAAAATCAAAGAATAAAAAGGCATCATCTATTGTAAGTTTCAAAACCCTAAAATTGCATGTTTCGATTCTTGCTTTGGATTTGTATGGTATGTACGATGAAATTTTCTGTTTTGAGTTTTTTGCATTGTTTTGGTGTAAAAACGATTTTAATTGATTAGATAGGTATTATAATTAATATGACATGTTAATATACTGTCCTAAGATGTTATTAGGGCTGGTAATGGTCGGATTTAATTATTTATACCTGATGGTACATGTTAATTATGAAACTAGGTGCTAGTTGGCATGTAAATTGCTAGTTTATCAACTAGTTTTCAAAATTAAATGTAAAATTGATTTTGGCATGTTTGTAAGTGATTTTTAAAGATTTAATATCAGGTCTGGACATATTTTAAATTTGGTTTTAATTCTGGTCCATGACAATTTAATTGATTAATTTTAAAATCACTTAAAACTATGTCTAGTTTGTGTTTGTTACATGTTTAATCAACATAGTTTGTTTTGTTTTGATTAAAATGGTAAAAACACATTTAGATTAAAATGGTACAGAATATTAAATCAATATTTATGGACTTATTTAGATTATTAAATGACTCATAAAATTGATTTAAATATTTGTGCATTTCATGGCATTACATAAGCATTAAACAACTAGTTTTGTTGTTTGTTTGTTTTTGCATGAATGCCGTGTATTATTATATGTGTTCTTCATGATTTTATTTTTAATTCATGTTAGCACATATTATATGTATTTTTAATGTTTATGGGCTGTATGACATAAAATTAAAAATGGCAAAATTGGAAATTATACTAGAGTTGATTTATGGCACAAATCTAACTAGTTTGTGTTTTGGGCTTTTAAGAGAACTTATTAAATAAGAGGATTTAGTCCATTGGGCTTCGGCCCAGGCCCATCACGGGATTTTCTCTTAAAGGTTCAAGTACACAATTTCCATTAATGGGCTTGGCTAAATTGATTAAAATTGGACTTTGTTTGATCCATGAATGCTATGTATATTTATTTGCTTGTTTGGTGTGATGAATGGATATGCATGGTGCATTCATGGGCCCTGGGTTTTTGTAATTAAATATGGCCTGCGTGCCATTATATTTTATTGTAAAAGTTTCATTTATTTCTTAGAATAGAATTTATTTGAAGACTTTGTAAATCAAGACGAAGCCCACCGGAGTGGAGAAGCCCAACTCGAAGATTCTTATGTAATAGTATAGAATCTTAGTTGTAGGTTTTTGGGCCCATGTTTGTCACGCTTTACTTTATGCAATTATATATATATGCATGCTATGTATGGATGACAAAGCGTATGCCATGTAAGCCGTAATAAAATGAATCCCTAAAAATAGTAAGTCACAAAGTTGCCTTCCTAATTCGAAACATGTCAAGGCATCGATCATCGGTCACGTAGACTAGGAGTCCTAGATGCGCCCGATTATCTTTGTGAGGCATGGGTTGTGAATGTAGGTTGGACTTAACATGGAAAGGGATGCTCGGACCTAGGCAACTAATAAATGGGTTGTGCTATAACATCTTAAAGATGTTAGCCCATTTGATCCAAGAGTCATGTACGAGACATGATTGGAGTTTTTCTACCTAAGTAACTTAACTTGTTAGGTGTACAAGCTCAGCTTGACTAATAAGTTGTTGTGAAAAGTGGATCTTGGCCCACATTAAATCACTAACGCGAATTATTTAAAGGGATATTAATTCGGTTTGTGGGATCATAAATAAGACCTCATTTAATCTTGCTAAATTTTATTGTAGATTGAAAATGGCATCTTCAAACAACAATTTCTCATTGCGATCAGTCCTTGAAAAGGACAAATTGAATGGCACCAATTTCATAGACTGGTCTCGAAACTTAAGAATAGTTCTTAAGCAAGAGAAAAAGTCGTATGTTTTGGATGCACCCTTGCCTGAAGAACCAGGAAGGAACGCCTCTGCGGTTCAAAAGGAAACTTTTGAGACCAAGAAGAGCGACTCCAACGATGTGACCTGTCTGATGCTGGCCACTATGGTGCCTGACTTGCAAAAGCAATTTATGGACCAAGAGGCTTATGCGATCATGGTGCACCTCAAGGAGATGTTCCAAGAGCAAGCTCGTCACGAGAGGTTCGTGACAACAAAGGCATTAATTTCTTGCAAGATGGCTGAGGGTACACCTGTTAGTACCCATGTACTCAAGATGAAAGGGTATCTTGATACTCTTGAGAAGCTTGAGGTACTAGTGCCAAAGGAATTGGCCACTGACTTGATCTTAGGATCATTGCCTGCTGCTTATGATCCATTTGTGATGAATTATAACATGCATGCAATGAACAAGTCAGTCACTGAGCTTCATGGGATGCTTAAGAATGCTGAAGAGAACATTCGAAAGACCAATCCCGTACTAATGGTTCAAAAGGGAATTAAGAAGGGACCCGCTAAGGGAAAGGGAAAGGGAAAGGCAAAACCCAAGTCAAGTGGGAGTGCACCTCAGGCCCAATCCAAGCCCAAGGCGCCAAAACTCAAAGAGAGTGAGAGCACTTGCTTCCATTGCAACAAGATAGGGCATTGGAGGAAGAATTGCGCTCTCTTCAAGGAAGAACAAAAGAAGAATGGAGCCAAGGCGTCCAGTTCTGGTATTTTTGTTGTTGAAATTAACCTTTCTATTTCTACCACTTGGGTATTGGATATCGGTTGTGGTTCTCACATTTGTTCAAATGTGCAGGGGCTAAGAAATAGGCGGTTACTTGGGAAGAATGAAGTGGACCTCCGTGTGGGGAATGGAGCACGAGTTGCTGCCATGGAGATAGGCGACTATCACCTCACTTTACCTTCCGGACTTTGTATTGTTTTGAATAATTGTTATTATGTGCCTGTCATGAGCAGAAACATTATTTCAGTTTCATGTTTGGATAATGATGAATTTGATTTTGTTATTAAAAATGGCAATGCTCATATTCGTCGCCAAGGCATTTCTTATGGCAATGCCATGTTGCAAAATGGCCTTTATATCCTTGATTTACAAAACAAAAAGTCGATAGACAACATTAATACAAAGAGGGTTAAATTAAACGAATTGAACCCTACTTACTTTTGGCATTGTCGTTTAGGACATGCAAACGAAAAACGCATTTCAAGACTCCATAAAACTGGAGTGCTTGGGTCATTCGACTTAGAGTCTTATGACACATGCGAGCCATGTTTGCATGGAAAAATGACAAAGAGTCCTTTTAATAAAAAAAGTGAAAGGACTAATGGCTTATTGGAACTAATACATACCGATGTATGTGGACCTTTAAGTACACATGCTAGAGGTGGTTTTAGCTACTTCGTGACATTCACAGATGACTTCAGTAGATATGGCTATGTCTATCTAATGAAGTACAAGTCTGAAACTTTTGAGAAATTCAAAGAGTTTAAGTACGAAGTAGAAAACCAACTTGGCAAAAGTATAAAAGCCATTCGATCAGATCGAGGTGGCGAATACTTAAGCCAAGAGTTTGACAGTCATCTAAAGGAGTATGGTATTATTTCACAGCTCACTCCTCCTGGAACACCTCAATGGAATGGTGTGTCCGAAAGGAGAAATCGAACTCTGTTGGACATGGTTCGATCTATGATGAGTCAAGCTAATCTTCCTATCTCTTTTTGGGGTTATGCATTAGAAACTGCTGCGTTTCTATTGAACCGTACTCCAACTAAAGCAGTTGAGAAGACACAATACGAGGTATGGACTAGGAAAGAACCCAATATGTCTTTTCTCAAGATTTGGGGCTGTGAAGCACATGTTAAGAAATTAACATCTGACAAACTAGAGTCCAAATCGACTGTCTGCTTGTTTGTGGGCTATTCCAAAGAAACAAAGGGATACTACTTTTACTCACAAGCCGAGAACAAAGTATTTGTTGCTCGCAAGGCTGTTTTCTTGGAAAAGGAGTTCCTTCTCAAGAAAGACAGTGGGAGTAAAGTAGAACTTGGAGAAATTCAAGTGCCACAAGCTCCTATAGAGGATGAGTTGAAAATGGGATCAAGTTCACAACCAGTTGTGGAACAAGAACCCATTACACAAGTACCTAAAAGGTCTGGTAGGGTACGTCAGGAGATTGAGAGATATGGATTTTTAATCACTGACAGTGACACTATTGAGTTAGTAGATCGTGAGGATCCTACTACCTACCGAGAAGCTATTGAAAGCCCAGACTCGGATAATTGGCAAGAAGCCATGAAATCCGAGATGCAATCAATGTACGATAACCAGGTTTGGACCTTGGTTGATCCACCAGAAGGTGCTAAGGTAATTGAATGCAAGTGGTTATTCAAACTAAAAGCTGATAAGACCTATAAAGGTAGACTAGTAGCAAAAGGTTTTCGACAAACTCATGGTATAGACTATGACGAGACCTTTTCGCCTGTAGTCATGCTCAAGTCCATTAGGATCTTGCTTGCCATAGCTGCATATCATGATTATGAGATATGGCAAATGGATGTCAAAACTGCTTTTCTCAACGGAAATTTACTTGAGGATGTGTATATGACACAGCCTGAAGGTTTTGTCAATCCCAAGCATCCTAAGAAGGTATGCAAGCTTCAAAAATCAATTTATGGATTAAAGCAAGTATCCCGAAGTTGGAATCTTCATTTTGATGAGGCAGTCAAAGAATTTGACTTCATCAAGAACGAAGATGAGCCTTGTGTGTACAAGAAGGTTAGTGGGAGCATAGTAGTATTTCTGGTCCTATATGTGGACGACATCCTTCTCATTGGGAATGATATTCCAACATTGCAAAAGGTTAAGCAATGGTTGGGAAAATGTTTCTCAATGAAAGACTTAGGTGAAGCCGAGACAATACTTGGTATTCGAATCTATAGAGATAGATCGAATCGGCTTTTGGGACTAAGTCAAGAAAAGTACATAGACAAAGTACTAAAGCATTTTAGTATGGGAGACTCAAAGAAAGGGTACATACCTTTGGCTTTGGGAGTTCCTTTGACTAAAGAACAGTGCCCTAAAACCAAAGAGGAAAGGGATAACATGAGTAGAATCCCATATGCATCTGCTATTGGATCTATCATGTACGCTATGTTATGTACTAGATTGGATGTTGCTCATGCACTGAGTATAACCAGTAGGTTTCAGCAAGACCCTGGTGAGAAGCACTGGTCTGCTGTAAAAAGGGATCCTTAAGTACCTGCGAAGGACTAAGGATCACTTCTTGGTGTATGGTGGTCAAGAAGAGCTCGTCATACAAGGTTATGCCGATGCTGCTTTTCAGACCAGCACTCAGGATTCTAGATCGCAATCTGGATTTGTTTTTGTTTTAAACGGTGGTGCTGTCAGCTGGAAAAGCTCAAAGCAAAAGACCGTTGCCGACTCAACTACAGAATCTGAGTATATTGCAGCAAGTGAGGCTGCAAAAGAGGCAGTTTGGATTAAAAATTTTATTTCTGGATTAGGAGTGGTCCCAAGCATCCTAGATCCATTAGAAATTTTCTGTGACAATAACGGGGCCATCGCACAGGCAAAGGAGCCCCGGTCACACCAGAAATCCAAACACATACTCAGAAGGTACCACCTGATCAGAGAAATCATTGATCGTGGGGACGTCAAGGTTAGCAAGATAGCAAGTGAAGACAATGTAGCAGATCCTTTGACGAAACAGTTACGTCCAAATCTGCACGAAGCTCATTTGAGAGCGTTCGGTCTTAGGGCTATGCCCAATTGGGACTAGTGCTAGTGGGAGATTATTAGTGTAAGCCCTAGACCCAATGCATTGTAACGAAACACTTGAAATTAATAAAATGAGGCATTTGTTTTATCCTTTGTATTCCTGTGCATATCAATTGATAAAACTATCCAAGAGTGTTGTTTCGGTTTAAGTTATCATGTGTGAGGCACATGAATTGTAAGACCTTGAAACAAATGAGACATCATTCTAAATATCCCTAGTCAGTCATTGTTATGGGAATAACAAATGAATTAAGACTAGTATGCTCTCTCTGATGTCTTACGGATCATTAGGACAAGAGTGTCAATCAGAGATCATAGATACATGTTAAAGAACATGGTATCTGGATTCGATCCGCTCATGAGAACACTACATGGTACAAGTCATAAGTGTTTCTCATATGCAAGTTTTGTATCGGAGTTCTTAGACCTATAATCTCTATGAAACTCTTTATGAATTACTGTGTACTTTGACATACACCTAACGTGCTCGTAACAGAGTGACAAGTACGGGTATGATTGGGTATACATTGATTCATGTTAGAGAGTATGAGAGAAGTGAAGGGATTACCCCTCTCAATAAGAGAGAAAATATCATCGGCCACTTGATCAGTGAACTGAGAAGTGTATGGCCATACCGAGATGAAATAATGAGTAATCATTATTTATCTAAGAATTCAGTGTCACTGGAATATCAAGAAATGAATTAATATATATAAGGATGACTAGTTCCATGCCTTATATTAATTCTGATATTTATGGGTAAGGGACTATGCGAAATTGCATTAGGTCACCAAATGCCATATGCATTTTCATTTAATTTGGAATGCTATAATATCTTGCTAGAGAATATATATAGCCTTTGAATTAATTTATTAATTCATTGCCAACATTAAATGGACCTATAGGATCGCACACAAAGCATTGGGCTTAAAATGTTTAAATTAAGTATTGAGCATTAATTTAGGCTTTTAATTAAAGTCAAATTAATGTATGTAATGGGTTATAATATTGCTATTGGGCTTTGGTCCATGAGAGAGAGAAATTCAGCCCACAAGGTTTAATTTCAATTAATTAATTATCTTGTGTTAATTAAGTTAATTGAGTATTAAAGCCTAAAGGAATTTAAATTAAATCAAATCACTTAAATATATAATGAAGTGGCCGAAATTCCAAGATGGAATTCAAGGAATTTCGGCACATGCAATTAAGTTATATTAAGTGATTTTATTTAATTAAATGTCTTATGTTTTATTTCAAATTTAAATTTTAAAATTCAAAGGATTTTAATTCAAAATGTATTACTTATCTTTAGGAAGTGATAGAGTTTGAATTGCTTATCTTAAGGTAGGAAATTCAGATCAAAACACTTGCCTAAGAGATAATGATATAAAAGAAATAAAACCCTAGGAGAGACATAGAAGAGTTGGCGCAAAAACCTAGGGTTTTCTGTGAAAATTGCGTGACCTTCATCTCTCTCTCTCTCAATTCTTTTGGCCCAATTTCTCACAAGGAGAAAGGATAGTTCCTCATTCTCTTGTGTTATTGGGTAGTAATAGCAACCTAAAAGAAGTACAAAATCAGATTTTGTAGCTTCAATCCATATCCATTACTCAATACAGAAAATAGAGAGCTAGCAATCTCGATTTTAAGCCAACGGTGCAATTGTGTGTGTGAAAATAGAGGGATTGGCGAAAAAGGCTATTCCTTGGCATTGGTGATCGAGATCTAAGGTGGATAAAGGCATCTTGGTTGCTGGACATCACAAAATCAAAGAATAAAAAGGCATCATCTATTGTAAGTTTCAAAACCCTAAAATTGCATGTTTCGATTCTTGCTTTGGATTTGTATGGTATGTACGATGAAATTTTTTGTTTTTTCGCTGCGTTATCATCACACTCATACCATGTCATATTCCATCAAGACAAACTATAAAATATGGATTAAATAATAAAAATTTTACAACAACAGACGCTATAAAAGATCTTTTACAAAGATTTGAATTTGCAATAAAAGGAGAATTTATAGGAGATCATTGGTTAGATCCAACAAAATCAGCAAAGAAAGTAGGTTAAGAAAATTTATGAAAAATACAAAATTTAATAATATGTAACATGTGCTATTTAAAACAATATACATGTGAATTTAATAACTATTATTATAATATAGCGCAATATATATATATATATATTATAAAGACCAGAAATCAAGTTATTAAAATAATCTTATGTAACTAAACTACCAACACCATGGGGATTCAAGTTATTTAATGAAATACAAAATAACAATGAAATATTAGAAGGAACATTAGGATCATATCAAACGTATGTATTTAAACGAATAAATGAAATATGTAATCAAGCATACGAAAATAGTAAAATAAGAAAGGCAATTAATAGAGATTTATGTTGTCCAATATTAGTTGAACCAACACTTGGGGATGTTATAATAAAAATAAGAAATATAAAAAATATAATATATCAAAAAGAAAAAATTATAAGCCAAAATATAAAAAATTTTATAAAAGAAAGTTTAAACCTTTTAAGAAAAATAAATTTAATAAAGGAAGATATTTTAGAAAAAATAAAAATATAGTAAGAAAAATCTTAAAACATGTACTTGTTGGATATATAAAGAAAAAGAATACTATGCAAATGAATGTCCCAAATGGAAAAATAAAAAAAATCACAAGGCATATAGAATATATGAAGATTTGATAGAACAGAATTATGAACCAATAGAGTTTAGTAAAATATCAGAAAATGAAAGTATATATGAAATAGATTCTCAATATAATTCCGCTAGTACTATTTCATATAATTATTCAGAATTTGATAAAGAATCAGAGTTAAACTCTGAAGATGAGTCAGAAATAGAAATTGAGGAATAAAGATAAAGTTTATAAAAAATAAATTGGTCATAATAAAAATTATAAAATGAGCTTCGATAATGAAGATATTGACATAATAGATAATAATAATATTTTCAATTATAATAAAACATTTGATGAAGAAAATTTTGGTCAATTAAATAATCATAGACTAAATATCAAAGAAGAAGATATATTTAAAAGAATATGGTTTAACAGGTTATATAAAGCAACTTATATTGCTAAACATTATGAATCAGCTATAGATATATATCAAGCTAAAGGAAATACAGTAATACCATTAATAAATAAGGATGAAATAAACAATGCTTTAGCAAAATTATCAGATAAAAATAGATATAAAAATTTATACTTAGAAGCAATACAAATATAATAATTAAAGCATATTTTATACAAAGAACAGATAATCCTACTCAATTATTTTGTATAGACGATAGAATATTAAATGACCCAATAGATGCCCTATTAGGAGCAGTATCAGGAAACTTAGTATACAAAAAATTAAAATTTACAATAATTTCAGACTTTTCAATAAGCTTACAAGATAAAAAATATAGATCAAGCTCTTAATTTATATCATAAATTGCATAGAATAGAAATGACAAGTGGATCAAAAGTATTTTCAGTAACATATAGAACTATATATGCATTTACAATTAGTCATCATAAAAAGTTACAAAAGAATAATATACGTTTACAAGTAGATATAGAAGATACATTTTCCAATTTAGTTGAATATATTCCACCTAAACAATTAACTCCATCTAGTATGACAATCCTAGATGAGTTAACAATGGATTTAAGACAAAGAAATAAAAATATAGGAATTATACCTAGAATACAACATGTAGGAGAAAGGTTATTAATATCTTCAGGAGAAAGCTCTAAAGAAAAGTCACAAAAAGAAAATAACTCATTGTTGATAGATGAACAAGGAAAAATACATACAAGATCTACAAAAAGTATTGATTTAAGATCATCTTTAAAAGCAAAGTAATATTATATTGAAGCCGAATCAGATATTGGAGAAGAATGGAAGTTATTAAAAATATTAATTGACACTGGAGTAGCAAAAAGTCATATAAATGAAAGTTTAGTCTTTTCATTTAAAAAATATGATTTAGATGAAGTTTATGAATTTTTAGATTATTCAGGATAAAAGCATACAATTAATTTGTATGTAAGAATAAATTTAGCAATAACCGATATTCAGGAAAAATAGTAATTATACCAATGGAAATAAATATGGATACCATATCATCAACACAAATTTCAATTTTATTAGAATTAGATTTTTTAGAAAATATATCACCACATAATCTCACAGATAATCATATTATGTTTCACTATGATGTAAAGGAATATAAAGTTCCAAGGAATAGAAACTAGTCCATATAGTATATGTATAAATATATAAGTTATTTATAAAGATTATCACACCACCTCATATCATGCTTTCATAGATACAGGATCTGCAATAACTTTAGCACAACCTTATGTGTTTCCAGAAAACTTATGAAAGAAAACTAATGATTATAAAATAGGAATTGATATTATAGGAAATACTACTAAATATGATTTAGTCATAAAAAAGGTTATCATTCAAATATAATCCAATATACTTCAAATATCTTAAGTCTTTCAATCTATAAATCATGGATGTGATATTTTAATAGAAAATTATTGGTTAACAAATTATTATCCTTCAAGTATAGGATCTCAATATATTCGATTAACAACTCCTTGTAAACATAGGATTATTTGTCCTAGACTTTAGGCCGCATATAAATGGAAAATTTCACCCTTAGTACCTCGCACAGCGAACCGCGGTGAGAATATAGAAAAAAATCTATAAGAAAATGTGACACGAACACCCAATTTATAGAGAAAAACACAAACCCCACAAGAAATTATCTTTTTATTAGATAAATGTGTAGGAACAAATTCTATAGAAAAAAAGGGAGAAAACGGTATTTATGCTTTAATAAATTTAAAACATAATATACCCATAAGAAGTAAACGAATGTTTTATAATAAAGAAGATAAGGAAGAATTTGATATACAAATAAAAGATCTATTAGTAAAATGATTAATTAGACAAAGTAAAAGTTCATATAGTAGTCCAGCCTTTATAGTTAGGAATCATGTAGAAATAAAAAGAAATAAACCTAGAATGGTAATAAATTAAAAAAAAAATAACAAAGCAACAGAATTCGATGGATACTTAATACCTAATAAAGAAATTCTCATAAATATTATAAAAGGAAAAACATTGTATTCTAAGTTTGATTGCAAATAAGGATTTTGGCAAATAAAAATGCATCCAAAAAGTATTAAATATACAGCTTTCAGTACACCAAGAGGACACTACAAATTGTTAGTTATGCCATTTGGACTCTATAATTCCCCTCAATTATTTCAAAGAAAAATGGATGATATTTTTTAATATTTAAGGCATTTTTGTCTAGTATATATTGATAATATAATTATTAGAATAACATTATAAGCATATAAAATAATTCTTATTAAGATGCATTAAACATGGACTAATGTTGTCTAAAAAAAATTAGATATAGCAAAAAAGAAAGATAGAATTTTTAGGATTTACAATATCAAAAGGAGAAATTGAATTACAACCATACATAACAGAATCTTTATTAAAGTTTTCAGATCAATTAGAAAGTAGAAAGATGGTCCAACAAATTTTAGGATACGTCACAAATGTCGGTGACTTTATACAAGAGTGCATAAAAAAGAGAAAAGTATTACAAGACAAATTAAAAGGTGATAAGCCTTGGATTTGGACAGATATAGACACAAAGGCAGTAAAGGAAATAAAAGAATATTGTAAGCAATTACCAAAGCTACCCTTACCAAAAGAAAATGAAGAATTATTATTAGAAACAGATGCCTCTGATGATTATTGGGGAGCAATTTTAAAAAGCAAAGATGGAAAGAAAATATATGGATATGCTTCAGGAACATTCAAAAGTTTAGAAAAGAATTATCACAGTAATGAAAAAAATTATTAGCAGTAAAATATGCCATAGAAAAATTTGTATTAGTTTTACTACCAAAAAGATTCACAGTTAAGACCGATAATACACAGGTAAAAGTCTTTTACTACAAAAAATTATAATGGAAAATTAGCCCAAAGAAGAAAAATGGGATGGCAAGAATATTTTACTAACTTTAATTTTGACATTGAGTATATTCTAGGAAAGAATAATGTATTGGTAGATCTGTTAAGCAGACCAATGACTAAAGAATAAGATTAACTATTTTCTTGCAGGAATAAATATCTAATGGAAAGAAACACAAAAAGAGTTTCTAAACTCACTGCAAAGAAAAAAAAGTAATGGAATCTATAAAAAAAGTTATATCTCGTATTCTAGAAATAGATAATGAGATTAGTCAAATTTCAATGAATTATGCACAAGCGCTTCTGCTTCAAACGAAATCTAAGGAAGAAAGCACTAGTTCTCAAAAAATGACTATTCTTAGCATTACAACTAAGAAAGAACTAGAGTAAGAAATTTTGAGAAACACGATGATTAGACGTTCTGTTTAATATTTAGACAGTCCTGAATCATCACAGGAAGTAAATTCGAGAAATTTGGGAACTTCTTCAATTGGAAATATTAATTATCGATTGATAACTCCCAGAGATATTTTATTATCATCTCAGCAATGAAATGATAATTAGAGATCTTAATTAAATAATATAGAAATTTGGAAGCAATGGGAAGAATACTTTTTTAAAGCTCTGCAATATCTAGCAAAGGTTACTAATGCAGTCGAAATTAGTATTATTCTGATCAACGGTACCTACAACAAAGCAATCATAAAAAAAAGAGCAAATTCAAAAACAATTCAAAAACTTTATCGTTTTGGATTTATTCATATCATCTATCCTGGAGAAAATTTAGAAGAGATTTAGCAATTGCCAGCAATAATTAAGTCTCAAATTGAGGTATTTAAAGGAATTACAAAATTAAATAAAATTTATGTCCGTATTTTTAGCATCATTCTTGAATGGGATGATGTTAAAAATGTGAAAATTCCTACAAAAACCTTCGTCAGAATGGGAACTACCAGACAATAACTCATTCCAGATGAATAGAAAACTTTCAATTTACATCCATTAATTCTCAAGAATATCCCAGAAATAAGAATGAAGACCATTGAAGTAAATATTCGTGGATTAAGAGAAATTATGACAAACAATAAAAAATATTACACTATTTTTTAAGATAATATCCTTGTCACCAATCCATCTACGAAATGGCACAAAAAATATCTTCTTGAAGGATAATTAGACATAATTATTGAAAGAAGTTTACTAATGGCAAAAACAACCAAAGAACTTTTCAAAAAGCAAATAAAAAAGGAATCTCTAGCCGAAAGCAAAAGCTCGAGAGAAGGCTTAGTGGAGCTGAACCCCCTTTGAAGAAAATCAAGAAATAATTGAAGAAAAAAGATAAAAATGTAGACATAAGCAATGATGTAATAAAGCAATAATTGATTGAAATAATGTAATTCAATAATTCAATAGAGGCAGGGTGCAATCTCTATAAAAACCCATTTATGTATCAGTTATATGCACAGCTGAAAACTCTAAGCTTAAGATTTCTCTTAAAAAGCTTTTAGATTGCTTATCTTTTTAATGAAATTCTAATTTCAGAAATCATTATTTCTGAGTAACCGTAATACTTAGCAATTTGCAATCCAGTAAGAAATATAGAAAATTATTTTTGATACATTAAGAGAGTCAGATCACTCATATACTACAAATTCTCATTAGAAAATTCACATGTCTAAATCTTTGTTGTTAGCTGAATTTTATTCAGTAGTATCTCCTGATGTTACCAAGCCCATGTTTGAGTGAAATAGGGCAGAAGGGTACAGTATAGAGAAACTCAGCTCAACCCAGAACGTCAATAGTCTATTGGTAAACTGTTATCAAAAATCGTTGATAACAAAAGTCTAGCAGCATTGAAGGAAGCATAGTGGACCTCTGAAGGAGATTTAAAGGTATATCGAAATCCTGATCTCTATTAGTTATGGTTATAATTTTCAATTCTATTTCTTATTTTGGAATTTTGCATGCTAAGTGACTTGCTTATACGAAACTGAAAATGTTTGCGACTTGCTTATAAGAAAGGAAAGGGAATTTTATGCTGAAAAAGAGGAGTTGGAGGCTACATTAAGGGCTCAAGAGGAAAAGTTTAGAATTCAAGAAGAGAAAATAAGGGCTCAAGAGGAGACAATTAAAAGTCAAGGACATTTATTAAGGGATAAAGAGCATGGAATTGAAAAGTTGGAATCTAAGCTAGAACTTTTGAGCACTCAAGGTGATGATGGTAAGGAAAAGGAACAAAACCATTCATTTATGGAGGATAAGGAACAAGAGGAACAATTCATATTTGAGGATAAGTCGTGTATTTATTTAGAAGGTGTAGGATCTTTTGTAGAGAATTTATCACCAAAAGAACAAAAAGGAAAAGATTCTCAAGTGGAGTCACTGGATTCAGTCCGCTTGGAGAGTTTATTTAGGCTAGAAGAGCCAGTAGAGTTCGTGATAAATGAGCCAAAGGATGAGTCATATTTTATTGAAGATATGGAGTTTCCAGCTTTGATAAAGTATGACAAGTTTCTTCTACCAATGGAAGAAAATGAGGATCAACGTCCGGAAAGACCTACATTTGGATCACAAGCTTGACCTCCCGAGAGTAACAAGAATCGAGCTGGGACTCAATAAACCAGAACTTCTTCTCTAACTCTTCTTTTTAAATTTTCATCAAATTTTTTTTTTATGTTTTGCATGTTATTTTCAATAATTTGTTTTACCATTGTTTTAGTTTAAAGTTTAATGCATGTTTGTTATTAGTTCATGTCTTTTAATTCATGAGTTTAAGATTAGGGGTTGGAAATAAGTTACTCCTAGTGATTTTGCTCTTAATTGTCATATTTAAGTAAGGGTTTTTAAGAGCTACAATAATTTTTGAAGTGAATTACAAATTAGTTGAACTTAATATGGATTTATGAGTCTAAAGTTATTTTCATTGTCTAAACGAGAATTTGATCCTAGTTGCTTGATGCTTCATGAACTTAAGAGAGAATTATTCAGTTTGCTAAAAGAATGGACTTAATTTGTAATTCAACTAGTTTGAAGATTTACATATTGTTTGGCATAACTAAATTGGAGCTTAAAGAGAAAAGAAAAGGCATAATTAAGTGATTAAATAAGTATGAGTAATGTTTTATTCATATGGTGAATGAAATTTAATTTTTGTGCGTGCAAAGAAAATGAAGCCCGAGAATGCAGTAGAAAGATCAATGCATCCCATGCGTGACCACGCCTCCCTCAGTGCAAATATACATGTGGTCACGTGTGGTCCTCTTTATTCTTCATGCATGGCCACGGGTTGGAGTTCTGCCTGGCAGTAGCCTTTCGTGTGCCCACGCATTTTCTCTTCATAGATGCATGCGTGCCCACGCATTAACAAGGTTGCATCGGCCCTTGTCCAGGACATGCCCACGCACCAGGATTCTGCCTTCCATCACCATTTCGCGTGCCCACGTGTTCATATAGGTATATCTACCCGTGCCATGCATGAAGCTCCTGCCTTCACCCATTACTGTGTCTCCCTTGCATCTCTCCCATGCATGGTCACGTGTGGGTATGACTATACCCTTGCGTGGCCACGTGAAATCCACTGCCTCCTTAATTACAAGCCCACGATTTTTCTTATTTCATTTCATCTTCACATGTTCATTTTTTATTCCTTTCACTTACTCTCATACATCTCTCACCATCCCTCACATCACTCACTCACTCACTCACTCACTCACTCACTCACTCACTCACTCACTCACTCACTCACTCACTCACTCACTCACTCACTTTTACACACATCTCACTCACTCAAGCACACACCTCAGAGATTAAATTCATTTTTTTATTTCCATCCTCATTGATTCAAGTAAACACACTGTCACTTGTTCAATATTGCACTTTACTTGTGTTTATTTCTTGCATTGATATTGAATAACAAGTGCTGGTATGATTGCTCAGAATTTGATTTGTTTCAGGGATTTAAAATAAGGTTATGTGCAAAAAATTTTTCATGAGTTCCTCGTTGCTTCAAAGCTTCAAGGGGCACTGCCCCTCGATCCCGTAAAGGGCGTCGCCCCTTAACCCCACCCGCTAACCGGCTAGCGGACCGCCGTGTTATCTAATTATAGTGCCTTAAGTTTTATTCACCTTATTATTTGCAATTTTGATACATCAATTTTTATATACATTCAGTTGAGCATATTATGAATGACTTGATTTTTATGATACATGGAATGGCTAGTTGGGACTCTCGTGATGAAGCATGTTACACTTCATTTCTTACCCTAGCACACACCTTTTCACTAAGGCACACACACTTAGTTTTTCATTTGCATGATGTACTTGATGATCTTAATTCAAATAAATTGGCATAGGTTTCATTAGTGTTGAATATAAGTTTGCTTAAAGATTGATTTTCAGTTATGCATTGCATTTACTTTTAGCTACTTATTGTTTGACATTGAACTTCATTATGGCTTCATATAGGTTGAGTTTGTATTTGAATTGGCTTATTTTCTTTTGTGCTTACCATGACCAATTAAAATCTTTCTCTTCCTTTTATTTAAGCCTAACCATCACCAATTATCGTTACACTTGAGATTATGCATCATACATTGTCCACCTTATCACCTATGGATAGTATGCATTGAGCACTTAAGAAAGTTTGGCCTAGTTACATTTGTTCACTTAGTATGTATGTTTGTTAACTCAATTCCATTGATCTCATGCCTTCTTTTAACTTGATTATGGTTCTAAGTATAGTGAGCTTACATTTTTTTTCTTGGTCACTAACTTGTTTCTCAAAAGTGATGAAGTGTGCTGAAATTTTTCATACTTTGCTGAGGACAGTAAGATTTTAATGAGGGGGATAGAGCTCAGTTGAGCTAAAAATTACAGATCCAACTAAGGGAGTTTTTCTTACCTTACTCATTTTCTTACTCATTAATTATTTTGTTTTAGTCATTTTTGTTTTTTTTTTGTTTTTTGTTTTTGTTGTTTAGTTTTGTTTTTAGTTTGCATGTTTAGTTTTTATTTTGCATGTTAGTTTAGTTTATTCATTTATCATTTATTGTACATTTAGCTTAGTTCGCCCTAGTTATTCTGAAAAATTGAACATTTTGAACTTGAATTTAGAATGTGCAATGTTTAAAATTCTTGTTTAGCATTAGAACAAACATGTTTAATGAATTTCTAGCTAGTTTAACATTCAATTTGACTTATATTTGTTAGTTTCTACATTTTTGAGCACTTAAGACCAATTTTTGAACTTAAAGAAAATCAACGCATTGAAATAGTTGAGTAAGGAATTTTAGAACACTAGAACCTTCCTCATCACCCTTCAAAGCATATAAGCAACTCAAAACAATTTGAAAAGTGATCTAGGCAATGTTTTCGTGTTGAGCCATATTTTAACTTATTTTCCTACCCTATATGCATATTTATCCTTTGTTAGCCATTTTGAGCCTAATGAGGTATGCTTAATGCGTGCCATATTTATTTTTCTTGTTACACTTATTTATTTTACCATATAGTCTAAAATGCTTTTATCTTCCCTTCTAGAATTGGCCACTCTAGGATAAGATAGATTAATAGGAATTGGGTATGTTGATAGGTGTGATAAAACATTTTTGATTTTATTGTTAAGGGCTATTATTGAAGTCAAGTGAATAGTGAATTGTGACTTTGTGATTACCTATGTTATTATTGTATTGTCAATATCAAAGCTAGTAAAAAAAATAATAATAAAGAAAAGACAAAAAAAAGTGAAAAAAAAGAAGAAAAAGAGAAAAAGTGAAAAAAAAGAAAGAAAGAAATATTGAAATAAAGCTAGCATGTATGGCAAAATCTTAAGTGTGGGGTAGTTATAAGGAAAAATAGATATGACTTCTAAAAGGGTATAAATGGTGAAATTGAGAGAATTTTAAGATTGTACTTTGAATTGTGAAGGGTTGGGAAATTTTGGCTAAAGTTCTTTGTTGTTTAAGTTAATGGGATGAAATTTGAGAATTGTTAGTCTATTTTATCTTAGAGTGGCTATTCTTGTTGTTGATCTTTTATCCATTCTTTGATAACCAATACCTTAGCCCCATTATAACCTTTAAAAGACCTAAGTGATTCTAAGTTTTGTTTTTGAGTTGTTTAGCGGAGATGACCTTTGGGTTCCGGTGCTAAAGGAGAGGCCTATGGTGTTTCTAGAGTTTCAAGCGCGAAACTACGTGTATACTTAGGTGTACATTCATTCTAAACTTGATTATGAATTTGCATTGGTGTTTTGGATTTTGAAATTACTTAAAATATTTTGGTCTTGCACACATACAAGGAAACTAATTTATATTGTCTTGATTGAATTTATTCTAGTTGAAAATTTTATTAAGTGCTCTTGTTAATTGCTAAGCTTGGTTTTGAAATGCATGATTCTTTATTGGAGTTTGATTATTTTGAGAAGTTGGATTATTCTAATTTGCTCGAGGGCGAGCAAAGTCTAAGTATGGGGTATTTGATAATGGTCATTTATATAGTATTTTTAGTATGTTTTTAGGTGTTTAATTAGGTTAATTTTGTGTTAATTAGGATTAGATTTGAGTTTAATTTGTTAGTTTTATGTTTTTGAAGTTAATTGTAAATTTTGGTGTTTTTCAGGGTTATTTTGCAAGAAAAAGGACTTAATTGTAAAAAGGGCAAAGATTTGGGCCAAAACTGTAAGTATGGAAAATTTATGCGAGAAAGTGATCGTGAGGTCCAAAAGATCGATGCATGGCCACGTGAAAATGAATGAAGAAGAAGACATGGCCACGTGAGAAGGAGAAAAGAAGAGAAACCATGTAACACGTGACCACGTGTGAAACAAAGGAAGACCACACGTGACCACGTGTGAGGAAGAACAAGAACAACACATGGCCATATGTGGAATTACACTAGAAATCACGTGGCCACGTGTTCAAACTCCCACTTCGCGAAGGATTTTCTCGAGCTTCCTGTTTTGGGCAGAGTTTGAGAAGGAATCCACGACATCTTTGGCCTATAAATAGCAAGCTAAAACATTAAAGAAGGAATCAATTAGTAGAATCAATTAGAGAAATCTTAGAATTAGGCTTAGTTATTTTACGTTGTTTTTATGTTTTCATTATTTTTCTTCAACTTTGTCTTTAGTTTTTTAAACATGTTTAGGAAGTAGTTTTCCTTCTTTTGCTAATGGATTCTTGAAATCTTATATTTTCATTGTTATGACTTTATTTTGAGATTAATTTCAATATCAGTTGATTATTTCTTGGTTTTAAGCATATTCTTATCTTTGATTGTGTTGAGATTGATTGTTGGTCTATTGAATAAATAACTAAAAATTGGTTTTGACATAGTTAATGATTTGTATGTTTTTAGATTAATTCTTTAATGTTTATGCATGATTATTATCCGAAATATGGGATAATTATGTGTGAATTTTATTGGTTAATACTAAGAGAGGAGGAAATAAGAATGAATTGGAGTTGAATCACTTGAGAAAGGCTTCAATGAATATTTAGGAAATTAAAACTAGATTTTCATGCTAAGTATTAGATTTGTCTATGAGTTTAATACTAAGAATGATATACTTGAATAAAGATATCTTACTTTATTACTAGTTTTCCCATAATCACTGGTGTTTATATTGAATTTAAGTCATTACAATGAAAGTTAAGGTGGATAGTTCCTTTAGCAAGAGAATTTCTGTTATTGTTTTGTTTTATAATTCATGTTTTAGCTTTTGTTTTGTTTAATTGTTTATTTTGTTTAATTTTTTCTTTTAAATAAAAAACATTTGGGAAACGATCTCGGATTAATTTAATTCATACATAGATATTATTTTTAGCAATCCATGTTCTCTTGGGTACGATATTTTGGGGTCTTAATCTATATTTTCATGTATTACTAGCCGATTTAGTACACTTGCTAGACACCAGTCACTAAGGAAAGGGTGAAAAGAAAGAATATATTTTAAACATGAAATTTTTTAAATTCTTAAAATCTTAATAAAAAGATTAAGACAGCAAGTTAGTAATTTACAAACAACTATAAATGATATAATTAGATATAATCAACAATTAAAACAAGAAGAAAGAATAAAAAGATTTATAGAAAATTTTAATTTGAATCCTACATATAATATAGAAGAAAGAATAGAAAGTTTAAAATATATGCTTAGAATAAATGAATCAAGAATTCGAATATTAAAAAATACAGTAAGTAGAATACCTCTAGGATGAATATATTTAATTATCTAAACTCAAAAGATTTAAGTGAAAAAAGAGAAATAAATCAAGTTATTAATGACATGAATATGGTAAAAAATAATATAAATCTCAATTTTCAATAAAATTTAGATATAATAGGAGCCAAAAATCTAGAAAATAATATAAAAATAAAGATCATAGATAATTTATATAAAGATAATTTTGTGAAAAATACTATAATATCAAAAATAATAGAATCTTGTCAAGAAATAAATAGAAATACAAATAATAATAATTTCAGAAGAAGGAGAAGAAGAAATTAAAATAAATAAATTTCTATTGAAAGGTATATTGGCTGCAAGATAGACCTACGGGCCACTGGTTTCCAAGAGATAACTTGGTTATCATGGTTTTCTGCCACGTACCTTTAAGAAAATAAAAATATTATTTCTAGTAAAAAAAAATTTGGTTAAAAATAAGTGTAAAAACAAAATATTGCTAAAATTATTTATGTGAATGATCCGTAACGAATTTCGACTCTTATTGGTATAAGAGGCCTTATAGAAGTAATTTTAAAATTAGATTAAAATAAATTAAAATATATTATATAGTAAGTTACACTATAAAAGAAACTATAGATAAAATGTTAAAATCTTTTTATGAAATTTCAAGAAAAATAAGATTTTATAAAGAAAAAATAAGAAAGATAAAAAATGAATGTTTATATATGGAAATAAATAATACTAGAGAAGATTATAGAGTACCTAGATTACAAGAAATAAAAGAAAAATTAATTACAGAAAAAGAAGAAATAGGGATACAATTAGAAAAAATAAAAGAAGATATAATTATATCTATTCAAAAAATATAAGAAATATAAATGAATTATAAATATAAGATTACAGAACAAGAAATATATCTAACAAATATAATAAAAAGAATAAATTTTTTAAAAAATATAAAGGCAAATCAAAATATAATAAAATTATTAATAGATGATCTAAAATTTTCTAAATAAGAATTACAAACTTTATTAAATAAATAAAATGTCTAGTATAATAGAAAAATTTGGAGAATACTTAAGTTTATTAAATTTAAATTCTATAAAAAATATAAATGAAATAATAGAAGAAATGAATGAACAACTTGAAGCATTATATGATAATGAAAATGAATGTCAATCTTGAGAATATATACCAGAAAATTTTAGACTATCATCTTTACAAGACATACAAAGAAAAGAAAGGTTAATTGCAAAAATTAGAACAACATTAATCATTTTTAGAAATGATTTTAGAAGGCAACAAGGATAAAAGAAGAGAAATAAGTATAGGTATTAAAAAGAAAGTTTGCCACAGACAAAATCTTTTGTCTTTAGCAAAAGTGACATTTTTAAAATGGATAGAGAAAAAGTAGATAGAAATGAAAAAATCTCTTTTCTCTTGGGGATTTCGACATAAATGCTAAAGGAAAAAAAAATCACATTTGTACACCCCCATCTTTTTGTTTTTGCTATTTTTTTAAAAATAATTCTCTTTTATTATCATCTTTTCTTAAATTTTTCTCTTTTAGAACTATTCACCTATTATTTATCAATTCCAAATTAAATTCTATTTGTTCTCAATTAAGATTTTATTTTAATTTATTTTTCATTCTCCAATTTTTTATTAGCTTTCTTTCTGCGATTTTATAGTTCTATCATTTTATCATTTTCCATCTGCAATTTTATCTTTCCACCAACTTAATTTCTTAAATCCCTATATTATAAATCGTTAGGTTCAAACTCTAATTAATCCATTTGAGATATTTCATCCATTAAAGAAATTTAGTGGGTTTTATTTTTATTTTTTTCCTAATTCATCATTGACCATTAATTTTTAACAATTACAAATGTGCAATTTTCTTACACTTAATTTTTGATTGATATTTGATGTTATAAATAATAATAATAATAATAGTAATAATAATAATAATAATAATAATAATAATAATAATAATAATAATAATAATAATAATTATTATTATTATTATTATTATTATTATTATTATAGATATATGTTGTTCAAGTTTTTTTGATTTCCTATTTTTATTGGGAACTAATTGTATACCATTTGTTTGATGAAATGTTTATGTGAAACTAATTATATACTACATAATAAAGTGTATATGGATTATACATTTAGACACTGGGTTCTGAGATGATTTTTGATCAAGGTTATCTAATGAAAAAAATATTTCTCATAAAAGACAAGGGATAGAAGTGCTTGTCTCTCCCCGGGTTTTCAATATTTTCAAAATGGTTTTTTCTTGCTCTGCCATTTTATTTCTTTTGGAAGGCAAAATAAGACAAACAGTTTGATTTTGAGCAATCCTGAGTGTTTCAACCATATCTCAGTCTACAGACCTTCAAATGGGATAAATCTAAAGCCATATGAATTTTAAGACTTATAACTATAACTTTGATGAGAAATTCAAACCTAGTTCAATCTTTAAGGGCTTCAAAATTAGGTTTCAATCTTGATAACCTGAATTCATCTCCTATCTTGAAGCAGTCTATTGTGATTTAAACATAACTCCTTCCCTAGATTTTCTTTTGACATGAATCCAAATTTTGTAGAAACTAGACTCATTTTAGAACAAATTTTATGGAAAGAGTATGATCTAATTCTTTCTTCATTATTTCCAATAATTTTTCAAAGTCAAAACATTAATTTTATACTCGAAAATTACCTAGGAGTAGTCATCAATATTTTGGACATAAATCCAAATCTACAACTCCAAATTGATTGATTCTTTATTTGGTGGAAAGCTAAGATATAGGGAAACAAATGTTAAGAGATATCTTGCTCAACAAATGGTATTTTTAGGGTCAAAAGGGGGATAAATTTGTGATTAAGAGGTTTATTGGCTGAGTAAAGGCTAAATTCGGGTGTGACTCGGTCTCCTAGCCTTGAGTCAATCCCTATTGATTTTAGGCATAAATCAATTGAATGCCACTTGTGACTCACTTCCAATCACCCAAAACACCCGAATTTTCACAAATGATGGATAAGAACGTTGGGAGTTCTTCCCAAATCTTATCCCAACATTTATGGTAATCTTTTGACTATAAAAACTCACATTTTACACAGAATAAGGGGCTCTTTTTTTCTTTCTTTCTTTCTTTCTTTCTTTCTTTCTTTATTTCTTTCTTTCTTTCTCTTCTCTTCTCTTCTCTCTCTTTTTTGCACACACAACATTCACTATAACCTTAAAAATAGTAAACAAATAGAAAAAATAAGGTGAAAATCTATAAAAACTAAGATTTCTTATTCTTTGAGTACACAAATTTAAGTGTAATACTCATGAGCCCTTACCCTCTTAACCTAGTGTTTATTTTTTTACATGGTAAATATCCATTTTCATGCTTGTTCCTTGATTTTTCTATTCATTGATTTCTTTAAGTTTGTAAATTTGTTATTTCTTATGTTTTATACTCATTTAATTCATTAATCCATGAAAACCTATTAAAATCATGCTAAAATAGAGTAAATAAAATAATTGGAAAATACTATTCATCATCTTCAATCTTGGTTTTAAATTTTGGATTTCATATTTCTTACTTTAATCTTGGCTTTTCTCATGTAAATAATATTTTTTAAGCATAAATTTGAGTTTTTTGGCATTTTCTGGCATTATTTTTGTTGAGATTGCATTTTGGGAAGAATTAAGAAGTGGTAAGTGATGTTTTAGTAGCTTAAAACTTGACTCATGGCATGACCAGGCCGAGTGACAGCGAGTCATTGCCTAAAGTGCCATCCATGCTCCTTGCATCCGTAACTGCTTCTCATCTCCTTTTGCCTACGAGTTGTTGCCTCCCATGTTACCTTTACCCCATGACTCCGGCTTTGCATGCTGCCCGTAACTCGTTTACTCTCTCGCCAGTCATGCCATCAACTCGCGCACATGTTGCATCTTTCTGGCCAACTTTTGCATATTTTATGCATTCTGTTCTTTTTTTTACTTCCTTTTATTTTTATTTTTGTGTTATTTTGCATTTATTTATTTTTGTGCATATATTTTATATATCATATTAATTTATTTTATTTTAATTAATATTATTTCTAATATTGTTTATTTTAATTTATTAAATTTATTTAGTTTGTGCATATTATTAATATTATTACTTATGTTTATTCCATCATCATCATCATCATCATCATCATCATCGTCGTTGTCGTCGTCATCATCATCATCATCATCATCATTATTATTATTATTATTATTATTTTCATCATGGTTATTAGTATTAGTATTACTATTATTTTTATTATATGTAATGTATACTATATATATTATTATTCATATTCTTTACATTTTATTTATTATGCATATATATATGTGTGTGTGTGTCGATGTGTACTTTTTCATAAATAAATGTACAGTTTTATACACACACACCCCCTCTAGTTTGTGTGTCTGTGTACACACACACACACATACACGCGACTATATTTATTTACACAACTATATTTATTTTTTTTTTTCATTTTGGTAATTTTTAGTATTTAATTTTATAATAAATAAATATATTAGTAATATATTTATGCATGTGTGTGTGTATATGTATGCATGTATATATACGTGTGTGTTTTTATTTATTTGCACTTTTTCTTTTATTTATGCACACACACACACACACATATATATATGTGTGTGTGTGTGTGCATACATAATTTTTTATTTATTTGTAAATAACCATTATATTTTTCATCCTTTCTACCACACAAATACTCAGGGTGGGTGGAAGCATTTGAAGGTCATAACGAATGAGTCATGGTTATCAGTATATTTGTATCTAATTTTGTTATTTTATTTTATTTCGCATTTCGTTTTGTAATAATAAAAGATTTTCAACCGTTTAAAGGAAAACCACACAAAAATTATTTAAACTAATTAATTAAAATTTTACTAATAAAACAAGACCAATGCCCTATTTTTCTCACAATAAAAATCACATAAATTATAACCCTTTTTCTTAAAATGTAAATAATTCTTTTATACAAATTAACACGAGTTTTTCCTAATAAAATGGGATTCGTTATCCCAATTTTCTAAAATCAAACATATTTTTCTTGTATAAAATATACATGCGGGAACCAATGTTCTCATCTAAAATGATATTTAATAAATTTCCCATTTTATGTATAATTTATTCATTTATTTATAATTTTTACACTTTTTATGTCATGTTTTTATGCCTTTCAATATAACATACTTTACAGTTTTCCATACATGCTTAATGCGCCTTTATTATTTTTAGCATGATAATTCATGTGAGAAGAAAGATAAAATAATTAATTTTAAAAAATCCATTTATACAATATTAGCCAAGTATAAATAAGAGTTAGGTCCTGAGCTTATCTTTGGTTTTTGATTCATAAGGTTAGAACTCATTTTTCAATATTTTATTGGGTGAAGACTCCATGATATCTAACTTATGGTACCCAACAGCCGCCCTCGCAGGTTAATCACTAATAATGGAGTGGGAATATCTTGAGATGCTATTTCATTCCATTTTAAGACACAAAGCTTGGCAAATTAGGTTGAATTTCTATCCCGTAATGGCCCAAAATTTCAATTTTCATTCATAATATTTTTGCCATGAATAGTAATACCACGATGCTATCAGTGTGCAATTATACCGGTACTATTGCACTAGATCCCATTAGAACTTCGAAGTTAAATGTGTTTGGGAGAAAGTAATACTAAAATAGATGACCTCCTGAGAAGTTTTTGTGTTCTACCATTAGAAAGTATAAATTAAATCGAGTTCGGTGATATAAATAGAGGTGAAATTAAGGTCGGATGGGCCCTCAAAATGAATAGTAAAAAATTTTTCTAGATCGTAATAAGATTTAATCAAACTTTAATCGATCCAAAAATATTTCATAGATCTCCAAAAAAATTATTCCATTCATATTAACCTATTTAAAATAATCCCAATTAATATCTCTGGCTCAAAAAGTAATGTTAGAGATCTCTGAAAAATTATCTAAACATATGGATTCACTTGAAATATTATGGGGGATTGTTTAACAATGAAAAATAAATTTTATGGTGATTTTGAAAAGTGAATTTTTGAACTGGTGAAAATTTACTTGATCAGTAAATAGTATCCAATTGATCCAAAAATATTCGTGTAACCTAATAATTTTTTTCTAGTATTATGGACGTATTTTTATGAGAAATTAAGTAATAAAAATGATAGAAAAACAATTAGACCAAAATAATGGTTATTTAATTGAATATGGATCAATTGGTTGGACCTAATTTGGTCCAATTGATATGGTTATATAAGAGCCAAAAATCAAATTTCTCTACAAAAATCTCCCATTTTCTCCCCTTCTCTAACCGTCCCCTACATCCACACTTTTCTCCAAATTTCTTCATTCTTCTCTTATGTAACCCTACCTAATCTTTCACCCTAAATAATTCTAATGCCCTAATTTCATCTCTAATTATTTTTAGAACTCAATTCAAATTGAGAAAGTAGATGAAATTGTGAAGAAAAAGGTTTGGAGCAAAATTTAAGTAATTTAATTTGGTGATATTTTAGTGATTTTAATAGATTTTTAGGTAAATTTTGATGTAAAAATTTATATTTTGGGTTGAATTTGAATTATAAATGAAGAAAAATTGAGGAAAGGAAGCAAAGAGGAATTGGGCCATGGTAGAATTCTAAGGGAAATCAAGTGGAATCAAGGAAAAATAGAAGAAAAAGATGGAAAATGAAGAGAAAGTATGGAGAGAGCTTGAAAAATAGGTAAGTGGATACCTAACCTAACTAATTTCATGTAAATCTATTTTTTTTTATTTTGGGACTTTTGATGTAAATGATGCCTAAACTTAAATTAAAGGAAGATTAGTGAAATTGGATATCAAATAATAGAATTGGCATGACAAATTGTATAAAAGAATGATTAAAAGCATGAAAATGGTTTAGGAACCCATTATGTCCCTTAAGGATAAATTAAGTAATGTTAGTTTTAATTCAAATTAATGGTAGATTAATGGAATTGGATGATAAATAATGAGATATATGATTTTAAATGTATGAAAATATGGTTAGAAAAGGTACATTAGTTATAAAACCTATTATATAAGTAAACAAAATTAAGATTATATAAAGAATTAAATTGACTTTGATGTTAAAATCAAGTTTAATATGCATGAAAAATATGATAGAAATGTGTTTGATGAATTAAATAAATTTATGTGTATATGACCTAATGGAGGCCGAATGGTAAAGTATGGAATGGTGAAAGTATAAATGATGAAATTAATGAAATAATGTTAGATATATATAATTAAAACATTAAGAACATGATGGTAATTATAAAAGGTATGAAAAGAATCATGAAAGTATATGCAACTTATGTGAACAAATGGTAATAAATGGAATTATGAAAGAATAAATCTTGAAAATAATGGAATAATGTAAAAGGTATGTGATTTATGCTTTAATAATATAATATGAATGACGTATGGCATCAAATGAAACATGGATGGCATGATACCATATGTGGCTGAATGATATGTTACATTAGATTATGATGATTCTATACATAGAAATGATGTTACATGGTGAATGAATGAAGATGAATGGATGAAGATGATGTGTATGGTATGAATTAGATTGATCCAAAATATGGATATGTGAAGAAATGCATGTGTAAATTATGCATAACATAAATGGATAATATGCTTAGGATACAATGGCTAACCATAGGGACATCCACCATGGTAGCTAGTCATGGCAACTTGCAATAGTCGACCAAAGGTGGTTCCACATCATAAGAATGAGAAAAGATAATAAAAATAAGAAGAAGATATAGGAGAGATAGTATGATGTTAGTCGAGCCATTGGCCCTTTATGGGTCACCTCAACTTATTATGGATATATGGGCCCGTATCTCACGTGTTTAACTCAAGGATTTTTGTTACTATAAAGGCTACTAGGGGTGAAACTGAAATAATAGTACTAATATGATGAAAAATGGAAAAGGATGGTAAATAATGAATGAAGATGAGAAATTAGGATTAAAATGGAATAAATATGATAAAATGGTTAAAAGATGATGAAATTGTAGTTATAAAGAATGAAAATGGAATTAAGAAATAAATTTGGTAAACGGAGGAAAAAATTATAATTTTGGCAAAGGAATTGAATTTAAGGACTAAAATGAAGAAAAACATAATTTATGGGTTAAAAATATATAAGTATGGTGAAAATGCTTAAAAAAAGGGAAATTAGGAGTAAAATGGCAATTATGGTAAAAATTGGGACATAGATATCAATTTAGTAAAATAAATGCTATAAATACAATTTTGATAAAAGATAGGATTTAGATGTCATATTGGTAAAAGATGAGATCTAAATGTTAATTTGATAAAAGTTAAAGACTTAAATGTATTATTCACAAAAGATGGAAAACTAAGTATAAATTTGATAAAAGATAAAAACATTAGGGGGTAAAGGTGAAATGTTACCCTAAATTAAGTTTAATAGTGAAAAATTGTATTAAAATAGGAATTATTATAAACAAAGTAAGCAATTAAGGAAAAATATAAAATTGAACAATAGTTAAGGGTAAATAAGAATTTAATTGAGATAGGATTTCATATAATGAATCAAATAAGATGGTTAACAATATCGAGATTTGAATTAATATAACTGGGACCAAAATTGTAATTTTTACTGAAATTAAAATTAAATTAATGAGCTATGATAAATACAATAATTGATTAAAGAAGGTTAAATATGTAAATAAAGGATGAATAATATAAAATTGTGGTTAAATGATTAGTAAGGACAATTTTATAATTAAGCAAGAAAATAAGGGTAAAAATGTATGTGAAAAAATGTATGTGAGGCCTCTAATTGTACCCTAGGAGGATTACTAAGTAATTCTTATTGAAGGTATCTAAATGATAATATGATATATATGTGCATGTTTAATTAATGTTATTGTTAGTCGGGACCTAGGAGGAATTATCCATAAAGAAAGGGGAAAAATAGTCATTTTACCTTAAATCATATGACCATAAATTGAGAGAAAATGTGGAATTAGGGGCTTAATTAAAAAGTAAGATTGTAAATTTTATGGTAAAAATAGAAATTTAGGGAAATTAGGGAGCGAAGTGCAAGCAATAAGGGCCATTAAAGTGGACCAATAGGATTGAGGCACCTAGTCTCCTTAGAAATCTCTTGAATTGTGAAGAGAAAGTGGGGATATTTAAGGAGGCTTGGCAGCCACTCAAGGTTAGAATCTTAGTCATTATAACCCTTAAATAACCCATAAATTTCCTCTATAAACTCCAAATTCATTCTTTAAGATAGAAAGAGTTAGTAGTTAATATCTGAAGGTAAACACAAACTCTTTTTCTCCTCTTCTTGGTATGTATGTTGAGGATGGAATCAAAGGAAGATATACACATGCTTATATTTACAATCTTTCCTATGTAGAAGGAGATAGGAGCAAAGGAAAAGGGAAAGAAATTCAACAAGGTTGAAAAAGGTTTTAGCTTGTTATAAAGTAAGGGAACATTTCATTACATGTATGTGTATGGCTATGTATATGGAATATTGAATGTTATAATAGAGGTTATAACAAAGTATAATTATGAATATTAGTTCTAAATTGTTGTGGGAACCAAATTGGCAAAGAAATCTTTGAGACCTCTAAAATCTGTCTTAGGGTTCATTAGACCTACCCAGACTATTTTGTCTGTATCTCAAGCTAAAGAGATGTAAATTGAGTGATTATAGTTCTTATAGAAACTAAACTTATAGACCTATATTTCGTGTGAAGAACATGGGAACTGAATCTCCTTACATGATGATGATAAATGGACTTGAATTCTGCTTCTGGCTGTTGCCCTATCAGTGGGAGCAATCTGTGTTTTTTTAATTTCTTGAGGTTGATATATCTGATTGGGATAATTTTTGATGTTTTGGAAAATAGAAATGTAGAGGAATAACTTTGTAGATGGCCACTATGTCAAAAAATACCGTTTTGTAGGTCTAAAAGTGCATATAAACTGAGATTGAAAATCCACCTCTAGGTAGAATAGACCTCAAGGTCAGTAAAAACTTTGTACTGACCGTGACATGGTTTAATTTTATTCTAGAAGCCAAAGGACACCTATGTCATAGTTAGCAACTACTACATACTGACCGTGACCTCCCTTCCATGACTTTAGGTCATTGTCAGCACCCTTTGATACTGACCATAAGGTAGTCCAACTTCAGTCCATAATAGAAGTGATGCCTATGTCACGATCAGCAGCTATTAGGTACTGACCATGACCTTTCCCTATTCCAACTTAAACATGATTTTTAAGTCTCAAATGGATACCTAAGCCTAACTACCCCTCTTTAAGTACCTTTAGACCACTTCAAACATAAAATTTATAGTAATGTATGACATTAAACATGTGAAATGCATAATGAAATACAAGAGTAAAGTTATAGTATTTGGTGCATAAATATAGTTACACTATGATAGTTGTACACTTGTGAATATGGTTATGCCATGATAGATAAAGAACCTGGTTATAGTATTTGAACAATTTTATCCATAATTATGCTATATAATGAGTTGTGTACTATGAATGGAATGATGCATGAAATATGAACATTGCTTGTACATAGAACTTGGTGATGGATAGATAGGCATGCCTATAGGATTATAGTCACAGCTGCTATAGTCTGACCCCATTTGGATCCATAGTATGTCCCCATTTAGAACCATAATTTTAACCCGATTTAGATCCACAATTTTAATACCTTTGGATATTTATATGTTCGATACCTATGGGTATCCACAGCATTCGTTATCCACACCCATAAAACTTAAGCAGGTATTTTAAAAGTTATGATGAACAATATATGCTTGATGATAAAGGAGGATTG
This sequence comes from Excoecaria agallocha, assembly GCA_037975025.1. NCBI lineage: Eukaryota > Viridiplantae > Streptophyta > Magnoliopsida > Malpighiales > Euphorbiaceae > Excoecaria > Excoecaria agallocha. The sequence continues at coordinate 33,115,977 of CM075806.1, forward strand.
GCTAATTATGACTAATCAATTATATATAAATATTACACAATTAAATATGATATATTGTTTAATGATATAATTTCAACTTGATATTATTATTATTGCATGTTGTGTGCTTGAGGATGACCACTGTGAGTGGTTGTTCACATATCTTCTATTCCCCATTAAGCTGTATAACTTAGCACAGGTGGTGTATCCATATAGGTACATAAGATAAGCATTTACAATAAGGATAAGGTCAACAACAGTAAAGCCAACACCAGCTAGGGAAATTGAAAGTATGAAGTTGTTGTAGTCTTTTTGGTTATGTTTAACATTGTACATTTCTTATTTTGGAAAAATGATGTAATAAGGGTATAATGTAAAAAATAATAATAACTCAATTATAGCTATGATGTATCAACCACTTAGACTTATATAGCATATCTCTATGCAATATTATGATTATGAATTATAGCGAATTATATGACATAGGAATAAGTGAGTTATGATAGATATTGTTGTATGAAAGGTACTATAATAAGTAATAGGAATTCGAAAATGTTACTGTAGTCTTTACATCTTTGGTATTAGAGTAATGGTTTAGACGATTTTGGTTGATAGGAATTTAAATATATGCATGTATAGAATTTTATTGGCGCTGGCTTTAATTATTGGTGTCCCTGTGTTTTTTTAGATAGTGGATTATGGAGGGAAGTCAAGAGGCAATAGAGGAAACTGCAAAAAGTAATATACCCATGAGATCAAATCCTTCCAATCCTGAATCGTCAGCATCTATCGGGGGTGATACACCTATTGCTGCACCCAAGGAAGCATTATTGAAGATTTCATATGATATAGCCCAAAATTTATAAAGAATGATAGTACCAAAAGCCTCTATTTTCAAAATTAGAAAGCACGATGCAGAAGAATTTTTGGGCATAACCTGGGAGGAATTAGAAAAATTAAAACTTTGGTTTGAAAAGTTAGAACGAGTCTTTACAGAGATTCAATGCCCAACTAATTAAAAAGTGACTTATACTGTATCCTTACTTCAGGGAATAGTGTATGACTGGTAGAAATTAGTATTGACACAACCTCGACTGCCCAATCCCCTTACTTGAGAGTTTTTTTATGAAATTTAAAAAGAGATATGTAACTGAAGCCTATAAAAAGGAAAAATTGAGACAGTTCTTGAATTTAAAATAGAGGGGTATGTCAGTGGCTGAATATAAAGCATAATTTAGTCATCTAAGCAAGTATGTACCAAAACCAATGTTGAAAAAAGCTTTTAAATGCTGATAGTTTGAGGATAGGTTACATGATCGTATCGGGAAGCACTTGGTATAACCTATTTCTCTTCATCCAGTGGACTACCATAAACTTGTATACATATCTATTATGGTTTAAAAGGAGGAAGTAGCAAAAAGGGAAAGAGATAAAAAAGAAATAGCTTTACTAGAGGTGGTTTGTCAATAGGAAATAGACCCAAATTTGCACAAGGAGATCAACCAGCAGAGTCTTGTAACTGCCCTACACCCAGGGGTAGGTAATAGGGAGCCTTTACTTTAACTTGATCAGGTAGGGAGAAAGCTTTTGAATGTACTTATTGCTACAGAAGGCATTGGGGCACTTGTAGAATGCTTACAAGTGCTTGTTTCAGATGTGGTAGTACGAAACATCTTATGACAAATTGTCCCTTAAAGTAAGAGCAGGGATCTAATCAACAAAGTAATAGAGGAGCTTTTAATGCACCTCCTATAGGTAGGGGATATGATAGAGGTAGAGGTGGATCTAGTCAGTTTAGAACACAGTCCAGGAATGCCTTTTAAATAGTTGATCGACCTTTTGCTCCTTAACCTCCTGCTCGAGCCTATGCTATGAAAGCTCGAGAAGACATTGATGTTCTAAAAGTTATAAATAGTACTTTTTCTCTTTTTGACACTGGCATACATGTGCTTATAGACCGAGGTTCCACTCATTCATATATTTGCAATAAGGATTTAGGTAAAAGTGTGTCTATTGTTGATCAATTGAATTTTAATAAATGTATGATTAGTCCTTTGGGCCATAGTGTATGTGTAAATAAAGTATATAGGAGTTGCCCTATTGTGATTCAGGGAAGAGAATTTTCAGGTGATTTAATTGTATTGCCTTTTCATGAGTTTGATGTGATATTGGGTATGGACTAGTTAACAAAATACCAGCAATAGTGAATTGTAAAGCTAAAATGGCAGTAATCAAGGATGCTAAGGGTAAAGAGATAGTGGTTTAGGGTATTAAATCTAAACCCCTAGCCAATGTTATCTAGGGTCTAAAAGCAAGGTGGTTCCCTAGAAAGGGATGTAAGGCATTAGAGGCTTTGGTACTTGACTCCAAAAGAGAAATAGTAAATCTCCAAGATATACCAATTATTAATGAATTTCTTGATGTTTTTCCTGAAGAGATACCTGGTCTCCCACCTGAAAGAGAAGTTGAGTTTGATGGGATATCACATGGCATATACATGATGATCATGTAATGGAAAAATTTAAATTTAGATCATACATGCCATGCAATATACAACAAAGAATCGAAACATGCAATTTTAGGGTTTTCGAAAACTTAAAAGTTTGGATGCACTTCAAAACTTGATTTTGAAGATGATTAGCATATAAGATTGACTTATATACCTTAGATCTTAATCACCAAAGCCAAAGGAGCAGCCTTTACGCCACACCACTCTATGCTCACACACACACTAGCAAAGATGACTTAAAATTAAGAGTGCTAGCTCTATGTTTGTGTATTCGGCAATGGGAATGGTTTGAAGCCATAAGTCTGATCTTATTCTTCTTTTTGGTTGCTATTCCTGCCCAAGAACACAAGAGATGAAGAAATAATTCTTTCTCTTGAGAGTGGCGGCACTAGAGATATATAAAAAATTGTCACCTAGGTCAAAAATTGAATTAACCAATTTATATCATTAATTTAGGAAAGCTGTGAATTCTAAAATTCCCTTAGAATTAGGAATATTTTCAGCCTCCATCACTTCCTAATTAAGTGATTTAAATTGATTCAAGGTTTTTAAATTCAAATTAATTTAAATTTGCATTAGTCATTTAATCAAAATCAACCACTTCATTAGGGATTAATAGTTACCGAAATTCACTAGGATTCTTACTAGAATTTTCGGTCACATTAAGTGTTTTATTTTTGATTCAAATACTATTTAGGATTTAATACTCAATTACGTTAATTAATCCAAGATAATTAATTAATTGAAATTAAACCTTATGGGCCAAATTTCTCTCTTATGGACCAACTGTTTAATAGATTTACCTTAAACAACTAGCTATTTAAGGCAAAAAATTGATTAATAGATTTGCCTTAAATAGCTAGTTGTTTAAGGCAAAAAAACTGTTTAACATCAAAAAACTGTTTATGAGAATTAGTCCAGCTCTGTTGCATTTGTGGTCCAATTAGCAATTTTAATACCCATTATATACATTAATTTGACTTTAAATAAAAGCCCAAATTAATGCCCAATATACTATTTAAATATTTTAAGCCCAACGTTTTGTGTGTGATCCTATAGGTACATTTAATATTGGCAATGAATTAATAAATTAATTCAAAGGCTATATATATTCTCCAGCAAGATATTATAACATTCCAAATTAAATGAAAATGCAAATGACATTTAGTGACCTAATGTAATTTTGCATAGTCCCTTACCCATAAATATCAGAATTAATATAAGGCATGGAACCGGTCATCCTTATATATACTAATTCCTTTCTTGATATTCTAGTGACACTGAACTCTCAGATAAATAACTATTTCTCATTATTTCATCTCTATTTGGCCATACACTTCTCAGTTTACTGATCAAGTAGCCGATGATATTTTTTATCTCATCGAGAGGGGTAATCCCTTAACTTCCCTCATGCTTTCTAGCATGAATTAGTGCATACCCAAGCATACCCATACTTGTCACCCTGTTATGAGCACTTAGGTATATGTTAAAGTACACAGTAATTCATACAGAGTTTTATAGAGATTTCAGGTCTAAGAACTCCGATACAAAACTTGCACATGAGAAACACTTATGATTTGTACCATGTAATGTTCTCATAATTGGATCGAATCCAGATACCATGTTCTAAACATGTATCTATGATCTTTGATTGACACTCTAGTCCTTATGATTCGTAAGACAGAACTCAACTTATCAGAGAGAGTACACTAGTCTTAATTCATTTGTTATTCCCATAACTATGACTGACTAGGAATATTTAGAATGAAGCCTCAATTGTTTCAAGGTCTTACAACCATATGCCTCACACATGATAACTTAAACTGAAACAACATTCTTGGATAGTTCTATCAATTGATATGCATAGGAATACAATAGATAAAACAAATGCCTCATTTATTAACTTAAGTGTTTTATAACAATGCATTGGGGCTATGGCTTACACTAACAATCTCTCACTAGCACTAGTCCTAATTGGGCATAGTCCTAAGACTGAATGCTCTCAAATGAGCTTCATGCAGATTTGGATGCAACTATTTCATCAAAGGATCTGCTACATTGTTTTCACTTGCTATCTTGCTAATCTTGACATCCGCACGATAAATGATCTCTCTGATCAGGTGGTACCTCCTGAGTATGTGTTTGGCTTTTTGGTGTGACCAGGGCTCCTTATTCAATGCGATGGCCCTATTATTGTCATAAAAAATTTCTAATAGATCTAGGATGCTTGGCACCACTCCTAATCCATAAATGAACTTTCTAATCCAAAAAGCCTCATTTGTTGCCTCACTCATTGCAATATACTTAAATTCTATAGTTGAGTTGGCAATGGTCTCTTGCTTTGAGCTTCTCTAGCTGACAGGACCACCGTTAAAAACAAAAAAAAATCAGATTGCAATCTTGAGTCCTGAGTGTTGGTCTGAAAAGCAGCATCGGCATAACCTTGTATGACGAGCTCTTCTTGACCACCATACACCAAGAAGTGATCCTTAGTCCTTCATAAGTACTTAAGAATCCCCTTTACAGCAGACCAATGCTTCTCACCAGCGTCTTGCTGAAACCTACTGGTTATACTCAATGCATGAGCAACATCTAACCTAGTACATAAAATAGCGTACATGATAGATCCAATAGTAGATGCATATGGGATTCTACTCTTGTTATCCCTCTCCTCTTTGGTTTTAGGACATTGTTCTTTAGTTAAAGGAACTCCCAAAGCCAAAGGTATGTACCCTTTCTTTGAGTTTCCCATACTAAAATGCTTTAGTACTTTGTCTATGTACTTTTCTTGAATTAGTCCCAAAAGACGATTCGATCTATCTCTATAGATCCGAATACCAAGTATTGTCTCGGCTTCACCTAAGTCTTTCATTGAGAAACACTTCCCCAACCATTGCTTAACCTTTTGCAATGTTGGTATGTCATTCCCAATGAGAAGGATGTCATCCATATATAGGACCATAAATACTATTATGCTCCCACTAACCTTCTTGTACACACAAGGCTCATCTTCATTCTTGATGAAGTCAAATTCTTTGACAGCTTCATCAAACCGGAGATTCCAACTCCAGGATGCTTGCTTTAATCCATAAATGGATTTTTGAAGCTTGCAAACCTTATTAGGATGCTTGGGATTGACAATACCCTCAGGCTATGTCATATACACATCCTCAAATAGTTTTCCATTAAGGAAAGAAGTTTTAGCATCCATTTACCATATCTCATAGTCATGATATGCAGCTATGGCAAGCAAGATCTTAATGGACTTGAGCATGATTACAAACGAAAAGGTCTTATCATAGTCTACACCATAAGTTTGCCAAAAACCTTTTGCTACTAGTCTACCTTTGTAGGTCTTGTAAGCTTTGAGTTTAAATAGCCATTTGCATTCAATTACCTTAGCACCTTTCGGTGGATTAACCAAGGTCCAAACCTGGTTATCGTACATTGATTGCATCTCGAATTTCATTGCTTTAAGCCAATTTTTTGAGTCAAGGCTAATAATAGTTTCTTGGTAGGTAGTTGGATCCTCACAATCCACTAACTCAATAGTGTCACCATAGGTGATCAGAAATTTGTATCTCTCAATCTCCCAACGTACCCTACCGGACCTTCTAGGTTCTTGTGTAATGGGTTCTTGTTCCACAACTGGTTATGAACTTAATCCCATTTCCAACTCATCCTCTACAGGAATTTGTGGAAGTTGAATTTCTCCTAGTTTTACTTTACTCCAACTGTCTTCTTGAGAAGGAATTCCTTTTCCAAGAAAACATCCTTGCGAGCAACAAACACTTTGTTCTCGGCTTGTGAGTAAAAGTAGTATCCCTTTGTTTCTTTGGGATAACCCACAAACAAGAAGATAGTAGATTTGGACTCTAGTTTGTCAAATGTTAATTTCTTAACATGTGCTTCATAGCCCCAAATCCTGAGAAACAACATATTGGGCTCTTTCCCAGTCCATACCTCGTATGGTGTCTTTCAACTGCTTTAGTTGGAGTACAGTTTAGTATAAACACAGTAGTTTCTAATGTATAACCCCAAAAAGAGATAGAAGATTAGCTTGACTCATCATCGATCGAACCATGTCTAATAGAGTTCGATTTCTCCTTTCGGACACACCATTCCATTGTAGTGTTCTGGAAGGAGTGAGTTGTAAAATAATTCCACACTCTTTTAGATGACCGTCAAATTCTTGGCTTAAGTATTCACCACCTCGATCTGATTGAATGGCTTTTATACTTTTGCCAAGTTGGTTTTCTACTTCGTTCTTAAACTTTCTGAATTTTTCAAAAGTTTTAGACTTGTGCTTCATTAGATAGACATAGCCATATCTACTGAAGTCATCTATGAATGTTACAAAGTAGCCAAAACCACCTCTAGCTTGTGTACTTAATGGTCCACATACATCGGTGTGTATTAATTCTAATAAGTCACTAGTCCTCTCAATTTTCTTATTAAAAGGACTCTTTGTAATCTTTCCATGCAAACATGGCTAGCATGTGTCATAAGATTCCAAATCGAATGACCCAAGCACTCCAGATTTATGAAGTCTTGAAATGTGTTTTTCATTTGCATGTCCTAAATGACAATGCTAGAAGTAAGTAGGGTTTAATTCATTTGATTTAACCCTCTTTGTATTAATGTTGTATATGGACTCTTTGTTTTGTAGATCAAGGATATAAAGGCCATTTTGTAACATGGCATTGCCATATAAAATGCCTTGGCGACGAATATGAATATTGCCATTATTAATAACAAAGTCAAATCCATCCATATCCAAACATGAAACTGAAATAATGTTTTTGCTTATAGCAGGCACATAATAACAATTTTTCAAATCTAAACAAAGTTCAAAAGGTAAAGTGAGTCCATAGTCGCCTATCTCCATGGCATCAACTCATGCTCTATTCCCCATATGGAGGTCCACTTTATTATTTCCAAGTAACCGCCTATTTCATAACCCTTGCACATTTGAACAAATGTGAGAACGACAACCAGTATCCAATACCCAAGTCGTAGAAATAGAAAGGTTAATTTCAACAACAAAAATACCAGAATTGGATGCCTTGGCTCTATTCTTCTTTTGTTCTTCCTTAAAGAGATCACAATTCTTCCTCCAATGCCCTAACTTGTTTCAATGGAAGCATGTGCTCTCACTCTCTTTGAGCTTTTATGCCTTGGGCTTGGGTTGGACCTGAGATGCACTCCTACTAGACTTAGGCCGTGCCAAGTCATTCTTGGGTTTTACCTTTCCCTTCCCCTTTCCCATAGTGGGTCCCATCTTAATGCCACCGTGAACCATGAGTATGGGATTAGTCTTTCGAATGTTCTCTTCAGCATTCTTAAGCATCCCATGAAGCTCGATGATTGTCTTGTTCACTGGATGCATCTTATAATTCATGACAAATGGATCATAATCATCAGTCAATGAACCCAATATAAGACCAGTTAAACTTAGAAAGATTAAATGAGGTCTTATTATAATCCCATAAACAGAATTAATATCCCTTTAAATAATTCACGTTAGTGATTTAATGTGGGCCAAGATCCACTTTTCACAACAAATTATTAGTCAAGCTGAGCTTGTACACCTAACAAGTTAAGTTACTTGGGTAGGAAAACTCCAATCATGTCTCGTACATGACTCTTGGATCAAATGGGCTAACATCTTAAGATATTATAGCACAAACCCATTTATTAGTTGCCTAGGTCCGGGCATCCCTTTCCATGTTAAGTCCAACCTATATCCACAACCCATGCCTCATAAAGATAATCAGGCGTATCTAGGACTCCTAGTCTTGGTGACCGATGATCGATGCCTTGAAATGTTTCGAATTAGGAAGGAAACTTTGTGACTTACTATTTTAGGGATTCTTTTTATTACGACTTACATGGCATACACTTTGTCATCCATTCATAGCATGCATATATATATAATTGCATAAAGTAAACGTGACAAACATAGGCCCAAAAACCTACAACTAAGATTCTATACTATTACATAAGAATCTTCGAGTTGGGCTTCTCCACTCCGATGGGCTTCGTCTTGATTTACAAAGTCTTCAATAAATTCTATACCTCCCATTTTTGGTTGCAGGGGAGCCTCCCTTGAGGGAGAGAGCTTTGTCTTCGTTTAGAGAAGAAAAAGAATGTGCTAAATTCAAATGAATGGGTGCAGGAGCAGTTTTTGAATCAACCTAAGGCAACGAATCAAATTGGCCTAATTTTCCTTGGATTGTAGTTCAATCGGTCAGAGCACCGCCCTTTCAAGGCAGAAGCTATGGGTTCGAGCCTCGTCAGTCTCGACGGCATCGAGCTATGAGCCACTTCTTTCTTGACTATGGGTGCATGATGCTGCTGGGCATGGTCCTCTATATGATGACTTCTTGTACCCTTCCCCAGCTATTAATTTTGATAAGGAACTTCCCGTTTACAATAATCCATAATGGCATGCAGGCCATATTTAATTACAAAAACCCAGGGCCCATTAATTCACCTTGCATATCCATTCATCACACAAAACAAGCAAATAAATATACATAACATTCATGGATAAAACAAAGTCAAATTTTAATTAATTTAGCCAAGCCCATTAATGGAAATTATGTACTTGCACTTTTAAGAGAAGAACTCATGATGGGCCTGTGCCGAAGCCCAATGGACTAAATCCCCTTATTGAATAAGTTCTCTTAAAAGTCCAAAACACAAACTAGTTAGATTTGTGCTATAAATCAACTCTAGTATAATTTCCAATTTTGCCATTTTTAATATTATGTTATACAACTCATAAATATTAAAATACATATAATATGAACCAACATGAATTAAACATAAAAATTACCATAATAGATTACCATAATAGATTGTACGTATCGAATGATAAAGAGTTAAAAAGAATCTTGTTACGAGAAAAACATAACATAGTTTTTACTATGCATCTTGGTGGCAACAAGAAGCATAAAGACTTGAAGCAGTTTTATTGGTGGCCAGGGATGAAAAAAGATGTAACTTAACTTTTTTCCAAATACCTAATGTGTGAACAGGTAAAGGTGGAGCACCAACTCCCTTCAGGATCATTGAATCCGATTCCTACTCCTCAATGAAAGTGGGATAATGTTATAATGGATTTTTCATTGTTTTACCCACTGCTCAAAAGAAACATGATGCCGCGTGGGTAATAATGGATAAATTAACCAAGGTGGCTCACTTTTTACCAGTCCAATCTAACTACCCGATGAATAAATTGGCTAAATTATATATGGATGAGATTGTTTGACTACATGGGATACCAATGTCAATAATTTTAGATCGAGATCCAAGATTTACTTTTAGATTTTAGAAAAGCTTACAATAGGCATTAGGCTCAAAACTTCATTATAGTACTGCATTTTTCTTATAAATAGATGGTCAGTCTGAAAGAATTATACAGGTATTAGAGGATATGATGAGAGGATATGTTTTAGACTTTCTAGGAAGTTGGGATAAGTATTTGACTTTGATGGAATTTTCATACAACGGCTATCAAACCAACATTGGCATGCCATCTTATGAAGAATTATATGGTCAAACCTGTAGGACGCCTATTTGTTAGACAAAATTGGCTGAGAGTAAAATGATCGATCCTAATATTATCAAGGATACCAAGGAAAAGATCCTAATTGTTAAGCAAAGGTTGAAAGAAGCAAGCAAATGATAAAAGTTGTATGTAGATTTAGAAAGGAAAACCATCAAATATCAAGTTGGAGATGAAGTGTTTTTAAAGGTATCCCCATGGGGAAAGGTGTTATGATTCGGAAAGAAAGAAAAACTCTGTCCAAGATTTGTAGGCCTTTATAAGATTATGGAATGGGTTAGGCCTGTAGCTTATAGATTAGATCTCCCATTAGAATTATCAAAGTTACATAATATTATCCATATCTCTATGTTCTGACGGTATCGATCTGATGAGTCACACATATTATCGGTACAAGATATAAAAGTTAAATCTGATTATACCTGTGATGAACCAAAAGGAATTTTAGCTAGGGAAGTCAGGTAGTTATTGAATAAACAAATCCCTCTAGTTAAAGTTATGTGGTAGCATTATGGTTTACAAGAAGCCATATGGGAGCTTGAATCAGTCATACGGGCATAATACCCATAATTGTTCAGAATAAGTACGAATTTTAAAGACATAATTTTTAAGGTGGAGAGAGTTATGAGGCCCCTAATTGTACCCTAGGAGGATTACTAAGTAATGCTTATTGAATGTGTCTAAATGATAATATAATCTATATGTATATGTTTAATTAATGTTATTGTTAGTCGGGACCTAGGAGGAATTATCTATAAAGAAAGGGGCAAAATGGTCATTCTACCTTAAATAATATGACCATAAATTGAGAGAAAATGTGGAATTGGGGTTAATTTAAAATTAAGAGTTTAAATTTTGTGGTAAAAATAGAAATTTAGGGAAACTAGGGAGCTAAGTACAAGCAACAAGAGCCATTAAAGTGGACCAATAAGATTAAGGCACTTAGTCTCTCTAGAAATCTTTTGAATTATGAAGAGAAAGTAGGGATATTTAAGCAAAGTTGGTTGGCCACTTAAGGCTAGAATCTCAGTCATTTTAACCCTTAAATAACCCAAAACATTTCTCTATAAACTCTAACTTAGTTCTTTGAGATAGAAAGAGTTAGCAGTTAAGATCTTAAGGTATACATGTACTCTTCTTTTCCTCTTTTTGGTATGCATGTTGAGGATGGAATCAAAGGAAGATATACACACGCTTATGTTTACAATCTTTCCTATATAGAAGGAAAAGGAAAAGAAGTTCAACAAGGTTGAAGAAGGTTTTAGCTTGTTATAAGGTAAGGGAACCTTTCATTACATGTATGTGTATGGCTATGTATATGGAATATTGAATGTTGTAATAGAAGTCATAATGAAGTATTATTATGAATATTTGTTCTAAATTTTTGTGGGAACCAAATTGGCAAAGAAAACTTTGAGACCTCTAAAATCTGTCTTAGAGTTTATTGGACCTACCCAGATGATTTTGGCTATATGTCAAGATAGAGAGATGAAAATTGAGTGATTCTAGTTGCTATAGAAAAAAGACTTATAGAACTATATTTCATGTGAAGAACATAGGAACTAAATCTCTTTGTAGGATGATGATAATTGGATTTGAATTCTGCTTATAGCTGTTGCCCTATCAATGGGAGTAGTTTATGTTTTTTCTTGAATATATTAAGGTTGACATGTCTAATTAGAATGATTTTTGAAACTAGAAATGTAGAGGAATAACTTTATAGAAGGCCACTTCAAAAAAAACTTTTTTGCAGGTCTAAAAGTGTATATAAACTAAGATTGAAAATCTACCTTTTGGCAGAATAGATCTCACAGTCAGTAGGAACTTTGTGCTAATTGTGAAGTGGTTAAATTTTAATCCAAAAGCTAAAGGATAACTATTAGATACTGACCATAATCCCTCTCTCATGACCTTTGGTCACGGTCAACATCCTTTGATGTTGACTATGGGATAGTCTAGCTTCAGTCTAGAATCGAAGTAATGTCTATGTCATGGTCAACAGCTATTAGGTACTAACTGTGACCCTCCCCTATTCAAACTTAAACATGATTTTTAAGTCTCGCATGGATACCTAAGCCTAACTACCCCTCTTTAAGTACCTTTAGTATTCAAACATAAAATTTATAGTAATGTATGACATTAAACATGTGAAATGCATGATGAAATACAAGAGTAAAGTTATAGTATTTGGTGCATAAATATAGTTACACTATGATAGTTGTACACTTGTGAGTATGGTTATGCCATGATAGATAAAGAACCTAGTTATAGTATTTGAACAATTTTATCCATAATTATGCTATATAATGAGTTGTGTACTATGAATGGAATGATACATGAAATATGAACATTGTTTGTACATAGAACTTGGTGATGGATAGATAGGCTTGCCTATAGGATTACAGTTGTAGCTGTTATAGTCTGACCCCATTTGGGTCCACAGTATGTCCCTATTTGGAACCACAATTTTGACCCCGTTTGAATCCACAATTTTAATACCTTCAGATATTTATATGTTCGATACCTATGGGTATCCACAGTATCCGTTATCCACACCCACAAAACTTAAGTAGGTATTTTAAAAGTTATGATAAACAATATATGCTTGATGATAAAGGAGGATTGCATCTTGACATTATTATTATTATTATTATTATTATTATTATTATTATTATTATTATTATTATTATTATTATTATTATTATTATTATTATTATTATTGCATACTGTGTGCTTAAGGATGACCACTGTGAATGGTTGTTCACATATCTTCTGTTCCCCACTAAGCTATATAGCTTAGCACAAGTGGTTTATTCGTGTAGGTACACAATATAAGCCTTTGCAATAGGGATAAGGTCAACAACAGTAAAGTCGACACTAGCTAGGAAAATTGAAAATAAGAAGTTGTTGCAGTCTTTTTGGTTATGTTTAGCATTGTACATTTCTTATTTTGGAAAAAATGATGTAACGAGGCTATAATGTAAAAAAAAATAATAGCTAGATTATGGTTATGATGTATTAACCACTTAGACTTATATAGCCTATCTTTATGCAATATTATGATTATGAATTATAGCCAATTATATGACATAAGAAAAAGTGAGTTATGATAGGCATTGTTGTATAAAAGGTACTGTAATAAGTAACAAGAATCCAAAAATGTTAGTGTAGTCTTTACAATGTAATTGTACATTGAAAATATAATTGAGCAGGGAAAGGTTGTAAAAAGAATAAAAGTATAAGAATATAAAGTCAATAAGGACTAGATAGTAATTTATCATCGCATAAAGAAATATTAAGGCTTAAAATGTAAATTGGGAGGTAGAAATAAAATAAAGGATATAAAGGAGTAAAAAGGGGAAATTAGCATTGTAATTAGTGAATTATGTGATAAAGCAGAAGTTTAAGGGCTAAAATGTAATTATCATTTAAAATTGGGAAATAAATGAGTGAAAGATAAGAATAGTAATAAAAAGGACCAAAAAGTAATTAGCAAAGTAAGAACATAAATTTAAATATAATAAGGATGAGAATGGATAAAAAAAGTTAAGTAATAAGAACCAAATAGTAATTTACGATTATGCAAAAATATTAGAAGAATTAAAATGTAAATTGGAAAAAGTGGATAAAGTGAATAATAGTGGATAAAGTGAATAATACTAAAAGGATAATTATGTAATTAATAGTGAAAAATAGTTGAAATTGTAAGTCACTAAATGATAAGGATGAGCATGGATCGGTTAACCGGTCCATTAGCAAAAAAATTAACGAGTCCATTAATATCGATTTTTTAAAATCACTAACTATTAACCAGTCTATTGCATTCGGTTAACTAGTCCATCGATTTCAATTTTTCAATTTGGTTAATCAATATTTTTCGGTTAACCATTAAAATTTATAACATAAAATTATTAAAAAATTAGATAAAGTTCAATTCAATTTCCAATGTGTAAAGTAATTTAATATAAAAATTAAGAAATAAATATAATTTACTAGTCAAAATTCATGTTATATAGATTAATAGCTAATTTTATAAAATAGATTTGATAATTGTTGAAAATTATATTATTTTTGATTTTAAGTTAAATAAAATTTTGAATAATATTAAATATTATAACATAAACTCTAAAATATAAGAAAATGTAATTACATGCTATTAAGTAAAATATGAACACCAGTATATGATAAAAAATAATATATATAAAAGTTAATCGAATACTATATATAAATATTACTATATAATTAAAGAAAATGACATAATATAAATTTAGTTTAAAGTATTATATAAATTATATATAAAAATATAAAAAATAAGGTATACAAATAAAAATATTATTTAAAATATTATTTTATGTAAATTTTAGAGAGAAATAGAAAAATTAAGGATACAAAAATAAAAATATAATATATATATATATATATATGAACCGGTTAACCATGGACTAATGGTTAACCGGTACCTAAAAAGTTAAATCGTAACCATTAACAAAAAATATAAAAATTAAAAACAATAACTGAGTCCATTGGATCGGTTAACCATTAAAATCGGTTCGATTTATTTTCAATTTTTTTGCTCACTCCTACTAAATGAGAGGAACTTAGATGTAAATAAAAGATAAAAAAGAATTAAATTTTAATTAGGAAGAAAAGAAACAATAAATATGGAATATACTATGAAAATTAATGTGACCTAAATAGATTAATAAAATGAGGATTAATGAAGGGAAGAAAATTATTATATGAGTTAAATAGTAATTTTATAAGACATTAAAATTCGTAAGAGCCAAAATTAATAATTTAAGGAAATAAATATGAAAATTTAATTCAGTGGGACATGGAACTGAAGCTAAATTCTGGAATAAAAGTAAAGAGGAAAATGTAAATTAAGAAGAGACCATAAAGACTTAAAATGAAAATAAACATTATGAGGTTATTGTATGTGAGTAGTAAACTTTAATATGAAAATTAAAATTTATTGGCATAGTAAAAATATAAATAATAATTTAAGGAAAAGAAAATTATAATTAAGAATAAAGCAACCAACAAGGGACAAATGGTAAATTGGAAACTAATTCAGTAATGGTCAATTAGTAACAAAAGAAAAGGTTTGAACAATAAAGATGAAAGCTAGTATTAAAATATAAGTTAGAGGCTGAATGAAAATTATAACAAAGGTTTAGGTATAAAGAGTTGAATTGAGTTATCAATTTTTGAGACAAAATGTGAGAAATTAACCTGTGTGAGTAAAATAAGAAAATAAGGATTAGAGTGAGATACTTATAAATCAATCGAGATAAAACAATAATGATGAAAATAGAATCAAACAAGTATAATGAAAAGCAAGTTAGTACGGTAAATATTTTAGATACAAAATGTTGAGTTAACAAGATATGTAGTACGATAAGAACATTAATAAAACTGAGTCTAGACATTGTGACTCGATGTAGCCTAGATCAGAATTATTCGATGATGAAGAAATAGTATATTACCGATAGTAGATGCAGATCTCGAAACTTTGATTGTGAATTTCTCACATTTTTCTCTAAGATTTTATGATTTTCAAGTGTCTTTAGGTGTTTAAGTGAAAAGCATGAAAAACCCTGATTTTGACCTCCAGAAGTGACAGATAATTGTCTATCACATAAGGAACAATCATCCCTCATGTGACACTTTTATCTGGGTCAGATAAGGGGTATTTTAATAATTCTAAATTTTTCACCTGATGGACTATTATGTACAAATTTAATTTATCATTGTAAATCACTATTCATTTGGTAAAAAATTTTGGTAACATAATGGTTATAATTTTAATTTATCCCTCTTGCAAAAATTCAAAAATACACTTACTATATTCAACCTCGAACTCTAATAGTCTAGGCAACAACATAAGCACTTCTATATCTCATCACAACCATCGTAAACATAAACCATCAACACATGCATATACACATATACTTATGCCTTTTTCACTCCATTAATTACACATAAATGCTATAATACATTTACACCATAAGTCAAGTATATACAAATTTACTATTCTATATTATATACATAAAAAATAATATTTAAGATTTACTCCTAAAACAAGCCTCTTTCTTCAAATCGCTTTATGTCCATGGCTTTAGATAGCTATCATTATGTGTAATAAACAACCATGTGCTAAGTATAAAGCCTAGTGTTGGATACCTAACAAGAAGATTTCATTTATCACACATAAATTCTAACTTAATTCAATATGATTAATTTGTCTAATTAATTTACTTAATGTATTTTTTTTATCTTACTTAAATTCTTAATTTCCCTTAATTATTTCTTAATTTCACTTTTTTCTTTTATTGAATATTCTAATTACCACAATTCCTTATTTTCACACTAATTTCACACTTTTTCACTATCATTCTTATTTTAGAGTGAAATTTACACTTTTAACCTTAATAGTTGAATCTTTTTTCAAAATTCTATTTAGGTCCTTATTTTTGTCAAAATTATATATAGGTCCTTAAAGTTCCATATTTTGCCATAATTGTCGTTTTTTTCTTATTTCCTCCTTTTTTTTAATCTTATTTCATCACATATTTATGTTTTCTACACATAAGTCATGTTTTCTCTCATTTTAGTCCTTAAATTCATTTTTTCCAAAATTACAATGTAGTCCTTATTTTTATTACTTTTTCACTTATTTATAATTTTGCCCTTCCTTTATTAGGTTTAATCCATAATCCCATTTTTATTTTTCCAACAATATTTTTCACTATGTTTTGACTATTTTACCATGGAATTTTCATTTTCCTTAATTCTTCCATTTTAATCCTTAATTTCCACTTTTATTTATTAGGTTTAATCCATAATCCCATTTTTATTTTTCTAATAATATTTTTCACTATGTTTTGACTATTTTACCATGGAATTTTCATTTTCCTTAATTCTTCCATTTTAATCTTTAATTTCCACTTTTATTTATTATTTACCATTTTCTTCCATTTATTATTATTTTATTAATTTTTTTTAGTTTTGCTCCTATAGTTTCTAGTGGAAACAAAATCTCAAATGAGATATGTAGAAGGTGGACCCCATAGGTCCATAATTAAATGATTTTACTTTTTTCTCTTTTTCTCAAGTTTTCTCAATCTTTTATCTTATTTATAGTATGGATCTACCTTTGGCCTACTTTTGCGAGTTGCCATGACTCACTACCGTGGTAAGTATCCTTATGGCTAGCCAATTTATCCTATGCTTCTGATTTTGCTTCTAGACACTAAGGGCAAAACTATTTTCACAAAATTAACATAAAGTATGCACTATTTCCAAATTTACTTTTTTTCTCACATTATATATCAATTGAATTTCATAACATGCAAATTGTTTTCATCAATTTGTCATGTAACTTCATTCGATACATCATTCCATCACAAATAATTCTTTTTACCCAAATACACCTTTCAGCCAACATAAGTACATATTCATTCAAATGTCTTTTCTTGCCATAAATAATTCTCATTATGTTTTTAGGATTTTATTCATGCATTTCTATCATTATTTCATCATAACTAATATTTGTTCATTCATAATCATGCATTCTATCATTCAGCCATAATAGTAACTCATACATATCAATTTTTTAAAATTTCTTAATTCATTCTAAACATATTTTCCATGTATAATTAACATACTTCTAACCTTTAATAAAATTAATGCTATACATATCCTTATTTCTCATAATTACATAGTAGGCTTCAAAATTAACTTATCATTTTAACCATATTCTAATGAATTTAACTTCACAAATCCCACTATTTATCACTTAAATTTATTTATTTACCATTAGTTTGAATTTAAACCTATCATACATATAAGATCCTTAAGTTACATAATATGTTCCAATTTCATTTTCTTACATTTAAAAATGTTTTCATGCATACCTTTTTACCAACCTCATTAATTACTATCCAAATTCACTTATATACCTTGAATTTTAATTTAGACACGATTTACATAAAAAATCCTAAATTACATAACCTAGGTTTTCATGAAATAAGTTAGTTTAGGTATCCACATACCTTGATTCTCTTTGATTTCTTTAATTTTCCTTTTCTTTTCCTTTCTCATTTTTTTCTTTATCCTCTTCTTGTTCCTCACCTAAATAAAATTGTACACAAAGGACATCTATGAATTCCTCTTTAATTCTTCATCCAAAATCACATGAAAATAATAATTTACCAATTGTCCAATTAATTCTAGCTAAAATACATAAATTCACTCACTTGGGTATTTTTTATTAAATTTCTTCACTTTCTAAGCTTGTTTTTACTTTAATTCCTTGTCTAAGGTAGAGAAGATGTATTTATAAAATCTAGGTGAAATTTAGGTTAAAATATGGTAGGAATTAAAAGCTTAAAGAAAAAAAATGGTAAAGAAAAACGAAGGAAGAATTCGACCACATGGGGGAGATAGAGAAAATGATTGATTTGAGGAGAGTTTTGGATAAATTTCTTTTCTTTTAAATTTTTCTTTAATGCTTGTAAATGGAGGGACAAGATTTAGTCAAATACTATTCAATCTAATGGCTTATATTAAGCCATTTATCATCCTCTTATTGCATACATGTTTTAATTATTATTTCACCTCCAAAATATGTCTAAAAATATATAAGAATGTTAACCAAAGCATGTTTAAAATTTTTTTGAGTCAATCTAACTTCATTTTTATATATTTTTAAGTTCAAAAGTAAAATTCATCAGGTTTGAAAACCCAAAAATTTAAAGTGATCTAAATTATTTTTTCACTTAAAAATATTTGTTAGGATTATTTTTAGTGGTTCTATGCAATTGAAATAATTATTTAAGGTCCATAAAATATTTTTACACAGGTCAAAGTTTGGTCAAATCCTAATATGGTCTAGGTAATTTTTTCACTACCCACTTTAAAGGCCTATTTGATCTTAATTTTATCTTAAATTACATTAATAGACTTATCTAGAATTATAATTTCCAGTGTTAATGAAAACATTTTACGAGCCTCGGGTGGTACTATTCATCCTGGTGTTACCTATTGTCATTGTTCACCCTCGAAAAATACTATTTTAACAACCTAAATTATGAGAGCATTGCAAGTTTATGATTTTGATGTTGTTTATTCGATTTTCATTATAAAGAATGATTGGTTTATTTTTTTGTTAAGGGATTATTAAATCCCCTATTTCCTGTTGTTTTGACTATCTAATTAAGCTTATTGCAATACAAATCCAATCATTTTATCATCCATATGTTTATCTATATTTTTGACTATGCTTAGATTTATGTTAGATGTATCTAATTGATTGTTAATGTGAGGCCCTAACTTTGATCCTAGTAAAATTATGTAATTAATAAGGATTATAGTTAAAGTAATGTTTAAATTAAATTAGTGATAAGTTAAAGTTAGAGTTTAAAAAAAGGGTAAATTGATAATTTTAATGCATATATTATATATGTGGTTAATTAAAGGACTAATATTGTATATTGGGTGCAATTGAAATTGAAGGAAGTAAGTTGGGGTTAAATTCATAAAGAAGAGAAACTTATGGATAGATTTTGATAAAAAAAGAAGAGAGAGGAGTTAAGTGGATTTTGTCCTCCACTTACACTCTCTGGAAATTTCACATGACGAAGGGAATGTAAATGGTGTGTTAGTGAAGAATGGTTTGGCCATTGAAAAAGGAAAATACATATTTTAATTCTCTCTTTTTCTCTCTAAGATTAATGCTTTTCTCTCTTTAGTTTTTTATGTTTTGCATTAGGATTATTTGTAATAGAGTTTAAAGTAAGATGCTAAAGTAAGGGTTTCTTTTTCATCTTCATCATTTTCTTCTTTCAATTGGTGGAAGGGAATATATAAGGTGCAATATTTGGGTATTTATGCTTGTACGTGTTATTTGTAGAAGAAGATGCTTGTAAAAATAAAGGAAATGAGGTTTTAAAGGAGTTAAGGAATAATTTCTATTATATTAAGGGAAAAATATTTGAAAAGGCAAAAAAATTCTTCCTTTTTTTTATTAGAGCTTGTTGCTATGTTTTAACAAACTTTTGAATTAAATTCTATAATAAAAAGGATTTTAGATATGTTGGTGTTTTACAGGAAAGTTTAGTAATGGTTTATCAAGACACATTGATGGAATTTATCTGTCATTAAGTGAGAGTTGTTTACAAGTTTAATTTTGTTTTAAACTATTAATTGCATGTTTTGATTGCTTTTAGATAATGGTAACGTACTCGATTGAGCAAAGAACCCCTCACCTGAGTTATAAAACCCCTCACCTAAGTAATAAAGCCCTTACCTGAGTTATAAAGCCCTCACTTAAGTTATAAAGCCCTTACCGAAGATATAAAGTCCTCTACTAAGATATAAAGCCCTTAGTTTAGTTATAAAGCCCTTATTTGAGGTATGTAAGCCCTCATCCGAGGTATACATGCCCTTACCTGAGGCAATTTATACTCTCATGAGGTAACACTCATAGTTTTGGCCAATTAAAGTCTTTTAATTATGGTAAAGACTAATTTCTAATAGTGTAAGGTTAAATTATTTTTGTAATAGCCTCTAAAGTTTAATAAAAAACATTTTTTTTCTTGATTAATTGGTGTTATATTGTTTAGGTTTATGATTATATGGTTTTAGCTAAAATTAACAATATAGAATATTAGATATGGCACCTTATATAATTATATGAAAGAATGATAAAAACCATACTATTAAACCATGAAAGTGCACAATTATCTCGTTCATTAAAAGGCATGTAAATGGATAACTCTATGATTTTAAAATGGCCTTATCAGAGAAATTAAGGGTTTCTAGATTAAATTAACAATAAAGAGTTAGCTATGTGGTGACACAAATGTTAAGAGAAATGGAATACCATATTGTAAAACTAATTTTGGATTTAAAATGTACATGTTTATATATAGTAAGCATATGAACAAATCTAAGGTATCGTGTTCATTTGAAGTTGCTTAGCTATGTTTGTATGCTTACACTATTTCATTATCCTATGAAAATATACAATTATAGTGTTATATGCTTACAAATATTGATACATTTTTATATGTGTGTGTGTGTGTACATAACAAAGATCTTATTGTAAACTAATGTTCAAGTGCAATACTATTTTATAAAGAATAAGCATGATAATATGAAATGTACATGAACATAGTTAATGCCTATAAATATAGCTCATTTATGGATAGATAGACATGCTTATAAGGATATAATTATAGTTGCTATAGTTCGATCCCATTTGGGTCTATATTTTATCCCCGTTTGGGACTGTAGTCTGACCCTATTTGGGTATATAAATTTTATAACTTTAGTTATCTATAGTGACTAATACCTATGGGTATTTATATGTTCGATACCTGTAAGTATCTATAGTTCCCGTTATCCACTCTTTAAACTTAGGTAGGCAAATAGATTACAGCAAAGATCTCAAAAGAAAAATTGCACAGATTATTTTAATAAATTCATATGCGTACTTCAAGTTGATATAGTTATTAAGTTTTATTTTAATTTTAATTCTGCATCAATGGGCTAGCTCAAGTTTGTTAAAGAATTTCCATATAGGATGTTTTGCTTAATCTTTTGTATAATTTTGTATTAATGATAACATATATGAAAGGATGTATATGATATGGAAATTAAAATTTGTAATAGGCTCACTTTTGTAATTAAATAGTATATGCATGCATGTAAGCTTTGAAAGTAATTTATGCAGTATATGATAAGTAAAGATGAGTGTAACTAAGTTATATATGTTAAGCATGATAGTGTTAGAAGAATTAACATATGAACAGTAAGAGTAACACCTAGATAGATATGTATTATAGCTTTAATGACATGATGTTATGATAATGTATGTATAATGTGATATTTAAATGATAGAATTAGGTTGTTAATTAAGAGGGTGTTACAGTTAAACTTGAATTTGAATGTTGTTCATTAATATACATGTCTTTTTCTAATAGTATGGTGCTCATTAATTTCTTATGTTCTAAAATTGAGATAGGAAATTATGAATGCAAGTATTATTAGGTTTAAGAAATTTTTAGTTTGAATTGGTTAAGATTAACTATTCTGAAAGGGGATTTAATTAAAGATTAGGAATTAGAAACCGGGATTAATGCTAGTTATTAGATTGTTCTTAATTAGGAAGTTTAATTATCTAGAATGGCATTCTATATAAGGGACCTAAAATTTGTTGGGTTTTTTCATCATTAATTTGTATTATCTTTTGATAGAGTTGGTTTTAGTAGGAAAAGAGGTTGATAGACCCCTTAGCAGAATCTTTCGATAATTGATTTTTATTGCTAAATTTGTCACTCCATACTTTAATTAATTTTAGACTTTAATTTCTATTATTATTTTATTTAATTACTTAATTAATTTAGTTTAATAAAAAATTACAATCAAACTTTGGAAATCTTTAGCATAATTTCTTCTTTCAATAGATATTTATGGGTTTTAAATTTGTTTTTTTATTACTAGTCAATCTAGTACACTTACCATTGAAAATCAGCTGAAAGTAACTTACCTGCTAGAATGAATCCCACAAATCTAGGATCTTCATTATCTAACCGAAATGCAATTCATGTAACCATTCCTAGAGAAGAACTACTGAAAATCTCATAAGATATGGCTCAAATTTTGCAAAGGGTGACTGTTCCTAAAGCTCTAATAATTGAGATTAGGAAATATAGAGTAGAAGAATTTTTGGGTATTACTTTGGAACGGTATGAAGAAGATGAATTCTGGTTAGAAAGGTTGGAGAAAATATTTAATGAAATTTAGTAAACCATAAGGTATCTTATGTTGTGTCATTACTATAAGGACCAGTATGTGATTGGTGGAAATTGGTCCTAAAACAACCTCAGTTATATATAGGGATTTTTTGAAGCAGAGTTCAGGAAAAAGTATGTGACTGAAGCTTACAAAGAAGAGAAACTGAGATAATTTTTAAATTTACAATAGAGAGTTGTATTTATGGCTGAATATGAGAAAGTATTTAGCCATTTATGTAAATATGTTCAAATTTGATGTTAATTGAAGCTTTTAAGTGTAGACCATTTAAAGATGGATTGATTGATCGGATAAAAAAAAAGTTGATTAAACCTACTTCTTTACAAATGGTGGATTTTTATCAACTTGTTTTAGCAGCTATGCAAGTTGAGAAAAAATGAACTGGTTAAAAGAGAAAGAGAATAGAAAAGGAGTGGGGTAAGGGGTAAATCTTCCATTACAAAGAGATTTAGAGTAGCACAGGGTAATTAGCATGCTGAGTCTATGTAAAACCTTACTAATAAGAGAAGAAGGTAAGAATAATCTACAATGTCTAAATCAAATAAAGAAACACCAATGAAGCAGAGCAGGGATCAGCTAACAGAATGTCTTTATTGTTTAAGGCAATATTAGGGTGCATGTAGGAAATTATTAGATGCATGTTTCATGTGTGGTAACACCAATCATTACATGGCAAATTATCCCTCAAAGCGAGAACAAAGATCTGTATAGAGGTGTAGTAGAGGAGCTTCAAATACAGCCTCCACTAGTAAAGGCCGAAACAGAGGTAGAGGGCATGTTGGATTAAGAAAATATGGATCTTAGCCTAGAAATGTATTTAAAATTATTGATTAGCCTACAATACCAATTATTTCTAGTCAGGTTTATGCAATGAAAGCTCAAGAGGACCAAAATTCTCCAAAAGTCATAACCAATATTTTTTCCCTCTTTGACTCTAATATTCATGCACTTATTGATCCTAGTTATACCCATTTTTATGTTTGCATTAGGGATGTAGATTGGAATGTGTCAAATGTGCATCAATTGGATTTTGATATTTATGTAACTAGTCTATTGGGGCACGATGTTTGTGTGAATAAAGTATTTAAATAGTATCCCATTATGATTCACAGAAAGGAATTTTTAGCTGATCTTATTAAGTTGCATTTTCAAAATTTGATGTTATTTTGGGTATGGATTGGTTGTCAAAGCACTATATAGTGGTTAATTATGGGATGAAGACAATAACACTTAGAGATTATAATGGTAAAGAAGTAATAGTAAAAGGGATTCAAACTAAACCTTTAGCTAATGTAATATCTACTATGCAAGCTAGGCAATTTTTTAGAGAGGGATGTTATGAATTTTTAGCCCTATACTTGATTCAAAAAAAAGATAGTAAAGTTTTAAGAAATCCCAATGGTAAAAGAGTTTCCTGATGTATTTCTAGAAAGCTTACCTAGTCTTTTACTTGAAAGGGATATGGAGTTGTCTATAAAAGTTCTACCTTGTATAGCACCTATTTCTAAAGCACTATACAGGATGGCCCCATCAGAACTGAGGGAGTTAAAGGTTCAGTTACAAGAGTTACTTGATAAAGGCTTTATTATCCCTAGTGTATCACCTAGGGATGCACCAGTTCTATTTGTGAAGAAGAAGGATTGTTCTATAAGGATGTCTATATACTACAGATAGTTAAATAAAGTGACAATGAAGAATAAGTATCCATTGCCTAGAATTGAAGACTTGTTTGATCAATTGCAAGGTGATGGTGTGTTTTTAAAGAATGATTTACGATTGGGGTATTATCAACTTCGAGTATAGGATGTGGATGTTCCAAAAACTACATTTAGAGCCTGATATGGACTTTACAAATTTCTAGTCATGCCATTTGGGTTAAAGAATGCACCGGCTGCTTTTATAGATTTGATGAATAGGGTGTTTAAACCATACTTAAACCAATTTATTATGGTGTTCATTAATGATATATTGGTTTACTCTAGAAATAAAGTTGAGAATACTAAACATTTGAGGATTATGTTACAGACTTTAAGGAAGAATCAATTGTTTGCTAAATTAAACAAGTGTGACTTTTTACTTAGGGAAGTTTCTTTCCTTTGCCATATTATGTCTTCTGAAGGTAATGGAGTAGAACAGCTAAAGTTGAGGCTATTGTAAATTGGAGATCACCTCAAAATGTTTATGAAGTGAGAAGTTTTCTAGGTTTAGCAGGGTATTATCATCATTTTGTGAAAGGGTTTTCAATCATTGCTTTACCACTCACTAAGTTATTAAGAAAGAGTATCAAGTTCGAGTTGACTAATCAATGTTAAGTAAGTTTTGATCAATTAAAGATGATGTTAACAGATGCCCCGGCTCTTACATAACTAGTTTCGGATAAAGAATATGCTATATACAGTGATGCTTCTAGAGTCGGTTTGGGTTATTGATAACTCCAATTTAGTGTTTATTTTTAGTGTATTTTTATCTATGTTTGCATCTCATTTTGTATGTTTTTCCTATTTTAAGTGTTAAAGTTCTCTTTTTATGCTAAATGGGATTATTTTAATATTTATGAAGTTTTTGAATGTTTAATGGTGCAATCTTGAATTTTATGCAGAAAAAAGGCAAGCCCTCTATTAAGATCAATTTTATCAGTTGTGTGCCTTACAGACCCTCATAATGCACTATTTCATCTAGGGACTCAACTGAAACCAATTGTCTCCACCGTGTCAAATGTAGACTTCAAGGTTGATTCTATCTAGAAGGGTGCACACGGTTGAGACCAAAGTGTCTCAGCTGTGTCTTATATGGAAATCTTCTTTTAATCATTTGGCCGGTTGAGACCAAAGTGTCTCCATTGTGTCTATCTGTATACTTGTATAAAAGTTGCATTTCTATTTGGTGTTAAGGAGATCAATTTAGGTTTATGTGTTTTAAGGTTTTCCTTGGTAGTTTATGTAAGGACCCAAAATAGGCCCTAGTAGAATTCAAGGGCAATTACATATTATTAAAGTCTAATTGAGCATTATTTGATGAATTATTAAGAGTTAATATATTAATTGAGGCAAAAATATAATTAAGTTATCAATAATAATGTGATAAATGTGTAAATTATATGGTATGAATTTTATAAGGTCATAATTAAATTATTATTGTTGGTTTAATAATGTTTAAGGGTGTAATTAAAGTAAAAAGTATTATTTTGGGGTAAATTTATAATTACGGCATCTTTAGGGAAAAATGTGACTAAATGAATAATTGAGACCAATTTAAGGAAAGGAATAAATGGTGGGGTTAATTTATAGAATAGATTAAATGGTGGGGACAAATTAACATGCAAAGAAGTGTGGGCTTATTGTGTAACATGCAAATAGTTGGAGGATTAAAAGGGATATTTGTAGGGGACATGCTGATGTCATTTTCCACTTAGCTCACCATGCAAGCAATGTTATTAGGAGTATATATAGGGTTTGGTTGGCCACACTAAGGGGATTTCTCATTTTTACTTTCTCTCTTTTACTCATCTCTTAACTTCCTCTAAAAGCTCTAAATTGATCTCTATAATTTTCAAGAGGAAATCCTACTGCAAGTTATTTAAATTAGAAGTTTTGAAAGGGGATTTGTAAGGGTTTAATGCAAGAGTACATGGATGTATGAAGAATTGGAAGGGATTGAGAGCAAACGGGAATAAATGGTGAAAAGATTGAAGGATTGATTTAAGGATTCAAAACAGGTTTGGGAACATCTTTCTCTTCTTGCATGTATTAATTGTGTTGAAATATGGATATCGTGTGATGTTTGGAAATGTTACTCTTGCTGCATGAGGCTATTGTTGCTGAATTTGTGGACTTATATATGGGAAAGATGCATATTTAGTTGGTGATATGGTTTTTAGTGATATAAATGTAAGATTTTAACTTTGCATGTGTTATTTGATATAGCTAGGATAAATAAATTGTTAAAAGCTTGATTTGAGTTTATTTTAAAATGATGTTAATATATAAAGTTATAATCTAATGTATGTAATTATATTTGATGAGTAAATTGAAATAAAACATCAATCTTTGATGTTTAAAGGAACATGCATGTGAGTTTTAAAAATTCTGGGTTTGAGTTCACTGGACCTAGCTGTATTATTTTGGTCATATTTTGAGTTTGAGAATAGATAATTAGATGATTTCAATTGGGTCTTAAACTAGACTTATATACAAATATTTCATAAGAAGAAATCACACTCAAATTATGTCTCTCAATGGGTCATAACCTAGCTTGAAAATCGGATAAGTGTGCAGTCTTGTGCTCATGAACAGTCTTTAGTAATTTCATGATATCTCGAGTTCTAGAAATGATATTGCAAATATTTTTGATTTTCTAGAAACTAGAAATTTATATCTATAACTTTGTAGAAGACAAATGTTTCTAAAAAGGCCGTTTACTATATCAAAAATGAAGTACAAGATTAAGTTATTAAGCAGTTTGCAGGATTCTGGGAACAAGGTGTAAAAGTCGTAGGGCCAGACATACTGTCACGAGCGTGACACTTGCCGCGAGCGCGACACCATGATTTCTGCCCATAACTTTGCTTTTTATTCCCCTTTATCAGTATATTTGGCTACCCCCATGTGATACACATATAACTGAATAAAATAGGCCTTGAATGCAAGTATACGAGAGCTATAAACTCATGTGCATATAGATTTGTATCAATGGATATATATATATGGATTTGCATGATTTGTCTATGAATGTATACCTATGCATCATGGAAATTGTACATTAATAGTTAATTTATAGCACCATGAATAATTATGAAATTATTGTTAATCATATATGTGTATGATAATATGATTGTGATATGATGTGTTGTCTAAAGATCATATGTTTAAGTATAAGTTCATGATGAAAGTTAAATGTATGTGCCATATGGAAACATATTAATAGCATACGATTGATGAGTGATTTAGGTATATATATTGATAATCATACTTAAAAGAACAAGCTTATTAGATGCGAATGTACTACAGGTACGTACAATCTATGATTATATTTATGAGTGCATGAGCATGTAATTGCCCTATAAGATAGAAAATGATTAAATGTCATTTAATAGGTGAGATTATATGCATGTGCAAATGGTATACTATAAGTACAGCTTTAAAGTATGAAATGAACATGAATATAGTGTTGCCTGCAATAGAGTTTAAATGTGGATATAAATACATACATGATAGTTAATATTAAAAATGCTATCCATGAATGTTTATTTGATGCTGGGGTATATGAACTAAGAAAATGAAAACATGTCATGTTATATGTATTTATATGTGAAGATGATTATACATGATTCCTATTGATTTCTTGAAATTACTATGGTACATACAGTTTGAAATATTAACTTTGCTTGTATGAAGGAATAATGTGACTAGTAGAATATATGTGTGCATATATATAGATATGTATGATCTTACATGGTTGGGTTTGAAGCTTGAAAACTATTTTAGAGTAATGATTCAAAGAATATGTTAAAGTGAAATATATGAATATGTCTTTACTTAATTGAAATGACATGATTAGGCATATGTGCTATTACATGTTAACATGCTAAAATACAAATCTATAGTGCTACAGATTAAATTATAGAAATCTTATTAAAGCATATAATTGCAATGTGATATGAGACTATATATATGTTTACATAAATATGTATGGGTACAAATGGCATTATATAATTATGGTCTTAACATGCGGAATAGTTACATGATTGAATAAGATTACAAGTATTAAATGGTAATACCCAATAGCGAATACGCTCACAGATTTACAGAAAGTTACACATGATTGTGTATATGAATACATTATTTACAGTTACACAAGAGTATACATGTGCATATAAGAATATGAATGATTAAATGAAAGATAAAGTAAATAGATTTTATTGCCTGCGTTGAGTCTAGGAAGTGGATAGATAGGCATGCCTATAAGGGTACCTTGCAGCTGCGATAGTTTCAACCCCGTTTGGATTGTAGTTAACCCTGTTTGGGTGACTAAATAGACATGGTCCCGTTTGGATCATTTTCAACCCTGTTTGGGTGACTAAACAGACTTGTACCTTCGGGCGCCACCGTTATAATCAATCAATTTATACCTCCGGGTATCTCTTTGGTTCCTTCGGGTGACCTATTATCTCTTTGGTGCCTTCGGGTGACCTAGTACCTTCGGATACCACCGTATAACCCGTTATCCACCTCTTTAGAATAGTGCAGGCTGTACACCAAAGTTACCTTGGATAAATTGATGGTATACATATGTGGGTCTTTTGTGATCATAAGTCTTTTTCTAAATGTATGTCAATTCATGATATATGAAGGAGTTTTCATTAGGTTAAAGAGTATTATAATATTTAATGGATGCAACAATTTTATAATTGCATAAGCATATAAGTTAGACGGTATCAACCATTGTCTTTGAAATAGTTTTCTTATGATTATATTCAAATGTTCATATTGTTTATATGTATACATTTAGTGAATGTGTGTTTGTTATTTATGGTGTCATGTATGCATATCTAAAACCTATAAACTGGGTATAAAAGAATAGTCTGGCAATGATGTGTAGTTGTTATGTTTTAATTGATAGGCTTGTTTTTGTAACTTATGCTATATAAAGTAACCTTATAATATTATAAAGATCTCATGGCATTTGGAAGTGTTGTTTTGCCATTTTAATTCTAATGGGTTTATATCATAGACATACGAGTATAGATAAAAAGATAATGGATAATTATGCTAGTATGGTTTAGTATTAATTCAAAGGTTATTCACATGATTATTAGTTGAATTTAAAGTCATAAGACATTGAGGCTTACATTATTATACATGGTAAATGTAGCATAAATGTAAATGTTACCATTGAATTTTTATGAATTTCATAAGTTGATATGAATGTTAAATTTTATTCATTGAGATAAATCATTGTCGTATTTGAGACATGGTGTGTGCTTGTTGACGATCACTGTGAGTGGTCGTTTGTCATATTTTTTAGTTCCCCACTAAGCTTTGTAGCTTAGCATGGGTGTTTCATCCGTGTAGGTTGTTGGGGTGAAATCTGCAACTGGATGGCCAACTCAAGTCAACGAGAGAGACAATTATAGACTTGTATTTGGGCTCTTTGTATATAGTAAAGATTTTATGGTATTAGAGATATTGTATGTAAAAAAAAATGTGTTAAACAGTTGTTGTAATGTGTAAAAGAGACTTTATCGTTCATTGAATAGTTTCTTTTAAAAGTGTAGCACTCTTATATATTAAGTTTGATTATATGTTTATATTACACAATAACTCATGTGTAATGAGTTGGATAAAGTGATATGTATAGATTATAGGATAAGGGTGCTACAGTTTAGCTAATAGTTTCTTCACAATTTAGGGTTTTCATACTTAGTTTTCAGAGATTTACTTGTAAAAATTACCCTTTTAATATAGTTTTACTTCAAAAACACAAAAATATAGAGTTATAGTTCAGTTTATACTTCAAGCCATAGTTTGTAATCAAGTTTTAGCTTGGAGAGGAAGAGAGGAAGCTTCACCAACTTCAGACTATAACTCCAAATGGGTTATATAGTTTCTTCTTACTTTTTACTTATTATTTACATTATGAGAGTGAGTTGTCATTTTATTGTCTGGGGATCTTTAAATCTCCTAACCATGTAAGGAATATAAACTTATTTTCTCAATATGTTTTGGATGTTTCTTTTCCCTTATGCTTTTCTTGGTATGGATATTTTACAAGTATTTATGATATTAATCTTATTCAAGTTGATGAATGGATTCTTGTTGAATGTTATGCCATGTATGTTCAATTTTCTTCACATATGCTATAGTTTTGATGGCATCTTTGGAATGAGAGCTATTAGATCTAGGGTTAGTATGTTCTAAAATATGAAAAAGAGTGGAAAATGAATAGGTGATGGTTTAGTAAAGTCCGTAATGGGATTTTAGTTCACACCTAGGTTTTGGGACCCATTTTTATGTTGGCTATTGAGTAAGCTCTAGAATAGGATACCTAGGTAGTTAGAGTAATAGGCTTCAAAATGGGATACTAGAGGTTTAGATGGGTTGTCTACATTTAAAACATATAAATTTGATGTTAAAATGAACCTTGCATAGGGATGGGGAGGATTAGATTTCCTGAACAATGTCTTAAGCTATTGTTATTTCCATTAACCTTATAATTTATATTTTTAAGGGTTTTAATAGTTTATGCTTTATATTGTTTTACTTTCACGCTAACTATCTTTATCATTAAAAACAATACTACCATCAACAATTGGGTAATTTTTTAAGTGCACATCTCTAACCAATCACATTTCTTGCACTAATTCTTATGTTCCCATAGGTTCGATACTTGTGGGTCTTAAGAATACCCCACTTTATTACTTCTCAATTTAGTGCACATATTGAGGTCGTAATAGTTGTGTACTGATGCAAGATGTCAAGGTGGTAGCTTATACATCCAAGCAATTAAAACCACATGAGAAAAACTACCCTATATATGATTTATAATTGGTTATAGTTGTGTTTGCTTTGAAGATTTGGTAGCATTACTTGTATAGGGAAAGATGTAGAATTTACACGGATCATAAGAATCTCAAATAATTACTCACTCAGAAAGAACTTAATTTGAGATAGCACAAATGGTTAGAATTGTTTAAAGATTATGATTGTATATTTGATTACCACCTGGGTAAAGCTAATATTGTGGCTGATGCCTTAAGTCAAAACATGATGGCAGCTATGTCATTACAGTAATGTAGATGGAAAATTACATCAAATGGTTCATTAATAGCTCAGTTGAAGGCTTGACCTAATGTGAGATAGAGAGTAATAGATACTTAAAAGAATGATGAAAGGTTATAGCAGATTATGCAATCATTACATAAGGGGAATCAATTTGAGTATGTAGTAAAGGAATATAGGAGTGTGTATTATCAAAACATGTTTTGTGTCCTAGAAGACAAAGAATTGAAAAGAACATTTTTGTGTGAAGCATACAACACCATGTTTAATAAACATCTAAGCAGTAATAAAATTTATCAGGATATGAAATAATTTTTTTGGTGGCCTGGTATAAAGAAGGATGTAGTGGATTATATTTATAAGTGTTTGACTTGTCAACAGGTAAAAGTGGAGCACTAATTTCCCTTTGGATTGCTTAATTCCATTTGAATACCACAATGGAAATAGAAAAATATCACTATGGATTTCATGATATGTTTGCTTTCCACACAAAAGAAACATGATGTTGTGTGAATAGTTATTGATAAGCTGACTAAAGCAGCTTATTTCTTATCAGTTAGAAAAGAATATTCCTTGGATAAATTGGCAAAATTGTATGTGAATGAGATTGTATGGTTGCATGGAATACCTGTATCTATAATTTCTCAATCGAAACTTAGGGTTTACATCTAGATTCTGGCAAAGTTTGCAGCAAGCTTTGGGAAACATAGCTATGATACAATACAACTTTTCATTCTCAAACGAATAGATAATTAAAGAGGGTAATACAAGTTTTAAAAGATATGCCGAGAAGTTATGTTTTGGATTTTTTAGCAAGTTGGGATAGATATCTTACATTAATTGAGTTTACATATAATAATAGTTATAAGACTAGCATAGGTATTGCACCATATGAATCTTTAAATGGCCATAAATGCAGAACTCTAGTTTGTTAGACTGAACTAACTAAACGTAAAATGATTGGCCCATATCTTGTTAAGGACATAGAAGAAAAAGTACAAGTTATCAAATAAAGATTGAAAGAAGCTAGTGATAGACAAAATTCTTATATAGATTTAAAAAGGAAAGATATTGAATTTCAAGTTAGGGATAAAGTATTGATGAGAGTGTCTCCTTAAAGGAAAGTACGAAGGTTTGGGAAGAAATGTAAACTTAGTTCGAGATATATTTGTCCATATGAAATTTTGCAAAGGGTTGGACTAGTAACATATAGATTAGCTCTTCATATGGAATTATCTAAAGTGTATGATGTGTTTCCTATTTTTATGCTTCAAAGATATCACTCAGATGAATCTCACGTACTACTAATACAAGATATTCAAGTTCAGATAGATTTCACAAATGATGAAGAACCTAAAGAGATTTTGGCCAGAGAAATCAGACAGTTAAGGAACAAGTAAATTCCTCTTATCAAAGTATGTTGGCAACATCATGGCATTCAAGAAGTAACTTGGGAACTAAAGTCAGTTATAAAAGCACAGTATCCTTAGCTATTTAAAACAAGTATGAATTTAGAGGGCAAAATTCTTTGAAGGCGGAGAGAATTGTGAGCCCCTAACTTTGATCCTTGTAGAATTAGGTAATTAATAGGGATTATAATTAAAGTAATGTTTAAATTAAATTGGTGATAAGTTAAAGTTAGAGTTTAAAGAAGGGTAAATTGGTAATTTTAATGTACATGTTATGTGTGTGGTTAATTAAAGGACTAATATTGAATATTGGTGGTAGGGTTAAATTAAAAAAGAAGAGAAAATTATTGACATATTTTGATAAAAGAAGAAAAGTGAGGTGTAAGACCCCTAACATGACCCTAATTTAA
The DNA here is from genome assembly GCA_037975025.1 of Excoecaria agallocha. Classification (NCBI taxonomy): domain Eukaryota; kingdom Viridiplantae; phylum Streptophyta; class Magnoliopsida; order Malpighiales; family Euphorbiaceae; genus Excoecaria; species Excoecaria agallocha. The sequence goes on from CM075806.1 coordinate 33,149,456, forward strand.
TTTTGCATATTTGTATGATTAAGTTAAGGGGATAAATTATCATGCTATTATGTTAATTGCATGGAAATAAAATAAAAGAGTATGGTTTAATATTAATTGAGGATATAATTAAAGTAAAAGATATTAATTTGGGGTTAATTTGTAATTGTGGCATATTAGTGGCCAATTGGGAATAAAAGCATTTAATTATAGGTTAATTAAAAGGAATAAAAGCATTTAATTATAGGTTAATTAAAAGGAATGATTAAATTGATAGGCTAATATTTGAAAGGAATTAATTGGAGAGGTTAAAGTTTGACATGCAAATTTTCAAGGGACTAAAGAGGGGATTTTTATGTCGGTATAAAAGGCATGAGTTAGTGGAAATTTGAGGTGTCTTGTAGTTGAGTGAGATCGGCAATTGAAGAGAGAAAACCAGAAAATTATCTTCTTCTTCCTTTTGATTTCCATTGATTTATCTCAAACAATTTGAGGATGATGTTTGTTGATTAATCAAGAGTACAAGGTATTAAACTTAAGGTAATTAAACTGTTGATTAAACCCTTCATCATCATCATCTTCTTCTTTCATTTTGACTGAGAGCAATGTAAATTGCTGGAAATTTAAATGATGATGGTGACGGTACTTGTGAAGGAGAAGATGAAGGAAGAAGGAACAAAGGAAAAGGAATTGATAGTGGTTGAAGACTTTGGGTTTATCAGCTAAGGTATGGGAATTTAGGCTGTTCATATTGCATGTGAGGATGATTATTGGAATTGTGCGGGATTTACAGAACTCAATTTACGTTTTTCTGAAATTTTATAGATGTGAGGTTGAAGAAGAAAACTGTTCTTGCCGAGTCATGAATGACTTCACGAGTCGTGAACATTAGTCCGACTCGTGAAGCTCTTCACGAGTCATGAAGTGCAGTTTTTCTTCTCCACTCGTGAGCTTCTTCACTAGTCGTGATGTATAGCCTTTCTTCTCCACTCGTGAACTCCTTCACGAGTCGTGAGATTTGCCTTATTTGCTTCACTCGTAAAGCTCTTCACTAGTCGAACTCCCCTTCACGACTGAATGACCTGTCTAGAATGTTTTGCTCATAAGTTGAGCTATAGAACAGCAAATTGAATGATTCTTTTTGGATTGAAAATTAGACTTCCATACCTATATTTCATATGAAGAAACCTAAGTTTAAATCTGTCTCTAAGTACATGTAATCTAGGGTTGAATCCAGACTTGTTTTAGACTGCTCAATATAACAGAAATTGCAATATTTGTGCAAATCATTGCTACACTTGATTATATGATCTTTAAATTGATTGAGACAGATAGTTGCTTATGTGATAGTAAAGTTAATTGAATAAGAGATGTAGTATGACTATCAATGAAGGATTTGTATGAATACAGATGCATTCAATTGTGTATATGAATAAAGACTAGTGATGAAATATCTAACCTATACATGTGATTAGTCTTGTGCATGATGGTCATATGCTAAATTGATATATATACACATGTAAATCTTATGACATGGAAGTGAACATATTGACATGTACCTATGCTATAAAATAGGAACTATAATAGTATGACTTTGGCATGTGTATATGCCCATAAGGAAACATGTTGATATGTTGTATAACACATAACTTGAATAATGATAAAGGTATATATATATGTGTTGGAAACATGCTCATAAGAATAAATCAACTATATGCAAATGTACCCACAGGTATGTACATTTATGATTATGTATATGAGTATATAAGCATGTAATTGCCCTATGAGATAGAGGATGAATTAGCATGACTATGAGCATGTGAAATGCTTAATGAAAACATGATCGAGTATATGATATGATGATTATATGTCATGCCTATATGTTATGATGCAAATTATATAGTCATACAGATTTGAATAAGCCAGATGTATAACTTGGCATGTGAACTGTGCATATATCTGATTATGCACCATAGAATTCATAGTTATATAAGACTATGTATATGTGCACAACATTATACTATGAATACAGTATTAATATGTGAATTGAACACGAATATAGTTCTGCCTGTGATACAATTTTAGATGTGGATAGATAGGCGCCTATAGGGAAATTGCAGCTGCCATAGTTTGGCCCGCTTGGGTCCATAGTATATGTATGATCCCATTTGGATCATGATCAGCCCCGTTTGGGTTGATAGGCTACCCCGTTTGGGTACGCTTGACCGGTCCATAGTATAGTTTGGCCCCGTTTGGGTCTATAGATTTGATATCTTCGGATATCCTTCTTTGATACCGATGTGTATCCATAGTTCCCGTTATCCACCGATAAAGCTAAGGCAGGCTAAACGTTATTCATAGTAATGATAAAGAAATTAAACAGTTAAAGTGATTTGACTAAAGATTGATATTGTGGATCATAATGTTGTTTTACCACAGGAATTATGTTTTATTTGAGTATGTTTACATGGGAAATTGCTGTCTATATGAATTATGAATATGAGCATAATTGCTACTCTTCTGGGTACAATGATTAGGAACATGGGAAAATATGTTATGCTTTAAAGTATGTGTTATTAAAGACATGATATGTTGCATATGTTATTATTAAATATACATTGTATATGCATGTTTTGATGACCTGTGTGAGTGGTCATCCATCTGTAGATATTCCCCACTAAGCTTTATAGCTTAGCACGGGTTATTTTATCCGTGTAGGTTCAAATAGCAAGACTTTTGTTGAGGGACGTTCTCTGCATCATGAAGGGCCAACCATCGACTTATAACCTTGATGTAGGATATTTTGTAATATAATTATCATATGTTTTGTATTAAGGCCAGTTATTTTATGTTATGTTAAAAACCTATGCGGAATATTGTAACTCACTAGTAGTAAAGCTAAGACAGAATATTTGTGCATGTGATTTACATAAAGTAATATTCATATAGTCTAGTATGCATGTTAATAGGTATGAAATGGAAAACAGGAATAGACTTGTAGCACGCATATAGGCATATGAAACCATGTGGCATGTTTAATGGCTAAATGATGATTAAATGAATATGTAGCATAAGCATGATTAATAGTATTCATGATACATGTATAATGGGGTATTTGCATAAGGGGTGATACATGAGGAGTTAAGTGGATTTTTTCCTGCATATACACTCTCTGGAAATTTCACGTGACAAAGGGAATATAAACGGTGAGTTAGTAGAGAGTGGTTTGGCTAATGAAAAAGAAAAATGCAGATTTTAATTCTCTCTTATTCTTTCTCTAAGATTAAAGCTTTTCCCTTTCTAGTTTCTTTAAGTTCTACATTAGGGCTATTTGTAATGGAGTTTAAAGTAAGATGCTAAGGTAAGGGTTTTTTTTTTCATCTTCATAATTTTTCTTCTTTCAATTGGTGGAAGGGATTGCATAAAGAGCAATATTTGGGTATTTATGCTTGTAAGTGTTATCTGTAGAAGGAGATGCAAGTAAAAAAAAAAAAGAAAGGAGGTCTTAAAGGAGTGTAGTGTTAGAGAGTATGCCTTAGAGCCCATGTAATAGGGATGTATTTCATATGTATGAACTCATATTCTTAATAAAAGCATAATTCATTTATTAATGCTATGTTTAAATATAAGAGTTTGTAAATCTTAAATTAATAAATGAAGTCCTAGATATTATAAACACAGTGCAAAGGCAATCAAGAAAGTGTTCATGATATGAGATGTCTATTGCATGCAAATGTGTTAATATCTAAATACCAGAATTAACAAGATAGGACATTGTTAATTCGGATAAACTAGCACGTGTTATGCTTCTTGAATGGTTAAAGCAATGGTTCTCAAAACTGTGATTATGGAAGATAATCAAAGCTAAAATGTGGATGCTTGTTAGAAGAACAAGTTCATTGGAGACCTGCAAAGAGAATCCTCACATGGATATTAAATCTATGTCAGTAAGGAATCTCTTCATTGCAGTTGTGCAAGTATCCTTAGACTTGAGATCACCAAAGTTATCTTAAGTAGCAAGTGGTATACTTTGACTCTATAACTGATTACTTCCAACTAGAGGTGAACATAGTTAGGAGGTTGGGTATATCATGACCTACTTGAAGATAGTTGAGTGATTGACAAAGGATTCACCATCCTAGATTTATTAAGGGAAGTTATCTCGCATAATTCTATAATTACCTTGTTCAGACAATCTCTGGACAGAGTAATATAGGATGGTTAAGACGGATAGAGATCCATGAAGGGCATTTTGGGAACAATGGTTAAATTAATAGAACATACATAATTAGATTTATATGAGTTGACAGAAATCCATACTTAGAATCTAATTAAGATAAGAGTGGTGAATGGAGTAATTGCACGGTAACTGTTTCTATGGAATGGTATAGTCAAACCACTTAACTTTCTTGACATTTGGGTAGTCATGATGCCTAGCTAGAAGCCGCTCATGACTTGTATAATAGTATATCATAAATATCAATAGGGATTGATAAAATGATTTAAAGGAGTTTAAATCATGTGAGTTTTGAATAGAACTCAAAATTACATATTATACTACCAATATGGACATAAACCCAATAGGTCACACACATATAGAGAAAAGGATAAAATGGTAAAATGACAAGGATAATAATATTTGATATTTTTATTGGAATAGAGAAGTGAATAAGAGAATAATTAATTAAAAAGTTTAATTAATTATGATAAAGTAAAATTGTTTGTAGAACTTTGTAGAAATGTTCTGTAAAATGGACCTAATTGAAATATTGTATTTCATAATTAGTTATTATTGGACTATAAGTGTTATAGGGCTGATATAATAATTAATAGATCCATTTGAGAAATTAAAAGAGGCCCAGAAGAATGGTTTTAGCTCAAAAACCCTTCAGAGGAAGGGTTTCATGCCAACTACAGACAGGCCTTAGAGGCCTAATTCTTGGACCAAAATAAATTAAATATATTTCATAAGTGTTATGGAGCCTACATATTTAATTTGTATGGATTTGGAATTCATTTGGGTTATTAAATCCAAGTATATGCACAAAGGGCCTAGTCTGTGGGTTTTGTGCATAGTCTTTTGTGAAAGAACTTAAATTGGATTTAGTTGAGCCCAAATAAATTATTAAGAATTCCAAAAGCCCATTTAATATTTTTCCAACAATTTTAAAGAGCTCAATCCTATTATGAAGTTGGATTTTTAACCTAACTATAAAAATCCAAGTGATAGGATTTTAAGGTAACAAGGCGAACAATTAAGAGAAAAGAGTTTCTCTCATTCTCAAAACCCTAGCCGCCAATTTCCCCTTGCTAGCATCAAGGGATTTCATCCAGCCTTGTACTTCCCCTTTGTTGGTTTATTCAATCCTTCTCTAGTGTGGATTACTCATTGGAGGTGTTCAATTTTGGACATTGTGGTTTGCGACAACCCGGTGAGAAGGAAAATCAACTATTCAACAAAAATCAAAGGTGATTTTTCTTATTCTCATTAATATGAATATTGTAAATTCATGGCAAGATCAGATATATTGGTTAAAAATTTTAAATTCTGCTTTTGTATGAGATGCATGTAATCGATAATTCCTAACATGGTATTAGAGCCTCGGTTTTTCCATTAATCTATAATTCTATATTTTACGAAATGGTTTTTATTTTTGAGTTATTTATTTCATGAACTTTAAAATATCAGATTTTATTGTTCATGAATGAGAAATATTGATTTCTTGATGTATGTGATCAAATATATAAAATAAAAAATAAAAACGATTCTTTTGAGCAAAGAACTATTGAGAATGGCGTGTAGGGTTTTATTTTTCAATAAAATTTAAGGGCTGTTCTAAATTAATTTTTTTATCGATCCAACCTAAGATTATTTTGATAATAATTTATGTGTTTAATATATGATATTAAGCCATAGGATCAAACAAAATTAAAATCGAATAAGTTTTGCATGAAAACTAGTTTAGTCGAAAAGTTCGATAAATTGGTGTTCTTCATGTGTTCTTGGTGTGTTCATGTTTATAATGATTTTTAATCTTCTAAATCTGATATTTCTAATATATTAATGTGTTTTTAATTAATTGGATTAATTAAAATGGGCCTTATATTAATTGGATTAATTTTAATTCATTAAAATCACTTAATGGGCTTAATTATGTTTACAGACTTGGTTTAAATTAGCGAATGACTTGATGGGCCAAAGAAGCTGATTTAAATTAAATATTATAAACTATAATTAAGTTTATTAATGGGTTTTAAGGGTTGGAGTGGGCTTGTCTCATTCCAAAAGGCCCAAATGATCCAATAGACACAAAATTAGTTTGTGTGTGAACACATCTAAGGGTTTATTATGTGGGTTTTAGCCTACCCTTGTTTTAAGCCCAAAATTGATTTTTAATTATTTAATATAATTAATTAATTAATTAATCAATTGATAATTAATTAATAATCAATTGGATTGATAATTAAGGCAAGAACACATGCGTGCAAAAAGGTTTCCTAAAATGAAAGTTTCCAAAAAGGAAAAAATTTCCTAATTTGATCACATTATCAAAATAAGTCAAAAGTAAGTTTCAAGAGTTGAAAAAAAGTTAGTAATCCATTAGATGTTTTACTTTATGCATTAGAAATGTATATAAGGGTGTATGATTGGCATGATGGATAGTTATGGACAAAGGCCCAATGTGATTGAGCATAATGCATGTTTCGGCCTAATGAGAACTTTCATATCTCGGCCACTTGTTTTTGGTTTGTATTTCTTTTTCAAATTTTAATATGTAATTAGATTACTTAGATTAGAATTAGAGAGAGAAATGGAGACCACTATGAAGGAGCAAGATGAGTCGGATGGAGATCCAACAAGTTTGAAGATAATATAATTATTTTTACTTGTTTGAATAATGCATATTACCTAGGTTTGACCTTTTGATTTCCCTTTTGGCTTGGGGAAATCAATGTAATAAAATCCATAACTATACTATATGTTTATGCTTATATTTATGAGATAGATATAGGAAGCATACCAATGTATGCCAACCATGTATGATGAGACTTAATTAACTAAAATCCCTCAAACTAATACTAAGGTATATAAGCCTTCTATTAATTTGAGGAGAACCAGAGTTCTTTATAGTGTGGGTCATCATACATGATTGGGTCATCTTAAATGGGTCATCTTAGCTAGCCCATTAGCTTGTTGATCAAAGTCAAGGCTAATGGTTCTAGAGGCAAGATTGGGGAAAGCATATATGATATGCATGTATCAAGAGTTGATAACCTAATAATCCAATAGTTGTGTAGAGGCAAAATTGGTATAGAGATACCTACATTTCAAGGGTATGGAGTTTGATTTGTTGACTAAAGTCAAGGTCAAATTTCATATCAAGGATTGGATATTGGCCCACTAAGAAAACCATCGAATTTTCTCGGATTAAATAGTAAGGGTTATTGATTTGCAATAAAATAGTGGGAGTAAATGGATTAATTAAAGACCTAATTAATACATATATATATATAAACATTGTAAGGACCCAATCATGGCTCTAACCGGATAACAGTAAAGTGATGAGAATTATGGTTAATTAAGGCAAATATTGAATTATTTTGCATTGTTAAGGTTAAGAACCATTAGGGGTATTTTGGTAATTTCAGCATGTATGTAAATTTAGTATGGTTAAAATTAAGATTAAAGAGGGATATAGTTGAAGTAAATTAAGAGTTTGGGTGTTAATGTTAAAAGAGATAAGTTGATGGGGTCAAATTGAATAAGGGCAAGTTTGGAAATTCACAATGAGATATTTACCCTAATAACTCACTCAATAGCTTATTGGAGAAGGAAGCAAGGGGATTAGAGATGGAGGGCATTGGCATTTTGGGGGAGACAACTCTCTCTCTGCTGGTTACGGGTTGGAGAATGGAGCTAGGGTTTGTGAGTGAAGATTAAAGGTAATGTCTTCAATTGAAGATCTCTTCTTCCTCTTCTCTCTTCATTTATGATTTTTGGTTATGAGGGATTACAAGATCCTGTTGTTATCCTTGTGTGTAAGAATAAAGGAGAGAAGCAGATAAATCAAGGATAGAAGAAGGAAGAAAGAGATAGATTAGTGGACTTCCTAAGGAAATGAAGCTAGTATTTGAGGTACGGGAACTTTATGTAGATGTTTACTTGATGATTTTCTTCCTATGTTTTTGTATGTGTCCCCTTAGTAGAAGTTAAGGGTTAAATTGTAAAGATTTAGACAAATTTGCAACGAATTAAAACTAAGTGCTTAAGATGGGATTTGAGATTTGAGTTTCAAGTTGAAAAATTTGGGTTTTATCGATGGTTGCCGAAGTCCCTTTCGTGGCCACATGACTTGTTCCTCTTTTCCTTGCGTGGCCACGCATACCCATGCTTTCTTGCTTATTCAGTGCGTGGTCGTGCCTCCTCTTTATTTCTTTCTTGCGTGGCCGTGTGTCTCCTTTTGGTTATCTATGCGTGGCCACATGATTTTCTTTGGCTTTCTATGCATGGCAGCGTGTTCCCTTTGGTTCTCCATGCATGGCCACATGATGGCTTATTCCTCTCCCTGCGTGGCCACGCACTGCATGGCCTTTTTCCTTGCTTGGCCACGTGAATGTTTATTTCTTCTTTTGTATGGCAGTGTGTTTGGCCTTTGGTTCCTTACGTGACCATGTGAATGGCTGCCTTTCTCCTTATTCTTCTGCTTGGCCACGTGTTTGGCCTTTGTTCTCCTTGAGTGGCCGTGTATGCCTACTCTTCCTTCATTGGCACGGCCACTTACATGTTTTCTTTTAATGGTTCTACTACACACTCTAAGCTATAAATTCTTCATGAGTCATGAATCCCGTATTATAAAATATAATTAGAGAGAATTAAATGGACCATAAATAAGGTACCTAATGATTATGTTAATTATAGTGGTGGTTAATAAGTCATATGATTCTAAATGAAATAATTGAACGGTGAAGTCTTTCCAAGGCATTATAAAGGACATAGGTAAATGTTAATCTCACATTTGATTACTTTCACTACTTGTGAGACATATAATGCATGTATATGATGTATTGGATAAAATGAATGTGTGATGACTAAATTGAGTATAATGATACAAAGAGAAATGGTATTGAGGAACCACTCAGGTACGTTCTTCTTTATTGAATATGTTTTTCGTGTGGAGTTATGTACTCATGGTTTATATGACTATATGTATGGTTTCATTCTCATGAACTATCATGCAGGTATTACCAAAGACAACCTTGAAATTCAAATCATGTTGTTATTTCATTATCTTATGCTCAATGATGTGAATTGCATTATATTCTTAAAACATTGATTTCGAGCTAGTGTTGCATGATACTCAATTATCATTATGCTAAAGCTTTTTAGTGCAAGATATAAGTTACCTGGTAGCTATGCAAGTATAAACAATGATATGTATTTAAATATCAGGGCTTTAAGCTAGTATTGCTATGTAAATGAATGATAGGTGTTCATTTATGGAAAATGATTTAAGAAAATGTTATATTAAATAAGGAAGAATATGATGAATTCAAGATGTTAGTAAAGTGATAAAGCCTGTGGGTCTTAGTTCAGTTATGGATTAGATAGGCATGCCTAGAGGGATTCAGCAGCTGCCATAGTTGACCCCATTTGGGTCTTGTTCCTTATGGAACCATCATTCGACCCCATTTGGGTCTATTATTTGTTCCTTGTTGGAACCATTGTCGACCCCATTTGGGTCTATTGCTTTATTCCTTTATAGAACCATAGTTCGGCCCTTTGGGTCCATCGTTTGATACCTTCAGGTATCCATTGTTCTCGTTATCCACCCTTTGAACTAGCACTTAGGCAGGCTATTAAAAGTTAAAAGATTCAGCAATGTACTATTAAATAAGTATATATATATATATATATATATATAGCAATTGCTTCACCAATGTAATGTGAACATGATAAATGGCTTACTATATTGCTTGATTGAATTTCTTTTTGGGTAGAATGATATAAATGAAATGTAGTTCTCTACTTTGTATTATATAGCTAAGATTGCATGACATAAGTGAAGTATTAATACCTAAAATATCTCTTATCGACGATGTATGATATGTATACTCCCCTATGCTTTGAGTGAACATTGAAGGCATATCGTGCATAATAAATGTTATTAAATGCTTACGATGAAAGCTGTAATATCAATTACTATGAGGTCTAGATGATTGTAAGAATAATGTTTATGTTTAGGAGATTGCAAATTCATTTGGTATAGCAAGGGTGAGATCGTTTAAAGTTGTTGGCTTATATGTTTTCCTTAAATTTAAACGGTGTAGTGATTTCATGATATTTTATTTGGATTTTATCCTTAGAGTTGGTTTCCCCACTAAGCTTTATAGCTTAGCATGGGCTTGTTATCCGTGAATGTACTGGTTAAGCTCTATTGGATCGATAGCTGGTGGCTAGTCATCCTTTGAAGAGAAGATCTAGCTGGGTGCAGTTGCTTGAGGATTCCATGATGTATTTTGGCATTATGTTAGGCCTTTTAATTATAAGTTGGTTTTAAGTTATTGTGGCATGTAATAATTATGGCCTGTGCTGTTTATTATTATCCTTGCCTTATCTTTGCTAGGTGATAATGATGATTGATGTTTATGCATGGTTAGTGGATTAGGGTGTTACAAACATAGTCTCATATGTTTTCTTTTTCACATCAAAGGTCATCATCACGAGCACATCAAACATTAATATACGATCAATCTTGGATAACAAGCTGGTTAGTAGCAACTATTTTGATTGGATCAGGCAAGTGAGAATTATTCTTAGAGCTGAAAAGATCTATTATGTATTGGATAAAGATCCACCACCACTTCCATCAGATGATGCCATTGATGAGATCAAGGGTGCTTATCGAAAATAAATGGAGGATAGTGAAGCAGTAGCATGTTTGATGCTGGGTGTTATATCCTCAAAGCTTCCGAAGCAACATGAGATGATGGATGCAAGAACCATCATTTTGCATCTAGAGGAGCTTTATTCTTCTCAGGCTAGAACTTAGCAATATGAGATTGCTCGAGCTTTATTTAGCTGCTAAATGGTGGAAGGCACTTCGGCTACTACTCATGCATTGAAGATGTATGGGTATATTGAGCATTTAAGTAGACTTGGCTATGTAACGGATAATGATCTATACATAGATTTAATCTTGTACTCGTTGGCTCCAAGTTATGCACCTTTCATGCTTAATTTTAACATGAACAAGATCCAAGTAACCATTTTTGAGTTAATCAACATGCTCAAAACAATTGATAGATCCTTCAAGAAGGATTCAAAAAGTGTCGTGGTTGTCACTTTGCTAAAGGCAAGAAGCAGAAGAAGAAGATGATGACTAAGGCATAGCCAAAGCATGGTGGGATTTCCAAGAAAAAGGTTGCCAAGAAAGAGAATCCCAAAGGAACTTGCTTTCATTGTGGAAAATGGTCATTGGAAGCGTAACTGCAAGGCCTATCTAGATTCTCTCAAGAAGAAGAAGCAAGTTATGCTTCTACTTCAAGTATTCATATGATTGAAATTAATACTTATTCTATTGCTCCAAAACAATCTTAGGTATTAGATACCGGATGTGTATCTCATTTATGTAATAATCTACAGAGGCTTAGAAGCATTAAAAGAGTTGGAAAGGTAGAAATATATCTACAGTCAGCCACTGGACAAAACATCTCTACAATAGTTGTGGGGACTTACCATTTGCCTCTTCCAAGTGGATTGATATTGGAGTTAAATAATTGTTATTATGTTCCAGTATTGTCCAAAAGTATTATTTTTTAGTTGTTTATTGAACGATTATGACATTTCTTTAAAGGATAAGTGTTGTTACATTTTTAAGAACAATATGTTTTATGCAAAAGCTATCATTGAGAATGGTATATTTGTTCTTGATTTAATTAAAGAAGTACATAATGTGGATACCAAAAGAATGAAACAAGATAATCTAAATACCTCATATTTATGGCATTGTCATTTAGGCCATATAAATGAGAAACGCGTGACCAAATTACACAAGTCAGGTGATTTGGGATCACTTGATTATGAATCATTTGACACATGTGAATCTTGTTTATTGGGAAAAATGAAAAAAGTTCCATTTATTGGTAAAGGAGAACGAGCTAAAATGGTTTTGGACTTAATACATTCAGATGTATGTGGTCCAATGACTACATATGCCAGAGGAGATTACTCTTACTTTATTACTTTCATAGAAGATTATTCCATGTATGAATATATCTATTTGATGAAATATAAATCTGAAGCATTTAAAAAGTTCAAAGAATTCAGAAATGAAGTAGAGAAGTAACTTGGAAAAAATATTAAGAAACTTAGATCAGATCGAGGTGGAGAATACTTAAGCCAAGAATTTCAAGATTATCTTAGAGATAATGGGATTTTATCTCAATAGACTCCACCATGTGCACCACAATATAATGGTGTATCTGAGAGGAGAAATCGAACACTATTATATATCGTTCGATCCATGATGAGTCGAGTAGACTTGCCTAAGTCCTTTTGGTGATATGCTCTAGAAACTGCTGTTTATGTGTTAAATAGAGTTCCTAGTAAATCGGTTGATGTTACTCTATATGAGATGTGGAATAACAAGAAACCCACACTTTCTAATATTAAAGTATGGGGTCGTCCTGCTTATGTGAAAAGGACAGTGTCAGACAAACTAGATATTAAGTTTGACAAATGTTTATTTGTGGGATATCCAAAAGAAATGTTTGGATATTATTTCTACCATCCCTTAGAACAAAAGGTGTTTGTTTCAAGGCATGCTGTCTTCTTGGAAAGAGAATTTCTCCTACAAGAGGACAGTGAGAGTAAAATTGAACTTGGTGAAGTTCAAGAACCACAAATATAAGTTGATCAATTGATTGAACCCGAGACTGAATTTCATAATGATGAGATTATAGCTGAACTTGATTATACACAAAATCTTAGAAGATATACTAGAATACGTTCTATGCCTCTGAGATATGGATTTTACATTGATTCAGATAGAAGCATAACTATAGTAGAGGACAATGAGCCTACAAGCTATCAAGAAGTTTTGAATAGTTCAGAACGTGATTTATGGCTTAAGGCTATGCAGTCTAAAATGGACTCCATGTATAAGAATAAAGTATGGACTTTAATTCAACCACTTGAAGGGATAAAACCCATAGGGTGCAAATGGTTCTTCAAAATAAAGACCGATATGAAGGGTAATATAGTTACCTATAAAGCTCACTTAGTAGCAAAAGGCTATTGTTAAAAAGAAGGTATTGACTATGATGAAACCTTTTCTCCTGTAGCGATGCTTAAGTCTATAAGAATACTTTTAGCCATTACAGCTCATTATGATTATGAAATTTGGCAAATTGATGTGAAGATAACTTTCCTAAATGGAAATCTGACTGAGGATGTGTATATGACACAATAAGAAGGGTTCACATCAGGAAATGGCAAAAAGGTATGTAAGCTTCAAAGATCTATTTATGGATTAAAGCAAGCCTCAAGGAGCTGGAACATACGATTCAATAAAACAATCAAAGAGTTTGGTTTCTCACAGAATTAAGATGAACCTTGTGTGTATAAAAGGGTTAGTGGGAGTGTAATTGTCTTCCTAGTTCCATATGTGGATGACATATTAATCATGGGAAATGACATTTCTTTTCTCCAATCTATTAAAATATGGTTATCAAAGAAATTCTCCATGAAAGACCTTGGAGAAGCATCTTATATTATGGGAATAAGGATCTATAGAGATAGATCCAATAGGTTGCTAGGTCTTTCTCAAAGTACATACATAGAAAAAGTATTGAAGAGGTTAAATATGGATCTTTCTAAGAAAGGGTTTATACCCATGGTGCATGGGAAACACCTTTCGAAGTCTATGTGTCCGCAGACACTAGAGGATAGAGAGAGTATGAATAGAATACCATATGCATATGTAATTGGTTCTATCATGTATGCTATGCTATGTACACATCCAGATATAGCTTTGCTTTGAGTGTCACAAGTAGATTCCAATCCAATTTTAGAGAGGAACACTGGGCAGTTGTCAAGAATATCCTTAAGTATTTAAGAAGGAATAAGGATATATTCTTGGTATATGGGGAGGAAAGTTTGGAAGTAAATAGATGTACAGATGCCAGCTTCCAATCTAACAAAGATGATTGTGAATCACAATTTAGTTTTGTGTTCATAATGGGAGAAGGGGCAGTTAGTTGGAAGAGTTCCAAACAAAAAATAACTTATGATTCCACAATAGAAGCTGAGTACATTGCTGCTTCAGAAACAACTAAAGAAGCAGTCTGGATCAAAAAGTTCATATCTAAACTAGGAGTGGTGCCTAGCATTGTTTATCCGATTCCTTTAAATTGTGATAACAATGGAGCCATTGCACAAGCAAATGAACCACGGTCTCATCAGCGATCTATGCATGTTCTCAGATGCTACCATCTCATAAAGAAAATAGTAGCTAAAAATGATGTGAAAATAGAAAGGGTCCCTACAGATGATAATGTGGTAGATCCCCTTACTAAAGCACTTTCCCAGATTAAACACAGTCACCATATAAATAGCATGGGTCTAAGACATATGAGTAATTGGCTCAAGTGCAAGTGGGAGATTGTTAGAGAGTATGCCCTAGAGCCCATGTAATAGGGATGTATTTCATATGTATGAACTCATATTCTTAATAAAAGGCACCATTCATTTATTAATGCTATGTTTAAATACATGATTTTGTAAATCTTAAATTAATAAATGAAGTCCTAGATATTATAAACACAGTGCAAAGGCAATCATGTAGTGGTTCTCATAACTGTGATTATGAAAGATAATCAAAGCTAACATGTGGATGCTTGTTAGAAGAACAAGTTTAATGGAAACCTGCAAAGAGAATCCTTACATGGATATTAAATCTATGTCAGTGAGGGATCTCTTCATAGTGGTTGTGCAAGTATCCTTAGACTTGAGATCACCAAAGTTATCTTAAGTAACAAGTGGTATACTTTGACTCCATAACTAATTACTTCCAACTAGAGGTGAACATAGTTACGAAGTTAGGTATATCATGACCTACTTAAAGATAGTTGAGTGATTTACAAAGGATTCACCATCCCAGATTTACTAAGGGAAGTTATCTCGCATGATTCTATAATTACCTTGTTCAGAGAATCTCTGGCCAGAGTAATATGCCAAGATGGATAGAGTTCTATGAAGGGCATTTTGGGAACAATGGTTAAATTAATAAAACATACATAATTAGATTTATATGAGTTGATAGAAATTCATACTCAGAATCTAATTGAGATAAGAGTGGTGAAAGGATTAATTGCACGGTAACTATTTTTATTGAAGGGTATAATCAAACCACTTGACTTTCCTAACATTTGGGTAGTCATAATGCCTAGCTAGAGGTTGCTCATGACTTGTATAATAGTGTATCATAAATATCAACATGGATTGATAAAATGATTTAAAGGAGTTGAAATCATGTGAGTTTTGAATAGAACTTACAATTACATATTATACTGCCAATATGGACATGAACCCAATAGGTCACACACATATAGAGAAAATGATAAAATGGTAAAATGACAAGGATAATAATGTTTGATATTATTATTGGAATAGAGAAGTGAATAAGATAATAATTAATTAAAGAGTTTAATTAATTATGATCAAGTAAAATTGTTCGCATAACTTTTTAGAAATGTTCTATAAAATGGACTTAATTGAAATATTGTATTTCATAATCAATTATTATTAGACTATAAGTGTTATAGGGCTGATATAATAATTAATAGATCCATCGAAGAAAATAAAAGAGGCCTAGAAGAATGGTTTTGGCGCAGAAACCCTCTAGAGGAAGGGTTTCACGCCAACTATAGATAGAAGGGCTTAGAGGCCTAATTCTTGGTCCAAAATAAATTAAATATATTTAATAAGTGTTATGAAGCCTACATATTTAATTTGGATGGATTTGGAATTCATTTGGGTGATTAAATCCAAGTATATGCACAAAGGGCCTAGTCTGTGGGTTTTGTGCATAGTCTTTTGTGAAAGAACTTAAATTGGATTTAGTTGAGCCCAAATAAATTATTAATAATTCCAAAAGCCCATTTAATATTTGTCCAACAATTTTAAAGAGCCCAATCCTATTATGAAGTTGGATTTTTAACCTAACTATAAAAATCCAAGTGATAGGGTTTTAGGGTAACAAGGTGAACAATTAAGAGAAAAGATTTTCTTTCATTCTCAAAACCCTAGCCACCACTTTCCCCTTGGTAGCATCAAGGGATTTCGGCCAGCCTTGTATTTCCCCTTTGTTGGTTCATTCAATCCTTCTCTAGTGTGGATTACTCATTAGAGGTGTTCAATTTTGGACACCATGGTTTGCGACAACCCGATGAGAAGGAAAATCAACTATTCAACAAAAATCAAAGGTGATTTTTCTTATACTCATTTATATGTATATTGTAAATTCATGGCAAGATCAGATATATTAGTTAAAGATTTTAAATTTTGCTTATATATAAGATGCATATAACCGATAATTCCTAACATAAAGGAAGAATTGGGATTTCAACAAAGGTATGGGAACTATGTTAAATCTAAAATTACATGTACTTGTTTAGTAAATGATTTAGATAATCTTATTGGGATTGTAATGATAGTAGAATGTATGACCTTACATACGAATTTCTATAGTTGTGTTGAATTATGGTGAAGCTAATACTATACAAATTGATATAGAATTATAAAGTGATTGGTGTATAACTATAAGAATGCAGGAGTTGATCTAATAAAAAATTTGAAATTTAATTTAGTTTTTATTAAATTGATGAAAAAATCTATGAAAAGGAAAACAAAAATCATCCTTTTTTGTGCGAGCTTATTGCTCTATTTTAACAAACTCTTGAATTAAATTATATAATAAGAAGGATTTGTGATGTGTGTTAGAGAGTATGCCCTAAAGCCCATGTAAAAGGGATGAATTTCATATGTATGAATTTATATTCTTAATAAAAGGCATTATTCATTTATTAATGCTATGTTTAAATACATGAGTTTGTAAATCTTAAATTAATAAATGAAGTCCTTGATATTATAAACACAATGCAAAGGCAATCATGAAAGTGTTCATGATATGAGGTGTCTATTGCATGCAAATTTGTTAATATCTAAATATCCCTAGTCATAGAATTAACAAGATAGGACATTGTTAATTCGGACAGACTAGTACATGATATGCTTCTTGAATGGTTCAAGCAGTGGTTCTCATAACTGTGATTATGGAAGATAATCAAAGCTAACATATGGATGCTTATTAAAAGAACAAGTTCATTGAAGACCTGCAAAGAGAATCCTCACATGGATATTAAATCTATGTCAGTGAGGAATCTCTTCATAGCAGTTGTGCAAGTATCCTTAGACGTGAGATCACCAAAGTTATCTTAAGTAGCAAGTGGTATACTTTGACTCCATAACTGATTACTTCCAACTGGAGGTGAACATAGTTAGGAGGTTGGGTATATCATGACCTACTTGAAGATAGTTGAGTGATTGACAAAGGATTCACCATCCCAGATTTATTAAGGGAAGTTATCTCGCACGATTCTATAATTGCCTTGTTCAGAGAACTCTGGCTAGAGTAATATGCCAAGATGGATAGAGATCCATGAAGGGCATTTTGGGAACAATGGTTAAATTAATAGAACAAACATAATTAGATTTATATGAGTTGACAGCAATCCATACTCAAAATCTAATTGAGATAAGAGTGGTGAAAGGAGTAATTGCACGGTAATTGTTCTATGGAAGGGTATAGTCAAACCATTTAACTTTCCTAATATTTGGATAGTCATAATGCATAGCTAGAGGCCAATCATGACTTGTATACTAATGTATCATAAATATCAATAGGGATTGATAAAATGATTTAAAGGAGTTTAAATTATGTGAGTTTTGAATAAAACTCACAATTACATATTATATTGCCAATATGGACAGGAACCCAATAGGTCACACACATATAGAGAAAAGGATAAAATGGTAAAATGACAAGGATAATAATATTTGATATTATTATGGGGATAGAGAAGTGAATAAGAAAATAATTAATTAAAGAGTTTAATTAATTATGATCAAGTAAAATTATTTGCAGTAACTTTTTAGAAATGCTCTGTAAAATGGACCTAATTGAAATAATGTATTTCATAATTAATTATTATTGGACTATAAGTGTTTATAGGGCTAATATAATAATTAATAGATCCATTGGAGGAATTAAAGAGACCCAAAGAAGTGAAGTTGGCGCAAAAACCCTCCAGAGGAAGGGTTACACGCCAACTACAACTAGAAGGACTTAGAGGCCTAATTCTTAGACCAAAATAAATTAAATATATTTCATAAATGTTATGGAACCTACATATTTAATTTTATTGGATTTGGAATTCATTTTGGTAATTAAATCTAAGTATATGCACAAAGGGCCTAGTTTGTGGGTTTTATGCATAATCTTTTGTGAAAGGGCATAAATTGGATTTAATTGATCCCAAATAAATTATTAATAATTTCAGAAGCCCAATTAATATTTCTCCAGAAATTTTAAAGAGCCCAATCCTATTATGAAGTTGGATTTTAACCTAACTATAAAAATCCAAGTGATAGGGTATTAGGGTTAAGTGTGAACAATTAAGAGAAAACATTTTCTCTCTATTCTCTCAACCCTAACTGCCACTTCCCTTACTAGCATCTAAGGAATTTCGGCCAGCCCTTGTTCTCTTCCTTAGTTGGTTCATTCAATCCTTCTCTAGTGTGGATTACTCATTAGAGGTGTTCGATTTTGGACACTGTGGTTTGCGACAACCCGGTGAGAAGGAAAATCAACTGTTCAACAAAAATCAAAGGTGATTTTTCTTATTCCCATTAATATGTATATTGTAAATTCATGGAAAGATTAGATCTATTGGTTAAAAAATTTAAATTCCACTTATGTATGAGATGCATGTAACCGATAAATTCCAACATGGTATCAGAGACTCGATTTTGCCATGAATCTATAATTCTATATTTTTCTGCGAAATAGTTTTTGTTTTTGAGTTATTTATTTCATGAATTTTAAAATATCAGATTTTATTGTTCATGAATGAGAAATATTGATTTCTTGATGTACGTGATCAAATATATAAAATGAAAAATAAAAATGATTCTTTTGAGAAAATAACCATCGAGAATGGCGTGAATGGCTTTTATTTTTCAATAAAGTTTAGGGGCTGTTCTAAATTAAAATTTTTATTGATCCAATCTCAAATTATTTTTATGATAATTTATGTGTTTAATATGTGATATTAAGCTATAGGATCAAACAAAATTAAAATCGAACAAGTTTTGCATGAAAACTAGTTTAGTCGAAAAGTTCGATAAATTGGTGTTCTTCGTGTGTTCTTGGTATGTTCTTGGCGTGTTCATGTTTAGAACGATTTTTAATCTTCTAAATCTGATATATCTGATATATTAATGTGTTTTTAAATAATTGTATTAATTAAAATGAGCCTTGAATTAATTAAATTAATTTTAATTCATTAAAACCACTTAATGGACTTAATTATGTTTACGAACTTGGTTTAAATTAGTGAATGACTTGGTGAACCCAAGGAGCTTATTTAAATTAAATTTAATAAAATATAATTAAGTTTATTAATGGTTTTTAAGGGCTAGAGTGGGTTTGGCTCATTCCAAAAGGCCCAAATGGTCCAACAGACATAAAACTAATTTGTGTATGAACACATTTTAAGGTTTTATTGTGTGGGTTTCGGCCCACCCTTGTTTTAAGCCCAAAATTAATTTTTTAATTATTTAATATGATTAATTAATTAAATAATCAATTGATAATTAATTAATAATCAATTGGATTGATTATTAAGGCAAGAACACATGCATGCAAAAAGGTTTCCTAAAATGGAAGTTTTCAAAATGAAAAAGTTTCCTAATTTGATCACATTATTGAAATAACTCAAAAGCAATTTTCAAGAGTTGAAACAAAGTTAGTAATCCATTATATTTTTTATTTTATGCATTAGAAATGCATATAAGGGTGTATGATTGGCATGACGGATAGTTATGGACAAAGGCTCAATGTGATTGAGCATAATGCATGTTTCGGCCCATTGAGGACTTTCATGTCCCGACCACTTTTTTTTGGTTTGTATTTCTTTTTCAAATTGTAATATGTAATTAGATTACTTAGATGAGAATTAGAAATAGAGATGGAGACCACTATCAAGGAGCAAGATGGGCTGGATGGAGATCCAACAAGTTTGAAGATAATGTAATTATTTTACTTGTTTGAATCATGCATACTACCTAGGTGTGACCTTTTGATTTCCCTTTTGGCTTGGGAAAATTAATATAGTAAAGTCCATAACTATACAATATTTGTATACTTATATTATGAGATAACTATAGGATGCATACCAATGTATGCACCACATGTATGATGAGACTTAATTAACTAAAATCCCTTATACTAATACTAAGGTATATAAGCCTTCCATTAATTTGAGGAGAACCAAAGTTCTTTATAGTGTAGGTTGTTGACTACAGTCAAGCTCACATTATATCAAATATGTTTGAATCTAATTAAATGGGTCATCTTAGCTAGCCCATTAGCTTCTTGACCACAATCAAGGCTAATGGTTCTAGAGGCAAGATTAAGGAATGCATATATGATATGCATGTATCAAGAGTTGATAACCTAATGATACAATAGTTGTGTAGAGACACAATTGGTATAGAGATACCTACCTTTCAAGGGTATGGAGTTTGATTTGTTGACCACAGTAGGTTATCCTTGGTTGTGTACTTTCAAGAGGAAATCAATGTGTGGCCATGTGTGGGAAAGAAAACAAGACAAGTGGCCTTGTATTCTCATGCATAAAGAAGTGAGTGGCCATGTATTTTGAAGTAGAAACCAATGAGTCGCCATGTGTTTCCAAGAAAAAACCACATGTGGTAGTGTACAAGGAAGAAAGAAACATCACGTGGCCATGTGCAAGAAAGGAGACAAACTTACGTGGCCGTGTCTAAGAAAGGAAGCAACGTGCGTGGCCACGGGTGGGAAGAAGGAAAGTGTAAGGACCTAATCATAACCCTAATCGGATATTTGTTAATTAATGAGGACTATCGTTAATTAAGGCAAAATTTGATTATTTTGCAATTATCAAGGTTAAGTCCTAAGTGGGGTATTTTGGTAATTTCGCGTGTAAGCATATGTGTTAAGTTAAATTATAATTGAAGAAAAGGATACAATTGAAGTGAATTAGAAAGTCTTGGGGTTAATTTGGAAGAAATTGGAATGATGGGGTTTAATGGAGTGTAAGGGTATAGTGGTAATTTCCCTATGGAGATATTTACCCCACTAATTCTTATATTTGGCTTCTGGAATAAGGAACCCTTAAGGGATTTTTTGAGTGGGGATCGGCAATTGAAGGGAGCTCTCTCTCTCTCTCTATCTATAGTTACGGTTTGAAGAAGATGGAACCTAGGGTTTTGAGAGCTGGCATTCTTAAGGTGATGCTTTCCTCTCTTACTCTCCTTTCGGTTTGTGTTTCATTTCATATTTAGGGCTAAAGGGTTAATGATTGTTATCTTATGGTGTTTGAGGGAAAGATAATCTCAAGAGTGGATCAATGAAGGTGAAGGAGATGAACCTTCAACACCAGGTGCGAAAATTGGTTTCATATGTTAATGTATACATATTTTCCCTCTTTTGTGTATGTGTATTGTTAGTAAGATTAAAGGCTTAATCTAGTGAGTTTTGATGAGTATAACATGATTTGAAAACTTAAATGATCATTTAAGGAGGTGGGAAGATGAGATTTATGATTTAAATGTATCGGGGATTATGGTTTCTGGGTATCTCCTTCTTGCGTGGCCACGTGAGTTTTTCTTCTTCTCCACGTGTGGCCACGTGTGTGTGTTCCTCTAGGGAACACATGGCCATGCCTTGATTGACCCTTGAGGATGTGTGGCTACGTGCCTTTGTTCTTCTTCTTAACTACGGCCACGCATGTTTTTCTTCTTCTTATGCGTGACCACGTGATGCTTTACTCCTTCTCACCCATGGCCACATGAAGTTCTTTTTGTTCCCACCCATGGCCATGCATTCTTTGTTCATAAAACCTGTGGCCACGTGTGTGTTTCCTTTTGGAAACACATGGCCATGTGTGTGACACAACTAACAGACCTAGCTATACTTTTTTGCTTATAAGTTGAGCTAGAGAACTCCAAATTGAGTGATTCTTTTTGAATCTGAAAATAAACTTCCATACCTACATTTCATATGAAGAAACCAAGTCCTAAATCTATCCCTAAATAGGCCATAATTCAGCATGAATTCACGACCAATTTGCTGCCCAATCACTAGGAGTAGACCTCAGTTTTTTATAAATATCTGAAAATAGAAAAATGATATCAAGATGATTTTTGATATTTTAGAAACTAGAAAATAATGGAATAAGTTTTTAGAAGACCATTTTTGCTGAAAATGCCTTTTGATATGTCAAAAACCGCTCACAATTCGAGCTCAGAAAACTGCCTATGACTATTCACGACTCGTAACTCCGATCACCACTTGTGACATATGTTACTCGTGAACAAGTGCACGAGTCATGAAGTTTGCTTCCTTTCATGAGTAGTGACACCCCTCATGACTTGTACACTTCTCTACTTTATCCAAACATGATTTTTAAAGCCCTTTCGTGTCACCAAAGCTGGTCTAAACCTTTTTAAGTAACTTAAAAGCATTTTAAGCATAAAATAAAGATAAGTTGTGACACTAAATATGATTAAATGAAGCGATATATGAGAATAAAGGTACTAAATGAACACTAACATTGGAATACATGAAAGTGTTTACTTGTAATTGATTATATTATAATGATTATACACATGTGATTTGGCTTTGCCCAAAATATTTCACATTGAAATTCCTCTACAATGATATGAGAATACTAGAAAATAGCCTAGTGATAATAAGAGAATAGGTACAAGGTTTCATGTCCGAGTTAAAAGAAAGAGAACATCGCATGCTATGTTAAATTTGAAATCATAGAAGCTTGGTTATACTTTAGGTCACAAGAAGAATTAATGATTAGCAGTATTGTGTAATAATTTGCTAATTGTTTATTCATGCCTATAATACAATATGATTAGCACAAGAGCATCCATAGTGTGTTAACGACTAAGATGAAATGACCTCACACAACTTGCATAAGCATAAAATGTTATAAGATGAAAAATACAAGTAAGATGATTGAAGTATACGACCATGTTAAAGTGTATAACTTGTTGTTTCTACTCTAGTGAACCTTGATATAAAGGATCCTACTCATTTGCTATTCATACCCTATGATGTAAAATGAAAGTTGCAAGTCTTCAAGTAATGTTCTAATGATTAAGATGATATAATCTTATACAACTCACCTAGGAAAATAATGTTATAAAATAACAAGTACAAATAAGATGATCATGTTATATGTGATAATGTTAAGGTAGATAGTTTGTTTCCTATGATATAATATATTATAAAAGTAAGCAAAAAAGGCTAAAGATGAATAAGTGTTGACTTTAAGCTATAAGAGAACCTATTTATCCTATGATATGGATCATGAATGCTTGAATGCTGCTATATATGATTATGTTGTATGGCGATTAATTATGAGAATAGGGAAACTACTAATGGCAAGCAGTAACAAGGTACGTTATTGAGAACTATTTATGAGTTATGTAAGTTTTATAGGGTATACTTGATTCGAGCATGCTATGATGAGTAGCTTGGCTTAATATGTATATGTATGAGTGTAGGTGGATACACACAATGCTAATCATGAAAGATGACATGTTATTATTATTTGTATAAGCACATAACTATCATGTTATGAACGAAAGAAAACTGATGCAAGCATACGATCATATGATAACATCCATATGTAATGGAGCTTAACGCTCAGCATTGATGTATGATAAGAATGATATACATTCTTTTATGAAAAGTGACTTTAAGTCAAATGATGAGCTAAGTAAAGAAGAATATGTTAAAGTAAAGATGTCCTAAAAAGTTAAGCCTGCAGGTCTTAGTTTAGTTGTGGATTAGATAGGCATTCCTAGAGGGATACAATCATAGCTGCTATAGTTGACCCCGTTTGGGTCTTGTTCCTTAATGGAACCATCGTTTGACCCCGTTTGGGTCCATAGTTTGTTCCTTTTTGGAACCATTGTTTGACCCCATTTGGGTTCATTGTTTGATATATTTGAATATCCATAGTTTGATACCTTCGGGTATCTATTGCTCCCGTTATCCACCTTTCGAACTAGTACTTAGGCAGGCTATTAAAGATGTACCTATTCCTTGGAATGGCATGCAAATTCATGAGTATGTATATGAACATTTATATATATAGGTGTTTATGTATAATTCTAACATAAATCAAAGTGCAAAGCATGATATGATATGAGTCTGTATGATGTTTAAAGTGTAAAATAATATAGCATTAAGGAAGACAAGTGCAGAAAACCCAAACAAAATGGTAAGTTTGTAATATATGTAATGAAAGCATGCCTAGCAATATCTATTGCAATGTTATATAACATGAGCACTTTCTTTTGGATGCGAATAAGCAATAAATGCACATGTTAGGTAATCAAATTGGTTAATGGTATTGAGTTGAAGGTTGTAAGAATATAACGATAATATCAATATTTTGGACAAGAAGAATTATAAGGTGCATGGATTGTTTAGAGAACAGGAGAGCATTAAAAATGATCGTTAATTAACAAGTTTCAGGGATAAGATAAGTTTATATATAACTTTCGATTTTAGTAATGATGGCATCAATAGTTAAGGTTGAAAGCTTCCCGGAATGCCCATTGCGGCATGATAAATAATGGAACCTCATATGTTATTTTATGTTATTATGATTATTGTATTTGGTTTGATGAAGAATATTGTAAGATCTTGTCCATAGTTTTTAGTCCCCACTAAGCTTTATAGCTTAGCACGAGTTTGTTTATCCGTGTAGGTTTCAGGATAAGCTCCAGAGGATTGGTTATGATGCAGTTGCCTTGAGGATATCAGGATACTTGAAGGCCATTTATGTTATGTTTATCTTATCTATAAGCTTAATTATCTTATTATGGCATGTAATGATGGCCTGTCTTATTATTATTATTGTTATTATTTCTGCATGACCATTAATAGGTTTATGATGATGATGATTGGTGATGATTGATGATTATCCATGGTTAAGGAATTAGGGTATTATAGAAAGCATCGCGTGGCCGTGGGTGGGAAAGAAAGCAAGGTGCGTGGCCACGGGTGGGAAGGAAGAAATCATCACGTGGCTGTGTGTCATGAAGAACAAACACATATAGCCATGGGTTGGGGAGAACAATCTCACACGTGGCCGTGTGTGGGAAAGAAAAGAAGAGAAAACCAAAATCCCGATCGTCCATAACATGGATTTAAACCCCAAATCTCACTTCCCCTCTTGTTTACATGATCATTTAAGTTTTCAAGCATGCTATACTCATCAAAACTTACTAGATTTATCCTTTAAACTCATGTCAAAATACACATACCAAAAGAAAAAAGAATTAAAACCCTAAATCATTCTTATGAACAGTACCAAAACTTAATTCCCATACCTTAAATCAAGCTTCATCTACTTCCACATCCACTGACCCATCTAAAGATTATCCTTCCCTCTTACACAAGAAGATAATAATCATAAACTTTTTAACCCTAAATCCAAAAGTGAAACACAAACCAAAAAGAAAGCAAGAAGAAAACCCCACCTTAAGGATGCCTAAAACTCTAGGTTTGTTCTTCTTCTTCATCTTGTAACCAGGGAGTGAGAGAGAGAGAGAGAGAGAGAGAGAGAGAGATCTCCCCAAATGCCCATCCAACCATTCCCCAAGCTTGAGTGGGATAAATATCTCACCAAGGAAAATTTCCAAAATGCCCTTATACATTTTAACCCCTAACAACTTATTTTCTTAACATTCAACTCCAAAGCTTCTTATTTAACTCAATTGCATCCTTCCTTACTATTTTAGCTACACTCCAATACATATGTGTATAATTATCAATATACTCTTAATGTGACTTAACTTCAATAATACCAAATAATTAAATTTTTCCTTATTAAACCTTTATCCTGATTAATTAACTATAATCCTATTAGGGCCATGATTGTGTCCTTACAGTTTTAGTAAGGTTCTTCCCACCAACTAAGATGACTACAATTCGGAATAATATTTATAACTTTGAACAACTTTATAAGAAATTCTTTTCATGAGGCTTGGGAGAGGTTTATGAGACTTTTGAAAAGCTACCCTCACTATAAAATAGCTATGCATCGGTTTATATATACTTTTTATAGGGTGTCAGTCAAACAACAAGATATCTTCTAAATGCAGCCTTAGGTGGAAGTTTCATGAACAAAGTTTCGAAGGAGGCTTTTCTTTAATAGATGAGATGGCTATGAATAAGGCACAATAGGCCATCATATGAGCCATGCATAAAAGGTAAGGTGTGTATAGTGTGGATTAAGTCACCATCCTCGAAGCTAAAATAGAATTGCTAAAAAAAGAACTAAATATCCTTAAAGTATAGAATGTATCATTTGTCTCTCAAGGATGTTAAGTTTATGATGGAGGGAATATGGTGACTGAAACTCAGATGAATAAAGCTTACAATCAAGGGAGTGAAGATGTGAATGCAACCCATAATTAAGAGAGAAATGACCTTTATATTAATTGGTACAATTCTGGGTTAGAGGAATCATCTGAATTTTTCATGGAGGGATGGAAACCAAGCATCATCTTTAAACACTCAAGTATAAGCTCCCTTTAACCAAACTATGACCCTCTAATGTAGCAAAACAAAGCTTATCATCAAAACTACCAACCTCGAAAATCTCAACCACACTTCCAAACACCTTATCAAACTCAACCAGCTCATCAAAACTTTTAATCATTTGGTTTTTAATCAAGACCGCCACAACCACATTAGAAAAAATTGAATTTAGTAGAGACATTTACTAGTTTCATAATTAGCCAAAGGCAGTTCATGTATAACCAAGACTTAAGGTGGAAAGCCCAAAAATAATGGTATTGAAATCAAAATGCCTCCATGAGAAACCTTAAGACTTAACTAGGACATCTGGCTAACTTCTTATCAAATAGAATACTAGTGACATTTTCATCAACCATGGATAGAAATACAAAAGAGGAAGCAAAAGCAATGACATTAAGGAGTGGGAAGTAAATGGAAAATTCACAATCAAGTAAGTCTTCTATTGCTAAGGTTGAGCTGACACCGTAGGTAAGTAGTTCTAACTCAAAAGTTATTGAGAATTTGTAGCCCTCTAAGGACAAAGGTAAAGCCATTTTTAATTCACATACTCCTTTGGTTGATGAGTTTTGGTTACCTTTTCCTTTTTAACTAGGAAAGAAAGAAATAATGAGCAATAGAAAAATTTTTAAACAAATTCAACAAATTGCATGTGAACTTACCATTTGCTGAAGCTTTACTTTATATGCCTAAGAATGCAAAATTTATGAAAGAATTATGCTCAAATAAAAATAAGCTAGAGGAAGTAGGAATGGTTCAATTATTGAAAAACTGTAGTGCTTTGATTACTAACAAAATCCCTAAGAAACTAGAAGATCCATGTAGTTTTACATTGTATTATGAGTTAGGGGATAATTTTGTTGGTAACACTTTGTGAGATCTTTGAGTGAGTATAAATATAATGCCTTATTTAATTTGTAAAAAGTAGGCGATATCAAAGAAACTCACATGGCACTTTAGCTAGCTGATAGATTAGTAAAGAGGCCGAAAGGGATCATTGAGGACCTACTAATAACAGTGGAAAATTTTATATTTCCATTAGACTTGTAGTTATGAAAATGGAAAAAGATACAAAGGTGTCGTTTATTATGGTAAGACCATTTTTGAACACCATAAAGGCTTTAATCGATGCACATGGATAAATAGTTACCCTTTAATTTAATGTTCAAGAAATGGTCTTGAATGTAAACAAGGTGATGAAGTCTCCATCCTATGACTTTGAGGAAGCTTTGTATTTTGTTCATGCAATCCAAGACTATGTAGAAGAGTTGTAAGAAAAGCTACTGGTAAATAACCTTTTAAAGAGTTGCTTGATGCACTCTAGTGCAGAGAAAGTGTTAAGTAAAGAGGGGAATAAGCTTAGAAAAGAGTTAAAGAAAAAGCATGGGGAGAATGAAGAGAAAGAGTCTATTGCAGAGCTTTAAGATAATGAGAAAAAAGATGATTTGAAACCTTTAGTTGTGCATTTAAAATATGTGCTCTTAGATGGTGTTACTAAATCGATTATTATTTCTTCTGATTTGATAAGTCTTGAAGATATAATGGCCAAAAATTTCAATCTCTACAAATAGTATTTTTTGAGCTGTGAATAATTTCATTGGAGTGATATCATATGTGATTATACCACTATTAATATATTGTATCCCATAAGAACTCTAGATCTAAAAATGCTCGGGTGAGAGAAATGCTAGGATGGGTGACCTTCTAGGAAGTTTCTAACTTGCATCACATGTGTTTTACTATTGGAAAATGCATATTAAATCGAGTATAATGATATAATTAAAGGTGAAATTAAGATCGGATAAACCCCTTAAATAGACAATGAAGAATCTTTATGGAATGTAATAAGGTTGACCATATGTATGACTGAATTTGAAAATATTCCACAAACATTTGGAATACATTTTGATTCCATAAACCTATTAAAAATAGCCTAAATAAATTTCTAAAAGTGAAAAATAATTTTTCTAACCAGTTTGAAATTTAAGGGACCCGTAAAATTGGTCTTTAGGTTTAAAAATAATGCTAGAGACCTTTAAAAAATATCTGAACATATAGATTCACTAGAAATATTATGGATGATTATTTGATGGTGAAAAATAAATTTTACGGTGATTTTGAAATCGAGTTTTCGGAAGGGCTAAAAATATTTTGATGCCCTAAAACCCAAAAATATTCCAGTGCCCTAAAACTTATCAAAACAAACTCCGATTGATCTAAAATTTCAAATACATCTTGATTATAATATTTATGTATTTTTGGAATAATTTTGATGGAAAAATAAAATGAGAATCGATGAGCCAATGAGAAATTAAAAGGTGGGATAATCATGTCCACATAAAGTGGTTTGATTTATATGCCCTTTTAACCACTAATTTTGAGTCTGATTTTTAGATAAAATATTCACCTCAAATGCAAAACATTATTGATAAAAAAATAGACTAGAAAGCATCTCTCCCTCTCCGCCTAAAATATAACCTAAAACTTTTTGAAAATTCAACAATTTTTACTTGATTCAAGCTCTTTCATCATAATTTTTCAGGCTATATCAATTGGAACAATTCTTATAATTTATTTGAAGACCCAAAATCAAGAAAATATTTGATTTAAAGTGGAGGAAATGCTTGAAATTGTGAAGAGAAATGTTTAGAGCAAAAGTCAAGTTAAATTAGCTATATTTTAATGGTTTTAATAGATTATTCCATAGATTTTGATATATAAATTAATATTTTGGGTTGAATTTGAATTATGGATGAAGAAAATTAAAGAAATGTATCATGGAATAATTCAGCCAATGTGGAGCTTATGGAAATTCAAGTTGAATCAAATGAGAAATGAAAGGAAAATATTAAAAAGTAGGAGAAATCATAGATAAAGCTTGGAAAATAGGTAAGTGGATACCTAAACTAATTAATTTCATGTAAACCATAATTATGCGCATTTTAGGATTTTTGATGCAAATAATACTTAAATTTAAATTAATGGTAGAATAATGAAATTGAATGTTAAAGAATTGAATTGGCATGGAAAATTGTGTGAAATAATGAATAAAAGTTAGAAATTAGTTTAAAATCATATTATGTTACTTAGAGATAAATTGTTAAATGTAAATTATAATTCAAATAAATGCTAAAAATAATGAAATTGGATGATGAATAATAGAGTATAAAATGTCAATTGAATGAAATTATGGGTAGAGATCATGGATTAGTTATGTAATCTATTATGTCCCTTAAGAATTAATTAAGTAATGCCAGCATTAATTCAAATTAATGATAGATTAATGTAATTAGATGATAACTAATGAAATATATGATGTTAAACACATGAAACTATCACTAGAAATGGTACATTAGTTATGGAACCTATTATGCATATAAGTAAATGAAATTAGGTTTCGATAAAGAATTAAATTAATTTAAGGGTGGATTAATGTTAATATGCATGAAAAACATAGTATAAATGTGTTAAATAAACTAAACAAATTTATATACGTATGACCTAATAATGGTTGAATGTTAAATAAAGTAAATTAATTTATATACAAATGACCTAATAATGGTCGAAAAGTAAAGTATATGAATGGAAGAGAATAAATGATGAAAATGATGGAACAAATTAAGATACCTTAATAATGTGATAAAATAACATGAAGTGAATGATAATTTGTAAAGAAAACAACCAAGATGAAATAAAACTTTAAATAGCCGAATGATAGTCTAAAGTTTATCAAGTGATAGTTTGACAATTAATTGAATACTTAACATGAAATGAGTATTATAATGATGAATAAACCTAATGTGACTAAATAGAAAATTAAATTATAATTGTACATAATATTAACTAAGTGGACATAATAATGTTCATATGTGAACAAAATAGATATTGACTGAAGTTGATTATGTTTCATCATATGAAAGCTTAAAATGATTATGGGAATATGTAAAGGGTGATAATGTATACGAAACCATGATGGATGCATGTAAACTTGACATGGCTGAATGGCACTCAATGTGGAAATGGCATATTTTAACCATATTTGGATGATATTTTACATGTTTACCATGAATAAGTAAATGATAAGCATAAATGAGTATGAATTGAGCAAATAAGAATTATGGCATAATATGAAATGTATGAAAGTTTAAGTGAAAGTATGACATAAGATGAGCAAAAGCATTTGCCCTTAGTGTATAGAGGTTATCAAGATTTTTAAGATATAATGGCTAGCCATAGGGATTTATACAGTGGTACCCATTAAGATATGCAAATTAGATTGATAGTTGAAGTCACTACAAGAAAAATGCAAAATATAAAATATGATTTGATATGGATCCAAGAGGGCTATCTTATGCCATCGAAGAGGGGCAATCTTATGACCCTTAAATGGGTCTAAATGGAGTTCAAACACATAAATATAAGATCCAAATGTCATTGGGGCGTGCTCCAATTTATAGGAGGCAGATTTGGTGCTTTACCATCAATTTTGGGCTTGTACAACTTTGGGCTTAATTGTACAAGTCATGTGCTTCATTTAAAAGTCACATGACTCACTTAAGTTGTATTATTAATTGGCTAGGCATGTGGGCTTCTTTTGGGCTTAGTTTAGTTAGTTTTGTTATTTATTTTAGTCTTTCTTTTGGGCTTTCATTTTAGGCCTATAAGGTTTATTAATTAGTTTTGTTTTAAGTGTGTTTAAGACTTATTTGGGATTAATTGGCTTGTAAAAGCCCAAGGAAATTCGTGTAAGGCCATATGAGTATTTAAATTAGGGTTTTAAATAGTGAATTAGGGTTAGCTACCTTATAAATAGGCTAACCTAGGTTGCAAACTTAATTATTGAATCAAATTATAAACTTTTGATATTTCTCTCTTGGCTTAGCCGAAATTCTTTAGAGAGATTGTGAGATTTCTTGCTTTCTTTTCTACTGCATCAAGAATTAGGATTACTTATCAATCATTTGATTGTGGCATTTTCTTATTCTTCTTATCCTGATTATTTGCTTTTCTATTCATGTATTGTTTGGGGTTTCAATAGGGAGGGTGTTTGTCTACTTTTTCTTTTGAAATCAAAGCGTATGTTTAAGGGGTTTTAGGTTCTTTAACCTTGGGGTTCCACATCATTTGGTATCAGAGCCAAAAGTAAGGTAAATTACTATTTATCTTAGTGTTAGGTTTGTGTTTTTTCCTTGATTTCTTTATGTTTATGTCGAATTAGGTAGTGATAAGTTTTGATTTGTGTGCTTTTTGTGTGTTAAATTTATCCTTTTATTTTCCTTACCTTGTGTGTTAAGTTTATAATTTGATTCAATAATTAAATTTACAACCTAGGTTAGCTTATTTATAAGGTGGCTAACCCTAATTCACTCTTTAAAACCCTAATTTAAATACTCATATGGCCTTACACGAATTTCCTTGGGCTTTTACAAGCCAATTAAGCCCAAATAAGTCTTAAACACACTTAAAACAAAACTAATTAATAAACCTTATAGGCCTAAAATGAAAGCCCAAAAGAAAGACTAAAATAAATAACAAAACTAACTAAAATAAGCCTAAAATAAACCCACATGCCTAGCCCATTAATAATACAACTTAAGTGAGTCATGTGACTTTTTAATGAAGCACATGACTTGTACAATTAAGCCCAAAGTTGTACAAGCCCAAAATTGATGGTAAAGCACCAAATATGCCTCCTATAAATTGAAGCATGCCCTAATGACATTTGGATCTTATATTTATGTGTTTGGACTCCATTTAGACCCATTTGAAAGTCATAAGGTTTTCCCTCTTCAGTGGCATAAGATAACCCTCTTGGATTCGTATCATTCCCTCCCTCTTTAGAAAAGATTCGTCCTCAAATCTTCATCTTGCAATAGTTAGGACTTGGCACTTGAAGAATACATTCATCTTCATAAATGATCTTCAGCATTGGTGGAAATAGTATGAATTCTTCTTCATTAAAGAACTTATCATGATCCTGCAATTTATAAACAAAAGGACTATGCAAAACATGGTTAGTATTTAATACAATGATATGATTTTAACTTTCTTCACTTCCTATGTGCAAATCATTCTCCTTAATCAATAGAGAATCAATTGTAACTTGTGAATCTTCCATCTCAACTAAGCAAACTTCTTCACTTGCACTCAAACAATCAACAATTTCTTCACTTTCAATTATTTCTCCATTATACACGACATCATTATCCTTTTCTACCTCTAAAACAACCTCATCTACCAAGTTCTCCACACCTTTAGCTTTACCCAAAACCTCTTTTTCCTCATCAAGCTCATCAACAACCTCTTCTTCATGGTCATGAGTAACTTCACTATCAAAGCCTATATCTATATCACCCTTTTCAGGTTCACAAATTATTTCTTCTAGGATAACTTTCTGTTTCTTTCTCTTCGTTTTGCTCTCCTCCATCCTAATGAGTGGTTCGAAATATTGTCTAACCAACCATTATAGATTATTAAGGTCTTGCCTTATCAACTTTACATCTTCCTTAAATGCATTCCTTTCATCTTGATGTAAATGTCGCTTGAACTTGTAATAAGACATCCTCACATTTAGTCGTGTTTCACTCAAAATTTGGCTTTTTGCCTCTTAATGTCCTCACACTCTCTTGCCTTTTTCCTCTTAAGCTTGCAACTTCAAAATTGCACTTCAGAATTTAAATCACAAATAAAAAAATTGAGCATGTTTAAGGAAGCAAGGAAATAATAACTAACAACAAAAAGATAGCCCCAAAACTAGAAAAGAAGACTCTAGATACAATGGAGGTGATACACGGACAAGAGTGGTGTACCACTTAATGGTAATCAAATTAGAGTATTGGACAAGCAATGATACCCTAACAATATAAATGGAACAAAAGCTAGCTTAAAACAAAGAAATAAGCAACAAGAATCAAGAAAAATGACAATATGGATAAAATGAATGAATTTGATTCACTACAAAGTAAACCAAATATTGAACTTAAATATTCTACCCAACAAAGCAAGAAATCAACAAAGAGACCTAATTAAACTAAATGAAGTAGGTTGCATGCAAAAGCAATTCAATTTAGAGCCAAAATTATCACTAGGCCGAACGGTGTAACAAGCTTGATTAGTGTATCAAGTTATGTGCAAAATGGTGGCAAAGTGATAGCAAATTGATGGCAAAATGATAAAAAAAATGATGGCAAAATGATAGCAAATGATGCCAAAAATGGTAACAAAATGGTGGCTAATGATTGGAAAAATGATGGCGAAATGATATCAAAATGGTAGCACAAATGATCAAAATGATTCCAAAAAATGATGGAACAAATGGATAATAAATGGCGGCACAAATGGATAACAAATGATATAAAATGGTGGCACAAATGGATAACAAATGAATAGCACAAATGGTG
Organism: Excoecaria agallocha; assembly: GCA_037975025.1. NCBI lineage: Eukaryota > Viridiplantae > Streptophyta > Magnoliopsida > Malpighiales > Euphorbiaceae > Excoecaria > Excoecaria agallocha. The sequence continues at coordinate 33,183,792 of CM075806.1, forward strand.
GTTCAATAATTGCAAAGTAAATCCTTAGTTAAGTAGGACTAAGATTGTAATTCCAAATCAAGTATGGATTGGATTTTGAAAACTAAATCAAAAGCAATAAGGATTGTATTTCCTACACTTTAAAGGATTCCCAAAGGTGTTTGGAAAAGGTGCAAATGCTGCCCCTCCCAATCCTAAAGCAAAAAGGATTAGTTTTTCCCACTTATTAAAGGATTAGGATTTCTTTAGGCTATATAAACTACCCTTACTCAATTGCTCCGTACTTTTTTTTTCTTCTATTTTTCTTCTCTTTCATGTTTTTCTCTCTTCGTTCTTTTTTTTATGAACAGTACCAGAATAGTGCGATGAAAAGTACTATGAATAGTGCAATGAACAGTACCATGAACAGTGCCATGAACAGCACCACGATTTTTTTTAATTCAACACACCAATTTAAAGGCTAGTACTACTAGAATTTTGTTTTTCATGCCAAAGAATCAAATTTCAAGTTCGGTTTCTAAGGATTTTTAATGAATCAAAACACAAGGTAAGGAAAATAAAAGGCTAAATTTAACACACAAATCAAAACTTATCACTACCTAATTCGGCATAAATATAAAGAAATCAAGAAAAAAACACAAACCTAACACTAAGATAAATATGAATTTACCTTACTTTTGGCTCTGATACCAAATGATGCTGAACCCCAAGGTTAAAGAACCTGAAACCCCTTAAACATATGCTTTGATTTCAAAAAACAAAAAAGACAAACACCCTTCCTATTGAACCCCCAAACAACACGTGAATGGAAATGCAAATAATCGGGATAAGAAAAATAAGAAAATGCCACAATCAAATGATTGATAAGTAATCCTAATTCTTGATGCAATAGAAAAGAAAGTAAGCAATCTCACAATCTCTTTAAAGAATTTTGGCTAAGCCAAGAGAAAAATCTCCAAATTTTATAATTTGATTCAATAATTAAGTTTACAACCTAGGTTAGCCTATTTATAAGGTGGCTAACCCTAATTAACTCTTTAAAACCCTAATTGAAATACTCATATGGCCTTACACGAATTTCCTTGGGCTTTTACAAGCCAATTAAGCCTAAATAAGTCTTAAACACACTTAAAACAAAACTAATTAATAAACCCTATAGGCCTAAAATGAAAGCCCAAAAGAAAGACTAAAATAAATAACAAAACTAACTAAACTAAGCCCAAAAGAAGCCCACATGCCTAGACCATTAATAATACAACTTAAGTGAGTCATGTGACTTTTAAATGAAGCACATGACTTGTACAATTAAGCCCAAAGTTGTACAAGCCCAAAATTGATGGTAAAGCACCGAATCTACCTCCTATAAATTGGAGCACGCCTCAATGACATTTGGATCTTATATTTATGTGTTTGAACTCCATTTAGACCATTTGAAAGTCATAACATTGCCCCTCTTCAATGGCATAAGATAGCTCTCTTGGATCCATATCATGATTTTTCATCGCTAAATTAGTTTAGCGAGAACAAAAATTTTGTAACCAAAGTCATCATAACAGAATTTAGTCCTTGCTAGCTCTTGGAAGGATTAAAGTCATCGTTATATTTTGCAAGGATTTAATCCTCATTAACTTTTGCGAGGATTTAGTTCTTACTAATTATTATGAGGATTTAGCCCTATCTAACTTTTGCGAGGATTAAAGTCCTCGCTATATTTTACGAGGATTTAGTCCTCGCTAAATGTTGACATAATTTTTTATCTTCTTAATTTAATATGGAATTTTCATTATTTAAATAATAAACTATAAACTAAAAAATAACAAATTTATATTTACTCAACATTGAATATGAAAATGTCATTATTTAAATAATAAACTAAAAAATACCAGATTTATATTTACTCAACATTTAATATAAAAGTAAACACTATAAGAAAATATCAAAATAGTAATGGAAAAATAGCAACGACACTTTTTTCTTGTTGCTATTTTTGGTTGAAGTTTAATGTTTTAGCAAATAGAGTTAGAAATGGTCGTCTTCCATTGCTAAAAAGGTGGGAACTAGTGGCGCCAAAAATTAGCAACGAAATTTGGCAACGGAAATTAAACACCGTTGCTAAAAAGGGTGCTAGTAGATGGCGATAATATTTTAGGGCAAAATTTAGCAATGGAACAGCATTTCCATTACCAATTTAGCAATGGAAATGATATTCTGTTGGTAATTTAGCAACGTATAATATATCTGTTGCTAAATTAAGCAACAGCAAATGGCGCTAGAAATTTGGGTCAAAATTTAGCAACGAAAAAAATATTTCGTTGCTAATTTAGCAACAGAATTACGTTTTATAGCAACGAAAATTGAATTCCATTGCTAAATTAAGCTTAACCATGTGCAAATTTTTGGATAGAAATTTAACAATGGAGTTCATTTTTCGTTGCTGTAATAGCAATAGAATAATGATTTCGTTGCTATTTTAGCAATGAAAAATGGATTCTGTTCCAATTTTTTACTTTTCCTAGGTATAAATACTGCCCTTTTCATCTCCTATCTCACCTTTTTTCCCTCTGTATACTCTCACTCTCTCTCTTTCCCTGTTTCTCATTATGTGCTTCTCACTATTCACTCCACTATCATCCTTGCAGGTGGTCCCCCATGCTTCCTTTAGCCACAAACCATATTCGCTAAGAAGCGAGGTTTTGGTTACCAGGAAAGAGAAATCAATAGAAAAATGAAGAGAAAAGCCCGACTTTCTTAAGAAAAGGAAAAAAAGAAAAAAGAAAAAAATTAATCAGTTCATCTTCGTCTTGCAGTATCAGTAGAATCAAGCACAAAAGAGGGTAAAATAGAAAAAAGAAAATTCACTCCCCTTTTTCTCCTTCTCTAGAAAAAGAAAACAAGAAAACCTATAGATTAAGCAATTTTTCTTCTGTACTATCAATCAATCATGCCTTCAAGATGAAGAACTCTATTGAAGGTCATCATCCTCGATGATAGTGGGTCAATAATGCCAATTCATATTTACTTGTATCGTATATGTAGAAATTCTAGGGTTTTATTGCTAAATTAGGTGGATCTTTTGAGATCTTGTGAAATTTTGCGTTATTTATTTTAAATTATGTGTGTTAAATTTTGATCTGATTTAAGAATTTTTTTATTTGTTTAGTTCAAAATAAGCGATAAATACTCAATTTTTCTAGCTTAGATGTCTTTTTCTTTTCTTTTTTCTCTTTTGGGCAGAGCATGAATATGAACGCTTTGACAGTTGTTGGTAATTGATTCTTTTAAAAAGCCATGCAATTAATTAACCAATTCTATTTTTTTATCTAGTTAAATTGTATGATTGATTCGCTTAATGCCAATGCTATATTTATTACGTAACATGAATTATTATGATTGTTTGTGCTGGGTTTATCGTATTCCTTGTTTTTATTGATGTTTCAGCTAATAAATCTTATTTGCCTCTATTGTGCAAGGTGGGAAAGACCTCTTTGATGAGTCAGTATCCTTCAATTATTGGTTATGCGAATTAGTAATTGTTTCATTTAGGGGGGAAATGCATTACTTTAAGAAAAATGGTGTTTTATTGTCTTTTTTAACTTTTGCTTTAGATATGTAAATAAGAAGTTTATCAATCAATACAAGGCAGCAATTGCAGTTGATTTCTTGACTAAAGAAGTGTAGTTTGAAGATAGGCTTTTTCACTCTACAGGTTGGTAGAGTACTTGGAATATTCTATATTAATATAAACTAATTTTCTAATTCACTAAAGTACCCTATGCATTAACTATAAGTGGTTTGATATTTTTTTTGTGCAAATCTGTCATTTCATCCTTGATATTTTATAATTTCCTAGATTGTATGTAACACCTTAATCCATTGACCATGGATAATCATCAATCAATATCATACCTAAAAGAGATAAGGCAAAAATAATAATAATAATTAATAAAAATACAGTCTATAATTACATGCCACACTAAATTAAAATAACTTATAAATAAGAAGGGCTAACATAATTGGCTAACGATACATAATGAAATCCTAGAGGCAACTATAATCTACTAGATCTTCTCTCCAATAATTGTCTAGCCACTATAGTTATCGATCAACTGGAGCTTATCCTGGAACCTACACGGATAAACAAACCCGTGCTAAGCTATAAAGCTTAGTGGGGGAACAAAAACTCTATAGACAATCTCTTACAATTTTCCATCTTACCATAAACAACTATAAAAATAACATATGAGTCTACAATATTAATCATTTCACAATGGACATTCTGGGGAGTCCTCAACCTTAACCATAAATACCATCTTTACTAAAAGCTAGAGCATTGCGTAAAGCATCTTATTGCAAAACTTATCAATTACATTATCATCATTATCTTTTACTTATTAAACTAGTATAATTCATACACCTCAAAATCCTTTTATTCATAAGTTCTCGTCATCATACCTTTTTATAGGATAAAACATCAGCTTAATGCATTCCATTATGTTGGTTACACAAGATATACGAACAATATTAAATCAAGCACAAGGGAGCGCTCAAGTCATGTAGTTTCTGTATGAGAAATTATTAGGCATGCTTACTTCACACACATATATATCATTCAATTCTCATTATAAGTTTATAATCATGTATTACCTCAGGGCTATCTTAACATGGCTAACTAAACATCATATGACATTATTTTGCCCTATGCATTGCACTTTGGTGTATGTTAGAGTTATACATATGCACATATAAGTGTAAATGTTCATATACTTACTAATGGATTTGCATGCCATTTCAAAGAACAGGCATGACACATCATGATTAACCTATAAAGTCTCCATACCACATGCAAACATTTCATAACTTCCACATATATGAAAATTATTATGTATGTCTCAGTTCGTATTAACTTTAAAATATTTTACAATCATGTCACACTGAACATCGCATTTCATTTCATGAAGATAGTTTATAGTAAAAAGGAATTTAAAAAAATAATACAATAATCCATTCATCATGCGTACATTATAAAAGTGAAGCAAACAGTGCATGTATTACTTTATTTTATACAAATTTTTATCTTTACTAGCCTGCCTAATTACTAGTTCAAAGGGTGGATAATGAGAGCAATGGATACCCGAAGGTATCAAACAATGGTTATTCGAAGATATCAAACATAGATCCAAATGGGTCCGAGCAATGGTTCCAGCAAGGAACAAACAATAAACCCAAATGGGGCAAAACTATGGTTCCAATAAGGAATAAAACCCAACCGGCATCAACTATGGCAGTTGCGACTATATCCTTCTAGGCATGCCTATTTAATCAACAACTTAACTAAGACTCGCAGGCTTAACCACTTTAAAAATATCTTTGATTTAACATATTACTCTTTACTTAGCACATCATTTGGCTTAAAGCCATAATTCATAAGAGAATGCATATTATTCTTATCATACATCAATGTTAAGCTTTAGGCTTCATTACACATGAAAGCAGGTCATGTAATCACATAGTTGCATCAACATTTATTCATGGTTAGTGTTAAGTGTGATTCCAATAAAGCAATATGAAAGTGTAGATCTTACTACTAAAAGCCTTCATAAAATTATATGCATGTCCCCACACACACACACATACACACACACACACACACACACACACACACACACACACACACACACACATATATATATATATATATATATATATATATATATATATATATATATACACATATAAATAAATGCATCTTGAATCATGGGAAGACATCTTTTATTACTCATACTTGTTCACCTATTAAGCCAAGCTACTCATCATACTATGCTCACAACAACTATACAATATAGAACTTACATAATTCATGGATAGTTCTCGATGACGTGCCTTTGTATTGCTTGCTGTGAATAGTTTCCCTATTCTTATAATTATTCACATTAAGACATAATCATATATAGCAACACTCAAGCATTTAAGATCCATATAATAAAATAAGTAAGTTCTCTTATAGCTTAAGGTCAACACTTGTTCACATTTAATCCTTTGATTCACTTTCATGGTCTATCAGATTATAGACAACAAGTTGTACACCTTAACATAATCATATATACTTTAGTCATCTTACTTGTATTTTTTTTTCATCTTATAACATTTTATACTTAGCTAAGTTATGTGAGATTATTCATCTTAGTCATTAGAACACTACTGATGGGTATATGCTAATCATAATATAGTATAGGCATGAGGAAATAGGCGAGCAAGTTATTATATATCAATGCTGATCATTAATTCTTCTTATGACCTTGAGTGTAATCAAGGTTCTACGATTTCATAATTTAACATAAATTGTGATGTCACATTCCTTTTAACTTGGACATGCAACCTTTTGACTATTCTCTTATTATCACTAGGTTATGTCATAGTATTCTCATGTCATTGTAGAGGAATATCAGTTTGCAATATTTTTGGGCAAGGCCAAAATCACATGTGTATAATTATTATAATACAATCAAATACAAGTAAATATTTTCATGTATTCTAATGTTATTGTTCATTTACTAACTTTATTCTCATATATCGTTTCATTTAATCACATGTTTAGTATAACAACTTATCTTTATTTTATGTTTAAAATGCTTTAAAGTTACTTAAAAAGGTTTAAACCAGGTTTGGTGACACTATAGGGCTTAAAAATCATGTTTGGGTGAAGTAGGTGTTAGAGAGTATGCCCTAGAGCCCATGTAATAGGGATGTTTTTCATATGTATGAAATTTATATTCTTAATAAAAGGCATCATTCATTTATTAATGCTGTGTTTGAATACATGAGTTTGTAAATCTTAAATTAATAAATGAAGTCCTAGATATTATAAACACAGTGCAAAGGCAATCATGAAGGTGTTCATGATGTGAGATGTCTATCGCATGCAAATGTGTTAATATCTAAATATCCCTAGTCATAGAATTAACAAGATAGGACATTGTTAATTCGGACAGACTAGCACATGTTATGCTTCTTGAATGGTTCAAGCAATGGTTCTCATAATTGTGATTATGGATGATAATCAAAGCTAACATGTGGATGCTTGTTAGAGGAACAAGTTCATTGGAGACTTGCAAAGAGAATCCTCATATGGATATTAAATCTATGTCAGTGAGGAATCTCTTCATAGCGGTTGTGCAAGTATCCTTAGACTTGAGATCACCAAAGTTATCTTAAGTAGCAAGTGGTATACTTTGACTCCATAACTGATTACTTCCAACTGGGGGTGAACATAGTTAGGAGATTGGGTATATCATGACCTACTTGAAGATAGTTGAGTGATTGACAAAGGATTCACCATCCCAGATTTAACAAGGGAAGTTATCTCACATGATTCTATAATTACCTTGTTCAGTGAATCTCTGGCCAGAGTAATATGCCGAGATGGATGGAGATCCATGAAGGGCATTTTAGGAACAATGGTTAAATTAATAGAACATACATAATTAGATTTATATGAGTTGACAGAAATCCATACTCAGAATCTGATTGAGATAAGAGTGGTGAAAGGAGTAATTGCACGGTAACTGTTTCTATGGAAGGGTACAGTCAAACCACATGACTTTCCTGACATTTGGGTAGTCATGATGCCTAGCTAGAGGCCAATCATGACTTGTATAATGATGTATCAAAATATCAATAGAGATTGATAAAATGATTTAAAGGAGTTTAAATCATGTGAGTTTTGAATAGAACTCACAATTACATATTATACTGCTAACATGGACAGGAACCCAATAGGTCACACACATATAGAGAAAAGGGTAAAATGGTAAAATGACAAGGATAATAATATTTGATATTATTATAAAGGCAGAGAGGAGAATATGATAATAATTAATTAAAGAGTTTAATTAATTATGATCAAATAAAATTGTCCGCGGAACTTTTGAGAAATATTCTGTAAATTGGACCTAAATGAAATAATGTATTTCATGATTAATTATTATTGTCTTATAAGTGTTATAAGACTACTATAAGTGTTATAGGACTGATATAATAATTAATAGGACCATTGGAGAAATTATAAAGGGCCAAAGGAATGAAGAAGTTGGAGGAAGCCCTCCAGAAAAGGGCTACATGCCAACTCCATACAGAAGGGCTTAGAGGGCTTTTTCTTGGACCAAATTAATTTATATATGTTACATAAGTGTTATGGAACTCACATATTTAATTTGGTTGGATTTGGAATCCATTTGGGTATTTAAATCCAATTAAATGCACAAAGGGCCTAGTTTGTGGATTTTGTGCATGGTCTTTTATGAAAAGTTTTAATTTGGATTTAATTAAGCCCAAATGATTATAATTAATTCCAGAAGCCCAATTAATAATTCTCCAGCAATTTTAAAGAGCCCAATCTCATTAAGGAGTTGGAATTTTAACCTAACTATAAAAGGCCAACTAATGAGAATTAGGGTTAAGTGATTAAAACAAAAGGAAAGTCTTTTTCTCTTAATTCTCTCTCCCTTTTTGTGCCACTTCCATTGCTAGCCTCTTGGATTTCGGCCAGCCCTAGTTGAACACCAATTTGTTGGTTCAATTTACCCCTCTCTAGTGTGGATTACTCATTGGAGGTGTTCGATTTTGGACACTGTGGTTTGCGACAACCCGGTGCGAAGTAAAATCAACTGTTCAACAAAAATCAAAGGTGATTTTTCTTATTCTCATATAGTTATATTGTGTATTCATGGCAAGATCAGATCTTATGGTTAAAAAATTTTAAAATTCTGCTCATGTATGTGATGCATGTAACCATCAAATTCCAACATGGTATCAGAGCCAGGTTTTGCCATGGATATACAATTCTATATTTTTTCTTCGGAATAAGTTTTGTTTTGTTTTGAGTTATTTATTTCATGAACTTTAAAATATTAGATTTGATTGTTCATGAATGAGAAATATTGATTTCTGGTTGTATGTGTGATCAAATAAATTTGGTGGAAACAAAAACGAAATTTTTGAAGCATTATGATTTGGGTTTGGCGTGAAACCCTAGGTAATGTAGGGGCTGTTCTAATTTAATTTCTTATGGATCCATTTAAAAATCATTTAGATGATATTTTATGTCTTTAATATGTGATATTAAGCCGTAGGATCGAACGGAATTAAAATCGAACAAGTTTTGCATGAAAACTAGTTTTGTCGAAAAGTTCGATAAATTGGTGTTCTTCGTGTGTTCTTGATGTGTTCATGGTTAGAACGACTTTTGATCTTCTAAATCTGATATATATGATATATTAAAGTGTTTTTAATTAATTGGATTAATTAAAATGGGCCTTAAATTAATTTGATTAATTTTAATTCATTAAAACCACTTAATGGGCTTAATTATGTTAACGGACTTGGTTTAAATTAGTGAATGACTTGGTGGGCCCAAGGAGCTGATTTAAATTAACTATTATAAACATTAATTAAGTTTATTAATGGGTTTTAAGGGCTGGAGTGGGCTTGGCTCATTCCAAAAGGCCCAAATGGTCCAAATGACACAAAACTAGTTTGTGTGTGAACACACTTAGGGTTTTTCTTCTGTGGGTTTCGGCCTACACTTATTTTAAGCCCAAAATTGATTCTTTTAATTATTTAATATGATTAATTAATTAAATAATCAATTTATAATTAATTAATAATCAATTTGATTGATTATTAAGGCAAGAACACATTCATGCAAAAAGGTTTCCTAAAATGAAAGTTTCCAATATGGAAAAAGTTTCCTAATTTGATCACATCATTAAATAACTCAAAATATAGTTTCAAAGGTTGAAACAAAGTTAGTAATCCATTTATTTATGCATTAGAGAGGCATATAAGGGTGAATGATTGGCATGATGGTTAGTTATGGACAAAGCCCAATGTGATTGAGCATAATGCATGTTTTGGCCCAATGAGGACTTTAATGTCCCGGCCACTTGTTTTTGGTTTGTATTTCATTTCAAATTGTAATATGTAATTAGATTACTTAGATTAGAATTAGAAATAGAGATGGAGACCAATATCAAGGAGCAAGATGGGCCGGATAGAGATCCAACAAGCTTGAAGATAATGTAATTATTTTTCTTGTTTGAATCATGCATACTACCTAGGTGTGACCTTTTGATTTCTCTCTTGGCTCGGGGAAATCAATGTAGTGAAGTCCATAACTATACCATATTTGTATGCTTATATTTATATGATAGATATAGGATGCATACCAATGTATGCCAACCATGTATGATGAGACTTAATTAACTAAAACCCTCAAACAAATACTAAGGTATATAAGCCTTCCATTAATTTGAGGAGAACCAGAGTTCTTTATAGTGTGGGTTGTTGACCACAGTCAAGCTCACATTATATCGAATATGTTCAAATCTAATTAAATGGGTCATCTTAGCTAGCCTATTAGTTTGTTGACCACAGTCAAGGCTAATGGTTCTAGAGGCAAGATTAGGGAATGCATATATGATATGCATGCATCAAGAGTTGATAACCTAATGATCCAATAGTTGTGTAGAGACACAATTGGTATAAAGATACCTACCTTTCAAGGGTATGGAATTTGGCTTGTTGACCACAGTCAAGGTCAAATTACATATCAAGGATTGGATGTTGGCCCACTAAGAAAACCATCGGGTTTTCTCGGATTATATAGTGAGGGCTATTAATTCGCAATAAAATAGTGGGAGTAAATGGATTAATTAAAGACCTTATTAATGCATATATATATATGAACATACTCTCATATCTTTTCTTTTTCACATCTAGGTCATCATCATGAGCACATCAAACATTAACATACGATCAATCTTGGATAACAAGCTGGTTGGCAACAACTATTCTGACTGGATCAGGCAAGTGAGAATTGTTCTCAGAGCTGAAAAGATCCACTATGTCTTGGATAAAGATCCACCACCACGTCCATCAGATGATGCCATTGATGAGATCAAAGGCATTTATCGAAAATACATGGAGGATAGTGAAATAGCAGCATGTCTGATGCTGGGTGCTATGTCCTCGGAGCTTCAGAAGCAACATGAAATGATGGATGCTAGAACCATCATTTTGCATCTAGAGGAGCTTTATTCTTCTCAGGCTAGAACTGAGCAATATGAGATTGCTCGAGCTCTATTTAGCTGCAAAATGGTGGAAGGCACTTCAGCTGCTACTCATGCATTAAAGATGTATGGGTATATTGAGCATTTGAGTAGACTTGGCTATGTTATGGATAATGATCTATACATAGATTTAATCTTGTACTCGTTGGCTCCAAGTTATGCACCTTTCGTGCTTAACTTCAACATGAACAAGATCCAAGTATCCATTCCTGAGTTAATCAATATGCTCAAGACAGCTGATGGATCATTTAAGAAGGATCCAAAAAGTGTCATGGTTGTCACTTCTGCAAAAGGCAAGAAGCAGAAGAAGAAGAAGATAACCAAGGCGCAGCCAAAGAATGGTGGGATCTCTAAGAAGAAGGTTACCAAGAAAGAGAATCCCAAAGGAACTTGCTTCCATTGTGGAAAGGATGGTCATTGGAAGCGTAACTGCAAGGCCTATCTAGATTCTCTCAAGGAGAAGAAGCAAGCTGATGCTTCTACTTCAGGTATTCATATGATTGAAATTAATACTTATTCTATTGCTTCAAAACAATCTTGGGTATTAGATACCGGATGTGGATCTCATTTATGTAATGATCTACAGGGGCTTAGAAGCTTTAGAAGAGTTGGAAAGGCAGAGATATGTTTGCAGTCAGCTACTGAACAAAACATCTCTACAACAGTTGTGGGGACTTACTATTTGCCTCTTCCTAGTGGATTAGTACTGGAATTAAATAATTGTTATTGTGTTCCAGCTTTGTCCAAGAGTATTATTTCTTTCAGTTGTTTGATGAACGATTATGATATTTCTTTAAAGGACAAATGTTGTTACATTTTTAAGAACAATATATTTTATGCAAAAGCTATCATTGAGAATGGTATATTTGTTCTTGATTTAATTAAAGAAGTACATAATGTGAATACCAAGAGAATGAAACATGATAATCTTAATACCTCATACTTATGGCATTGTCGTTTAGGCCATATAAATGAAAAACGCATGACCAAGTTACACAAGTCAGGTGAATTGGGATCATTTGATTATGAATCATTTGATACATGCGAATCTTGTTTATTGGGAAAAATGACAAAAGCTCCCTTTATTGGTAAAGGAGAACGAGCTAAAATGGTTTTGGACTTAGTACATTCAGATGTATGTGGTCCAATGACTAGACATGCTAGAGGAGGTTACTCCTACTTCATTACTTTCATAGATGATTATTCCAGGTTTGGATACATCTATCTAATGAAATATAAGTCTGAAGCATTTGAAAAGTTCAAAGAATTCAGAAATGAAGTAGAGAAACAACTTGGCAAAAGTATTAAAACACTTAGATCAGATCGAGGTGGAGAATACTTAAGTCAAGAGTTTCAGGATTATCTTAGAGATAATGGGATTTTATCTCAATGGACTCCTCCATATACACCATAACACAATGGTGTATCCAAAAGGAGGAATCGAACACTATTAGATATGGTTCGATCAATGATGAGCCGAGCGGACTTGCCTAAGTCCTTTTGGGGATATGCACTAGAAACTGCTGTTTATGTGTTAAATAGAGTTCCTAGTAAATCGGTTGATGTTACTCCATATGAGATGTGGAATAACAAGAAACCCACGCTTTCTCATATGAAAGTATGGGGTTGTCCTACTTATGTGAAGAGGACAATGTCAGACAAACTGGATGTTAAGTCTGACAAATGTTTATTTGTGGGATATCCAAAAGAAACGTTTGGATATTATTTCTATCATCCCTTAGAACAAAAGGTGTTTGTTTCAAGGCATGCTGTCTTCTTGGAAAGAGAATTTCTCCTACGAGAAGACAGTGGGAGTAAAATTGAGCTTGGTGAAGTTCAAGACCCACAAATAGAAGATGATCAATCGATTGAACCCGAAACTGAATTTCATAATGATGAGATTACAGTTGAACCTGATTATACACAAAATCCTAGAAGATCTACTAGGATGCGTTCTATCCCTGTGAGATATGGATTTCACGTTGATTCGGATAGAGGCATAACTGTAGTAGAGGACAATGAGCCTACAAGCTATCAAGAATTTTTGAACAGTTCAGAACGTGATTTATGGCTTAAGGCTATGCAGTCCGAAATGGACTCCATGTATGAGAATAAAGTATGGACTTTAACTCAACCACCTGAAGGGATAAAGCCCATAGGGTGCAAATGGGTCTTCAAAAAGAAGACTGACATGGAAGGTAATATAGTTACCTATAAAGCTCGCTTAGTAGCAAAAGGTTATCGTCAAAAAGAAGGTATTGACTATGACGAAACTTTTTCTCCTGTAGCGATGCTTAAGTCTATAAGAATACTTTTAGCCATTGCAGCTCATTATGATTATGAGATTTGGCAAATGGATGTGAAGACAGCTTTCCTTAATGGAAATCTTTCTGAGGATGTGTATATGACACAACCAGAAGGATTCACATCTAGAAATGGCGAAAAGGTATGCAAGCTTCAAAGATCCATTTATAGATTGAAGCAAGCCTCTAGGAGCTGGAACATACGATTCAATGAGACAATCAAAGAGTTTGGTTTCTCACAGAATGAAGATGAACCTTGTGTGTATAAAAGGGTCAGTGGGAGTGCAATTGTCTTCCTAGTTCTATATGTAGATGACATATTGATCATGGGAAATGACATTTCTCTTCTCCAATCTGTTAAAATATGGTTATCCAAGCAATTCTCCATGAAAGACCTTGGAGAAGCATCCTATATTCTGGGAATAAGGATCTATAGAGATAGATCCAATAGGTTGCTAGGTCTTTCTCAGAGTACATATATAGATAAAGTATTGAAGAGGTTCAATATGGATCTCTCTAAGAAAGGGTTTATACCCATGGTGCATGGGAAACACCTTTCTAAGTCTATGTGTCCGCAAACACTAGAGGATAGAGAGAGCATGAATAGAATACCATATGCATCTGCAATTGGTTCTATCATGTATGCTATGTTATGTACACGTCCAGATGTAGCATTTGCTTTGAGTGTCACAAGCAGATTCCAATCTAATTTTGGAGAGGAACATTGGGCAGCTGTCAAGAATATTCTTAAGTACTTGAGAAGGACTAAGGATATATTCTTGGTATATGGAGAGGGCAGTTTGGAAGTAAATGGGTATACAGATGCCAGCTTCCAATCTGACAAAGATGATTGTAAATCACAATCTAGTTATGTGTTCATAATGGGAGGAGGAGCAGTTAGTTGGAAAAGTTCCAAACAAGAAACAACTACTGATTCCACGATGGAAGCTGAGTACATTGCTGCTTCAGAAGCAGCCAAAGAAGCAGTCTGGATCAAAAAGTTCATAACCGAACTAGGAGTGGTGCCTAGCATTGTTGATCCGATTCCTTTATATTGTGACAACAATGGAGCCATTGCGTAAGCAAAGGAACCACGGTCTCATCAGCGATCCAAACATGTTCTCAGACGCTACCATCTCATAAGGGAAACAGTAGCTAGAAATGATGTGAAAATAGAAAGGGTTCCCACAGATGACAATGTGGCGGATCCCCTCACTAAAGCACTTTCCCAGATAAAGCATGATCACCATATAAATAGCATGGGTCTGAGACATATGAGTGATTGGCTCTAGTGCAAGTGGGAGATTGTTAGAGAGTATGCCCTAGAGCCCATGTAATAGGGATGTTTTTCATATGTATGAAATTTATATTCTTAATAAAAGGCATCATTCATTTATTAATGCTGTGTTTGAATACATGAGTTTGTAAATCTTAAATTTATAAATGAAGTCCTAGATATTATAAACACAGTGCAAAGGCAATCATGAAGGTGTTCATGATGTGAGATGTCTATCGCATGCAAATGTGTTAATATCTAAATATCCCTAGTCATAGAATTAACAAGATAGGACATTGTTAATTCGAACAGACTAGCACATGTTATGCTTCTTGAATGGTTCAAGCAATGGTTCTCATAATTGTGATTATGGATGATAATCAAAGCTAACATGTGGATGCTTGTTAGAGGAACAAGTTCATTGGAGACCTGCAAAGAGAATCCTCATATGGATATTAAATCTATGTCAGTGAGGAATCTCTTCATAGCGGTTGTGCAAGTATCCTTAGACTTGAGATCACCAAAGTTATCTTAAGTAGCAAGTGGTATACTTTGACTCCATAACTGATTACTTCAAACTGGGAGTGAACATAGTTAGGAGATTGGGTATATCATGACCTACTTGAAGATAGTTGAGTGATTGAAAAAGGATTCACCATCCCAGATTTAACAAGGGAAGTTATCTCACATGATTCTATAATTACCTTATTCAGTGAATCTCTGGCCAGAGTAATATGCCGAGATGGATGGAGATCCATGAAGGGCATTTTAGGAACAATGGTTAAATTAATAGAACATACATAATTAGATTTATATGAGTTGACAGAAATCCATACTCAGAATCTGATTGAGATAAGAGTGGTGAAAGGAGTAATTGCACGGTAACTGTTTCTATGGAAGGGTACAGTCAAACCACATGACTTTCCTGACATTTGGGTAGTCATGATGCCTAGCTAGAGGCCAATCATGACTTGTATAATGATGTATCAAAATATCAATAGAGATTGATAAAATGATTTAAAGGAGTTTAAATCATGTGAGTTTTGAATAGAACTCACAATTACATATTATACTGCCAACATGGACAGGAACCCAATAGGTCACACACATATAGAGAAAAGGGTAAAATGGTAAAATGACAAGGATAATAATATTTGATATTATTATAAAGGTAGAGAGGATAATATGATAATAATTAATTAAAGAGTTTAATTAATTATGATCAAATAAAATTGTCCGCGGAACTTTTGAGAAATGTTCTGTAAATTGGACCTAAATGAAATAATGTATTTCATGATTAATTATTATTGTCTTATAAGTGTTATAAGACTACTATAAGTGTTATAGGACTGATATAATAATTAATAGGACCATTGGAGAAATTATAAAGGGCCAAAGGAATGAAGAAGTTGGAGGAAGCCCTCCAGAAAAGGGCTACACGCCAACTCCATACAGAAGGGCTTAGAGGGCTTTTTCTTGGACCAAATTAATTTATATATGTTACATAAGTGTTATGGAACTCACATATTTAATTTGGTTGGATTTGGAATCCATTTGGGTATTTAAATCCAATTAAATGCACAAAGGGCCTAGTTTGTGGATTTTGTGCATGGTCTTTTATGAAAAGTTTTAATTTGGATTTAATTAAGCCCAAATGATTATAATTAATTCCAGAAGCCCAATTAATAATTCTCCAGCAATTTTAAAGAGCCCAATCTCATTAAGGAGTTGGAATTTTAACCTAACTATAAAAGGCCAACTAATGAGAATTAGGGTTAAGTGATTAAAACAAAAGGAAAGTCTTTTTCTCTTAATTCTCTCTCCCTTTTTGAGCCACTTCCATTGCTAGCCTCTTGGATTTCGGCTAGCCCTAGTTGAACACCAATTTGTTGGTTCAATTTACCCCTCTCTAGTGTGGATTACTCATTGGAGGTGTTCGATTTTGGACACTGTGGTTTGCGACAACCCGGTGCGAAGTAAAATCAACTGTTCAACAAAAATCAAAGGTGATTTTTCTTATTCTCATATAGTTATATTGTGTATTCATGGCAAGATTAGATCTTATGGTTAAAAAATTTTAAAATTCCGCTCATGTATGTGATGCATGTAACCATCAAATTCCAATAGTAGGGAAGTGTCACGAGTCATGATGGGTGTCACTACTCATGATAGGGAGCAAATAGCACTACTCGTGCACATGAGCATGAGTAACAAAGTGTCATAAGTCATGATAGGAGTCATGAGTCATGAACGGTCACAGGCAGTTTTTTGAGTTCAATTTATAAGCAATTTTTGACCTACCAAAAGGCATTTTTAGCAAACATTTCTCCTATAAACTTGTTGCACAATGTTTCTAGTTTCTAAAACATAAAAAATAATCTTGATATCATTTCTATATTTTTAGATATTTACAAAACACCGAGGTTTGCTCTTAGTGACTGGGCAGCAAACTATTCTGGAATTCAAGCTAAAATATGACCTAGTTAGAAACAAATTTAGAACTTGGTTTCTTCATATAAAATATATGTATGGATGTCTTTTTTCAAACCCAACTAGAATGATTTAATTTACTATTCTCCAGATCAACTTATAAGCAAAATAGTCGAGATAGGTCTATTAGGTCTTAAAGTAGATTTTCTTATTTCACGTGAAACTCTCAAATTCCTACCTCTACATCTAGTTTCTCATGAGGCAAACAAGAAGGATTAGGTTCATGAGTCACAACTAAGCTCACAACTCAAACAAAAATGCATGACTCGTGAAAGGCTTCATGAGTCGGTAGCCAAAGGAAAACCAGACATTCACTAGTCGTGAAGGCATTCACGAGTGACACAGGGGCAAAAGGTGCATGACTCATGAAGGCATTCACGAGTCAGTAACAAGCCAAAACCAGGATCATAAGTCATGTAAGGATTCAGGCAGAAGGTGCATGACTCGTGAAGGGTGTCACGACTCAGCATCATAAAGCAAACAATCTTCCATTTCTCATTTTAAAATCCTGATTTACAAATCTAGATAACATAACCCTAATTCCTATAGATTCATCTACAGACAACAAAATCAACATTACTCCCATTCATAAAATCATCATAATAGCCCTATACTTTATTAAAGATTTAAATCTTTCTTTGATCCTCCTGATCTAACTCTTTTACTCATGATTCCTTTCTTCTCCTTATACATAAAGACAACAAGCATGATTTATCATCTCTTTACATCCTTAATACCAAAAATCAAACACAGGGAAGAAGAGAAGAGATTTATGAGAGGGAAAACATTACCTTTATGATGTTAAAACAATAAAACCTTAAGCTTCCTCTTATTCATCCTGTAACCACAGAGAGAGAGATCTCCCTCAAAATGCCGATCTTCAGCTTTCCAGGAATCCCAAAATAAATTGAGTGGGATAAATATCTCACCAAGAGAAATTCCTAATATACCCTTATATACTTTAATCTCCTAAATTTTCATTTCTTACAATTTAACCCCAAGACTTCTAATTTAATTTTAATTACATACTTCGTTAAAATTTCAAATTACCCATGCTCAATTTATATACATGCTGAAATTACAAAAATACCGCTCATGGAACTTAATTTTAATAATGCAAAATAATCTAATTCTATCTCATTAAACCTTAACCTCATAATTTACCCTAATCCGATTAGGGTCATGATTAAGGCCTTACAAATCTTTCCTCCTTAAAAGAATTTTGTCCTCGAAATTTAGACCTATAGTCTTTATCTTTATTGCTAGCAATTATCCAAACTCTACTATATCTATAAGCAATTATAACCATAACAACTCATCCATCATTAACCTTAGTTTCTATCTTCGATTTTCACATACTCTTATGCTCGTTATATGTTCTATTAGTTTTCCCTTCCAGCTGGGCCTGAATATGATGTGATGTTATTCATATGCTATGAGATGATATGGGATGCTATACAATAAGTTAATGTTTTAAGGTATGCAATGAATTCCAGTGCTTATTCACATATACTATTCATGCTTTATCCTATCCCAATACCATGAAACATGTTCATTTGCCCATGCTGATTAGGAAGAATTCTAATACTTGTATATAGAAAGCGTCTTAATAACCTCAACATCTAGCATGCTCACCAATGCCAAAACTCAAACTCGATTCTTATCATATAACTTTTCCTCAAACACCTTAATAAACAATGTAGACATACCTATAATCAAACTTATGTTATGCTTCAATAATAAAATATCAAGGCTTTCAAGCAATTCCAATATCAGGAAGTGAGAGATGATGATAATTCTTCAGATATCATCTCACAATCTCTGAATCAAAATCCTACTAGTACTCTAATATCTATCAATCATAAGTCAATCATCTCTTGCCATCATCAAAATATGTATCCCAATAACAAGAACATCGAATATGGCTATTTGGTCTAACCAATTCATCTCAACCTCCAAAAATAATTTCTTAATTCTTTATTACCCATAAAAGACTAAACCAGGCTTTGATATCACTAACTGTAACACCCTAATCCATTTACCATGGATAATCATCAATCAATATTATACCTAATAGAGATTAGGCAGAAATAGTAATAATTAATAATAATACATGCCATAATTACATGCCACACTAAATTAAAACAACTTATAAATAATAAGGCCTAACATAATTGGCCAATGATACATAATGAAATCCTCAAAAGAAACTGCAATCTACTAGATCTTCTCTTTAATGGTTGTCTAGCAACTATAGCTATTGATCCACTAGAGCTTATCCTGGAACCTACACTGATAAACAAACCCGTGCTAAGCTATAAAGCTTAGTAGGGGAATAAAACTCTATAGATAATCTCTTACAATTTTCAATCATACCATAAACAACTATCACAATAACATATGAGTCTACAATATTAATCATTCCACAATGAACATTCTAGGGAGTCCTTAACTTTAACCATAAATACCATCTTTACTAAAAGCTAGAGCATTGCTTAAAACATTTTATTGCAAAACTTATCACTTACATTTTCATCATCATCTTTTACTTATTAAACTAGTATAATTCATACACCTCAAAATCCTTTTACTCATAAGTTCTCGACATCATACTTTTTTTTTAGGATAAAACTTTAGTTTAATGCATTCCATTATATTGGTTACACAAGATATACAGGCGATATTAAATCAAGCACAAGGGAGTGCTTAAGTCATGTAGCATCTATATGTGATATTATTAGGCATGCTTACTTCACACACACACACACATATATATATATCATTCAATTCTCATTACAAGTTCATAATCATGCATTCCCTCAGGGTTATCTTAGCATGGCCAACTAAACATCATACGATATTATTTTGCCTCATGCATTGCACTTTGGTTTATGTCAGAGTTATACATATGCATATACATGTGTAAATGTTCATATACTTACTAATGAATTTGCATGCCATTTCAAAGAACAAGTATGACACATCATGATTAACTGATAAAGTCTTCATACCATATGTAAACATTTCATAACTTTCACATACATGAAAATTATTATGTATGTCTTAGTTCATATAACTTTAATATATTTTACAATCATGTCAAACTAAAAATGGCATTTCATTTCATAAAGATTGTTTATAGTAAAAAGGAACTTAAGACAAAATAATACAATAATCCATTCATCATGCATACATTACAGAAGTTAAGCAATCGATGCATGTATTACTTTATTTTATGGATATTTTTATTATCTTTACTAGCCTGCATAAGTACTAGTTTAAAAGGTGGATAATGGGAGCAATGGATACCTGAAGGCACCAAACAATGGATATTTGAAGATATCAAATAATAGACCCAAATGGGGCCAAGCAATGGTTCTAGCAAGGAATAAATAATTGACCCAAATGAGGCCAAACTATGGTTCTAATAAGAAACAAGACTCAACTGGGGTCAACTATGGCAGCTACAACTGTATCCCTCTAGGCATGCCTATCTAATCGAAAATTGAACTAAGACCCATAGGCTTAAACACTTTAAAAACATATTTGATTTAACATATTGTTCTTTACTTAGTACATCATTTGGCTTAAAGCCACAATTCATAAGAGAATGCATATCATTCTTATCATACATCAATGTTGAGCTTTAGGCTTTATTACACATAGATGCAGGTCATGTAATCATATAGTTGCATCAACATTTATTCATGGTTAGCATTAAGCGTGATTCCAATGAAGCAATATGAAAATGTAGATCTTACTACTAAAAGCCTTCATAAAATTTTATGCATGTCCCCCCCCCCACATATATATATATACATATACATAAATGCATCTTGAATCATGACAAGACATGCTTTTATTACTCATACTTGTTCACCAATTAAGCCAGGCTACTCATCATACCATGCTCATAACAACTATACAATATAGAACTTACATAAATAATGGATATTTCTCGATGACATACCTTGTTATTGCTTGCTTTGAATAGTTTCCCTATTCTTATAATTATTCACATCAAGACATAATCATATATATTAGAGAGTATATCCTAGAGCCCATGTAAAATGGATGCATTTCATATGAATATAAATTCATATTCTTAATAAAAGGCATCATTCACTTATTAATGCTATGTTTAAATACATGAGTTTGTATATCTTAAATTAATAAATGAAGTCCTAGATATTATAAACATAGTGTAAAGGCAATCATGAAAGTGTTCATGATATGAGATGTTTATTGCATGCAAATATGATAATAACTAAATATGTGAGACCCCTTACATGACCCTAATTGAATTTCATGTTTTGAGAGGAGTTTTTATTTGATTAAAAAAATAAAAAAAATAATAATAATTAATGAGAAATTCGTATAAATTTGGGATAAAATATGTTTTTATTATTTTAATTGCATGAAAATAAAACTTAATAGTGTGGTTTAATTTTATATGAGGGTATAATTGAAGTATAAAATATTGATTAGGGGTAAAATTGTAATTATGACATTTTAAGGGGTTAATTGAGATTTGAAGGATAATGGAGAGGTCAATTTAAGAAAAGGGTAAATGGTGGGGTTGAATTATAAAATATACTAAATTGGTGGGAATAATTTATGGCATGCAAAGAAGTGTGTGTCTCTAGTGTGACATGCAAAAACTTTAAAGGACCAAGAAAGACATTTACCAAAGCACTACATATATGTTTGTTTTTAGTGGAATGAGAGAGAAGGTGAGAGAGAGTGGGACGACACCCAAAGGAGAGAATTCACTATCTTTCATCTCTTTCAATTTTCATGTTCGTCTCTCAATTCACTCATAAATTCATGAAGACAATTGCATGCATGTGGGATTGTTCAAGAAAATATTGATATAGATTAATAAGGTATGGTTTAATTTTTGTTATCTTCATCATCTTCTTCTTCTTTTTCTTCCTCATTTCGATTGGGATTAGCTGCTGGAAATGATGGATTAGAGGATGATTTGTGTTGTAGTTAAAGAAGGAGAAGATAGAAAAGATAAAGGAAAAGGTCTTGCTGAAAATTAATTGGTTAAAGTGAAGTTAGGCCAAGGTATGGGATTAGAGCATTATTAGTTTTCTTGTGTTTGATTGGAATTTTGAACCAAAGAAGAAGAGAATTAGTTGTGAAGTATTGTTGTGGAAGTTGTGAAAATCACTTAAACTAGCAAATGAAATTTATGGCAATTGAAATTTAAAATCTTTAGATACAACCATTGATGTGTTAATATATGTTAAAGGTGAAGAAGATTTATGCTTACTTGATAGTTCATGTGTTAATACAATTTCAGTGTTATAAGGAAACTTAGCATGTTAATATTATGAATTAGTTGAATTATAAGATTTCGTCATGTTAAGTGTGGATGGTAAATTTATGAAGTTTCTTTTGAAATATCAATTTGAAGTATCACAAAAATTAAGACATGAAATAGGGGTTTAATTAAAGTATAATATAAGCATGTTACTTTGGCATAAAAAAATGGAATTTATACAAGAAATTGCTGAAGTGGAAATTAGATATAAATTGCCTAATCCGGATATGTTGTGCTCGCGACATTGATCGTGATCGCGACAATGTACTGGCGTGAAAAACACTTTCACCTCTGTCGCGCTCGTGACTTCTTGGTATACTGCACATTTTATGTTATTCTTTTGACACTCTTACATGCCATGTATAAAATCATAGTTTGTCAATCATTCACATGTATTAGATACTGAATTATATGTATAATTAGTTAAGGGATGTTCAAGGTGTTAGTGTAAGCCCTAGCCCCAATGCATTGTAATAAAGCACTTTGAATTAATAAAATGAGGCATTTGTTTTATCCTTTGTATTCCTGTGCATATCAATTGATAAAACTATCCAAGAGTGTTGTTTCGATTTAAGTTATCATGTGTGAGGCACATGGTTGTAAGACCTTGAAACAAATGAGACATCATTCTAAATATCCCTAGTCAGTCATTGTTATGTGAATAACAATGAATTAAGACTAGTATTCTCTCTCTGATATTATGAGTTCTGTCTTACGGATCATTAGGACAAGGGTGTCAATCAGAGATCATAGATACATGTTAAAGAACATGGTATCTGGATACGATCCGCTCATGAGAACACTACATGATACAAGTCATAAGTGTTTCTCATATGCAAGTTTTGTATCAGAGTTCTTAGACCTGAAATCTCTATGAAACTCTTTATGAATTACTATGTACTTTGACATACACCTAACGTGCTCGTAACAGAGTGACAAGTACGGGTATGATTGGATATGCATTAATTCATGTTAGAGAGCATGAGAGAAGTGAAGGGATTACCCCTCTCAATAAGAGAGAAAATATCATCGGCCACTTGATCAGTGAACTGAGAAGTGTATGGCCATACCGAGATGAAATAATGAGTAATCATTATTTATCTGAGAGTTCAGTGTCACTGGAATATCAAGAAAGGAATTAATATATATAAGGATGACTAGTTCCATGCCTTATATTAATTCTGATATTTATGGGTAAGGGACTATGCAAAATTGCATTAGGTCACTAAATGCCATATGCATTTTCATTTAATTTGGAATGCTATAATATCTTGCTAGAGAATATATATAGCCTTTGAATTAATTTATTAATTCATTGCCAACATTAAATGGACCTATAGGATCGCACACAAAGCATTGGGCTTAAAATACTTAAATTAAGTATTGGGCATTAATTTGGGCTTTTAAGTAAAGTCAAATTAATGTATGTAATGGGTTATAAAATTGCTATTGGCCTTGGTCCATGAGAGAGAGAAATTCAGCCCACAAGGTTTAATTTCAATTAATTAATTATGTTACATTAATTAAGTTAATTGAGTATTAAAGCCTAAAGGAATTTGAATTAAATTAAATCACTTATATATATTGAATGAAGTGGCCGAAATTCCAAGAGGGAAATCAAGGAATTTTGGCACATGCTATATATTTAAATTAAGTGATTTCATTTATTTAAATGTCTTATGTTTTATTTCAAATTTGAATTTAAATTCAAAGGAGTTTAATTCAAAATATATTACTTATCTTTAGGAAGTGATAGAGTTTGAATTAATTATCTTAGGATGGTTGAATTCAGATCAAAGACTTCCCAAAGGATAAGTATATATATTAAAAAGAAATAAAACCCTAATGAACTAAGTGAAGTTGGCGTGAAAAACCCTAATTTTCTTTGTTTTTGGCGTGAACTCTCTCTCTCTCTCAATTCTTTTGGCCCAATTTTTCACCAGGAGAAAGGATAGTTCCTCATTCTCTTGTGTTCTTGGGTAGTAATAGTAATCTAAGAGAAGTACAAAATCAAATTTTGTAGCTTCAAACTATAACCATTACACAATACCGAAAAGAGAGCTAGCAATCTCGATTTTAAGCCGTCGGTGCAAGTTTGTGTGTGAGAATAGAGGGAGTAGCATAAAAGGCTGTTCCTTGGCATTGGTGATCGAGATCTAAGGCGGACAAAGTTATCTTAGTTGTTGGCCATCACCTAATTCAATATTTAAAAGGCATCAAAAGTTGTAAGTTCTACAACCCTAAAATTGCATGTTTTGTTTCTAGCTTTGGATATATATGGTATGTATGATAAAAAATTTTGTTTTTCCGCTGTGCTATCATGATATTCATACCATGTCATATTCCATCAGTGGTATCAGAGCCTTAACATGCTTATTTTAGTGCTTTAGATGCATGAAAAAATTAATTAAAAATCGTCATTATGAAAACATGCAAATATGAAATTTTCTGTTTTGAGTTTTTTGCATTGTTTTAGTGTAAAAACGATTTTAATTGATTAGATAGGTATTATAATTAATATTACATGTTAATATACTATCCTAAGATGTTATTAGGGCTGGTAATGGTCGGATTTAATTATTTATACCTGATGGTACATGTTAATATTAAAACTAGATGCATTTTGGCATGTTAATTGTTAGTTTAACAACTAGTTTTAAATATTAAATGTAAAAACGATTTTTTGAATGTTTGTAAGTGATTTTTAAAGATTAAATATCAGATCTAGACATATTTTAAATTTGGTTTTAATTCTGGTCCATGACAATTTAATTGATTAATTTTAAAATCACTTAAAACTATAACTAGTTTGTGTTTGTTACATGTTTAATTAACATTGTTTGTTTTGTTTTGATTAAAATGGTAAAAACACATTTAGATTAAAATGGTACAGAATATTAAATCAATATTTATGGACTTATTTAGATTATTAAATGACTCATAAAATTGATTTAAATGTTTGTGCATTTCATGGCATTACATAAGCATTAAACAACTAGTTTTGTTGTTTGTTTGTTTTTGCATGAATGCCGTGTGTTAGTATATGTGTTCTTCATGATTTTATTTTTAATTCATGTTAGCACATATTATATGTATTTTTAATGTTTATGGGCTGTATGACATAAAATTAAAAATGGCAAAATTGGAAATTATACTAGAGTTGATTTATGGCACAAATCTAACTAGTTTGTGTTTTGGGCTTTTAAGAGAACTTATTTAATAAGAGGATTTAGTCCATTGGGCTTTGGCCCAGGCCCATCATGGGGTCTTCTCTTAAAGGTTCAAGTACACAATTTCCATTAACGGGCTTGGCTAAATTAATTAAAATTGGACTTTGTTTTATCCATGAATGCTATGTATATTTATTTGCTAATTTGGTGTGATGAATGGATATGCATGGTGCATTCATGGGCCCTGGGTTTTTGTAATTAAATATGGCCTGCGAGCCATTATATTTTGTTGTAAAAGTTTTCATTTATTTTTTAGAATAGAATATACTTAAAGATTTTGTAAATCAAGACGAAGCCCACCGGAGTGGAGAAGCCCAACTCGAAGATTCTTATGTAATAGTATAGAATCTTAGTTGTAGGTTTTTGGGCCCATGTTTGTCACGCTTTACTTTATGCAATTATTTATATATGCATGCTATGTATGGATGACAAAGTGTATGCCATATAAGCCGTAATAAAATGAATCCCTAAAAAATAGTAAGTCACAAAGTTGCCTTCCTAATTCGAAACATGTCAAGGCATCGATCATCGGTCACGTGGACTAGGAGTCCTAGATGCGCCCGATTATCTTTGTGAGGCATGGGTTGTAAATGTAGATTGGACTTATCATAGAAAGGGATGCCCGGACCTAGGCAACTAATAAATGGGTTGTGCTATAACATCTTAAGATGTTAGCCCATTTGATCCAAGAGTCATGTACGAGACATGATTGGAGTTTTCCTACCTAAGTAACTTAACTTGTTAGGTGTACAAGCTCAGCTTGACTAACAAGTTGTTGTGAAAAGTGGATCTTGGCCCACATTAAATCACTAACGCGAATTATTTAAAGGGATATTAATTCGGTTTGTGGGATCATAAATAAGACCTCATTTAATCTTGCTAAATTTTATTGTAGATTGAAAATGGCATCTTCAAACAACAATTTCTCATTGCGATTGGTCCTTGAAAAGGACAAATTGAATGGCACCAATTTCATAGACTGGTCTCGAAACTTAAGAATAGTTCTTAAGCAAGAGAAAAAGTCATATGTTTTGGATGCACCCTTGCCTGAAGAACCAGGAAGGAACGCCTCTACGGTTCAAAAGGAAACTTTTGAGACCAAGAAGAGCGACTCCAACGATGTGACCTGTCTGATGCTGGCCACTATGGTGCCTGACTTGCAAAAGCAATTTATGGACCAAGAGGCTTATGCGATCATGGTGCACCTCAAGGAGATGTTCCAAAAGCAAGCTCGTCACGAGAGGTTCGTGACAACAAAGGCCTTAATTTCTTGCAAGATGGCTGAGGGTACTCCTGTTAGTACCCATGTACTCAAGATGAAAGGGTATCTTGATACTCTTGAGAAGCTTGAGGTACTAGTGCCAAAGGAATTGGCCACTGACTTGATCTTAGGATCATTGCCTGCTGCTTATGATCCATTTGTGATGAATTATAACATGCATGCAATGAACAAGTCAGTCACTGAGCTTCATGGGATGCTTAAGAATGCTGAAGAGAACATTCGAAAGACCAATCCCGTACTAATGGTTCAAAAGGGAATTAAGAAGGGACCCGTTAAGGGAAAGGGAAAGGCAAAACCCAAGTCAAGTGGGAGTGCACCTCAGGCCCAATCCAAGCCCAAGGCGCCAAAACTCAAAGAGAGTGAGAGCACTTGCTTCCATTGCAACAAGATAAGGCATTGGAGGAAGAATTGCGCTCTCTTCAAGGAAGAACAAAAGAAGAATGGAGCCAAGGCGTCCAGTTCTGGTATTTTTATTGTTGAAATTAACCTTTCTATTTCTACCACTTGGGTATTGGATACCGGTTGTGGTTCTCACATTTGTTCAAATGTGCAGGGGCTAAGAAATAGGCGGTTACTTGGGAAGAATGAAGTGGACCTCCGTGTGGGGAATGGAGCACGAGTTGCTGCCATGGAGATAGGCGACTATCACCTCACTTTACCTTCCGGACTTTGTATTGTTTTGAATAATTGTTATTATGTGCCTGCTATGAGCAGAAACATTATTTCAGTTTCATGTTTGGATAATGATGAATTTGATTTTGTTATTAAAAATGGCAATGCTCATATTCGTCGCCAAGGCATTTCTTATGGCAATGCCATATTGCAAAATGGCCTTTATATCCTTGATTTACAAAACAAAGAGTCAATATACAACATTAATACAAAGAGGGTTAAATCAAACGAATTGAACCCTACTTACTTTTGGCATTGTCGTTTAGGACATGCAAACGAAAAATGCATTTCAAGACTCCACAAAACTGGAGTGCTTGGGTCATTCGACTTAGAGTCTTATGACACATGCGAGCCATGTTTGCATGGAAAAATGACAAAGAGTCCTTTTAATAAAAAAGGTGAAAGGACTAATGGCTTATTGGAACTAATACATACCGATGTATGTGGACCTTTAAGTACGCATGCCAGAGGTGGTTTTAGCTACTTTGTGACATTCACAGATGACTTCAATAGATATAGCTATGTCTATCTTATGAAGTACAAGTCTGAAACTTTTGAGAAATTCAAAGAGTTTAAGAACGAAGTAGAAAACCAGCTTGGCAAAAGTATAAAAGCCATTCGATCAGATTGAGGTGGCGAATACTTAAGCCAAGAGTTTGACAATCATCTTAAAGAGTGTGGTATTATTTCACAGCTCACTCCTCCTGGAACACCTCAATGGAATGGTGTGTCCGAAAGGAGAAATCGAACTCTGTTGGACATGGTTCAATCTATGATGAGTCGAGCTAATCTTCCTATCTCTTTTTAGGGTTATGCATTAGAAACTGCTGCGTTTCTATTGAACCGTACTCCAACTAAAGCAGTTGAGAAGACACCATACGAGGTATGGACTGGGAAAGAACCCAATATGTCTTTTCTCAGGATTTGGGGCTGTGAAGCACATGTTAAGAAATTAACATCCGACAAACTAGAGTCCAAATCCACTGTCTGCTTGTTTGTGGGTTATCCTAAAGAAACAAAGGGATACTACTTTTACTCACAAGCCGAGAACAAAGTATTTGTTGCTCGCAAGGTTGTTTTCTTGGAAAAGGAGTTCCTTCTCAAGAAAGACAGTGGGAGTAAAGTAGAACTTGGAGAAATTCAAGCACCACAAACTCCTATAGAGGATGGTTTGGAAATGGGATCAAGTTCACAACCAGTTGTGGAACAAGAACCCATTACACAAGAACCTAGAAGGTCCGGTAGGGTACGTCAGGAGATTGAGAGATATGGATTTCTAATCACTGACAGTGACACTATTGAGTTAGTAGATCGTGAGGATCCTACTACCTACCGAGAAGCTATTGAGAGCCCAGACTCAGAAAATTGGCTTGAAGCCATGAAATCCGAGATGCAATCAATGTACGATAACCAGGTTTGGACCTTGGTTGATCCACCGGAAGGTGCTAAGGTAATTGAATGCAAGTGGCTATTCAAACTCAAAGCTGATAAGACCTACAAAGGTAGACTAGTAGCAAAAGGTTTCGACAAACATATGGTGTAGACTATGACGAGACCTTTTCGCCTGTAGTCATGCTCAAGTCCATTAGGATCTTGCTTGCCATAGCTGCATATCATGATTATGAGATATGGCAAATGGATGTCAAAACTGCTTTCCTCAACGAAAATTTACTTGAGGATGTGTATATGACACAGCCTGAAGGTTTTGTCAATCCTAAGCATCCTAAGAAGGTTTGCAAGCTTCAAAAATCCATTTATGGATTAAATCAAGCATCCCGAAGTTGGAATCTTCGTTTTGATGAGGCAGTCAAAGAATTTGACTTCATCAAGAACGAAGATGAGCCTTGTGTGTACAAGAAGGTTAGTGGGAGCATAGTAGTATTTCTGGTCCTATATGTGGACGACATCCTTCTCATTGGGAATGATATTCTAACATTGAAAAAGGTTAAGCAATGGTTGGGAAAATGTTTCTCAATGAAAGACTTAGGTGAAGCCGAGACAATACTTGGTATTCGAATCTATAGAGATAGATCGAATCGGCTCTTGGGACTAAGTCAAGAAAAGTACATAGACAAAGTACTAAAGCATTTTAGTATGGGAGACTCAAAGAAAGGGTACATACCTTTGGCTTTGGGAGTTCCTTTGACTAAAGAACAGTGCCCTAAAACCAAAGAGGAAAGGGACAACATGAGTAGAATCCCATATGCATCTGCTATTGGATCTATCATGTACACTATGTTATGTACTAGATTAGATGTTGCTCATGCACTGAGTATAACCAGTAGGTTTCAGCAAGACCCTGGTGAGAAGCACTAGTCTGCTGTAAAAGGGATTCTAAAGTACCTGCGAAGGACTAAGGATCACTTCTTGGTGTATGGTGGTCAAGAAGAGCTCTTCATACAAGGTTATGCCGATGCTGCTTTTCAAACCAGCACTCAGGATTCTAGATCGCAATTTTGGTTTGTTTTTGTTTTGAACGGTGGTGTTGTCAGCTAGAGAAGCTCAAAAGCAAGAAACCGTTGCCGACTCAACTACAGAATCTGAGTATATTGCAGCAAGTGAGGCTGCAAAAGAGGCTGTTTGGATTAAAAATTTCATTTTTGGATTAGGAGTGGTCCCAAGCATCCTAGATCTATTAGAAATTTTTTGTGACAACAACGGGGCCATCGCACAGGCAAAGGAGCCTCGGTCACACTAGAAATCCAAACACATACTCAGGAGGTACCACCTAATCAGAGAAATCATTGATCGTGGGGACGTCAAGGTTAGCAAGATAGCAAGTGAAGACAATGTAGCAAATCCTTTGACGAAACAATTGCGTCCAAATTTGCACGAAGCTCATTTGAGAGCGTTCGGTCTTAGGGCTATGCCCAATTGGGACTAGTGCTAGTGGGAGATTGTTAGTGTAAGCCCTAGCCCCAATGCATTGTAATAAAGCACTTTGAATTAATAAAATGAGGCATTTGTTTTATCCTTTGTATTCCTGTGCATATCAATTGATAAAACTATCCAAGAGTGTTGTTTCGGTTTAAGTTATCATGTGTGAGGCACATGGTTGTAAGACCTTGAAACAAATGAGACATCATTCTAAATATCCCTAGTCAGTCATTGTTATGGGAATAACAATGAATTAAGACTAGTATGCTCTCTCTGATATTATGAGTTCTGTCTTATGGATCATTAGGACAAGGGTGTCAATTAGAGATCATAGATACATGTTAAAGAACATGGTATCTAGATACGATCCGCTCATGAGAAAACTACATGGTACAAGTCATAAGTGTTTCTCATATGCAAGTTTTGTATCAGAGTTCTTAGACCTGAAATCCCTATGAAACTCTTTATGAATTACTGTGTACTTTGACATACACCTAACGTACTCGTAACAGAGTGACAAGTACGGGTATGATTGGATATGCATTAATTCATGTTAGAGAGCATGAGAGAAGTAAAGGGATTACCCCTCTCAATAAGAGAGAAAATATCATCGGCCACTTGATCAGTGAACTGAGAAGTGTATGGCCATGCCGAGATAAAATAATGAGTAATCATTATTTATCTGAGAGTTCAGTGTCACTGGAATATCAAGAAAGGAATTAATATATATAAGGATGACTAGTTCCATGCCTTATATTAATTCTGATATTTATGGGTAAGGGACTATGCAAAATTGCATTAGGTCACTAAATGCCATATGCATTTTCATTTAATTTGGAATGCTATAATATCTTGCTAGAGAATATATATAGCCTTGGAATTAATTTATTAATTCATTGCCAACATTAAATGGACCTATAGGATCGCACACAAAGCATTGGGCTTAAAATACTTAAATTAAGTATTGGGCATTAATTTGGGCTTTTAAGTAAAGTCAAATTAATGTATGTAATGGGTTATAAAATTGCTATTAGGCCTTGGTCCATGAGAGAGAGAAATTCAGCCCACAAGGTTTAATTTCAATTAATTAATTATGTTACATTAATTAAGTTAATTGAGTATTAAAGCCTAAAGGAATTTAAATTAAATTAAATCACTTATATATATTTAATGAAGTGGCCGAAATTCCAAGAGGGAAATCAAGGAATTTCGGCACATGCTATATATTTAAATTAAGTGATTTCATTTATTTAAATGTCTTATGTTTTATTTCAAATTTGAATTTAAATTCAAAGGAGTTTAATTCAAAATATATTACTTATCTTTAGGAAGTGATAGAGTTTGAATTAATTATCTTAGGATGGTTGAATTCAGATCAAAGACTTGCCAAAGGATAAGCATATATATTAAAAAGAAATAAAACCCTAATGAACTAAGTGAAGTTGGCGTGAAAAACCCTAATTTTCTTTGTTTTTGGCGTGAACTCTCTCTCTCTCTCTCTCAATTCTTTTGGCCCAATTTTTCACAAGGAGAAAGGATAGTTCCTCATTCTCTTGTGTTCTTGGGTAGTAATAGTAATCTAAGAGAAGTACAAAATCAAATTTTGTAGCTTCAAACTATAACCATTACACAATACCGAAAAGAGAGCTAGCAATCTCGATTTTAAGCCGTCGGTGCAAGTTTGTGTGTGAGAATAGAAGGAGTAGCGTAAAAGGCTGTTCCTTGGCATTGGTGATCGAGATCTAAGGCGGACAAAGTTATCTTAGTTGCTGGCCATCACCTAATTCAATATTTAAAAGGCATCAAAAGTTGTAAGTTCTACAACCCTAAAATTGCATGTTTCGTTTCTAGCTTTGGATATGTATGGTATGTATGATAAAAATTTTTGTTTTTCCGCTGTGCTATCATGATATTCATACCATTTCATATTCCATCAGAAGGAAAGCTCAAGATACTATATAATAAAAGAAATTAAATGGCTTGATGTGATATTAATAGTGCCAAACAGGTATGTCCTTTCATCTAATATTATTACATGAATGATGGCATGTGATGTATACACATGATAGTTATTGGTTATAAGCTTTAAGAATATGTTATGAATTATGCTAGATGGTATTAAGACAAATAATGTTTTATCAAGGTTACGAATGTTTGACATAATTTAAGATAAAACGTTCAAGTATTTGTTCTTATAGATATGTGTGATCAAACACAAAGATTTACATTACTTTGAGTGTGCATGAATATATGTTGTGCACTAAAAGAATAAGTATCATGATATAGTCATACATGAGCAAAGTACATGAGATTTGGTGCGAGCATGATGTATATATATTTATATACAAAAATAAACTCAGAAATTATTTTATTGCCTGTTATTAGAGTTCAATTGTTGGATAGATGGGCGCCTATAGGGATATTGCAGCTGCCACCATCCACCTTTTTAGGTCCATAATATAATTGATCCTATTGGATCTTGCACAGCCCATTAGGGTTGTTACTTGCCCTCATGTGGGTCTTTGACCGGTCCATCATATAATTGGCCCTGATTGGGTCCATAGTTTTGATATCTTCAAATATCCACTGTTTTGATACCTCGGTATCCACCGATCTTGTTATCCACCTTTAGAACTTAAACAGGCTAAACTATTGTGATATTATGTTATAGTTAAAAATTAGATAAAACATATTACATGAGATAATAAGTTTAACTAAATCTCTCAATACATATGTAATAATTAGATGTTTTGATACTGTTCCCATTATGTTATGCTTAAATTATCAAACATATGAATATAAATATAAGATTTGATTGTTAATGATGACATGCGTTTTCTGTCATTTATTTATATGAAATATGTTATTCTTGTATGTTTTCTACAATTGCTGTGAATTGTTGTCTTTCAAAATTACCATCCCCACTAAGCTTTATAGCTTAGCACGGGTTATTTAATCCATGTAGGTACCGTTGTTAAAGCCTTTACTTAGGAACAAATTCTACATCAGGACAGGCCAACACCTAAGTTATAGAAGTTGATGTAGGATTCTTTTTGGTTATATTTTGGTGCAAGTTCTTTTGCACGTTTGATATGTATAACAAAGGCTCTTAAATTTATATATATTTGTAATATGAAGTAAGTGATGTAATAAGTTTAGTAACAGAATGTTAAGGTATGCATGCATGTAGTAGTAAAACTCTTAGTTATAATTATGCTAGATCAATTAATAAATGCTATGCATGATAATACATGAAGTTAAGATAGATATTATTAACATGGAAGTTGATGAGTATGTGTTAAATGTTTATAGTTTTGGCTAGTAATCTACCATTATGCATTTGAAAGGTATAATATGATACATGATAAAGGCTTTAGATTAGGGTGTTACAAAATATCCCTAGTCACAAAATTAACAAGATAGGATATTGTTAATTCGGACAGATTAGCACATGTTATGCTTCTTGAATAGTTCAAGTAGTGGTTCTCATAAATGTTATTATGGGTGATGATTTAAGTTAACATATGGTTGCATGTTGAAGAACAAGTTCATTAGAGACCTGCAAAGAGAATCCTCACATGGATATTAAATTTATGTCAGTAAGGAATCTCTTCATAGTGGTTGTGCTATCCTTAAAATTGAGATCACCAAGGTTATCTTAAGTAGCAAGTGATATATTTTGACTCTATAACTGATTACTTCCAACTGGGGGTGAACATAGTTAGGAGGTTGGGTACATTATGACCTACTTGAAGATAGTTGAGTGATTCATAAAGGATTCACCATTCCAGATTTATTAAGCGAAGTTATCTCGCATGATTTTATAATTGCCTTGTTCAGAGAATCTCTGGTCAGAGTAATATGCCAAGATGGATAGGGATGCATGAATGGTATTTTTGGAATAATGGTTAAATTAATAAAACATACATAATTAGATTTATATGAGTTGACATAAATCCATACTCAGAATCTAATTGAGATAAGAGTGGTGAAAAGAGTAATAGCATGATAATTGTTTCTATGGAAGGGTATAGTCAAAACCACTTAACTTTCCTGACATTTGGTTAGTCATGATGCCTAGCTAAAGGCTGCTCATAACTTGCATAATAGTGCATCATAAATATCAATAAGGGATTGATAAAATGATTTAAAGAAATTTAAATCATATGAGTTTTGGATAGAACTCATAATTACATATTACACTGCCAATATGGACAGAAACCTAATAGGTCACACACATATAGAGTAAAGGATAAAATGGTAAAATGCCAAGGATAATAGTATTTTATAATGTTATGGGAGAAGAGAAATGAATAAGAGAATAATTAATTAAAGAGTTTAACTAATTATGATCAAGTAGAAATGTTCGTAGAATTTTTTAGAAATGTTCTGGAAAATGGACCTAATTAAAATATTTTATTTCATAATTAATTATTATTGGACTATAAGTATTATAGGGCTGATATAATAATTAATAGATCCATTGGAGAAATATATGAGGCCCAAAGAATTGGTTTTGGCCTAAACGCCCATCAGAGGATGGGTTTCACTCCAACTCCAAATAGAAAGCCTTAGAGGCCTAATTCTTGGACTAAAATAAATTAAATATATTTCATAAGTATTATGGAGCCTATATATTAAATTTGGATGGATTTAGAATTAATTTGGATGATTAAATCCATTTGAATGCATAAAAGCCTAGTTTATGGGTTATGTGTATAATCTTTTGAGAAAGGACTTAAATTGGATTTAATTGAGGTCAAATAAATTAATAATATTTCTAGAAGCCCAATTAATATTTCTCCAGTAATTTTAAAGAGCCCAATCCCATTCCAAAGTTGGGTTTTTAACCTAACTATAAAAATATCCAAGATGATGGGATTTAGGGTTAAGTGAGTTTCATAAGAAAAGAAATTCTCTAATCATTCTCTAACCCTAGCTGCCATTTTCTCCTTGCTAGCATCAAGGAGAATTCAGCTATCCTTGTGATTCCAACATTTTTTGGTTCATTTGATCCTTCTCTAGTGTGAATTACAATTGAAGGTGTTCTATTTTGGACACTGTAGTTTGTGACAACTCGGTGAGAAAGAAAAACAACTGTTCAAAAAAAATCAAAGCTGATTTTTCTTATTTTCATTAATATTTATATTTTAAATTCATGGCAAGATTAGATATATTGATTAAAAATTTTAATTTTCACTTATACATGTGATGTATGTAACTGATTAATTCCCAACATGGTATCAGAGCCAATATTTTGCCATGAATCGACAATTTTATATTATTTTCATAATAGTTTTCCTTTTATTTTTGAGTTATTTATTTCATGAACTTTAAAATATTAGATTTTATTGTTCATGAATGAGAAATATTGATTTTTGGATGTATGTGATCAAATATATAAAATGAAAAATAAACTGATACTTTTATGCAATTGATTGTTCTTTAGGCATGAAGAATTTTAATTTTCAATAAAATTTTAGGGGCTGTTCCAAATTTAATTTTTAACTATCCCCTCTAAAATTATTTTGATGATAATTTATTTGTTTAATATAAGATATTAAGCCATAGGATCAAACAAAATTAAAATCGAACAAGTTTTCCATGAAAACTAGTTTAATCGAAAAATTCGATAAATTGGTGTTCTTCGTGTGCTCTTGGTAAGTTCATATTTAGAAAAATTTTAAATCTTTTAAATTTGATATATCTGATATTTTAATGTGTTTTTAATTAATTGTATTAATTTTAATTCATTAAAGCCACTTAATGAGCTTAATTATGGTTACGAGTTTGATTTAAATTAGTGAATGATTTGGTAGGCCCAAAGAGCTGATTTAAATTAAATGTTATAGACTTTAATTAATTTTATTAATGGATTTTAAGGGCTGAAGTGGGATTTGATAATTCCAAAAGGTCTAAATGGTCTAAAAGACACAAAACTAGTTTGTGTGTGAACACACTATAGGATTTAAATTGTAGGTTTCGGCCTACCCATTGTTTTAAGCCCAAAATTAATTCTTTAATTCTTTAATGTGATTAATTAATTAAATAAACAATTAATAATCAATTGGATTGATAATTAAGGCAAGAACATATGCATGCAAAAAGGTTGCCTAAAATGGAAAGTTTCCAAAATGGAAAAAGTTTCCTAATTTGATCACATTATTAAAATAACTAAAAAGTAAGTTTCACGAGTTGAAACATAGTTTGTATTCTTTTATATGATTTTACTTTATGCATTAGAAGTGCATATAAGGGTGTATGATTGGCATGATGGATAGGTATGGACAAAGGCCCAATGTGATTGAGCATAATGCATGTTTTGGCCCAATGAGAACTTTCATGTCCCGACCACTTATTTTTGGTTTGTATTTTCTTTTCAAATTGCAATATGTAATTAGATTACTTAGATTACAATTAGAGATAGATATGGAGTCCACTATTAAGGAGCAAGATGGGCCGGATGGAGATCCAACAAGATTGAAGATAATGTAATAATTTTTTGCTTGTTTGAATCATGCATATTACCTAGGTTTGACCTTTTGATTTCCCTTTTGGCTCGGGAGGTCAATATAGTAAAGTCCATAACTATACAATATTTGTATGCTTATATTTATGCGATAGATATAGGATTCATACCAATGTATGCCAACCATATATGATGAGACTTAATTAACTAAAATCCCTCAAACTAATACTAAGGTATATAAGCCTTTTGTTAATTGGAGGAAAACTAGAGTTCTTTATAGTATGGCTTGCTGACCACAGTCAAGCTCACATTATATCAAATATGTTCAAATCTAATTAAATGGATCATCTTAGCTAGCACATTAGCTTGTTGACCACATTCCAAGCTAATGGTTCTAGAGGAAAGATTAGGGAATGCATATATGATATGTATGCATCAAGAGTTGATAATCTAATGATCCAATAGTTGTGTAAAGACATAATTGGTATAGAGATACCTACCTTTCAACGGTATAGAGTTTGACTTGTTGACCATAGTCAAGGTCAAATTTCATATCAAGGATTGGATACTGGCCCATTAAGAAAACCAGCGGGTTTTCTCGGATTATATAGTGCGGGCTATTGATTCACAATAAAATAGTGGGAGTGAATGGATTAATTAAAGACCTAATTAATGCATACATATATATGAACATACTCTTATATATTTTTCTTTTTCACATCTAGGTCATCATCATGAGCACATCAAACATAAATATACGATCAATCTTGGATAACAAGCTGGTTGGCAGTAATTATTATGATTGGATCAGACAAGTAAGAATTGTTCTCAGAGCTGAAAAGATCCATTATGTCTTGGATAAAGATCCACCACCACTTCCATCAGATGATGCCATTGATGAGATCAAAGGCATTTATTGAAAATACATGGAGGATGGTGAAGTAACGGCATGTCTGATGCTGGGTGTTATGTCCTCAGAGCTTCAGAAGCAATATGAGATGATAGATGCTAGAACCATCATTTTGTATCTAGAGGAGCTTTATTCTTATCAAGCTAGAACTGAGCAATATGAGATTGCTCGAGCTTTGTTTAGCTACAAATTTGTGGAAGGCACTTTGGTTGCTACTCATGCATTAAAGATGCATGGGTATATTGAGCATTTGAGTAGACTTGGCTATGTAATGGATAATGATCTATACATAGATTTAAATTTGTACTCGTTGGCTCCAAGTTTTTCACATTTTGTGCTTAACTTTAACATGAACAAGATCCAAGTAACCATTCCCAAGTTAATCAATATGCTCAATACAGCTGATGGATCCTTCAAGAAGGATTCAAAAAGTGTTATGGTTGTACTTCTACCAAAGGAAAGAAGCAGAAGAAGAAGATGATGATGATGACCAAGGTACAGCCAAAGCATGGTGGGGTTTCCAAGAAGAAGGTTGCCAAGAGAATGAAAAAAGATAATCTAAATGCCTCATATCTATTTCATTGTTTAGACCATATAAATGAGAAATACATGACCAAATTGCACAAGTCAGGTGATTTAGGATCATTTGATTATGAATCATTTGATACATGTGAATCTTGTTTATTAGGAAAAATGACAAAAGCTCCCTTTATTGGTAAAGGAGAGCAAGTTATAATGGTTTTGGACTAAATACATTCAGATGTATGTGGTCCAATGACTACACATGCCAGAGGAGGTTACTCCTACTTCATTACTTTCATAGATGATTACTCTAGGTTAGGATATATCTATCTAATGAAATATAGATCAGAAGCATTTAAAAAGTTAAAAGAATTCAAAAATGAAGTAGAGAAGTAACCTGACAAGAATATTAAGACACTTAGATCAGATCGAGATGGAGAACACTTGAGCCAAGAATTTGAAGTAGACTTGGCTATGTAATGGATAATGATCTATACATAGATTTAATCTTATACTCGTTGGCTCAAGTTATGCACCTTTCGTGCTTAACTTCAACATGAACAAGATCCAAGTAACCATTCCTGAATTAATCAACATGCTCAAAACAGCTAATGGATCCTTTAAGAAGGATTCAAAAAGTGTCATGGTTGTCACTTCTGCTAAAGGCAAGAAGTAAAAGAAGAAGATAGCCAAGGCATAGCCAAAGAATGGTGGGATCTCCAAGAATAAGGTTTCTAAGAAAGAGAATCCCAAAGAAACTTGCTTTCATTGTGGAAAAGATGGCAATTGGAAGCGTAACTGCAAGGCCTATCTAGATTCTCTCAAGAAGAAGAAGCAAGCTGATGCTTCTACCTCAGGTATTCATATGATTGAAATTAATACTTATTGTATTGCTTCAAAACAATCTTGGGTATTAGATACTGGATATGGACCTCATTTGTGTAATGATCTATAGGGGCTTAGAAGCTTTAGAAGAGTTGGAAAGGTAGAAATATGTTTACAGTCAGCTACTGGACAAAACATCTCTACAATAGTTGTGGGAACTTACCATTTGCCTCTTCCAAGTGGATTAATATTGGAATTAAATTATTGTTATTATGTTCCAGGTTTATCCAAAAGTATTATTTCTTTCAGTTGTTTATTGAATGATTATGACATTTCTTTAAAGGAAAAGTGTTGTTACATTTTTAAGAACAATATTTTTTATGCAAAAGCTATATATGAGAATGAGAATGGTATATTTGTTTTGGATTTAATTAAAGAAGTGCATAATGTGGATACTAAGAGAATAAAATAAGATAATCTAAATACCTCATATTTATAGCATTGTCGTTTAGGACATATAAATGACAAACACATGACCAAATTTCATAAGTTAGGTGATTTGGGATCATTTGATTATGAATCATTTGATACATGTGAATCTTGTTTATTGGGAAAAATGACAAAAGCTCCCTTTATTGGTAAAGGAGAAAGAGCTAAAATGGTTTTGGACTTAATACATTCAGATGTGTGTGGTCCGATGACTACACAT
The DNA here is from genome assembly GCA_037975025.1 of Excoecaria agallocha. Taxonomy (NCBI): domain Eukaryota; kingdom Viridiplantae; phylum Streptophyta; class Magnoliopsida; order Malpighiales; family Euphorbiaceae; genus Excoecaria; species Excoecaria agallocha. Next base: position 33,223,794 of record CM075806.1, read on the forward strand.
GCCAGAGGAGGTTACTCCTACTTCATTACATTCATAGATGATTTGTAAGGAACCAAAATGGGCCCTAGTAGAATTCAAGGGCAATTTTACGTTATTAAAGTATAATTAAACATTATTGGATGAATTATTATGTTTTTCTTGACCTTTTGGCACTCTTTTGACTATATCTCAAGTTATAGAGCAAAAAATTATATGATTCAAATTGGGTTTGAAAATATACATCCATACTAAGATTTCATATGAAGAAACCAAGTTCGAAATATGTCTTTAACTAGGCTATATTTAAGCATAAATTTCGGAATAGTTTGCAGCCTAGTCACTAGGAATAGACCTCAGTATTTTGTAAATATCTTAAAATATACAAATGCTATGGAGATGATTCTTGATGTTTTAGAAACTAGAAACATATTTTAATTAGTTTGTAGAAGATAACATTTGCTAGAAATCGCTTTTGGAAGGTCGAAAATTACATACAAGTCAAATTCAGAAAACTGCCTATGATAAATGATACAATAGTCAAGTGATAATATAGTTTGAAGGCTAATTTAAAAGAGGATGAAAATTTAGGGTTCAATTTGTTAATATGAAACTTGGAGGGTAAATTATGAAAAAGGGATATAAAGGAGAGGTTGATTTAAGAAAAGAAAAAAATGGGTGGAACATTTTGTGACATGCAAATAAATGAGAGAAATTTATGTACCATGCAATTAGTTAGAGGATTAAAAGAGATATTTGTGTGGGACATGCTGATGTCATTTTCCACTTAAGTCACCATGCAAGAATTGTTTTTAGGAGTATATATAGTGGGTTGGTCGGCCACACCAAGGCAAAATATGATTTCTCCTTTTATCTTCCTCATTTTTACTCATCTCTCATCTTTCTCTAAAAGTTCTACATTTTATCTCTATAATTTTCAAGAGGAAATCCTACTGCATGTTATTTGAATTAGAAGTTTTTGAAGGATATTTGTAAGGTTTTAATGCCAGAGTACATGGATGTATGAAGAATTGGAAGGGATTGAGAGCAAAAAGGAATGAAATGGTGAAAAGATTGAATGATTGATTTAAAGTTACAAAAACAGGTTTGGGAACTTAATCTTCTTGCATGTGTTTTTCCTTGAGCAAAATATGTGATTACATTATGACATGGTTGCATTTTGACAAGTAACTTGAAGTAAAACATCAATCTTTTATGTTTAAATGGACATGCGTGTAAGTTTTAAAATTCTGGGTTTGGGTTCACTTGACCTAGTTGCATTCTTTTGGTAATATTTTGAGTTATAGAAAAGATAATTAGATGATTCCAATTGGGTTTTAAAATATACTTCCAGAAAAATATTTCATAAGAAGAAATCACATTCTAATCCTTCTTTTAAATGGGTCATAACCTAGCTTGAAAATCAGATAAGTGTACAGTCCCGTCCTCATGAACAGTCCTCAGTATTTGGACAATATATTTCAATATAGAAGTGATATTGGGATGATTCTTAATGTTATGAAAACTAGAATCATAGACGAACAATATTTTAGAAGTAACCTAGCTTTAATTCTGCCTCTAAATAATTTCTATGATTTATTGAAATTTAGGTGAACTGTAAATTCTGATTCTAGAACAGTTTGTAGAAAAATTGAGATTTCTGTGTGTACAATGATCAGAATGGAATGAGGTTAATTCCTGTACAAAATTTACTCCTAAATGCACATTTTATATGAAGGAAGTATGACCTAAAAATGTATAAAAGCATGTCAAATATTGACTTGAAAATTTGTAGGGACTGAATGTACTGTTAGGGGACAGACCATAGTAAATTGCGTATATCTTTTTGTAGATTTGTTAAAAAGCTACAAAGTAAAATTCTGGTAAACCTAGAGACATTACAGTATAACTTTGATGAAGAAATTTTGGTCTAAATCCCTCTTAATTTTATGCTATGAATTTTTATATGTGACAGCCAACACTGTTTCGGTTCTATGAACAGCCTATAGTTTTTCTTAAATATCTCAAGCTATAGATAAGATATTAATGTGAATTTTGATGCTTTGGAAACTAGACACATAGGAAAATAAGATTGTAGAAGCTCATTTGGCCTAAAAATTACATTTTCCAAATCATATGTGGCTCACAAGTTGGGTCCAGAATGCTGCCCTGTGCAGAATTTTAATGTGTCTTACATTATGGTTTTTCTTATATAGTTAAGTTAAATATGTGTCTATATCAATAAACAATGAATTGGATATGGCATGTGATATGATTATTAACAAAGGTCTATATATATATATATATATATATATATATATATATATTCATATATGTACATAGGTAAAGATATATGCTAAAGATATCAAATATTTATATGTGATCAAACTTATGTACATGGTTGTTATGTGCAATTATGCTTTCATGTACATATTTTTAATGATGGAGTAAATGTTTATTTGATGCATGCATGTATACTATGAAGTTAAGAAATGTTTAAATATGATAAATGAAGGTTTTTAATGTATGACTATCATATGATTACATGAATGTAATATACATAAATGTATATATATGTAAACGTCTAAATGATTATACATGATTTTTTATTGATCTCTTAAAGATTACTATGATACTTATAGTTTGAAATATCAATTTTACTTGTATAAAGAAGTAATATGATCTGTAGAATATATGTGTGTGTGTGTGTATATATATATATATATATACATAGTATGATCTTACATGATTGGGTTCAAAAGATGTTTAAAGTAATGATTTAGAGAATATGTTTAAAGTGAAATGCATGAATATGTCTTTGCTTAATTGAAATGACATGATTAAGCATTTGTAATGTCACATGTTAGCATGCTAAAATACAGATCTACAGAGCAATAGGTTTAATTATAGAAATCTTATTAAAGTATATAATGGCAATGATATATGTGACTATGTATACAAGTGTATGCATTAAAGAAGGAGTATCTTGTCATGTGATTGTTACATGAGCAAATTGTATAAATTATTTTATGAATTATGCATATATGTTTATGCACTAGAGAAGATATATATTTGTACATGATTATGCACAGGTGCAAATAGTATAATATAGGTACAATATGAAGGAATATGACATGGTATGATAATCATGATAGCACAGCGGAAAAACAAAAATTTTTTATCATACATACCATACATATCCAAAACTAGGAACGAAAACATGCAATTTTAGGTTGTAGAACTTACAAGTTAAGATGCCTTTTAGATATTGATTTCGGTGATGGCCAGCAACTAAGATGACTTTGTCCACCTTAGATCTCGATCACCAATGCCAAGGAATATCCTTTTACGCCACTCCCTCTATTCTCACACACACAATTGCACCGTCGGCTTAAAATCGAGATTGCTAGCTCTCTTTTAAGGTATTGTGTAATGGCTATGGATTGAAGCTACAAAATTTGATTTTGTACTTCTCTTAGGTTGCTATCATTACCCAAGAACACAAGAGAATGAGGAACTATCCTTTCTCCTTGTGAAAAATTGGGCCAAAAAAATTGAGAGAGGAAGAGATGAAATTCACGCCAATTGCATAGAAGAACTAGGGTTTGCGCCAACTTCTTCTCCTTTTGCTCCTAGGGTTTTATTTCTTTATATATCATTATCCTTTAGGCAAGTGTTTTCATCTGAATTTACTACCTTAAGATAATTAATTCAAACTCTATCACTTCCTAAAGATAAGTCATATATTTTGAATTAAACTCCTTTGAATTTAAAATTCAAATTTGAAATAAAACATAAGATATTTAATTAAATGAAATCACTTAATTAAATAAATAACATGTGCCGAAATTCCTTGATTTCCCTCTTGGAATTTCGGCCACTTCATTAATTATATAAGTGATTTGATTTAATTTAAATTCCTTTAGGCTTTAATACTCAATTAACTTAATTAACACAAGATAATTAATTAATTGAAATTAAACCTTATGGGCTGAATTTCTCTCTCTCATGGACCAAAGCCCAATAGCAATTTTATAACCCATTACATACATTAATTTGACTTTAATTAAAAGCCCAAGTTAATGCCCAATACTTAATTTAAGTATTTTAAGCCCAATGCTTTGTGTGCGATCCTATAGGTCCATTTAATGTTGGCAATGAATTAATAAATTAATTCAAAGGCTATATATATTCTCTAGCAAGATATTATAGCAATCCAAATTAAATGAAAATGCATATGGCATTTAGTGACCTAATGCAATTTTGCATAGTCCCTTATCCTTAAATATCAGAATTAATATAAGGCATGGAACTAGTCATCCTTATATATATTAATTCCTTTCTTGATATTCCAGTGACACTGAACTCTCAGATAAATAATGATTACTCATTATTCCATCTTGGTATGGCCATACACTTCTCAGTTCACTGATCAAGTGGCCGGTGATATTTTCTCTCTTATCGAGAGGGGTAATCCCTTCACTTCTCTCATGCTCTCTAACATGAATCAATGTATACCCAATCATACCCGTACTTGTCACTCTATTACGAGCACGTTAGGTGTATGTCAAAGTACACAGTAATTAATAAAGAGTTTCATAGAGATTTCAGGTCTAAGAACTCTGATACAAAACTTGCATATGAGAAACACTTATGACTTGTACCATGTAGTGTTCTCATGAGCGAATCGAATCCAGATACCATGTTCTTTTACATGTATCTATGATCTCTGATTGACACTCTTGTCCTAATGATCCGTAAGACAGAACTCATAGTATCAGAGAGAGCATACTAGTCTTAATTCATTTGTTATTCCCATAACAATGACTGACTAGGGATATTTAGAATGAAGTCCCATTTGTTTCAAGGTCTTACAATCCATGTGCCTCACACATGATAACTTAAACCGAAACGACATTCTTGGATAGTTTTATCAATTGACATGCACAGGAATACAAAAGATAAAACAAATGCCTCATTTTATTAACTAAGTGTTTTATTACAATGTATTGGGGCTAGGGCTTACACTAACACAATCTTGTTATACGAAATAGTTACATGATTGAATAAGATTACAATCTTATTATATCAAAGGTTTACATAAAGTTACGCATATACATGTATATGATATCTTGCTCATAGTTATAAAGGAATATATATATAGATACCTATATGTATATGATGAATAGAGCAAAGTAAAGAATAAAATTGCTCAATAGCCATACATGAGCATGTACATGATTATTTTATTCATAGTTATACAAGGGTATACATTTGCATATATGAATACGATTGAATATAGTAAAAGTAAACTCAAGAAAGATAAAGTGAGAGATTATATTTGCTTGCTACTAGAGTTCAATTGTGGATAGATAGGCGTCTATAGGGAAAATTGAAGCTGCCATAGTTTGGCCCAATTGGGTCTAAATTATGTTTAATTCCGTTTGGATCATGAACAACCCCATTTGGGTTGTTAGGCAACCCCGTTTGGGTCTGCTTGACCGGTCTAAAGTATAATTTGGCCCCGTTTGGGTCTATAGATCCGATATCTTCGGATATCCCCCATTTTGATACTGAAGTGTATCGATAGTTCCCGTTATCCATTGATAGAACTAAGGCAGGCTAAACTATAAGTATAGTATAGACATTAAAGTATAAAGTATTAAGCAAACATCATATAAAAGTTAAGAATATTGCTTGATTACATGTCTGACATGATTTGCTTGTATTATTTCATAAGTTTAAATAAATAGAGGTTACCAAGTAACACACGATATGTATGCTATTTATAGTTGGTTCCAAATGTTCGAAATTGCTTAAATGAGTTAAATGCATGAAGAATTCTCAGTCAATATACAATACTAGCATGCTAAGTTAACTGTTAAGTTTTTTTAAATGTTTTTATTATTCACTACGTGAGGTTGATAGATTTGTCAAGATTTTATAATCCATTGATTACATGTTAAATAAATGTATATGTATAAAATGTGTTGAGCGTGATTACCGATGAAGTAATGTTAATATCAAAATGCTTTATATATATATATATATATATATATATATATATATATAAGGTAAAGATATAATAGTTTAATAAAAATAGTAAGTATTCAAACGAATGAGAAATATGGCATTTTACATATGAAATATATTATACAGAGGTAGAAGGAATATAATTTATCTGAATACAATACCATACTTCTAAGATAGTTAAGTATATCAAAGTGATCACTAAAATCAAAATGTGGGAACTCATAAAGTATAGATGAAGTATATATAAATGTTTGTAAATAAGTGATAAAAATATGGCATAGTTATTAAAATGTTTGGCAATTGATATTAATACATGAATAATATAGTCATCAATGTTTGACAACTAATAATTCATAAAAGTAAATATTGTATTGCTTAAAGATACTCTTAAGTATGCAGTAAAGTTTTTTCGAGCATAAGAAAGTGGTTAGCATACTTAATGAAATATGATATAGTACTTATAGCTATGTATGGAATAAGGGTGCTACATGATTACTCCAGATTTGGATATATCTATCTAATGAAATATAAATTAGAAGCATTTGAAAAGTTCAAAGAATTCAAAAATTAAGTAGAGAAGCAACTTGGCAAGAGTATTAAAACACTTAGATCAGATCGAGGTGGAGAATAATTAAGCCAAGAATTTCAAGATTATCTTAAAGATAAGGGGATTTTATCTCAGTGGACTCCACCATATACACCATAACATAATGGTGTATCTAAGAGGAGAAATCAAACACTATTAGATATGGTTCGATCCATGATGAGCCGAGCAGACTTTCTTAAGTCCTTTTTGGGGATATGCATTAGGAATTGTTGTTTATGTGTTTAACGGAGTTCCTAGTAAATCGATTGATGTTACACCATATGAGATATGGAATAACAAGAAACCCACACTTTCTCATATAAAAGTATGGGGTTGTCCCGCTTATGTAAAGAGGACAAAGTCAGACAAACTAGATGTTAAGTCTAACAAATATTTATTTGTGGGATATCCAAAAGAAAACTTTGGATATTATTTCTACCATCCCTTAGAACAAAAGATGTTTGTTTCAAGGCATGCTGTCTTCTTAGAATAAGAGTTTCTACTATGAGAGGATGGTGGGAATAAAATTGAACTTGGTGAAGTTCAAGACCAATAAATAGACGTAGATCAATCGATTGAACTCGAGGCTGAATCACATAATGATGAGATTACAGTTGAACCTAATTATACACAAAATCCTAAAAGATCTACTAGGATGTATTCTATCCTTATGAGATATGGATTTCACATTGATTCAGATAGAGGCATAATTATATTAGAGCACAATGAGTCTACAAGCTATTAAGAAGTTTTGAATAGTTCAGAACGTGATTTATGGCTTAAGGCTATGCAGTCTGAAATGGACTCCATGTATGAGAATAAAGTAGGGACTTTAGCTCAACCACCTTAAGGGATAAAACATATAGGGTGCAAATAGGTCTTCAAAAAGAAGACCAATATGAAAGGTAATATAGTTACATATAAAGCTCGCTTAGTAGCAAAAGGCTATCGTCAAAGAGAAGGAATTGACTATGATGAAATATTTTCTCCTGAAGCGATGCTTAAGTCTATAAGAATGCTTTTAGCCATTGTAACTCATTATGATTATAAGATTTAGCAAATGGATGTGAAGAAAACTTTTCTAAATGGAAATCTAACTGAGGATGTGAATATGACACAACTAGAAGGGTTCACATCAAAAAATGATGAAAAGGTATGCAAGCTTCAAAGATCTATCTAGGGATTGAAGCAAGCCTCTAGGAGTTGGAACATATGATTTAATTAGACAATCAAAGTGTTTGGTTTCTCATAGAATAAAGATGAACCTTGTGTGTATAAAAAGGTTAGTGGGAGTACAATTGTCTTTCTAGTTCTATATGTGGATGACATATTGATCATGGGAAATGACATTTCTCTTCTTCGATCTGTTAAAATATGGTTATCCAAGCAATTCTCCATGAAAAACCTTGGAGAAGCATCCTATATTCTGGGAATAAGGATCTATAGAGATAGATCCAATAGGTTGCTAGGTCTTTCTCAAAGTACATATATAGATAAAGTATTGAAGAGGTTTAATATGGATCTCTCTACGAAAGGGTTTATACCCATGGTGCATAGGAAACACCTTTCTAAGTCTATATGTTCGCAGTCACTAGAGGATAGATAGAGCATAAATTTACCATATGTATCTGCAATTGGTTCTATCATGTATGCTATGTTATGTACCCATCTAGATGTAGAATTTGTTTTGAGTGTCACAAGTAGATTCCAATCCAATTTAGGATAAGAACACTGAGCAGCTGTCAAGAATATCCTTACGTACTTAAGAAGAACTAAGGATATATCTTTGGTATTTGGAGAGGGCAGTTTGGAAGTAAATGGATATACTGATGCCAGCTTTTAATTTGACAAAGATGATTGTAAATCATAGTCTGGTTTTGTGTTCATTATGGGAAAAGGTGTAGTTAGTTAGAAGAGTTCCAAACAAGAAACAACTGCTGATTCCATGACAGAAGTTGAGTACATTGCTGATTCGGAGGTAGCCAAAAAAGCAATATAGATCAAAAAGTTCATATCTGAAATAGGAGTGGTGCCTAACATTGTTGATCTGATTCCTTTATATTGTGACAACAATGGAACCATTGCACAAGCAAAGGAACCACTATCTCATCAGAGATCCAAGCAGGTTCTCAGACGCTACCATCTCATAAGGGAAATAGTAGCTAGAAATGATGTGAAAATAGAAAGGGTCCCCACATATAGTAATGTCGCGGATCCCCTCACTAAAGCACTTTTCCAGATAAAGCATGATCACTATATAAATAACATGGGTTTAAGACGTATGAGTGATTGGCTCTAGTGCAAGTGAGAGATTATTAAAGAGTATGCCCTAGAGCCCAAGTAAAAGGGATGTATTTCATATGTATGAATTCATATTCTTAATAAAAGGCATCATTCATTTATTAATCCAAATGTTTAAATACATGAATTTCTAAATCTTAAATTAATAAATGAAGACCTAGATATTATAAACACAGTACAAAGGCAATCATGAAAGTGTTCATGATATGAGATGTCTATTGCATGTAAATGTGTTAATATCTAAATATCCCTAGTAATAGAATTAAAAAGATAGGACATTGTTAATTCGGATAGACTAGCACATATTATGCTTCTTAAATGGTTCAAGCAGTGGTTCTCATAATTGTGATTATAGAAGATAATCAAAGCTAACATATGGATGTTTGTTAGAAGAACAAGTTCATTGGAGACCTACAAAGAGAATCCTCACATGGATATTGAATCTATATCAGTAAGGAATCTCTTCATAGTGATTGTGCAAGTATCCTTAGACTTGAGATCTCCAAGGTTATCTTAAGTAGCAAGTGATATACTTTTACTTTATGACTGATTACTTCCAACTAGGGGTGAACATAGTTAGGAGGTTGGGTATATTATGACCTACTTAAAGATAGTTGAGTGATTGATAAAGGATTCACCATCCCAGATTTATTAACGGAAGTTATCTCGCATGATTTTATAATTGCCTTATTCAGAGAATCTTTGGCCAGAGTAATATGCCAAGATGGATAAGGATCCATGAAGGGCATTTTGGGAACAATTATTAAATTAATAGAGCATACATAATTAGATTTATATGGATTGACATAAATCCATACTTAGAATCTAATTGATATAAGAGTGGTGAAAGGAGTAATTGTGCAGTAATTGTTTCTATGGAAGGGTATAGTCAAAACCACTTGACTTTCCTAACATTTAGGTAGTCATGATGCCTAGCTAGAGGCTGCTCATGACTTGTAAAATAGTGTATCATAAATATCAATTAGGTATTGATATAATGATTTAAAGAAGTTTAAATCATATAAGTTTTGGATAGAACTCATAATTACATATTATACTGCCAATATGGACAGGAACCCAATAGGTCACACGCATATAGAATAAAGGATAAAATGGTAAAATGACAATGATAATAATACTTGATATTATTATGGGAGAAGATAAATGAAAAAGAGAATAATTAATTAAAGAGTTTAATTAATTATGATCAAGTAGAAATGTTCGCATAACTTTTTAGAAATATTCTGCTAAATGGACCTAATTGAAATATTATATTTCATAATTAATTATTATTGGACTATAAGTGTTATAGGGCTAATATAATAATTAATAGATCCATTGGATAAATATATAAGGCCCAGAGAATTGGTTTTGCCGCAGAAACCCACCAGAGGATGGGTTCCATGCCAACTCGAAATAGAAGGCCTTAGAGGCCTAATTCTTAGACTAAATAATTTAAATATATTTCATAAGTGTTATGGAGCCTATATATTTAATCTGAATGGATTTAGAATTAATTTGGATGATTAAATCTAAGTGAATGGATAAAGGGCTTAGTTTATGGGTTTTGTGCATAGTCTTTTATGAAAAGATTTAAATTGAATTTAATTGAGCCCAAATAAATTATTAATAATTCCAGAAGCCCATTTAATATTTCTCCAATAATTTTAAAGAGTCCAATCCCATTATGAAGTTGGATTTTTTAACCTAACTATAAAAATTCAAGTGATAGGGATTTTAGGGTTAAGTGAACATTAAGAGAAAAGAAACACTCTCTCACTCTCTCAACCCTACCTGCCACCCCCCTTTGCTAGCATTATGGGATTTCGGCCTGGCCTTGTATTCTTCCATTGTTGGTTCATTCAATCCTTCTCTAGTATGGATTACTAATTAGAGGTGTTCAATTTTGGACACTGGTTTGCGACAACCCGGTGAGAAGGAAAATCAATTGTTCAACAAAAATCAAAGGTGATTTTTCTTATTCTCATTAATATGTATATTGTAAATTCATGGCAAGATCAGATCTATTGGTTAAAAAATTTCAAATTTCGCTTATGTATGAAAAGCATGTAACCGATAATTCCTAACATGTATTAGAGCCTCGATTTTGCCATGAATCTACAATTCTATATTTTGCAGAATAGTTATTATTTTTGAGTTATTTATTTCATGAACTTTAGAATATCAGATTTGATTGTTCATGAATGAGAAATATTGATTTCTGGATGTATGTGATCAAATATATAAAATGAAAAATAAAAACGATTCTTTTGAGAAAAGAATTATTGTGTTTGGTGTGAATGACTTTTGTTTTTCAATAAATTTTAGGGGCTGTTCTAAATTAAATTTTTATTGATCCACTCTAAAATTATTTTGATGATAATTTATGTATTTAATATGTGATATTAAGCCATACGATCAAACAAAATTAAAATCGAACAAGTTTTGCTTGAAAACTAGTTTAGTCGAAAAGTTCGATAAATTGGTGTTCTTGGTGTGTTCTTGTTTAGAACAATTTTTAATCTTCTAAATCTCATATATCTGATATATTAATGTGTTTTTAATTAATTGGATTAATTAAAATGGGCCTTGAATTAATTGGATTAATTTTAATTCATTAAAACCACTTAATGGGCTTAATTATGTTTACGGACTTGGTTTAAATTAGTAAATGACTTGGTGGGCCCAAGGAACTAATTTAAATTAAATATTATAAACTATAATTAAGTTTATTAATGGGTTTTAAGGGCTGGGTGGGCTTGTCTTATTCCAAAAGGCCCAAATGGTCCAATAGACACATAACTGGTTTGTGTGTGAACACATTTTAGGGTTTATAGTGTGGGTTTCAGCTTACCCTTTGTTTTAAGTCCAACATGATTGAGCATAATGCATGTTTCGACCTAATAAGGACTTTCATGTCCCAACCACTTGTTTTTAATTTGTATTTATTTTCCAAATTATAATATGTAATTAGATTACTTAGATTAGAATTAGAGATAGAAATGGAGACCATTATCAAGGAGCAAGAAGGGTCGGATGGAGATCCAACAAGTTTGAAGATAATGTAATTATTTTTACTTGTTTGAATCATGCATATTACCTGGGTTTGACCTTTTGATTTCCCTTTTGGATCGGAGAGATCAATGTAGTAAAGTCCATAACTATACCATATTTTTATGCTTATATTTATGTGATAGATATAGGATGCATACCAATGTATGCCAACCATGTATGATGAGACTTAATTAACAAAAATTCCTCAAACTAATACTAAGGTATATAAGCCTTCCATTAATTTGAGGTGAACCAGAGCTCTTTATAGTGTGCGTTGTTGACCACAGTCAAGCTCACATTATATCGAATATGTTCAAATCTAATTAAATGGGTCATCTTAGCTAGCCCATTAGCTTGTTGACCACAGCCAAGACTAATGGTTCTAGAGGCAAGATTAGGGAATGCATATATGATATGCATGTATAAAGAGTTGATAACCTAATGATCCAATAGTTGTGTAGAGACATAATTGGTATAGAGATACCTACCTTTCAAGGGTATGGAGTTTGATTTGTTGACCACAGTCAAAGTCAAATTTCATATCAAGGATTGGATATTGGCCCACTAAGAAAACCATCGGGTTTTCTCGGATTATATAGTGAGGGCTATTAATTTGCAATAAAATAGTGGGAGTAAATGGATTAATTAAAGACCTAATGAATGCATACATATATATGAACATACTCTCATATATTTTCTTTTCACATCTAGGTCATCATCATGAGCACATCAAACATTAACATACGATCAATCTTGGATTATAAGCTAGTTGATAGCAACTATTCTGAGTAGATCAAACAAGTGAGAATTATTCTCAGAGCTGAAAAGATCCATTATGTCTTAGATAAATATCCACCGCCACTTCCATCAGATGATGCCATTGATGAGATCAAGGGCACTTATCGAAAATACATGAAGAATAGTAAAGCAGCAGCATGCTTGATGCTGGGTGCTATGTCCTCATAGCTTCAGAAGCAACATGAGATGATGGATGCTAGAACCATCATTTTGCATCTAGAAGAGCTTTATTCTTCTCAAACTAGAACTGAGCAATATGAGATTGCTCGAGCATTATTTAGCTACAAAATGGTGGAAGGAACTTCGGCTGCTACTCATGCATTAAAGATGTATGGGTCTATTGAGCATTTGAGTAGACTTGGCTATGTAATGGATAATGATCTATACATAGATTTACTCTTATACTCATTGGCTCCAAGTTATGCACCTTTCATGCTTAACTTCTGTTGGGAATTATCAATTACATGCATCTCATACATAAGAAGAATTTAAAATTTTAACCAATAGATCTTATCTTGCCATGAATTTACAATATACATATTAATGAGAATAATAAAAAATCACCTTTTATTTTCGTTGAATAGTTGATTTTCCTTCTCACCGGGTTGTCATAAACCATAGTGTCCAAAATTGAACACCTCCAATGAGTAATCCACACTAGAGAAGGATTGAACGAACCAACAAAGGAGGAGAATAAGGGCTGCCTGAAATCCCCTTGATGCTAGTAAGGGGGTGGCGGCTAGGGTCGAGAGAGTGAGAGAATATCTTTTCTACTAATTGTTCACCTTAACCCTAATACCCTATCACTTAGATTTTTATAGTTAGGTTAAAAATCCAACTTCATAATAGGATTTGCCTCTTTAAAATTTCTGAAGAAATATTAAATTGGCTTATGGAATTATTAATAATTTATTTGGGATCAATTAAATCAAATTTAAGTCCTCTCACAAAAGACTATGCACAAAACCCACAAACTAGGCCCGTTGTACATATACTTGGATTTAATCACCTAAATGAATTTCAAATCCGTCCAAATTAAATATGTGAGCTCCATAACACTTATAAAATATATTTAATTTATTTTTGTCCAAGAATTAAGCCTCTAAGGCCTTCTACCAAGGCTTGGCGTGTAACCCTTCCTCCTGAGGGTTTCTGCGCCAAAGCCATTATTCTGGGCCCCTTTTAATTTCTCCAATGGATATATTAATTATTATATCAGCCTTATAACACTTAGAGTCTAATAATAATTAATTATGAAATACAATATTTCAATTAGGTCCATTTTACAAAACATTTCTAAAAAGTTATGAGAACAATTTTGCTTGACAATAATTAATTAAACTCTTTAATTAATTATTCTCTTATTCACTTCTGTACTCCCATAATAATATCAAATATTATTATCCTTATCATTTTACCATTTTATCTTTTTCTCTATATGTGTGTGACCTATTGGTTTCCTGTCCATATTGGCAGTATAATATGTAATTGTGAGTTCTATTCAAAACTCACATGATTTAAACTTCTTTAAATCATTTTATCAATCCCTATTGATATTTATGATACACTATTATACATGTTATGATTGGCCTCTAGCTAGGCATCATGACTATCCTAATGTTAGGAAAGTCAAGTGGTTTGACTATACCCTTCCATAGAAACAGTTACCGTGCAATTACTCTTTTCACCACTCTTATCTCAATTATATACTGAGTATAGATTTCTGTCAACTCATATAAATTTAATTATTTATGTTCTATTAATTTAACCATTGTTCCCAAAATGCCCTTCATGGATCCCTATCCATCTTGGCATATTACTCTGGCTAGATATTCTCTAAACAAGGCAATTATAGAATCATGCTAGATAACTTCGCTTAATAAATCTGGGATGGTCAATCCTTTGTTAATAACTCAACTATTTTCAAGTAGGTCATGATATATCCAACCTCCTAACTATGTTCACCCCTAGTTGGAAGTAATCAGTTATGGAGTCAAAGTATATCACTCGCTACTTAAGATAACTTTGGTGATCTCAAGTCTAAGGATACTTGCACAACAGCTATGAAGAGATTCCTTATTGATATAGATTTAATATACATGTGAGGATTCTCTTTGCAGGTCTCTTATGAACTTGTTCTTCTAACAAGCATCCATATGTTAGCTTTGATTATCTTCCATAATTACAGTTGTGAGAACCACTGCTTGAACCATTCAAGAAGCATAACATGTGCTAGTCTGTCCGAATTAACAATGTCCTATCTTGTTAATTCTATGACTAGGGATATTTAGATATTAACACATTTGCATGTAATAGACATCTCATATCATAAACACTTACATGATTTCCTTTGCACTATATTTATAATATATAGGACTTCATTTATTAATTTAAGATTTACAAACTCATGTATTTAAACATAGAATTAATAAATGAATGATGCCTTTTATTAAGAATATGAGTTCATACATATGAAATATATCCCTATTACATGGGCTCTAGGGCATACTCTCTAACAATCTCCGATTTTCACTAGAGCCAGTCACTCATATGTCTCAGACCCATGCTATTTATATGGTGATCGTGGTTAATCTAGGAAAGTGCTTTAGTGAGGGGATCCGCCACATTATCATTTGTAGGGACCCTTTCTATTTTCACATCATTTCTAGCAACTATTTCCCTTATGTGATGGTAGCGTCTAAGAACATGCTTGAATCACTGATTAGACCATGGTTCCTTTGCTTATGCAATGGCTCCATTGTTGTCACAATATAAAGTAATCAGATCAACAATGCTAGGCACCACTCCTTGTTCATATTTGAACTTTTTGATCCAGACTGCTTCTTTGGCTGCTTCTGAAGCAGCAATGTACTCAACTTCTATCTTGGAATCAGCAGTTGTTTCTTGTTTGGAACTCTTCCAACTAACTACCCCTCCTCCTATTATGAACACAAAACCAGACTGTGATTTACAATCATCTTTGTTAGATTGGAAGTTAGCATTTGTATACCCATTTACTTCTAAACTACCCTCCCTATATACCAATAATATATCCTTAGTCCTTCTCAAGTACTTAAGGATATTCTTGACAGCTGCCTAGTGTTCCTCTCCAAAATTAGATTGGAATCTGCTTGTGACACTCAAAGCAAATGCTACATTTGGATGTGTACATAACATAGCATACATCATAGAACCAATTCCAGATGCATATGGTATTCTATTCATGCTCTTTCTATCCTCTAGTGTCTGTTGACACATAGACTTAGAAAGGTGTTTTCCATGCACCATAGGTATAAACCCTTTCTTAGGGAGATCCATATTGAACCTCTTTAATACTTTATCTATATATGTACTTTGAGAAAGACCTAGCAACCTATTGGATCTATCTCTATAAATCCTTATTCCTAGAATATAGGATGCTTCTCCAAGGTCATTTATGGAGAATTTATTAGATAACCATATTTTAACAGGTTGGAGAAGAGAAATATCATTTCCCATGATCAATATGTCATCCACATATAGAACTAGGAAGATAATTGCACCCCCCACTGACCCTTTTATATAAACAAGGTTCATCTTCATTCTGTGAGAAACCAAACTCTTTGATTGTCTCATTGAATCGTATGTTCTAGCTCCTAAAGGCTTGCTTCAATCCACAAATGGATATTTGAAGCTTGCATACCTTTTCACCATTTCTTGATGTGAACCCTTCTGGTTGTTTCATATACACATCCTCAGTCAGATTTCCATTTATGAAAGCTATCTTTACATCCATTTGCCATATCTCATAATCATAATGAGCTGCAATGGCTTAAAGTATTCTTATAGACTTAAGCATCACTATAGGAGAAAAGGTTTCATCATAGTCAATACCTTCATTTTGATGATAGCCTTTTGCTACTAAGCGAGCTTTATAGGTAACTATATTACCTTCCATGTCGGTCTTCTTTTTGAAGAACCATTCTGAGTGTGGATTTTTATCCCTTCAAGTGGTTGAGTTAAAGTCCATACTTTCTTCTCATACATGGAGTCCATTTCAGACTGTTTAGCCTTAAGCCATATATAACGTTCTGAACTGTTCAAAACTTTTGGTAGCTTATAGGCTCATTGTCCTCTACTACATTATGCCTTTTATCTGACTCAATGTGAAATCCATATCTCACAGGGATAGAACGCATCCTAGTAGATCTTCTAGGATTTTGTGTATAATTAGGTTCAACTGTAATCTTATCATTATGAAACTCAGTCTCAGGTTTAATCGATTGACCTACTTCTATTTGTGGGTCTTGAACTTCACCAAGTTCAATTTTACTCCCACTGTCCTCTCAAAGAAGAAATTCTCTTTCCAACAAGACATCATGCCTTGAAACAAATACCTTTTGTTCTAAGGGATGGTAGAAATAATATGCTAACGTTTCTTTTGGATATCCCACAAATAAACATTTGTCAGACTTAACATCTAGTTTGTCTGACATTGTCCTCTTCACATAAGCAGGACAACCCCATACTTTCGTATGAGGAAGTGTGGGTTTCTTGTTATTCCATATCTCATATGGAGTAACATCAACCGATTTACTAGGAACTCTGTTTAACACATAAACAGTAGTTTCTAGTGCATATCCCTAAAAGGACTTAAGCAAGTCTGCTCGGCTCATCATGGATCGAACCATATCTAATAGTGTTCGATTTCTCCTCTCGAATACACCATTGTGTTGTGGTGTATATGGTGGAGTACATTGAGATAAAATCCCATTATCTTTAAGATAATCTTGAAATTCTTGACTTAATTATTCTCCACCTAGATCTAATCTAAGTGTTTTAATACTCTTATCAAGTGGCTTCTCTAATTCATTTTTGAATTCTTTGAACTTTTCAAATGCTTCTGATTTATATTTCATTAGATAGATATATCCAAATCTTGAGTAATCATCTATGAAAGTAATGAAGTAGAAGTAACCTCCTCTAGCATGTGTAGTCATTAGACCACATACATCTGAATGTATTAAGTCCAAAACCATTTTAGCTCATTCTCCTTTACCAATAAAGGGAGCTTTTCTCATTTTTCCCAATAAAAAAGATTAACATGTATCAAATGATTCATAATCAAATGATCCCAAATAACCTGACTTGTGTAATTTGGTCATGCGTTTCTCATTTATATGGCCTAAACGACAATGCCATAAATATGAGGTATTTAGATTATCTTGTTTCATTCTTTTGTAACCACATTATGCACTTCTTTAATTAAATCAAGAACAAATATACCATTCCCAATTATAGCTTTTGCATAAAACATATTGTTCTTTAAAATGTAACAATACTTGTCCTATAAAGAAATGTAATAATCGTTCAATAAACAACTGAAAGAAATAATACTTTTGGACAATGCTGGATCATAATAACAATTATTTAACTCCATTATCAATCCACTTGGAAGAGGCAAATGGTATGTCCTCACAACTGTTGTAGAGATGTTTTGTCCAGTAGCTGATTGTACACAAATTTCTGCCTTTCCAACTCTTTTACTGCTTTTAAGCCCATGTAGATCATTACAAAAATGAGATCCACATCCGATATCTAATAACCAAGATTATTTTGAAGCAATAGAATAAGTATTAATTTCAATGATATGAATACCTGAAGTAGAAACATCAACTTACTTCTTCTCCTTGAGAGAATCTAGATACGCCTTGCAGTTACGCTTCCCATAACCATATTTTCCAAAATGGAAGCAAGTTCTTTTGGGATTCTCTTTCTTGGCAACCTTCTTTTTGGAAATCATACCATGCTTTGGTTGTGCCTTAGTCATCTTATTCTTCTTTTGCTTCTTGCCTTTAGTAGAAGTGACAACCATGATATAGTTTGAATCCTTTTGAAGCATCCATCAACTGTTTTAAGCATGTTGATTAACTCAGGAATGGTTACTTGGATCTTGTTCATGTTGAAGTTAAGCACAAAAGGAGCATAACTAGGAGCCAACGAGTACAAGATTAAATCTATGTATAGATCACTATCCATTACATAGCCAAGTCCACTTAAATGCTCAATATACCCATACATCTTCAATGCGTGAGTAGCAGTCAAAGTGCCTTCCACCATTTTGCAGCTAAATAATGCTCGAACAATCTCATATTGCACAGTTCTAGCTTAAGAAGAATAAAGCTCCTCTAGATGCAAAATGATGGTTCTAGCATCCATCACTCATGTTACTTTTGAAGCTCTGAGGACATAGCACCCAACATCAAACATGTTACTGCTTCACTATCCTCTATGTATTTTCGATAAGTGCCCTTGATCTCATCAATGGCATCATTTGATGGAAGTGGTGGTGGATCTTTATCCAAGACATAATGGATCTTTTTAGCTCTTAGAACAATTCTAACTTGCCTGATCCAGTCAGAATAATTGCTGCCAAACAGCTTGTTATCCAAGATTGATCGTATATTTATGTTTGATGTGCTTATGATGATGACCTAGATGTGAAAAATAAAACATATGAGAGTATGTTCATATATATGTATGCATTAATTAGGTCTTTAATTAATCCATTTACTCCCACTATTTTATTGCGAATTAATAGCCCTCACTATATAATCCGAGAAAACCCGATGTTTTTCTTAGTGGGCCAATATCCAATCCTTGATATGAAATTTGATCTTGACTGTGGTCAATAAATAAAACTCCATACCTTTGAAAGGTAGGTATCTCTATACCAATTGTGTCTCTACACAACTATTGGATTATTAGGTTATCAACTCTTGATACATGCATATCATATATGCATTCCCTAATCTTGCCTCAAGAACCATTAGCTTTGATTCTGGTCAACAAGCTAATGGGCTAGCTAAGATGACCCATTTAATTAGATTCGAACATATTCAATATAATGTGAGCTTGACTGTGGTCAACAAATCACACTATAAAGAACTCTAGTTCTCCTCAAATTAATGGAAGTCTTGTATACCTTAGTTTTAGTTTGAGGAATTTTAGTTAATTAAGTCTCATCATACATGGTTGACATACATTGGTATGCATCATATATCTATCTCATAAATATAAGCATACAAATATGGTATAGTTATGGACTTTACTACAATTATTTCCCCGAGCCAAGAGGGAAATCAAAAGGTCACACCTAGGTAATATGCATGATTCAAACAAGTAAAAATAATTACATTATCTTCAAACTTGTTTGATCTCCATCCGGCCCATCTTGCTCCTTGATAGTGATTTCCATCTCTATCTCTAATTTTAATCTAAGTAATCTAATTACATATTACAATTTGAAAAGAAATACAAACCAAAAACAAGTGGCCAAGACATGAAAGTCCTTATTAGGCCGAAACATGCATTATGCTCAATCACATTGGGCCTTGTCCATAACTATCCATCATGCCAATCATACACCCTTATATGCATTTATAATGCATAAAATAAAACATATAATGGATTACTAACTTTGTTTCAACTCTTGAAACATACATTTGAGTTATTTTAATAATGTGATCAAATGAGGAAACTTTTTCCATTTTGGAAACTTTCATTTTAGGAAACATTTTTTTCATGCATGTGTTTTTGCCTTAATTATCAATCTAGTTGATTATTAATTAATTATCAATTGATTATTTAATTAATTAATCATATTAAATAATTTAAAAAATCAATTTTGGGCTTAAAACAAGGGTAGGTTAAAACCCACACAATAAACCCTAAGATGTGTTCACACACA
Organism: Excoecaria agallocha; assembly: GCA_037975025.1. Taxonomy (NCBI): domain Eukaryota; kingdom Viridiplantae; phylum Streptophyta; class Magnoliopsida; order Malpighiales; family Euphorbiaceae; genus Excoecaria; species Excoecaria agallocha. The sequence goes on from CM075806.1 coordinate 33,244,271, forward strand.
AACTAGTTTTGTGTCTATTGGACCATTTAGGACTTTTGGAATGAGCCAAGCCCACTCCAGCCCTTAAAACCCATTAATAAACTTAATTATAAGTTACAATATTTAATTTAAATCAGATCCTTGGGCCCACCACGTCATTCACTAATTTAAACCAAGTACATAAACATAATTAAGCCATTAAGTGGTTTTAATAAATTAAAATTAATTAAATTAATTTAAGATCCATTTTAATTAATCCAATTAATTAAAAACACATTAATATATCAGATATATCAAATTTAAAAGATTTTAAATCGTTCTAAATAGGAACACACTAAGAACACACGAAGAACACCAATTTATCAAACTTTTCAACTAAACTAGTTTACATGCAAAACTTGTTTGGTTTTAATTTTGTTTGATCCTATGGCTTAATATAACATATTAAACACATAAATTATTATCAAAATGATCTTAGAGTGGATCAATAAAAAATTAATTTAGAATAGGCCCTAAACTTTATTGAAAAATAAAACCCTGCACGCCATTCTCAATGGTTCTTTTCTCAAAAGAATTGTTTTTATTTTCGTTTTACATATTTTGATCACATACATCTAGAAATCAATATTTCTCATTCATGAACAATCAAATGTAATATTTTAAAGTTCATGAAATAAATAACTCAAAAATAAAAACTATTCCACAAAATATAGAATTGTAGATTCATAGCAAAATCGAAGCTCTAATACCATGTTGGGAATTATCGGTTACATGCATCTCATACATAAACGAAATTTAAAATTTTAATCAATAGATCTTATCTTCCCATGAATTTACAATATACATATTAATGAGAATAAGAAAAAATCACCTTTGACTTTTGTTGAACAATTGATTTTCCTTCTCACCAGGTTGTCGCAAACAACAGTGTCCAAAATTGAACACCTCCAATGAGTAATCCACACTAGAGAAGGATTGAATGAACCAACAAAGAACGAGAACAAGGTTTGGCCGAAATCCCCTTGATGCTAGCAAAGGGGTGGTGGCTAGGGTTGAGAGAGTGAGAGAAATTCTTTTCTCTTAATTGTTTACCTTAACCCTGATACTCTATCACTTGGATGTTTATAGTTAGGTTAAAAATCCAACTCTATAATAGGATTGGCCCCTTCAAAATTGCTGAAGAAATATTAAATGGGATTTTGAAATTATTAATAATTTATTTGGGATCAATTAAATTCAATTTAAGTCCTTTTCACAAAAGACTATGCACAAAACCCATAAAATAGGCCCTTTGTGCATATACTTGGATTTAATCACCCAAATGAATTCCAAATCCATAAAAATTAAATATGTGGGCTCCATAGCACTTATTAAAATATTTAATTTATTTTGGTCCAAAAATTAGGCCTCTAATGTTGGGAATTATTGGTTACATGCATCTCATACATAAGCAAAATTTAAAATTTTTAACCAATATATCTGATCTTGCCACGAATTTACAATATACATATTAATGAGAAAAAGAAAATTCACCTTTGATTTTTGCTGTACAGTCGATTTTCCTTCGTACTGGGTTGTCGCAAACCACAGTGTCCAAAATCGAACACCTCCAATGAGTAATCCATACTAGAAAATAATAGAATGAACCAATAATTGGTAAAAAACAAGGGCTGGCAGAAAACCCTAGAAGCTGGCTTTGGGAGTGGTGGCTAGGGTAGAGAGAAAAAGAGAAGAAACTTTTCTTAAGTGTTCACACACTCTTAAAAATCCAACTTCATAATGGGATTGGGTTATTTAAAATTGCTGGAGAATTATTAATTGGGCTTCTGGAATTATTTATAATTATTTGGGCTCAATTAAATCCAATTTAAGCCCTTTCACAAAAGACTATGCGCAAAAACCACAAACTAGGCCCTTTGTACATATACTTGGATTTAATTAACCAAATGAATTCCAAATCCAACCAAATTAAATATGTAGGCTCCATAACACTTATGTAACATATTTAATTTATTTTGGTCCAAGAACTAGGCTTCTAAGGCCTTCTGTTTTGGAGTTGGCTTGTGGCCCTTCTTCTTAAGGGTTTCTACACCAACTTTACTTCTCTGGGCCTCTGTAATTCCTCCAATGGATCTATTAATTATTATATTATCCCTATAAAACTTATATTCCTATAATAATTAATTATAATACATTATTTCAATTAGGTCTAATTTTATAAAACATTTCTCAAAAGTTTCGCGAACAATTTTACTTGATCATAATTAATTAAACTCTTTAATTAATTATTCTCATGGTCACTTCTCTATCCCCATAATAATATCAAATATTATTATCCTTGTCATTTTATCATTTTATCCTTTTCTCTATATGTGTGTGACCTATTGGGTTCCTGTCCATATTGGTAGTATAATATGTAATTGTGAGTTCCATTCAAAACTCACATGATTTAAACTTTTTTAAATCATTTTATCAATCCCTATAGTTATTATTGATACACTATTATAAAAGTCATGATTGGCCTCTAGCTAGGCATCATAACTACCCAAATGTCAGGAAAGTCAAGTGGTTTGACTATACCCTTCCATAGAAACAGTTACCGTGCAATTACTCCTTTCACCACTCTTATCTCAATTAGATTCTGAGTATGGATTTCTATCAACTTATATAAATATAATTATGTATGTTCTATTAATTTAACCATTGCTCCCAAAATGCCCTCCATGGATCTCTATCCATTTTGGCATATTACTCTGGCCAGAGATTCTCTAAACAAGGCAATTATAGAATCATGCGAGATAACTTCCCTTATTAAATCTGGGATGGTGAATGCTTTGTCAATCACTCAACTATCTTCAAGTAGGTTATGATATACCCAATCTCCTAACTATGTTCACTCCCAGTTGGAAGTAATCAGTTAAGGAGTCAAAATATACTACTTGCTACTTAAGATAACTTTAATGATCTCAAGTCTAAGGATACTTGCACAATGGCTATGAAGAGATTCCTCACTGACATAAATTTAATATCCATGTAAGGATTCTCTATGCTTGTAAGGATTCTTTTTGTAGGACTCCAATGAACTTGTTCTTCTAACAAGCATCCACATGTTAGCTTTGATTATCTTCCATAATCACAGTTGTGAGAACCACTGCTTGAACCATTCAAGAAGCATAACATGTGCTAGTTTGTCTGAATTAACAATGTCCTATCTTATTAATTCTTTGATTGGGAATATTTAGATATTAACACATTTGCATGTAATAGATGCCACATATCATGAACATTTTCATGATTTTCTTTACACTATGTTTCAATATCAAGGACTTTATTTATTAATTTAAGATTTACAAACTCTTGTATTTAAACATAGCATTAATAAATGAATAATGCCTTTTATTAAGAATAGAAATTTATACATATGAAATTCATCCCTTTTACATGGGCTTTAGGGCATACTCTCTAACAATCTCCCACTTGCATTAGAGCCAATCACTCATATGTCTTAGACCCATGCTATTTATATGGTGATCATGCTTAATCTGGGAAAGTGCTTTAGTTAGGGGATCTACCACATTATCATATATGGGGACCCTTTCTATTTTCAAATCATTTCTAGCTACTATTTCCCTTATGAGATTGTAGCGTCTGAGAACATGCTTGGATCGCTGATGAGACTGTGGTTCCTTTGCCTATGCAGTGGCTCCATTGTTGTCACAATATAAAGGAATTGGATCAACAATGCTAGGCATCACTCCTAGTTCAGATATGAACTTTTTGATCGAGACTGCTTCTTTGACTGCTTCCGAAGCAACAATGTACTCAGCTTATGTTGTCGAATCAACAGTTGTTTCTTGTTTTGAACTCTTCCAACTAACTGTTCCTTCTCCTATTATGAATACATAACCAGACTGTGATTTACAATCATCTTTGTCAGATTAGAAGCTAGCATCTGTATACCTATTTACTTCCAAACTGCACTCTCCATATACCAAGAATATATCCTTAGTCCTTCTCAAGTACTTAAGGATATTCTTGACAGCTGCCCAGTGTTCCTCTCCAAAATTGGATTGGAATCTACTTGTGACACTCAAAGCAAATGCTACATCTGGATGTGTACATAACATAGCATACATGATAGAACCAATTGTAGATGGATATGGTATTCTATTCATGCTCTTTCTATTCTTTAGTGTCCGCGAACATATAGACTTAGAAAGGTGTTTCCCATGCACCATGGGTATAAACCCTTTCTTAGAGAGATCCATATTGAACCTCTTTAATACTTTATCTATATATGTACTTTGAGAAAGACCTAGCAACCTATTGGATCTATCTCTATAGATCCTTATTCCCAGAATATATGATGCTTCTCCAAGGTCTTTTCATGGAGAATTGCTTGGATAACCAAATTTTAACAAATTGGAGAAGAGAAATGTCATTTGCCATGATCAATATGTCATCTACATTAGAACTAAGAAGACAATTACACTCCCACTGACCCATTTATACACACAAGGTTCATCTTCATTCTGTGAGAAACCAAACTCTTTGATTGTCTCATTGAATCGTATATTCCAGCTCCTAGTGGCTTACTTCAATCCATAAATGGATCTTTGAAGCTTGCATACCTTTTCACCATTTCCTGATGTGAACCTTTCTATTTGTGTCATATACACATCCTCAGTCAGATTTCCATTTAGGAAAGCTGTCTTAACATCCATTTGCCAAATCTCATAATCATAATGAGCTGCAATGGCTAAAAGTATTCTCATAGACTTAAGCATCACCACAAGAGAAAAGGTTTTGTCATAGTCAATACCTTTCTTTTGACGATAATCCTTTGCTACTAAGCGAGCTTTATAGGTAACTATATTACCTTCCATGTCGGTCTTCTTTTTAAAGATCGATTTGCACCTTATGGGTTTTATCCCTTCAAGTGGTTGAGTTAAAGTCCATACTTTATTCTTATACATGGAGACCATTTCAGACTACATAGCCTTCAGCTATAAATCACGTTCTGAACTGTTTAAAACTTCTTAATAGCTTGTAGGCTTATTGTCCTCTACTACGGTTATGCCTTTATCCGAATCAATGTGAAATCCATATCTCATAGGGATAGAATGCATCCCAGTAGATCTTCTAGGATTTTGTGTATAATTAGGTTCAACTACAATCTCATCATTATGAAATTCAGTTTCTGGTTCAATCGGATGATCTTCTTCTATTTGTGGATCTTGAACTTCACCTAGTTTAATTTTACTCCCACTATCCTCTCGTAGGAGAAATTCTCTTTCCAAAAAGACAACATGCCTTGAAATAAATACCTTTTGTTCTAAGGTATGATAGAAATAATATCCAAACATTTCTTTTGGATATCCCATAAATAAACATTTGTTAGACTTAACATCTAGTTTGTCTGACATTGTCCTCTTCACATAAGCAGGACAACCCTATACTTTCATATGAGAAAGGGTGGGTTTCTTGTTATTCCACATCTCATATAAAGTAACATCAACCGATTTACTAGGAACTCTGTTTAACACATAAATAGCAGTTTCTAGTGCATATCCCTAAAAGGACTTAGGCAAGTCTGCTCGGTTCAACATTGATCGAACCATATCTAATAGTGTTCGATTTCTCCTTTCAGATACACCATTGTGTTGTGGTGTATATGGTGGAGTCCATTGAGATAAAATCCCATTATCTCTAAGATAATCCTAAAATTCTTGGCTTAAGTATTTTCTATCTCGATCTGATCTAAGTGTTTTAATACTCTTGCCAAGTTGTTTCTTTACTCATTTATAAATTCGTTGAACTTTTCAAATGCTTCTGATTTATATTTCATTAGATAGATATATCCAAACTTGGAATACCCATCTATGAAAGTAATGAAGTAGGAGTAACCTCCTCTGGCATGTGTAGTCATTAGACCACATACATCTAAATGTATTAAGTCCAAAACCATTTTAGCTCTTTTTCCTTTACCAATAATAGGGGCTTTTGTCATTTTTCCCAATAAACAAGATTCGCATGTATCAAATGATTCAAAATCAAATGATCCCAAATCATCTAAATTGTGTAATTTGGTCATGCATTTCTCATTTATATGGCTTAAACGACAATGCCATAAATATGAGGTATTTAGATTATCATGTTTCATTCTCTTGGTATCCACATTATACACTTCTTTAATTAAATCAAGAACAAATATACCATTCTCAATTATAGCTTTTGCATTAAACATATTGTTCTTAAAAATGTAACAACACTTGTCCTTTAAAGAAATGTCATAATCATTCAATAAACAACTGAAAGAAATAATACTCTTGGATAAAGCTGGAACATAATAACAATTATTTAATTCCAGTACTAATCCATTAGGAAGAGGTAAATGGTAAGTCCCCACAACTGTTGTAGAGATGTTTTGTCCAGTAGCTGACTGTAAACATATCTCTGCCTTTCCAACTCTTTTAAAGCTTTTAAGCCCCTGTAGATCATTACACAAGTGAGATCCACATCCGGTTTTGAATACCCAAGATTGTTTTGAAGCAATAGAATAAGTATTAATTTCAATCATATGAATACCTAAAGAAGAAGCATCAGCATGCTTCTTCTCCTTAAGAGAATCTAGATAGGCCTTGCAATTATGCTTTTAGTGACCATCCTTTCCACAATGGAAGCAAGTTCCTTTGGGATTTTCTTTCTTGGCAACCTTCTTCTTAAAGATCCCACCATTCTTGGTTGTGCCTTGGTTATCTTCTTCTTCTTTTGCTTCTTGCCTTTAGCAGAAGTGACAACCATGACACTTTTTGGATCCTTCTTAAAGGATCCATCAGCTGTCTTGAGCTTGTTGATTAACTCAGAAATGGTTACTTAGATCTTGTTGATGTTGACGTTAAGCACGAAATGTGCATAACTTGGAACCAACGAGTACAAGATTAAACCTATGTATAGATCGTTATCCATAACATAGCCAAATCTACTCAAATGCTCAATATACCCATACATCTTCAATGCATGAGTAGCAGCTAAAATGCCTTCCACCATTTTGCAGCTAAATAGAGCTCGAGAAATCTCATATTGCTCAGTTCTAGCCTGAGAAGAATAAAGCTCTTCTAGATGCAAAATGATGGTTCTAGCATCCATCATCTCATGTTGCTTCTGAAGCTCCGAGGACATAGCACCCAGCATCAGACATGCTGCCGCTTCACTATCCTCTATGTATTTTTGATAAGTGCCTTTGATATCATCAATGGCATCATCTGATGGAAGTGGTGGTGGATCTTTATCCAAGACATAATGGATCTCTTCAGCTCTGAGAGCAATTCTCACTTGCCTGATCCAGTCAAGATAGTTGCTGCCAACCAGCTTGCTATCCAAGATTGATCGTATATTAATGTTTGATGTGCTCATGATGATGACCTAGATGTGAAAAAGAAAACTTATGAGAGTATGTTCATATATATGTAGGCATTAATAAGGTCTTTAATTAATCCATTTACTCCCACTATTTTATTGCAAATTAATAGCCCTCACTATATAATCCGAGAAAACACGATGGTTTTCCTAGTGGGCCAATATCCAATCCTTGATATGTAATCTAACCTTGACTATGGTCAACAAGCCAAACTCCATACCCTTGAAAGGTAGGTATCTTTATACCAATTGTGTCTCTACACAACTATTAGATCACTGGGTTATCAACTCTTAATGCATGCATATCGTATATGCATTCCCTAATCTTACCTCTAGAACCATTAGCCTTGACTGCGGTCAACAAGCTAATGGGCTAGCTAAAATGACCCATTTAATTAGATTTGAACATATTCGATATAATGTGAGCTTGACTGTGGTCAACAACCCACACTATAAAAAACTGTGGTTCTCCTCAAATTAATGGAAGGCTTATATACCTTAGTATTTGTTTGAGGGTTTTAGTTAATTAAGTCTCATCATATATGATTGGCATACATTGGTATGCATCCTATATCTATCACATAAATATAAGCATACAACTATGGTATAGTTATGGACTTTACTACATTGATTTCCTCGAGCCAAGAGGGAAATCAAAAGGTCACACCTAGGTAATATGCATGATTCAAACAAGTAAAAATAATTACATTATCTACAAGCTTGTTGGATCTCCTTCCGGCCCATCTTGCTCCTTGATAGTGGTCTCCATCCCTATTTTCAATTCTAATATAATTAATCTAATTACATATTACAATTTGAAAAGAAATACAAACCAAAAACAAGTGGCCGGGACATGAAAGTCCTCATTGGGCCAAAACATGCATAATGCTCAATCACATTGGGCCTTTTGCATAACTATCCATCATGCCAATCATACACCCTTATATGAATTTCTAATATATAAAGTAATGGATTATTAACTTTTTTCAACTCTTGAAACATTCTTTTGAGTTATTTTAATAATGTGATCAAATTAGGAAACTTTTTCATTTTGGAAACTTTCATTTTAGGAAACCTTTTTGCATGCATGTGTTCTTGCCTTAATAATCAATACAATTGATTATTAATTAATTATTAATTGATTATTTAATTAATTAATCATATTAAATAATTAAAAGAATCAATTTTGGGATTAAGATAAAGGGTAGGCCGAAACCCACCAAATTAAACCCTAAATGTGTTCACACACAAACTAGTTTTGTGTATATTAGACCATTTGAGCCTTTTGGAATGAACCAAGCCCACTCCAACCCTTAAAACCCATTAATAAACTTAATTATTGTTTATAATATTTAATTTAAATCAGCTCCTTAGGCCGACCAAGTCATTCATTAATTTAAACCAAATCTGTAAACATAATTAAGCCCATTAAGTGGTTTTAATGAAATGAAATTAATCTAATTAATTTAAGGAACATTTTAATTAATCCGATTAATTAAAAACACTTTAATATATCAGATATATTAGATTTAGAACATTAAAAATCGTTCTAAACAAGAACACATCAAGAACACAAATTTATTGAACTTTTCGACTAAACTAGTTTTCATGCAAAACTTGCTCGATTTTAATTTCGTTTGATCCTATGGTTAATATCACATATTAAACACATAAATTATCATCTAAATGATCTTATAATGGATCTATAAAAAATTAATTTAGAACAGCCCCTAAAATTAAAAGTTATTCACGCAAAAACCAAAAATTCATTTCTCAAAAGAATCGTTTTTATTTTCGTTTTATATATTTGATCACACTTATATCCAGAAATAAATATTTCTCATTCATGAACAATAAAATCAGATATTTTAAATTTAATGAAATAAATAACTCAAAAAATAAAACTTATTTCGCAGAAAAATATAGAATTGTATATTCATGGCAAAACTGAGGCTGTGATACCATGTTGGAAATTATCGGTTACATGCATCTCATACATAAGCGAAATTTAAAATTTTTAACCAATATATCTGATCTTGCCATGAATTTATAATATACATATTAATGAAAATAAGAAAAATCACCTTTGATTTGTGTTGTACAGTTGATTTTCCTTCGCACCGGGTTGTCGCAAACCATAGTGTCCAAAATCGAACACCCCAAATGTGTAATCCACACTAGAGAATAATAGAATGAACCAAAATTTGGTAGAAAACAAGGGCTAGCCAAAAATCCTAGAAGCTAGCTTTGGGAGTGGCGGCTAGGGTAGAGAGAAAAAGAGAAGAAACTTTTCTTAAGTGTTCACACTCTCTTAACCCTAATTCCCCATCTAAAAATCCAACTTCATAATGGGATTAGGCTCTTTAAAATTACTGAAGAATTATTAATTGGGATTCTGGAATTACTTATAATTATTTGGGCTCAATTAAATCCAGTTTAAGCCCTTTCACAAAAAACTATGCACAAAACCCACAAACTAGGCCCTTTGCACATATATTTGGATTTAATTACCCAAATGAATTCCAAATCCAACCAATTTAAATATTTAGGCTCCATAACACTTATGTAACATATTTAATTTATTTTGGTCCAAGAAATAGGCCTCTAAGGCCTTATTTTTTGGAGTTGGCGTGTGGCCCTTCTTCTTGAGGGTTTATGCGCCAACTTCGCTTCTCTGGGCCTCTGTAAAACCTCCAATGAATCTATTAATTATTATATCAGCCCTATAACACTTATAGTCCTATAATAATTAATTATCAAATACATTATTTTAATTAGATCCAATTTTACAGAATATTTCTCAAAAGTTCTGCGAAGAATTTTACTTGATCATAATTAATTAAACTCTTTAATTAATTATTCTCATAGTCACTTCTCTATCCCCATAATAATATCAAATATTATTATCCTTGTCATTTTACCATTTTATCCTTTTCTCTATATGTGTGTGACCTATTGGGTTCCTGTCCATATTGGCAGTATAATATGTAATTGTGAGTTCTATTCAAAACTCACATGATTTAAACTTCTTTAAATCATTTTATCAATCCCTATTGTTATTATTGATATGCTATTATACAAGTCATGATTGGCCTCTAGCTAGGCATCATTGCTACCCAAATGTCAGGAAATTCAAGTGGTTTGACTATACCCTTCCATAGAAACAGTTACCGTGCAATTACTCCTTTCACCACTTTTATCTCAATTAGGTTCTGAGTATGAATTTCTGTCAACTCATATAAATCTAATTATGTATGTTCTATTAATTTAACCATTGTTCCCAAAATGCCCTTCATGGACCTCTATCCATCTTGGCATATTACTCTGGCCAGAGATTCTCTGAACAAGGCAATTATAAAATCATGCGAGATAACTTCACTTATTAAATCTGGGATGGTGAATCTTTGTCAATCACTGAAATTTCTTCAAGTAGGTCATGATATATCCAATCTCCTAACTATGTTCACTCCCAGTTGGAAGTAATTAGTTATGGAGTCAAAATATACTAATTGCTACTTAAGATAACTTTGGTGATCTCAAGTCTAAGGATACTTGCACAACTGCTATGAAGAGATTCCTCACTGGCACAGATTTAATATCCATGTGAGGATTCTCTTTACAGGTCTCCAATGAACTTGTTCTTCTAACAAGCATCCACATGTTAGCTTTGATTATCTTCCATAATCACAGTTATGAGAACCACTGCTTGAACCATTCAAGAAGCATAACATGTGCCAGTCTGTCCGAATTAACAATGTCCTATCTTGTTAATTCTATAACTAGGGATATTTAGCTATTAACACATTTGCATGCAATAGACACCTCATATCATGAACACTTTCATGATTGTCATTGCACTGTGTTTATAATATCAAGGACTTTATTTATTAATTTAAGATTTATAATCTCATGTATTTAAACATAGCATTAATAAATGAATAATGCCTTTTATTAAGTATATAAATTCATACATATGAATTTCATCCCTTTTACATGGGCTCTAGGGCATACTCTCTAACATTTAAGGCCTTCTACTAGGGCTTGGAGTGTAACCCTTCCTCTAGAGGTTTCTACACCAAAGCCATTCTTCTGGGCCCCTTTGAAATTCTCCAATGGATCTATTAATTATTATACCAGCCCTATAACACTTATAGTCCAATAGTAATTAATTATGAAATACAATATTTTAATTAGGTCCATTTTACATAACATTTCTAAAAAATTCTGCGAACAATTTTACTTGGCCATAATTAATTAAACTCTTTAATTAATTATCACTTATTCACTTCTCTACTCCCATAATAATATTAAATATTATTATCCTTGTCATTTTACCATTTTATCCCTTTCTCTATATGTGTGTTACCTATTAGGTTCATGTCTATATTGGCAGTATAATATATAATTGTGAGTTCTATTCAAAAATCACATGATTGAAACTTCTTTAAATCATTTTATCAATCCCTATTGATATTTATGATACACTATTATACAAGTAATGATTGGCCTCTAGCTAGGCATCATGACTACCCAAATGTCAGGAAAGTTAAGTGGTTCGACTATACCCTTCCATAGAAACAGTTATCGTGTAATTACTCCTTTCACCACTCTTATCTCAATTAGATTCTAAGTATGGATTTCTATTAACTCATATAAATCTAATTATGTATGTTTTATTAATTTAACCATTGTTTCCAAAATGCCCTTCATGGATCCCTATCCATCTTGGCATATTATTGTGGCCAGAGATTTTTTGAACAAGGTAATTATAGAATCATTTGAGATAACTTTCCTTAATAAATCTGGGATGGTGAATCCTTTGTTAATCACTCAACTATCTTCAAGTAGGTCATGATATACCCAACCTCTTAACTATGTTCACCCCCAGTAGGAAGTAATCAATTATGTAGTCAAAGTATACCACTTGCTACTTAAGATAACTTTGGTTATCTCAAGTTTAAGGATACTTGCACATCCACTATGAAGAGATTCCTCACTGACATATATTTAATATCCATGTAAGGATTCTCTTTGTAGGTCTCCAATGAACTTGTTCTTCTAACAAGCATCCACATGTTAGCTTCAATTATCTTCCATAATCACAATTATGAGAACTACTACTTGAACTATTCAAGAAGCATAACATGTGCTAGTCTGGCCTAATTAACATTGTCTTATCTTGTTAATTCTATGACTAGGGATTTTTAGATATTAACACATTTGCATGCAATAGACATCTCATATAATGAACACTTTCATGATTGTCTTTCCACTATATTTATAATATCTAGGACTTCATTTATTAATTTAAGATTTACAAACTCATGTATTTAAACATAGCATTAATAAATGAATGATGCCTTTTATTAAGAATATGAGTTCATACATATGAAATACATCCCTATTACATGGGCTTTAGGGTATACTGTCTAACAACTTCAACATGAAGAAGATCCAAGTAACCATTCTTGAGTTAATCAACATGCTCAAAACAGCTGATGGATCCTTAAAAAAGGATTCAAAAAGTGTCATGGTTGTCACTTCTACTAAAGGCAAGAAGCAAAACCAGAATAGGATGACCAAGGTACAACCAAAGCATGATGGGGTTTCCAAGAAGGAGGTTACCAAGAAAGGGAATCCCAAAGGAACTTTCTTCCATTGTGGAAAAGATGATCATTGGAAGCATAACTGCAAGGCCTATCTAGATTCTCTCAAAGAGAAGAAGCAAGCTGATGCTTCTACTTCAGGTATTCATATGATTGAAATTAATACTTATTCTATGGCATCAAAACAATCTTGGGTATTAGATATTGGATGTGAATCTCATTTGTGCAATGATCTTAGGGGCTTAAAAGTAGTAGGAGAATTGGAAAAGCAAAAGTATGTCTACAGTCAACTACTGGACAAAACATCTCTACAACAGTTATGGGGACTTACCATTTGCCTCTTCTAAGTGGATTAATAGTGGAATTAAATAGTTTTTATTATATTCCGGCTTTATTCAAAAGTATTATTTCTTTCAGTTGTTTATTAAACGATTATGACATTTATTTAAAAGATAAATTTTGTTACATTTTTAAGAACAATATGTTTTATGCTAAAGCTATCATTGAGAATGGTATATTTTTTCTTGATTTACAGAATGTGGATACCAAGAGAATGAAACACGATAATCTAAATACCTCATATTTATGGCATTGTCATTTAGGCCATATAAATGAGAAATGCACGACCAAATTACACAAATTAGGTGATTTAGGGTTATTTGATTATGAATCATTTGACACATGTGAATCTTGTTTATTAGGGAAAATGACAAAAGCTCCCTTTATTGGTAAAGGAGAACGAGCTAAAATGGTTTTGGACTTACTACATTCAGATGTATGTGATCCAATGACTCCACATGCTAGAGGAGGTTACTCCTACTTCATTACTTTCATAGATGATTACTCTAGATTTGGATATATCTATCTAATGAAATATAAATCAGAAGCATTTGAAAAGTTCAAAGAATTCAAAAATGAAGTAGAGAAGCAACTTGGTAAGAGTATTAAAACACTTAGATTAGATTTAGGTGGAGAATACTTAAGTTGAGAATTTCAAGATTATCTTAGAAATAATGGGATTTTATCTCAATGGACTCCACCATATACACCACAACACAATGGTGTATCTAAGAGGAGAAATGGAACACTATTAGATATGGTTCGATCCATGATGAGCCGACCAGACTTGCCTATGTCCTTTTGGGGATATGCACTAGAAACTATTGTTTATGTGTTAAATAGAGTTCCTAGTAAATCGATTGATGTTACTCCATATAAGATATGGAATAAAAAGAAACCCACACTTTCTCATATGATGGTATGGGGTAGTACTGCTCATGTGAATAGGACAATGTCAGACAAACTAGATGTTAAGTTGAAAAATGTTTATTTATGGGATATCCAAAAGAAACGTTTAGATATTATTTCTACAATCCCTTAGAACAAAAGGTGTTTATTTCAAGGCATGCTAGCTTCTTGGAAAGAGAATTTCTCCTACGAGATGACAGTGGGAGTAAAATTGAAATTAGTGAAGTTCAAGACCCACAAATAGAAGTAGATCAACCGATTGAACCCCAGACTGAATTTCATAATGATGAGATTACTGTTGAACCTGATTATACATAAAATCCTAGAAGATCTACTAGGATACGTTTTAGCCCTGCGAGATATGGATTTCATATTGATTCATATAGAGTTATAACTGTAGTAGAGGATAATGAGCCTACAAGCTATCAAGAAGTTTTGAACTGTTCAGAACGTGATTTATGGCTTAAGGCTATAAAGTCTGAAATGGACTTCATATATGAGAATAAAGTATGGGATTTAACTCAACCACCTGAAGGGATAAAACCCATAGGATGTAATTGGGTCTTCAAAAAGAACACCGACATAGAAGGTAATATAGTTACCTATAAAGATCGCTTAGTAGCAAAAGGCTATCATAAAAAAAAGGTATTGACTATGATGAAACCTTTTCTCCTGTAGCAATGCTTAAGTCTATAAGAATACTTTTAGCCATTGCAGCTCATTATGATTATGAGATTTGGCAAATGGATGTGAAGACAACTTTCCTAAATGGAAATCTGACTGAGGATGTGCATATGACATAACTAAAAGGGTTCACATCAGGAAATGGCAAAAAGGTATGCAAGCTATAAATATCCATTTATGGATTGAAGCAAGCCTCTAGGAGTTGGAACATACGATTCAATGAGACAATCAAATAGTTTAGTTTCTCATAAAATGAAGATGAACCTTGTGTGTATAAAAGGGTCAGTGGGAGTGCAATTGTCTTCCTAGTTCTATATGTGGATGACATATTGATCATGGGAAATGACATTTCTCTTCTCCAATCTGTTAAAATATGGTTATCCGAGCAATTCTTCATGAAAGACCTTGGAGAAGCATCTTATATTCTGAGAATAAGGATCTATAGAGATAGATCCAATAGGTTGCTAGGTCTTTTTCAAACTACATATATAGAAAAAATATTGAAGAGGTTCAATATGGATCTCTCTAATAAAGGGTTTATACCCATTGTGCATGGGAAACACCTTTCTAAATCTATGTGTCCGCAGACACTAAAGGATAGAGAGAACATGGATAGAATACCATATGCATCTGCAATTGGTTTTATCATGTATGTTATGCTATGTACATGTCTAGATGTAGCATTTGTTTTGAGTGTGACAAGTAGATTCCAATCCAATTTTAGAGAGGAACACTAGGCTGCTGTCAAGAATATCCTTAAGTACTTGAGAAGGACTAATGATATATTCTTGATATATGGGGAGGGCAGTTTGGAAGTAAATAGGTATACAGATGCCAGCTTCCAATCTAACAAAGATGATTGTAAATCACAGTCTGGTTTTGTGTTCATCATGGGAGGAGGGGTAGTTAGTTGGAAGAGTTCCAAACAAGAAATAACTGCTAATTCCACAATAGAAGTTGAGTACATTACTGCTTCGAAAGCAGCCAAAGAAGCAGACTAGATCATAAAGTTTATATCTGAACTAGGAGTGGTACCTAGCATTGTTGATTCGATTACTTTATATTGTGACAACAATGGAGCCATTGCTCAAGCAAAGGAACCACGGTCTCATCAGTGATCCAAGCATGTTCTCAGACGCTACCATCTTATAAAGGAAATAGTAGCTAGAAATGATGTGAAAATAGAAAGGGTCTCCACATATGATAATGTGGTGGATCCCCTCACTAAAGCACTTTCCTAGATTAAGCACGATCACCATATATATAGCACGGATCTAAGACATATGAGTGATTCGCTTTAGTGCAAGTGGGAGATTGTTAGAGAGTATGCCCTAGAGCACATATAATAAGGATGTATTTCACATGTATGAAATCATATTCTTAATAAAAGGCATTATTCATTTATTAATGCTATGTTTAAATACATGAGTTTGTAAATCTTAAATTAATAAATGAAGTCCTATATATTATAAACACAGTGCAAAGGCAATCATGAAAGTGTTCATGATGTGAGATGTCTATTGCATGCAAATGTGTTAATATCTAAATATCCCTGGTCATAGAATTAACAAGATAGGACATTGTTAATTTGGACAGACTAGCATATGTTATGCTTCTTGAATGGTTCAAGCAGTGGTTCTTATAACTATGATTATGGAAGATAATCAAAGCTAACATGTGGATGCTTATTAGAAGAACAAGTTCATTGGAGACCTGTAAAGAGAATCCTCACAAGGATATTAAATCTATGTTAGTGAGGAATCTCTTTATAGCGGTTGTCCAAGTATCCTTAGACTTGAGATCACCAAAGTTATCTTAAGTAGCAAGTGGTATACTTTGACTCCATAACTGATTACTTCCAACTGGGGGTGAACATAGTTAGGAGGTTGGGTATATCATAACCTACTTAAAGATATTTGAGTGGTTGACAAAGGATTCATCATCCCAAATTTATTAAGGGAAGTTATCTCGCATGATTCTATAATTGCCTTGTTCAGAGAATCTCTGGACAGAGTAATATGCCAAGATGGATAGGGATCCATGTAAGGTATTTTTGGAACAATGGATAAATTAATAGAACATACATAATTATATTTATATGAGTTGAAAGAAATACATACTCAAATTCTAATTGAGATAAGAGTGGTGAAAGGAGTAATTGCATGGTAATTATTTCTATGGAAGGGTATAGTCAAACCACTTGACTTTCCTGACATTTGGGTAGTCATGATGCCTAGCTAGAGGCCAATCATTACTTGTATAATAGTGTATCATATATATCAATAGCAATTGATAAAATTATTTAAAGAAGTTTAAATCATGTGAGTTTTAAATAGAACTCACAATTACATATTATACTTCCAATATAGACAAGAACCCAATAGGTCACACACATATAGAGGAAAGGATAAAATGGTAAAATGAAAAGGGTAATAATATTTGATATTTTTATGGGAATAGAGAAGTGAATAAGAGAATAATTAATTAAAGAGATCAATTAATTATGATCAAGTAAAATTGTTCGCATAACTTTTTAGAAATATTTTGTAAAATGGACCTAATTGATATATTGTATTTCATAATTAATTATTATTGGACTATAAGTGTTATAGGGCTGATATAATAATTAATAGATCCATTGGAGAAATTAGAAGAGGCCTAGAAGATTGGTTTTGGCTTGAAACCCTCAAGAGGAAGGGTTACACACCAAACCATAATAGAAGGCCTTAGAGGCCTAATTCTTGGACAAAAACAAATTAAATATATTACATAGGTATTATGGAGCCTACATAGTTAATTTGGATGGATTTAGAATTCATTTGGGTGATTAAATTCAACTATATGCATGTATGGCCTAGTTTGTGGTTTTTGTGCATAGTCTTTTATGAAAGGATTTAAATTGGATTTAATTGAGCCCAAATAAATTATTAATAATTCCAGAAGCTCATTTAATATTTCTCCAACAATTTTAAAGAGCCCAATCCCATTATGAAGTTGGATTTTTTAACCTAACTATAAAAATCCAAGTGATAGAGATTTTAGGGTTAAGTGAACATTAAGAGAAAAGAAACACTCTCTCACTCTCTCAACCCTAGCCGCCACCCCCCTCCACCCTTGCTAGCATCAAAGGATTTCTTCCAGCCCTTGTATTCCTCCATTTTTGGTTCATTCAATCCTTCTCTAGTGTGGATTACTAATTAAAGGTGTTGAATTTTGGACACTATGGTTTGCGACCATCCTGTGAGAAGGAAAATCAACTGTACAACAACAATCAAAGGTGATTTTTATTATTATCATTAATATGTATACTATAAATTCATGGCAACATCATATCTATTGGTTAAAAACTTTTAAATTCCACTTATGTATGAGATGCATGTAACCGATAATTCCTAATAGTAAGACCATGAAACAATTGAGACTTCATTATAAATATCCTTAGTCAGTCATTGTTATGGAAATAACAAATGAATTAAGACTAGTATGCAATCTCTCTTAAGTGGAGTTCTATCTTACAGATCATAAGGACTAGAGTGCCAATCAAAGATCATAGATACATGTTTAGAACATGTTATCAGGATTCAATCCGTTCATAAGAACACTACATGGTACAAGTTATAAGTGTTTCTTATGTGCAAGTTTTGCATCGAACTTCTTAGACCTAAAATCTCTATGAAACTCTTTATGAATTACTATGTACTTTTACATACACCTAACGTACTCATAACAGGGTGACAAATATGGGTATGATTGGGCATACACTAATTCATGTTAGAGAGCATGAGAGAAGTAAAGGGATCACCCCTCTCGATAAGAGAGAAAATATCATCGGCCACTTGATCAGTGAATTGAGAAGTGTATGGCCATACTGAGATGAAATAATGAGTAATCATTATTTATTTGAGAGTTCAATGTCACTGGAATATCAAGAAAGGAATTAATATATATAAGGATGACTAGTTCCATGCCTTAATTAATTATGATATTTATGGGTAAGGGACTATGCAAAATTACATTAGGTCACTAAATGCCATTTGCATTTTTATTTAATTTGGAATGCTATAATATCTGGCTAGAGAATATATGTAGCCTTTGGATTATTTATTAATTCATTACCAATATTAAATGGACCTATAGGATCGCACACAAAGCATTAGGCTTAAAATATTTAAGATAAAGTATTGGACATTAATTTGGACTTTTATTTAAAGTCAAATGAATGTGGATAAAGGGTATTAAAATTGCTAAATGGACCTTGGTCCATGAGTGAGGGAAAATCGATATTACTAGGATAAAAATTAATTAATTAATTATCTTTGAATAATTAAGGTAATTGAGTTTGGATCCTAAATTATATTTGAATCAAGATATAACACATAATAGGGAATTATTTTGGCCGAAATTCAAGCTAGGAATCCTAGTTGAATTCAGCAACTACTAAACCCTAAAGAAGTTGTTTATTTTGATTAAATAACTAATGCCAATTTAAATTAATTTGAATTTAAATACTAAAAGAATTTGAATTAATTTAAATCACTTAATTAGGAAGTGATGGAGGCTGAAAATACTACCTAATTCTAGGAGATTTTGACATCCACCTGATTTCCTAAACAAGTGATATAAATTGATGAAATTGTTTTTTCAAGTTAGGTTTTTTTTTTCTCTCATTGCCGCCACTCTCAAAGGAAATCAAATTATGTTTTTGGTAGCCATTTGTGAACCCTAGAAAGAACAAGATTAGATCTTGTGTCTTTGTTTGAATACCCATTGCCAAATATAAAAAAGATTAGAGCTTGCACTTTAGTTTTAAGCCATCTTTGCAAGTGTGTGTGTGAGCATAGAGTGGTGTGGCGCAAAGGTAGCACCTTTGGCATTGGGGATCGAGATTAGATATATATAAGTCTATCTTATATATTGGCCATAAAAAAACAAGTTTCTAAGAGCATCCAAGGTTGTAAGTTTATTCAAAACCCTAAAATTGCATGTTTCGATTCTATATTGTATATTGCTTGGCATGTATGATAAAATTTTTAATTTTTCCATTGCGTGATCATTATGTTTATTCCATGTGATATGTATTCAGTGGTATCAAAGCCTAACCATGCTTGTTTTAGTGCTTTGGATGCATTACAACTTGATTAAAATCGTTCATTACATTAATCGTAATGCTGAAATTTTCTATTTTGAGTTTTTTTGCATTGGTTGAGTGTAAAAATGATTTTAAATATTTTATTAGGTATTATAATTATTATGACACATTAATATACTTTCCTAAGATTTTCTTGGAGCTGTTCATGGTCGGTTTTAATTATATATACCTGATTGTACATGTTAATCTTGAAACTAGGTGCTAGTTTGCATGATATGTGTTTGTAAACAACTAGTTTCTCAAAATTAAATGTAAAAACGTGTTTGGCATGTTTGTAAATCATTTTTAAATATTAATAACAGGTCTGGATTTGTTTTAAAAATTATTTTAATTCTGGTCCATGACAATTTAATTGATTAATTTACAAATCACTTAAAACAATGACTAGTTTGTGTTTGTTGCATGTTTTATCAACATTGTTTATTTTGTTTTGATTAAAATGGAAAAAAACACATCTAGATCAGATCTGAACATAACCTTAACTCAATTTTTATGACCTTATTTAAGTTGTTAAATTGCTCATAAAATCATATTAATTGTTTGTGCATCGTTTGTGGCATTATGTTAGCATTAAACAACTAGTTTCATGTTGTTTGTTTGTTTTGTTATCAATGTCGTATGTAGTATATGTTCTTCATGAATTTTTATTTTTTAATTCATGTTGGTTCATATTATTTGTACTTTTAATTTTTATGGGCTGTATGACATAATATTAAAAATGGCAAAATTGGAAATTATACTAGAGTTGATTTAAAGCACAAATCTAACTAGTTTGTGTTTTAGGTTTTTAAGAGAGCTTATTCAATAAGTGGATTTAGTCCTTTAGGCTTCAGTGCAGGCTTGTCATAGGGTCTTCTCTTAAAATTTCAAGTACACAATTTCCATTAATGGGCTTGGCTTAATTAATTAAAATTGGACTTTATTCTATCCATGAATGTTATGTATATTTATTTGCTTGTTTTGTGTGATGAATGAATATAAATGGTGCATTCATGGTCCCTGGGTTATGTAATTAAATATGGCCTGCATGCCATTATGGATTATTGTAAAATTTTCATTTATTTCTTAGTATAAAATTTATTTGAAGACTTTGTAAATCAAGACGAAGCCCACCAGAGTGGAGAAGCCCAACTTGAAGATTCATATGTAATAGTTTAGAATCTTAGTTTTAGGTTTTTGGGCCTATGTTTGTCATGCTTTACTTTATACAATTATATATATACATGCTATGAATGGATGACAAAGCGTATGCCATGTAAGCTATAATAAAATGAATCCCTAAAATAGTAATTCACAAAGTTGCCTTCCTAATTCGAAACATGTCAAGGCATCGATCATTGATGATATAGACTAGGAGTCCTAGATGCACCTAATTATCTTTGTGAGGCATGGGTTGTGCTTGTAGGTTGGATTTAACATGGACAGGGATGCCCGAACCTAGGCAACGAATAAATGGGTTTGTGCTATAACATCTTATGATGTTAGCCCATTTGATCCAAGACTCATGTACAAGACATGATTGGAGTTTTCTGAAGGGATATCACATGGCATGTACATGATGATCACGCAATGGAAAGATTAAAAAATTTAGATCATACATGCCATGCAATATGCAACAACTAATCGAATCATACAATTTTAGGGTTTTGAAAAACTTACAACCTTAGATGCACTTTAAAACTTGATTTTGATGATGACCAGCAAATAAGATGGACTTATATGCCTTAGATCTTGATCACCAATGCCAAAAGAGCTGCCTTTATGCCACTCCTCTCTGTGCTCACACATACACTAGCAAGGATGGCTTAAAATAAGAGTGCTAGCTCCAATCTTTTAGTATTTCGTAATGGGATTGGTTTGAAGCCACAAGATCTGATATTTTTCTTCTTTTAGGTTGCTATTGCTACCCAAGAACACAAGATATGAAGAAAGAATTCTTTCTCTTGAGAGTGGCGGCACTAGATAAAAAATTGTCACCTTAGGTCAAAAGAATTAATCAATTTATATCATTAATTTTGGAAAGATGTGAATGCCAAAATCCCCTTGGAATAATGAATATTTTTCAGCCTACATCACTTCCTAATTAAGTGATTTAAATTGATTCAAAGACTTTTAGGTTTCAAATTCAAATGGCATTAGTCATTTAATCAAAAATCAACCACTTCATTAGGGATTAATAGTTGCCAAAATTTACTAGGATTTTTCCTTGAATTTTCGGTCACATTATCTCCCTCTTAAGTGTTTTATTTTGATTTAAATAAAATTTAGGATTTAATACTCAATTAAATTAATTACCCTAAGATAATTAATTAATTGAAATTAAACCTTGTGTATGCCGAATATTTCTCTCATGGACCAACTGTTTAATAGTTTTGCCTTAAACAGCTAGCTATTTAAGGCAAAAAACAGATTTTACAAATTTGCTTTAAACAACTAGTTTTTTAAGGCAAAAATCTGTTTATGAGAATCAGTCCAATTAGCAATTTTAATACCCATTACATACATTAATTTGACTTTAAATAAAAGCCCAAATTAATGCCAATACACTATTTAAATATTTTAAGCCCAATGTTTTGTGTTTGATCCTATAGGTCCATTTAATATTGGAAATGAATTAATAAATTAATTCAAAGGCTATATATATATATTCTCTAGCAAGATATTATAGCATTCCAAATTAAATGAAAATGCAAATGACATTTAGTGACCTAATGCAATTTTTCATAGTCATGGAACTAGTCATCCTTATATATACTAATTCCTTTCTTGATATTCTAGTGACACTAAACTCTCAGATAAATAATGATTACTCATTATTTCATCTCGATATGGCCATACACTTCTCAGTTCACTGATCAAGTGGCTGATGATATTTTTCTCTCTTATTGAGAGGGGTAATCCCTTAACTTCTCTCATGCTCTCTAACATGAATTAGTGAATACCCAAGCATACCCATACTTGTCACCCTGTTACGAGTACATTAGGTGTATGTCAAAGTACATAGTAATTCATAAAAAGTTTCATAGAGATTTTAGTTCTAAGAACTCCGATGAAAAACTTGCATATGAGAAACACTTATGACTTGTACCATGTAGTGTTCTCATGAACGGATCGAATCCAGATACTATGTTCTAGACATGTATCTATGATCTCTGATTCACACTCTTATCCTTATGATCCATAAGACAGAACTCATCTTATCAGAGAGAGCATACTAGTCTTAATTCATTTGTTATTCCCATAACAAAAACTGACTAGGGATATTTAGAATGAAGTCTCTATTGTTTCAAGGTCTTACAACCATGTGCCTCATACATGATAACTTAAACTGAAACAATATTCTTGGATAGTTCTATCAATTGATATGCACATGAATATAATAGATAAAACAAATGCCTCATTTATTAACTTAAGTGTTTTATAACAATGCATTGGGGCTAGGGCTGCACAAATCCTTTGAGAGCATTCGGTCATAGGGCTATGCCCAATTGGGACTAGTCCTAGTGGGAGATTGTTAGTGTAAACCCTAGCCCCAATACATTGTTATAAAACATTTAGGTTAATAAATGAGGCATTTGTTTTATCTATTGTATTCCTGTGTATATCAAATGATATAACTATCCAAGAATTGTTTAAGTTTAAGTTGTCATATGTGAGGCACATGGTTGTAAGACCTTGAAACAATTGAGACTTCATTATAAATATCCCTAGTCAGTCATTGTTATAGGAATAACAAATGAATTAAGACTAGTATGCTCCCTCTGATAAGTTGAGTTTTGTCTTACGGATCGCAAGTACTAGAGTGTCAATCAGAGATCATAGATACATGTTTAGAACATGGTATCTGGATTCGATCCATTCATGAGAACACTACATGGTATAAGTCATAAGTGTTTCTTATGTGCAAGTTTTGCATCGGAGTTCTTAGACTTAAAATTTCTATGAAACTCTTTATGAATTACTGTGTACTTTAACATACACCTAACATACTCATAACAGGGTGACAAGTATGGGTATGATTGGGCATGCACTAATTCATGTTAGAAAGCATGAGAGAAGTTAAGGGATTACCCCTCTCGATAAGTAAGAAAATATCATCAGCTACTTGATCAGTGAACTGAGAAGTGTATGGCAATACCGAGATGAAATAATGGGTAATCATTATTTATCTGAGAGTTCAGTGTCACTGGAATATCAAGAAAGGAATTAGTATATATAAGGATGACTAGTTCCATGCCTTATATTAATTCTAATGTTTATGAGTAAGGGACTATGCAAAATTACATTAGGTCACTAAATTCCATTTGTATTTTCATTTAATTTGGAATGCTATAATATCGTCCTAGAGAATATATATAGCCTTTGGATTATTTATTAATTCATTGCCAATATTAAATGGACCTATAGGATCGTACACAAAGCATTGGGCTTAAAATATTTAAGATAAAGTATTGGGAATTAATTTGGGCTTTTATTTAAAGTCAAATTAATGTGGATAATGGGTATTAAAATTGCTAAATGGACCTTGGTCCATGAGAGAGGGAAAATTTGCATTACTAGGATAAAAATCAATTAATTAATTATCTTTTAATAATTAAGGTAATTGAGTTTGGATCTTAAATTGCATTTGAATCAAGATTTAACACTTAATAGGGAATTATTGTGGCCAAAATTCAAGTTAGGAATCCTAGATGAATTCGGCAACTACTAAACCCTATAGAATATGTTTATTTTAATTAAATAACTAATGCCAATTTAAATTTAATTTGAATTTAAATACTAAAAGAATTTGAATTAATTTAAATCACTTAATTAGGAAGTGATGGAGGTTGAAAATACTACCTAATTCTAGGGGATTTCAGCATCCACATGATTTCCTAAACAAGTGATATAAATTCATGAAAATCTTTTTCCAAGTTAGGTTTTTTTTTCTCTCATTGCTGCCACTCTCAAGGGAAAATAATTCTTTCTTTTTCTCTTGGATTTTTGGCAGCCATTTGTGAACCTTAGAAAGAGCAAAATTAGATCTTGTGTCTTTGTTTGAATGCTCATTGCCAAATACAAAAAGGATTAGAGCTAGCACTCTAGTTTTAAGCCATATTTGCAAGTGTGTGTATGAGTATAGAGTGGTGTGGTGCAAAGGAAGCACCTTTGGCATTGGGGATCGAGATCAAATATATATGTCTATCTTATATATTGGCCATAAAAAAACAAGTTTTCAAGAGCATCTATGGTTGTAAGTTTATTCAAAACCCTAAAATTGCATGTTTCGATTCTATATTGTATATTGTGTGGCATGTATGATAAAAAATTTTTAATTTTTTCGGTGTGTGATCATTATGTTTATGCCATGTGATATGCCTTCATCAGCAACCACATTCACTTTTCCTGGATGGTAGTCAACTATACAATCATAATCTTTGAATAATTCCAACCATCTTCTCCGCCTCAAATTAAGTTATTTCAAAGTAAGCAAGTATTTGAGGCTTTTATGATCATTATAAATCCTGCATTTTTCCCTATACAAGTAGTGTCGCCAAATCTTTAAAGCAAAACCACAGCTGCCTATTCTAGATCATGAGTCTGGTTGTTCTGCTCATGCGATTTCAACTATCTGGATGTATAAGCTACTACCTTACCATCTTGCATTAATACACAACCCAACCCAATCTTGGAGGCAACACTATACATTGCATACTCTTTCCCTGACACTGGTTGAGTTAATACTTGAGCTTCAGTCAACATTTTCTTCAACTGATCAAAGCTTGCTTAACAATTATCAAACCACTCAAACTTAATATTCTTCCTTAATAACTTAGTGAGTGGTGAAGCAATGACAGAAAAACCTTTCACAAAATGAAGATAATAACCTACTAACCCAAGAAAACTTCTAACTTCATACACATTCTTGGGTGGTTTCCAATTAACAATAGCTTTAATTTTATTTGGATCAACCCTAACACCTTTAGCAGATATAAAATGGCCTAGGAAAGAAACTTCCTTAAGCCAAAAGTCACATTTAATCAACTTGGCAAACAACTAATTTTCTTTCAAATTTTGTAATACAATCTTCAGATGTTTAGGATGCTCAGCTTTGTTCCTGGAGTAAACCAATATGTCATCAATAAACACTGCAACAAAACAATCCAAGTAGGGTCTAAATACCCTATTCATAAGATCCATGAATGCACCAGGTGCATTTGTTAACCTAAATGGCATAACTAAGAATTCATAATGCCCATAATGGGTTTTAAATACGGTTTTAGAAATATCCCCATCCTTTACTCTGAGCTGGTAATAACCTGATTGCAAGTCTATCTTTGAAAACACACCAGCACCACTCAACTGATCAAACAAATCCTTAATTCGAGGTAAAAGATATTTGTTCTTCACTATTACTTTGTTCAACTGTCTATAATATATACAAATTCTCATAGATCTATCCTTCTTCTTAACAAATAAAATCGGAGCACTCCAAGGTGAAATACTAGGTCCGATGAAGCCTTTGTCTAACAATTTCTGTAATTAAACCTTTAACTCTTTCAATTTAGATGGACCCATTCTATATGGTGCCCTAGAGATCGAGGTTGTACCAGGTAACAGATTAATAGACAATTCAACATCTCTTTCTAGAGGAAGACTGGGTAATTCTTCAGGAAATACTTCTGGAAATTCATTCACAACTGGTATATGCTCAAGCTTTACTGTATCCCTTTTTGAGTCAAGGACTAAAGCTAAAAATACTTCACATCCTTTTCTAAGACAATGCCTAGTTTACATTACTGATATAACATTAGTCAATAGCTTAGAACAACTACCTGTTACTACCACTTCCTTTCCTTCATCATTCCTAAAAGTTACTTCTTCCATTTCATAATTCACCACTACATGATGCTTGGATAACCAATCCATTCCTAGAATTACATCAAACTCATGAAATGGCAATACATCAAATCTGGTGGAAACTATCTCCACTGAAATACTATAGGACAGTCTTTACACACCGTATTAACAATTACACTATGTCCTAATGGACTAGTCACACAAACATCAAAATCTAACTATTATATTTTAAACCTATCTCTACCTAAAACCCCAATACAAATGTATGAATAAGTAGAGCCAGGATCAATAAGTGCGTGTATGTCACAATTATAGAGAGAAAAAGTACTAGCTATAACTTATGGAGCATTCTATTCCTCCCAAGCCTTCATTGCATAAGCCCAACTAGCAACCATTTGAGCAGAAGGTCTATCAACTATTTCTAACATATTCCGGGACTGAGATCCATGATGAGTTAATCCACCCTTTCCTTTGCCTCCAAGTCTACCAGATGGGGGTGTATTAGAAGCTCCCCTATTACCCTATTGCTTAAAACCTTGATCCATATACAAAGGACAATTTGCCATAAAATGGTCAGCACTGCCACATCTAAAGCATTCTCCAGCCAGTTTCCTACAGTTACACAATGGTTCCAGGAACAATATGGACACTCAAGTGCTTGACCCCCACTCTGTCTTCCTGAAGCTTCCTTCTCAGATTTAAATTTGGTAGAGGATTCTTGTTTCTTTCCTTTATTAGCAGAACTTAAAATAGACTCTACAGGCTGACCTTCTTGAGCTCCTTTAAATCTTTTTCCAGTGGAAGGTCCTCCTCTAGAACCACTTCTTTTGTTCTCCTTCTCTCTTTCAGCTATCTCATACTTTTCTACTTTCATAGCTGTTGTAACCATTTTTATTAAAATCTACCATATTTAGAGATGTAAATCCAAACAATTTTTCTTTTATTCGATCATTTAGCCCATTTTCAAAGTGTTTGAATTTAAAAACTCCTATCAATATCTCCTTGGAAACATACTTGCACAACCAATTAAATTCTTTTTCATAATCAACCACAAATAAAGCTTTTTGTCTCAAATTCAAAAACTGCTTTAATTTCTCCTCTTTGTATGCCTCAGTAACATATTTCTTCCTAAACTCCTCCTCAAAGAATTCACAGGTAAGTGGGTCAGGTAACTGAGGTTGTCTTAATATCAGTTTCCACCAACTATAAGCCATGCCTTTAAGTAAAGACACAACACAAGATACCTTGTGACTTACAGGGTAGTTAATTTCATCAAAAATCGTCTCCAACCTTTCCAACCAGAACTCAACTTCATCAGATTGTTCTAAATTAGTGCCCATAAATTCTTGGGCCCCATGTTTCCTAATTTTAGATATTGGAACTTTGAGCAAAGTCATTCTTTGCAGAATCAGGGCCATATCCTAAGAAATTTTCAATAAGGCCTCTCCAGGAACCGCAGTAGGAATTTCATTTTGATGTCATGATGAAGTCACTGGATTAGGAGGATTTGATCTAACCGACAAATTACTTTCAACCGATTCTTCTATAGAATCCCTAGAGGAATTCTCCATCTTTAATCTATAAGAAAATAGGAACTTCTATATTAAGCCAACACAACATTATCTCATATTATAGAATCCTATACTCAAATTGCCTAAAAAGGACTAACCCAATGCTCTGATACCAAATTGAAACACCCCAATCTAGCATCTTTATTATATATAATGAAGTCTACTTAAGTCATGTTATGTTAAGCAATTAACTCGATTAACATCTACATTTATTCATGTCACCTGATCCATCTAATCATATAATTGTATTCTAATTAGGCTTCTCATATCATTCATATACATTTCATTTTGAATAAGCACAATGACTCATTATGCAACCTATTATCTTAATCATACTACATTCAATTATTTTAGTCATTTTGCTATCATACATAGCATTTAGCATTCCAGCACATTTGAATAAAGTCATTCTAGCTTCTAGATGCATGCATATACTAGCATTCTCACTATAAGCCCATTGCAACCTTAACCTCCATATGACATACATATATAATATAAACTTTATACATATTAAACATGTAAGGAACTATACAAAATTAATCAAAATTCCTACATCAACTTCTATATACTGGTGTTGGTCTCTCTTGATGCAAAGAATGTTCCTGTACAAAAGCCTTGACTACCAAAACCTACACGGATCAAAATAATCTATGTTAAGTTATACAACTTAGTGGGGATAAAAAAATGAAGGACAACCACTCACATTGATCATCAGATTCAACAAATCATACATAATTTAAAAACATTTAAAATATCATATAAATGATAAGCATGTGATAATAGTAACAATGATTTTGATCAGCAATGTATTCCTATATTTAAATAGTCTTCTCAAATTCAACATTTAATAGAATGTTTTGCACACACACACACACACACACATATATATATATATATATATATATATATATAAACAAAAGAATAAGATACATTCATTGGAAAACTCAATTAAATAGAATATTCCATAAATTATATGCCTTGGTATACTATACCTAATTATGATGTATTTATATTGTAACATAGCCTACTTAAGTTCTAAAGGTGGATAACGGGAATGGTAGATACCCGAGGGTATCAAAATGGTGGATATCAGAGGATATTAGATATTTAGACCCAAACTGGGTCAATTGTATGATGGACCGATCAAATGAACCCATATTGGGTCAAGTAACAACCCAAACGAAATGTTCATAATCCTATAGGATCACTATACTTTAGACCTAATCAGGTCGGCGGTGGCAGCTGCAAAATCCCTATAGGTGCCTATCTATCAACAATTGAACTCTAATTGCAGGCAATACATTATTTAATTATGTTTTCATATATCATGCTTGCACTTGATTAAATCAATAGGCATATGTATAACCAA
This sequence comes from Excoecaria agallocha, assembly GCA_037975025.1. Classification (NCBI taxonomy): domain Eukaryota; kingdom Viridiplantae; phylum Streptophyta; class Magnoliopsida; order Malpighiales; family Euphorbiaceae; genus Excoecaria; species Excoecaria agallocha. The sequence continues at coordinate 33,274,139 of CM075806.1, forward strand.
AGTATAGATAAATTATTACTATAGCATAACTATGTATACAAAGTTCATATAATATTTCACATAGTTTTTTATCATGTTAATAGTAGGCATCATCTTTAGCTTGGACATACCCTAATAATCAGGTATTACATCATACCTGTTCAAGTGTTCAACATAAGTCATGCCTTGTTCTTAGAACTTTCTAATACAGCACAACTTAGATATGTGATCATGTAAAATGATCCAAAATCCCTAATTTATATAAATACATGTAACCAATTTGCCATTTAACATTTCAATATTTTGACAATTATGCATATATGATCATAATAGATACTTTAACATGTGATCCATAAGACATTACTTGTGAACATGATCACACTATTGTATTTCTTATTTCAAAGTGTAGGTACATGTTAAAATATACACTTACTCATCATAGGATTACATACACAAAATTTATCTTACATATAACAATCACGTATAAAAGTTTAGTCACACACACACACACACATATATATATTAGATATCTTTATCAATAATCTTGACCTATATATATATATATATATATATATATATATATATAACCCTTTATTAATAGCCATATCACATGCCATATCCAATTCATTGTGTATTTACATAGACACAAATTTAACTTAACTCTATAAAAGGCATAATGTAAGATACATTAAAATTCTGCATAGGGTAGCATTCTGTACCCAAATTATGAGCCACTTATGATTTTGAAAACATCATTATTAGGCTAAATTATCTTCTAAAATTTTATTCCCCTATGTGTCTAGTTTCCAAAGCATCAAAATTCACCTTAATATCTTGTCTATAGCTCGATATATTTGAGAAAAACTATAGGCTGTTAATAGAACCAAAATAGTGTTTGTTACCACTTATAAAAATTTTTAGAATAAAATTCAAAAGGAATTTACCAAAATTTATTCACCAAATTTATACTTCCATGTCTCTTGTTTTACCAGAATTTTACTTTGTAGCATTTTAACAACTCTACCACCAATTATGCCCAATTTACTAAGGTTTATTCCCTAATAGTACATCCAGTCCCTATGAATTTCAAGTCAATATTTGACAAGCTTGCACATGATTTTAATTCATAGTTCCTACATAAAAAAATGTGCATTTAGAATTCTATTTTGTATAGGAATTAACCTCATAGCATTCTGACCATTACACATAAAAATATAACACATTAACCACAATCTATTCCAGAACAAGGTTCAATAGCTCACCTAATATTCCATTAAATATAAGGATAGTTTAGAGGCCAATTTAGTGCTAGGTTTCAACTACAATTTTATACATATAACTCTTTTGTAACTATAAAAATTGACATGGCCTCAATTAAAGGTTCATAACTAATTTTAGGATTAAATTATGGCCACTAGTATCATTAACTTTCCATGCAACACTTAGTGTAGCACATCCTAACTTCATGCCTCTTTCCATTTAATCAATCCAACACATATGTACATATTAATCATCCAATTATTATTCATATGCATGCAAGAAAAACCCTATCCCATACCTTGACCGAAATCCCCCTTCACTTTCAATCTCTTGCCGCTCCTTTTCCTTTAATCTTTCTACTCTCCTCTTCTCTTTAACAACCAACATCAGTTTTTAATCAAAAATTCCAGCATCATACTCAACCATTAATTCAACAAAATGAGAAGAAGAAGGAGAAGAAGAAGAAGAAGAAGAAGAAGAAGAAGAAGAAGAAGAAGAAGATGTAATTTAGTAGAGATTATTACCTTAAAGTTGTACACTTAGTTGCCCTTAATTAACCAACATGCAATATCACTTAAATTGCTTGAAAGAATTCAAAGACAATGAAAGAAAATGAGATGAAGTATTTTTTGGTTTTTTTTCTCTCAAAGTCGACACATCCACCTCACAAAACTCCTCTCTCCTCTTTTAAATTTTCATTATATAGTGACATGGAAAATATCTTTTTTAGTCCTTCCAAATTTTGCATGTCACATAATAACCACGCACCTTTTTGCATGCTTAACATTAACCCCTCTATTTAACTCTTCTCTTAAATCAACCTCTCCATTTATTCCTTCTCTCAAATTAACCCCTCAATTTATTCTTTTATTCATAATTGACCCCTAAAATGTCATACCCTAATACCGACTTCCAATCAGCACATCTATCATGTCTTCAGCAACCATAACTCATAACAATCATTCATCAACATGTTATCATATACAGATATGGTGCTTGCATACTTCAATAGTTAAACTGGAAAGTCATGCAAATAGTTATAATGTGGCAATCATACATTAACCACCACAACAATGGAAGGGCAAGCAAGCATGGTAATTTAAGTTAAGGTTACACTCCTCCATATTACATTACCCCTAATGAAGCATGACAAAATACAAGACTAGTCAAAAAGGAAGTATCCACAAAATATCCTACATCTAATAGTCTGAAATGACTCTTGTTGGCCAATCGATGCAAAATTAAGTCCCTGAACGACCACCAGTCAAACCTACACGGATGTAAAGCAACCGTGCTAAGCTATAAAGCTTAGTGGGGAGATAACATACAAAAATAATAATAATATAATCGACCAATAGAGTTAAGCGAATGTAAATATCTTTACACAATATTTTAATAAGTACCTAAACATACTAGTATCAGGAGGTTGTCTCAATCTGACAATATGGCCAAAAGAAGCGAAGATAAAACATGGTAATCAATCATTCACATGCTTGCATTATACAGATGAAGAAATTGATACATGTATTTCTTTTCTTTAACAATTCTCTTAAACTTAATAGCCTACCTAAGTACTAGTTCAAAGGGGTGGATAACGGGAGCATTGGATACCTGAAGGTATCAAACAATAGATCTCTCAAAGATATCAAACAATGGACCTAAGGGGTCGGACTATGGTTCCATCAAAGGAACAATCAATGGACCAAAATGGGATCAACTATGGCAGCTACAACTATATCCCTTTAGGCATGCCTATCTAATCCACAACTGAACTAAGACCTGCAGGCTTAACTACTTAATTGAAAGAACATTTGATTCATCAAATTCCTTCTTGTATATTGCAATATTTCTCAAGCCATAATTCACATCTGAATTTACATTTCATACACATGTGATGGTACAAATATTTATCACCTCAACTTATACTCATATATCGCATATTCATTTTCATTCAAGGACAATTCTCAAACCTACCTCGCATAAACATACATACTTTCATAGTAATCTCATTTATTACGATCACATATCAAAGTAAGTTATAATTAACACTACTTGATGATCTTACCATGATCACTTTACCTTAATTGTTATGGCTTGACAATAAAGCATAGCATAGAACAATCACATATTACCTCTAGTGATCATACCCACTAAATGTGCCTATTAGGTTGCGTTAAAAGGGTTCATTATCATTATAAAGAGTGTTGGCTTAGTCGATAATAATGGGGAAGTGATTTGGGAAATAATTTGAGCAAATGTGCAAAACAGAGAAATGAAGGGCAGTGGACTGGCACGTGGCCGTGTACCTCACAAACATTAAAGCTTGTGTGGCCACGTGCTCCACAAGCTTTAAGGCTTGCGTGGCCGTGTGTCTCACAAGCATTAAAGCTTACATGACCACGGCTTGACAAGCTTCAAAGCTTGCGTGACCACAGTTTCACAAGGTTCAAATCTTGCGTGACCATGGTTTTACAAGCTTCAAAGCTTGCATGACCATGTATTGCGAGGGTTTAAGGATCGTAACGCTTCGATAAGAACATAAGAACTTTGTAGGCTATAACATCTTACCAAAACTCATCTTAAACCAAATATCTTTCATTAATCATCTTTAACTTCCTCTAGAGAACCAAAGAACTCAGATAAGAAAACCTTAGTTTCTATAAAACATCTACAGACAACAATGGAAACCACGATACTCCTATACCTGATCAGTGACGTTTTTACTCCTACAAGATCCCCTTGCCCTTATCCTTGCTTGAATCTCTTATAAAAAGCCACAAAAGATACTAAGCTTTCCTTCTTGTACTCCTAAAATATTGCATTAATTGTAAAGATAGAAGGGAGAAGTTCTTCTTACCAAACCCTAGTTTCTAATCCAGTGAAAGAGAGAAGGAAAAAACGTAAAAGAGAGAATGTGATGGTCTTCCCCTTTTGACAGACAGTGATATCCTCACTAGAATCACGTGGGGGAGACCATCAATTACTCTTTTAACCTTATTCTCTAAGTCTTTCTCTTAATAAGAACCCTCCATCTCATAATTTATGATTTAACCCCAAAAGAAACTTAAATCATAAATCTTATCCCAACATCACTTTTATCATTCAATTAATCTTTTTGTCATGAATTTAACTAAAATTACCACATTTCCCTTTAAGAAGCTTTATCCCAGAGTGGCTATAACCATAAAATTTTTAATTGTACATATAGCATCATACGATTAAACATATTCCCTGCTAGGGTCAAGATTAGGCCCTCACAATTCTTTCCCTCTTAAAAGAATTTCGTCCTCAAAATTCATACCTGAGTTAAACAAGTGGGGATATTAGACCCTCATCAAGGCTTCTAGTTCCCACGTTACTTCCTGAAGGTTATGGTGTTGCCAAAGTACCTTGAGAAAAGGAACTTGCTTATTTCGCAATTTCCTGACTTCCTTAGCTAGAATCTCTTTAGGCTCTTTGTCGTAGGTAAAATTTGTCTGAACTTGAATGTCTTGCACTTGCAGTAGTGGGATTCATCTGAATGGTATCTTCGAAGCATAGAAACATGAAATACGTCATGCAGCTTTGATAATTCCATAGAAGTGCTAATCTATATGCCACTGGTCCAACCCTTTGCAGCACTTCATAGGGACCAATGAATCTTGGAGTCAATTTTCCTTTCTTTCCAAACCTTAAAACCTTTCTCTAGGGTGAAACTTTTAGAAATACCTTATCCCCAACTTGATACTCAACATCTTTTCTTTTCAAATCTGCATAAGATCTTTGCCTGTCACTTGCTTCTTTTAATCTCTGCTTAATAAGTTAAACTTTTTCTTCAGTGTCTCTAACTAGATCTGGCCCAATTATCTTGCATTCAGCTAACTCAATCCAACATATCGGAGTCCTGCAACTTCGACCATATAAGGCCTTATAAGGAGCCATGCCCAAACTAGTCTGATAACTATTATTATAGGAAAACTCCATTAAGGCTAGGTATTTGTCCCAACTACCGCAAAAATTCAAAACACAACCTCTAAGCATATCTTCCAAGACTTGTATCACCCTTTCTATTGTCCGTCCGTCTGGGATGAAAAGCTGTACTGAATTTTAATTGTGTTCCTATAGACTTCTGTAAACTTTGCCAGAATCTAGAGGTGAATCGGGGATTTTGATCTGATATAATTGATGCCGGAATACCATGAAGTAGAATGATCTCATTTATATACAATTCTGCCAACTGACCCATGGTATCCATTCTAACCGGCAAGAAATGAGCTGACTTGGTTATTGCAGTCGCCCCTTGCCTCTGCTCCTGTTCTTACAGTCGAGTACATATTTGAAGCTCCTCTGCTACTTTGCTGTGTTGAGTCTTGTGCCTGCTTGGAGGGGCAATTAGCTATATAGTTGTCAGTAGCACCACAATTATAGCAGGCTCCCAATTCTTTCTTGCATAGAGCCCAATGTCTCTTGGAACAATGAGGACACTCAGGTGGCTAACCCCCTTTTTGTTATGATGGGGCATGCTGACTTGACTCAAACAATGTTATAGATCCTTGTCCTTTCATCTTGCTAGCAGGGTTATAATTTCCCCCTGCTGGTTGTAAATTATGCGCTCCTTTAAACCTCTTCTCAGTGGACCCTCCACCCTTGGCCCCGCTCCCTTTCCTCTCTCTCTCTCTCTCTTAGCTGACTCATGCTTCTCCACCTTCATAGCAACCATCACTAGTTATTGAAAGTTCACATTTTAAAGAGATGTAGCCCCTATCAATTTCTCCCTAATCTGATGATTCATTCCATCCTCAAATTGTCTACTCTTGAAGGCATCAGTTAACATCTCTTTGGGAACATATTTGCACAATCGACTGAATTCCTTCATGAACTCTGCTACAGACATAACCCTCTACTTCAAGGTCAAAAATTGTCTTAGCTTCTCCTCTTTATAGGCCTCAGTAACATATTTCTTTTTGAATTCAATTTTATAAAATTCCCAAGTAAGAGGAGCCGCTACTTGATGTTGTCTGAGTACCAACTTCCACCAATTGTATGCTGGTCCTTGAAGTAACGATACAGCACACGATACCTTATAATGAGCAGGGCATTGGATGTCCTTTAGAATTCTCTCCAACTTTTCCAACCAGAATTCAGCTTCCTCTAATTGCTCCAAGGTGGTACCAAAAAATTCTTCCCCACCATACTTTCTGACCTCAGAAATTAGGGCCTTAGGTGTCATCATCATTTGCAGAATTTGGACCATATCCTGAGAAATTTTTAGCAATGCCTCTCCAGGCATAGCAGCAAGAATCTCATTTTGATTTGTTGATAGAGATCTCATATCAGAGGGACTCGTTGCGGCTGGTAAATTACTTTTCGCTGATTCCTCGATAGCATCTCTAGAATCATCCATCTTTGATCTATATGAAAACAAGAACTTACTGCATTAGGCCAACAAGACACAATACTATACTTAAGATTTCCATACTTCTATTGCCCAGAAAAGGCTAAACCAAGCTCTAATACAACTAATTGCCCATAAATTTTACTCATAACATTATAGAATAATGACAATTGGTTTGAGAATTGTGATTGAACCATTGCAATGATACTTTACTTATTTAATTATTTATTTATTATTAGTTGATTGATAATTAGTTGGCAGTGTCTGATGAATGATATCTTGTACCAAATACTTTATGTTGAATAATCGGTATCTAGCAAGTGTACTAGATTAGCTAGTAATATAGGAAAATATATATTAAGACCCTAAACATCGTACCCAAGGGAACATAGATTACTAAGCCAAAATATCTATAAATGAATTAAATTAATCTGACATGATTTCCCTAGTTATTTTGATTTAAAGACAAAAACTAAACTAAACGTAAACAAACAATAAAGCAAATTAAAAACTAAAATTAAACTAACATTAATAAAACATAATGGCTAAAACACTTTTATTGAAGAACTATCCACCTCAATTTCTCATGTATATGATGTAATTAAAGATTAAGGCAACTGATTATGGAAAATCAGTAATAAAGTTAGGTAACTTCTCAGAATATCTTGCTATGTATAAAATCCCCTTATTCAGAACAATTCAATACTTAGCATATAAATCCATTTTATGAACTCCTAAATATCTATCAGATCCTTTCTCAAGAAATCTTACTTCAATTCATTCTTAATGCATCTCTTCATAACTTTAATTCACCTAACACTAAACATAATTACCACATTTTTCAAAAAATAACTGTGAATTAGATTAAATAAACTAAACCATGAACATGCATATCTTAAGTTACTATTAATTCAATTATTAACTATTTCTCAACAAATAAATAATCAAAATAGAAGCAACTAAAGATAAGGATTTTGCTCAAGAATTAAGAAATAATCAACTAACATTTAATTAAAGAACAAAATAAGTCATTACATAAAGAAATATGAGGATTCAAGTTCCATCAGTAAAAGAAAATAAACTACTCACGCATTGTTATTATATTTAAACAAAAATAAAGGAATGATAACATAAACCCTTCATATGAGCTTAAAGTTTCTGGCGAATGCTCGACTCTCAACCTCTGAAGTGTAAAACTACTTTTACTAAGAAAAAAAATGTAAAACAAACTCTAAACTATGAAAACTATATAAAAGTTGAGCTCTCAAACTAGGTAAAGATGCTCCTCCCCTTCTCTTGGTATCTTTCTCCTTTTATAGCTGAAGAGAGGAGAGTTTAATCCTACGACCGATTCCTCTTCAAGCAGACTTCCTAATTAATTGAAAAACTACTTGTTTAGGGATTGTAAAATCCTTAGGTACATTGGAAAAGCTTCACAATCGGTGGAACAAGTTTTTCAATTGATGGAGTAGCCTTCCTCTTCTTCTTACTCCGTGGAGTAACTTTGTTACACTAACTACTAAGGTTTCTCCTTAAGGGCACTCCACGAAGTGTTAAGCTTCTGTTCTTCATGTGAAAATTCTCCCCTTTTGTAAAACTTTCCCAAAGGCCAAACTTTCATTAAAGCCCTTCAAACCTTCTTTTTCTCTTTCAATTAAGTCCTAAAAACACCAAAAAATGCTTAATTAAACAATTAAAACATCAATTGAATAAATTAACCAATAAAGTAACTAAATTACCTTAAAAATATCCTAAAAATATATTAAAAATATAGTTAAATTCACACTTATTAAATACCCCACACTTAGCCTTTGCTCACCCTAGAACAAATTTGAACAAACCAACTTCTCAGAATAATCAAACTCAAAATTAAATTTAAATATTTCAAGACCAAGTTCAACATTTAACAAGAGCATTCAATAAAATCATTGCTAGAATAAACTCAAACAAGAAAATAAGATTCAGTTTCTGTGTCTATATGTAAGACCAAAACAATTTAAGCAATTTTCAAAAATAAAACACCAATGCATTCATAATCAAGCTTTAGAATTAAAGTATACTAAGTACGCTTAAGGTTTCACATAAAACTCTAGATTCACCATAGGCCTTTCCTTTAGCACCGAAACCCGAAGGTCATCTCTGCTAAACAACTTAAAACAAAATATAGAATCACTTAGGTCTTAAAAGGGTTGTAATAGGGTCAAAGGATTAGCTATCAAAGAATGGTCAAAAGATAATCAAAGAGAATTAGCCACTTTATACTTGAATAAATCACATTTCTAAATTTTTAAACTATTAAGCAAAATTCCCTTGTCAAGCTTGCTTATTCAATATTCTTAAGCATTAAACAAACCTAAAATAAAAGTAATAAGAATGAAATCCCTATCATTTTTCTTATTTCTGAGAAGTCCCAATTTCATTCCCTTGTAACTACCCCACACTTAAAATTTTGCTATATATGCTAGCTTTATTTTTTTCTCTTTCTTTTTATCTTTCTTTTCTTTATTTTTTTCTTTTTTTTCCACTAGCTTTTTTTGATGGAAAATTATAGAAATAGGGGTAAAATAAGGATATTATACAAGCACTTGACTTCATCACACAATTCTTGTCCCCAATGATGCAATCATTTTCATTACACTTAATTTAAATGCCCAATAAATGTAAACCTATCCAAATCAAGAGTGGCCAATTCTAGAGGGTAGATAAAAGCTTTTAGGCTATATGGTTAATAATTAGTGTAACAAAAATAATAAATATTGTATGCTTTAAGCATATCTCACTAAACTTAAAATGGCTAATAAAGGTCGATTATATAAAAAGGTAGGAAAATAGTCTTTTTAATTAGCTCAAAAAGAAAAATTTGCATAGATCACTTTTTAAATTGCTTGAGTTACTTTTATGCTTTGAAGGGTGATGAGGAAGGTTCTAGTGTCTTAAAATTCCTTAATCAACTATGTCATTGCATTCATTTTTTTATAAATTTTAAAAACTAGTATTTAGTGCTTTCAATGTGTGAAAACTAATAATTATAAACCAAGTTGAGTATTAAACTAGCACAAAATTTCATTGAACAACCTACTTTCCTTACTACTAAACTATAATGTTGACTATTGCATAATCTAAATTTAAGTTCAAATAATTCAAATTCTGAAAAAAAAAACCGGTGCAAATTAAGCTAAATGTAAGTTAAGTGACAAAGTGAACTAACTATAATAGTAGCATGAAACTACAAACCAACTAAACAACTAAAATAAAAATAGAATAACTAAGATAAAATAACTAAAATAGTTTATGAACAAGATGAAGAACTTCCCTAATTTCTGAGTTTAAATCCAAATTCAGTTGTGCTCTATCACCCTCTTTAAAATGTTGCTATCATTAGTAAAATTGGGCTTTGATTTATATGGTAGTGAGGGTGGTGGTGAAATGTGTGTTCTGGGTTAAAATCTCTCCCCAAAAGTGCTTGTCGGCTTGACAAATTTCATATAAGTTGGTCTTGTCTTTATCAATGTAGGCGGGGAAATATTTCTTTGAAAAACTAGATACATAATCTTTTTGTGCCTTCTTAGGTGCCACTGCATACAAAAATTTTAACTTAAATTGAAATAAAAATTAAAGCTCATTAAATTCTCTTAAGAAGAAACAAAGGCAATAAAGTACCAATTATGACTCATGTGGATTGCAGTGATAGAGGTGGGAAATAGATGCAAATTAAATGCATAAATGATGGGTTGAGAAGAACAAATGAAATTAAATTGATACGGCAAATTAAAATTAAACATATAGTTAAGCTTCGTCGTTAAGGAATTTTATCGAATATGTTGTGTGCACAACTTTTCAAAGCTATAATTAATATAATTTTAATTATTTCAAACCCAAATTTTTATTAAAATGGTCTATTATATGCACCTAATCCAATTATAGTCATAATAAGCACAAATAAAATCATATACAATGCAAAATATCAAGCCAAAATAACTACATATTCACATTTTATGTAAAAGAAATCATGTAAATGACAATGAAATTAAAGAGAGTCTAGGGCAAAATTAAACTTACTTGATTAATTTGCCAATGCATAATGAATTTTTAACAATTATTAAAGCACTCAGTGAAGTGGATGTGAAAAAGGGCAAAAGAAAACACATAAAGATGCAAAATTTGGTGGGCCATGTGAGTAAAATGAATTAAGGATAGCATGTAGGCCTTTTAAAAGGCTTTCACTTGGTGAAGTGATGAGGCACTCAGTGGAGTGTCCCATCACTCTACCGAGTATGGCTTTACTGCACACTAAAAATTGAATTTTCAAATGTTCTTTTTTGAAAAAAAAAATTAAGGCACTTTGTAGAGTAAAATCATACACTACCGAGTAAGAATCCACTCGGTGGAGTAAGATTTTACTCCACAGAGTAAACACCCTCTGTACCATAAAGCACAAAACTAACAGCTTCACCAATTGTTATTCTGCAAAATTACTCAAGCTTTTCAATTGTTTACCAAATTAGCACTAAAACTTTATACTCTCTCTATAATTAAAATCATCAACAATCTATTTTGAATTAAAAAACAAAACCAAGATTATGCCTTTATTCAATGCCATTACTAAAAACATGTTTATACATGATCTATACTATTCCTAAACTTTGTTGCTGTTAAAACACCAGATGACTCTATTAAGACCATGAGATATACACTTTAAACACTAACTCCAACGAATATTGATGAGGCTCAGGATTAATTTTAAGCAAAAATAACACTGCTCACAATTCCTACACTACAAAAGTTAAATAGTTAACTCAAAAACCAACCTAATTAACACTAAATGACCAATAATTTCTTCTTCTTAAACTTATGAATTGACAGACAAAAATACAATAAACTCAAGAAAATATAAAACACATGCATTGAATTATAAAAGTCTATTAAACTAAACTAAAGTTACAATATCAAATGATTAAAAATAAAACACTAAACACAACTAAAAAAATTATGAAAATTTAAAGAGAAGGGTTAGAAAAGTTCTGGTTTTTTTAGTCCCAGCTCGACTCATGTTACTCTTTGAAGGCAAAGCTTGTGATCCGAATAAGGGTCTCTCTAGACTTTGCTTTTCATTTTCTCCCATTAGTAGAAGAAATTTATCATAGTTCACCAAATTTGGAAATTCCATGTCTTTAATAAAGTACGATTCCTCCTTAGCTCATTAAGAATGAACTCTATTGGCTTTTCTAACCTAAATAAATCCTTCAAGAGGACTGAATCCAGTGTCTCCACTTGAGAATTGAACACTTCTTACTCTTTTGGTGATAAATCCTTCATAAGAGATCTAACATCATCCTCCAAATAAACACAGGACTTGTCTTCAAATATGAATTGTTCCTCTTCTTCCTTATCCATCATTAATGAATGATTTGATTCCTTCTCCTTACCATCATCACCTTGAAATTTCATTGACACACTTAAAAAAATCTATTTTAGATTCCAACCTTTCAATTCCTTCCTCTTTATCCTTTAATAAATTCTCTTAACACTTCATTATTTCCTCTTGAGTCCTTAACTTCTCTTCTTGAATTTTAAATTTTTCCTCATAATTCATTAATATAGCCTCCCACTACTCTCTTTCAGTATAGAATTTCCTTTCCTTCCTTATAAGCAAGTCACAAATATTTTTAGTTTCGGAGATAATGACCTCTTGCATGACCCTCTATTTTTCTTTTTCAACCTGAAATTGCTTCTCCTTACTCATAAGCAGGTCAAGAAAAAATTGATTTTTGGAGTTACAAGCCTCTTTTAAGTACTGCAATTCTTTATTTTCTCTTCTTAATTCTTTCATTTGTGCTCTTAAAATCTATGAAGAATCACGCTCTTTAATAAATGATTGTGATGAGTAAGGATTTTGTGACTGTGCATGTAATAGCTTTATCTCCTCCCTTTCTCTTATTAAATCATTCATTTGTTGTTTCAAAAGAACCAATTCTTAGTTGTGGACATCATCTTGCATTATTTTAAAAAATGTCTTAAATTTTCCTATAAGAAACAATCACAAAATCAAAAACAAAATAAAATAAAATCTCAGTCTAACTTAATCAAAGATATTAAACAAACAATACCGTTGTTCTTGGGCAATGTTGCCAAAAACTTGATTGGTATCTAGCAAGTGTACTAGATCGGCTAGTAATATATGTTAGAGAGTATGCCTTAGAGCCCATGTAATAGGGATGTTTTTCATATGTATGAAATTTATATTCTTAATAAAAGGCATCATTCATTTATCAATGCTATATTTAAATACATGAGTTTGTAAATCTTAAATTAATAAATGAAGTCCTAGATATTATAAACACAATGCAAAGGCAATCATGAAGGTGTTCATGATGTGAGATGTCTATTGCATGCAAATGTGTCAATATCTAAATATCCCTAGTAATAGAATTAACAAGATAGGACATTGTTAATTCAGACAGACTAGCACATGTTATGCTTCTTGAATGGTTCAAGCAGTGATTCTCATAACTGTGATTATGAAAGATAATCAAAGCTAACATGTGGATGCTTGTTAGAAGAACAAGTTCATTAGAGACCTGCAAAGAGAATCCTCACATGGATATTAAATCTATGTCAGTGAGGAATCTCTTCATAGCGGTTGTGCAAGTATCCCTTGACTTGAGATCACCAAAGTTATCTTAAGTAGCAAGTGGTTTACTTTGACTCCATAACTGATTACTTCCAAATGGGAGTGAACATAGTTAGGAGATTGGGTATATCATGACCTACTTGAAGATAGTTGAGTGATTGACAAAGGATTCACCATCCCGGATTTAATAAGGGAAGTTATCTCGCATGATTCTATAAATACCTTGTTCAAAGAATCTCTAGCCAGAGTAAACTGCCAAGATGGATAGAGATCCATGGAGGGCATTTTGGGAACAATGGTTAAATTAATAGAACATACATAATTAGATTTATATGAGTTGACAGAAATCCATACTCAGAATCTAATTGAGATAAGAGTGGTGAAAGGAGTAATTGCACGGTAACTATTTCTATGGAAGGGTACAGTCAAACCACATGACTTTCTTGACATTTGGGTAGTCATGATGCCTAGCTAGAGGCCAATCATGACTTGTATAATGATGTATCAAATATCAATAGAGATTGACAAAATGATTTAAAGGAGTTTAAATCATGTGAGTTTTGAATAGAACTCACAATTACATATTATACTGCCAACATGGATAGGAACCCAATAGGTCACACACATATAGTGAAAAGGGTAAAATGGTAAAATGACAAGGATAATAATATTTGATATTATTATGAAGGTAGAGAAGTGAATATGATAATAATTAATTAAAGAGTTTGATTAATTATGATCAAATAAAATTGTCCGCGGAACTTTTGAGAAATGTTCTGTAAATTGGACCTAATTGAAATAATGTATTTCATGATTAATTATTATTGTCTTATAAGTGTTATAGGACTACTATAAGTGTTATAGGACTGGTATAATAATTAATAAGTCCATTGGAAGAATTATTAAGGACCAGAAGAATAAAGCAGTTGGTGAAAATGCCAAGTCCAGAACAGAAGGACTTAATGGCCTATTTCATGCACCAAATTAATTAATATATGTTACATAAGTATTATGGAACTCACATATTTAATTTGGTTGGATTTGGAATCTATTTGGGTATTTAAATCCAATTAGTTGCACAAAGGGCCTAGTTTGTGGGTTTTGTGCATAGTCTTTTATGAAAAAATTTAAATTGGATTTAATTAAGCCCAAATGATTATAATTAATTCCAGAGGCCCAATTAATAATTCTCCAGCAATTTTAAAGAGCCCAATCTCATTAAGGAGTTGGGATTTTAACCTAACTATAAAAGGCCAACTAATGAGAAATTAGGGTTAAGTGATTAAAACAAAAAGAAAGTCTTTTTCTCAAATCTCTCTCTCCTTTTTGCACCAACTCCAAGCTAGCTTCTTGGAATTTCTCCCAGCCCTAGTTAAACACCAATTTGTTGGTTCAATTTATCCCTCTCTAGTGTGGATTACTCATTGGAGGTGTTCGATTTTGGACACTGTGGTTTGCGACAACCCGGTGCGAAGTAAAATCAACTGTTCAACAAAAATCAAAGGTGATTTTTCTTATTCTCATATAGTTATATTGTGTATTCATGGCAAGATCAAATCTAATTGTTAAAAATTTTAAAATTTCGCTCATGTATGTGATGCATGTAACCGTTAAAATCCAACAATATAGGGAAATATAGATTAAGATCCTAAATATCGTACCCGAAGGAATATGAATTTCTAAACCAAATGTCTATAAATTAATTAAATTAATCTTAGATGATTTCCTTAGTTTTTTTGAATTAAAGAAAAAACTGAACTAAACTTAAACAAATAATAAAGCAAATTAAAAACTAAAATTAAACTAACATTAATAAAACATAATGTCTAAAATACTTTTACAGAAGAACTATCCACCTTAATTTCTCATGTATATGACTTAATTAAAGATTACTGCATATGATTATGGAAAATCTATAATAAAGTAAGATAACTTCTCAAAATATCTTTCTAAGTATTAAATCCCCTTATTCAGAACAATTCAATACTCAACATATAAATCCATTTTATGAACTCCTAAATATCTATCAGATCCTTTCTCAAGAAATCTTACTTCAATTCATTCTTAATTCATCTCTTCATAACTTTAATTCACCTAACACTAAACACAATTACCACATTTTTCAAAAAATAACTATGAATTAGATTAAATAAATTAAACCATGAAAATGCATATCTTAAGTTATTATTAATTCAATTATTAACCATTCTCAACAAATCAATAATTAAAATAAAAGCAACTAAAGATAAGGATTTTGCTCAGGAATTAAGAAATAGTCAACTGACATTCAATTAAAGAACAAACTAAGTCATTACTTAAAGAAATATAAGGGTTTAAATTCCCTCAACAAAAGAAAATGAAATACTCACACATTGTTTTTAGATTTAAACAAAAATAAAGTTAAGAAATGATACACATAAACCTTCAACTGAGCTTGAAGTTTATGCTGAATGCTCCACTCTCAGCCTTTGAATTTAAGTGAAAAACTACTTTTACTAAGAAAAAAATGTAAAACAAACTCTAAACTATAAAAACTATATAAAAACTGAGCTCTCAAACTAGGTAAAGATGCTCTTCCCCTTCTCTTGGTATCTTTCTCCTTTTATAGCTGAAGAGAGGAGAGTTTAATCCTATGACTGATTCCTCTTCAAGAAAACTTCCTAATTAATTGAAAAACTTCTTGTTTAAGGATTGTAAAATCCTTACGTGAATTAGAAAAGCTTCACAATTGGTGGAACAAGTTTTTCAATCTGTGGAGTACCCTTCCTCTTCTTCTTACTTCATGGAGTAACTTTGTTACTCTACCTAGTGAGGTTTCTCCTTAAGGGCACTCCACGAAGAGTTAAGCTTTTGTTCTTCATGTGAAAATCTTCCTCTTTTGCAAAACTTTTCCAAATGCCAAACTTTCATTAAAGTCCTTCAAACTATCTTTTTCTCTTTCAATTGAGTACTAAAAATACCAAAAATGCTTAATTAAACAATTAAAACATCAATTGAAGAAATTAACCAATAAAGCAACTAAATTAACATAAAAATATCCTAAAAATATCTTAAAAACATAGTTAAATTCACACTTATCATTGAATATAAATAGCCAAAACCCATCTAATTTGAAAATAACCACATATTTCACATATGAGTGAGTTACGCACATGCATGTATACATTGATCACCCATTCCAATTCATTTAACTCATACATCTAACTATGAATTTACTTTATTAAAAATATAGTTACGTAAGAATGAGTAATGTTGATAGATCTTGGATGTATAGGCGATTAACTCTAGATTGTTTCATTAATCTTGAGTTTGCTGAGGGAGTTCAATCATTCATTAACTATGCAAGTTTGTAGCCTGCATTTATGAATGGTCTAAAAATTAGATTTCCATGTAAAAAGTGCAAGCATATTCATTTTCTCCCTACTAATGAAGTGTATTTACATTTGTTGAAAAAAGGGTTTGTTCAAAATTATTTTGAATGGATATCACATAGGGAGCCAATAATTTGTAGTACCTTTAGGGGTAATGAGGTAAATTCATCAGTGGATATAGATGGGTTTGTAGAGGGAGTTGGAATTAGACCAATTCATGTTGTTACAAATGAAAATATTTACACACAAATGGTTTATGATGTAGTTGGTTATTCCTTTCAATTAAATATGCAGAATCTTAAAGAGAAACCAAAACAAAATACAAAAAGATTTTTTGACTTATTAAAGTCAGCCGACTAAGAATTATGGCCAAACTGTGAGAAAATAACTCACCTATCTATAATTGCCCAAATATTGAACATAAATTCTAAAGGTTATATTTCTAAATGAATTTTAGATAAAATTCTTTAAATGCTTCAATGATTCATTACCTCCTGATCATAAAATGATTGCGAATTTTTATGAAATAAAGAAGCTTACTCAAGGTCTTGGTTTGCCCTTTAAACACATAGATTATTACAGGTTGGGATGTATGTTTTTTAAGGAGAAGATGTGGAATTACAAGAGTGTAAATACAGTAGTCAACCTAAGTTCAAACCAAGAAAGCATACTAGGAAGAAAAAATTAGTTCCTTGGAAGCGAATATATTATTTTCTGCTAACTTCGAGACTTTAAAGACTATATGTCTCTAACGTTACTACATCTCACATGAGATGGAATAATGAAGATGAATAGAATGGTAGAAGTATAAGCCATCCATCCGATGCGCTTGCATGGAAACATTTCAATGACACCCATACTCAGTTTGTAGTAGAAAGTCAAAATGTCAAGTTAGGATTGTCCATAGATGGGTTCCAACCTTTTGGTAAATCCATCCAATAATATTCATCAGGGTCAATCATAATTACTCCATATAATTTGTTAGAGAGTATGCCCTAGAGCCTATGTGAAAGGGATGTATTTCATATGTATGAATTCATATTCTTAATAAAAGGCATCATTCATTTATTAATGCTATGTTTAAATACATGAGTTTGTAAATCTTAAATTAATAAATAAAGTCGATATCTTAAACACAATGTAAAGGCAATCATGAAAGTGTACATGATATGAGATGTCTATTGCATGCAAATGTGTTAATATCTAAATATCCCTAGTTGTAGAATTAACAAGACAAGACATTGTTAATTCGGACATACTAGCACATGTTATGCTCCTTGAATGGTTCAAGCAGTGGTTCTCATAACTGTGATTATGGAAGATAATCAAAGCTAACATATGGATGCTTGTTAGAAGAACAAGTTCATTGGAGACCTACAAAGAGAATCCTCACGTGGATATTAAATCTATGTTAGTGACGAATCTCTTCAAAGCGGTTGTACAAGTATCCTAAGACTTGAGATCACCAAAGTTATCTTAAGTAGCAAGTGATATATTTTGACTCCATAACTAATTACTTCCAACTAGAGGTGAACATAGTTAGGAGATTGGGTATATCATGACCTACTTGAAGATAGTTGAGTGATCGACAAAGGATTCACCATCCCAGATTTATTAAGGGAAGTTCTCTCACATGATTTTTTAATTGCCTTATTCAGAGAATCTCTGGCTAGAGTAATATGCCAAGATGGATAGAAATCCATGAAGGGAATTTTGGGAACAATGGATAAATTAATAGTACATAATTAGATTTATATGATTTGACAGAAATCTATCCTCAGAATCTAATTGAGATATGAGTGGTGAAAGGAGTAATTGCACGGTAACTATTTCTATGCAAGGGTATTGTCGTTCTTGACTTTCATGACATTTGGGTAGTAATGATGTCTAGCTAGAGGTCACTCATGATTTGTATAATATTGTATCATAAATATCAATAGGGATTGAAAAAATGATTTAAAGAAGTTTAAATCAAGTGAGTTTTGAATAGGACTCACAATTACATATTATACTGCCAATATGGGCAGGAACTCAATAGGTCACACACATATAGAGAAAAGGATAAAATGGTAAAATGAAAAGGATAATAATATTTGATATTATTATGGGAATAGAGAAGTGAATAAGAGAATAATTAATTAAAGAGTTTAATTAATTATGATCAAGTAAAATTATTCGTAGAACTTTTTTAGAAATATTCTATAAAATGGACCTAATCAAAATAATATATTTCATAATTAATTATTATTGGACTATAAGTGTTATAGGGCTGATATAATAATTAATATATCCATTGGAGGAATTAAAGAGGACCAAAGAAATGAAGTTGGCGCAGAACCCTTTAGAGGAAGGGTTACATGCCAACTACAAACAGAAGGCCTTAGAGGCCTAATTCTTGGACCAAAATAAATTAAATATATTTCATAAGTATTATGGAGCCTACATATTTAATTTTGTTGGATTTGGAATTCATTTGGGTAGTTAAATCCAAGTATAAGCACAAAGGGCCTAATTTATGGGTTTCGTGCATAGTCTTTTGTGAAAGGGCTTAAATTGGATTTAATTGAGTCCAAAAAAATTATTAATAATTCCATAAGCCCAATTAATATTTCTTCAGCAATTTTAAACAGCTCAATCCTATTATGAAGTTGCATTTTTAACCTAACTATAAAAATCCAAGTGATATGGTTTTAGGGTTAAGTATGAACAATTAAGAGAAAATATTTTTCTCTCTTTTCTCTCAAGCCTAGCCACCACTCCCCTTGCTAGAATCTAGGGAATTTTCACCAGCCCTTGTTCTCTTCCTTTGTTGCTTCATTCAATCCTTCTCTCATGTTGATTACTATTGGAGGTGTTCGATTTTGGACATTGTGGTTTGCAACAATCTGGTGAGAAGGAAAATCAACTGTAAAACAAAAATCAAAGGTGATTTTTCTTATTCTAATTAATATGTATATTGTAAATTCATGGCAAGATTAGATCTATTGGTTAAAAATTTTAAATTTCACTTATGTATGAGATGCATGTAACCAATAATCCCCAACATGGTATCAGAGCATGGTTTTGCCATTAATCTACAATTCTATATTTTTCTGCGGAATAAGCTTTATTTTTGCATTATTTATTTTATGAACTTTAAAATATCAGATTTGATTGTTCATGAATGAGAAATATTGATTTCTGGATATATTTGATCAAATATATATAACAAAAAATAAAAATAATTCTTTTGAGAAAGGAATCATGGTTTTGGCGTGAATGGCTTTTATGATTCAAAGATGTTTAGGGGCTGTTCTAAATTAAAATTTTATTAATCCAGTCTAAGATCTTTTTGATGATAATTTATTTGTTTAATATGTGATATTAAGCCATAGGATCAAATGAAATTAAAATCGAATAAGTTTTACATGAAACTAGTTTAGTCGAAAAGTTCGATAAATTAGTGTTCTTGGTGTGTTCTTGATGTGTTCTTGTTTAGAACGATTTTTAATCTTCTAAATCTAATATATTAAAGTGTTTTTAATTAATTTTATTAATTAAAATGGGCCTTGAATTAATTGGATTAATTTTAATTCATTAAAATCACTTAATGGGCTTAATTATGTTTACGGACTTAGTTTAAATTAGTGAATGACCTGGTGGACCCAAGGAGCTGATTTAAATCAAATATAATAAACAATAATTAAGTTTATTAATGGGTTTTAAGGGCTGGAGTGAGCTTGGCTCATTCCAAAAGGCCTAAATGGTCCAATAGACATAAAACTAGTTTGTGTGTTAACACATTTAGGGTTTAGTTTGGTGGGTTTCGGCCTACCCTTTATCTAAAGCCCAAAATTGATTCTTTTAATTATTTAATATGATTAATTAATTAATTAATTAATTAATAATTGATTATTAAGGCAAGATTACATGTATGCAAAAGGGTTTCCTAAAATGGAAGTTTCCAAAATGAAAAGTTTCCTAATTTGATCACATTATTAAAATAACTCAAAAGAAAGTTTCAAGAGTTGAAACAAAGTTAGTAATCCATTAATTTATGTATTAGAAATTCATGTAAGGGTGTATGATTGTCATGATGGATAGTAATGAACAAGACCCAATGTGATTGAGCATTATGCATGTTTTGGCCCAATAAGGACTTTCATGTCCCGGCCACTTGTTTTTGGTTTGTATTTCTTTTTAAAATTGTAATATGTTATTAGATTACTTAGATTAGAATTAGAGATAGAGATGGAGACCACTATCAAGGAGCAAGATGGACCGGATGAAGATCCAACAAGATCGAAGATAATGTAATTATTTTTACTTGTTTGAATAATGCATACTACCTAAGTGTGACCTTTTGATTTCCTTCTTGGCTCAGGGAAATCAATGTAGTAAAGTTCATAACTATACCATATTTGTATGCTTATATTTATGTGATAGATATAGGATGCATACTAATGTATGCCAGCCATGTATGATGAGACTTAATTAACTAAAACCCTCGAACAAATACTAAGGTATATAAGCCTTCCATTAATTTGAGGAGAACCAGAGTTCTTTATAGTGTGGGTTCTTTACCACGGTCAGGCTCACATTATATCGAATATGTTTAAATCTAATTAAATGGGTCATCTTAGCTAGCCCATTAGCTTTTTGACCACAGTCAAGGCTAATGGTTCTAGAGGCAAGATTAGGGAATGCATATATGATATGCATGCATCAAGAGTTGATAACCTAATGATCCAATAGTTGTGTAGAGACACCTACCTTTCAAGGGTATGGATTTTGGCTTATTTACCACAGTCAAGGTCAAATTATATATCAAGGATTGGATATTGTCCCACTAGGAAAACCATCGAGTTTTCTCAGATTAAATAGTGAGGGCTACTAATTGGCAATAAAATAGTGGGAGTAAATGGATTAATAAAAGACCTAATTAATGCATACATATATATGAACATACTCTCATATGTTTTCTTTTTCACATTTAGGTCATCATCATGAGCACATCAAACATTAATATATGATCAATCTTGGATAACAAGCTGGTTGGCAGCAACTATTCTAACTGGATCTGGCAAGTGAGAATTGTTCTCAGAGCTGAAAAGATCCATTATGTCTTAGATAAAGATCTACCACCACTTCCATCAGATGATGCCATTGATGAGATCAAAGGCACTTATCGTAAATACATGGAGGATAGTGAAGCAGCAGCATGTCTGATGCTGGGTGCTATGTCCTCGAAGCTTCAGAAGCAACATGAGATTATGGATGCTAGAACCATCATTTTGCATCTAGAGGAGCTTTATTCTTCTCAGGCTAGAACTGAGCAATATGAGATTATTCAAGCTCTATTTAGCTGCAAAATGGTGGAAGGCACTTTGGCTGCTACTCATGCATTGGAGATGTATGGGTATATTGAGCATTGTAGTAGACTTAGCTATGTAATGGATAATGATCTATACATAGATTTAATCTTGTACTCGTGGGCTCCAAGTTAAGCAACTTTCGTGCTTAACTTCAACATGAACAAGATCTAAGTAACCATTCTTGAATTAATCAACATGCTCCAAACAGCTGATGGATCCTTTAAGAAGGATTGAAAAAGTGTCATGGTTGTCACTTCTGCTAAAGGCAAGAAGTAAAAGAAGAAGATAACCAAGGCGTAGCCAAAGAATGGTGGGATCTCCAAGAAGAAGATTGCTAAAAAAGAGAATCCCAAAGAAACTTGCTTCCATTGTGGAAAAGATGGTCATTGGAAGCATAAGTGCAAGGTCGATCTAGATTCTCTCAAGAAGAAGAAGCAAGCTGATGCTTCTACTTCAGGTATTCATATGATTGAAATTAATACTTATTGCATTGCTTCAAAACAATCTTGGGTATTAGATACTGGATGTGGACCTCATTTGTGTAATGATCTAGGGGGGCTTAGAAGCTTTAGAAGAGTTGGAAAGGCAAAAATATGTTTGCAGTCAACTACTAGACAAAACATCTCTACAATAGTTGTGGGGACTTACCATTTGCCTCTTCTAAGTGGATTAATATTGGAATTAAATTATTGTTATTATGTTCCAGCTTTATCCAAAAGTATTATTTCTTTTAGTTGTTTATTGAACGATTATGACATTTCTTTAAAGGACAAGTGTTGTTACATTTTTAAGAACAATATTTTTAATGCAAAAGCTATCATTGAGAATGGTATATTTGTTCTGGATTTAATTAAAGAAGTGCATAATGTGGATACCAAGAGAATAAAATAAGATAATCTAAATACCTCATATTTATGGCATTGTCATTTAGGACATATAAATGAGAAATGCATGACCAAATTACACAAGTCAGGTGATTTGGGATCATTTGATTATGAATTATTTGATACATGTGAATCTTGTTTATTGGGGAAAAATGACAAAAGCTTCCTTTATTAGTAAAGGAGACAGAGCTAAAATGGTTTTGGACTTAATACATTTAGATGTATGTGGTCCGATGACTACACATGCCATAGGAGGTTACTCCTACTTCATTACTTTCATAGATGAATACTCCAGATTTGGATATATCTATCTAATGAAATATAAATCAGAAGCATTTGAAAAGTTCAAAGAATTCAAAAATGAAGTAGAGAAGCAACTTGGCAAGAGTATTAAAACACTTAGATCAAATTAAGGTGGAGAATACTTAAGCCAAGAATTTCAAGATTATCTTAGAGATAATGGGATTTTATCTCAATGGACTCCACCATATACACCACAACACAATGGTGTATCTGAAAGTAGAAATCGAACACTATTAGATATGGTTCGATCAATGATAAGCTGAGCAGACTTGCCTAAGTCCTTTTGGGGATATGCACTATAAACTATTGTTTATGTGTTAAACAGAGTTCCTAGTAAATCGATTAATGTTACTCCATATGAGATGTGGAATAATAAGAAACCCATGCTTTTTCATATGAAAGTATGGGGTTGTCCTGCTTAAGTGAAGAAGACAATGTCAGACAAACTAGATGTTAAGTCTGACAAATGTTTATTTTTGGGATATCCAAAAGAAACCTTTGGATATTATTTCTATCAACCCTTATAACAAAAGGTGTTTGTTTCAAGGCATGTTGTCTTCTTGGAAAGAGAATTTCTCCTATGAAAGGACAGTGGGAGTAAAATTGAACTTGGAGAAGTTCAAGACCCACAAATAGAAGTAGATTAACCGATTGAACCTAAGATTGAATTTCATAATTATTAGATTACAGTTGAACCTAATTATACACAAAATCCTAGAATATCTACTAGGATGCCTTCTATCCCTGTGAGATATGGATTTCACATTGATTTGGATAGAGGCATAACTGTAGTAGAGGACTATGAGCCTACAAGCTATCAAGAAGTTTTGAACAGTTCAGAACGTGATTTATGGCTTAAGGCTATGAAGTCTGAAATAGATTCCATGTATGAGAACAAAGTATGGACTTTAACTCAACCACCTAAAGGGATATAACCCATAGAGTGCAAATGGGTCTTCAAAAAAAAGGCCGACATAGAAGGTAATATAGTTACCTATAAAGCTCACTTAGTAGCAAAGGGCTATCATCAAAAAGAAGGTATTGAATATGATGAAACCTTTTCTCCTGTAGCGATGCTTAAGTCTATAAGAATACTTTTACCCATTATAGCTCATTATGATTATGAGATTTGGCAAATAGATGTGAAGACAGCTTTCCTAAATGGAAATCTGACTGAGGATGTCTATATGACACAACCGGAAGGGTTCACATTAGAAAATGGCAAAAAGGTATGTAAGCTTCAAAGATCCATTTATAGATTGAAGCAAGCCTCTAGGAGCTAGAACATACGATTCAATGAGACAATCAAAGAGTTTGGTTTCTCACAAAATGAAGATGAACCTTGTGTGTATAAAAGTGTCAGTGGGAATGCAATTGTCTTCCTGGTTCTATATGTGGATGACATATTGATCATGGAAAATGATATTTATCTTCTCCAATCTATTAAAATATGGTTATCCAAGCAATTCTACATGAAAGACCTTGGAGAAGCATCCTAAATTTTTGGAACAAAGATCTATAGAGATAGATCCAATAGGTTGCTAGGTCTTTCTCAAAGTACATATATAGATAAGGTGTTGAAGAGGTTCAATATGAATCTCTCTAAGAAAGGGTTTATACCCATGGTGCATAGGAAACACCTTTCTAAATCTATATGTCTGCAGACACTAGAGGATAAAGAGAGCATGAATAGAATACCATATGCATCAGCAATTGGTTCTATCATGTATGCTATGTTATGTACATGTCCAAATGTAGCATTTGTTTTGAGTGTCACAAGCATATTCCAATCCAATTTTGAAGAGGAACACTAGGCAGCTGTCAAGAATATCCTTAAGTACTTAAGAAGGACTAAGGATATATTCTTGGTATATAGAGAGGGCAGTATGGAAGTAAAAAGGTATACAGATGCCAGCTTCCAATCTGACAAAGATGATTGTATATCACAGTCTGGTTATGTGTTCATAATGGGAGGAGGAGCAATTAGTTAGAAGAGTTCCAAATAAGAAACAACTGCTGATTTCATGACAAAAGCTGAGTACATTGCTGCTTGGGAAGTAGCCAAAGGAGCAATCTAGATCAAAAAGTTTATATCTGAACTAGGATTGGTGCCTATCATTGTCGATTCGATTCCTTTATATTGTGACAACAATGGAGCCATTGTGCAAGCAAAGGAACCACGGTCTCATCAGCGATCCAAGCATGTTCTCAGACACTCTCATAAGGGAAATAGTAGCTAGAAATGATGTGAAAATAGAAAGGATCCCTACAAATGATAATGTGGCGGATCCCTTCACTAAAGCACTTTCCTAGGTAAAGCACGATCACCATATAAATAGCATTGGTCTGAGATATGAGTGATTAGCTCTAGGGCAAGTGGGAGATTGTTAGAGAGTATGCCTAAAGTCCATGTAAAAGGGATGAATTTCATATGTATAAATTTATATTCTTAATAAAAGGCATTATTCATTCATTAATGCTATGTTTAAATACATGAGTTTGTAAATCTTAAATTAATAAATGAAGTCCTCGATATTATAAACATAGTGCAAAGGCAATCATGAAAGTGTTCATGATATAAGGTGTCTATTGCATGCAAATGTATTAATATCTAAATATCCCTAGTCATAGAATTAACAAGATAGGACATTGTTAATTCGGACAGGCTAGCACATGTTATGCTTCTTGAATGGTTCAAGCAATGGTTCTCATAACTATGATTATGAAAGATAATCAAAGCTGACATGTGGATGCTTGTTAGAAGAACAAGTTCATTAGAGACCTGCAAAGAGAATCCTCATATGGATATTAAACCTATGTCAATGAGGAATCTCTTCATAGAGGTTGTGCAAGTATCAAAGACTTGAGATCACCAAAGTTATCTTAAGTAGCAAGTGGTATACTTTGACACCATAACTAATTACTTCCAATTGGGGGTAAACATAGTTAGGAGGTTGGGTATATCATGACCTACTTAAAGATAGTTAAGTGATTGACAAAGGATTGACCATCCCAGATTTATTAAGGGAAGTTATCTCGCATGATTTTATAATTGCCTTATTCAAGGAATCTCTGGCTAGAGTTATATGCCAAGATGGATAGAGATCCATGAAGGGCATTTTGGAAACAATGGTTAAATTAATAGAACATACATAATTAGAGTTATATGAGTTGATAGAAATCCATACTCAGAATCTAATTGAGATAAGAGTGGTGCAAGAAGTAAATGTACGGTAACTGTTCTATGGAAGGGTATTGTCAAACCACTTGACTTTCCTGACATTTGGGTAGTCATCACTACAAGAAAATCAGTAAATAGCAACGAAAATTAGCAATCGAATTTGTTGAATTTCCGTTGCTAATAAAAATTAGCAACGGAAAATAGTAACGGAACATTCGGTTGCAAATTTCGCGGTTGGTATTTTTAGCAACGGAATGTATTTTCCGTTGCTATTTTTACCAACGGAATTAGAATTTCCATTGCTATATTTAGCAACCGAAATAAATTTTCGTTGCTATATTTAGCAACCGAAATAAAATTTAGTTGCTATATTTAGCAACCAAAATTAGTTTTCGTTGCTATTTCTAGTAACCGAATTGAAGTTTCGGTTGCTAAATTTAGCCAAAATTATAAAAAAAAAATTTGCGATGGAATTTTCGTCGTTATTCCGTCACTAAATTATATATATATATATATATATATATATATATATATATATATATATATATATATATATATATATATATATATATATATTACAAGCCAAAATGTCATTTAAAAAGGAGAAAACAGGAAAGAGATACAGACCAACCCAGAACACTAGCATCAGGGTGAGCAAAGCAGAAAGCATCCGAACAAAAAATAGAGAAGCACGACTACCAAAGAAATAAGAAACAAAATATATATATATATATATATATATATATATATATATATATATATATATATATATATATATATATATATATAGTACAAGCCAAAATGTCATTTAAAAAGGAGAAAACAGGAAAGAGATACAGACCAACCCAGAACACTAGCATTAGGGTGAGCAAAGCAGAAAGCATCCGAACAAAAAATAGAGAAGCACGACTACCAAAGAAATAAGAAACAAAACTAACAACCCATATGAAACCCACATAACTAAAACCAAAAATAATAGCTGAAGCATGCAAGATCTACACCACTACATCATCATAATCAAATAATACAAATTCTAAATGAGATAGATATATATAATATTCCAAAAATGTTTATTCATCGAACCAAATTTGTTGCTAAATAGCAACCGAATTTAATTCAGTTGCTATTTTTCATTCAAAGTGAAATTTAGCAACGAAATTATTTTTTCGTTGCTAATTTAGCAACGGAATCATTATTCCGTTGCTATTTTTGCAACCGAATTAAATTTGGTTGCTATTTAACAACGAAATTTAAATTCGGTTGCTATTATAGCAACCGAAACAAAATTTCATTGCTAAATAGCAACTGAATTAAATTCGGTTGCTATTTTTCATTCAAAGTGAAATTTAGCAACATAATTATTTTTTCATTGCTAATTTAGCAATGGAATTTATTTACCGTTGCTATTTTAGCAACAGAAATATTATTCTGTTGCTATTTAGCAATGGAATATGATTTTCGTTGCTAAATAGCAACGGAATTCTATTTCAGTTGCTAAATTAGCAACAGAAAATAAATTTCATTGCTATTTTTGTCCCAAATTTTATCCGCCATTTGTTGCCGCCTTAATTAGCAATGGAATACAAATTCCATTGCTAATTTTTGTTGCTAAATAATGGCACCACAAATTTCCTCCACTTTTAGCAACGGAAGCTAACCAAATATTTTTCCGTTGCTAATTTTATAAAGTTCAACCAATTTTAGCAACGGAAACTATTTTTCGTTGCTAAATAGCAACGGAATTGTGTTTTCGTTGCTAAATTAGCAACAGAATAAATTCCGTTGCTATTTCAATATTTTCTTGTAGTGCATGATGCCTAGCTAGAGGCCAATCATGACTTGTATAATAATGTATCATAAATATCGATAGGGATTGATAAAATGATTTAAAGGAGTTTAAATCATGTGAATTTTGAATATAACTCACAATTATATATTATACTGCCAACATGGACAGGAACCCAATAAGTCACACACATATAGAAAAAAGGATAAAATGGTAAAATGATAAGGATAATAATATTTCATATTATTATGGGGATAGAGAAGTGAATAAGAGAATAATTAATTAAAGAGTTTAATTAATTATGATCAAGTAAAATTGTTCGAAGAATTTTTTTTGAAATATTCTGTAAAAATGGACCTAATTGAAATAATGTATTTTATAATTAATTATTATTGAACTATAAGTGTTATAGGGCTGATATAATAATTAATATATCCATTGGATGAATTATAAGTGCCCAAAGAAGTGAAGTTGGCACAGAATGCCTTCAGAGGAAAGGCCACATGCCATCTACAAATAGAAGGCCATAGAGGCATAAATCTTGGATCAAAATAAATTAAATATGTTTCATAAGTGTTATGGAGCCTACAAATTTAATTTGGTTGGATGTAGATATCATTTGGGTAATTAAATCTAAGTATATGTACAAAGGGCCTAGTTTGTGGGTTTTGTTCATAGTCTTTTGTGAAAGGGCTTAAATTGGATTTAATTGAGCCCAAATAATTATAAATAATTCCATAAGCCCAATTCGTAATTCTCAAACAATTTTAAAAAGCCCAATCCCATTATGAAGTTGGATTTTTAACCTAACTATAAAAATCCAAGTGATGGTGATTAGGTAAAAGTGTGAACAATTAAGAGAAAAGTTTTTTCTCACTCAAAAAGCCCTAGCCACCACCTTCCCTAGCTAGCATCTATGATTTTTCGGCCAACGCTTGTTTCTCCCAATTGTTGGTCCATTCTATCCTTCTCTTGTGTGGATTACTCATTAAAGGTATTTGATTTTGGACACTGTGGTTTGCGAAAACCCGGTGAGAGGGAAAATCAACTGTTCAACAAAAATCAAAGGAGATTTTTCTTATTCTAATTAATATGTATATTGTAAATTCATGGCAAGATTAGATTTATTGGTTAAAAAACTTTTAAATTTCGCTTATGTATGAGATGCATATAACCGATAATTCCCAACAACATATGGATGCTTGTTAGAAGAATAAGTTCATTGGAAACCTGAAAAGAGAATCCTCACATGGATATTAAACTATGTCAGTGAGGATTCTCTTCATAGCGGTTGTGCAAGTATCCTAAGACTTGAAATCACCAAAGTTATCTTAAGTAACAAGTAGTATATTTTGACTCCATAACTGATTACTTCCAACTGGGGGTGAACATAGTTAGGAGATTGGGTATATCATGACCTACTTGAATATAGTTGAGTGATCGACAAAGGATTCACCATTCCAGATTTATTAAGGGAAGTTATCTCGCATGATTCTATAATTGTCTTGTTCAGAGAATCTTTGGCCAGAGTAGTATGCAAAGATGGATAGAGATCCATGAAGGGCATTTTGGGAACATTGGATAAATTAATAGAACATACATAATTAGATTTATATGAGTTGACAGAAATCCATACTCAGAATCTAATTGAGATAAGAGTGGTGAAATGAGTAATTGCACGGTAACTGTTTCTATGGAAGGCTATAGTCAAACCACTTGACTTTCCTGACATTAGGGTAGTCATGATGTCTAGCTAGAGGCCGCTCATGATTTTTATAATAGGGTATCATAAATATTAATAGGGATTGATAAAATGATTTAAAGAAGTTTAAATCAAGTGAGTTTTGAATAGAACTCATAATTACATATTATACTGCCAATATGGACAGGAACCCAATAGGTCACAAACATATAGAGAAAAGGATAAAATATTAAAATGACAAGGATAATAATATTTGATATTATTATGGGGATAGAGAAGTGAATAAAAGAATAATTAATTAAAGAGTTTAATTATTTATGATCAAGTAAAATTGTTCGCAGAACTTTTTTAGAAATGTTTTGTAAAATGGACCTAATTAAAATAATATATTTCAAAATTAATTATTATTGGACTATAAGTGTTATAGGGCTGATATAATAATTAATAGATCCATTGGAGAAATTAAAGAGGCCCAAAGAAGTGAAGTTGGCGCAGAAACCCTCTAGAGAAAGGGTTACACGCCAACTACAAACAGAAGGCATTAGAGGCCTAATTATTAAATCAAAATAAATTAAATATATTTCATATGTGTTATGGAGCCTACATATTTAATTTGGTTGGATTTGGAATTCATTTGGATAATTAAATCCAAGTATATGCACAAAAGGCCTAGTTTGTGGGTTTTATGCATAGTCTTTTGTGAAGGGGCTTAAATTGGATTTAATTGAGCCCAAATAAATTATTAATAATTTCAAAAGCCCAATTAATATTTCTCCAGCATCTTTAAAGATCCCAATCCTATTATGAAGTTGTATTTTTAACCTAACTATAAAAATGCAAGTGATAGGATTTTAGGGTTAAGTATGAACAATTAAGAGAAAACATTTTTCTCTTTTTTTTCTCAACCCTAGTCGCCACTCCCCTTGCTAGTATATAGGGAATTTTTGCCAGCCCTTGTTCTCTTCCTTTGTTGGTTCATTCAATCCTTCTCTAGTGTGGATTACTCATTGGAGGTGTTCGATTTTGTACATTGTGGTTTGCAACAACCTGGTGAGAAGGAAAATCAACTGTACAATAAAAATCAAAGGTGATTGTTCTTATTCTCATTAATATGTATATTGTAAATTCATGGCAAGAACAGATCTATTGGTTTAAAATTTTAAATTTCGCTTATGTATGAGATACATATTACCGATAATCCCCAACATAATTTACTTTCATAGATGTGTATAGATGAGGCACACATGTTCTTGACAGTGATTGTGCCAGGGCCTACAAATCCAAAGCATAAAATTGATGTATTCTTGTAACCATTGATATCTAAATTGAATAATCATTGGGAATTTGGTGTTAAAACATATGATGTCTCCCTAAAAAAATTTCAAATGAAAACGGCTTTGATGTGGACTGTTAGTAATTTTCCTGCATATGCTATATTGTCTGGATGAAGCACAGCAAGAAATTTGGCTTGCCCTTACTGTGGCAATGATTCGGATGCATTTCATCTTTCTTACAAGGGTAAAACATCTTGGTTTGACAACCATAGGAAATTTCTTCCTTTTGTCCACCTATTTAGGCGTAATAAACAAAAGTTCATTAAGAATAAGATGGTATAAAAACCTCTGCCCCCTAATAAATCTGATGCAGATATATTACGGGAGATTGATGAATTTAGGCTTCTAAAAGTTACAGAACTTGAAAATGAAGAGGTTAATAGAAGCATAAGTCAAAACTTTGGTTGGAGAATATAGAGTATATTTTGGAATTTGCCATATTGGAAAACAAACTTGATACATCATAATCTAGATGCGATACATATTGAAAAAAATATTTTTGACAATATTTTCAACATAATCATATACGTTGAAGGGAGGACAAATGACAATGCAAAATCAACAGCTGATTTGGAAAATTTTTGTAGAAGAAGTGACTTAGATAAAAATCAAAAAATAGGAAAATATCCAAAAGCATGTTACACTTTGGACAAAAAACAAAAGCAAATTTTATATGAATGGTTAAAAAGCCTAAAGTTTCCAGATGGATATGTTTCAAACTTGGCAAGGTGTGTTGATATGAGGAAGTACAAATTATTTGGAATGAAAAATCATGATTGTCATGTATTTATGTAGAGGCTAATTATAATTGCATTTTGGGTGCTCTTATCGAATAATATTTGGAAAGCTATAACGCAATTAAGCTTGTTTTTGAAAAGCTTAACAACATCTAAAATACAATTGTCTGACGTGGAAACACTGTAAAGTGACTTTTCGATTATCTTGTGCAAATTATAGGGTATTTTTTCACCCAGCTTCTTTGATTGTATGCAGCATCTACCTGTATATTTAGTATATGAGGCTAAACTTATTGGTCCAGTTCAATATTGATAGATGTGTCCAATTGAGAGGTAATTTTAGTTCATTTTTAACTAAAACTTATATAGTTTTATACCAAACAACTAAATATAATTACCCTAATTGTAATGTAGAAATTTGCATCACTTGAACAAAAATGTTAAAAATAAGGCCAGAGTTGAAGGCTCTATATGCAATGCATATTTAGTCGAGGAAACAAGTACATTTTGTTCACATAATTTTGAGCCGCATGTGATCACTTAAGAAAGAAAAGTTCCTCGTAATAACGATGGGGGTGAGTGAATTGGTGATGATAACTTATCTATTTTCACATATCCTGGTCGAACACATGGACGCTCAACAAGAAGAATGTTAACAGAGAAAGAAACGAAAGCTACCTATGGTTACATTTTATTGAATTGCTAAGAAATTCAACCTATTGTGCAGTAACTTTAAGTTATATTTGAAATTGGCTAACTTATTTTTCTCGAGTATTAGAGTTTATAGCTAAGATAATTTACAATGTTTTTAATGAATATAAGGATTTGTTAAGCGAGCTAATGCCAAGAAAACCACAGGATGACATCAATAGAGAAGTGGATAAAAAGTTTCCACATTGGTTTGCAAACTATGTAAGTTGGTAAAGTGCAAGAAATAGAATGCTTTAATAAATTATTGTTAAACTTACAAAATATTATATCTATTGATTAATTTTTTTAATTATGCAAGATTCTAAAAATAGAATAAAAAATAAGCTCATATGTGATCTTGCAAAAGGACCTTTACTAACCTTTAAATCATATCCTATCTATTTCGTTAATGGATACAAATTTATACAGAAATCATGGACATAGCATGGCAACAGTAAATAGTATGGTTCATATAGAAGGGGAATTGATGGATTATTTTGGTAAAATTATTGAGATACTTGAAATTGAATATCCCGCATTATCAATAAAATGGTATGTACTTTTTAAGCATGAATGGTTTGATCCTACTCCTACCATTGGAACAAAAGTACATAGCGATATAATCTTATTAAAGTCAATCAGTTGAGAAGATTTAAAAAATCTGAACCATTTGTGCTGGCGATGCAAGCAACCCGAGTGTATTATATCCCTTATCCCAACTTAACATGGGATAACACTACAAGAAAATTGCAATTTAGCAACGGAAAATAGCAACGGAAAATGTCAATTTTCCGTTGCTAATCAAAAATAGCAACGGAAATTAGCAACGGAAATTTCGGTTGCTAATTCGGCGGTTGGTATTTTTAGCAACGGAATGTTTATTCCGTTGCAAAATTTAGCAACCGAATTCAAATTCCGTTGCTAAATTTAGCAACGGAAACAAATTCCGTTGCTAAATCTAACCACTAACATTTGGTAAATTGGTCAAATTTAGCAACCGAATTCAAATTTCGTTGCTAATTTTAGCAGCCGAATTCAAATTCCGTTGCTAAATTTAGCAACCGAGTTGAATTCCGTTGCTAAATTTAGCAACTATTATAAAAAAATTTGTGACGGTTTTTTTGTCGCTATTCCATCACTAAAATAGAAAACCAACAAATTACACTAAAACAGCTTGCTGTTTTAGTGTAAAATAGAAAAAGGGCAACGGAACTGCTATTGGAACATTGATGCCAACCTGAATCCAAATGAGTCCGATTATATATAAACTATACACAACAAATTATTGAAGCAGAAATTAACTCATCTTGTAAACTAAAGTAGAAAAAGTTCAAAAGCACCGTCATGAAAAGAAAATCAAATCACCAAGGCAATTTTGCTAACTACATCCCATAATAATATTTCGTTTAACTTCTATGCTAATTTCCTAATTTACCATAATTTCCCATACATAATCTTTTGTTTGGGTCTAACTACATACTATCATTACCAGCCACAACATTTAAGTTTGACAGCCTAGTGCCTATCTCTTAATCCAGAAAGAATGATCAAGTACTCCAGCTAAATAACAAATTCAGATAATGAAATGTTAAGGTACCTTTATATTTCTTCCATCAAGCAGTAGTCTTGCTCCACTTTCAACACCACTTTGAATTAATCTATGTATTCGTTCCTTCGCCTGCCAATACAGAAAATTTCAATTGGCAATAAGTCCGCTGGACATATGACAAGTGAAGGAGAATCAATATGCCTACAAATTACAATGCACAACAGATAAGGGAGGCAAGATCACTTTCATTTTTCATTATTTTCTCACTGAAGTTGATAAAAAGTGGTGCAATTTACATAAAACATTGTTGAAATGCATAACGTGCTTGCTTGCTTATGACTGGACCAAGGTCTGCATCTGGCTCTGTTCCAGCATTTACTTTCAAAGCTTTTGCACGTTCCACCAGTTTATTTTCCCTGCAAAAAAAAATTTTCTGCTATGTTTAATAGGATGTAATATAATGTAATTAAAAATATAACATAATTGTCATTACATTCCTCTGTTTGAACAATTTAAAAATCTATATAATCTGATGTAAGAACAATTTTTATTCCTAGATCAAGTTTACATGCAGTGATGGTTGTGAACTGAAAAAAAAATGATACTGGAGGCAATCAATGGACTGATGGTGGACTTAGTAGTTACTCGCAGTTGACTTATCTTGTTATATAACATAATTGTCATTACATGATCATTTGTAGGTTCTCCACGTTAACATAATAATAAATCTTGAAATAACAAAAAAAAATATATATATATGGGATAAGACTCATAATTTTTATTTTCTTTCCAGAATAAGACACAATCATACTTACAAGCATGAATAAACTCACATCCGAACCTAAGATCTCACAAAAAATTTTTTGTCGTGTAATAAAAACTTGGAAGTGTCTTTCATTTAGGTAATGCTTCTTTAATTAATTGTTTTGATGTTTTAAGATATTTTTGTGATGTTCCACTCTTTAATTTAATTTGTATTTTAATTTTTATTATTATGTATCATGTATGGGTATATTTGATATTTCATTTGGCAATTGTGCTTTGTGTTGTATTTTATTGACATATAATATGAATACTCTCTTGAACCTGTATCACAAAATCCACTACATATCTAAATTTTTACTTGCAACTTTTTACCCTTTAAACTCTGTTATAAAGTGAGCCATTTACCTCCTTAAATACTAAATGACAAATTCAATAAAAAGGTCAATTTGGAATTCAATTCAAGAACACGATCTAATTGTGTCATGTGATCTCTAAGGAGGTAAATATAGTTATTTTAATAAATTTTATTTTATGAAATTAAGAGGCGATTTGAAAAATTTAGGCATTTTTAAGAATAAGTTCATCAATTTTTATTTCCTTAATTTTACCCTTACTGGTATTGAAATCTATGTTTATCTTTCTAGGAAGAGACAAAAAAAAAAGAGGATTCTTAACTATTTAACCAAACAGCTGTCCATCAGGTTAGTTTATATAGTTATATTAAATTATATTATATAAGTTTCTTGAATAGTCATTTATTTCCTTTTAAAAAACATTTTATTTTTTAATTAATTAGCACTAATCGTTGTCAATCGCTTAAAATATATTCATAGTATAAAGTTTTTAATTAATTATATTTAGAAACTTAACTATATTTTTTTCCTTTTCTAAGAATTATATTATGAGATTTAAGTGCTAATTAATTAGAAAAATAATCAATTGCAGATAATTCTCATAAATTTTCATTATTTCATAATGTGTAAATTGATAGACATGAATTGAGAAGTTATGGTGCTAATAGAGTCTACCAATGTGCAACATCCGATTAAGGATAAAACATATATAGCACTAACCGTATTAAGGAAAAATTGGACGGAAAAATCCACATTCATTAAAATCAGCTCCATATAATGAGTGGATAGAATTTTAAAGGTGAAGATAATCAACTGTTGAATGCAGTACAAGACAAAATTGTAACCTTGAGACCTGAAAACATAACATAATGCAACAGATTTGTTAGGAATGAATAATGAGTTTTGGGTTTAGGTATTCTAAAAGTTACTTATAGATTGATTGGCTTGTACTTTCTTTAGAGGCTAGCATAACATAGCAGTTGTATAATAATGTAATAGTAGAGATGTTAATTATTTGATCAGAAATACGGGCAGGTTTGCTTTTTAACTCTCCTTTTGAATTGAACAAAATAGAATAAAACAGTAAAAAAATCTAAGAAGAGAATCAAAGTTATACGGTGAAGGTACAAGCCCTACCTGTGTTTTTATTTACCTCTTTCACTTTTTTACTGCATGGCTTCAGCTATAACTTCATTGCATATCAGACTATACAAGATTCACTTGTCCATTGTTTGGCAACAATTGAGGGTCAATCAAACAGTTGGAGAAAGGAAAATATTCAGATAAAAAAAGAGAGTAAATCATTGTTGGATGGTACTGATGGCAATTTGCAATAAAATCTCTAGCTATTCCATTTGCAGAAAAAGCTTTAGCTTTGAAAAACTTTAAACTTTTTTATTGTTTGGGGTGATATGGCCAGACACATTCTGTCGTTTTTAATCCAAAACCTTTTTTTTTTCTTTTTCTAACAAAAATCACCAAGCGGTAATTAAAGGCACAAAAATGAGCATTTTAGCTATATATATCTCAATAATTAAAATGTTAGCATAAAAAGAAAAAAATGTTAGCATAACAAATTTTCAAGGGCGGTTTCGTATGTTGAAGTTCCTGCACAGAGTTTCAACATGAACTACCTAACTTAGTTTTGTTCACCAGCTAATAGATCCGAGAAAGTAATAGATCCAACATGCTGCTAGTAATTCAGCCGTTATAAAGGGATCGGACAAGTCATTAACAACAGAAGAAAAGAACTACTAGTGTCCCAACATAGTAGACAGCCACAACAGCCACAACATATAGGAGGAGAAGCATCAATAAAAACCACAACTTTAGCATATTCGAGGTTCAGCAAGAAAGCAACTGTTGAACCTTACCTGATGAACGACCTTCGACTTCAGTCTTCACTCCTTTCGTCGGCGATTAACGGAGACGATGATGTGGCGAGTTGCAGCAAGTCGAGATGACTTCCTTGCTGGAGAGAGAGATAGAGCGGCGGTGTGTGAGCCAGAGAGAATAAGGCGCTGTGAGGGAAGAGTTCAACCTAGGGTTTTCGCCTTTTATAGTTCAGAAAAAGGTAAAATTTCTTAAATGCCCCTAATTTAGCAACGGAATCGAATTCCGTTGCTAAATAGCAACGGAATATGAATTCCGTTGCTATTTAGCAACCGAATTAGAATTCCGTTGCTAAATTTCAGTTTCAACGAAAGTTAGCAACCGAATTAAATTCGGTTGCTATTTAGCAACGGAATCTTATTTCGGTTGCTAATTAGCAACGAAAATTATATTCCGTTGCTAAATAGCAACGGAAATTATATTCCGTTGCTAAATAGCAACGGAATATGGTTTCGGTTGCTATTTAGCAACGGAATATTAATTCCGTTGCTATTTTCCGTTGAAAGTGAAAATTAGCAACCGAATAAATATTCCGTTGCTAATTTAGCAACGGAATATAAATTCCGTTGCTATTTAGCAACGGAATACTTTTTCCGTTGCTATTTTCCGTTCCGAAATTTATCCGCCATTTTTTCGCCTTTTATAGTTCAGAAAAAGGTAAAATTTCTTAAATGCCCCTAATTTAGCAACGGAATCGAATTCCGTTGCTAAATAGCAACGGACTATGAATTCCGTTGCTATTTAGCAACCGAATTAGAATTCCGTTGCTAAATTTCAGTTTCAACGAAAGTTAGCAACCGAATTAAATTCGGTTGCTATTTAGCAACGGAATCTTATTTCGGTTGCTAATTAGCAACGGAAATTATATTCCGTTGCTAAATAGCAACGGAATATGGTTTCGGTTGCTATTTAGCAACGAAATATTAATTCCGTTGCTATTTTCCATTGAAAGTGAAAATTAGCAACCGAATAAATATTCCGTTGCTAATTTAGCAACGGAATATAAATTCCGTTGCTATTTAGCAACGGAATACTTTTTCCGTTGCTATTTTCCGTTTCAAAATTTATCCGCCATTTTTTGCCGCGTTAATTAGCAACGGAATTCAAATTCCGTTGCTAATTTTCGTTGCTAAATATTGGCGCCATAAATTCCCTCCACTTTTAGCAACGGAAGCTAACCAACATTTTTTCGGTTGCTAATTTTATAAAATTCAACCAATTTTAGCAACGGAAACTCTTTTCCGTTGCTAAATAGCAACGGAATTGTTTTTCCGTTGCTAAATTAGCAACGGAATCAATTCTGTTGCTATTTTTCCGTTGCTATTTTAAGAATTTCTTGTAGTGTAAGTCAGATTGGTTAGCCCTCTACAAAGTAAAACCAAGCGGAGTTTTTCATGGATAGGTAAAAGGAGAAATCAAGATAAATAAAAGTGAAGCATTTTAGAAAGAATAACAAGATATACATGAAATAAATGCATGTTTCGAGAATAACCTTTAAATTATCCAAATAATGAATATGTGAAAATTTTATCTAGAGAGGATGAGGAATCCATAGATGGGAAAAATTATGAAGATGATCCCAACTTTAATTCTCAATATTCAAAAATAAAGGATGTTTTTGATGTGCAATTAAGTGATGATAGCGATTAATTTATGTACGTTTTATTATATCGTAACCAAAATGATTTTGATGTGCAATTAAGTGATGATAGCAATTGCCATTTCAAAGAGAAATTCTTCAAATCTATGGGGAGGCTCAGATGGTGAGAGTTTAGCTGTGCACACTAGAGGAACTTTGAGCCATCACGAGCATGCAAATAAACTAGTAAGTATTCAAATTTTATACTTATATTTTATTCTATAAATGTATAATTATTATGGATAATGATGATTCAATAAATGTCTATTTTCATGGATGGATGCATTGTTAAGATAAATTTTTTGTTTCACATGACATAGATATCATAAAAATATAGGAAATTCTACTGAATTTATAAAAGTATATGATCATTATAGATAATGATTATTTAATATATGTAGGCATTAAGATTTGTTGTATTCTTTTTTATTAAACTTTTTGGATAATCCAAGGATGTCTTTAGCTATTTTTCTTTGTTGGGTTTTCTATTCTTGGGTATTATTTTGTGCTTTCCTTTTTTTTTTATCTTCTACGACTAGGACATAATTTTAGCTATAATTAGTTCCTTCAATCTGTTGGAAGTTAATTTGGTTACATCGTGTTCATATTTATGATAAATCTATTAAGATTATTGTGTTCTTTTTCAGCTCCATTTGGTTGTTCTTACTGGAATTTGAGGCTTATTCATGTATTGTGAGTGGTGTTTTCTTCCCTTATTGTTGAATGAACTATGGTATTGATAATTTTTATGTTTCAGTTGGTTTGACTACCTCTTTCAAAATGTTCCTGATTGTATTCATTGGTCTTAGTTGGCTTTATGGTCATAAAAGTTATACCTTTTAACTTACATATGATATAAGCTATAAATTTCATGGGACTAGCTTTGACCATTCATGTAAGGACCCAAAATAGGTCCTAGTAGAATTCAAGGGCAATTACATGTTATTAAAGTCTAATTGAGCATTATTTGATGAATTATTAAGAGTTAAGTTATTAATTGGGGCAAAAATATTATTAAGTTATCAATAATTATGTGATAAATGTGTAAATTATATGGTATGAATTTTATAAGATCATAATTAAATTATTATTGTTGGTTTAATAATATTCAAGGGTGTAATTGAAGTAAAAAGTATTAATTTGGGGTAAATTTATAATTACGGCATCTTTAGGGGCAAATGTGACTAAATGAATAATTGAGAGGCCAATTTAAGGAAAGGAATAAATGGTGGGGTTAATTTATAGAATAGATTAAATGGTGGGGACAAATTAACATGCAAAGAAGTGTGGGCTTATTGTGTAACATGCAAATAGTTGGAGGATTAAAAGGGATATTTGTGTGGGACATGCTGATGTCATTTTCCACTTAACTCACTATGAAAGCAATGTATTTAGGAGTATTTATAGAGGTTTGGTCGGCCATTTGAGAAGGAAAAACCAGAAATTCTTTATCCCTTATTCTCTCATTTCCTTTGTATCCTCTCAAGCAAACCAAGTTAAATTCATGATGGTTAATCAAGAAGTATTTGTGTAACAACTTTAAGGTAATTAATCTAATGAATTCCATCTTCTTCTTCTTCTTTTCATTCTCATTTTATTGAGGTAATGGTTAAGTATGGTGCTGGAGTTTTTGATTAAAAGATGATGTTGGTTATAAAGGAGAAGAGGAGGGTAGAAACAAGGAAATGTAGTTACAAAGAGTAGAGAGCAAGGAGAATTTAAAGAAGATTTGAGTTGCATGTCCAGGTTTGGGAACTATTATTTCTTGCATGCATTAATATTGTGTTCATTATGGATTTTATAAGTATACTGACTTGAATTAAGACATTAGACATTAATGTGAAAGTGCTGTCCAGAAATTCGGATTGACCTCCAATGACTAATTTGATCATAAGTTGAGTTTTTGAACTCCGAATTTGATGTTACTAGTTGGGTTAGAACCGGGACTTCTGTGCCTACAAATGTTATAGAAATAACAATAATGAAATTTTGCCTCTAAGGTCCTCAAAAATGCCCAAAACAGTAGCTTTTGAAAGAAGAAAAGTTAATGAATTTGAAATTCTGAGTTAAGTTTCTATGAACCAGTTTCGGAATTTTGTGAATATCTTGAATTTTAAAAATCTGATTTGAGTAAACTCAGTTGGTACTTACTCTTAGGATTTGGACCTAAAATTTTGTAGAAGAAACCTATATTTAATTCTGCTTCTAAGTGCTCCTAAAATTAATTTAAAATTCGGACTGAGCTGCTACCTAGTTGTTAAGAACATGTTACAGTATTTTTGCTATAAATATTTGTTGAGAAGTCTAAATCCATTGAAACAAAATTCTGGTTAAAATAGACTCATAGGAGCATCATCTTCATGAAGGAAGGTTGTTTAAATTCTTTACCTATTTTATTATATGAATTTATTAATTGGTGATAAAAACTGAATTAGGTGCAGTAAAGTGCTGCCTAGGAAACGAGAATGGACTGTAGTAATTTGAGTGTATCTCTTGTTATAGAGGTTGAAATGAGATGACTCCAAATTCTGATGAAATTAGACTTATTTATCTACAACTTTTGTGAAGAAATCATAATTTGATTCCGTTTATAAATATGTCAAAAAGTGACTCGAAATTGGAACTGTTGACAGCACCTTTTCAGTGGACAGTTTGCAGTATTTTGTGCATAATTAATTTTGTAGAGGTCAAAATGCTATGGAAAAAAATTTCAGTTAAAATAGACTTATGGGAGTACAACCCTTATGAATAAATGTTAGTTCAATTCTGTGCTTATTTTGTTCCACGAATTTTTCAACGTGGTCACACAAACTGTTTTCAATGACATTGCTGGTTGTATAATTATAGGTAATAATAGTGGTATTGTAAATTTATACATGACTATGGTGTTAGATGATATATGTATACGACAAAAAGGTATGATAATATTATTAAACTAAAGCTATAAGTGTATAAAAGTTTAGGAAATATAGTTTGCAACAAGACCATGAACCAGCATATGGATAATTACTTATTTTAATGAATATGATTATGCCTATATGCTTATGTCTACTGAATAATATGTTAAGGTAAATGATTACAGTATTATATAATTACAGTTGCTTGATTTGATACCTGAGTGTGATTGTGTGTATTTATATATATATATATATATATATATATATATATAGTCATACATGTATGTACGCATATAGGTTAACCTGTTGTGAACATGATCATACACATCAATGATTAAAGGAACTCAACAAAGCATGATGTTATCTATCATCATATTACATATGTAAAATAGCTACTTGATTTGAAGGGATTACAAGTACAAAATAGTAATACTTAATTGTGCTCAAGATAACATGTTTATAGAAAACTTATACGTTTATATCTATGACACCATGCTCGTATATATATACATGAATATATATGTATGAACATCAATATGTATATGATGAGAAAAGAGCAAAGTACAGAATAGCAATACCGAATTGTGCATATGATCACATGTTTACAGAAAGTTATACGTGAGCATGTATATGATTACCTTATACATAGTTATATAAGAGTATACATGTATATGAATGAATAAAGAAAAGATAACGTAAAGAGATTTTACTGCCTGCATTGAGTCTAGGAAGTGGATAGATAGGCATGCCTCTAAGGGTACTTTGCAGCTGCTTCTGAACATTTAGACCTGTTTAGGTCCACTTGAATTTAAAAGTATAGTGACCCTGTTTGGGTTTAAAAGTTAAAGTTAATTTAACAACCCTCGTGTGGGTTGTAGCCGACCTCGTTTGGGTCCGTTTGACCGGTCCATATTATTTGATTGACCCCGTTTGGGTCCATGTTATTTGATTGACCCCGTTTGGGTCCATGTTATTTGATTGACCCCATTTGGGTCCATGTTATTTGTTCGACCTTGTTTGGGTCCACCGATTTATCATACAGTTTTATCCCTACAAGGGATCATCATTTAATACCTTCGGGTATCTTATTTGTACCTTCGGGTACCACCGTATATCCGATATCCACTTCTTTAGAATAGTGCAGCCTTTATTATCAAGGTTAAGAAAAGTTTAATAAGGCATGCAAATTCTTAGTTGACTTTATACTATTCTACATATGAAATTCCTTTTGTTGCATACAAAACA
Organism: Excoecaria agallocha; assembly: GCA_037975025.1. Taxonomy (NCBI): domain Eukaryota; kingdom Viridiplantae; phylum Streptophyta; class Magnoliopsida; order Malpighiales; family Euphorbiaceae; genus Excoecaria; species Excoecaria agallocha. The sequence continues at coordinate 33,317,066 of CM075806.1, forward strand.
CATGTCTAAAAGAATGCTCAATAGTATATGTATCTTTACTGCTAGCATAAAAAAATGCATGTTAATTGCTAAATTCTCTCTATATATATGTCCTTTATTTTTATATGTATTATATTGTATGAGTTATGCTATAACACCCATTGTTTTTGAAATATGTGTTTTCCTATGCTTATATATATGTGTTCACATTATTGCATGTACACATTCTTTAACGTGTATTTGTTATGTTTGGTTGATAGGCTTATTCTTATGATACATATGCTATAACATGTATAACTTATGGAATATAAAGTAAGCCTATAGTAATATTATAATCTCACGTTAATTGAAAGTGTTGAATTGTTGTATAATTCTAATGTGTGTTTATCATGGACATACAAGAATAGAAGTAAGTTAATTTTAGCACTTGTGAAGATTGTTTATGGAACATTAATAATAGATAATTATACTTTTATGATTAAGCATTGATTAATAAAATAATCATATGTTAATTCGTTCAATTTAAGTTCAAAGGAAGTTGGAACTTGTATGATCAAATATGATAATTGAAACGTTAATACAAATTCTTACGGTTAAACTTTATGATTTCTATAAGTGAATGTAAATATTCAATTTCTTTCATTTCATGAAATAAATCATTGTTGTATTTGAGGCATGTTGTGTGCTTGTTGACGATCACTGTGAGTGGTCGTTTATCATGATTTAGTTCCCCACTAAGCTTTATAGCTTAGCACGGGTGTTTAATCCGTGTAGGTTGCAAGGCTAGGACTTTCTTGCAGGAATGATATCTGTAGCTGGTTGGCCAACACAAGTCTTTGAAGATTATAAAGTATATAGTCTTCTTTTTGGTTCCTTTTTGTATTTCAAAAGTTTTATGTTGTGTTGGAAATCTTGTAAAAGTACAACTATTTTGTAAGATGTTATCAATGGTTATATTTTGTAAAGAGACTCTAATGTATATTGTGAAGTCTTAATAGTATAGCACTCTTATAGATTAAGTATGAATATCAGTTCTCTATATAGTTGATATATGTTTATATTGCACAGTAAAACATGTGTGTTGAGAGGGATGAAGTGATATGTATAGATTATAGAATTAGGGTGCTACAATTCAAATATACCAAATCATTGACACATAAATGCTTCCCATATTTGTAAATTTTAGATGAATACAATTTGATGTTGTCATTTTGGATTATATCAAAGTCTATTTGTTCAAAAATCTGACTGATTAGCAGGTAGTTGGGTTTCACCTAGATGCTTACTTGGAATATTATGTGGTAATAATGTTAACTAAATTTTTTAATTTTATGGTAATGTAAAAAAATTGCATTGTTAATTGGGGTAAGATTCTATTAATTGAGTTGGACATGCTCAGCAACCATGCTTCCTTATATTGCTTGTTATGCAGGCAAAGTCTATGGGTAAGAGACCTACATACCCTAAAGTATTTAGGCACACCCACACAAAAAAGCATAAAGGTCAGACATTTGTCAATACCCGTTGCAGACAACTCAATGTATGTAAAATTTATACACCAATATTAATTATTTTATGAAAATATAGCTAATTAATTGTAACTATTGTAGTGATAGAAGAAAATACAAGAGACTCTCATTTGACAGCGGCAAAGATCGAAAAATGTTAATGAGAGTCAGATATTTCTTGAAGCAGTTGGTGGTAAGAATAACCATGGAAAGATTTTTTGTTTAGGTTCAATTGCAAACACTTTCCATTTAAATTCCTCTACATCATCTACAACTGCTTGTAGTAAGCGATGTGAATCTTCTGAGAGAGTTATTCAGCTAAAGACTACACTCACCATGTTGATGGATACTATAACCTAGCTAAAGAATTGGGTGGATGAGTTGGAAACCAAGGGCTCATCTCATCAGCCAAATCATCCTCCTTCACCTCCACCAACTATATTGCTTAGATTTTTAATATTTAGTTAATGATACTAACTTTATGTTGTTTTTGTTATGGTTTTCATGGATTCTTACTTTACAGTACTATAATATATTTTCAGGATTTTTATTATTGTACATTACAGTTTTTATATTATATTATCAATAGTAATATTTTCTTAAATTGCATTATGAATTTGTATTATAATTAATTATGAATAAATAATTTGATTGAAACTAAAACATTTTCCCAAGCTAGCAAAATTTTAAAATTCTTGATATTAAAAATAGCAACGAAAAGTCAAATTTCGTTGCTAACAAAATAATATTCAATTGCTTACTTTTTCCAATGGAAATTGAATTTAGTTGCTAAAAATAGCAATGGAAATCATCCATGTGATTGTTCAACAAAAATGTCAACCTATGTTGTTCAACAAAGTGCATAAACATATTGTATTAACACTGCATAATACAGATTCCAGTAAGAGTGCATAATATAAAATCACAGTAAGACTACATATTATAGAGTGAGACTACATAGTTCATCATTTAACAAAATAAAATATCAATGTGGATGAATTCTAATTTGACAACTGCTTGAATCATTCTTTTCTAAATTTAAAGTGGTAGTTGCATTTTATGAGCTTGCTCTAGACCTAATATTAAAGCAACAGTAGCCCTTTGTTGACTGAGCTATGTACCTATCACTACATTCCTACCTTGCCATCTGAGCTTGTTGGGTTGGAAGCCAAGCTTAACATTTGTGATATTTGAGTTCTAAATAGTAGGGCTAACTTCAATGAGTCTCTCTTATTGTCTCCTAGGCTATTGAGGTTAAAAAGAAAAACAATTAATAATAAGAAAGGTTTATTGATAACTAATTAGATTTCATTAAAAAAAAAACTTACATTCAAGATAGTTGTTATTGTATTCTCATCAATAAAAACTCCAAGTCCATATTCCCTAGGCCTTTTATAACCTGATACCTCTCTCCCTCTAGATGTTGGTGGTGGCTATGTCGATGGTCCAGTCTGAACATATTGATGATCTGAATTCGAAATGGGTTGGCATTGTGAAATAGTTCCTCTTTCTCTTTCCTTCCCTCTTTCTGTGGCTTGCCTACCACCTCTACCAACAGAACTATTTGTTCTCCTTTTTCCCCTGCCTATAAAACATTGTGTTGTTTTTTCTCTTACTATAGCAGTTATATCATCACATATATGGGTTCCAAATTGGAAATCTGGTGTCGGTTCATGATGTGAAGATGGTATGGCTTCATTTAGTCTATGTCTTGTTGAATTTGTATAGGAGCTCTCTCCCACCTATAAAATAAAAAAAAATTGAGAAATCATTTAAGCAACAAATTCAATCAAATATTACAAAATAAAATCACATTATATTACCTCTGCAACTCAAGCTATTATAGCCATCCTTCTTGCACTTGTTATAGTTGATTTGAATGCCTCTTTTGCTTGTCATGCCATGCTTGTTTCTTAGTTCATCCTTATGCTTCCTTCTGCATTTCTTTGGTCTACCAGGCACTGCTTTAATTTTTGGTGGCTTAATTGGTGGAAATTTAGGATCATCCCACATTTTCATATTTGGGATTGGTTGTATAAAGTATTTGTATGCTTTTACAAAAGTATCCTTATAGAACCAATGGAACACATAATGCTCAGGATCTTTCCCTACATGATATAGAAAACATACAACATGTGTACAAGGAATTCCTTTAAGCATCTAAGTCTTTCACTGCAGGTTTTCTTTTTAAGATCAATAACATGACAATATTCCCCATCAACAACCTAAAATCCTAAATCTCCATTCCATCTAACTTGACACTTCCTAGAATGTTCAATATTGCACTCTAAAATTTTTCTAGCCATTAGACTTATATCAGTAATCCATTTATCAGCAAATCCTATCATCTCTACATGTCTATTCATTATCTTATGTCTTATTTCTTCAAGCATTGTTATGATAGACTTACACAAAAAAAAAATGCAAAATAGCAAAGAAAAATTCCTCGCTAAATGATGCTTTTTCGTAGCTAAATATGTTTAGCGAGGAAAAAAATTTTGTTATGAAAGTCGTCCTAGTAGAATTTAGCGAGGAAAACATTTGTCGCTACTTTTTAGCAAGGACATAATTTCATCACTAATGAGTAGTTCCTCGCTAAATTTTAGCGTGTACTTTTGCAACAAATATTTTTATGGCTAAATTTAACTTGTAAATTGTTCTCGTTAAATGCTGGCATGAATTTTGCGACGACAATGTTGTTGCTATACTTTGCGAGGGATTATGTTTGTCGCCATATTACTCTTTTTTTCTCTATCCCATGGTTGTTTGGTGACAAAATATTCGTCGCTAGATACTCACTATTAGGTCCTCGCAAAATTAGCTTGAATTTTGTCACGATTAAATTGTAGCTAAATATCAACTATTTGAATGTGATAATTTCTCGCTATATTAATATTATTTTTCCTTAAATAAATAAAAAATTATACCATTTTAAAAATAAATCACAAAAATGTATATCATTTTTAATTGCATATTAAAAATAGTTATTTACAAATATATATAATTGTTAATTGCATATTAAAAATAACAAATGCATATCTAGCTCGCCTTACATCCCTAGCTAGCCATGAATTCCAAATAGACTTTGGTACATAAGTTGGACAACTGACTTGAATTCCAAATAGGAATTCCTTCCTATTGGTACATAAGTTAGAGGTAAAACTTGATTGACTATAAGCCTCCTAACAGGAACCCCTTCCTTTCTCAAGGATGAACATAACCTTGATAATTCTTTTGCGGCTATAACCTGAATTTGTCAAAAATGATAATAAAAGCAAGTCATTAATTAAAATTATGAGTCCTTCAGCAATACTCAAACATGATCAATTTGCTTACACGTATCGATGCACATTGATTTATTCCCTTTCTTTAGCACTAAAGCAAAGATATTATGAAGAAATTAGTTTCATCTGCAATAAGAAAAAATTAAATTAAAAGGAAAATTGAAAGTTATCCATCTGCTATAAGAAAAATATTAAATTAAAAGGAAAATTGAAAGTTGATTACAATATATGAATAAAGTGAAGAACAAAATAATTACAGACTAAATCAAACATTTCAAATAATTCAGATGTAAATTTAGTATTAACTAAATTATTTTCCTATATAAATTAAATCTTAGATTTGTACGTTACCAAAGTTAGTATTAACTAAATTATTTTCCTATAGCTACTAATTATCATTCTCAGACCTTGGGGAAAAGTAACATGAAAAGCAGGATCCTTTATCCATGCAGAGAGATATCCTGATAACTGATTAACAAAAAATAGAGATAACCACATTCTGAACTCTGAGTTATATCGACTAGACAATCATTACTTAAACTGTTATTTACTGGCAAGGATTTAGAGACCAGAAATTTTCGATTCTTTTATCAAGATAAAGTGTGTGTTAACTTATATATATATATATATATATATATTGACCCAATAGGACTCTACATAAGTGATAGGATGCAAGGCAATATGATTGCATTAGGAACATGGTTATTATGGCTCATTAACTATCACAGTAGAAAATTCTACGCATTAACAAGGTCGGATGAGTAAATGTGTTTGAAATCTTAAAATATAATCTAGCAGAAGCATCTTTTAACTAAGTGAATAAAATAAACAACGCAAACATATAATATTGTTAGATCATAGGAACAGAATTCAGCTCTCAGCTCAAAAAAAATCAATACGCGCATACATAAACAAAGGAATGTTTAAAAACTTGGTGCTAAATACAACATGTATGGACAGAAACCACTGGTTAAATGTTACCCTTGAACTCTTGCTGTCCACATCATACGGACTAGAGTAGAATTGCAGTTGCCCTTCATTCTCCTTGGCAGCAATTCCAAGAGAAGGCAACATCCCTAAGTTCAGATCAAGATTGTGTTCGTTGCCTACAGCAGAAATCCATAAACTCATATTAACTCATCACTAAACCCAATTCTAGATCACAGATTTAAAAACTAAAAATGACACATCCAACAGCTAATCAATCAGTTAATACCTTCATTGCTAGCCTCAGACACCATCTCCCTTTCATATGTACTTGGTTCAAAGTTGGTCACTGCTTCCCTTCCATTGCATTTGATGGTTGCCTTGTCATAAGTGAAAAGAAGTTTGACCAATCTTACAGATGGCAACAAAAATTCAATGCATATAAATAGAATTAGGAGATGTCGAAAATTGAGCAACAATTTCTTAGTTATAAATATGGAATTTATTATGACTCACAATACATAAAATTCCAACAAGCAGTAGTACTCTATGGGGAATTAATTTTTAATTACGATCTGACCCATATCCCTTTCAATTTAAAATTCACTATTTTAATTCATAAATTGCATTAATTGATATTTACCTTAACCACATTGTTCAGTTGCTGCTAAATTATAAATGAAAACTACCACAAAGATAATAAACAGCAGAATAGAAATGGTAGAGTACTTGATCATAGTCAATATAACCAGTACTTTCATATAATCTGTAAGGCATTGTCTCAAAAACTATGGAGACTGCAGATATCTTCTTTGTGTCTGTATGCAAATGGAAATAAACATCTGCATCATACTCTACAAGTACATATATCATTATCCACCATGGTAAAAGATGTCCACCATGGGGAAGATCAAGTGCCATGATTCTCTCATGAGGTTTCAACAATGCTGTGTAAACTTGAAAGTTAGCAGGGGATCCAGACAGTGACTGCATGTTGACTGCAATAAATAAGATCTGCATTCTCTTTAATTTAAAAAACATATAACTCCATATGATTAGAATATAATGCACAGATTGAATAAGTACATATGTAAAAATATGCAAATTAAAACATAAATAGTAAAGATATAACAAGTATTATATACATCTCTCTCTGTCAGCAAAAATTGCCATGAGTATCCATTTTCCATCCAACACCAAATGACTCTTAGTTATGCAGTAAGATAAGCCAAGAAAAGAACTTGAAAAGGTTACAGTATACAGACATCTATCACTAAAGGATGTAATTCTCTCATCCTGGCAAAATAACTTTTAACAGAGGTAAATTCAACAAAGTTCCTATTGGCCCCCTCTCCATCCATACCATAGACTAGTGAAATAAAGCTGCTAGCATAATGAATTTAGACCCTTAATTACTATTCTATGTACCTTACCCATGTTACACAGTTTTACTCTTTGCTTGTGTAGTAAAGTTACCAATGAATTACATTTGCATGCTTCTCACGCACACCACAGACCTGTAAAACCCCATATATCAGTAACAAAAAAGTGCAGAGACCAGAAACGAAAGTGTAAAGTAGCATAGAGCTTGTAATAACTGCTGCCAAAGGACAACACAATTTAAAATTAAGAAAAACTAAATAAAACATGTCTGATTACAGACACTAACAGCTTTCTAGTTTCTTCTAAATGATGCAATCTAGTAAACAGTGTAATTAACAGAAAAGCAGTGTAGTTCCTCACCTCTTGCTGACCCCCAACTATACGCTAGTATTTCTTGTCATGGCTATGCAGGTAACAGCCAGTGTCAACATGCTGTAGCCGAATCCTTTGGTCTTGCTTCCAAGTTTTTTCACTCCCTTCAATCAAAAGCCTAAAACAGAATCCAATATGAAGGGTCAAAATTGATTCAGCATAAACATACTCATTTCCTCCATAATATCTAGCCCTAAGATACCCTTCCATTGCCTAGCTTTCTCAAGTTCAAGGATGTCAGCTATTTCAGGATCAATCTCCCCGAGTGGAGCATTCAATTTCTTTATCCACTGAAACATGTGTTGCATTTTTACAACAACACGAATTAACAAAATGTTTAAAAACAGAAAGAGATATACTACGGATCTTAAGTAACTTTGAGGGTGAAGCAGCCTAAAAGAATGAAGTGAAGCTATCAGACATACAAGTCCAAAATGTGATTTTTAGATATGAAAAAGTTATACAAGTGTTTACAGATAATTTCAAATGATGGCCATAAACTTTTATGTTTCAAACATAATAACTGTGGAATTGCAAACAAACAAACTAGTTCACACAGGCAAACTTATTAAGATGTATGTAGCCAACTGTATTAAAATTGTGCTAATAGTTGCAATGTACAAATAAGTTCTCTGCTGAGAAGCTATTCTAACTATCTATCTCCCTATCAACTCAATGCCCAAAGAAAGAAAGAAAAAAAATTACTGAATGAGAATCTAAAATGTATCATGAAAATAAATGTAAGCCACCACAAACATAAACTGAGGTTAAAACCACACCTCTGGATCAGTGGACAGCAGTCGCCAATATATGTATGCATGATCACGTAAATCAAAATTTTCTGTCTCCACAGTTGTATTCTTCAAAACCACCTATCAAATAGAATGTTTGTGGTGAGATGGACTTCCAAAAATATATCTACATAGACATTAACAACCGTTAATGTCAAGAATAGTGATAAAATTCAGGGAAAAAAAGGTAAAAAAAACATGTAGCAAGAAACCTGAAAGTTCATGATAGTTTCTATATAGAGGGGTTGATAAACTTCTAGACACACAAGATACAAGTATTCCAACCTAGCAAATTATAATACATATTACTAGAATTCATCTACATATGTTGAATTTGAATGTTTGATAATTTCAAAAGAGTAAATATCACAAATTGAGAGGATAGAACCAAAATCCAAAAAATCGTTCCACTCACAAGTTCATATCGGCTTCCATCAAAATCAAAAGCCTTGAAATGGCTTCTACGTCCCCTTCCCTTTCCAAAAAATCTAACTGCTTCACCAATCGGTTTTGCATCCTCCTGCAGCACTTCTTCTTTCTCTTCTTTGGGATCCTCCTCCTCTTCCGACTCCACCAGTTTCCCTCCCCTTCTTTTCCTCTTCGCTTTCCCTGGTTTCATTTTTCATCCTTCCTCGTCTTTTTCTTCGTCCAGAAGCTTAATTCTCTTTCTCCTCTTGTCATTTCCTTACAACCTCGAAGATGTACGTGTTTTAGGCAGAGCTCAAATTGAAAGTATTAGAAATTAACATCTCCCACCCAAAAGATAGTTTTTTCTTTTCACTTTTTAGGGGTAGCGCAAATTTATCTCGCCTAAAAGCATCAAAACTTACAAAATAATAATAATTTAGTTTATTTAATTTTTGTTAAAAAATATATTAACTAAATTTACTAAGTTAAATGTAAATAAAATTTAAATATTAAAAATTAAAATTATATAAAAATAATTAAAACTTAATTATCTAATTTGTGCTTAATTTGGCGAGGAACTTAGTCCTAGCTAATTTAGCGAGAGATATATTTGTAGCTAAATTAAACATTAGCGAGGACAATTGTTCTCACTAAATTAGCGAGCACGAAATTTCTCACTAATTAGTTCACATGCAATAATCCAACCTAACCAAGAATTAGCGACGAACATTTTCCTTGCTAATTAGCGAGAGAAATATTCGTAGCTAAATTAGGCATTAGCGAGGATAATTGTTCTCGCTAAATTAGCGATGATGAAATTTCTCACTAATTATTTCAATCCAAGAATTAGTGAGGAAGAGTTTCCTCGCTAATTAGCGAGAGATATATTCGTAGCTAAATTTGGATTTAGCGAGGACAATTGTTCTCGCTAAATTAGTGAGCACGAAATTTCTCATTAATTAGCTCACAAATAATATTCTAACCTAACCAAGAATTAGTGAGGGAGATTTTCCTCGCTAGTTAGTGAGAGATATATTTGTCACTAAATTAGACATTAGCGAGGATAATTGTTCTTGCTAAATTAGCGAGCATGAAATTTCTCGTTACTTAGTTCACATGCAATAACCCAACCTAACCAAGAATTAGCAAGGACCATTTTTCTCACTAAGTAGCGAGAGACATATTCGTAGCTAAATTAGGAATTAGCGAGGATGAAATTTCTCGCTAATTAGTTCACATGTAACATCCCAACCTAACCAAGAATTAACGAGAAATATTTTTCTCGCTAATTAGCGAGAGATATATTCATAGCTAAATTAGGCATTAGCGAGGATAATTTTTCTCGCTAAATTAGCAAGGATGAAATTTCTCGCTAATTAGCTCACATATAACATCCTAACCTAACAAAGAATTAGCGAGAGACATATTTCGTGGCTAAATTAGGCACTAGCTAGGATAATTGTTCTCGCTAAATTAGTGAGGATGAAATTTCTCGCTAATTAGTTCACATGTAATAGCGAGGAATATTTTACTTGCTAATTACCTTACATGCCACATAAATTAAGCATTAGCAAGGACAATTTTTCTCACTAAATTAGCGAGGTTGAAATTTCTTGCTAATTAGCGAGGACTTATTGTTCCATGCTAAACTAATCAGTTTGCTTGACAGTTGTGCTCGCCAAATTCTCGTTAAATTTTGCGCCAAAATGTAGGCGCCCAAATTAGTGACAAATTGTCAATGTTCTAGCTAAGTTTTTGCAAAATATATGTTCATTTGCATCCCACCATCATTTGTGACAAAAATTCATTTATCGTCACAATTCTATCGCTATATCAGTGATTTAGCAACAATTTTTCTTATACTCGCTAAATTTTGTCACTATTCTACAATTTTCTTATAGTGTTATGCATAGGTCCTAGGATCCAATTATTGAAGGACTTACATGCATTATTCATAACAAAAGTCACGCTTCACATTAGTATTAAAATAAACTCTTCACCAATTATCCTTATTGTAACTTAAGAGATATTCTATAATGCCTTCTCCTAACATACTAAGGGATTTCAATTCATCTTTTAATTTAACAGCAAAAGATGCCTTTGAACATCTCCATAATTGCCTTCTCCTTTCTTCACCTCTCTATTTTTCTTTTCAATTAGACCAAACATGCCTAACACACATTTTATGCTCAGACAAAAGAATTAATTCTTGTACATATTGCACTAAACCCTATGTTTTGTAACAAATGAAAAATATAAATAAAATTAGAACATGTACACAAATAATATACTATGCAATTATTAAATAAAAATAGATAAAATTTAAGATGTACCTTTTGCATGTTAGAGATAATAGTCAACCCCTCTCCATCATCAACTTCCAAATCTGATATCATGTAATTCACAAAATAACTCCATGAATCTTTAGTCTCCTGATCCACAACAGCCCAAGCAATTGGAAATATTTGCTGATTTTCATTTTTTTCCACAAGCCACAAGCAGTTATCCTTAGCAAACCCATTTTAAAAAGCATCCATCTAGCCCAATGACCCTCCTACAACCTTCCTTCCATCCTTTTTTAAAAGCATCAAAGCAAACATAAATATACACAAACAAACTATTGCCAGTGTCAGTCTCTTTATCAGTTTTAATCCATACAGAACTACTAAGATTTATTTATTTGATATATTATGTATAAGCAGCTGACCTACTGAACTCAAGATTCCAATCCCCTATAAATTTGCTTATGACCAACATCTTAGCCCTTATACATAATATCCTACCAACATAAAGTCCCCACTTTTCCATAACTAAACCTGAATTTTCCAGATTTTTATCTTAGGTTAAGATAAAATTCTTTCTTCAAACTTCCTAGTTATGAATACTGATGTTCAATGTTTGTTCATGTTCTTCTTACTGCATTGATGATGTGGATTATATTTCTTAATTTTGAAATCCCCTAAATCAGCCTCTATACTAGCATATAATTCTCATTCACACCTTTTTGCTTTACACTTAACCCTTACCCTATGCCTTTTATTGGATCTAACCTTCAGTTGAACCCCATTTTCCACTATATAGTCCGCAACTTCTAACCTGAATTGTATTACATTCTCAAAAATCATACCTAACTCCCATACTGTCACCTCACATTTGGGATCATAATACACTTTTTGGGTTTTTCTCCTACTAGGAAGGTCAACACCTTGTACAGTCTCTAGATCTAACTCATCCTTACTATCATCATTTCCTGGGTCATCACTATCAATAAATTCTTCATCCCCAGCTAATCTACCATCTAATCTATGATTCCTTCGCCTATCATTGCCCTCAAATCCCCTATCACACCCAACTTCCCCTAATGGTACTTCTTGAGTGTTAGTTGCCTCATTCCTCCTCTTCTTTTGATTTTTTTCTTCCCTAACAGCTTTCCTTAAAGCTCTCAAATCATCATCAACATCACTATCATATTCATCACTCCCACTGTCTGCACATGAACTGCTTTCATAATAATCTTCAATATCTCCTTCTTCATCATCAGAGGTACTGCCATCGAGCTTCTCTGCTTCACTTGAAGATGAATCAACCCCAACTTCTACAAATTCAACTTCTACTTCCTCATTATTAAAAACAATATCAGCTACTTTCTCAACATCAGATGCCTCTTTATGTATCTCTTTATTAGGGTTTTTTATTGCCCTAATTGGCTCACTATTTTCTGTACTTGTATTGTCTGCCCTTGTAGTCAACTTAGGACATTCACCACCTAGTAGATCTATCTCATTAACCATTTGTACAATGTAAATATCCAATTTATCCCCATATTTTACGTTTTTAACCAAGTCAATAAGCTTAAAGTCATTTTTCAACATAACAAACTCTTTTTTTTTTACAGTATCAAAATGACAAAAACCCCCAATTTTAACATAACTTAATATCTTCGAGTGATATGCCAATTCAACCAATGATAAGTGGTCTTAATTTATCAATAATCTACTCCTCAACTATTCCTTCCTTAACGTACTTAGACATACCTCAATATTTAATATTAGTACCCCCATGGTGAAACAAACACTTTATAAATTTTGTCATAAGTTACCATTGTAAACAACCACAAAACAAGGCAAAAAAATTGTAAAATAAGACATGCGTATTTCACCATAACCCAAGCCTGTAAAAAAACCCCTAAAAAAAGCACCGACTTTTCCACTCAAATAATAGAAAAATCACCCATTTTATATATAGCCATTATGGGAAAAATAAAAAATAAAGGAAGAAAACTCTTAATCTTGAGTGGAACTGTAATCACAATCTCTATTTACTGCAAAACAACAAAGTTCCTCTTATCACAACCTTTGTCTTCTGCAACTCACAGTGCATCTTCGACATTTGCTTAGCTCAAAAACCCTTTTTAGAGAAGATTTTTGTAGGCCTTCATAATCTAAATAAATGATCGCACCAACATTTGCTCTTAACTTACTTTTCTCTCAACTTAGCTTCCCACAAATCTTGGATTTTTTACCCCAAGTCATTTTTTCATTGTGAAAGTAAATGTAACTGACATGTTTCAATCTTTCTTGCATGACTGCCATGTGTCTGTAGTGAATGGCGATTGCAACTCACGCTCCATCCCTTGCTGCTTTTAGTTTAATTTTGTGTTTAAAAGGCATGTATTTTGAGAGAATAAGTGTTTATTCGGTCTGAAGAAGAGTTAAGATGTCAAAATAAACTTTGAGGATAAGTTGGATGGGCTGGAGATGGGTTTACCCAATTTCTTTGCATGGAAACAAGATTTTAATAGACTAACAAGTGCCAAGCCAAATTTGATAACTTGAATGTAATATTTGCTCAGGTATTACTTTTGACATTACCCACTATAAACGAGGAAATATTTTTATATATATAGCGATGCTTCCCTAACTACTTAAGATGTATGTTAATGCAGGAAGGCAAGATAATTGCATATGTCTAAACACCTAAAGCCACATGAATTAAATTATCCAACTTATAATATGAAGCTGGAAAAAAAAAATCAAAAAACGAATATTAAAAAATGGAGTTAAAAAAGAAAAGAGTTTGTGTAAGAGAGGTGAGATAGTCATGAGGTTAAGAAACTTTTAAAGAATACAAAATCATAGCCGAAGGAAGAACACAACTATCTTTAGAGGTGTAAATGCGGCGCTACTTTTAGGTTGTAGTGGAGCTTGCGACGGAGCAAATCCCAACTGACAGAGAGCAAAAGCTGCAAAACAAAGATGTTAAATCATTTTATACGGATGGAACATAAGTTGGAAACCTGAAGCTAAGGAAGCAAAGAACAAAAGAGCAATAGCCTTTTTTTCTTCACTAGTGGCAACATCAGTGGCACCCAAGATAACTGATAGCTAGAGAACTAGCTCGTGTAGCAAGTCGCAGCTTGTGAGTGAAGATTAGGGGCAAATGAGATTTATCCTTTCATGAATCACCACTTTAGAGTGAGCGAAGTTAATGGTGAAGAGAGATTTTCAATTTCATCTTTTGCAATTTTAGGATTTGGAATCCTAAAAGGAATGGAATTTTAGATTTTTGTTCCCACTCGATTAAAAGGATCAAGGGTGTGAAAGATAAATTTTTAGGGAGCAAACCTTCCTTAATAACACAAGGAAAAGTGAGGATTAGAGAACAAACTAAAAATGTGGTCGTCGTTGGTAAATCCTTGGGACCAGATTTGCTGTCCTTAAAGAGTGGTCCGTAAAGAGTATTTTCTTCTTTTTTTTTATACTGATTTTTTTTTTCCTTTTTGATAAATTCTTATAGTGATTTTTATTATGCCTTTAATACAAGTGGTAAACATTATTTATTCAAATTATTCTTGTCAAGCGACTTTATAAGCTGAACAATTCAATGTATACTAAAAATTTTTATATATTTGGTCTTTAACTATTATACATTGGGTTTTCAACTAAAAATTTTATACATTAGGTTATTAAACTTTAATTGTAAATCATATTAAATTTCTGTCTTTTTTTCTAGATTTTTAAAATTTTTAGTTTTGATTCAATTTATTTTCTTTTTTATTTAGAATTTATTTTTCTTTTAAATTTCATTCAAAACCTATAAAAACCATTTCAAAATTTTCTACCTAAGGCATTGATACCAATCAAAACAAATCTATTCTGTTATGGTTGCAAAGAGCATATAAGAATTTTAACTCTGTTTAATTTTATTATTAGTTTTTTAGATTAACATTAATGCAAGATAATTTTTAATATCCAATCATTGCTAATTTTCTGATTGTTTCCATTTAGATCACATACTAGACAAAGATTAATAAATTTTTTAAAAAATAATTTTAAAAAATTAAATTTATAGCGCTACAATAACCATAATAAAAAAAAAATGAGGTGTTAAAAATTGGTAATATACCTCTTAAGTTTGGATGCAGATAGAATTCATAGAAATTAACAAAATTTGTACTGAAATTGCCATTGTCAGTGCCTATTTTTATACATAAAACTATTACTGACTAATAAAAATCCCACTAACAACCAGTCAAATTTAACTGTCCAACTAAAAAAAAAAAAGAAACTGACACGTAATATGCATTTTTCATAGCTGATTTGTATCCAAATAATTCCATCTTTGGATGTCCAATGTGACAATGTCATATATCTTTTCACCTCCCAATATTTTCTTCCCTTTGCAAATATATATATATATATATTTTGATGATGTAAAACTTACAACCTTAAAGAAAAAATAGATATGGCAATAAATAATTTAATTATAATTTATATCATGGCTTTACTTGAATTTACATTGTACTGCAATATTACACAAAAAGTAAATTTTCACTCTTAATGTTTATTTATCCTGTGTTGTAGAAATCCCAAAATCAATGTTAGGTATCATATGTGAATTATTTCCATTAACATATGGACATTTTGTTAAGTTTCCACTTTTACGAAGCTGTGTGGTAGTACGATTCTTGCGATATATATATATATATATATATATTTTTTTCTTTTTTTTTTTTTTTTTTTTGGTTTAAAAATTTTCATAGACATAAATTGACGTCTACATCAAGTTTACTAGTTTATTTTTGAGAAATAAATTTACTTTTATTAATTACTTATATATTACTTATATTCAAACATCACAATCAAGTATTTCGCTTCTCAATCATTGTTTTTGCTTTGATAACAAAATTAAAGTGATACAAAAAGGGTAGCATATAATGAGAATAAGTAATAAATTAAAAAGAAAATAAAAAATTGAGATGCTAGGGATTTGAGATTTTTGTAATATATATATATATATATATATATGATGTAAAATAAAATTTAATAGAAAAACTTGGGCCACGGATTTGGATTGTATTGAATTTTAGATATTTTAAGATAGATTTTGTGAATTTCGTTTTCGATTTTAAATTTTTAGAGTCATCATATTCGGGTCATTTGGTTTTTTTTTTTTTTTTTTTTTTTTTCTGATTCAAATTACTATTTCTGGACCAAAATTTTGGGTAAGGTTTAATTGAAAGTGTTAAATGATAAAAAAAAATGTGTTGAAGGGAATTTTTGTGTACAACGATTTATAAAAGTCGTCAATTATTAGCAATAAAGAGAACAAATTTAACAGTTGTTGATAAAATATAGGGCTATGCAAATTGTTCGTTTGCTTTGGTTTTAATCCAAATAAATTGAAAATCAAATTTCATTAAAAAAAATTATCGAAATGAAAACCAAAATATATAGAACCGAAACCGAATAGTTCAAATTAATTTCGGCTGAGTTCAGTTCGGTCGATTCGGTTCGGAGTGAATATCGGGTTATTTTCTATTGGACTTTTAATTTATATAGATTTATAAATTAAATTAATTTATATTAATCAAAATAAAATCATTTAAAATAACTAAAATTAAAATAATATATATAAATTTATCTTATTATTTTCATAATAAATATTAATCAAAATTATATTAAAAATATATCGCTAAAATAATATTTAAATATACATTCAAAGTCCTCCAATAAAAAAATATTCATGCAAAATAAATATGATATAATTTCTCAAATATAATATAAGTCTAATTTTGCACAATATTAAAAGAAAAAATAAAGTGATTTAGTTTTTTTTAAAGTAAAAAAGATAATAATAAAAAAATGAAATAAAAAAACAAGAGAAAATGATAAATTGCCCCATATAAGATTGAAATCGGGACACGTAGTGATTTATATTCTTTTTAAAAGTAAAAAAAGCTGTGAAAAAAACTTTGAAAGCACAAAAAACTGATAAAAAGACTAGAAAAAAATGATAAATTGTTCCATGTAAGATTTGAATTAAGACATGGTAGCAAAAATAAGATTTACATACCACTCATTTAAAGTGTTTATTTTGTAATTTTAATTATATAATATATATGTGTGTCTAAATATCGCTAAATCGATTAATTTGCAATTATATTTCTGTTTATAACCAAACAAACCAAAAATTAAATAAACTGAATAAAACAAATCAAAACCTAATGGGTTTGCACAATCCTACTAAAATGTTTGAAAATTTTCCAAAGTAATTTTAATTACTATTTTTTTCGTCTCAATTAAGAAAAAAAGAAATTGAATCTTAACAAATGCGATATTCACTCAATATTGGACTAGAATCGCTTAACAAGAAGGGTGGAGCCAGCTAGCCAATCGATTCACTTTCTATTAATGTATTATCGTCAGAAGCATGTTTGTCTTACGCATAAATATTGGAGAAAAAATCGTTTGACCGTTGCAAACATCTCTCTCTCTCCGCATCTCTGCCAAAATTTGTTGCCATCGTTACCTCCAAATCCACCGCCGCAACCACCACCACCCCCGTTCCGAGCTTTTATTGAAAAAAAAAATATGTAATTTTCTTTCATTTTTGTTGTTTTCCGGTAAATTATTGCATTGAATAGATCCTAATTTTTAATTCTACACGTTCTGGTCTGCTTTGGCCATGGCGGACATTGTTAAAGAAATCCTAGCAAGGCCAATACAATTAGCAGACCAGGTGACAAAAGCAGCTGATGAAGCACAATCTTTCAAGCAGGAATGTATAGAACTAAAAGCCAAAACGGAGAAATTAGCTACGCTACTACGTCAAGCAGCTCGTGCTAGCAACGACCTTTATGAAAGGCCTACAAGACGAATTATTGATGATACAGAGCAAGTTCTCGATAAAGCCCTAACTTTAGTAATAAAATGTAGGGCCACAGGCATTATGAAACGTATGTTCACCATCATCCCGTCAGGCGCCTTCAGGAAAATATTGATGCAACTTGAGAATTCAATAGGAGATGTTTCTTGGCTTTTGCGCGTCTCGGCTTCGGCTGATGATCGTGATGATGAGTATTTAGGATTGCCTCCTATTGCTGCTAATGAGCCTATTCTTTGTCTGATATGGGAACAAGTTGCTATTCTTTTTACAGGTTCATTAGAGGAAAGGTCTGATGCTGCAGCCTCGTTAATTTCATTGGCTCGAGATAATGATAGGTATGTGAAGTTGATTATTGAGGAAGGCGGAGTTCCCCCATTGTTGAGATTGGCTAAAGAAGGAAAAATGGAAGGTCAAGAAAACGCTGCTAGGGCTATTGGTTTATTAGGAAGAGATCCAGAAAGTGTGGAACAAATCGTGAATGCACCAGTATGTAATGTGTTTTCGAAAATCCTTAAAGAAGGTCATATGAAGGTTCAAGTAGTTGTGGCTTGGGCTGTATCTGAATTTGCCGCAAATCATCCAAAGTGTCAAGACCATTTTGCGCAAAACAATATTATTCGGTTTCTCGTTAGTCATCTTGCATTCGAGACGGTTCAAGAACATAGTAAGTATGCAATTGCAAGTAAGCAAACTATGTCTATTCATTCCGTTGTTATGGCTAGTAATCAGCCAAATCCTAATGAGAAAAAGGAGAATGAAATTGAAAACTCGAATATTAGCCATCCAATGAACCATGGAACTACTAGCCAAATTCACAATTTGGTGACTGATACAATGGCAATGAAAAACAATACCAAGCCAAATCAAGCACAGAGTCCCACAAATAATCGAGGTAACCAAAATAATGGAAAACAATTCCAACATCATATACACCACAATGTTTTAACTGGGACTAGCATAAAAGGGAGGGAGTTCGAAGACCCAGCTACCAAAGCACAGATGAAAGCCATGGCAGCAAGAGCACTTTGGCAACTTTGCAAAGGAAATGTTAATATATGTCGTAGTATAACAGAGTCACGAGCACTTTTATGCTTTGCAGTTTTGTTAGAGAAAGGTCTTGATGATATTCAATCTTATTCAGCAATGGCATTGATGGAAATCACATCAGTAGCTGAACAAACTCCTGATTTGCGACGATCTGCTTTTAAGCCTGCATCTCCTGCTGCAAGAGCAGTTGTTGATCAACTATTGAAAATAATTGAAAAGGCAGATTCAGAGTTGCTTATTCATTGCATTAAATCAATTGGTAGCTTGGCAAGAACCTTTCGAGCAACAGAAACTAGGATAATTGTGCCATTAGTGAAGCTACTAGATGAGAGAGAACCTCACGTTACAATGGAAGCTGCAATTTCTCTGAACAAGTTTGCCACCACAGAGAATTACCTTTGTATTAATCATTCTAAGGCCATAATAGCTGCCGGAGGCGCCAAGCATTTAAAACAGCTGGTTTACTTCGGCGAACAAATGGTTCAAATTCCTTCACTTATTCTTTTATGCTACATTGCATTAAATTGCCCTGATAGTGAGATTCTAGCAAATGAAGAGGTACTTATTGTGCTTGAATGGTCATCGAAGCAGGCACATTTAATTCAAGAAACAATTATTGAATCTTTATTACCAGATGCAAAGAGTAGATTGGAACTTTATCAATCTAGAGGTTCAAGAGGATTCCATTAACTCAATAAATCACAAAAAATATAAAAAATAAAGAAAGAAAGAAATCAACTCTGCAAAGAGCAATGTCGCTTTAGTTTTTGGTAAATTAATTTCTTCTTTTAGTGTACATATAAAGTAGCATTGTTATCGTCATTAATCTTATGGTAATTAATTATTTATTCTTTTCAACCCATTCTTTATGCTCCATATCTTTTGCAGTTTTTCTACTGGAGGAAACTAGGATAAATTTTGTTTCATTATTTTCCATTATTTCTCTTTAGATATTGATAATCAGACTCACATAAATAGTTCAGTCTTTTTCGGTACAACGGGCTAAATGAAAGAGTTTGGGTCCAGATAATAAAATCTAGAATTGAAATGGAACATTCCAATTTTTGTACTTCCATACCTTTCATAACGGTGCAACTTCTGCCCTCTCAGAATAGCTCAAGTAATCAATTGCCCTACCTTTATTATCCTTTCTTTAACGAGCATTTATGACAACAATAGTATAAATAGCTCAGCAATTCACAAGTTTCAGTTATGATTTTTCCCTGCATTTAGCATTTTCTTCTAGTTTCCTTCAAATACTCTCTAACTTAACCGTTAGAGTGTTCCTTATAGGCATCTTCACCGAATTTTTTATGTTTTCAGGCAACCTCCCTCTACTGGAGAGTTAGGCTGGGGATATTTGATTTAAGATTCTTCCTAACAGTCTGAAAAATCGAGTTGTTACCATTTGGTCCATAAGCATAGACTTATCTTTCACAATGGATCTTTTTCTTTATTTGAACATCCCACGTAGTTCACCAATGGAGCCAATTGAGATTAATGCCTCCTTATGTCTACTTGCCCAACCACTTTTCCCCTTAAGAGCCATGCTAGCTTCGCCTGCCCTCACCATGTCATTTGTCCCATCCATACCTAGTTTGTAATGGATTAAAAATTTTAGTTTCAACTTCCATAAATTGCTTTTTCAGACCGTGAATAATCCATCCTGAGATGAATAGTGTCATCCAGAACTCAAACTGCCCTTTATTTGACATTGGATAGTATTATTCAAGGACAATCCGAGAATCAAATTTGAAGTCAAAACGAGTTCACTTAGAGGTGTTAGAGAGTATGCCCTAGAGCCCATGTAATAGGGATGTTTTTCATATGTATGAAATTTATATTCTTAATAAAATGCATCATTCATTTATTAATGCTATATTTAAATACATGAGTTTGTAAATCTTAAATTAATAAATGAAGTCCTAGATATTATAAACACAGTGCAAAGGCAATCATGAAGGTGTTCATGATGTGAGATGTCTATTGCATGAAAATGTGTTAATATCTAAATATCCCTAGGCATAGAATTAACAAGATAGGACATTGTTAATTCGGACAGACTAGCACATGTTATGCTTCTTGAATGGTTCAAGCAGTAGTTCTCATAACTGTGATTATGAAAAATAATCAAAGCCAACATGTGGATGCTTGTTAGAAGAACAAGTTCATTGGAGACCTGCAAAGAGAATCCTCACATGGATATTAAATCTATGTCAGTGAGGAATCTCTTCATAGTGGTTGTGCAAGTATCCTTAGACTTGAGATCACCAAAGTTATCTTAAGTAGCAAGTGGTATACTTTGACTCCATAACTGATTACTTCCAACTGGGAGTGAACATAGTTAGGAGATTGGGTATATCATGACCTACTTGAAGATAGTTGAGTGATTGACAAAGGATTCACCATCCCAGATTTAATAAGGAAAGTTATCTCACATGATTCTATAAATACCTTGTTCAAAGAATCTCTGGCCAGAGTAAACTGCCAAGATGGATAGAGATCCATGGAGGGCATTTTGGGAACAATGGTTAAATTAATAGAACATACATAATTAGATTTATATGAGTTGACAGAAATCCATACTCAGAATCTAATTGAGATAAGAGTGGTGAAAGGAGTAATTGTACGGTAACTGTTTCTATGGAAGGGTACAGTCAAACTACATGACTTTCCTGACATTTGGGTAGTCATGATGCCTAGCTAGAGGCCAATCATGACTTGTATAATGATGTATCAAATATCAATAGAGATTGATAAAATGATTTAAAGGAGTTTAAATCATGTGAGTTTTGAATAGAACTCACAATTACATATTATACTGCCAATATGGACCGGAACCCAATAGGTCACACACATATAGAGAAAAGGGTAAAATGGTAAAATGACAAGGATAATAATATTTGATGTTATTATGAAGGTAGAGAAGTGAATATGATAATAATTAATTAAAGAGTTTGATTAATTATGATCAAATAAAATTGTCCGCGGAACTTTTGAGAAATGTTCTGTAAATTGGACCTAATTGAAATAATGTATTTTATGATTAATTATTATTATCTTATAAGTGTTATAGGACTAATATAAGTGTTATAGGACTGGTATAATAATTAATAAGTCCATTGGAAGAATTATTAAGGGCCAGAGGAATGAAGCAGTTGGCGAAAGCCCTTCTGTAAGGGCCACACGCCAAGTCCAGAACAGAAGGACTTAATTGCCTATTTCATGCACCAAATTAATTTATATATGTTACATAAGTGTTATAGAACTCACATATTTAATTTAGTTGGATTTGGAATCCATTTGGGTATTTAAATCCAATTAGTTGCACAAATGGCCTAGTTTGTAGGTTTTGTGCATAGTCTTTTATGAAAAGATTTAAATTGGATTTAATTATGCCCAAATGATTATAATTAATTCTAGAGGCCCAATTAATAATTCTGCAGCAATTTTAAAGAGCCCAATCTCATTAAGGAGTTGGAATTTTAACCTAACTATAAAAGGGCAACTAATGAGAAATTAGGGTTAAGTGATTAAAACAAAAAGAAAGTCTTTTTCTCTAATCTCTCTCTCCTTTTTGCGCCAACTCCAAGCTAGCTTTTAGGAATTTCGGCCAGCCCTAGTTAAACACCAATTTTTTGGTTCAATTTATCCCTCTCTAGTGTGGATTACTCATTGGAGGTGTTCGATTTTGAACACTGTGGTTTGCGACAACCCGGTGCGAAGTAAAATCAACTGTTCAACAAATATCAAAGGTGATTTTTCTTATTCTCATATAGTTATATTGTGTATTCATGGCAAGATCAAATCTAATGGTTAAAAATTTTAAAATTCCGCTCATGTATGTGATGCATGTAACCGTTAAAATCCAATATGGTATCAAAGCCTGGTTTTGCTATGGATATACAATTCTAAATTTTTTCTGCGGAATAAGTTTTTTTTTGTTTTGAGTTATTTATTTCATGAACTTTAAAATATTAGTTTTGATTGTTCATGAATGAGAAATATTAATTTCTGGTTGTATGTGTGGTCAAATAAATTTGGTGGAAACAAAAACGAAACTTTTGAAGGATTGTGATTAGGGTTTGGCGTGAAACCCTAGGTGATTTAAGGGACTGTTCTAATTTAATTTCTTATGGATCCATTAAAACATCATTTAGATGATATTTTATGTGTTTAATATGGGATATTAAGCCGTAAGATTGAACGAAATTAAAATCGAACAAGTTTTGCATGAAAACTAGTTTAGTCGAAAAATTCGATAAATTGGTGTTCTTCATATGTTCTTGATGTGTTCTTATTTAGAACGATTTTTAATCTTCTAAATCTGATATATATGATATATTAAAGTGTTTTTAATTAATTGGATTAATTAAAATGGGCCTTAAATTAATTTGATTAATTTTAATTCATTAAAACCACTTAATGGGCTTAATTATGTTTACAGACTTGGTTTAAATTAGTGAATGACTTAGTGGGCCCAAGGAGCTAATTTAAATTAAATATTATAAACATTAATTAAGTTTATTAATGGGTTTTAAGGGCTGGAGTGGGCTTGGCTCATTCCAAAAGGCCCAAATGGTCCAAAAGACACAAAACTAGTTTGTGAACACATTTAGGGTTTACTTTTGTGGGTTTCGGCCCACCTTTGGTTTTAAGCCCAAAATTGATTCTTTTAATTATTTAATATGATTAATTAATTAAATAATCAATTTATATTTAATTAATAATCAATTGGATTAATTATTAAGGCAAGAACACATGCATGCAAAAAGGTTTCCTAAAATGAAAGTTTCCAAAATGGAAAAAGTTTTCTAATTTGATCACATCATTAAAATAACTCAAAATATTGTTTCAAAGGTTGAAACAAAGTTAGTAATCCATTTCTTTATGCATTAGAAAGGCATATAAGGGTGTATGATTGGCATGATGGATAGTTATGGACAAAGCCCAATGTGATTGAGCATTATGCATGTTTTGGCCCAATGAGGACTTTCATGTCCCGACCACTTATTTTTTGGTTTGTATTTCATTTCAAATTGTAATATGTAATTAGATTACTTAGATTAGAATTAGAAATAGAGATGGAGACCATTTTCAAGGAGCAAGATGGGCCGGATGGAGATCCAACAAACTTGAAGATAATGTAATTATTTTTCTTGTTTGAATCATGCATACTACCTAGGTGTGACCTTTTGATTTCCCTCTTGGCTCGGGGAAATCAATGTAGTAAAGTCCAT
The DNA here is from genome assembly GCA_037975025.1 of Excoecaria agallocha. Taxonomy (NCBI): domain Eukaryota; kingdom Viridiplantae; phylum Streptophyta; class Magnoliopsida; order Malpighiales; family Euphorbiaceae; genus Excoecaria; species Excoecaria agallocha. The sequence goes on from CM075806.1 coordinate 33,341,173, forward strand.
AACTGTACCATATTTGTATGCTTATATTTATGTGATAGATATAGGATGCATACCAATGTATGCCAACCATGTATGATGAGACTTAATTAACTAAAACCCTCAAACAAATACTAAGGTATATAAGCCTTCCATTAATTTGAGGAGAACCAGAGTTCTTTATAGTGTGGGTTGTTGACCACAGTCAAGCTCACATTATATCGAATATGTTCAAATCTAATTAAATGGGTCATCTTAGCTAGCCCATTAGCTTGTTGACCACAGTCAAGGCTAATGGTTCTAGAGGCAAGATTAGGGAATGCATATACGATATGCATGCATCAAGAGTTGATAACCTAATGATCCAATAGTTGTGTAGAGACACAATTGGTATATAGATACCTACCTTTCAAGGGTATGGAATTTGGCTTGTTGACCACAATCAAGGTCAAATTACATATCAAGGATTGGATATTGGCCCACCAAGAAAACCATCGGGTTTTCTTGGATTATATAGTGAGGTCTATTAATTCGCAATAAAATAGTGGGAGTAAATGGATTAATTAAAGACCTTATTAATGCATACATATATATGAACATACTCTCATATCTTTTCTTTTTCACATCTAGGTCATCATCATGAGCACATCAATCATTAATATACGATCAATCTTGGATAACAAGCTAGTTGGCAACAACTATTCTGACTGGATCAAGCAAGTGAGAATTGTTCTCAGAGTTGAAAAGATCCACTATGTCTTGGATAAAGATCCACCACCACTTCCATCAGATGATGCCGTTGATGAGATCAAAGGCATTTATTGAAAATACATGGAGGATAGTGAAGCAGCAGCATGTTTGATGCTGGGTGCTATGTCCTCAGAGCTTCAGAAGCAACATGAGATGATGGATGCTAGAACCATCGTTTTGCATTTAGAGGAGTTTTATTCTTCTCAGGCAAGAACTGAGCAATATGAGATTGCTCGAGCTCTATTTAGCTGCAAAATGGTGGAAGGCACTTCAGCTGTTGCTCATGCATTGAAGATGTATGGGTATATTAAGCATTTGAGTAGACTTGGCTTGTTATGGATAATAATCTATACATAGATTTAATCTTGTACTCGTTGGGTCCAAGTTATGCACCTTTCGTGCTTAACTTCAACATGAACAAGATCCAAGTATCCATTCCTGAGTTAATCAATATGCTCAAGACAGCTGATGGATCATTTAAGAAAGATCAAAAAAGTGTCATGGTTGTCACTTCTGCTAAAGGCAAGAAGCAGAAGAAGAAGAAGAAGAAGATAACCAAGGCGCAGCCAAAGAATGGCGGGATCTCCAAGAAGAAGGTTGCCAAGAAAGAGAATCCTAAAGGAACTTGCTTTCATTGTGGGAAGGATGGTCATTAGAAGCGTAACTGCAAGGCCTATCTAGATTCTCTCAAGGAGAAGAAGCAAGCCGATGCTTCTACTTCAGGTATTCATATGATTGAAATTAATACTTATTCTATTGCTTCAAAACAATCTTGGGTATTAGATACCGGATGTGGATCTCACTTATGTAATGATCTACAGGGGCTTAGAAGCTTTAGAAGAGTTGGAAAGGTAGAGATATGTTTGCAGTCAGCTACTGGACAAAATATCTCTACAACAGTTGTGGGGACTTACTATTTACCTCTTCCTAGTGGATTAGTACTGGAATTAAATAATTATTATTATGTTCCAGCTTTGTCTAAAAGTATTATTTCTTTCAGTTGTTTGATGAACGATTATGATATTTCTTTAAAGGACAAATGTTGTTACATTTTTAAGAACAATATGTCTTATGCAAAAACTATCATTGAGAATGGTATATTTGTTCTTGATTTAATTAAAGAAGTACATAATGTGGATGCCAAGAGAATGAAACATGATAATCTAAATACCTCATACTTATGGCATTGTCGTTTAGGCCATATAAATGAAAAATGCATGACCAAATTACACAAGTTAGGTGATTTGAGATCATTTGATTATGAATCATTTGATACATGTGAATCTTGTTTATTGGGAAAAATGACAAAAGCTCCCTTTATTGGTAAAGGAGAACGAGCTAAAATGGTTTTGGACTTAATACATTCAGATATATGTGGTCCAATGACTACTCATGCCAGAGGAGGTTACTCCTACTTCATTACTTTCATAGATGATTATTCCAGGTTTGGATATATCTATCTAATGAAATATAAGTCTGAAGCATTTGAAAAGTTCAAAGAGTTCAGAAATAAAGTAGAGAAACAACTTGGCAAAAGTATTAAAACACTTAGATCAGATCGAGGTGGAGAATACTTAAGTCAAGAGTTTTAGGATTATCTTAGAGATAATGGGATTTTATCTCAATGGACTCCACCATATACACCACAACACAATGGTGTATCTGAAAGGAGAAATTGAACACTATTAGATATGGTTCGATCAATGATGAGCCGAGCGAACTTGCCTAAGTCCTTTTGGGGATATGCACTAGAAACTGCTGTTTATGTATTAAACAGAGTTCCTAGTAAATCGGTTGATGTTACTCCATATGAGATGTGGAATAACAAGAAACCCACGCTTTCTCATATGAAAGTATGGGGTTGTCCTGCTTATGTGAAGAGGACAATGTCAGACAAACTGGATGTTAAGTCTGACAAATGTTTATTTGTGGGATATCTAAAAGAAATGTTTGGATATTATTTCTATCATCCCTTAGAACAAAAGGTGTTTGTTTCAAGGCATGTTGTCTTCTTGGAAAGAGAATTTCTCCTACGAGAGGATAGTGGGAGTAAAATTGAACTTGGTGAAGTTCAAGACCCACAAATAGAAGATGATCAACCGATTGAACCCGAATTTGAATTTCATAATGATGAGATTACAGTTGAACCTGATTATACATAAAATCCTAGAAGATCTACTAGGATGCGGTCTATCCCTGTGAGATATGGATTTCATATTGATTCGGATAGAGGCATAATTGTAGTAGAGGACAATGAGCCTACAAGCTATCGAGAAGTTTTGAACAGTTCAGAACGTGATTTATGGCTTAAAACTATGCAGTCTGAAATGGATTCCATATATGAGAACAAGGTATGGACTTTAACTCAACCACCTGAAGGGATAAAACCCATAGGGTGCAAATGGGTCTTTAAAAAGAAGACCAACATGGAAGGTAATATAGTTACCTATAAAGCTCACTTAGTAGCAAAAGGTTATCGTAAAAAAGAAGGTTTTGACTACGACGAAACTTTTTCTCCTGTAGCGATGCTTAAGTCTATAAGAATATTTTTAGCCATTGCAGCTCATTATGATTATGAGATTTGGTAAATGGATATGAAGACAGCTTTCCTTAATGAAAATCTTACTGAGGATATGTATATGACACAACCAGAAGGGTTCACATCAGAAAATGGCGAAAAGGTATGCAAGCTTCAAAGATCCATTTATGGATTGAAGCAAGCCTCTAGGAGCTGGAACATACAATTCAATGAGACAATCAAAGAGTTTGGTTTCTAACAGAATGAAGATGAACCTTATTTGTATAAAAGGGTCAGTGGAAGTGCAATTGTCTTCCTAGTTCTATATGTGGATGACATATTGATCATGGAAAATGACATTTCTCTTCTCCACTCTGTTAAAATATGGTTGTCCAAGCAATTCTCCATGAAAGACCTTAGAGAAGCATCCTATATTCTAGGAATAAGGATCTATAGAGATAGATCCAATAGGTTTCTAGGTCTTTCTCAGAGTACATATATAGATAAAGTATTGAAGAGGTTCAATATGGATCTCTCTAATAAAGGGTTTATACCCATGGTGCATGGGAAACACCTTTCTAAGTCTATGTGTCCGCAGACACTAGAGGATAGAGAGAGCATGAATAGAATACCATATGCATCTGCAATTGGTTTTATCATGCATGTTATGTTATGTACACGTCCAGATGTAGCATTTGCTTTGAGTGTCACAAGCAGATTCCAATCTAATTATAGAGAGGAACACTGGACAGCTGTCAAGAATATCTTTAAGTACTTGAGAAGGAATAATGATATATTCTTGGTATATGGAGAGGGCAATTTGGAAGTAAATGGGCATACAGATGCCAGCTTCCAATCTGACAAAGATGATTGTAAATCACAGTCTGGTTATGTGTTCATAATGGGAGGAGAAGCAGTTAGTTGGAAAAGTTCCAAACAAGAAACAACTGCTGATTCCACGATGGAAGCTAAGTACATTGCTGCTTCAGAAGCAGTCAAATAAGCAGTCTGGATCAAAAAGTTCATAACTGAATTAGGAGTGGTGCCTAGCATTGTTGATCCTATTCCTTTATATTGTGACAACAATGGAGCCATTGCGCCAGCAAAGGAACCACGATCTCATAAGCGATCCAAGCATGTTCTCAGATGCTATCATCTCATAAGGGAAATAGTAGCTAGAAATGATGTGAAAATAGAAAGGGTTCCCACAGATGACAATGTGGCGGATCCCCTCACTAAAGCACTTTCCCAGATTAAGCAGGATCACCATATAAATAGCATGGGTCTGAGACATATGAGTGATTGGCTTTAGTGCAAGTGGGAGATTGTTAGAGAGTATGCCCTAAAGCCCGTGTAATAGGGATGTTTTTCATATGTATGAAATTTATATTCTTAATAAAAGGCATCATTCATTTATTAATGCTATATTTAAATACATGAGTTTGTAAATCTTAAATTAATAAATGAAGTCCTAGATATTATAAACACAGTGCAAGGGCAATCATGATGGTGTTCATGATGTGAGATGTCTATTGCATGCAAATGTGTTAATATATAAATATCTCTAGTCATAGAATTAACAAGATAGGACATTATTAATTCGGACAGACTAGCACATATTATGCTTTTTGAATGGTTCAAGAAGTGGTTTTCATAATTGTGATTATGAAAGATAATCAAAGCTAACATATGGATGCTTGTTAGAAGAACAAGTTCATTGGAGACCTGCAAAGAGAATCCTCACATGGATATTAAATCTATGTCAGTGAGAATCCCTTCATAGCGGTTGTGCAAGTATCCTTAGACTTGAGATCACTAAAGTTATCTTATGTAGCAAGTGGTATACTTTGACTCCATAACTGATTACTTCCAACTGGGAGTGAACATAGTTAGGAGATTGGGTATATCATAACCTACTTGAAGATAGTTGAGTGATTGACAAAGGATTCACCATCCCATATTTAATAAGGGAAGTTATCTCGCATGATTTTATAAATACCTTAATCTAAGAATCTCTGGCTAGAAAAAACTACCAAGATGGATAGAGATCTATGGAGGGCATTTTGGGAATAATAGTTAAATTAATAGAACATACATAATTAGATTTATATGAGTTGACAGAAATCCTTACTCAGAATCTAATTGAGATAAGACTGGTGAAAGGAGTAATTGCACGTAACTGTTTCTATGGATGGGTACAGTCAAACTACATGACTTTCCTGACATTTGGGTAGTCATGATGCCTAGCTAGAGGCCAATCATGACTTGGATAATGATGTATCAAATATCAATAGAGATTGATAAAATGATTTAAATGAGTTTAAATCATGTGAGTTTTGAATAAAACTCACAATTACATATTATACTGCCAACATGAACAGGAACCCAATAGGTCACACACATATAGAGAAAAGGGTAAAATGGTAAAATGACAAGGATAATAATATTTGATGTTATTATGAAGGTAGAGAAGTGAATATGATAATAATTAATTAAAGAGTTTGATTAATTATGATCAAATAAAATTGTCCGTGGAACTTTTGAGAAATATTCTGTAAATTGGACCTAATTGAAATAATGTATTTCATGATTAATTATTATTGTCTTATAAGTGTTATAGGACTACTATAAGTGTTATAGGACTGGTATAATAATTAATAAGTCCATTGGAAGAATTATTAAGGGCCAGAGGAATGAAGCAGTTGGCAAAATCCCTTCTGTAAGGGCCACACGTCAAGTCCAGAACAGAAGGACTTAATGGCCTATTTCATGCACCAAATTAATTTATATATGTTACATAAGTTTTATGGAACGTACATATTTAATTTGGTTGGATTTGGAATCCATTTGGGTATTTAAATCCAATTAGTTGCACAAAGGGCCTAGTTTGTGGGTTTTGTGCATAGTCTTTTATGAAAAGATTTAAATTGGATTTAATTAAGCCCAAATGATTATAATTAATTCCAGAGGCCCAATTAATAATTCTCCAGCAATTTTAAAGAGCCCAATCTCATTAAGGAGTTGGAATTTTAACCTAACTATAAAAGGCCAACTAATGAGAAACTAGGGTTAAGTGATTAAAACAAAAAGAAATTCTTTTTCTCTAATCTCTCTCTTCTTTTTGCGCCAACTCCAAGCTAGCTTCTTGGAATTTCGGCCAGCCCTAGTTAAACACCAATTTGTTGGTTCAATTTATCCCTCTCTAGTGTGGATTTCTCATTGGAGGTATTCGATTTTAAACACTGTGGTTTGCGACAATCCGGTGCGAAGTAAAATCAACTGTTCAACAAAAATCAAAGGTGATTTTTCTTATTCTCATATAGTTATATTGTGTATTCATGGCAAGATCAAATCTAATGGTTAAAAATTTTAAAATTCCGCTCATGTATGTGATGTATGTAACCGTTAAAATCCAATAAGAGGGTTAAAAACTGAAAATAAAATTTGAGTAGCAGATTTATAGTGAATATTGATAGGTTGACCAAGGTTCCAGTAGTCAAATTTTGACCCAGCATGGTGAAGGTCAAACCATGGCACTAATGAGTATTAAATATAATTTTTAAGTGGAATTAAATATGTGAACTAAAATCCAAGTCATTGTTTACAACAAATAGTGTTAAAATTAACAAATAGTCAACGTTTGACTTAAGAAAGGGTGAAAGTCAAATCTAAATATATTAATGAAAAAGAAATGATATTAATTAAGATATTTTATGCGGAATTGATATTTTTAATGGGTGTTATTTATTAAGGAGAAGAAAAGAATTTATAAGTTTTAATGGAGTTATTTTGGACACGTAGAATAAATAGCACTCGAATAATTTTTGACTATTGATTTTAAAAATATTGAAAGAAGATATTTTTAGTGGGATTAAATTCAACTAATGGATTAAAATTTAAAGTAAATCTTGTTTCCAAAAAATAAAATAAAAGAGTGAAAATTTGGTATTTTTTTAGATCAAGTTCCTATTTTATTTTAACTACTGGATTTTTAAGGAAAATTTCAAGGGATAAAATAGCATTTGTATCATCTTTTTTACCTTATTTTCTCCTTGGCTACCGAGAACAACCCCTAAACCATTCTTATTCATTTTTCGTTCATTTTAAAGCTTGATTTTCATTTCTTTAACCCCTAATGAAATCATAAAAGCATCACATTAACAAGAATTTTGGGAAAGAGATGAAGAAAAAGTATATGGATTTTTTGGATGCGTAGTGTTTAAAATTTAACCAGGTAATTAATGGAGTTTTAGTTGTTTTTAGTATATGATTTTTGTATAGTTGCATTCCTTAATGAACAAAAATGCATGAAATTGAATTTTTTATGCATTTTTATGAAGATAAAAAAGATGAGTTGAACATGAAGGAGAAAGGAAAAGAGAAAAGAAATGAAGATTTGATTATGAAATTGAAGTTCTTGATAGTTTAATTGAAGAATTTCGCATTAATTTGGTATGTGTTCATGCAAATTCATTTTTTCCTAAAAATTATGTGTTAAAACTTAGAGTTCTTGGAGCAAAATTGTGGATTTTTGAAATTGAAGTTATAAATGTTTAATTGGGGACTAATCATGATGCATATAATGATTAATTTGAATTTATGATATGCAACTTATTAAATCTTACTTGAACATACATTATGTATGACCTTGAGAATTAGTTGTGCATAAAAATTTGATTAATTGATAAAAAAAAATAATAATGCTATAGATGTTATGAGAACCTAATTAAGACAATTAATGGAAGAAAAATGAGAGTTAAGAACATGTTCAAGTCTTAACCAAATTATATAGTGTAGAAAATTTTTTATTTAGTTGTAAATCTATGCCTAACTGAGTTTATTTAATGACTACATGATAAGAAATTGAGACACTACAAAAAAAAATTCATTTTACCAATGGATTTTACCGACGGACTCTTTTCCGTAGGTTGTTACTGATGAATTATCAAGATATTTTTTCCCAACAGAATTAAAAATTCATCAGTATTTTTGGTGGAAAATGTTGCCGCCAATTTTTACCGACTGATTTACCGACGGTTATGTCAATCGGTAACAAATTTTCTCATTTAACTTTTGTAGCGACGGAATTTCCATTGGTAATATAAGTATCTTAGGACATTTACTGACTGATAGGGCGACAGTTTTTCTTTCGTCGGTAAATAAATGCAAAAACTTTTTGCAGACCAATATAACGAGGGAAGAGTGACAAAAATTTAACGTGATGAAATTATAATTTTTTTACTACGATTTATTGGTGTCGGGAAATCCTTCAGTAGGCTTTAAATAAAATAATTTATATTTAATATATTAATAAAAAAAATTTAAGATTATCTGCTCCCCTTTTTCTATCAAACTCTCATCTCAATCTTAGTATCAGCCTCTCAACATCTCTCCTTGATTGGAAAAAAAATCTGACCTCGCCCTCTCAACAGTGAGGTTACCCCCAACGTTAGTTCTCCACCGCTATTGTCCTGACGTTATTTCACCACCGCCTATCAGATCGTTATCTCACTAACTAATTTTTTCTAACAAAACTTTCTCTGAGTTTTTGTATCTTCGCTAAGTTTTTTTAACAAAACTCTCTTTGCCCTAACAGATTGATTTCACTTGATCTAGACTTTATACCGGCTCTTTCCATCTCGGCCTCAATCTCCCTTTAAAAACTATCTTTGCAGGTATCCACATCGAAAATGCCTGTCGGGAACTTTACTGCCTCGAGCATGGCATCCAGGTACGTCTTTGGTGCATATGTGTTTATTTGTTTGCAATTTGGATAATGTATTGTTCTAAGTTGAACACTAGATCCTTTGATTTTTCCATCGTTTTTATCTTTAGATCTATCATTTTTGGTCCTAAACCTATATATCGTGTTTGTTTTGCTTTAATTTTGATAATGTGCTATATCTTAAGCCTAGATCTGCCAGTTTGTTTTTCTTGCCGACATGACTGACTCCGACCAAAATTATAAGCATATATTATAACAACTATAATTTTCTAAGTTTGTATGTGACTACGACCAAAATTGTTTGGGGCTATGCCACTGGAATTGTTAAATGGGTTGGTTTCAATTGAAATTTTTTATTTTAGTGGTAATGGATTTATATAGGTAGTGAAATCTTAACTTATATCTGCAATGCAAAGGATTCTCTCTTTTTTGTTCGAATTTTATTGGAGTATTTATTCAATGTAACTAATAATTATTATGTAGAACTAACTCTAGATTAAATCTATGTTTCTGTGTGATATCATTTTTCAAATTTGCTAGTTTTCGTTGACATAGGGGGCATGGAAATTTGACTTTCTACTCCTCCGATTTGCTTTTTCATATTCTTTTCTTCTTTTTTCCCCATTTGAAAGTGATTTACTTGTTATGAGTTACTATTGTCGTTTTGGGTTAATCTGGTGAAACCAAAGTAATTAATCTTTTCAGAAAGCAGGGATAGAACTGTGTATCATTGTGATTGCCTAGTAAAAGTTGGATTTATGAAATTGCAGAAAGTGAGTCGAAACTAGTGATTCATTTTCGATTTCACTTAAAAGATCGAGTAAGTTAATTAATTGGTAGTTACAAATTATATTACTTCTTTATCCATAAGCTCACGAGTTAATTTGGAGCAAGCCTAGGACAATATCATTTTCCATTATTTTGGAATTTTAGGTTCCTATTTTCCTGTAGAAGATCAATGGCATTAAGCAGTAAATATTCTGAAATGTTATTTCTGCTTGTGTCAACTAAAGCTGGCAGAATTGATTTCTTTTTCTTGCAGTAAATTTTTTTAAGAGTATCTGCTTCGTATTGGGCATTATTAATATTTGAATCAAAACGTATGACATTGGGTAGAAATTTAGACTTTATCTTTTAAATATGAGATTTTGGATTTTTTTTTAAATTGTGCATATATGTGTGAACCTTGTTAAGTATGTAAAAATTAGATTCTTATACATTTGCATGCCCTCATATCACATAATTTTATTTTTTCATAAAGAAAATGCACACCAAAAACTTGGAATTGCGTGATTTTCTTTTGTTAAAGCAATATGCTTATATTCTCATTTCTTTTTAATCTTTGCAATATAACGTATTGACATTGGCAGTTTAACTAAGCATTTAGCTTGACTTCTCTAGCTCCATGGCATTTCTGGCTTTAGCAAAAATAATTTGAATGCCTATTTTGGCAATAAACTTCTTGCTTGTCATACATATATAAGAAATTTTTTTTTTGTGTTTGAGTAAGAAGATGTAGGCTATCAAGATTAGGACTCTCATTATAGCATTTGCATCTATTAGTCTTTGTTAGATAATGTTGGCAGCTCATTTGACTAAGATAAAAATTCACTTTGCTTTATCACTTGTAATTGTATTTTAGTTAACCTCTACTTCTCCTTAGCTTATCAGCTTATCTCTGTATATCTTCTATAAATTGCTGTACAGGAAATACAACTGACACAATATACAAAATATTTTTTTAGTCCTTATTTTATGCAGTACTTTAGCCCTTATTTGTGCAGTATTTGTCACGGTCTTGAAGCTTATTTGTTGAAATATTTAAGTGAAAATTCAGCCTCCCTTTTTTGTTGCTCTAATTTGTCTTGTACATGGCTAGGTTGTTGATTTAAGTCTATGAACTGACATATTCTGTTAATGAACTAATTTCATCCTCTATTAACACTGCTTCTTATGAACAATTGCTTAATATCTTAAATGAAACTATGTTGACTCAATTTGACTTAGTCATCGTTCTTTAGTACCGGTGAATTATCTCCTTTTAATAGTTAAAACTTACCAAAATATATATACTAAAACCAGAGAACAACAAATTTTGTTGAATTTGACTATGAACACTGATTAAATTATTAGTAATCACTTGAAACTATAACATGGTATATATGTAAAACTTGTAAGTGGAAAGATCAATTTCTTCAATATTTGCATTGCCATTTCATTATTGAGAAAGTTATAGTTACTAGCTTAAAAAGGCATGACATGATGTCAGAGCATGTTTGCTATCATGTTTGTCTCCCTTTTCTTGCATCAATGTCTTGTTTATTATTAATTTGGCTTTTTATAGTGTATGTTGTACTCTTCTTATCCTACTCTTACTATCATTGTTGTTCTCTTTTTCCTATTTTGTGCAGGTTATAAATTTTGATATGCCTTTAGATGCTGCGGGATATGTATAAAGAATTGGGCATACTGGAAGAGGATACAATACTGGTACTTCTATACCTCTTGTGAGTTTTTCAAACAAAATTATAATCTATTGCATAAGGGAGTTAACTTAAGCCAAATTGATTTTTTATCTATATACGACATGGTCAGGTTTACTGTTTCACACACCAACGACGCTTAAAATCATCTTTGTTCTATTTTCTATTTTATTTACTGCTGATAATAATAATAATAATAATAATAATAATAATAATATATTATTATTATTATTATTATTTGAACTAGTAGAACTTCTTATCACTCGGGTGGGATAGTGATACTAGTCGGTTTTATTTTAGCCTAGTTAGTTTCTTTTTGCTTGGTTTTCAGTAGCTATTGAATCAGCCTTTCTTCATTTTACATCTTTCTTTTTGTATCAGCTTCTATACCTTATTATGTTGTACTTTTTTCCATATATAAAATTTTCAACCCCTGAGATTCAAAAGTGTATGATCTACCTCTTTGACAATAATTTATGACATTAGCTTCTATTTTCAGGTCCAAGAATCCCATCACTTGGATAATTCAAACAATGTTATATACCATTAGCAACAAATATATACATAAATATAAAAGCTGCAATAGTGAATAATAGGTAGTTGTAGATAGATATAATTTATTAGACATATAAATAATTAAGTAACACAGGATTTAGAGTGATGGGTGTGGTAATGAAGGGATATCAAATGGCATATACATGAAGATCACACAACGAAAAAATAAAAATATTCATCATTCATGCCATGCAATATACGACATAGAATCGAAACATGCAATTTTAGAGTTTTAAAACTTACAAGCTTGGATGCTCTTCAAAACATGATTTTTTGCAATGGCAAATATATAAGATAGACTTATACGCTTTAGATCCGGAACACCAATGCCAAAGGAGCAGCCTTTATGCCACGCCACTCTATGCTCACACACACACTTGCAAAGATAGCTTAAAATCAAGAGTGCTGGCTCTATGATTGTATATTTGGCAATAAGAATGGTTTGAAGCCACAAGATCTGATCTTGTTCTTCCTTTAGGTTGCTATTGCTGCCCAAGAACACAAGAGATGAAGAAAGAATTCTTTCTTTTGAGAGTGGCGGCACTAAAGGAGAGAAATTATCACCTAGGTCAAAAATAGAATTAATTAATTTATATTATTAATCGAGGAAAGATAGGTAATACCGAAATCCATTAGAATTAGGAATATTTTTAGCTTTCATCACTTCCTAATTAAGTGATTTAAATTAATTCAAACTCTATTAGGTTTCAAATTTAAATGGCATTAGTCATTTAATCAAAATAAATTTACTTATTTTGGAATTAATTGGTTGCCAAATTCAACTAGGATTTCTAGCTTGAATTTTGACCACATTAATTCCCTCTCAAGTATTATATTTTGATTAAATACAATTTAGGATTTAATACTCAATTAACTTAATTATACATAGATAATTAATTAATTGAAATTAAAACTAGCACATGCCAATAAATTTCTCTCGTGTAACAACTGTTAATAGATTTACCTTAAATAGCTAGCTATTTAAGGCAAAATAACAGTTCAACAGGTTTAAGGCATAAACCTTGTTTGACAGATTTGTTGTTTAAGGCAAAATCAGAGCTGAACAGATTTGCAATTTTAAGCAAAATAATAGCTTAATAGATTTGCCTAAAACAACAAGCTGTTTTAGGCAAAAAAACTATTTAACAGATTTGCTTAAACACAGCAAGCTGTTTAAGGCAAAAATCTGCTTACCCATTGCATACATTAATTTGACTTTAAATAAAAGCCCAAATTAATTCTCAATACATTATTTAAATATTTTAAGTCCAATGCTTTGTGTGCGATCCTATAGGTCCGTTTAATATTGGAAATGAATTAATAAATTAATTCAAAGGCTATATATTCTCTTGCAAGATATTATAACATTCCAAATTAAATGAAAAATGCAAACGACATTTAGTGACCTAATGCAATTTTGTATAGTCCCTTACCCTTAAATATCAGAATTAATATAAGGCATGGAATCATTCATCCTTATATATACTAATTCCTTTCTTGATATTCCAGTGACACTGAACTCTCAGATAAATAATGATTACTCATTATTTCATCTCGGTATGGCCATACACTTCTCAGTTCACCGATCAAGTGGCCGATGATATTTTCTTTCTTATCGAGAGGGGTAATCCCTTCACTTCTCTCATGCTCTCTAACATGGATTAGTGCATACCCATACTTGTCACCCTGTTATGAGCACGTTAGGTGTATGTCAAAGTACACAGTAATTCATAAAGAGTTTCATAGATATTTTAGGTCTAAGAACTCCGATGCAAAACTTGCACATGAGAAACACTTATGACTTGTACCATGTAGTGTTCTTATGAATGGATCGAATCCAGATACCATGTTCTAAACATGTATCTATGATCTCTAATTGACACTCCAGTCCTTATGATCCATAAGACAGAACTCAAATTATCAGAGAGAGCATACTAGTCTTAATTCATTTGTTATTCCCATAACAATGACTGACTAGGGATATTTAGAATGAAGTCTCATTTGTTTCATGGTCTTACAACCATGTGCCTCACACATGATAACTTAAATTAAAACAACATTTTTGGATAGTTTTATCAATTGATATGCACAATAATACAATAGATAAAACAAATGCCTCATTTATTAACTAAAGTGTTTTATAAAAATGCATTGGGGCTATGGCTTACACTAACAATCTCTTGTTGGAATTTAAAGGTTACATACATCACATACATGAGCGGAATTTTAAAATTTTTTAACCATTAGATCTGATCTTGCCATGAATACACAATATAACTATATGAGAATAAGAAAAATCACCTTTGATTTTTGTTGAACAGTTGATTTTACTTTGTACCGGGTTGTTGCAAATCATAGTGTCCAAAATCGAACACCTCCAATGAGTAATCCACACTAGAGAGGGGTAAATTGAACCAACAAATTAGTGTTCAACTAGGACTGGCCGAAATTCCAAGAAGCTAGCTTGGAGTTGGCGTAAAAAGGAGAGAGAGATTAAGAGAAAAGACTTTCTTTTTGTTTTAATCACTTAACCCTAATTCTCATTAGTTGGCCTTTTATAGTTAGGTTAAAATTCCAACTCCTTAATGAGATTGGGCTCTTTAAAATTGCTGGAGAATTATTAATTGGGCCTTTAGAATTAATTATAATAATTTGGGCTTAATTAAATCCAATTTAATCCTTTTCATAAAAGTCTATGCACAAAATCCACAAACTAGGCCCTTTGTGCATCTAATTGAATTTAAATACCCAAATGGATTCCAAATCCAACAAAATTAAATATGTGAGTTCCATAACACTTATGTAACATATATAAATTAATTTGGTCCAAGAAAAAGTCCTCTAAGCCCTTCTGTATAGAGTTGGCATGTGGCCCTCTTCTGGAGGGCTTCCTCTAACTTCTTTATTCCTTTGGCCCTTTATAATTTCTCCAATGGACCTATTAATTATTATATCAGTCGTATAACACTTATAGTAGTCTTATAACACTTATAAGATAAGAATAATTAATCATAAAATACATTATTTCAATTAGGTCCAATTTTGCAGAACATTTCTCAAAAGTTCCGCGGATAATTTTATTTGATCATAATTAATTAAACTCTTTAATTAATTATTATCTTATTCAATTCTCTACCTTCATAATAATATAAAATATTATTATCCTTGTTATTTTACCATTTTACCCTTTTCTCTATATGTGTGTGACCTATTGGGTTCCTGTCCATGTTGGCAGTATAATATGTAATTGTGAGTTCTATTCAAAACTCACATGATTTAAACTCCTTTAAATCATCTTATCAATCCCTATTGATACTTTTGATACATCATTATACAAGTCATGATTGGCCTCTAGCTAGGCATCATGACTACCCAAATGTCAGGAAAGTCATGTGGTTTGACTGTACCCTTCCATAGAAACAGTTACCGTGCAATTACTCCTTTCACTACTCTTATCTCAATTAGATTATGAGTATGGATTTCTGTCAACTCATATAAATCTAATTATGTATGTTCTATTAATTTAACCATTGTTCCTAAAATGCCCTTCATGGATCTCCATCCATCTCGGCATATTACTCTGGCCTGAGATTCTCTGAACAAGGCAATTATAGAATCATGCGAGATAACTTCCCTTGTTAAATCTGGGATGGTGAATCCTTTGTCAATCACTCAATTATCTTCAAGTAGGTCATGATATACCCAATCTCCTAACTATGTTCACTCCCAGTTGGAAGTAATCAGTTATGGAGTCAAAGTATACCACTTGCTACTTAAGATAACTTTGGTGATCTCAAGTCTAAGGATACTTGCACAACCGCTATGAAGAGATTCCTCACTGACATAGATTTAATATCCATGTGAGGATTCTCTATGCAGGTCTCCAATGAACTTGTTCTTCTAACAAGCATCCACATGTTAGCTTTGATTATCTTTCATAATCATAGTTATGAGAACCACTGCTTGAACCATTCAAGAAGCATAACATGTGCTAGTCTGTCCGGATTAACAATGTCCTATCTTGTTAATTCTATGACTAGGGATATTTAGATATTAAGACATTTGCATGCAATAGACATCCCACATCATGAACACCTTCATGATTGCCTTTGCACTGTGTTTATAATATCTAGGACTTCATTTATTAATTTAAGATTTACAAACTCATGTATTCAAATATAGCATTAATAAATGAATGATGCCTTTTATTAAGAATATAAATTTCATACATATGAAAAACATCCCTATTACATGGGCTCTAGGGCATACTCTCTAACATCTCCCACTAGCAGTAGTCCCAATTGGGCATAGCCCTAAGACCGAACGCTCTCAAATGAGCTTCGTGCAGATTTGGACGCAATTGTTTCGTCAAAGGATCTACTACATTGTTTTCACTTGCTATCTTGCTAATCTTGACGTCCCCACAATCAATGATCTCTCTGATCAGGTGGTACCTCCGAGTATGTGTTTGGATTTCTGGTGTGATCGGGGCTCTTTAGCCTGACATAAAATTTCTAATGGATCTAAGATCTTTGGAATCACTCCTAATCTAGAAATGAAATTTTTAATCCAAATAGCTTCCTTTGCAGCCTCACTCACTATAATATACTCAGATTATGTAGTTGAGTCGACAACGGTCTCTTGCTACGAGCTTCTACAGCTTTAGCACCACCGTTAAAAACAAAAACAAAACCAGATTGTGATCTTGAGTCCTGAGTGCTGGTTTGAAAAGCAGCATCGGCATAACCTTGTATGATGAGCTCTTTTTAACCACCATATACTAAGAAGTGATCCTTAGTCCTTAGTAGGTACTTAAGAATCCCCTTCACAGCAGACCAGTGCTTCTCACCGGGGTCTTGTTGAAACCTACTAGTTATACTCAGTGCATGAGCAACATCTAACCTAGTACATAACATAGCATACATGATAGATCCAATAGTAGATGCATATGGGATTCTACTCATGTTGTCCCTTTCCTATTTGGTTTTAGGACACTGTTCTTTAGTCAAAAGAACTCCCAATGCCAAAGGTATGTACCCTTTCTTTGAGTCTCCCATACTAAAATGCTTTAGTATTTTGTCTATGTACTTTTCTTGACTTAGTCCCAAAATCCGATTCAATCTATCTCTAGAGATCCGAATACCAAGTATTGCCTCGGCTTCACCTAAGTCTTTCATTGAGAAACATTTCCCCAGCCATTGCTTAACCTTTTACAATATTGGAATGTCATTCCCAATGAGTAGGATATCGTCCACATATAGGCCCAGAAATACTATTATGCTTCCACTAACCTTCTTGTACACACAAGGCTCATCATCTTGTGCAATGGGTTCTTGTTCCACACCTGGTTGTGAACTTGATCCCATTTCCAACTCATCCTCTACAGGAGTTTGTGGCACTTGAATTTCTCCAAGTTTTATTTTACTCCCACTATCTTTCTTGAGAAGGAACTCCTTTTCCAAGAAAATAGCCTTGAGAGCAACAAACACTTTGTTCTCGGCTTGTGAGTAAAAGTAGTATCCCTTTATTTCTTTGGGATAACCCACAAATAAGCAGATAGTAGATTTGGACTTTAGTTTGTCAGATGTTAATTTCTTAACATGTGCTTCACAGTCCCAAATCCTTAGAAATGACATATTGGGCTCTTTCCTAGTTCATACCTCATATGGTGTCTTCTCAACTACTTTAGTTGGAGTACGGTTCAGTAGAAACGCAACAGTTTCTAATGTATAACCCCAAAAAGAGACAGGAAGATTAGCTTGACTCATTATTGATCGAAACATGTCCAATAGAGTTTGATTTCTCTTTTCGGACACACCATTCCATTGTGGTGTTCCAGGAGGAGTGAGCTGTGAAATAATTTCACACTCCTTCAGATGACCATCAAACTCTTGGCTTAAGTATTCGCCACCTCGATCTGATCGAATGGCTTTTAACTTTTTCCAAGTTGGTTTTCTACTTCGTTCTTAAACTCTTTGAATTTTTCAAAAGTTTGAGACTTGTGCTTCATTAGATCGACATAGCCATATCTACTGAAGACATATGTGAATGTTGCGAGTAGCTAAAATCACCTCTAGCTTGTGTACTTAATGGTCCACATACATCGATATGTATTAGTTCCAATAAGTCACTAGTCCTCTCACCTTTCTTGTTAAAAGGACTCTTTATCATCTTTCCATACAAACATGGCACACATGTGTTATAAGATTCTAAGTTGAATGACCCAAGCACTCCAGATTTATGGAGTCTTGAAATGCGTTTTTCATTTGCATGTCCTAAATGACAATGCCAGAAGTAAGTAAGGTTCAATTCATTTGATTTAACCCTCTTTGTATTAATGTTGTATATGGACTATTTGTTTTGTAGATCAAGGATATAAAGGTCATTTTGTAACATAGCAGTGCCATATAAAATGCCTTGGCGATGAATATGAATATTGCCATTATCAATAACAAAATCAAATTCATCAAAATCCAAACATGAAACTAAAATAATGTTTCTGCTCATAGCAGGCACAAAATAACAATTCATTAAATCTAAACAAAGTCCAGAAGGTAAAGTGAGTCGATAGTCGCCTATCTCCATGGCAGCAACTCGTGCTCCATTCCCCACATGGAGGTCCACTTCACTTTTCCCAAGTAACAGCCTATTTCTTAACCCCTGCACATTTGAACAAAAGTGAGAACCACAACTGATATCAAATACCTAAGTGGTAGAAATAGAAAGGTTAATTTCAACAACAAAAATACCAGAACTGGATGCCTTGGCTCCATTCTTCTTTTGTTCTTCCTTGAAGAGAGCGCAATTCTTCCTCCAATGCCCTAACTTGTTGCAATGGAAGCATGTGCTCTCGCTTTCCTTGAGCTTTTGCGCCTTGGGCTTGAGGTGCACTCCTACTTGACTTTGTTTTTGCCTTTTCCTTCCCCTTTCCCTTAGCGGGTCCCTTCTTAATGCCCCCTTGAACCATAAGTATGAGATTGGTCTTTCGAATGTTCTTTTTAGCATTCTTAAGCATCCCATGAAGCTCGGAGACTATCTTGTTCATTGCATGCATGTTATAATTCATAACAAATGGATAATAATCATCAGTCAATGAACCTAAGATCAAGTCAGTGGCCAATTCCTTCGGAACTTGTACCTCAAGCTTCTTAAGAGTATCAAGATACCCTTTTATCTTGAGTACATGGGTACTAACGGGAGTACCCACAGCCATCTTACAAGAAATCAAGGCCTTTGTTGTCACAAACCTCTTGTGATAAGCTTGCTTTTGGAACATCTCCTTGAGGTGCACCATGATCGCATAAGCCTTTTGGTCCATGAATTGCTTTTGCAAATCGGGCACTATAGTGGTTAGCATCAGACATGTCACATCATTGGAGTCACTCTTCTTAGTCTCAAAAGTTTCCTTTTGAACTGCAGAGGCATTCCTAGCAGGTTCTTCGGGCAAAGGTGCATCCAAAACATACGACCTTTTCTCTTGCTTGAGAATAATTCTCAAGTTTCGAGACCAGTCTATGAAATTGGTGCCATTCAATTTTTTCTTTTTCTAAGACCGATCGCAATGAAAAGTTGTTGTTTGAAGATGCCATTTTCAATTTACAATAATTAACTTAGCAAGATTAAATGAGGTCTTTTTATAATCCCACAAATCGAATTAATATCCCTTTAAATAATTCGCGTTAGTGATTTAATGTGTGCCAAGATTCACTTTTCACAACAACTTATTAGTCAAGCTGAGCTTGTACACGTAACAAGTTAAGTTATTTAGGTAAGAAAACTCCAATCATGTCCCGTACGTGACTCTTGGATTAAATGGGCTAACATCTTAAGATGTTATAGCACAAACCCATTTATTAGTTGCCTAGGTCCGGGCATCCCTTTCCATGTTAAGTCCAATCTACATTCACAACCCATGCCTCACAAAGATAATCAGGCGCATCTAAGACTCCTAGTCTACGTGTCCGATGATCAATGCCTTGACATGTTTCAAATTAGGAAGGCAACTTTATGACTTATTACTTTAGGGATTCATTTTATTACGACTTACATGGAATATGCTTTTTCATCCATTTATTGCATGCATATATATATAATTGCATAAAGTAAAGCGTGACAAACATGGGCCTAAAAACCTACAACTAAGATTCTATACTATTACATAAGAATCTTCGAGTTGGGC
The DNA here is from genome assembly GCA_037975025.1 of Excoecaria agallocha. NCBI lineage: Eukaryota > Viridiplantae > Streptophyta > Magnoliopsida > Malpighiales > Euphorbiaceae > Excoecaria > Excoecaria agallocha. The sequence goes on from CM075806.1 coordinate 33,361,359, forward strand.
TTCTCCACTCCGGTGGGCTTCGTCTTGATTTACAAAACTTCAAATAAATTCTATACTAAGAAATAAATGAAACTTTTACAATAATCTATAATGGCACGCCTGGCATATTTAATTACAAAAACCTAGGGCCCATGAATGCACCATGCATATCCATTGATCACACAAAATAAGCAAATAAATATACATAACATTCATGGATAAAACAAAGTCCAATTTTAATTAATTTAGCCAAGCCCATTAATGAAAATTGTGTACTTGAACTTTTAAGAGAAGACCCTGTGATGGGCCTGGGCCGAAGCCCAATGGACTAAATCCATTTATTGAATATACTCTCTTAAAGCCTAAAACACAAACTAGTTAGATTTGTGCTATAAATCAACTCTAGTATAATTTCCAATTTTGCCATTTTTAATATTATGTCATACAACCCATAAACATTAAAAATTCATATAATATATACCAACACGAATTAAAACATAAAAATCATGAAGAACATATATCATACACGACATTTATACTAAAACAAACAAACAACAATGAAAATAGTTGTTTAATGCTCATGTAATGCCACAGACAATGCACAAACATTTAAAACGATTTGATGAGCCATTTAATAATTTAAATAAGGTCATAAACATTGAGTTAAGGTTCTATTCAGATCTGATCTAAATGTCTTTTTTCCATTTTAATCAAAACAAAACAAATAATGTTGATTAAACATGCAACAAAGAAAAACTAGACATAGTTTTAAGTGATTTTAAAATTAATTAATTAAATTGTCATGGACCAGGATTAAAAACAATTTTAAAATATGTCCAGACCTGTTATTAATCGTTAAAAATCATTTACAAACATGCTAAACACATTTATACATTTAATTTTGAAAACTAGTTGTTAAACATACACATATCATGCAAACTAGCATCTAGTTTAAAGATTAACATGTACCATCATGTATTTATAATTAAAATCAACCATGAACAGCTCTAAGAACATCTTAGGACAGTATATTAACATGTCATAATAATTATAATACCTAACTAATCATATAAAATCGTTTTTACACTATAATAATGCAAAAAACTCAAAACAGAAAATTTCAGCATTGCGGTTTTATGCAAGAACGATTTTTGAATCAAGATTTAATGCATCCAAAGCACTAAAATAAGCATGGTTAGGCTCTGATACCATATAAGAGATATCACATGGCATATACATGAAGATCACGTGGCAGAAAAATAAAAATATTCATCATTCATGCCACGCAATATACAACATAGAATCGAAACATGCAATTTTAGAGTTTTAAAAACTTACAAGCTTGGATGCTCTTCAAAACTTGATTTTTTGCAATGGAAAATATATAAGATAGACTTATACACTTCAGATGTGGAAAGCCAATGCCAAAGGAGCAGCCTTTGCGCCACATCACTCTATGCTTACACACACACTTGCAAAGATAGCTTAAAATCAAGAGTGCTAGCTCTGTGATTGTATATTTGGCAATGGGAATGGTTAGAAGCCACAAGATCTGATCTTGTTCTTCCTTTAGGTTGCTGTTGCTGCCCAAAAACTCAAGAGATGAAGAAAGAATTCTTTCTCTTGAGAGTGGCAGCACTAAAGGAGAGAAATTATCACCTAGGTCAAAAATAGAATTAATTAATTTATATCATTAATCTAGGAAAGATAGGTAATACCAAAATCCATTAGAATTAGGAATATTTTCAGCCTCCATCACTTCCTAATTAAGTGATTTAAATTAATTCAAACTCTATTAGGTTTCAAATTTAAATGGCATCAATCATTTAATCAAAATAAACTTACTTATTTTGGAATTAATTGGTTGCCGAATTCAACTAGGATTTCTAGCTTGAAATTTGGCCACATTAATTCCTTCTTAAGTATTATATTTTGATTAAATACAATTTAAGATTTAATACTTAATTAACTTAATTATACATAGATAATTAACTAATTGAAATTAAAATTAGCACATGCCAATAAATTTCTCTTGTGTAACAACTGCTAATAGATTTGCCTTAAATAGCTAGCTATTTAAGGCAAATTAACAGTCCAACAGATTTGCCTTAAACAGCTAGCTGTTTAAGGCAAAAACCTTGTTTGATAGATTTTCCTTAAACAACTAGCTGTTTAAGGCAAAATCAGAGCTGAACAGATTTGCCTAAAACAGCTAGATGTTTTAGGCAAAATAACAGCTTAACAAATTTGCCTAAAACAGCTTGAAAAAATTGTTTAACAGATTTGCCTAAAACAGCAAGCTGTTTAAGTCAAAAATCTGCTTACCCATTGCATACATTAATTTGACTTTAAATAAAAGCCTAAATTAATTCCCAATATACTATTTAAATATTTTAAGTCCAATGCTATGTGTGTGATCTTATAGGTCCATTTAATATTGGCAATGAATTAATAAATTAATTCAAAGGCTATATATATTCTCTAGCACGATATTATAGCATTCCAAATTAAATGAAAAATGTAAATGGCATTTAGTGACCTAATGCAATTTTGCATAGTTCCTTACCCTTAAATATCAGAGTTAATATAAGGCATGGAATCAGTCATCCTTATATATACTAATTCCTTTCTTGATATTCTAGTGACACTGAACTCTCAGATAAATAATGATTGCTCATTATTTCATCTTGGTATGGCCATACACTTCTCAGTTCACTGATCAAGTGGCCGATGATATTTTCTCTCTTATCGAGAGGGGTAATCCCTTCACTTTCCTCATGCTCTCTAACATGGATTAGTGCATACCCAAGCATACCCATACTTGTCACCTTGTTATGAGCACGTTAGGTGTATGTTAAAGTACACAGTAATTCATAAAGAGTTTCATAAAGATTTTAGGTCTAAGAACTCCGATACAAAACTTACACATGAGAAACACTTATGACTTGTACCATGTAGTGTTCTCATAAACGGATCGAATCTAGATACCATGTTCTAAACATGTATCTATGGTCTCTGATTGACACTCCAGTCCTTATGATCCGTAAGATAGAGCTTAAATTATCAGAGAGAGCATACTATTCTTAATTCATTTGTTATTCCCATAACAATGATTGACTATGGATATTTAGAATGAAGTCTCATTTGTTTATGACTATGGATATTTAGAATGAAGTCTCATTTGTTTCAAGGTCTTACAACCATGTGCCTCACACATGATAACTTAAACTGAAACAACATTCTTGGATAGTTCTATCAATTGATATGCATAGGAATACAATAGATAAAACAAATGCCTCATTTATTAACTTAAGTGTTTTATAACAATGCATTAGGGCTAAGGCTTACACTAACAGGTAAGGCTCCAAAATTAGCTAAAGGCTTTATTTATAATCAAAATATTTTGATACATTTAGTGATGGAGAGATGGTGAACCAATGTCAAATTATTTTCATCTATGTTTGCTCTTCATTTGGTGGTTTTCCTTCACCTCACAATCTTAATTGCGCATTTTCCTTCACCTCACTATAAGAATTTTGATTTTCAAATTAGAATTGAGTTTATAGGTGCCAATGATGGAATATGACATGGTATGAATAAGATGATAACACAGCGAAAAAACAAAATTTTCATCATACATATCATACAAATCCAAAGCAAGAAACAAAACATGCAATTTTAGGGTTGTAAAACTTACAACTGTTGATGCACTTAAATATTTGGTTTGATGAAGACCAGCAACCAAGAGTGATATATCAACCTTTGATCTTCTCCACCAATGCCAAAAGAACAGCCTTTACGCCACTCTTCTCTATGTTCACATACACAATTGCAAAGACGGCTTAAAATTGAGATTGCTAGCTCTCTATTTATGTATCATGTAAAGGCAATTGATTTGAAGCTACAAAATTTGATTTTGTACTTCTCTAAGTTGCTATTACTACCCAATAACAGAAGAGAATGAGGAACAATCCTTTCTCCTTGTGAAAAATTGACCAAAAGAAATTCTTGAGAGGGAGATGAAATTCACGCCACTTTAGAGAAGAATTAGGTTACACACTTTTTTCTCTCATCCAATATATATATTATCTTATTTATTAAGTGATAAATCTCAAATATACTACCTTAAGATAATTAATATTAGCTAAAGATAACTAATATTTGCCTTTATCACTTAATTAAAATAAGTAATATTTATTGATAAAAACTCTTTTAATTTATCCAAGATAAAAACAAAAGACATTTAATCAAATAATATCACTTAATTTAGGATAAAAGATAAGACACTTAAATCTAATAAACCACTTAAATAAAAATAATACATGTGCCGAAATTCCTTGGTATTTCCCTAGGAATTTCGGCCACATCAAATTCCATTTAAATGATTTAATTAGATAAATATATCTTCAGGTTTTAATACTCAATTAATTAAATTAATACATGATATTTAATTAATTGAAATTAAACCTTGTGGGCTGAATTTCTCTCTCTCATGGGCCAAGGTCCAATAGCAATCTAATAACCCATTACACACATTAATTTGACTTCAATTAAAAGCCCAAATTAATGTCCAATAATTAATTTAAATATTTTAAGCCTAATGCTTTATGTGCGATCCTATAGGTCCATTTAATGTTGGCAATGAATTAACAAATTAATTCAAAGGCTATATATATTCTCTAGCAAGATATTATAGCAATCCAAATTAAATGAAAATGTATATGACATTTAGTGACCTAATGCAATTTTGCATAGTCCCTTACCCATAAATATCAGAATTAATATAAGGCATGGAACTAGTCATCCTTATATATATTAATTCCTTTCTTGATATTACAATGACACTAAACTCTCAGATAAATAATGATTACTCATTATTTCATCTCGGTATGGCCATACACTTCTTAGTTCACTGATCAAGTGGCCGATGATATTTTTCTCTCTTATCGAAAGGGGTAATCCCTTCACTTCTCTCATGCTCTCTAACATGAATCAATGCATACCCAAGCATACCCGTACTTGTCACTCTGTTACAAGTACGTTAGGTGTATGTCAAAGCACGCATTAATTCATAAAGAGTTTCATAGAGATTTTAGGTCTAAGAACTCCGATACAAAACTTGCATATGAGAAACACTTATGACTTGTACCATGTAGTGTTCTCATGAGCGGATCGAATCCAGATACCATGTTCTAAACATGTATCTATGATCTATGATTGACACTCTTGTCCTTATGATCCGTAAGACAGAACTCAACTTATCAGAGAGAGCATACTAGTCTTAATTCATATGTTATTCCCATAATAATGACTGACTAGGGATATTTAGGATGAAGTCTCATTTGTTTCAAGGTCTTACAACCATGTGCCTCACACATGATAACTTAAACTGAAACAACATTCTTGGATGGTTTTATCAATTGATATGCATAGGAATACAATAGATAAAACAATTGCCTCATTTTATTAATTAAAGTGTTTTATTACAATGCATTGGGGCTAGGGCTTACACTAATAATCTCTCACTAGCACTAGTCCCAATTGGGCATAGCCCTCAGACCGAACGCTCTCAAATGAGCTTCATACAGATTTGGACGCAACTGTTTCGTCAAAGGATCTGCTACATTGTCTTCACTTGCTATCTTGCTAACCTTGACCTCCCCACGATCAATGATTTCTCTGATCAGGTGGTACCTCTTGAGTATGTGTTTGGATTTCTGGTGTGACTGGGGCTCCTTTGCCTGTGCGATGGCCCCGTTGTTGTCACAAAAAATTTCTAATGGATCTAGGATGCTTGGGACCATTCCTAATCCAGAAATAAAATTTTTAATCCAAACAGCCTCTTTTGCAGCCTCACTCGCTGCAATATACTCAGATTCTGTAGTTGAGTCGGCAATGGTCTCTTGCTTCAAGCTTCTCCAGCTGACAGCACCACCGTTTAAAACAAAAATGAATCCAGATTGCGATCTAGAATCCTGAGTGCTGGTCTAAAAAGCAGCATCGGCATAACCTTGTATGATGAGCTCTTTTTGACCACCATACACCAAGAAGTGATTCTTCGTCCTTCGCAGGTAATTCAAAATCCCCTTTACAACAGACCAGTGCTTTTGACTAGGGTCTTGCTGAAACCTACTGGTTATACTCAGTGCATGAGCAACATCCAACCTAGTACATAACATAGCATACATGATAGATCCAATAGCAGATGCATATGAGATTCTACTCATGTTGTCCCTTTCCTATTTAGTTTTAGGGCACTGTTCTTTAGTCAAAGGAACTCCCAAAGCCAAAGGTATGTACCCTTTCATTGAGTCTCCCATAATAAAATGCTTTAGTACTTTGTCTATATACTTTTCTTGACTTAGTCCCAAGAGCCGATTCGATCTATCTCTATAGATTCGAATACCAAGTATTGTCTCGGCTTCACCTAAGTCTTTCATTGAGAAACATTTTCCCAACCATTGCTTAACCTTTTGCAATGTTGGAATGTCATTCCCAATGAGAAGGATGTCGTCCACATATAGGACTAGAAATACTACTATGCTCCCACTAACCTTCTTGTACACACAAGGCTTATCTTCGTTCTTAATGAAGTCAAATTCTTTGACTGCCTCATCAAAACGAAGATTCCAACTTCGGGATGCTTGGTTTAATCCATAAATGGATTTTTGAAGCTTGCAAACCTTCTTAGGATGCTTGGGATTGACAAAACCTTCAGGCTGTGTCATATCCACATCCTCAAGTAAATTTCCGTTGAGGAAAGCAATTTTGACATCCATTTGCCATATCTCATAATCATGATATGTAGCTATGGCAAGCAAGATCCTAATGGACTTGAGCATGACTACAGGCGAAAAGGTCTCGTCATAGTCCACACCATGAGTTTGTCGAAAACCTTTTACTACTAGTCTACCTTTGTAGGTCTTATCAGCTTTGAGTTTGAATAGCCACTTGCATTCAATTACCTTAGCACCTTCCGATGGATCAACCAAGGTCCAAACCTGGTTATCGTACATTGATTGCATCTCGAATTTCATGGCTTCAAGCTAATTTTTCGAGTCTGGGCTCTCAATAGCTTCTCGGTAGGTAGTAGGATCCACACGATTTACTAACTCAATAGTGTCACTGTCAGTGATTAGAAATCCATATCTCTTAATCTCCTGACGTACCCTACCAGACCTTCTAGGTTCTTGTGTAATGGGTTCTTGTTCCACAACTGGTTGTGAACTTGATCCCATTTCCAACTCATCCTCTATAGGAGTTTATGGCGCTTGAATTTCTCCAAGTTCTACTTTACTCCCACTGTCTTTCTTGAGAAGGAACTCCTTTCCCAAGAAAACAGCCTTGCGAGCAACAAATACTTTGTTCTCGGCTTGTGAGTAAAAGTAGTATCCCTTTGTTTCTTTAGGATAACCCACAAACAAGCAGACACTGGATTTGGACTCTAGTTTGTCAGATGTTAATTTCTTAACATGTGCTTCACAGCCCCAAATCCTGAGAAAAGACATATTGGGTTCTTTCCCAGTCCATACCTTGTATGGTGTCTTCTCAACTGCTTTAGTTGGAGTACGGTTCAATAGAAATGCAGCAGTTTCTAATGTATAACCCCAAAAAGAGATAGGAAGATTAGCTTGACTCATCATAGATCGAACCATATCCAACAGAGTTCGATTTCTCCTTTCGGACACACCATTCCATTGAGGTGTTCCAGGAGGAGTGAGCTGTGAAATAATACCACACTCCTTTAGATGACTATCAAACTCTTGGCTTAAGATTCGCCGCCTCGATATGATCGAATGGCTTTTATACTTTTGCCAAGTTGGTTTTCTACTTCGTTCTTAAACTCTTTGAATTTCTCAAAAGTTTTAGACTTGTACTTCATTAGATAGACATAGCCATATCTACTGAAGTCATCTGTGAATGTCACGAAGTAGCTAAAACCACCTCTAGTATGTGTACTTAAAGGTCCACATACATCGGTATGTATTAGTTCCAATAAGCCATTAGTCCTCTCACCTTTCTTATTAAAAGGACTCTTTGTCATTTTTCCATGCAAATATGGCTCGCATGTGTCATAAGACTCTAAGTCGGATGACCCAAGCACTCCAGTTTTGTGGAGTCTTGAAATGCGTTTTTCGTTTGCATGTCCTAAATGACAATGCCAGAAGTAAGTAGGGTTCAATTCGTTTGACTTAACCCTCTTCGTATTAATATTGTATATGGACTCTTTGTTTTGTAGATCAAGGATATAAAGGCCATTTTGCAACATGGCATTACCATAAGAAATGCCTTGGCGACGAATATGAGCATTGCCATTTTTAATAACAAAATCAAATTCATCATTATCCAAACATGAAACTGAAATAATGTTTCTGCTCATAGCAGGCACATAATAACAATTATTCAAAACAATATAAAGTTCGGAAGGTAAAGTGAGGTGATAGTCGCCTATCTCCATGGCAGCAACTCGTGCTCCATTCCCCACATGGAGGTCCACTTCATTCTTCCCAAGTAACTGCCTATTTCTTAGCCCCTGCACATTTGAACAAATGTTAGAACCACAACCGGTATCCAATACCCAAGTGGTAGAAATAGAAAGGTTAATTTCAACAACAAAAATACCAGAACTGGACGCCTTGGCTCCATTCTTCTTTTGTTCTTCCTTGAAGAGAGCGCAATTCTTCCTCCAATGCCCCATCTTATTGCAATGGAAGCAAGTGCTCTCACTCTCTTTGAGTTTCTGTGCCTTGGGCTTGGATTGGGCCTGAGGTGCACTCCCACTTGACTTGAACCGAGCAAGGTCATTCTTGGGTTTTGCCTTTCCCTTTCCCTTAGCGGGACCCTTCTTAATGCCCCATTGAACCATCAATACGGGATTAGTCTTTTGAATGTTCTCTTCAGCATTCTTAAGCATCCTATGAAGCTCAGTGACTGATTTGTTCATTACATGCATGTTATAATTCATCATGAATGGATCATAATCATCAGTCAATGAACCTAAGATCAAGTTAGCAGCCAATTCCTTTGGCACTAGTACCTCAAGCTTCTCAAGAGTATCAAGATACCCTTTCATCATGAGTACATGGGTACTAACAGGAGTACCCGCAGCCATCTTATAAGAAATTAAGGCCTCTGTTGTCACGAACCTCTCGTGACAAGCTTGCTCTTGGAACATCTCCTTGAGGTGCACCATGATCACATAAGCCTCTTGGTCCATAAATTGCTTTTGCAAGTCAGGCACCATAGTGGCCAGCATCAGACAGGTCACATCATTGGAGTCGCTCTTCTTGGTCTCAAAAGTTTCCTTTTGAACCGCAGAGGCGTTCCTGCTAGGTTCTTCAGGTAAGGGTGCATCCAAAACATACGACTTTTTCTCTTGCTTAAGAACTATTCTTAAGTTTCGAGACCATTCTATGAAATTGGAGCCATTCAATTTGTCCTTTTCAAGGACCGATCACAATGAGAAATTATTGTTTAAAGATGCCATTTTCAATCTACAATAAAATTTAGCAAGATTAAATGAGGTCTTATTTATGATCCCACAAACCGAATTAATATCCCTTTAAATAATTCGCGTTAGTGATTTAATGTGGGCCAAGATCCACTTTTCACAACAACTTATTAGTCAAGCTGAGCTTGTACACCTAATAAGTTAAGTTACTTAGGTAGGAAAACTCCAATCATATCTTGTACATGACTCTTGGATCAAATGGGCTAACATCTTAAGATGTTATAGCATAACCCATTTATTAGTTGCCTAGGTTCGGGTATCCCTTTCCATGTTGAGTCCAACCTACATTCACAACCCATGACTTACAAAGATAATCGGGCGCATCTAGGACTCCTAGTCTACGTGACCGATGATCGATGCCTTGACATGTTTCGAAATAGGAAGGCAACTTTGTGACTTACTATTTTTTAGGGATTCATTTTATTACGGCTTACATGGCATACGCTTTGTCATCCATACATAGCATGCATATATGTAATTGCATAAAGTAAAGCGTGACAAACATGGGCCCAAAAACCTACAACTAAGATTCTATACTATTACATAAGAATCTTCGAGTTGGGCTTCCCCACTTCGGTGGGCTTCGTCTTTATTTACAAAGTCTTCAAATAAATTCTATTCTAAGAAATAAATGAAACTTTTACAATAAAATATAATGGTACGTAGGCCATATTTAATTACAAAAACCTAGGGCCCATGAATGCATCATGCATATCCATTCATCACACCAAACAAGCAAATAAATATACATAGCATTCATGGATCAAACAAAGTCCAATTTTAATTAATTTAGCCAAGCCCATTAATGGAAATTGTGTACTTGAACCTTTAAGAGATGACCTCTTGATGGGCTTGGGCCGAAGCCTAATGGACTAAATCAACTTATTGAATAAGTTCTCTTAAAAGCCCAAAACACAAACTAGTTAGTTTTGTGCCATAAATCAACTCTAGTATAATTTCCAATTTTGCCATTTTTAATTTTATGTCATACAGCCCATAAACATTAAAAATACATATAATATGTGCTAACGTGAATTAAAAAATAAAATCATGAAGAACACATATATAGTACACGGCATTCATGCAAAAACAAACAAATAACAAAAACTAGTTGTTTAATGCTTATGTAATGCCATAAAATGCACAAACATTTAAATCAATTTTATGAGTCATTTAATAATCTAAATAAGTCCATAAATATTTATTTAATATTCTGTACCATTTTAATCTACTTGTGTTTTTACCATTTTAATCAAAACAAAACAAACAATGTTGATTAAACATGTAACAAACACAAACTAGTCATAGTTTTAAGTGATTTTAAAATTAATCAATTAAATTGTCATGGACCAGAATTAAAACAAAATTTAAAACATGTCTAGACCTGATATTTAATCTTTAAAAATCCCTTACAAACATTCAAAAAAAGTTTTTACATTTAATATTTAAAACTAGTTGTTAAACTTACAATTAATATGCCAAAATGCACCTAGTTTTAATATTAACATGCACCATCAGGTATTAGCAATTAAATCTAACCATTAATAGCTCCTAGAACATCTTAGGATAGTATATTAACATGTCATATTAATTATAATACCTATCTAATCAATTAAAATCGTTTTTATACCAAAACAATGAAAAAAACTCAAAACAGAAAATTTCAGATTTGCATGTTTTAATAATGATGATTTTTAATTAATTTTTTCATGCATCTAAAGCACTAAAATAAGAATGTTTAAGCTCTGATACCACTGATGGAATATGACATGGTATGAATGAGATGATAACACAGCGAAAAAACAAAATTTTCATCATACATACCATACAAATCCAAAGAAAGAAACGAAACATGCAATTTTAGGGTTGTAAAACTTACAACTGTTGATGCACTTAAATATTTGGTTTGATGAAGACCAGCAACCAAGAGTGATATATCAACATTTGATCTTCTCCACCAATGCCAAAAGAACAGCCTTTACGCCACTCTTCTCTATGTTCACACACACAATTGCAAAGACGGCTTAAAATTGAGATTGCTAGATCTCTATTTAAGTATCGTGTAAAGGCAATTGATTTAAAGCTACAAAATTTGATTTTGTAGTTCTCTAGGTTGCTATTACTACCCAATAACACAAGAGAATGAGGAACAATCCTTTCTCCTTGTGAAAAATTGACCAAAAGAAATTCTTGAGAGGGAGATGAAATTCACGCCACTTTAGAGAAGAATTAGGTTACACACTTTTTTCTCTCATCCAATATATATATTATCTTATTTATTAAGTGATAAATATCAAATATACTACCTTAAGATAATTAATATTAGCTAAAGATAATTAATATTTGCCTTTATCACTTAATTAAAATAAGTAATATTTATTGATAAAAACTCTTTTAATTTATCCAAGATAAAAACAAAAGACATTTAATCAAATAATATCACTTAATTTAGGATAAAAGATAAGACACTTAAATATAATAAACCACTTAAATAAAAATAATACATGTGCCGAAATTCCTTGGTATTTCCCTAGGAATTTCGGCCACATCAAATTCCATTTAAATGATTTAATTAGATAAATATATCTTTAGGTTTTAATACTCAATTAATTAAATTAATACATGACATTTAATTAATTGAAATTAAACCTTGTGGGCTGAATTTCTCTCTCTCATGGGCCAAGGTCCAATAGCAATCTAATAACCCATTACACACATTAATCTGACTTTAATTAAAAGCCCAAATTAATGTCCAATACTTAATTTAAATATTTTAAGCCCAATGCTTTATGTGCGATCCTATAGGTCCATTTAATGTTGGCAATGAATTAATAAATTAATTCAAAGGCTATATATATTCTCTAGCAAGATATTATAGCAATCCAAATTAAATGAAAATGCATATGACATTTAGTGACCTAATGCAATTTTGCATACTCCCTTAACCATAAATATCAGAATTAATATAAGGCATGGAACTAGTCATCCTTATATATATTAATTCCTTTCTTGATATTACGGTGACACTAAACTCTCAGATAAATAATGATTAATCATTATTTCATCTCGGTATGGCCATACACTTCTTAGTTCACTGATCAAGTGGCCGATGATATTTTTCTCTCTTATCGAATGGGGTAATCCCTTCACTTCTCTCATGCTCTCTAACATGAATCAATGCATACCCAAGCATACTCGTACTTGTCACTCTGTTACGAGCACGTTAGGTGTATGTCAAAGCTCGCATTAATTCATAAATAGTTTAATAGAGATTTTAGGTCTAAGAACTCTGATACAAAACTTGCATATGAGAAACACTTATGACTTGTACCATGTAGTGTTCTCGTGAGCGGATCGAATCCAGATACCATGTTCTAAACATGTATCTATGATCTCTGATTGACACTTTTGTCCTTATGATCCGTAAGACAGAACTCAACTTATCAGAGAGAGCATACTAGTTTTAATTCATATGTTATTCCCATAACAATGACTGACTAGGGATATTTAGAATGAAGTTTCATTTGTTTCAAGGTCTTACAACCATGTGCCTCACACATGATAACTTAAACTGAAACAACATTCTTGGATGGTTTTATCAATTGATATGTACAGGAATACAATAGATAAAACAATTGCCTCATTTTATTAATTAAAGTGTTTTATTACAATGCATTGGGGCTAGGGCTTACACTAACAACCAATACATCTCTCCTTACAGATTGTTACTGTCTAAGTGATAAAACAATAAGAATTTTAATTTTCATATTAGAAAGACATTTAGAGAGCAAGTGCTTTGGTATTTTACTTTCCACAAAATTTCTTGAGTTGATTTTGTGATTTAGCTCTTGAACTTTCATAGTTGATTTTTTTATTTATGCTGTGTGCTTGCTCTCTAATTCAATTCTTAAAGTAGATTTTTTCTATATATGAATGATCAAAACTAATGTTGATTAATTATTGCATAATTAAGTCTTTATGGGTAATTAAAAGCTATAATTTTTGTATCATCACCTGTTGATGTTATGCTGTGTCCCTGCTACTTCAAATTTTCTATTATTTATCTAATTATATTGCCTTTTTTATAATCTTGAAAAAATAATTATAATTTGCACAGGCATCCAACTTCTAACTTTATATAATCTAACTTCTAGCTTTATATAATTAGGATCTTGCAAGAATCTTTTTTTAGGTGGCTCTACATTTGCACAGGTATGCATTTTTTTCTTTTGGTCTTTGTTGCTCTTTTATGTTAGCTGTCGGTTTTTCATTTCATGTTCAAGCTTGGTTTTTTTCTTATGGGCTGCAGGTTTTTATCTCTTGCTGCTGGGTTGTTGGGGTTGTTTGTTCTCTTGCTGACAGGTTGGTGGGACTGTTTATTCTCTGCTTCTAGTTTTCTAAAATATTTAAACACTATTAGAGTTTTAACTCATAATTAATTACTTGAAACTCTAACTCTTTAAAATTATATGGTGTTAATTAGCTTATTATTATTTCATTTGAAATTTATTTTATACTATTTTAGGATAAATAGAGAATTTGAATTGTAGCTGGATGTATGGTAGGTTGGATGGTCGAAAGGGCATTAAGTGCCCCTATACAAAATGTCAAAACATCAATTATATTGATAAGGAAACTATTAAACTTCACCTTTTTGAAAATGGATTTGTTTCTAATTATTATGTGTGGTGGTTTCAAGGGGAGAAAGATGGGAATTTGGCAACTACAGTTGCATATTGAAATTTTAATTCCAATTTTGGAGTATATAATATAATGCAAAAAATGGTTTTGGATCGCGCAAGAGGGAAATTTAACTTGGATAGTGAGTGGAATTCTCTAATGGATTTGGAGCCTAATCCTAAATCCTTAAGGTTCTATGTGATGTTAGGAGCATCTGATGCACCATTATATTTTGGATGTGCACAATCTTTATTATCAGTAATTTCAAGGTTGCTAGATATAAAAGCATAGCACTTTTTGTCCCAAAGGTGCTATAATCAAATAGTGCAATCGCTGAAACATATCTTACCAAATAATAACATAATGATAGGCAATTACTATCAATCTAAGAAATTGGTGCATAATTTGGGCTCACCCATGCAAAAAATTAACTGTTATAAATTAGGTTGCATGTTGTTTTGGGGTAATGATGAGCATTTAACGATGTGCAGTCATTGTGAAAAGGAAAGGTACAACCGTAAGAAGGAAAATGTGCCCTACAAACAAATGTATTATTTTCCATTGAATCTAAGGTTACATAGATTATATAGCTCTCATGTTACAACTAGTCACATACGGTGGCATCATGAGCATAACCAAAAAGATGGGGTTATGATTCATCCTTTGGACTTTAGGGCATGGAAGTGCTTTAACGAAGACCATCCAACGTTTTCATATGAGATAAAAAATGTTAGATTAGGGTTATGCACGAATAGATTTCAACCATTTGGATAGTCTGGTTTGAGATACTCTTCATGGCCAGTTATTATAACCCCATACAATTTGCCCCCTTAGATATGCATGAAGCAATCTTACATGTTCTTTACTGTAATTGTGTCGGGCCCAAATAATCCCAAGATGAGAATTGATGTATATTTGCAACCCTTGATTAAGAAATTGATTGAATTGTGGGAAACCGGTATTCCAGCATATGATATATCCATGAAGCAAAACTTTCAATTGCGTGTGGCTTTGCTTTAGACCATAAGTGACTTTCCAGCTTACTCGATGTTATCGGGATGGAGATACTTGTCCACCAATGCCTACTATACCTAGTTCTTCAATGTGCATGTAAGGGGATAATGAATTAGGTATAACTCATACTTATGCACAAACACCTACTTGACCTAGAGCTTCAACAAGTGTGCAAAGAGATGAGCAAGAATTAAATGATGTAGTCACTAAAAATTCAGATTCAAATGTCCAACATGATGATGGGGAACAACGTGAATCTATTCTTCGGGTAAATACTATTTATGTTCAAGGAAAAATGTAAGTTATTAAAAATTAAAAAATTTATTATGATTTTAAATTAATTCTTGTAATACAACATGAATTGTTATGTGTGATTACTCATAGGTTGGAACCTTCGACAAAATGTTTTGAGAAGATAACTGAAATTTTTAGGCTTGAACTTTATCCCATGGGGATTAATTAGAAGTTGATCAACCAATTTTTGAAAGACTTTTATTAGGGAGAATTCAAGGTAACCCAAATCTAATTCAAATGCAAAAGAAAAGGAAAAACATAATTTATATCTTAAATAGTGTGTAACTTTACAAATGTAATTAAGTTGTGGCTATAGAAAGCATTTACATGGAATTCTGCCATTGAAGATGGCATCAAGAAAGCATGGGAATTGAAGGCAAAAATGAGATATAGTGATTTTGTATTTGATATGAAACAAAAAAAAGAGGCAAAAGAAATTTATTCCAGATACTATTTAGGAGAGTTGGTAGTTATTGTGGCAGAAAACTAACACATAAAAGAGATGTGAACAAAATGCTGTAAATCGCTAATACATGGCTGAAAGTGGGTCACTTGGCACACATACTGAGGGTTCAGTATTGGTTAATGAACATCGATTGCAATTAGTAAAATACAATTCTTATTTTGTTTTTTTTTCTTTAAATTTTCATGCCATCATTAATTTATGGACATTATTATTCATTCATATCCTCAATAGTTTTTCTTTAATGTTTCAAATTAAGTGTAGACTAAAAAATTAGGTCGGGAGCCTACACCAACAGAGATGCATTTGGACATGCATACACACAAAAACGTGGGGTTTCCTTTTTGGGCACTAAAGCTAAAGTTGTGTATGTAAGTCTTTATTGAACTATTTTAGCCATTTTTTAAATATGTCTTATTGTTGATTGATTCTTCAAGAGAGCTTATGCGATATTGCCTCTGTTCCCAAATAGGTGTCCAATTAGGAAAATAATTATGTTCTAAAAAAAGTGAAATGGGATAACTATAAATACATATCCATAAAAGTAGTACAAATTGTATATAAATTACTTTCTCAAGTTTTTTTACCTCATTTTTGTACTTTTTTTAACATGTTGGTGCATATGTAGTTGTGTGTGGGATGTGCAGACATAAAAACTGGTCTATCATGGGATAGTACAAGGATATACAAAAGGTTATTAGCATTTTCTCTGCTTGTTTTGCTGCACCTTCTTATGATGGTTTTCAGCATTTTCTCTTCATGCAGTGCTGCCTGGGTCTTGCTTCTTGATTGGTTGGATTATTGTCTTTTGCTAGTTCTATTAGTTTTTGTTTTAGTCGGGTCTGTTGTAATTGCAGTGGGTATGAAGGCTAGGTATTGGTGTTTGTGTTAGGCTATTATTTTGTTGGGGTTTTTGGTTTGTTGGGCATATCCTTGCCTCTTGTACACCTTCTTGATTTAAAGGAAATCATTGGCATATAAAAAAAAGGATATACAAAAGGTGGAGTTTCATATTTTGGTTTTCATTGTACAATACTAGAACATGGCTTAAGAAAATACGGGATGTCATTCCTTTGGCCATTAATTGGATATATACTGGAAGAAAATAATTTCTACTATTTTTGTTGATCTAACCATCATTAGATGCAAGTAAACAGAAATTGTTTAACACTTTTTATTTTATGATGACTGGAAATTTTATCATTTTGCTTTATAAATCTTGCTGTTCAGTTGATGATGATGATCATCTCATTAGTTGTTATTTAATATTGATTTAATTGTAGGATAAGGTTGTTGAATTGAGAGAAGAACATTAATTGGATAAGAATTTTTCCTTTGCCATTTATCATGTTATATTTTAGCTTACCATTATTTTTATTATTATTTTACCCATTTTTGTTTACTTTTATTTTATCATAATTCATTATTATTTGAGTGTGGTATTAGCATTTAAAAAGAGGAAATGAACATGCATGTATATATAAATAAGCTAAAAAAATAATAACATTTATACAATATCCAAATAAAGTGTAAGTAAAAGTTTGAAATTCCAAAATGGAAATACAGCTGAAACTACATCTAATAGCAAAGTAAAAACAAAGAATAACTCCCTGAAGATCATCAGCGGTGCCTCAGTCTAGCAAAATCTGGTATTCTAGTTGATGATCCGAGCGATAGCTATGCATGTTGTGAAGGTCTTGTCTAGGATGGAGTCGAAGGTGGTGGTGATGTTCGGTGTATGGTAAACTCGACTCTTGTGGTCGGGCTAAGGGTACTAGGGCCTATCCTATAAGCTCGACTGATTGATGCAAGTTGTCTCAAACTTGCCTTATGGCTTGTTCCTGGTGATAGACTATAACCTCGATCTGGGCTATACAAGTAACATGAAGATCCTTAGTCTGGTCTATAGCTTGCCTAAGCTTATAAGCTTCTTTCCTAATCGTGTGCACAATGTTTACCGAAGTGGATATAGATCTATCCAAATTAAGATCATGCCTACCATCGGTTCGAGTAGAGAAAGCAATCATCTCTCCAAAAGTATGTAAATCCTACCTCATATCCTTAGTAGCATCCTCAAAGCGAGACAATCTGCACTCTAAGTCTGTGAGGGCACTAGAGGAGGCAATTACTGGTAAAACTAGAACACGAGAAGTAAAGGCTCCTAGGTCCCCTCTACGAGTCCTACACATCACTAGCATATGTAGGCTATTGGAGCTCGTTGAAGATGTGGACTGTGGCCATAAAAGATGGTCTGGACTAAATCTAATGCCATGTATGCCTGAATAAGATAGTCCTGTAGATGAATGAGTTTCTTGTTGAAGGCTTGCAAGGTACCTTTAAGCCTGAGGAGGAGGGACATCCTGTGTGGGGGCTGCTGGCTGAACATTGCCACCCTATGCAGCACCCTGAGGTTTGCAAATCCTCAATCCTCATTCAACTTCCTTTATTAATAATAGCCTATAACTACTAGTCTTAATGTACTCAATCATTTTCATATTTACTGCCATATCAAAACTCACAAATAATCTCCTTCTATCTACGCTCTTATCTCATACTTAAGAAAACCAAATAACAATAGCAGTCGAGTAACAATGCCAACAATGACACCTGTAATACCTAGAGCTCTGACTATCCTCAAAATATTCCATAAAATCTCATGTGTGATGTTAATAAGACTACCCTAGACCATCCCCAAAAGATTCCATATGTCTTTAACATTTAGGGATCCTAGGCTTTCTCACAGTCTTGTACAAGAATAGGATAATGCCCTCTGTAAGTACCTCAATACCTATAAAATTAGCATGGTAGCCTTCCTTGTCGAGGGATTGTAATGGATACTTGGCCGAGCTGTAGTAGCCCATATACAATCTCCTGATGTCTTTCTAAGAACCAACACATCCTCACCCATAGATAGATCAAAGGCCTCAGATACTTATGCCCTAAACATATTGAATGTGTAGTCAATAACTCTAAATAAAACTACCCTAGCTTTATTGTTGAGGTGCTAATAACCTTTGCAATTGAAGGTGGCTAAAAATTGGCAAACTGCCTCAGGGTAGGTGGTGAATGAGAAAGCATAGAAGTCCAACCATCCAACCTATGCAAGATAATATTGCACATCGTCCCATATACCCATAGTCTATAGGAAGTGTTGGCTCAAGAATTGACTAGTCTAATAATGCATATTGTGCAGGGCTCTGTATCTATCAGCTTGTTCTAGAGTCATCCATCAAAGTACCTAAATGTCTAGGCATGGCTAAGGTGGCTGAGGCTTATTGCAGCGAGGCATTTGTATGATTACAAAATGAATTACCATGTTGACCATATTGTCACATAAACATTCACCCATGATTACATGTTTGAATACTAAACATAATTAGAGTGTCACAAAATAATAATTGGTTTAAAATAACAAGGTCAATTGCCTTAAATTATAGATGCGAATTAAAGTGTAAAAAATAAGCAAGCTTAAATTATAGATGCGAATTTAAATTTGTAAAAATAAAGGCAGTGACTATATAGCCAACCCAATTAAATTTAATTCAAACACTATGCTTGTCATATACCATTAGAAAAAAACAAATACACTTTATTACTACAAATTACATTGTATTGAAATTATTCACACATGATTTGTATAAGTGTGTACAATCGAAATTTAATTAATCATGTATATAATTACATGTATATGCTTTACAAATAAAAAGCGACTAATTTTTTACAATAATTAGGCAACATAATGGTTGATACCGGAGACCTTTTTATGTAGAAAATAGCGTATAAGCACTCCCAATTAAACATAGGTGTACCATTTATTGTCAAACAAATGTCAATCATCACATGAACATTTATATGCTCTTATGCATGATGAATCAATACATAAAACAACACTGCAGCTTGCTCACATATACACAGATATGCCATCAATATTCTTCCTTAATTTCTTTACAAATTAAGGCAAGAATCAAATTATCTAAATTGCTTAGCACTTTATAAATTCAAGGGGATTAAAACTGGATATTTACAATTATATAAACATATTAACCATCTAAAGAAATTAATTAAACTAAATGCCTAATCAAAAATTAGATAAGCCTAAGTATTAATTTAACATAAATAGTATACCAAGTTTAGTTGCTAAGATAAGGGCAATATCAAATTAATTAATCACTATGTTAGATAAGTAATTACAAATTAGAATAAGTTTAAAAAACTTGAGCTGAAAATAGTACCTCATGATTCCTTAAAACAACAAAAATTAAAATCAATGGGCAAGACTAAGTTATTAAAATTAAAAAGTGGTTAAGATAAGGTAATAAAGTCACACTAATTATCTAAAGGATTAAATGTTCTCACATTTAAAGCTAGATTAAAAGTTAAACAAGCATTCATTTTTAATTAAACAATACATATAACATGTCATTATAACAATTTTAAAAAAATCATATATCTTATCGATAAGATAAAAACAAATCTAAATTAATAACCACATTACTTAATTTATCATAGAATTAAATTACAATTGCAAATTCTATTATCTAACATTTTTTAATTATACCCTGTATAATTATTTTTCATTTATTATTTTTTATACTATCATTTTATTATATATTTTTTGTCCTACTATTCTACTACACTTTTGCTTTTGTTCTTCATTCTTCTTTTGTTTTTTGTTTTCTCTCTTTTTTTTCTCTCTCTACTACTCCTATGTGATTTCCATGCTTGTTTTTTTCGATTTAGGCCCTGCCTTGTTGACAACATACTACATCTTCCTTCATCTTTTTTTTTCTTTTTTTATTCTTCTTTTTTGTTTTTTTCTCTTATTGCCTTTGATTTTCTCATTTTCCCATTATAGTCTACTCATTTCTTTACTTACTATTATCTATTGCCTAAAGGAATAAACTAATCTAAGCAAAATAAAAAACATTAAAAAGTATAACTATCAAAATAACAAAAGAAAACGAATGGCAGCAAAACTGATTCTAATAACATGATTAACTAAAAAACATATTTAAAATAATAAGAACATCAAATAAGTAAATAAAACTTAAAGAAAAATAAAAAATACCCACCTTGGAGCTTTAATGGTAGATTATGGCTTAAGGGATAAAACTTGACAAGATTAGTACCTTTATGAGTGCCTTTAAAATGCAAATCCAATGCCACCACCAACATTTAAAATGGAGTTTGTATTGAAGAATTATAGGTAAAAATGTGTTTTCGGAGAATGTGAATTGTAACACAGAGGGAGAAGAAAAGTGAGGAGGAAAAAGAAAATGAAACTATTTCAAAATGGATATTTTGGCGAATCACGAATCCACGCCCTGAAACATAGTAAGTCATGGACCAAGGACATGACTCACAGACAAAATGATGCCACATTACTAAAAAAGAAGCAAATCATGGTTTTGAGGATTACGAGTCAAAAATAACTCACGGACTAAGTCCATGAGTCACGAGGGATGGCCAAAAAATCCCGAACAATTATGAAAATCATGTAGATGGGATTAATAGCAATTAATACCTTAATTAATTACAATTAACCTAATTTTAAATTTATTTGATTTATATTTAATTAAAAATTTCCCTTTATTTTCTTATTATTAATTTTAATATATGCACATATATATTTATACTAACCATTTTATCATTATCATTATTATTATTAGTTGACAAATAATAATTAATAATTTCAAATTCTCTAAAATTTTATTATTATCATTATATGTATATAATTTACTCCCTGAATGAAGTAAATAACTCTTTCAAATGAGCACAATATTACCCATGCAAAACCAAAGTGACAAAACAATGGTGACTATGCAAATGAATATCCCATGCAAAAGGAATTAATCATCTATGTAATTTGGGAATGGTTCAAAGTCCAAGGAAGTGAGTTAAGGTCCCAATGAGTGAGTGACTCTCATATATAAATACCTTTGAATTTCATCATTTGAACTTTAGTAATTTCCATGTTGTCCTTTGTTATGAGTAAGTGTTCCAAAACTTTTATCTTTTAATATTTATTTAGTTATTTAATTTTTTTCATTTCTTTTCAATCAACTATCTTGCCATCTTTTGTCATTATTTTAATTATTATATTTTTTATTATACTACTATTACACTACTTTAACACTTTACATTCACAATATACTATCAATTTACATCGACTCTTATTGATTATCTCTTGTGATTTTTTTTTATTTTTTTATAGACTGTTTATTTTTAATGATGAAAAATTTTTATTCCAAGGTACATAAACTGCTTAATGCCATCGATGGCATACGTAGTGGCTTGACTCCCTTTTTGTCATCTTAGCAAAAACCATCTTTGGCTTAGACACTGTTTGTTTTGATCCTACTATAAATTTCTCAGGAAACCCTTTATTAATCCAAGTGCGGTTATTATTTTAAAGATAGTACACTCGTTATAGGTTATCACACTAACTTTTGTTAGCGGGAGATACGTCCTTTCAAATTTTTATGAAACCCTATGCCTTATTTTTGCCTTAGATGAATCCAACTCAACCCAATGGCTTTTTTTTCTTTCTTTTTTCTCATTTCATTTATTATTTTTTTCTTTTTTTTAGGTGTTGCTATAAGAGAAATTGAGGCTACTTGAAGAACCTCCACTTAGAGTAATCAACATATACTTTCTAAGGCACCTCCTTCCTAGAAAATAACTTTATAATTTTTATTTGGCATAAGAAGGCTTTGTGTGGTAGGCAACAATAGATGATAATGACATTAGCTTTATGTGTACATAGCTAATACTTGACTACATGATCCAGGATGGCTAGCCTGGTTATGTTCCACTATATAGCTTGCATAGAGCCACTTTTTATGTAGTTTCTTGTTCTGTGTAGTTTCCAATTATGCTCATCAATTTGGGAAATGACAAGACATTATAAGGCATGAATTTTCATTTCAAGGAGGTATTTTGTCTATTGCTTTCATTTCTAACCACCATAGATTATGGGACCAACTGTATGCCAACTTATAAAGATTAGATGTGATTTTATTTCTATAGATATATAAAGATCTCTTTAACCCTCGCCAAGGCTTGCATAAATTCTATAATAAATTAAATAAAGTTTGAACTATTTATTTATTTGACTTTTACTCTAGTTTTAATCTAGTTTTTTATATCATTTTTTCATGCTTATATTTTTTTATAACTTTTACTCTAATTTTAATATCATTTTTATATTGATTTTTCATGCTTATATTTTTTTATAACTTTTACTCTAATTTTAATATCATTTTTATATTGATTTTTCATGCTTATAAAAATAAATAAAAGTATAAAATCAAATAAGAAAATAATTATAAAAAATACCAAATTATATGATTATTCCTAGTACATTATAAGAACTAGATAAGATATACAGACATGTGTAAGCTTGAATAAATCAACAAATGACTGATGCATAAGGTAGCACTTTGGTAAGGATAACCCTGAAAATTTAGGAGAATACAATGTATACATTCACTTACATCTTTTGCAAGGAATGCTTCTATGTTAAAGTTAAGCCTTAGATTCACTATTGCAAGTTTCATTGGTAAAAACTGAAAAGAGAGAAACTATAATCTCCAGTCAAGAAGAGCACATGCAAGTTTCGAATTGGAGAGTAAAATTTGAACGAGTAAAAGGAAAAGTGCCAGAGTCAAAACTAAGTTGTTTATCTTATAAAATGTCGATCTTATGAGGAAACCATATAAGCAAGTAAAGCAAAATGTGGAAGTCATCAAATATGAAGAATACTATTATCTAGCAAACCTTCTCCACCATTTTTCTTTATTTATCTCTCCTTCTATCAAATCTCAAGCCCTAATTTCACCTAAATATTCTAGAAAGCATCCTCTTCATCTTAGAAATTAAATTAGAGTAAGAAGAATCTTGGAAGTTAAGAATTTATAATGAGAGAAACCCACCCTAATTAGGTAAAGTATTGAATTTTTATTAGGAATTTTGATATGGTGGTGTAGAGCATCATTAATATGATTGTCTTGTAGCATTTATATGTCAAAAAATATAGCATAAACTTATAATTTTCTCTTCCCTAAATTTGGCCTAAGGGTGAATTTCAAGAAGAAAAGAAGAATAAAGACGAGAAAGACAAAGAAGAGAAGGAATAGGTGAATTCAAGCTACTTGAAGGTTAGTAGATACAAAACTACACATAATTTCATTTATTCCTTTGAATTTTACATGAAAATCACATTATATAACTATATGAAATTAAAGGGAAATGATAAATAATTTAAGAAAACATTATAAAATGATGTTTTAACATGAAATAATTAAGAAATGAGGAAAAATTCAAACTTAGAATGAAAGTTCATGTATGGATGAATAATACATCATTTTGTATAATATTATAATTTGATGTTAATAGGTAACTAAGAATTACTAAAGTAAAATAGACATATGACAATATATAAATACATAAAATGGCTTTAGGAATGTATATGACATAAGAAAGAACAAGAAAGTACATGGTATATATGATGTCCCAATGAGGCCGAATGGTATACCTTATGATAATGCCATAGTTTCATCGTGTATGGATGTTATTTACTATATACATTATGGTTTTACCAAAATATGAATGAATGAATGAAGAATAAGAATGTATGATATGATATATAATGGTAATAACATAAAGATTCATGTATAAGTATAGTATAATGTAAAATAATTAGTTGCCTTTAGTGTATAGTGGATAATCCAGGATCCTAGGATATAATAGCTAGCCATAGGGATCCATATACTATGGTAAAATCATACAGTAGATTTTCATTGAGGGATGGCTATGCCCTAGTAGTCACTTTTCTCATATAGTCACCTACTATATTCACATAGTCATACAATGCTTGTCCTACATATCTGATTCGAGAATTTCTACTGATCCCTACTAGGAAAAAAATTATAAATATATAAGAAAATAGGGATCAAATGGTAATTTACGCATAAGGGATGTCATAAATCTAATTAAGTAGGAAATAATGTGAAAAACTCGATTTATAGGTTCAAAGAGGGTAAAAATATAATTATACTATAAATCAGGAGTAAAATCATAATTTGGCATAAAACATGTGATTAAAAAAGGTTAAAATAGTTAAATAGGTAGAAAGCAACAAAATCAAAATTAATGAAAAGGGTTAAGGACCAAAATGTAATTTACCACTCTTTTGGCAACATAAGGATCAAAAAGTAAATTTTGAACTTAGAAGGAAAGAAAAGTCAAAAGAAAAAATAGAGTAAAATTGAAGTCAAACAAAGTCAAATATGATGAAATGAAAATTTAGGGACCAAATTATAATTTTACATTTGTGTAAAAATTAAGCATTTCTTAACAAGAAATATAAACATAAAAAGATTAAATAGTAAATTAGATAATAATATTAGTTAATTAAATTAAATTAATAAAAAAAAGTAACATAAAGGGTAAAATGGTAATTTATTAAAAATAATTTCATTAGATGAAATTTTGTGTAGCTGTATCAACCACTAGGCAACAAAATTACTTAACACATGGTTTGTTGATTGTGTGCAGGGATAGGTAGCTAAAGACACGATGAAGGCACAATGGAATGGCATGAACATGCATCACTTTTCGAAGATGTCGAAATTTGATATTTTGTGTAACAAGTTTTTGGAAACTATCATGTAATATATATTATGTTGTATTACAGATGCTAATTAATAGTGCACTTATACACATATTTGAATGGATAAATGATTAATTTATGGTTGTGTTGTGATGATGTTGATGGTTAATATTATAAGTGCAATGTATGCTATTTGATTATTGGAGGTGGATGTTGCCTATTGGGAGTGTCATTTTGCTAATTTGGAGATTTGGGCAGCACGATTCACAAGCCATTATGTAAGGCCCCTATTTAGCCTTTGGGAGAAAGGCCAGATGTCAACAAGTGTATTGAATCGACAAGTAATAAAAGGGGTATTTTTAAGACCCGCAAGTATCAAACCTAAGGGAACATAAGAATTGGTGCAAGAAAAGTGATTGATTGGAAATATGTGATTAAAGAATTACCCAATTGTTATTGGTAATGTTATGTTCAATGATAAAGACCATTAACTTGAAAGTAGAACAATATGAAGTATAAATTATCAAGATATTTAAAAAAATAGAAATTATAAGATTGATGGAAGTAACAATAATTTAAGATGTTGTTTAGGAAATCTAATCCTCCCTATCCCCATGCAAGGTTCATTTTTTTAACATAAAATTCATATGTTTTAGATGTTGACAACCCATATGAATGCCTAGTATCCAATTCTAGAGCCTACTACTCTAACTACTCGGTATCCCATTAAGCTTACCTGATAGCCAGCATAAGCACGAGTCCCAAGACCTATAAGTGAACTAATATCCCATTCCAAAGCTTCCTAATCCAACACCTATTCATTTTCCTCTCTTTTTCAGATTTTACAACACATTAACCCTAGATCTAATAGCTCCTATTTGGAAGATGCCATTAAAACTATAAAATATGTAAGGAAAAACTAAACATACATGGCATAAAAATTCAACAAGCATCCTTTCATCAACTTGAATAAGATTAATATCATAAATACTTGTAAAATTATCCGTACTAAGATTAACACAAGGTACAAAAACATCAAAAACATATATTGAGAAAATAAGTTTATATTCCTTACATGGTTAGGGGATTCAAAGATCCCCAAACAACAAAATGACTACTCACTACTCATAATGTAAATAGGGACTAAAAAGTAAGAAGAAACTATAAAACCCATTTGGTGTAGTAGATATGATGTTGGTGAAGCTTCCTCCCTTATTCTCTAAGCTAGAACTTGATTACAAAGTATGACTTGAAGTGTAAACTAAACTATAACTATGTATTTTGCATTTTTAAAGTAAAACTATATTGAAGAAGTAATTTTTTTAAGTAAATCTATAAAAACTAAGTATGAAAACCCTAAAAGTGTGAAGAAACTATGAGCTAAACTACTAAGGAAACCCTAAAGGATAAAAACCTAAAAGGATCTCCTTTAAGCCAGATAAAAATGCAGCTTTTATATAAGTTTGTAGATGGACACGACTGAGATGCTTTGGTCTCAGTCAAGTCCAAACGATTAAAAAAGTACTGTAGCATAGGACACAATTAAGACACTTTTTGTCTCAGCTGAGCACATCTTTTAGAACATAGTCAATCTTGAATTCTACATTGAACATGGTGGAGATAATTGGTTTTAGCTAAGTCCCTTGGTTAAATGGTGCATTCTAAGGGTTTGCAGGGCACACGACTGAGAATTCCCTAATTATTGCCCTAAACCGATAAGAATTCAACTTAAATCATGCTAGCTAGTCTCCTAGTGTGTGTGTACGAGGCCTAATGATGACTTTTGAATTATAAAACTCTAGTGTAATCTGGAAACTGAGAAAAGAATTCATATGCAAAATTTGCATATGCGGTTTCGCTCTCGAAACTCAAAAGATGCCATAGTCCTTTCCTATAGCATTGAAACCCAAAGGTCATCTCCGCAAACAATTATAAACAAAACAAGATAATTAGGTCTTAAATAGGTTGTAATATGATTAAGGTATGGCTAACAGGGAATGTATAAGGTATATGAAATAATATAGCCATTCAGTAACTCCACTCAACCTAATAACACTCTAAAATTTTTCAGCTCACATTCTACCCTTTTTCTCGATTCACATAGGTTTTCCCAGAATGCATAATGATTTCTCAAAATTTGGAGTTTTAAAAGAAGGACTACACCAAAGTGTTCACTTGGCAGTGCAATTGCTTGATCAAATTGTAAACTCTAAAATTCCTTCTCTAATTTCAGCAAGCAACCCCACACTTATTTTAAGCTATAATCAAACTTTATTTTATTCTATTCTTCTTTTTCTTTTCTTCTTTCTACTTTATTTTTGAAAAGAAACAAAATAAGGGCTTGCTAACAATGCCATTACATATAACTACATTATGGAAATAATCCTTACATTTACAAAATAATCCCAATCTAAGATTCTTTTTGACATTTAACCCTTGTCTTAGCTCATCTCTTCTAAGTCCAAAAATTTTCTCTTACTCATTTCAGGAATGGCCAATTCTAAAGGGGTAAGAAAAAAGCTTTTAAGACTAAGATGATTACCTAATTACCAATAAAAATTCAAAATTTTGTATGCAATTAGCATACCTTAATAGTGTTAACGGTGTTGTGTAAGGGAAACAAGTTAATACCTAGCAGGTCTAAAGTCTTTTAAAGGCTTACAAAGAAACTTTGCCTAAATCATTTCAAGCTCTATGTTTGAATTTCTATGAATGCTTTGAAGGATAATGAGGAAGGTTCTAGAACTATAGAATTCCTATTCGATCACCTTCATGCACTAATTTTTTTTAAAAATAGACCTAAAATGCATAATATTTTATGAGACCTTTTTACTTCTTATAAACATTTACTTCTTCAAGACCTTTTTACAAAAACATGGCATGCATCAACTAGAATTGCAATCAAAATGTAATTGGAACAAGATGAATGCTTGTAAAACCCACCATTAAGTGCACACAACCAAATCAAGCCATTTTCTCAAAGTAAATGAAGTAAAAACAATAAAAATCAGATTTTTCCAACCTAATTCATACATAATGGATTTCCTAGCTACTCAAGACAAAATTCATTCTTATAAACATAGCACTACAAAAAATAACTTCACTAAACTCAAAGAAATCATAAAAACCAAAAATAAAAGTAGAGATAAAAGACAAAAGGAAAATAGTTGGAATGCTTACTGGCTACAGACGCTTGACAAGGAGAAAATGCACTATAAATAAGGGAAATGGGGTGAGAAGGCCAGAAACACCCAGAAAATGAAGGGAAAAATGAAATGGAAATGAAGGGTCATGACTATTGGGGTGTATTTATAGAGGGACATGACAGAGTGCCCTAGGGACAAGTTTGAGACCAAAATGTCTTGGCTGAGTCAGATATAAAATCTAAAATGGATAATTTTGAAAAATGAACGGACATGGCTGAGACCAAATGGTCTCAACTGAGTCCACCCTCTATTTTTGAAAAACCCCAATGGCACTCGACTAAAACCATTTGGTCTCGATGGAGTGACCCCTACTCGACTTAAGACTCATAATGCACATAATTAAGACTAAATGGTCTCGATCAAGTGACCTAAACCATAAAAATTCAACATTTAATTACAAATGGTTGAGACCATTTGGTCTTAACCAAGTGACCTATTCTAGGATGACACATTTATGTTTCACACTTTTGAGACCAATGGTCTTGATTAAGTGATACCTTTTGCCTTAGGATTAATATGTTGCACATTGCAAAGACCATTAGTCTCAATTGAGTGCCCTATTTTAGAACTTAAACTCTAATGGGCATACGATAAGGACCATTTGGTCTCAACTTAGTCCAACAAAATTTTTGCACTCCTTGAAAAATTTCACACCCTCATCCATATATATGATCATGACAATATTGAACAAGCATTCACAACATCTAACACCACTTGTTACACTAAAAGCAAAAACATAAAACAACCATTAAACACAAATTAAAAACATAGATTAAAGGAAATGAGTTCATAAGTTAGAAAAAGTTTCAAGTTTAATAAGTTGCTAGCTCGACTTTTGAGGCTTTCATAACACATCCTCTAAAGTGATAACCACTAATGTGACTTCAAACTTGGAGTCGAAAGTAAAGCTTTAAAAGGTGACCATTTACTTTAAACTTACGACCATCTCTTGGATGTCTAACCATAATTACTACATAGCGAGTGACCTCTACAACTTCATAAGGTCATTTCAATCTTGATTTTAGCTTTCCTAGAAATAGTAAAAAATAACTATCAGAAATAAGTACCTTTATTCTAGAGGTAAATTCTTTAGACACCAACTTATTGTCATGCCATTTCTTTGTCTTCTCTTTTGTATCTCCTAGTATGATTGTATGCCTAAAATCTCATCTCTTCCAGCTCACTTAATTGTAAAGACCTACACTTTCCTACACTATGAAGATCAAAATTCAATAATTTTGTGGCCTAGTAAGCTTTATATTCCAATTTAACTAGTATGTGATAAGACTTGCAAAAAAACTAGCCTAAAAGGGGACATCCCTATCGGTGTCTTAAATGTTATCTTATATGCCCATAATGCTTAATCAAACTTAAGGTACCAATCTTTTTTAGATGTATTAACCGTTTTCTCTAGAATGGATTTGAGTTCCTGGTTTGACACTTTCACTTAACCATTGGCTTAGGGGTGTGGCGTGGTGACCTTATGGCTAACTCCAAACTTTTTTAGTAAAGTTATAAGTTAATGGTGGATAAAGTGTTTTCCACCATCACTAATTATGGCTATAGGTGCTTTATATCGGGTGAATATGTTTTTTCTTAAAAATTCGAGTACTACCTTGGCATCGTATATTCAAATCGCTATAGCTTCTACCCATTTGCTCACATATTCTATAGCCATTAAGATATACTTAAACCCATAGGATACTAAAAAATGTCCTAAGAAATCTATACCCCATAAGTCAAATAACTCTACCTCTAGTATATTGGTCAATGATAATTCATCCATATTAGATATATTTCCTATCCTTTGACATCTATCACATGATTGAATGAAAATTCTCATATCATTAAATAAAGTAGGCTAATAAAATTTAGAGGAAAGAATTTTTGATACCATTTAATTTGGCCTATGATGTCAAGTCTCCTTATTTTTCCTTAGGAATATAGCTCTTTAACACTTGATCGACATATAATTTGAAAAGACAGGGGTCATCCCATATTTTTTCTTTATTACCATGTGTAGTCCCTTGGCATGTAACCACCTAAAAGATAATTCACTAAATCAGCATAGCAAAGAATAGTTATTTCACAAGCAAATAATGAACATATATGCTAATCAGGAAATAAGTCTAAGATCTCCCCTTTCTCAATATATTCATGCTCAAGTTGAGATAAATGATCCGTTATAAATTTTTTTGCCCCTTTCTTATGTTTGATTTTTAGGTTAAATTCTTGTAAAAGGAGCACCCATCTAATCAATCTCAGTGTTGACTCCTTGGTGAATAGATATCTCAATGCCGTATGATTGGATTGAGTTAATTGAGAAAAAAGTAATCGATCTTGACATTATTTGTGATACCAAGGAGATGGTGTAAATTATCAAACAAAGATTAAAGGCCGCAAGTGATAGACAAAAGTTATATATAGACCCGAAGAGAAAGGATGTTGAACATCTAGTTGGAGATAAGGTGTTCTTAAAAGTTTTACAATGGAAAAAAGTACTACAATTTGGTAAAAAAGGGAAGCTTAGTCCAAAGTTAATTAGCCCATATGAAGTTGTAGAACGGATTGGACCTATTGCATATAGGACATTAGCACTCCCTTCAGAATTATCTAAGTTGCATAATGTCTTCCACATTTCAATTATATAAAGGTACAGATAAGATGAATCTCACATAATGCCCTTACAAAAAATAAAAGTACAACTTGACTATTGCTATGATGAAGAATCGAAAGAAATCTTGGCTAGGGAGGTTAGATAGTTACTAAAAAAGTAGATTCCTTTAGTTAAAGTACTATGGTAGCATCATGGCATAAAGAGGCCATATAGGAACTTGAATCAGTTATAAAAGCGCAACACCCATAAATATTCAAACTAGGTATAAATTTCGAGGATGAAATTCTTTCAAAGGGGAGAGAAATGTGAAGCCCCTATTTAGGCCTTGGAAGGATATATATGTGTGTGCTTAAATGATAATATGATCACTGTGTGTGTATAGTTAGTGAATTGCAAGTTATGGTATCGAGGAAATTATCTTAAAAGACAAGGGGTGAAGCGGACATTTTAAATTAAGCTATGTATGTGATTAATTATAGGAAAGATGCCAATGGAGGGACTCAATTGAAAAGGAAAAAAGAAATTTTAGGGGAAGAAACATGAAATTATGGGAAAGAAAGGAGTTAAGTGCACTCCTTATGAAGTCAATTTGAGAGCCATTGGGAGCAAGACACCTATCCTCCTTGTATTCCTCTTGAGAAATAAAGAAAACTCAAAGAATTTAGGGGGATAGTTGGCCAAGAACTTTAAAGAGCTAAAGGCAACCATTTTTTTCTCTTATTTAGCCCCTAAATAATACCTCAAAATATTAACCCTATTATTGAGAAAAGAGAGAATTTGGAGGTTATCATTTTAGCTTAACTACTCCTTCTTCTCTTCTTCTTTATTTCTTGTAATTTGTTAATTAATTAAAGAGAATCTTTTATATAATGACAACATGTAAATTTATTTTTTGTAGAAAGGCAAACCAATAAAGGTAAAGAAAAGGAAGGAGAAAAAGCTTGAAGAAGGTGAACCCCACTAAAGAGGTATGGGAACTTTTCATGACTTTGAATGTGCACGCTTATGTATATGACATGGGGAATGAGATATTAAATGTTAGAATGAGGTATTAATATGGAAATTATGTTAGTGATATGCCCTAGAGCCCAAATGTAATTGGGTTTTTATCCATTTATAAAACATTCTCTTTGAATAATAATAAGGCATTCACACATTCTTTAGTGCTTTTGTGCAACAAAATTTGCATGTATATGACTTAAACCATTAAATGTAGTCCTTGGTATATAAACATAGTACACAAATAATTATGAAGAGTTCAAGATATGAGATATCTATTAAATACAAATGTGTTAATACCTAAATTATCCCTAGTCATAATATTAACAAGAAAGGACATTGTTAATATGGATAGACTAGCATATGTTATACGCCTTGAATAGTTCAAGCAATATTTCTCATTATTTGTGATTATTGAGATAATCAAAGTTAAAATATGGATGCTGTTGGGAATTATCGATTACAAGCATCTCATACATAAGCGAAATTTAAAATTTTTTAACTAATAGATTTGATCTTGCCATGAATTTACAATATACATATTAATGAGAATAAGAAAAATCACCTTTGATTTTTGTTGAACAGTTGAGAGAGTGAGAGAATGTTTCTTTTCTCTTAATGTTCACTTAACCCTAAAATCCCTATCACTTGGATTTTTATAGTTAGGTTAAAAAATACAACTTCATAATGGGATTGGACTCTTTAAAATTGCTTGAGAAATATTAAATAGGCTTCAAGAATTATTAATAATTTATTAGGACTAAATTAAATCCAATTTAAATCCTTTCATAAAAGACTATGCACAAAACCCACAAACTAGGCCCTTCATGTATACACTTGGATTTAATCACCCAAATGAATTCCAAATCCATCCAAATTAAATATGTAGGCTCCATAACACTTATGAAATATATTTAATTTTTTTTGGTCTAATAATTAGGCCTCTAAGGGCTTCTATCAAGGTTTGGCATGTAAACCTTCCTCTAGAGGGTTTCTATGCAAAAACTAATCTTCTGGGCCTCTTTTAATTTCTCCAATGGATATATTAATTATTATATCAGCCCTATAACACTTATAGTCTAATAATAATTAATTATGAAATACAATATTTCAATTAGGTCCATTTTACAAAATATTTCTAAAAAGTTATGCAAACAATTTTACTTGATCATAATTAATTAAACTCTTTAATTAATTATTCTCTTATTCACTTCTATATTCCCATAATAATATCAAATATTATTATCCTTGTCATTTTACCATTTTATTCTTTTCTCTATATGTGTGTGACCTATTGGATTCCTGTCCATATTGGCAATATAATATGTAATTGTGAGTTCTATTTAAAACTCACATGATTTAAACTTCTTTAAATCATTTTATCAATCCCTATTGATATTTATGATACACTATTATATAACTCATGAGTAGCCTCTAGCTAGGCATCATGACTACCCAAATGTCAGGAAAGTCAAGTGGTTTGACTATACCCTTCCATAGAAACAGTTACCGTGCAATTACTCCTTTCATCACTCTTATCTCAATTAGATTCTGAGTATGGATTTCTATCAACTCATATAAATCTAATTATGTATGTTCTATTAAATTATCCATTGTTCCCAAAATGCCCTTCATGGATCCCTATCCATCTTGGCATATTACTCTGGCCAGAGATTCTCTGAACAAGGCAATTATAGAATCATGCAAGATAACTTCCCTTAATAAATCTGGGATAGTGAATCCTTTGTTAATAACTCAACTATCTTCAAGTAGGTCATGATATACCCAACCTCCTAACTATGTTCACCCCTAGCTGGAAGTAATCAGTTATGGAGTCAAAGTATACCACTTGCTACTTAAGATAACTTTGGTGATCTCAAGTCTAAAGATACTTGCACAACCACTATGAAGAGATTCCTCACTGACATAGATTTAATATACATGTGAGGATTCTCTTTGCATGTCTCTAATGAACTTGTTCTTCTAACAAGCATCCATATGTTAGCTTTGATTATCTTCCATAATCACAGTTATGAGAACCACTGCTTGAACCATTCAAGAAGCATAACATGTGCTAGTCTGTCCAAATTAACAATGTCCTATCTTGTTAATTCTATAACTAGGGATATTTAGATATTAACACATTTGCATTCAATAGACATCTCATATCATGAAGACATTTATGATTGCCTTTGTAATGTGTTTGTAATATCAATGACTTCATTTATTAATTTAAGATTTACAAACTCATGCATTTAAACATAGCATTAATAAATGAATGATGCCTTTTATTAAGAATATGAATTCATACATATGAAATACATCCCTATTACATGGACTCTAGGACATACTCTCTAACAGATGCTTGTTAGAAGGACAAGTTCATTAGACACCTATCATGAGAAACATCATATGGATACTTATACTATATCAGTGAATTATCTCATCATATTAGTTGTATAAGTATTCTTGGACTTGAGATCACCAAGGTATCTTAGGTAGCAGTGTTACACTTTGACTTATATTCTTTTACTTCACAAAAAGGTATATATAGCTCAAAGATTCGGTATAACATGAACTACTTGGAGGTAGTTAAGTGACCAATAAAGGATTCACAGCCTCAGTTATAATGAGGAGTTCTATCTCAAGTATTTCCATACATCTTTATTTAGAAAACCTTAGCCAAGGTGGAATGCAAGGTGAATGAGATTCACAAAGGTATTTTGGGAATAAAGATAAAAGTATGAGAATACAATAATTCATGAATTAATTGATACATGTCCATATTCAGTTCATAAATAAGATTAATAGAATGGTGAAAGGAGTGATTGCATGGGAATTTGATATAGAAGGGTATAAGTTGAAACCACTGAATTCCTATCATTTAAGTGGTCATGATGCTTGACTAGAAGCCTCTTATGACTTGTACAATTATGTATAGAAATATCCATTTAGAATTCATTTAATTTTTTAAAAGAGTTTAAATCATAAGAGTCATTGTTCAATTAGGACTTTTAGAGTCAGTGTTTGACTAGGACTCTGAGAGTCACAGTTCGATTAGGACTCTTAGAATCATAGTTAGACTAGGATGCTTAAGAAGTTGTAATTTGATTAGAACTCTTAGAGTCTCAATTTGATTAGAACTCTTAGAGTCCTAGTTTGATTAGAAATCCTAGAGTTCCAGTTCGACTAGAACATTTAGTTACATATTGTACTGCCAACATGCACGAGAAACCCAAAGGGTCACATATATATAAGAATTAAAGTATAAGATAAAAGTAATGTATAAACATGACATGGGATGTCATGGAAACTTATTTGATAAGTTGATAAGAGAAAATTAAGGGTTTGATAAAAGAAGAAAAAGTCTATTACATAGAAAAGGCCTACCTAATATATGCAATAAGGCTTTTATGAGTTATAGAATTTTCTTTAGAGCCCATTTGGCATTGGTGTAGTTAATAATTAATACAGGGATTTATTAGTATGTTATAAGGTTGTATGTAAAGTTTGAATTGGTTTAGAGCACATTTAAATGTGGAGGCCCAGTTTATTTTTGCCTTATGCTCAAAGTTGGACTATTGGGCCTGTGAGTGTCACTTAATCCCATCTAATTGGTCCAAGCTTAATTAAAATATATAGCCACTATAACATGACCATAATCTAACCCATGAGGAGTATAAATACTTCTAAAAGTCAAAATTAGGGTAAAAAAGGAAAAAAAAGAAAAAAAATTCTAGTTGCAAAACCCTAGCCTCCTCTCCCTTTCTCTTCAAGCCGAATTGGCTTTACTAGTGCCTAAGCCAATTTCAGCCATTGTTACACCTTAAGAAGCTTTTAGACATTACCTTTTATATGGATACCTTAGAGGTGCCTTGAGGTAAGGACACTGGTAGTTTACGACAACCCAATGCAACATTTAACAACTATTCAACAAATACCTATGGTAAAGTTCTAAAATTTAGTTTGGAAAGTCAATTATTTAGACTAGATCATGATATTTTAGTTTATGAAATTTTTAATTATTCAATTTAAATTTGATGTAAGGTGATAATACACCAACAAATTAAGCTTAATAATGCTTGAAAATTGAGATAAGAAAGTTGTTTTTGAAATCACAAAAGTCTATCTTAGGACTTACTTATTTAACAAATCTAGATTGTTCTGATTGTAACTTGTGATACAATAATCCATATTGAGTAATTCTAGTTAGAATAAAAACTAGACTCAAATATTTATATTTGACATGAAGAATTTGAAATTTGAATCCCCTTGTAAGGTTATGAAAATAGAGCTTGAACTCTAACCGTGTCTGTTGCCATACCATTGGGAGTAGTCTATGTTGTTTGAATAATATATGAAGATTTACATGCTTAAATAAAGTCATTTTTAATGTTTTATAAATTAGAGACATAGGAGAACAACTTTGTAGAAGGCTACTTTTCCTGAAAATGGTGTGAACTAGGTCTAAAAGGACATACAAATTGAGCCAAAAAATCTACCTTTAGGATTTTTAAGGCAGAATAGACCTCACGGTCACAAACAAATAGGTAACCACTGCAAGCCATTCTAGAACCAAATTCACACCTATCTCATGGTCATCACAAAACATTGGCCACTATGATCCCCTGTTTCCTCTTTAACTTAATTTTTAGGTTCGAAATTATTACCAAAGTTTTTCTAAACCTTCCAAAATATTTTTAGAGCATTATAAACATAAAAATAAAGATAATTTGTGACATTAAATATGTAATAAACATATTGAAATATAAGAATAAAGCTAGAGCATATTGTATATGTATGTTTACATAAGTAAAGTTATATAATGATAGTTTAATTATAGTATTGTAATTATTTTGAACACTTACATATGTGATTATGAAATATGATAAAGTGTAAACAATGAAAGAAGTGATATGAAAATTGATTTAATGCCTATATTGGAGCTTTGTTATGGATAGATCGGCATGCTTATATGGTATAGATACAACTGCTATAGCTTGACCCTATTTGGGTTCATAATTTATCCCTATTTGGAACCAATGTCTTGATCCCATTAGGGTTCATAGGTTTGATACCTTTTGGTATCTACAGGACTAATACTTTAGGTATTCATATAATCGACACCTATGGGTATCCACAACTCTCATTATCTATACCCACAAAATTTACATAGGCATTCACAGAAAAGAAGTGAATTGATAAAGAAATTACTAAATAGTGGTGTGTTACACATGATTACACTTTGCATTATATGTAATAGAGTATAATATTTTTTCCTTGTTATTAGTCAAAATGTTCTCCAATGAAAATAAATGTATCTTTGTGTTATGGCATATTGGTGTGATTGGGAATGACCATTGTGAGTGATTGTTCACATATTGATTAATCTCCACTAAGCTGTATAGCTTAGCATGGGTTTCATCTATGTAGGTACTCAAATTCAGACTCCCCACCAGGGGTGAGATCTATAGTAACAAGGCCAACACTAAGAAGAGTCGAAGCATGAAGATGTATCTTTTTTTTTTTTGCTTTTGCCTTTGTACATTTCCATTTTGTACTAAGTAAAGTTGTTTGTAAAGAATAAATTTGTTGTAAAATATAATATAGCAATTAGTCCTTTTTATATAAGCTTATCCAATGTGATGATTTAGCTAGAAAATATGTTAATTAATGTGATAATTATGTAAATTACCTAGATTATGTTTGATTACATATAGGGCTGTATGTATGATAGTAGTGAACAAGAACATGGTAACAAGAAATACTAGGTTTATCATTACACGTTAAGCTATCGAAATTTATACCAAATGAATAGTAACCTTACGATGTTAAATGTTAATTAGAATCCAAGGGTTATATTAAGTTATTAACCGCCAATGTAAATGGCTAGTTACATCAATAGCCATGCGACATCATCATTAAATATATATCATTTACGAATATCATGAATGATAGTAGGATGTTACATTTTATGGTATAAAGTAGGTTTAGGTGATCCTAATATCATAGTAAACCTATAAGTGCAAATGAATGTTTTAATCAATACATGTACTTGATGTAAAGGAATAAGTAAACTTGATGTTGAATCTTACCTGTCCTTTTGTTTATTTTTAATTATAGTTATGGATTTTGGTTCTGGACAAGCGATTGAGATGGTGAATGATGTTGAGAGTAGGGCCTCAACTATGCTAATAGTTAGTGAGACTACTACTGCTCAATCTCGCCTACCAAGTCAACATACATCGCCATCAACAACTTAGCCAGCTACAAATGCACCTTGAGACATTGCACAAATGGTGGCATATCTATTATACCGGTGATTACAGACCCTAGCTCCCCCATAGCGGCAACATCAGTCACCACCTCATCCATTTACAAAATCTATATTAGAGCAATTAAAAACGTTAGGGGCAGATGATTTTTATGATCGAGAAAAATTGATAACCACAGAAGCCGAGGAGTGGTGAAATAAAATTATAAAGCTTTTCGAGATCAGTCATAGTCCACCTAAGAACATGCTAGAAGGCACAGTTGCATTATTCCTTGGCCTTACTTTGGTGGGAAATAGTATAATGATACACACTAGTAGATCAATTGGCATGGCCTTTTTTTAGTAATTTAGAAACAAATACATAGGAAAGTAATACAAGCAATCTATGGAAGAAGCATTCTAGTGACTACACTAAGGCACTCAAATAGTACAAGAATATGATAGAGAGTTTGAAAAACTCAGTGCATACATGGAAGATTACAACATACCTCCTACAAAAACTTGTTAGCTATTTGAACATGGACTTCATAATAAAATCAAAATAGCATTAGTAGTGTATGAGTATGCTAACATGAGAGATCAGTTGAAGTAACCATATGCATTGAAGCAATTGACATGAAAGAAGCCAACAAAGGAGTTAGATCACAACAAAAAAGAAAAATTTTCACTAGAGCACCTAATGGGCCTAGTAAGAAACCTAGAAGTTTTGCTACTCCTGTAGCAAGTTCTACAACAAATCCAGCACCTAGTCAGAGGTCTACTACTCTAGCTACTCCTGTAGCGACTTCTATAGCTAGCATACCTTAAGGATCTAGGGGATTTAACAACCCTATTTGTAATCATTATAGAATAAGACACCTAAATGAACATTAGGAACTTATTAAAGTTTGTTTGATGTGTCAATCGAAGGATCATCTGAAGAAAGACTATCCTTGAGCACATGCTACCACTTCAGCCACCGCAGTTCATGAACCTACTACTGCACCACCTAAGGGTTATGGGAGAGGTGGACCTATCGGAGCTAATTAGCCAAAGGGAGTGCACAGGTTCCTCTAACAGTAGGTAGGCAACCATATGGTCAAACTTATACAATTAGATCAAGAGAAGATCAAGATGCTTCTAATGTCATAGTAGATAAATTTTATTTATTTGATGTTTTAGTTTATGCATTAATTGATCTTGGGTTCACACATTTATACCTTAGCATAAAGGTTGCACATAGAAAAGGTTTAACTAGAAAAAAAATAGACCAAGATACCTTATTAGGCAATCTTTTAGGGCACAATATGATAGTCAATAAAGTATTCAGAGACTGTCCCATAAAAATACAACATACAACTTTTCTTGCAAATTTGATCGAGCTTCCTTTCCATGAATTTGATGTAATATTGGGGATAGACTAGCTCTATGAACATCAAGTAATGGTGCATTGTTGATAAAAAAGAATTACATTAAAGACCCCTGAGGTACATGAGATCACTATTGTAGGGGAAAGATCTATTCCCTTGTCAAATATCATCTCATCTACTATAATAAATATATGTATTCAAAAAAGTTGTTCAGCTTACTTAGCTTATGTGATAGAAGTTAAGGAAGAATAGCCCAAAGTCAGTGATGTTCCAATAATTTATGACTTCTATGATGTTTTTCCTTATGACTTATAGGACTGCCACCAGAAAGGGAATTAAATTCATGATTGATGTGATACCTGGTACTGCTCATATTTCCATAGCTCCTTATCACATGGCACCTATAGATTTTAAAGAAATGAAAATTTAGCTATAACGGGTTTATCCACACCAGTGTATCACCATGGAGAACACCAATATTGTTTGTGAAAAAGAAGAATGAATCACTATGGCTTTGTATTGACTATAGATAGTTGAATAAAATCATAATCAATTATAAATATCTGTTATCCAAAATTGATGATTTGTTTGACCAGTTAAAGGGTGTAGGTGTATTCTCAAAAATTGACCTGAGATCAGGATATCACCAGCTTCGAGTTGGAGAAGTAGATGTGTTAAATATAACTTTTCATACTCTATATGGTCATTATGAATTCTTGATCATGCCATTTGGCCTCACTAATGCACCTATCATTCATAGACTTGATGAGCCGTATCTTCCATCCATAGTTGGATCAGTGTGAAGGGATATCACATGGCATAAATAAAATGATCATACAGCAGAAAAATTAAAATTTTGATCATACATGCCATGCAATATACAATATAGAATCGAAACATGCAATTTTAGGGTTTTAAACAAACTTACATGCTTGAATGCACTTCAAAACTGTATTTTGTAATGACTAATATATAAGATGAACTTATATATCTCTGATCTCGATCCCCAATGCTAAAGATGCTGCCTTTATGCCACACCTCTCTATGCTCACACACACTTGCAAAGAAGGCTTAAAAAAAGAGTGCTAGATCTAATCTTTTTGTATTTGGCAATGGGTATTAAAATAAAGACACAAGATCTGATCTTGTTCTTCCTAGGTTTCACAAATGGCTGGCAAAAATCCAAGAGAAGAAGGAAGAATCCTTTCCCCTTGAGAGTGGCAGCAATGAGAAAGAAAAAACCTTACTAGGTAAAAATAAAATTAATCAATTTATATCACTTGTTTTGGAATTCTTGTAGTGGCCAAAATCCCCTTGGTTTTAGGTATTATTTTCAGACTCCATCACTTCCTAATTAAGTGATTAAAATTAATTCAATTTCCTTTAGTATTTTAAATTCAAATTAATTTAAAATGGCATAAGACATTTAATCAAAGTCCACCACTTATTTAGAGATTTTGCACATGTCGAAATTCACTAGGATTTTGCCCTTTGAATTTCAGCTACACTCTCTCCTAATTAAGTGTTTCATCTTGATTCAAATACTATTAGGATTTAATACTCAATGACCTTAATTATACCAAGATAATTAATTAATTGACATTAAACCTAGTAATGCCGATTTTCACTCTCTCATGTACCAAGGTCCATTTAACAATTTAATACCCATTATCCACATTAATTTGACTTTAAATAAAAGCTCAAATTAATGCCCAATACTTTATCTTAAATATTTTAAGCCCAATGCTTTGTGTGCGATCCTATAGGTCCATTTAATATTAACAATGAATTAATAAATAATTCAAAGGCTTTATATATTCTCTAGTAAGATATTATAGCATTCCAAATTAAACGAAAATGCAAATGGCATTTAGTGACCTAATGCAATTTTGCATAGTCCCTTGCCTATAAATATCAGAATTAATATAAGGCATAGAACTAGTCATCCTTATATACTAATTCCTTTCTTGATATATTAGTGACACTGAACTCTCAGATAAATAATGATTACTCATTATTTCATCTCGGATGGCCATACATTTCTCAGTTCACTGATCAAGTGGCTGATGATATTTTCTCTCTTATCAAGAGGGATTACCCTTTACTTCTCTCATGCTCTCTAACATAAATTAATGCATGCCCAATCATACCCATACTTGTCACCTTGTTACAAGTACGTTAGGTGTTTGTTAAAGTACACAGTAATTCATAAAGAGTTTTATAGAGATTTTAGGTCTAAGTACTCCAATGCAAAACTTGCACATAAGAAACACTTATGACTTGTACCATGTAGTGTTCTTATGAACGGATCGAATCTAGATACCATGTTCTAATCATGTATCTATAATCTCTGATTGACACTTTAGTCCTTATGATCTGTAAGATAGAACTCAACTTATCAGAGAGAGCATACTAGTCTTAATTCATTTTTTATTCCTATAATAATGATTGACTAGGGATATTTAGAATGTAGTCTCAATTGTTTCAAGGTCTTACAACCATGTGCCTTACACATGATAACTTAAACTGAAACAACATTCTTGAATAGTTCTGTCATTTGATATGCACAGGAATACAATAGATAAAACAAATGCCTCATTCATTAACCTAAATGATTTATAACAATGTATTGGGGCTAGGGCTTACACTAACAATCTCCCACTAGCACTAGTCCCAATTGGGTATAGCCCTAAGTCCGAATGCTCTTAAATGAGCTTCGTGGAAATTTGGATGCAACTATTTCATCAAAGGATTTGCTACATTATTTTTACTTGCTATCTTGTTAATCTTGACATCCCCATGATCAATGATTTCTTTGATTAGGTGCTACCTTCTGAGTATGTGTTTGGATTTTTGGTGTGACCGGGGCTCCTTGGTCTGTGTGATGGCTCCATTATTGTCATAGAATTTTTCTAATGGATATAGGATCCTTAGGATGACTCCTAATCCATAAATGAAATTTCTAATCCAAACAGCCTCCTTTGCAGCCTCACTCACTACAATATACTCAAATTCTGTAGTTGAGTCAGCAACGGTCTCTTGCTTTAAGCTTTTTTAGCTAACAACACCACCGTTCAAAACAAAAATAAAACCAGATTATGATCTTGAGTCTTGAGTGCTCCTTTGAGAAGTAGCATCGGCATAACCTTATATGACGAGCTCTTCTTGACCACCATACACCAAGAAGTGATCTTTAGTCCTTCGTAGGTACTTTAGAATCCCCTTTACAGTAGACCAGTGCTTTTCACTAGGGTCTTGCTAAAACCTACTGGTTATACTAAGTGCATGAGCAACATCCAATCTAGTACATAACATAGCATACATGAAAGATTCAATGGCAGATGCAAATGGGATTCTATTCATGTTATCCCTTTCCTCTTTGGTTTTAAGACACTGTTCTTTAGTCAAAGGAACTCCCAAAGCTAAAGGTATGTGCCCTTTCTTTAAGTCTCCCATGCTAAAATGCTTTAGTACTTTGTCCATGTACTTTTCTTGACTTAGTCCTAAAATCCGATGCAATCTATCTCTATAGATCCGAATACCAAGTATTGTCTCGGCTTCACCTAAGTCTTTCATCGAGAAACACTTTCCCAACCATTGCTCAACCTTTTACAATGTTGGAATGTCATTCCCAATGAGAAGGATGCCGTCTACATATAGGACCAGGAACACTATTATTCTCCCACAAACCTTCTTGTACACACAAGGCTCATCTTTGTTTTTGATGAAATCAAATTCTTTGACTGCTTCATCAAAATGGAGATTCTAACTTCGGGATGCTTGCTTTAATCCATAAATGGATTTTTGAAGCTTGCAAACCTTCTTAGGATGCTTGGGATTGAAAAAATCCTCAGGCTATGTCATATACACATGCTCAAGTAGATTTTCATTGAGGAAAGTAGTTTTGACATCCATTTGCCATATCGCATAGTCATGATATGCAGCTATGGTAAGCAAGATCCTAATAGACTTGAGCATGACTACAGGTGAATAGGTCTCAACATAGTCTACACCATGAGTTTGTTAAAAACCTTTTGCTACTAGTCTACCTTTGTAGGTCTTGTCAGCTTTGAGTTTAAATAGTCACTTGCATTCAATTACTTTAGTACCTTTCGGTGGATCAACCAAGGTCCAAACCTAGTTATCATACATTGATTGCATCTCGGATTTCATGGTTTCAAGCCAATTTTTTGAGTCAGGGCTCTCAATAGCTTCTCGGTAGGTAGTTGGATCCTCACAATCCACTAACTCGATAGTGTCACTTTCGGTGATTAGAAATCCATACCTCTCAATCTCCCGACGTACCCTATCGGACTTTCTAGGTTCTTGTACAATGGGTTCTTGTTCCACAACTTGTTATGAACTTGATCCAATTTCCAACTCATCCTCTACAGGAGTTTGTGACACTTAAATTTCTCCAAGTTCTACTTTACTCCCACTTTCTTTCTTGAGAAGGAATTCCTTTTCCAAGAAAATAGCCTTGTAAGCAACAAACGCTTTGTTCTTGGCTTCTAAGTAAAATCAGTATCCCTTTGTTTATTTGGGATAACCTACAAATAAGTAGACAGTGTATTTGGACTCTAGTTTG
Organism: Excoecaria agallocha; assembly: GCA_037975025.1. Taxonomy (NCBI): domain Eukaryota; kingdom Viridiplantae; phylum Streptophyta; class Magnoliopsida; order Malpighiales; family Euphorbiaceae; genus Excoecaria; species Excoecaria agallocha. The sequence goes on from CM075806.1 coordinate 33,405,946, forward strand.
TCAGATGTTAATTTCTTAACATGTGCTTCACAGCCCCAAATTTTGAGAAATGACATATTGGGCTCTTTCCCAGTCCATACCTCATATGGTGTCTTCTCAACTACTTTAGTTAGAGTACGGTTCAGTAGAAATGCAGCCATTTCTAATGCAACCCCAAAAAGAGATAGGAAGATTAGCTTGACTCATCTTGATCGAACCATGTCTAACAGAGTTCGATTTCTCCTTTCAAACACATCATTCCATTGTGGTGTTCCAGAAGGAGTAAGCTGTGAAATAATTCCATAAGTATAGGATTGGTCTTTCGAATGTTCTCTTCAGCATTCTTAAGCATCCCATGAAGCTCAGTGACTGTCTTGTTCATTGCATGCATGTTATAATTCATAACAAATGGATCATAATCTTCAGTCAATGAACCTAAGATCAATTTAGTGGCCAATTCCTTTAGGACTTGTACCTCAAGCTTCTCAAGAGTATTAAGATACCCTTTCATCTTAAGTACATGGGTATTAATAGGAGTACCCACAACCATCTTACAAGAAATCAAGACCTTTATTGTCACGAACCCCTCGTGATGAGTTTGTTCTTGGAACATCTCCTTGAGATGCACCATGATCGCATAGGCCTCTTGGTCCATGAATTGCTTTTACAAATCGGGCACCATAGTGGCTAGCATCAAACAGGTCACATCATTGGAGTTGCTCTTCTTAGTCTCAAAAGTTTCCTTTTAGACTGTAGAGGCATTCCTAGGAGGTTCTTCGGGCAAGGGTGCATCCAAAACATACGACTTCTTCTCTTACTTAAGAACAATTCTCAAGTTTCTATACCGGTCTATGAAATTGGTGCCATTCAATTTGTCCTTTTTTATGACCGATCGCAATGAAAAGTTGTTGTTTGAAGAATCCATTTTTTAATCAATAATAATATAAATTTAGCAATATTAAATGAGGTCTTAATAAAATCCCACAAACCGAATTAATATCCCTTTAAATAATTCGCATTAGTAATTTAATATGGGCCAATATCCACTTTTAAAACAACTCATTAGTCAAGCTGAGCTTGTACACCTAAAGAGTTAAGTTACTTGGGTAGGAAAACTCCAATCATGTCTCATACATGACTCTTTGATCAAATGGTCTAAGATCTTAAGATGTTATAGCACAAACCCATTTATTAGTTGCTTAGGTCTGGGCATCCCTTTCCATGTTAAGTCCAACCTACATTCACAACCCATGCCTAACAAAGATAATCGGGTGCATCTAGGACTCCTAGTCTACGTGATCGATGATTGATGCCTTGACATGTTTCGAATTAGGGAGGCAACTTTGTGACTTACTATTTTAGGGATTCATTTTATTATGGCTTACATGGCATACACTTTGTCATCCATTCATAGCATGCATATATATAATTGCGTAAAGTAAAGTGTGACAAACATGGGCCCGAAAAACCTACAACTAAGATTCTATACTATTACGTATGAATCTTCAAGTTAGGCTTCTCCACTCTAGTGGGCTTCGTCATGATTTACGAAGTCTTCAAATAAATTCTATACTAAGAAATAAATGAAACTTTTACAATAATCCATAATGGAATGCAGGCCATATTTCATTAAATAACCTAGGGCCCATGAATGCACCATGCATATTGATTCATCACACAAAACAAGCAAAAAAATATACATAACATTCATGGATAAAACAAAGTCCAATTTTTAATTAATTATGTCAAGCCCATTAGTGGAAATTGTGTACTTAAACTTTTAAGAGAAGACCCTGTGATGGGCCTCAGCTAAAGCCCAATGGACTAAATCCTCTTATTGAATAAATTCTCTTAAAAGCCCAAAACACATACTAGTTAGATTTGTGCTATAAATCAACTCTTATATAGTTTTCAATTTTGAAATTTTTAATATTATGTCATACAGCCCATAAACATTAAAAATACAAATAATATGAACCAACATGAATAAAAACATAAAAAATCATGAAGAACATATGCTACACACGGCATTGATAACAAAATAAACAAACAACATGAAACTAGTTGTTTAATGCTCACATAATGCCACAAACGATGCACAAACACTTAATACGATATTATGAGCCATTTAATAACTTAAATAAGGTCATAAACATTGAGTTAAGGTTCTGTTCAGATCTGATCTAAATGTGTTTTTTCCATTTTAATCAAAACAAAACAAACAATGTTGATTAAACATGCAACAAATACAAACTAGTCATTATTTAAAGTGATTTGTAAATTAATCAATTACATTGTCATGGACCAGAATTAAAACCATTTTTAAAACATGTCCAGACCTGTTATTAATATTTAAAAATCACTTACAAACATGCCAAACACATTTTTACATTTAATTTTGAGAAACTAGTAGTTTACAAACACATATTATGCAAACTAGCACCTAGTTTCAAGATTAACATGTACAATCAGGTATATATAATTAAAACCGACCATGAACAACTCTAAGAACATCTTAGGACACTATATTAACATGTCATGATAATTATAATACCTAACTAATCATTTAAAATCATTTTTACACTCAACCAATTCAAAAAACTCAAAACAGAAAATTTCAACATTATAACGAACGATTTTGAATCAAGTTATAACGCATCCAAAGCACTAAAACAAGCATGATTAGGCTCTAATACCACTAAAGGGATATCACATGGCATAAATAAAATGATCATACAGTGGAAAAATTAAAATTTTGATCATACATGTCATGCAATATACAATATAAAATTGAAACATGCAATTTTAGGGTTTTAAACAAACTTACATGCTTGAATGCACTTCAAAACTTGATTTTGCAATGACCAATATATAAGATGGACTTATATATCTCTGATCACGATACCCAATGCCAAAGATGCTGCCTTTATGCCATACCTCTCTATGCTCACACACACACGATACCCAATGCCAAAGATGCTTCCTTTATGCCATACCTCTCTATGCTCACACACACAGTTGCAAAGAAAGCTTAAAACGATAGTGCTAGCTCTAATCTTTTTGTATTTGGTAATGGGTATTAAAATAAAGACACAAGATCTGATCTTGTTCTTTCTAGGCTTCACAAATGGCTGCCAAAAATCCAAGAAAAGAAGGAAGAATCCTTTCCCCTTGAGAGTGGCAGCAATGAGAGAGAAAAAACCTTACTAGGTCAAAATAGATTTAATCAATTTATATCACTTGTTTTGGAATTCTTATGCTGGCCAAAATCCCCTTGGTTTTAGTTATTATTTTCAGCCTCCATCACTTCCTAATTAAGTGATTTAAATTAATTCAAATTCCTTTAGTATTTTAAATTCAAATTAATTTAAAATGGCATAAGATATTTAATCAAAGTTCACCACTTATTTAGAGATTTTGCACATGCCAAAATTCACTAGGATTTTACCCTTTGAATTTCGGCTACACTCTCTCCTAAGTGTTTCATCTTGATTCAAATGCTATTAGGATTTAATACTTAATTACCTTAATTATACCAAGATAATTAATTAATTGACATTAAACCTAGTAATGCCGATTTTCCCTCTCTCATGGACCAAGGTACATTTAGCAATTTAATACCCATTATCCATATTAATTTGACTTTAAATAAAAGTTCAAATTAATGCCCAATACTTTATCTTAAATATTTTAAGCACAATGCTTTGTGCGCGATCCTATAGGTCCATTTAATATTGGCAATGAATTAATAAATAATATTTTCTAGCAAGTTATTATAGCATTCCAAATTAAATGAAAATGTAAATGGCATTTAGTGACCTAATGCAATTTGGCATAGTCCATTACCCATAAATATTTGAATTAATATAAGGCCTGGAACTAGTCATCCTTATATACTAATTCCTTTCTTGATATATCAGTGACACTAAACTCTCAGATAAATAATGATTACTCATTATTTCATCTCGGTATGGCCATACACTTCTTAGTTCACTGATCAAGTGGCCGACGATATTTTCTCTCTTATCGAGAGGGGTAATCCCTTTAATTCTCTCATGCTCTCTAACATGAATTAGTACATGCCTAATCGTACCCATACTTGTCACCCTATTACGAGTACGTTAGATGTATGTCAAAGTACATAGTAATTCATAAAGAGTTTCATAGAGATTTTAGATCTAAGTACTCCGATGCAAAACTTGCACATAAGAAACACTTATGACTTGTATCATGTAGTGTTCTCATGAATGGATCGAATCTAGATACCACGCTCTAAACATGTATTTATGATCTCTAATTGACACTTTAGTCCTTATGATCTGTAAGACATAACTCAACTTATCAGAGAGAGCATACTTGTCTTAATTCATTTGTTATTCCCATAACAATGATTAATTAGGGATATTTAAAATGAAGTCTCAAATATTTCAAAGTCTTACAACCATATGCCTCACACATGATAACTTAAACTAAAACAATATTCTTGGATAGTTCTATCATTTAATATGCACAGGAATACAATAGATAAAACAAATGCCTCATTTATTAATTTAAATGTTTTATAACAATGTATTGGGGCTAGGGCTTACACTAACACAGTTTGTGGTGGTTTTTATTGATGATATCCTAATATATTCAAAAACTTTAGAGGAACAAGATAACCACTTATGAATCATACTACATACATTAAGAGAGAAACAACTATATACTAAATTCAGTAAGTGTGAGTTTTGGCTGAATAAAGTTACCTCCTTGGTTATGTGGTGTCAGTAGAAGGGATCAAGGTCAGCCCATAGAATGTTAAAGCTATTTTGGAGTGGAAACCAACTAAAAATGTTACTTAAGTAAAAAGCTTTCTTGGATTAGTCGGCTATTATAAGAGGTTTGTCAAGGGATTTTCTCTGATAGCTTTTTCACTCACCAAGCTATTGCAGAAGATTGTTAAGTTTTAGTGGACCAACAAATGCTAGGAAAGCTTTGAAAAGTTGAAGAGCATATTGACTGAAGCTCCTATTCTTACACAACCCACTTTAGGTAAACCTTATGTTATCTATAGTGATCCTTCCAAGAATGGGTTAGGATGTGTATTAATAAAGAAGGCAAAGTAGTAGCTTTTGCTTCCAGACAGTTTAAACCTTATGAAAGAAACTATCCTACCCATGATCTAGAGTTAGTAGCAATTGTATTTACACTAAATATTTGTAGGCATTACCTATATGGTGAGAAATATTATATCTATATTGATCACAAGAGTTAAAATATCTACCGACCTAAAAAGAGCTCAATCTTACACAAAGGCGTTAGTTAAAACTTATCATAGATCATGATTGTCTTATTGACTACCATCTTGGTAAGGCAAATGTTATAGTTGATGCACTTAGTAGGAAGCACTTAGCATCTTTAAAGTTTATTAATTTCAGGCTGACCATAGCTCAAGATGGAGCACTTATAGCTAAAATGCAACTTAAGCCTAATTGATTGTAACAAGTAAAAGCTATACAAAGACATGATGAGCATTTAGCTTCTATTATTGCTTAAATATAGTCAAGAAAAGATAATTAATTATCCATTGGTAGGGATGACTGCTTATACTATAAAGGGAGAATATTTGTTCAAGACAATGTAAAGCTAAAAAAGAATATTATGATAGAAGCTCATAATAGCAGTTATGTCATCTATCTAGGTAGTAATAAAATGTATCAAGATTTAAAGGCAACCTATTGGTGGCCTAGCATGAAGAGAGAATTTGCAAATTTTATGGCAAAATGTTTGATCTACAAACCAATTAAAAGCAAAACACTAGGTTCCTTTTGGATTACTAATCCAGTCATTATACAAAAATAAAAGTGGCACAGCATCACTATAGACTTTAAGTTTGGTCTACCACTTACCAAGAAACAACAGGACTCCATCTAGGTTATAGTTGATAGATTAACTAAGTTTGTATATTACATACCAATGGGATTTAATTTTTAACTAATCAGATTGCAAAAAATTTACATCAATGGGATTGTGAGATTACATGGTATTCCTTCTTCCATTATCTCAAACAAAGTTCCTCAGTTCACATCCACATTTTAGAAAAAAACTCCAAAAAGCATTAGGAACTTATTTGGACTATAACACTGCTTTCCATCCATAATAGATGGATTGTTAGAGCTAGTGATACAAATACTAGAAGATATGCTATGATGTTGCATTCTAGAGTTTAGCATCAATTGGGAGAAACATCTTTAATTATCAAAGTTTTCATATAATAACAGCTACCAATCCAATATTATGATGGCACCATTTGAAGCATTATATGGAAGGAAATGGCACCATTTGTAGACTTAACCCCTATAAATAGCAAGGCCACCAATCAAAAATATGCAAGCTTTATATTTTGCTTCATTATTCATTGCCTTGTACCTTAACTTCTTAGCTAATGGTAGCTTTTCACCATTTAAGGTCACTAAAATCACTCCTACTCTAGCACCTTTGTTATTCATAGCTCCATCAAAGTACATTTGCCAGTCCTGCACTATTATAGCTGCAATATCCTTATCAGAAAATTTGTAGGTTATCTCTTTTCTCTCTAACGATTGATTAGCTAGGAATTTTGCTATTACTCTCCCTTTAATGGTTTTCCTAGTGGTGTGCTCAATGTTAAACTCCTGTAAGGGGATTTACCACCTACCCATCTTCCCTAATAGTGAAAATGCTTGCACACTATAAGAATAAAAGTAGAATCTTAAATTCTTTAAAGCCCATATGATCACCAAATAAATATTTTATACTTCTACATACTTAGCCTTATATATAAGGAACTTCTTGCTGAGGTAATACATTGCATATCAATCCCAAATTCATCCTTATAAGCCATCATAGCCCTTATAGAGCTATCCTTTATGGCTAAGTACAAAATTAGGAGCTTACCTAGTTTTGGTGGTCCCAGCACCAGTGGATGAAAAAGGTATTCCCTGATGGTGTTGAATGCCTTTTGATAGTCTTCATTCCAAACTACTAGCTGATCTTTCCTAAGTAGCTTAAATCAATTCATAAATTAAGGTTAACTTGGTTATGAACTTGCTTATATACAAAATCCTACCTATAAATCCTCCACCTCCTTCTCCTTCTGAGGGACAAGTATTTCCCTAATGGCCTTCACCTTGTTGGGATCTATCACTATTCCGCTTTGGCTCATTACATGCCAAATAAGCTTCCTTGAGGTAACCTCAAATATGCACTTCTTCGGTTTGAGGCAAAGGTTACACTTGTCAATCCTTTGAAAGAACTTCTTTAATGCCTTAAAACAACCCTCTCTTGTAGCTGATTTGATCATCATGTCATCTACGCACACTTCTACCTCTTTATGGATTAAGTCATCTAGAATCCTAATTGCCATCCTCTGGTAGGTGGCACTTACATTCTTAAGTCCAAAAGGCATAACTTAATAGGTATAAGTATCCCATTCTATGATGAAAATGATATTGATCCTATCTATAATCTTATTTAAAATATGATTATACCCGACATATCCATCCACAATGCTATACATGGCATAAATAACCATACTATCCACTAAGACATTTATAAGAGGCAAAGGAAAATTATACTTAGGGCAAGCTTTATTCAAGTCCCTATAGTTCATATAAACTCTTGCTCTTTTGCCCTTCTTGGCTAAGGGGACTACATTTGCTAACCATTTCAGGTATTAGACCTTTATGAAAAATTTAACTATTATCTGCTTTCTCACTTCCTTTTTAACCTTCTCAACCTATGCTAGCCTAAGTCTCCTAAGCTTTTTCTTAACTGGTTTGTACTTAGGATAAGTTGGAATGCCATATTCAACTATCTCTCAATTAATTCTTGGTATGTCCTCATAGGTTCAGGCAAAGACTCTTTCATATTTTTTCAATATTTTCTCAAAATTTTTCCCTCTCCTTAAGAGTTATATTTGATGGTAATAAGGTTTTTTCAGGGTTTTCTTTTGTGTTGATATTAAATGAACATGTATTCATTGAATTGATGTCAAATATGAAAGAGTAATGGTCATGATTATGCATATTGATGTCAGAAGAAACATCACACAAGTAAGCAAAATTATTCATCTCATTAATATAATCAAAAGAAAAATCATTATTCTCATAAAAAAGTTCTAGAACATAAAATTATCATTTTCTTCATTCTTTGCGGCAATAGATGCTTCTCTAACTTCTAGGTTTGGCTTTGGTAGAATATTAGCTTCCATCATATCTTTGCCTTTCTTCTGAATAGTAAGAAATTTTTCAATCACAATCTCCTCAGGCATTTCCTTATCCTATGCTAAGTGATGCGGAAGGATCTCTTCATCCCAAAAAACCTCGATTGGCTTTATAATTTATTGCTTCCAATAAAAAACATCATTAAATAGATCAAAACTTAGCACCACCTTATCTCTCAATAACTAAGGTTTCTTCTCTCTATAGTAAAGGCAAACCCCTAAGGTAAGCATAAAGCTATTGGAAATGTAAGGGATTTTATTTGCTGCTTTTTTTCCTTTACCCTTTTGACTTGAACACAGCCTAACCCTTTCTTATCCTTTTTCCCTTTAGCAGAACTGGCATCTTGAGGGCCCCGAGAGTTCATACCTAAACTAGCTCCATGCAAAAATACATATTCTTTTGCATGTTAATTACTTATAGGCTATCATTAAAATTATCTCTACTCTCTTCATCATTAATCATAGACATATGGAATGCACTAAAAGGCTGCTTGGCTATTTTGAGCATAGATACCTAATTCTCCCTTATAGCTTTGATTGTGACCACTTGGGCATTATTTGGTATCTTGATCATCTAATAAAGTGTAGAGGGTATTCCCCCTAACTTATGGAATCATGGTGTATACTATAGGTCCTGATGAGGGTTTTATCAAGGTTACCTAATAGGGAAAGCTACTCTTTGAAAGATGATGGATCAAGGCGTGAGGTCTTTTCTATGCTAAAACATTTTTTTAAAGTGTTTTAAAATTTTTTGTACTTAATTCGGGTGCTTGAAGGTATCCAAGGGTTGAATAATGAGAAATATTCTTGGTTAGGAGCTTAAAAGTCATTTTTAAGCAACTTTTAAACTTACACACCAATGCATAAGAAGAACACCATTATTGTAGGCTTATTGCTAATTTTATTTTACATTTTTTTGCACACCTATACAAAGGCTTACTTGGCCATACAAATAGAGATTCTTATCTTTTTATGCTGTGCTTGTAACATTTGAGTTACACAACTTTGCAACCTATTTGCACTTCCATGCCAGCAAAAACTAAGTTAACTTTTTATAGGCAAATTGACAAGTTGGCTAACTTTTGGGTTAGCACACCTGTGTAACACTTCCTATAGAAGATTTTTGCCGATCACTTTGCAAAAGGGGTTGGAAAAATTTTAGTATTGTAAGAAGTTTTAAATACACAAGCTTTTTAAAGTTCCAAAGCCTTTATTTGGCATTTAGCTCTTCATGTTTTTAAAAGGGTTTTGATTGTTTCAACACAAAAGGATCTATGAATTTGACATTCGATAGTTTGATTAAGCAAGTACACTAAAGGTAATGTAAAAAGTCTTTTCTACTAGATCTAGTTTTCTAATGACATAAAGTTAATACATTTATTGTTTTAAATGTAATAAATTTCATTCATTGATTTTATTTACCGTTTTTTGTCTCATATCTATTTCTGCTTAGATTTAAAATGTGAAACCTTTTTTGAGGGTATATTGCCATGTGATAAAAATTATTAGGCTTTTGTTATAAAAATATTTTTATCCTTTAAAATTATTTTTCCTAAAAAAAATTTGATTTATACACTCTTTTGTGTTTAATAATCCCTTTTTGCTCCATTTTTGTTCTTTTAGGCAACAAGGACTTTATTTTGAAAGGAAGGGAAAGCTAGCCCTTTGTTTGGTCAGTACGTCCATGCATCAATTGGTACACACCCATGCATCATATGATATATGGCAAGAAACATGTTTTCCCACCCTTTTAAAAATAAGAAAGATGACCATATGTCGTCTGATGTGCACCAGTGTATCTTTCGACATATGTTAAATATTTTGTTTTCTCTCATGTTTTCTCTTTGATTTATTCATTTCCCTTTCAATATTCATTATTATTATTATCATTTTTATTATTTTTACTATTATTTTAGTTGATAATTCATTTATGAGTGTAGCCGAACGAGTGCTATAGGTAAGTCTGCAATCCCTTTTCTTTATCATAAAAAGGTTGTTTAGACTGCAAAAGGAAAATGTCCCTAGAAATATTTATTGTGAAGAATTGAGACTTTTCATTACTAAAATTGGACTAATGTAATATTTCTCGCCTAGAAAACTCACATGTAAAAAGTAGCTTTTAATAATGAAAATTTTCTTGTATATAAATTAAAATAAATGGGACATTTATTTATAAAACTTGGGTTAGCAAGTCCTTATCTTTAACTAATAAAATGAAATGCTTCTTCATAACCCACATGTAAGGAATAAGGTCATCATCAAAAAGTCATAATGAATTATGTAATTTATGGATATTTTTTTGTTTTATTTTATGCCATGATTTATCATTTTCTTACATGCTTGGGTATGGCTTGAATTTTTGTATTTGCTCTAATCTTGTATGTAAGAAAAGAGATAGCATGATTAATTTAAAAACCATTACATCATATTTATCAAAAGTAGAAATAAGAGAAAAGTTTCAAATGATCTTTGGGTTTTTTGGCCTTAAGAGGTCTAACACCATTTTCTTAATATTTTATATAGTGGTGACTCTTACAATCAACCTTTTAGTGCCTAACAGATGACTCTCAACTATTGATCATCAATGATGAGTTAAAGACACCTCAAGATACCATCTCATGCCCTATGGGGTTTGAGATTTGGAAAATTGGCAGAGTTTTTTTCCCACTAAGAAGTGATCAATCAACTTGGGTAGAGAAGCCTCAATCTGGTTGAACCCTAAAAGTTGGATTGAACCATTAAAGGTTAGAGGTCTCCTTTTTTGAGCTAGATGATCCCTTATTTTCAAAGGTGATTCATGTAGTCATAAAAAGCTTGTGTCACCATTGTAACTCCATTAGGGATAATTTGAGACTTTGCACTAAAACTACTTTTGATTTATGTAACATAAAAGGACTTTTTTCTAAGAAATTTTATCTCTTTTTAAAATTGCATTAGAATTATGCTATAGCCTTATAATAAGTTAGGCATCCTAGTTTTCTAACCCGGATGCATTTTTGAAGTAATAACTTATCATTCACTTAACCAAGAGTAGTGTTAGAGATAATCACCAACCCAAGTCTAATACCTTTTGGAATATTAAATGGTAAATGAATCGATCATTATTCTTATGATGAGATTGACCCATTAGCTGGGACCATGCTTGGGTAGCTTTGGAATCGAGTACCTAGACAAAAGTCTATGTATTGACATAGAAATTTCCATTAGTATGTTTGTAATAATTTTGCATTTCTTTTGATATAGGTCCTTATGTATTAAGCAAATCTAAACAATTCTAGATGTTCACTTATCAAAGGCTGCCATATCTCGATAAGCCCATTTTGATTTGATTAGGTTGTATAAATACAAATTGATAAAAAGCTTTTTGAATATTTTTCTTGAGAGGCATTATGCTGCTTGATTTTCACTGTACACCATATGTATTCATCAGGGTCCCCTATTGACCTATGAATTAATCCCACTTAGGAAAGAGACTTTGACCTTATGTGTGGGTGAAATAAGGTAGAGAGGATTCTTGCATGTGGTTGTCGATGCTAAATATCACGAGCATGAATCTACATTTGCTCATGCACCACATTGACAATCCTATTTTGGTAGACATAATAGATCCATGATCACTTAGGTGGTTTCGAGGCTTAGAATGGTTGATCAGTTAAGAAGTGGTTTTCTGAGTAGATAAAAGAGTTGCTATCAGGATATAGTTTAGTGCTAGGATCTCTATCAGGTATAGATAGTTTGTCGAAAGAGTTTTTATAAGGGTATTAGGAATAGTTAGAAAGGGAAATCATGTTTGAACTTACTTCCCTTATTTTCTCCTCCAGCCCATAAGATATGGATAAGAGGATGGATAACCTTAAAAGAAATATACTTTCAATGTTTGCTAATCTATCAGCCAATTTGGCCTCAATGCTGCTCAATTAGTTACTCCTATTATTGGTTGAGTCAAACCAACTGCTATCGGGGGGATTCCAGTAGCAACCATCATAACACCACCATTAGCAACTAATATCAAATATTTGACCACATGAATGATTGAAGGAGATGTCACCCAAAATGGTCTTGAATGTGACTTTATAATTAATAAGGAGGAGGAATTGTGAGCCCCTTAAATGTTAAAGAATATTATCACTAATAAGGAAAACCCTATAATGAAAAAGATGAAAAGGTAATTAGAGTCTTTGACTAAAATGTTATCAGTTAGGAAATGAGTCAGTCCTAAAGATATTAATCTAGATGGAAAAGATGCTTTTCCTACCCAATTTAAAATGCCTAATTTAATGATATTTGGAGGTAAATCTAATCCACTAACACACATTAGGAAATATGTTTTGCTCATAAAGAGGACTACTCTTATTAAGAGGTAGAAAGTGGACTTCTTCAATCTCAACCTTGTAGGCCTCGCTGTTAACTGGTATCATAATTTGGATAGAAAGACCAACAAAGATTGTAAGAGATTGATAGAGTGATGATGATGAAAAGAAAACTTGACACACAAGACTAGATTTGGTAGTTCATTAGAAATGCTAGTCCATATCTAAAGAAGGGTCTTGAAATGAAGGGATTTAAAGACTAGGAGTTCCTGAAAGACATAGCAATTGAAGTTAAGGGAGAATATTTGGCAATGAAAGCTAGTGATACAAGTTTAAATAGTATAGGTTATAGAAGTAACAAGTGAGGTTTCAAAAGCTCAAGTTTTGGTAAAAGTATTAGTAATGGCGGTGGTAGTAGAGGTAACAGTGGAAGAACTATAGAAGTGTTAGTTGTAGGGGTTAACCATTGATGTAACTCAAAATTAGGTAAGTCAATATCCTAGTACCTTAATAGGTTGATGAAAGAGGAAAAGTTAGAACCGTTACCATCTAAGCTCGGTATGCTTACCAGCTATGCCACCACTAGTGCTTATGGTTGGATCTAGGTTATCAGAATCATATGTCCTTAAGAATTTGTATGACAATGAGTATTTTGTAAAAGATGACAGTTTAGATGCAAGCAATAAGGAAGTAATGAAAGTAAGGGAATTAGTTTAGCTGGTAGATATATGGGATATAGATAGTGAAGCAAGCTCGGTTAAGGTTGGAGAAGAGCCAAAGGACCTATGGGAAATTGATATAGATAAGAAGGAAGTGATGAATGAAAAAGAATTTGAAGTCATCACTAGGAGTGGTAGAATCATACCTAAAGTTGAGCAATAATAGGAACCTATTATTCCCGCAAAAGAAAAGATCACAGAGAATAAACTGGTTCTATAGTAGTTTAAGAAGACACCTGCTCAAATTTTGATTTAGGATAGACTAAGTCAATCACCTTCCCTGAGGTAGAAATTAGTAAAGGCTTTATGTGAATCAGCTATTGCTACTACCATATCCCCTTTTGAACTATTAGAAATGGTGAAGGGAAATTTTAAGGAGAAGATAGTGTTCACTAATATGGACTTACCCCTAGAAGGATACGAGGATAATTACCCATTGTATATTAAGGCCGAGATGAATGGTAAACACACTACAAGTTTAATGGTGGATGATGGCTTCTCTATCAATATATGCCCTTTTACAGCATGTCTTAGAGAGTATGCCTTAGAGCCCATGTAATAGGGATGTATTTCATATGTATGAACTCATAATGTTAATAAAAGGCATCATTCATTTATTAATGCTATGTTTAAATACATGAGTTTGTAAATCTTAAATTAATAAATGAAGTCCTAGATATTATAAACACAGTGCAAAGGCAATCATGAAAGTGTTCATGATATGAGATGTCTATTGCATGCAAATGTGTTAATATCTAAATATCCCTAGTCATAGAATTAACAAGATAAGATATTGTTAATTCGGACAGACTAGCACATGTTATGCTTCTTGAATGGTTCAAGCAGTGGTTCTCATAACTGTGATTATGGAAGATAATCAAAGCTAACATGTGGATGCTTGTTAGAAGAACAAGTTCATTGGAGACCTACAAAGAGAATCCTCACATAGATATTAAATCTATGTCAATGAGGAATCTCTTCATAGCGGTTGTGCAAGTATCCTTAGACTTGAGATCACCAAAGTTATCTTAAGTAGCTAGTGGTATACTTTGACTCCATAACTGATTACTTCCCACTAGAGGTGAACATAGTTAGGAGGTTGGGTATATCATGACCTATTTGAAGATAGTTGAGTGATTGACAAAGGATTCACCATCATAGATTTATTAAGGGAAGTTATCTCGCATGATTCTATAATTACCTTGTTCAGAGAATCTCTAGCTAGAGTAATATGCCAAGATGGATAGAGATCCATGAAGGGCATTTTGGAAACAATGGTTAAATTAATAGAACATACATAATTAGATTTATATGAGTTGACAGAAATCCATACTCAGAATCTAATGGAGATAAGAGTGGTGAAAGGAGTAATTGCACGGTAATTATTTCTATAGAAGGGTATAGTCAAACCACTTGACTTTCTTGATATTTGGGTAGTCATGACGCCTCGCTAAAGGCCAATCATAACTTGTATAATAATGTATCATAATTATCAATAGGGATTGATAAAATGATTTAAAGGAGTTTAAATCATATGAGTTTTGAATAGAACAAAAAATTACGTATTATATTGCCAATATGGACAGGAATCCAATAGGTCACACACATATGGAGAAAAGGATAAAATGGTAAAATGATAAGGATAATAATATTTGATATTATTATAGGAGTTTTGAAGTCAATAAGAGAATAATTAATTAAAGAGTTTAATTAATTATGGTCAAGTAAAATTGTTCGCAGAACTTTTTAGAAATATTCTGTAAAATAGACCTAATTGAAATATTGTATTTCATAATTAATTATTATTGGACTATAAGTGTTATAGGGCTGATATAATAATTAATAGATTCATTGGAAAAATTAAAAGAGGCCCAGAAGAATGGCTTTGGCGCAAAAACCCTCTAGAGGAAGGGTTACATGCCAAGCCCTAGTAGAAGGTCTTAAAGGCCTAATTCTTGGACCAAAATAAATTAAATATATTTCATAAGTATTATGGAGCCCAAATATTTAATTTGGATGGATTTGGAATTCATTTGGGTGATTAAATCGAAGTATATGCACAAAAGGCCTAGTTTGTGGGTTTTGTGCATATTCTTTTGTGAAAGGACTTAAATTGGATTTAATTGATCCCAAATAATTTATTAATAATTCCTGAAGCCCATTTAATATTTCTCCAGAAATTTTAAAGAGCCCAATCCTATTATAAAGTTGGATTTTTAACCTAACTATAAAAATCCAAGTGATGGGGTATTAGGTTTAAGGTGAACAATTAAGAGAAAAGAGTTTCTCTCAGTCTCTCAACCCTAGCCGCCAACCCCTTGCTAGCATCAAGGGGATTTCGGCCAGCCCTTGTTCTCCTCCTTTGTTTGTTCATTCATTCCTTCTCTAATGTGGATTACTCATTGGAGGTGTTCAATTTTAGACACTGTGGTTTGCGACAATCTAGTGAGAAGGAAAATCAACTATTCAACAAAAATCAAAGGTGATTTTTCTTATTCTCATTAATATGTATATTGTAAATTCATGCCAAGATTAGATCTATTGGTTAAAATTATTAAATTTTGTTTATGTATGAGATGCATGTAACCGATAATTCGTAACAGCATGGTGGGGCATGGTATTGACGAGACCATGCTCACTAAGGCTCGACTTACTATAATGACCTACGACAATTCTAAGAGGCAAGTTGCTAGCACATTTAGAGCAGTAGTGAAGATGGGGCCTATTGAGATAGAGCTAGAGTTTGTAGTGTTGCAGATACCAGCTAATTTCTCTCTATTACTAAGCCAACCTTGGTTCATCAAACTAGGAAGGGTTCCTTCCACCTTGTACCCAATGGTTTGAATTTTACATGAAGTGGTGTGGTTACTATTAAGGTAGTGAGAGAAAATTTAGTCTGCACTCTAAGCGTACCTAATCAGCCCTTTAATAGGTTCCACTTGACTGGGATTGATGCTGAGTATGAAGAAATAGATTTCACCAGCCCTTAAGCTGTTAATATGATGATAAAAATGTGTAATATATCAGGCACTAGATTAGGAAAGAATTCTTGGGGTACCCTTATACCTATTGCTTTTATTCGTTAGAGAAATAGGAAGGGTTTGGGCTATTTTGAGAATGATATCAAAAGGAAGCCTAATTCACTACTAAGAAAGATACCTCAATCCTGGAAAACTATATGCCATCATCCAGAGAATACAAGTATTGTGGGGAGGCTGAGCTTGTAGTGATTTGAGATAAATTATCCTTAGATTCAAGATCTTTGATGATATCTTTGACTGGTCAGCTGGAAGCATTAAGCTTATACTAGGGTTCTATGATGAAGAAGTCATGGTCAAGCTCACTGGTATAGATTTAGGTCACTGGAAAGAGCTACTAATGCCAGACTCTTTAGCCACTAAAGCTAAAGGGAAAGAAAAGATTGAATATGAGTCTACAATCCTTGAAAAGGTGGTACCATTAGAAGAAGAAAAGGCATCTGCTATTGCATCAGCCATCCCTAATTTAGAAGATGATTCCTTTGCTAATGTGATCTACATTTTTGAATTATTTTGTGATGATGTACCTTTTTTTTGCTAAAGTTAATATGATAACTAACTTTGCCTATTTGTGTGATGTCTTATCTGATTGTACCATGCATGATCATAAACATGACTCATTCATATTTGACATTAATTCATCAAACACTACTCCATTTAGTCTTAAAACCCAAGACAACCCTAGGGAGATCTTAATTGCATTTGACATAACTCCTAAGAAGAGGATAAAATTTAAGAGCATTAACCATATACACTAGAGCCTAAGCAGGAGCTAGATGTTAACTAGCGGATGGAGGATGTGTTGGGACTAGGATTCATGGATGAGAGAGTTCCTCTTATATATTATTTTATAAATGAGCCCTACCAGAAGCCATCCAAGGCACAAACCATATAGGTTTCTCCCACCTTCTTGCATGAGCTGCCACCTAGAGACAATGGCCACCCTAGTGCAACATTATCTTTAGCACCCCCTTTATTGTAGCCAATGCACTTGCTGCTCCATGGGATGCCATATTACAGGGTATTAAAATATAATGGTATATCATACTACTATGGCTACTGATATACAAATGATTTGCCAGGAACAACTTAGGCATCATGAGATGTATTTGAAGAGATTTGATGACATTGATGCCTGCCATCGCTAGTTGAAAGCTGACATTGCTAAGGTGAAGAAGGGGATCCAGTAGGTTGATACAAGTGTACAAAATGCTATAGAGAGGATCCAAGCACTAGAGACTATATTCCTTGTAGCTAGCAAGATAATCAAAGGGCTAGATATGAGATTGAGAAGAGGATTAAAAAGATCAATACCGATTTTAGAGGACTTGTTATAGTTATAGATGGGATGATCACAAGCCGTTTGATAGCATAGGCTATAACTTGACCAAGATCTGAGAGGAGATTAGACACCTTATAGGTTACCTTAATGAGTTTCTCTACCTTGTCGCTGTTCACCCTACATGACCCATATAGCTAGGCCCATCTACTACTCCTCCATTGTATGGATATGCACTGAGCCTACCATTTTATAGGCAACACTTTCATTCTCCATAAGAGGGTTCGACTGACTATAACCTTCATTGAAGCATAATGACTTTAGGAAGATGATATCATTTACATGTGTCTTACATACTTTTTATATTAGCATACTTTGATATTTACTTTTGGATGATGTTTGTCATTTTACTTTTAACTTACTTTAGATTTATTATGTTTTGTTCTAGGACTACTTTTAGGATTTATTTGATTTACTTTTCATATGTTAGTTCACTTGCTTATTCACTAAATCGGTTACATAGTAGCATTACTTGTCTCTAACAAAGTAATGAAAATTTTGAAATGTTTCAATCAAATTTATCTAAAGAACAATGACCAATATCTACACATACATTAAGATAATAAACAACAATAAGCTTAACAAATTCACACACCAAGTTGTAAAATTAAATTACAACTAATTTTCTTATCAAGTTACATAAGGTATAACAAACTCCCACCTAACCTCTTCAACATTGCAAACACAAGACACACAGGATATGACCAACTATGCAGCATTTACCCATGCAGCCTCACAATCGCTACTGGCACTCCTTCTGCTCTAGGGGGTAAGTGGTCATATGATCGACCCCAGATCTGGATAACTTCGTGCAACGCCAACATATCCAGATCTGGGCAACCCCAACACATATAAATTTTTTGCAAACAAAATCAATCAAGCTATAGCCAAAAAGTGGGATTGACTTCAGATCAAGGTATAACCATAGAGTGAGATCCCCTTCAAGTTAAGGTATGGCCATAGAGTGGGATCACCTTAAAGTCAAGGTATAGCCACAAAGTGGGATCACTTTCAGGTCAAGGTATGGCCACAGAGTGGGATTGCCTTCAAAATAAGGTAGAGCCATAGAGTGGGATCTCCTTCAAATCAAGGCATACCCATAAAGTGGGATCACTTTCAAATCAAGGTGTAAGTGAGATCAATAAATATTCCTATTGATGCATGCTTATTGGTCAATGTAAAGTAGGTAGGGACCTGGTAGTAATTATTCTAAAAGAAAAGGATAAATTGGTCATTATACATTAAGTTCTACATGAACTTGATTAGGTTTATTAGGCTTGTGCTTGTTTAGAGTAAATATCATATAAGTTATATTTTTATAGGCTTGGACTACATGTTTGATGGCAATTGCAGAATAGTGGCTATTAGATCCAGAGTTAATGCATTGTAGATCTAGATATAGGTGGGAGAAATGAATCGGTATTGAATTGATTAGCTTTAGAATAGGAAGTCAATCCATATCTAGGATTTATTAGACTTATGCTCAAGCTAGCTATCAAATTGTCTCTAGAATGGGAAATCATGTAGTTAAAATAGTTGGTTCTGAAATGGGAAACTTGGGTTTAGTTTGGTCATCCACACGTAAATCATATAAATTTTATGTTGATAATATGTCTTGCATTAGGTATGAGGAGGATTTGATCCTTAAATAATGTTTTTAGTGATTGTCCATTTTTTTGTGATTGTCTTACTTAAACCTTTATACTCTACTTTTATTACAATTTTTTACTCTGCATTATGAGTTCATATTGCTTTAATTTTAGTTGCTTAAATTTAGTAGTTATATATATGTCACTTAATAGGAGAATCCCTATGTATATATATGTATATAGAAAGGGTGAGAAGTTTAGAGTAACAAAACCCATAGAGTTAAGGTATGGGGTTCACTTGAAGGCTGATTTAGAGGGACTTGCGTATGGCAATGCTAATATGAATACTTTTGCTAGAATGTGTTTTTGTGCATAACGGGCACAAGACTAAGGAGAGTAAGAGGCAACATAGTAACCTTAAAATTATATGCTATTTAATGTGTCCTATAAAGTTAGTATAAGGTATGTACTCTATCAAAGTAAATTGTTTTGCCCAAAAACTATGACTGACGTGTCTTTACAATAGCATGGAAATACTATGATGCAGCCTAGTGTCAATAAGAAGATAGTTGCAATGTTATATGTCTAAGTTAAAAGAGATGGGATATTACATTTTATGCTTAGTCATAAGACTATAGAAGTTTGGTTATGCTTCAAATCATAATGGAGAGTAGTGATTAGCATTGATGTAAAGGAACATGCTTGCTTGTTTACTCATGCCTTATATCCTATTATGTAAAACACATAATGGAGATAGAATAATCTTACATAAACTTACCTGAGTATAAAATGTTATAAGATAAAAAGTATGAGTAAGATGATTGATGCATATATAATAATGTTAGGGTATATAACATGTTGTATACTATCTAATAGACTATAAAAGTGAACTACGAGGTGAAATAGGAACAAGTGTTGACCTTAGGATGAAAATAACTTATTCATCTTATTATATTGATCATAGATTCTTAAGTGTTGTTCAAAGTGAGTATGTATTGATGGGAATAACTATGATGTTGAATGGAAGCTACTCATTGAAAATAGTAACAAAGTACGTTATTGAGAACAATCAATGACTTACGTAAGTTCAATATCTTATCGTTAATGTAACTATGCCATGATAAGTAGCCTAACTCAGTATGTGAACAAGTATGAGTAACAAAAGCATGTATTACCATGATTCAAGTTGTATTTATATATATGGACATGCATGTAACCTTATGAAGACTTTTAGTAGTAAGAACTACACTTTCATATTACCTAATTGAAATCATGCATAATGTTGATTATGACGAGATAGATCAATGAAAGATTATACTTTATAATTGTTTGCATAACCATGCAACTACTATGATATGTATGAATGAATATTTATGCAACTATGTGATCACATGATCAGCATCCATGTGTATTAGAGCCTAAATTTCAATATTGATCTATGATAAGAATAATGTGCATTCTTATATGAATTATGGCTTTAAGCAAAATGTTGTACTAAGTAAAGAGGAATACGGTGAATCAAACATGTTCTCAAAAATGGCAAAGCCTGTGGGTTATAATTTAGTTATGGATTAGATAGGCATACCTAAAGGGATACAGTTGCAACTACCATAGTTAACCCTATTCAGGTCTATTGTTTGTTTCTTTAATGGAACCATAGCTCGACCCTTTTAGGTCTATCATTTTATATCTTTAGATACCCATTGTTTGATACCTTCGGGTATCCATCGTTGATACCAATTGGTATCCATTACGTCCATTATCAACCCTTTGAACTAGTACATAGGCAAGTTATTAAAGATTATGAAATGTGCACAAAATAAAGTAATACATGTATCGATTGCTTCACTTATGTGATGTAAGCATTCCACCGATAGGTTTCATAGTGAATAGTTTGGCTCCAAAGTATACAATATTGTACTAGCAGCTATACGGGCTATAACATACATAATGAGTTTCATGTGCTTTGAAATTTATCAAATGTATGCATGTGATATTGGGACTTTGTCAGGTAATCATGATATGTAATGTTGTTCTCTATAATTACATGCAAACCTGTTAGTCTATATATGAGTATTTACACATATATGTGCATACTGATAACTCTAACATAAGCCAAAGGATAGTATATGACATAATATGATGTTATGTGATATTTAGTTTCCATGCTAAGATAGCATTAATAAATACATGATTATGAATAGGAATTGTGAATTATGAATGTGTTATATACTTAAGATTATGTGATATATGTGAATTAATTATGCCTAACTATATCTCTTATAGATGTTACCTGGCATATGCACTTTCTCATGCTTTGATTGGATATTGAATGCATATCCTATGTAACCAATATGATTAAATGCATATGTTTAAGGTGTTGTACTATCAATAATCATGATGTCTAGACTCTTAATTAATACATTATGAGGTCATGTATTATACTAGTTTAATAATAATAGGGGTTTAATAATGCAAGTAAATTGAAAAGTCTTCAGGAACTAGATGAACTCATGTAATGCTCTAGATTATTATAAGAATAGTATTTATTGTTAAGGTTGAAGACTCCTCCAGTATATTCATTGTGAAATAATCAATATTGTAGACTTATATTTCTTTTAATTATCAAGATTGTAATGAATTGATGATGTTTTGTAAGAGTTTGTCTATAGAGTTTTGTTTCCCCACTAAGCTTTATAGCTTAGTACGGGTTTGTTTATCCATGTAGGTCTTAGGATAAGGTCCACTTTGGATCGATAACTATAGTGAGTTGACCCAATTTAAAGAGAAGATCTAGCAGGTTGCAGTTGTCCTTGAGGTTTTTATAATGTATTGAAGGCCATTTAAGTTATGTCTCCTTATTTTGGAGTTTGATTTTTTTTTATGTTATGGCATGTAATTAAGGCTTGTATTATTATTATTATTATTATTATTATTATTATTTCAGCTTGATTTTTTCTAGGTTTATGTTGGTATTGATGATTCTGCATATCTGGTGGATTAGTGTGTCACAATTATGTTATGTTAGTGTTTAAATTGCTCTTAAATACTTTATCTCTATTCATGAAAGCATGTCTAATCCTATGTTCTTAATTTGACAATTGATTTGCTTACTTGTGTCAATTTGTTTTGTGCTAAATCTAGTGTGCCTTTCCTGTATTATACTATGATAAGCTATACTAGCTCATTATGTAAACTTGATGAAACTTAATTACAATTACTTACCTCATGGTAGTGGAACCAAAAAGGTCAAAGTAGGAGGTTGGTTCATTACTTTTTGTTCCCCAAGAAACCATCAAGGTCAAGGTACATTTCCACTACTTACATTGATATAGATGCCTTAGAGGAGTTCAACTTAAAAAGCCAAGTGGAAAGGCTAATTGCCAATGTTTGTTGGAAAGAGTTTCAAAATAAGCAAGAGAAAACACATCCATATTTGACCAGAGATTTCTTGGCTATAATTCATATCAGAATTAGGAAGGATAGCCATACGAATGAGGGGTAAGTTAGTTTTGGATGTAAAGACATTCTTATCAAATAAGTTTCAATGTTTTCTTCTTATCTGGAGTTTGATCCATATGCCATGAGAGGTCTAGACAATTTGAACAAATAAGAGATTTGGAAAGGCATTAGTGATGAGATTGAGCCAATAGATTTTGTGACTCGAAGTACCAAGGCTCACCACTTGAATAATAATCCATTAAGGATTCTCCATCATTGGCTATCTTTAACGATCTTTGTAAGGACCATACTAGTCTATTAGGATTACTGTTACTTATCTCAATATTTTGATAAACAATACATATAATAAACATGATATGTTTTTCTGTCACATAATTAGTTATTCTTTAACTTTATAATTCATACATTAGAACAAGTTACATAAATATATACTTTGTTACATCATAATAATATTTTATAAGATTTACATAAATCAAAAGAGGAAAACAATACAATTTAGACATCCTAACTTCTCTTCCTAGCTGGTGTTGGCCTTGTCCCTGAAGCAACGACATATCTTGAACCTACAAGGATAAACACCCCTGCTAAGCTATAAATCTTAGTGGAGAACAATACATATATGAACAACCACTCACAGTGATTGTTCTCAAGCACACAATATATAGTAATAATGTCGAGATATTATAATCAACATGCAAGAGTTATAATATAACTCACATAGCATAATTAATCATATAATATTATTGTATAAAGATGGATCATAAATAACTAATCAAGTGTTCATCAATACTACATATACTGTATAGTTCATACTGTGAAATGCCTGCTAAAGCCCTATGAAATGAAGATATGTAAATCTAGTTTCATATCCAACTAGAATTTCTCAATTTGAGTCATGGAAACTCAAGATATTAGAAGTTTTGTCTAGATTGGTCATGTGAACTCTAAGACAAATTTTCCCTTATTTTCAACAAAACTTCCTATTTCAGTTTTCATTCAAGTCTAACCCCTAATTTTCATGATAGTCACTTAATATAACATTACATATTACTAATCTCACATCATATATATAATAAACACACACACAAGCAAAGTTAAGTTCCCATACCTCTTTAAAGACTCCATCAAGCTTTTTTATCTTCTCCTTCCTCTACCTTCTCCCTTTGTCTTTTCTTGATCCTAGCTTTAGGTTGCTGTAAAAATCATCTTTATTTCTTTACCATCTACTACTCTACCCATATGAATCATCATCATCATCATCATAGGCTTGAGGGAAGAGAAGAAGCAAAGGAGAAAAAAGAAAAGAAAGAAGAAGAAAACAAAAGAAAATGAATACAAGGCCAAGAGTGGCCGGCCATCAAAAAAGGGAGAAGACCAATTTTCTGCTTTCTTTCCTAGCCTTACAAGTGTTTAACTCCCTTTGGTTGATAAATAAAAATCTTGGTAAACTTCATTTTGGTCCCTCATTGTATTTTTGTTTCTTAATTTTGTCTCTCATCTTCCTTTATTTCTAATTTTACCACAATTATTTTACTTTTTCTTTTCAATCAAGTCCCTAATTTTCAATTTCCCTTAATTAGTCACATAATTAACTTCTGTCTCAAGCAAAATGATCATCTATCTCTCTTAGGGTACCATTAGGGGTATTACAATTCTCTTCCCCTTAAAGAATTTCATCCTCAAAATTCATACATGTACATTAGAGATGGTATCCTATACTTATATAACACTACCATTTCTATACTTCTGTCTGTACTCATATATCTATCTTACTTATCTTGTATTCTATACTATCTCTACTGGCTTTACTAGTTCTCTGCTTATTTCATATACATTTCTATATTGTATCATTGTATCATCCTTAAAGTCAATCTCTTTCTATCTTTTTATAACTATCACAATTTCTTGATTTTATCTTTAACCTGATTTGCTTCTCTTATAGCTATATTTCCAACCAAAGATGACCTAGTCATATGATCATATCATTACTATGCTCAGGGTATATCCTGTCAAGTTCCTTTTCCAGTCAGGGCCAAGTACATGTCATATGATGCTGTGCTATGAATGAATGATGCTTTATGTATGCAATGGAGTGCAAATATACAATGCACATGTTTTTCCCCGTTCCCACTATAACATATTTTATCAACTGCCCATAACTGTTAAGGAAACACTGTCAGGTTTACAGAGCGTAGCAATTAACCTCAATTTTTTTCCACAGCAACTCCACATGTACATGTACATGTATATATATATATATATACTGTCATATCTTAGCTTAATAATATGATCTACATCTATAACTTTTGACATACATGTACTTAAACTTTATAACTTTTCTCATATACCATAGAAAAATAGTCTCTATACCTATCATTTACTTTTCAATCCGAATCTAGCATCTCATTACTATACCGTCATCATCATCATTACTTTACTATCAGTCAAGATATAATTATCATCATTATATTCACTGCTAATTTAGTTCATCATTATCCTATAACTTTCTTATTAAACTTGAAAACTCATAATATTTTGTTCATGATTTAATAGTGTTCTAGTATTTAAGTGGATGGGTACACATAAAGAGAAAGGAACATATAATTGTGCACTATAAGAGGAATAAGGTCATGAATGACCAAACAAAGAAAGGCTATAAACCATATACGATCGGACAAAATAAGAAACTAAAAGTTATACATATCTATCCAATCGGTCATGAGGGACTGAGAGTCATATGTCCGATCGACAAAGAAAAATTGGAAATAATATATTCAATTGATTAAAGAAAAACCAAAACAAAACCGTATACCCGATTGGTCAAAAGAAACTGAATGCCATATACCCAATCGGCTCGAGAAAACAATGCTGAAATTCAAAATCGATCGATAAAGCAATGCTGAAAATCATACCCAATCGGGAAAACAAGAAAGACTAGATGAGACACAAACAATCGTGCAAAGAAAATAAAGGCCAAGCACGGTCAAGTAAAGAAAAGGGAAGAACAAATATACCATGAATGGTCGCACAAGGAAAAAGGAGAAGGCTATAAGAGGCCATCCTTTAAGACTCAGTACTCACTTAACTAATAAATTTAGATATCTCTATTAAGTCTCTCTACCATTACCAGTAATATTTTATCTTGAGATACTATAAAAGGATTGCAGTCACTTAGACTCGAATTTCTAGAGTCATTGTTTCCTTTAGTCTCCATTCCTAATTCCTTTCAAACTATACATCTTTAAACTATACCGAAAAAAGAGAGGGACAAGCTACAATAAGCCAACACCAGACAAAAATCTTCTATAACTACTTATTTCTATAATCTTATTGGCTAGAACCGCCTAAACCAAGGCGCTTTGATACCAAAAATGTAAGAACCATACTAGTATATTCGGATTATTGTTACTTATCTCAATATTTTGATAAACAATACACATAATAAACATGATATGTTTTTCTGTCACATAATTAGTTATGTAGCACCCTTATCCTGTAATCTATACATATCACTTTATCCATCTTATTACACATGTATTACTATGCAACATAAACATATACCAATTACACCCAAAACATATAATCTTTACTTAATACATAAGAGTGCTATACTTTTATAAACTTTTATCTTTTCAATGTACGTTACAGCTTCTTTACAAAATATAACATTTATTTAACATCTTTACAATATACAAATAGCCCGAAAATAAAATCTATAACTGTCTCTCTCTCTTGTTGACTTGAGTTGGCCATCCAGTTGCAGATATCACCCAAACAACCTACACGGATGAAACACCCGTGCTAAGCTATAAATCTTAGTGGGGAATTGAAATCATGATAAACGACCACTCACAGTGATCGTCAACAAGCACACAACATGCCTCATATATAACAAAACTTTGTTCTAAGAAATCAACAAAAATGCAGCAGTTAATTCATATTACGGAAATCATAAAGTTCAGCGATAAAATTTACATTGATGCTTTAATCAACATATATAACCATGTAAGCTCTAATGTTCTATGGCTTTAAATTCAACTAATTATCACGTGAATAGCTTTTGAATTAATACTAAACCGTACTAGCATAATTATCCATTATCTTTTTTTTATCTATACTCGTATGTCTTTGATATACACCCATTAGAATTAAAATGTCAAATCAACACTTCCAAATACCATGGGGTCTTTATAATAATACAAGCTTACTTTATATATCATATGTTACAAAACAAGCCTATCAATTAGAACATAACAATTATACATCATTGCCAGACTATTCTTTTATACCCAGTTTATAGGTCTTAGATATGCATATATCACACCGTAAATAACGAACACACATTCAACAAATGTATATAAATATAAACAATATGAACATATAAATATAATCATAAGAAAAATATTTCAAAACAATGGTTGTTACTATCTAACCTTCATAATCTTTAATGTACACTATGAATATGCACTTATAAAATTGTTGCGCACATTAGACTTTTATAATACTCTTGGACTTAATAAAAATTCCTTCATCAATCATGTATTGGCATACATATAGAAATAAGGTTTATGATCACAAAGGCATATATATATATGATCAATTTAATCAAAATACTAATATAATGAAAATTCATCAATTAACGATTAGCATGTATTTAGGATACTAGCAGTATAGATACATATACTATTGCACATTCTTTTAGATCTGAGTTTTATGTGCAATAAAAGGAATTTCATATGTAGAATAGTATAAAGTCAATTAAGAATTTGCGTGCCTTATTAAACTTTTCTTAACCTTTGACAATAAAGGCTGCACTATTCTAAAGAAGTGGATATCGGGATATACGGTGGTACCCAAAGGTATTAAATGATGATCCCTTGTAGGGATAAAACTGTATGATAAATCGGTGGACCCAAACAAGGTCGAACAAATAACATGGACCCAAACGGGGTCAATCAAATAACATGGATCCAAACTGTTAGAGAGTATGCCCTAGAGCCCATATAATAGGGATGCTTTTCATATGTATGAAATTTATATTCTTAATAAAAGGCATCATTCATTTATTAATGCTGTGTTTGAATACATGAGTTTGTAAATCTTAAATTAATAAATGAAGTCCTAGATATTATAAACACAGTGCAAAGGCAATCATGAAGGTGTTCATGACGTGAGATGTTTATTGCATGCAAATATGTTAATATCTAAATATCCCTAGTCATAGAATTAACAAGATAGGACATTGTTAATTCGGACAGACTAGCACATGTTATGCTTCTTGAATGGTTCAAGCAATGGTTCTCATAATTGTGATTATGGATGATAATCAAAGCTAACATGTGGATGCTTGTTAGAGGAACAAGTTCATTGGAGACCTGCAAAGAGAATCCTCATATGGATATTAAATCTATGTCAGTGAGGAATCTCTTCATAGCAGTTGTGCAAGTATCCTTGGACTTGAGATCACCAAAGTTATCTTAAGTAGCAAGTGGTATACTTTGACTCCATAACTGATTACTTCCAACTGGGAGTGAACATAGTTAGGAGATTGGGTATATCATGACCTACTTGAAGATAGTTGAGTGATTGACAAAGGATTCACCATCCCAGATTTAACAAGGGAAGTTATCTCTCATGATTCTATAATTACCTTGCTCAGTGAATCTCTGGCCAGAGTAATATGCCGAGATGGATGGAGATCCATGAAGGGCATTTTAGGAACAATGGTTAAATTAATAGAACATACATAATTAGATTTATATGAGTTGACAGAAATCCATACTCAGAATCTAATTGAGATAAGAGTGGTGAAAGGAGTAATTGCACGGTAACTGTTTCTATGGAAGGGTACAGTCAAACCACATGACTTTCCTGACATTTGGGTAGTCATGATGCCTAGCTAGAGGCCAATCATGACTTGTATAATGATGTATCAAAATATCAATAGAGATTGATAAAATGATTTAAAGGAGTTTAAATCATGTGAGTTTTGAATAGAACTCACAATTACATATTATACTGCCAACATGGACAGGAACCCAATAGGTCACACACATATAGAGAAAAGGGTAAAAAGGTAAAATGACAAGGATAATAATATTTGATATTATTATAAAGGTAGAGAGGAGAATATGATAATAATTAATTAAAGAGTTTAATTAATTATGATCAAATAAAATTGTCCGCGAAACTTTTGAGAAATGTTCTGTAAATTGGACCTAAATGAAATAATGTATTTCATGATTAATTATTATTGTCTTATAAGTGTTATAAGACTACTATAAGTGTTATAGGACTGATATAATAATTAATAGGACCATTGGAGAAATTATAAAGGGCCAAAGGAATGAAGAAGTTGGAGGAAGCCCTCCAGAAAAGGGCTACACGCCAACTCCATACAGAAGGGCTTAGAGGGCTTTTTCTTGGACCAAATTAATTTATATATGTTACATAAGTGTTATGGAACTCACATATTTAATTTGGTTTGATTTGGAATCCATTTGGGTATTTAAATTCAATTAGATGCACAAAGGGCCTAGTTTGTGGATTTTGTGCATAGACTTTTATGAAAAGGATTAAATTGGATTTAATTAAGCCCAAATGATTATAATTAATTCCAGAGGCCCAATTAATAATTCTCCAGCAATTTTAAAGAGCCCAATCTCATAAAGGAGTTGGAATTTTAACCTAACTATAAAAGGCCAACTAATGAGAATTAGGGTTAAGTGATTAAAACAAAAAGAAAGTCTTTTCTCTTAATCTCTCTCTCCCTTTTGCGCCTACTCCAAGCTAGCTTCTTGGAATTTCGTCCAGCCCTAGTTGAACACCAATTTTTTGGTTCAATTTACCCCTCTCTAGTGTGGATTACTCATTGGAGGTGTTCGATTTTGGACACTGTGGTTTGCGACAACCCGGTGCGAAGTAAAATCAACTGTTCAACAAAAATCAAAGGTGATTTTTCTTATTCTCATATAGTTATATTGTGTATTCATGGCAAGATCAGATCTTATGGTTAAAAAAATTTTAAAATTCCGCTCATGTATGTGATGCATGTAACCATTAAATTCCAACATGGTATCAGAGCCAGGTTTTGCCATGGATATACAATTCTATATTTTTCTGCGGAATAAGTTTTGTTTTGTTTTGAGTTATTTATTTCATGAACTTTAAAATATTAGATTTGATTGTTCATGAATGAGAAATATTGATTTCTGGTTGTATGTGTGATCAAATAAATATGGTGGAAACAAAAACGAAATTTTTGAATGATTAACATAAGGGTTTGGCGTGAAACTCATTAGGGTTTGGCGTGAAACCCTAGGTAATGTAGGGGCTGTTCTAATTTAATTTCTTATGGATCTATTTAAAAATTATTTAGATGATATTTTATGTGTTTAATATGTGATATTAAGCCGTAGGATCGAAAGGAATTAAAATCGAACAAGTTTTGCATGAAAACTAGTTTTGTCGAAAAGTTCGATAAATTGGTGTTCTTCGTGTGTTCTTGATGTGTTCTTGGTTAGAACGACTTTTGATCTTCTAAATCTGATATATATGATATATTAAAGAGTTTTTAATTAATTGGATTAATTAAAATGGGCCTTAAATTAATTTGATTAATTTTAATTCATTAAAACCACTTAATGGGCTTAATTATGTTTACGGACTTGGTTTAAATTAGTGAATGACTTGGTGGGCCCAAGGAGCTGATTTAAATTAACTATTATAAACATTAATTAAGTTTATTAATGGGTTTTAAGGGCTGGAGTGGGCTTGGCTCATTCCAAAAGGCCCAAATGGTCCAAATGACACAAAACTAGTTTGTGTGTGAACACACTTAGGGTTTTTCTTCTGTGGGTTTCGGCCTACACTTGTTTTAAGCCCAAAATTGATTCTTTTAATTATTTAATATGATTAATTAATTAAATAATCAATTTATAATTAATTAATAATCAATTTGATTGATTATTAAGACAAGAACACATGCATGCAAAAAGGTTTCCTAAAATGAAAGTTTCCAAAATGGAAAAAGTTTCCTAATTTGATCACATCATTAAAATAACTCAAAATATAGTTTCAAAGGTTGAAACAAAGTTAGTAATCCATTTCTTTATGCATTAGAAAGGCATATAAGGGTGAATGATTGGCATGATGGTTAGTTATGGACAAAGCCCAATGTGATTGAGCATAATGCATGTTTTGGCCCAATGAGGACTTTCATGTCCCGGCCACTTGTTTTTGGTTTGTATTTCATTTCAAATTGTAATATGTAATTAGATTACTTAGATTAGAATTAGATATAGAGATGGAGACCAATATCAAGGAGCAAGATGGGCCGGATGGAGATCCAACAAGCTTGAAGATAATGTAATTATTTTCTTGTTTGAATCATGCATACTACCTAGGTGTGACCTTTTGATTTCCCTCTTGGCTCGGGGAAATCAATGTAGTGAAGTCCATAACTATACCATATTTGTATGCTTATATTTATGTGATAGATATAGGATGCATACCAATGTATGCCAACCATGTATGATGAGACTTAATTAACTAAAACCCTCAAACAAATACTAAGGTATATAAGCCTTCCATTAATTTGAGGAGAACCAGAGTTCTTTATAGTGTGGGTTGTTGACCACAGTCAAGCTCACATTATATCGAATATGTTCAAATCTAATTAAATGGGTCAGCTTAGCTAGCCCATTAGTTTGTTGACCACAGTCAAGGCTAATGGTTCTAGAGGCAAGATTAGGGAATGCATATATGATATGCATGCATCAAGAGTTGATAACCTACTGATCCAATAGTTGTGTAGAGACACAATTGGTATAAAGATACCTACCTTTCAAGGGTATGGAATTTGGCTTGTTGACCACAGTCAAGGTCAAATTACATATCAAGGATTGGATGTTGGCCCACTAAGAAAACCATCGGGTTTTCTCGGATTATATAGTGAGGGCTATTAATTCGCAATAAAATAGTGGGAGTAAATGGATTAATTAAAGACCTTATTAATGCATATATATATATGAACATACTCTCATATCTTTTCTTTTTCACATCTAGGTCATCATCATGAGCACATCAAACATTAACATACGATCAATCTTGGATAACAAGCTGGTTGGCAACAACTATTCTGACTGGGTCAGGCAAGTGAGAATTGTTTTCAGAGCTGAAAAGATCCACTATGTCTTGGATAAAGATCCACCACCACGTCCATCAGATGATGCCATTGATGAGATCAAAGGCATTTATTGAAAATACATGGAGGATAGTGAAACAGCAGCATGTCTGATGCTGGGTGCTATGTCCTCGGAGCTTCAGAAGCAACATGAAATGATGGATGCTAGAACCATCGTTTTGCATCTAGAGGAGCTTTATTCTTCTCAGGCTAGAACTGAGCAATATGAGATTGCTCGAGCTCTATTTAGCTGCAAAATGGTGGAAGGCACTTCAGCTGCTACTCATGCATTGAAGATGTATGGGTATATTGAGCATTTGAGTAGACTTGGCTATGTTATGGATAATGATCTATACATAGATTTAATCTTGTACTCGTTGGCTCCAAGTTATGCACCTTTCGTGCTTAACTTCAACATGAACAAGATCCAAGTATCCATTCCTGAGTTAATCAATATGCTCAAGACAGCTGATGGATCATTTAAGAAGGATCCAAAAAGTGTCATGGTTGTCACTTCTGCTAAAGGCAAGAAGCAGAAGAAGAAGAAGAAGATAACCAAGGCGCAGCCAAAGAATGGTGGGATCTCTAAGAAGAAGGTTGCCAAGAAAGAGAATCCCAAAGGAACTTGCTTCCATTGTGAAAAGGATGGTCATTGGAAGCGTAACTGCAAGGCCTATCTAGATTCTCTCAAGGAGAAGAAGCAAGCTGATGCTTCTACTTCAGGTATTCATATGATTGAAATTAATACTTATTCTATTGCTTCAAAACAATCTTGGGTATTAGATACCGGATGTGGATCTCATTTATGTAATGATCTACAGGGGCTTAGAAGCTTTAGAAGAGTTGGAAAGGCAGAGATATGTTTGCAGTCAGCTACTGGACAAAACATCTCTACAACAGTTGTGAGGACTTACTATTTGCCTCTTCCTAGTGGATTAGTACTGGAATTAAATAATTGTTATTATGTTCCAGCTTTGTCCAAGAGTATTATTTCTTTCAGTTGTTTGATGAACGATTATGATATTTCTTTAAAGGACAAATGTTGTTACATTTTTAAGAACAATATATTTTATGCAAAAGCTATCATTGAGAATGGTATATTTGTTCTTGATTTAATTAAAGAAGTACATAATGTGGATACCAAGAGAATGAAACATGATAATCTAAATACCTCATACTTATGGCATTGTCGTTTAGGCCACATAAATGAAAAACGCATGACCAAATTGCACAAGTCAGGTGATTTGGGATCATTTGATTATGAATCATTTGATACATGCGAATCTTGTTTATTGGAAAAAATGACAAAAGCTCCCTTTGTTGGTAAAGGAGAACGAGCTAAAATGGTTTTGGACTTAGTACATTCAGATGTATGTGGTCCAATGACTACACATGCTAGAGGAGGTTACTCCTACTTCATTACTTTCATAGATGATTATTTCAGGTTTGGATACATCTATCTAATGAAATATAAGTCTGAAGCATTTGAAAAGTTCAAAGAATTTAGAAATGAAGTAGAGAAACAACTTGGCAAAAGTATTAAAACACTTAGATCAGATCGAGGTGGAGAATACTTAAGTCAAGAGTTTCAGGATTATCTTAGAGATAATGGGATTTTATCTCAATGGACTCCTCCATATACACCACAACACAATGGTGTATCCGAAAGGAGGAATCGAACACTATTAGATATGGTTCGATCAATGATGAGCCGAGCGGACTTGCCTAAGTCCTTTTAGGGATATGCACTAGAAACTGTTGTTTATGTGTTAAATAGAGTTCCTAGTAAATCGGTTGATGTTACTCCATATGAGATGTGGAATAACAAGAAACCCACGCTTTCTCATATGAAAGTATGGGGTTGTCCTACTTATGTGAAGAGGACAATGTCAGACAAACTGGATGTTAAGTCTGACAAATGTTTATTTGTGGGATATCCAAAAGAAACGTTTGGATATTATTTCTATCATCCCTTAGAACAAAAGGTGTTTGTTTCAAGGCATGCTGTCTTCTTGGAAAGAGAATTTCTCCTACGAGAGGACAGTGGGAGTAACATTGAGCTTGGTGAAGTTCAGGACCCACAAATAGAAGTAGATCAACCGATTGAACCCGAAATTGAATTTCATAATGATGAGATTACAGTTGAACCTGATTATACACAAAATCCTAGAAGATCTACTAGGATGCGTTCTATCCCTGTGAGATATGGATTTCACGTTGATTCGGATAGAGGCATAACTGTAGTAGAGGACAATGAGCCTACAAGCTATCAAAAAGTTTTGAACAGTTCAGAACGTGATTTATGGCTTAAGGCTATGCAGTCCGAAATGGACTCCATGTATGAGAATAAAGTATGGACTTTAACTCAACCACCTGAAGGGATAAAGCCCATAGGGTGCAAATGGGTCTTCAAAAAGAAGACTGACATGGAAGGTAATATAGTTACCTATAAAGCTCGCTTAGTAGCAAAAGGTTATCGTCAAAAAGAAGGTATTGACTATGACGAAACTTTTTCTCCTGTAGCGATGCTTAAGTCTATAAGAATACTTTTAGCCATTGCAGCTCATTATGATTATGAGATTTGGAAAATGGATGTGAAGACAGCTTTCCTTAATGGAAATCTTTCTGAGGATGTGTATATGACACAACCAGAAGGATTCACATCTGGAAATGGCGAAAAGGTATGCAAGCTTCAAATATCCATTTATGGATTGAAGCAAGCCTCTAGGAGCTGGAACATACGATTCAATGAGACAATCAAAGAGTTTGGTTTCTCACAGAATGAAGATGAACCTTGTGTGTATAAAAGGGTCAGTGGGAGTGCAATTATCTTCCTAGTTCTATATGTAGATGACATATTGATAATGGGAAATGACATTTCTCTTCTCCAATCTGTTAAAATATGGTTATCCAAGCAATTCTCCATGAAAGACCTTGGAGAAGCATCCTATATTCTAGGAATAAGGATCTATAGAGATAGATCCAATAGGTTGCTAGGTCTTTCTCAGAGTACATATATAGATAAAGTATTGAAGAGGTTCAATATGGATCTCTCTAAGAAAGGGTTTATACCTGTGGTGCATGGGAAACACCTTTCTAAGTCTATGTGTCCACAGACACTGAAGGATAGAGAGAGCATGAATAGAATACCATATGCATCTGCAATTGGTTCTATCATGTATGCTATGTTATGTACACGTCCAGATGTAGCATTCGCTTTGAGTGTCACAAGCAGATTCCAATCTAATTTTGGAGAGGAACATTGGGCAGCTGTCAAGAATATTCTTAAGTATTTGAGAAGGACTAAGGATATATTCTTGGTATATGGAGAGGGCAGTTTGGAAGTAAATGGGTATACAGATGCCAGCTTCCAATCTAACAAAGATGATTGTAAATCACAATCTGGTTATGTGTTCATAATGGGAGGAGGAGCAGTTAGTTGGAAAAGTTCCAAACAAGAAACAACTGCTAATTCCACGACGGAAGCTGAGTACATTGCTGCTTCAGAAGCAGCCAAAGAAGCAGTCTGGATCAAAAAGTTCATAACCGAACTAGGAGTGGTGCCTAGCATTGTTGATCCGATTCCTTTATATTGTGACAACAATGGAGCCATTGCGCAAGGAAAGGAACCACGGTCTCATCAGCGATCCAAGCATGTTCTCAGACGCTACCATCTCATAAGGGAAATAGTAGCTAGAAATGATGTGAAAATAGAAAGGGTTCCCACAGATGACAATGTGGCGGATCCCCTCACTAAAGCACTTTCCCAGATAAAGCATGATCACCATATAAATAGCATGGGTCTGAGACATATGAGTGATTGGCTCTAGTGCAAGTGGGAGATTGTTAGAGAGTATGCCCTAGAGCCCATGTAATAGGGATGTTTTTCATATGTATGAAATTTATATTCTTAATAAAAGGCATCATTCATTTATTAATGCTGTGTTTGAATACATGAGTTTGTAAATCTTAAATTAATAAATGAAGTCCTAGATATTATAAACACAGTGCAAAGGCAATCATGAAGGTATTCATGATGTGAGATGTCTATTGCATGCAAATATGTTAATATCTAAATATCCCTAGTCATAGAATTAACAAGATAGGACATTGTTAATTCGGACAGACTAGCAAATGTTATGCTTCTTGAATGGTTCAAGCAATGGTTCTCATAATTGTGATTATGGATGATAATCAAAGCTAACATGTGGATGCTTGTTAGAGGAACAAGTTCATTGGAGACCTGCAAAGAGAATCCTCATATGGATATTAAATCTATGTCAGTGAGGAATCTCTTCATAGCAGTTGTGCAAGTATCCTTGGACTTGAGATCACCAAAGTTATCTTAAGTAGCAAGTGGTATACTTTGACTCCATAACTGATTACTTCCAACTGGGAGTGAACATAGTTAGGAGATTGGGTATATCATGACCTACTTGAAGATAGTTGAGTGATTGACAAAGGATTCACCATCCCAGATTTAACAAGGGAAGTTATCTCACATGATTCTATAATTACCTTGTTCAGTGAATCTCTGGCCAGAGTAATATGCCGAGATAGATGGAGATCCATGAAGGGCATTTTAGGAACAATGGTTAAATTAATAGAACATACATAATTAGATTTATATGAGTTGACAGAAATCCATACTCAGAATCTAATTGAGATAAGAGTGGTGAAAGGAGTAATTGCACGGTAACTGTTTCTATGGAAGGGTACAGTCAAACCACATGACTTTCCTGACATTTGGGTAGTCATGATGCCTAGCTAGAGGCCAATCATGACTTGTATAATGATGTATCAAAATATCAATAGAGAATGATAAAATGATTTAAAGGAGTTTAAATCATGTGAGTTTTGAATAGAACTCACAATTACATATTATACTGCCAACATGGACAGGAACCCAATAGGTCACACACATATAGAGAAAAGGGTAAAAAGGTAAAATGACAAGGATAATAATATTTGATATTATTATAAAGGTAAAGAGGAGAATATGATAATAATTAATTAAAGAGTTTAATTAATTATGATCAAATAAAATTGTCCGCGGAACTTTTGAGAAATGTTCTTTAAATTGGACCTAAATGAAATAATGTATTTCATGATTAATTATTATTGTCTTATAAGTGTTATAAGACTACTATAAGTGTTATAGGACTGATATAATAATTAATAGGACCATTGGAGAAATTATAAAGGGCCAAAGGAATGAAGAAGTTGGAGGAAGCCCTCCAGAAAAGGGCTACACGCCAACTCCATACAGAAGGGCTTAGAGGGCTTTTTCTTGGACCAAATTAATTTATATATATTACATAAGTGTTATGGAACTCACATATTTAATTTGGTTGGATTTGGAATCCATTTGGGTATTTAAATCCAATTAGATGCACAAAGGGCCTAGTTTGTGGATTTTGTGCATGGTCTTTTATGAAAAGATTTAATTTGGATTTAATTAAGCCCAAATGATTATAATTAATTCCAGAAGCCCAATTAATAATTCTCCAGCAATTTTAAAGAGCCCAATCTCATTAAGGAGTTGGAATTTTAACCTAACTATAAAAGGCCAACTAATGGGAATTAGGGTTAAGTGATTAAAACAAAAGAAAAGTCTTTTTCTCTTAATTCTCTCTCCCTTTTGCGCCACTTCCATTGCTAGCCTCTTGGATTTCGGCCAGCCCTAGTTAAACACCAATTTTTTGGTTCAATTTACCCCTCTCTAGTGTGGATTACTCATTGGAGGTGTTCGATTTTGGACACTGTGGTTTGCGACAACCCGGTGCGAAGTAAAATCAACTGTTCAACAAAAATCAAAGGTGATTTTTCTTATTCTCATATAGTTATATTGTGTATTCATGGCAAGATCAGATCTTATGGTTAAAAAAATTTTAAAATTCCGCTCATGTATGTGATGCATGTAACCATTAAATTCCAACACAAACGGGGTCAATCAAATAACATGGACCGGTCAAGCGGACCCAAACGGGGTCGGCTACAACCCACACGAGGGTTGTTAAATTAACTTTAACTTTTAAACCCAAATAGGGTCACTATACTTTTAAATTCAAGTGGACCTAAATAGGTCTAAATATTCAGAAGCAGCTGCAAAGTACCCTTATAGGCATGCCTATCTATCCACTTCCTAGACTCAACACAGGCAGTAAAATCTCTTTACGTTATCTTTTCTTTATTCATTCATATACATGTATACACATGTATACTCTTGTGTAATTGTAAACAATGTATTCATATACACAATCATGTGTAACTTTCTGTAAATCTGTGAGCGTATTCGCTGATGGGAATTACTATTTAATAATTGTAATCTTATTCAATCATGTAACTATTCCGCATGTCAAGACTATACTTATATAATGCCATTTGTACCCATACATATTCATGTAAATATATATATAGTCTCATATCACATTGCCATTATATGCTTTAATAAGATTTTTATAATTTAGTCTATAGCACTGTAGATTTTTATTTTAGCATGCTAACATGTAATAGCACATATATGTAAATATATATTCATATAAGATGATAAGGAATCTCTGATAATATACACATGAATACGAGTATAATCAGCAGAATACAATTATCTGTGAATGAACATATGTCACTGTCTTCATATACGCTTTGCATAGTAGTATATAAGCGCAACATATAAGTATATACATGTAAGCATAATTTCATGTAATAAATCATGTACATAAGTTGAATTTATGTGATTATACCTATCTTTATTGTCAATCATATTACATGCTATTTATAATTCAATGTGTAATCATATATACACATATTTAACATAACTATATTTAAACCAAATATAGAAAACAAATTACAATTCTTCCTACACAAATCTGCACAGGGGCAGCTTTCTGGATCAAAATTAGGTGCCCTTTTTGGTCTAGTAAATATAATTTTTAGGCCATGTGTCCTTCTACAATTTCAATCCCCTATATGTCTTGTTTCTACAACATCAAAATTTGTCACAATATCTCATCTATAATTCAAGATATTCAAGAAAAACCATTGGCTGTTCATAAATTCAGAAACAGTTATTTTTACCACTTGTAAAATTTTTAGAATAAAATGGGGAGTGAATCAGCCTTACTTTCCTTCAACAAAATCCTGATCCTAGGTGTCTAGTTTATCCAGAATTTTACAGCATAGCTTTTTGACTCCCCCACTAAGATTTATGTCCAAAATACCACAATCTGTTAACAGTATATCCAGTTTTTCAAGAATTTCAAGCGAACATTAGGAACTCATAAAAACATAATTAAACAAAGTTTCCTTCATACAAAATGTTAATTTATAAGTCTATTTTTCATAGGATTCAATCTCATAGCATTCTGAGCAATACACACAAAAATACATCATTTTTACTTCAGCCTGTTCCGAAACCGAAATTAACAGCTCACTACAATTTCAAGTGAACATTTGAATAGCTTACAAGCATATTTAGCCCTTGGTATCTCCTACAAAGTTATAGGTATGTTTCTCATGTAAAATATGAAATTTTAATTAACTCAATTGAGGTTTTATAACCCAAATTATGCTGTAATTACAGCAACTAGTTCATGATACTTACATATTTCACTTTATTAAAGATTCATAAAACTTATTCTCATTACATTTGTTCAACATATCCTACAAATTATTCATGTTACTTCTCTATTTATTTACATGAAAGTATGAGAATACTAATCCCCTGTGTGTCTAATTTCCAAAACATCAAGAATTACCTTAATATCACATTTATAACTCAAGATATTGAAGAAAACTATAAGCTGTTCATAACACCAAAACAATTTTCTTCACCAATTAGAAAATTCATAAAATACAATGGGCACAGAATTAGACCGACTTCTCTTCATCAAAGTTGTGATCCTATGTATCTAGTTTACCCAGAATTTTATATCATAACGTTTTGACGTTTCTACTGATAATTATGCCAAAAATACTAAGATCTGTTCTTTGACAGTGAACAACTGTTCCTACGAGATTCAAGCAAATTTTAAGAGAAGTTAGAGGCCGATTTAGAAATGATTTCCTTCTACAAAAATATAAATTAATGTCTTAATAAAACATACCAACTTGAATCATTTAATTTACTTTTCTATAACTCAAGTTATTAACAAACTAATACAGCTAGGTCAAATGAACTTAACCCAGAATTTCAAATTCATTAACTTTTCTTCTTTCAAAGGCTACTGTTTTGGGCATTTTTGAGGACCTTAGAGGAAAAATTGCATTATTGTTATTTCTATAACATTTTTAGGCACAGAAGTCCCGGTTCTAACCCAACCAATTACATGAAATTCGGAGTTCAAAAACTCAACTTATAATCAAATTAGTCAATGGAGGTCAATCCGAATTTCTGGACAGCACTTTCACATTAATGTCTAATATCTTAATCCAAG
The DNA here is from genome assembly GCA_037975025.1 of Excoecaria agallocha. Lineage (NCBI taxonomy): Eukaryota > Viridiplantae > Streptophyta > Magnoliopsida > Malpighiales > Euphorbiaceae > Excoecaria > Excoecaria agallocha. The sequence continues at coordinate 33,446,246 of CM075806.1, forward strand.
TCAATATACTTATAAAATCCATAATCAACACAATATTAATGCATGCAAGAAATAATAGTTCCCAAACCTGGACATGCAACTCAAATCTCCTTGTAAATTCTCCTTTTTCTCTCACTATCTTCTTCTTTCAAGATCCTAATTTTCTCCTTCTTTTCCTTTCACAACAATTTCATCCATTAACACAACTTCCAGCATTTAACTCAATCTATTATCAATCAAAACAAGAAGATGAAGAAGAAGAGATGAATTACTAATTCATAAGCTTACCTTAATGATACATACTAACTTGACTTGATTTAATTCAACATGCATGCATTTCTCTTCAAGGATTTCTTAGCTAGACTTTAAGAGATCAAAGAAAATGAGGAAGAGAGAATGAAAAATCTGTATTTTTCCACTAACAAATGGCTATTTATAATGGCTAGATAAAATTCCCTTTTTGGTCCTTCCACTTTTTGCATGTCTCATTAAAACCTCTCACCTTTTTGCATGCTATAGTTTGACCCCTCCTTTTAATCTATCCTTTAAATCAACCTCTCAATTTAATCCCTTTGATAAATTGACCTCTCAATTATTTATTTATTCACATTAGGCCCTTAAGATGCCGAATTTACAAATTGACCCCTAAACTAATACTTTTTACTTCAATTACACCCTTGAATATTATTAAACCAACAATAATAATTTAATTATGATCTTATAAAATTCATACCATATAATTTACACATTTATCACATAATTATTGATAACTTAATAATATTTTTGGCCCAATTAATAACTTAACTCTTAATAATTCATCAAATAATGCTCAATTAGACTTTAATAACATGTAATTGCCCTTGAATTCCACTAGGGCCTATTTTGGGTCCTTACAAGTTATTCTTCAACTTTATAATTCATACATTAGAACAAGTTACATAAACATATACTTTGTTACATCATAATAATATTTTATAAGATTTACATAAATCAAAAGAGAAAAACAATACAATTTAGACATCCTAACTTTTCTTCCTAGCTGGTGTTGGCCTTATCCCTAAAGCAACGACATATCTTAAACCTATACGGATAAACACCCGTGCTAAGCTATAAAGCTTAGTGGGGAACAATACATATATGAACAACCACTCACAGTGATTGTTCTTAAGCACACAATAAACAGTAATAATGTCGAGATATTATAGTCAACATGCAAGAGTTATAGTATAAATCAAATAGCATAATTAATCATATAATATTACTGTATAAAGATGGATCATAAATAACTAATCAAGTGTTCATCAATACTACATATACTATTCAATTCATACTGTGAAATGCCTACTAAAGCCTTATAGGTGTGGATAACGAGTGTTGTGGATACCCGTAGGTATCAAATATCTAATACCCGAAGGTATTATTCCTGTGGATACCTGAAGGTATCAAATATATATATAGATCCAACTAGATCAAGCCTATGGTCCTAATCAGAGACAAATAAAGACCCAAACGAGGTCAAACCTGTAGCAGCTACAACTGTAACCCTATAGGCATGCCCATCTATCCACAATCAAGTTCTATGTGTAGGCAAATAATCATATATCTTATGTCATTAGCTCATATTATAGCATTTCTCTATAAAGTAGCATAATTCCAAATAATATGATACACTATATAAGAATCATTACTATATAATGGTATTGTATCTATAATTCACATTCGAATAACCAAATATAAGCATCACATATTATTTCAAAAACATTGCCTTTACATTTCATTTCAATATATAATTTATATATATATAAATTGAATGTTGTACACTCTTGTGTTTATCATTTATGTAAACTCGTATTCTAAGGTCTATCGTGTCCAGTTATAGTAACAACACATGGGGGGCAGCTTACTATAGTGGAAAAAGGAGAAAAAATAGGCAAATATAGGGGACAAGCTCTTATTGTCGTGCTCGTGGCAAGTGTCATGCTTGCGGTAGAGGGCGATGGCCCAAATGACAATTCCTCTGCTCACAAAATCTTATAGATTGGTTAAGAACATCAAATTTTACCTCAAGTTAGGCATACCAAATGACTTTTTCTGACAAAGTTATCTTTTACAAAGTTTTATCCCTATGTTTCTAGTTTTTGAAACAATAAAAATTATCTCAATAAGAGCTATAAATCTTAAGATATCTCATTTAAACTGCCTACTGCTTCCAGTGATAGGGCAATAGTGAAGACCTAGATTCAAACAAAATTTTCTCTATCCTACAATTTGATTCAGATTTCGTGTTCTTCATAGAAATGAAGATCTATAAGTTTAGTTCCATATCCAACTAGAAATTCTCAATTTAAGTCACGGAAACTCAAGATATTTGAAATTTTCTCTAGACTGGTCATGTGAACTCTAAGAAGATTTTTCCCTTATTATCAACAAAACTTTCAATTTTCATTTAAGTCTAAGACCTATTTTTCATGATATGTACTTAATATAACATTACATATTACTAATCTCACATCATATGCATAATAAACACACACACAAGCAAAGTTAAGTTCACATACCTCTTTAAAGACTCCATCAAGCTTTCTTATCTTCTCCTTCCTCTACCTTCTCCCTTCATCTTTTCTTGATCCTAGCTTTAGGTTGCTGTAACAATCATCTCTATTTCTCTACCATCTACTGCTCTACCCACATGAATCATCATCATCATCATAGGCCAATAGTGGTCGGCCATCAAAAAAGGGAGAAGACCAATTTTCTACTTTCTTTCCTAGCCTCATAAGTGTTTAACTCCCATTGGTTGATAAATAAAAATCTTGGTAAACTTCATTTTGGTCCCTCTTTGTATTTTTATTTCTTAATTTTATCTCTCATCTTCCTTTATTTCTAGTTTTACCACAATTCTTTTACTTTCTATTTTCAATCAAGTCCCTAATTTTCAATTTCCCTTAATTAGTCACATAATTAACTTCTGTCTCAAGCAAAATGACCATTTATCTCTCTTAGGGTACCACTAGGGGTATTACAATCTTCACACATATCGAAGATCCTAGTAAAGTTAATACCAATCAAGCCATAATTTTGTATGGGTTGCAACACTCTATTCCATTAAATGCAGCACTTTTTATAGCAAGAAAGATCGATGAGCTACAAACTTTCTCCAAGAGGCAAAGTAAAATTTGTATGGGAGGGATAGTCACCATTCTAGGAAAAGTTATAAACTACACACCACTTAGCAGAGATGTAGGTCTCCCTACTTTTATTGATAAAAAGATGCGAAAGAATATAACCATATTGGTAGATGATCCCAGATCTCTAAAGCAAGGATACCTCATTATTTCAAACAGATGAACTTATTTAGAGAATGTGATTATGAGTATGACGGTGCTACCAGGAGCTGATGCTACAGTACTTACTTTATCATCGATATAATACAACAAGATTATGAGCAGATTGGACACTTTGACCGCTTGACAAGTTAAACTCAAGAATTGCATGAACCATATGCTCACAACCTTTTTCCCATGCAATTGATGTTAGAGAGTATGCCCTAGAGCCCAGTAGAAAGGGATGTGTTTCATGTATATGAACTCATTTTATTAATGAAAAGGAAACATTCATTTATTATTGTTATGTTTAAATGCATGTGTTTGTTTATCTTAAATTAATGAATGAAATCTTGGATATTATAAACAGAGTGTAAAGGCAATCAAAAAAGAGTTGATGATGTGAGATGTCTATTGCATCCAAATGTGATAATATCTAAATATTCCTAGTCATTATAATAACAAGATAGGACATTGTTAATACAGATAGAGTAGAAAATGTTATGCTTCTTGAATAGTTCAAGCAGTATTTTTCATAATTATGATTTGTTGGGAATTAATCGGTTACATACATCACATGTATAAGCGGAAATTAAAATTTTTAACCAATATATATGATCTTGCCATGAATATACAATATAGATATTAATGAGAATAAGAAAAATCACCTTTGATTTTTGTTGAACAATTATTTTTCCTTCTCATCGGGTTGTCGCAAATCACAGTGTCCAAAATTGAACACCTCTAATCATAATCCACACTAGAGAAGGATCAAATGAACGAAATTCATTAATGGTAGCAAGGAGAGAGAGTGACAGCTAGGGTTAGAGAAGAATAGAGAATTTCTTTTCTTATGAAACTCACAAAACCCTAAAATCCTTATCTTGGATTTTTATAGTTAGGTTAAAAAAATCCAAATTCATAATGGGATTGGGCTCTTTAAAATTTCTGGAGAAATATCAATTAGGCTTTTGGAAATATTATTAATTCATTTCGGCTCAATTAAATCCAACTTAAGTCCTTATATGAAGGACCCTGTACAAAACCCATAAACTAGGCCCTTTATGCATATACTTGAATTTAATCACCCAAATTAATTCTAAATTCATCCAAATTAAATATATAGGCTCTATAACACTTATGAAATATATTTTATTTATTTTAGTCAAAGAATTAGGCCTTTAAGGTCTTTTATTTGGAATTGGCATGGAACCCATCCTTTGGTGGGTTTCTGAGCAAAAACCAAATCTCTAGTCCTCTTATATTTCTCCAATGGATTTATTAATTATTATATCAACCTTGTAATACTTAATTATAAAATACATTATTTCAATTAGGTTTATTTTTTAGAATATTTCTAACAAGTTCTATGAATATTTCTACATAAGCATAATTAATTAAACTCTTTAATTAATTATTCTCTTATTTATTCTTCTTCTCCCATAATAATATCAAATATTATTATCCTTGTCATTTTAATATTTTATCCTTTACTTTATATGTGTGTGACATATTGGGTTCCTGTCCAGATTGGCAGTATAATATGTAATTATGAGTTCTATTCAAAACTTATATGATTCAAACTTCTTTAAATCATCATATCAATCCCTTATTGATATTTATGATACACTATTATAAAAGTCATGAGCGGCCTCTAGCTAAGCATCATTACTACCTAAATGTTAGGAAAGTCAAGTGGTTCCAACTATACCCTTCCATAGAAATAATTACCGTGTAATTGTTAGAGAGTATGCCCTAGAGTCCATGTAATAGGGATGTTTTTCATATGTATGAAATTTATATTCTTAATAAAAGGCATCATTCATTTATTAATGCTATGTTTGAATACATGAGTTTGTAAATCTTAAATTAATAAATAAAGTCCTAGATATTATAAACACAGTGCAAAGGCAATCATGAAAGTGTTCATAATGTGAGATGTCTATTGCATGCAAATGTGTTAATATCTAAATATCCCTAGTCATAGAATTAACAAGATAGAACATTGTTAATTCGGACAGACTAGCACATGTTATGCTTCTTGAATGGTTCAAGCAGTGGTTCCTATAACTGTGATTATGGAAGATAATCAAAGCTAACATATGGATGCTTGTTAGAAGAACAAGTTCATTGGAGACCTGCAAAGAGAATCCTCACATGGATATTAAATCTATGTCAGTGAGGAATCTCTTCACAGCGGTTGTGCAAGTATCCTTAGACTTGAGATCACCAAAGTTATCTTAAGTAGCAAGTGGTATACTTTGACTCCATAACTGATTACTTCCAACTGGGAGTGAACATAGTTAGGAGATTGGGTATATCATGACCTACTTGAAGATAGTTGAGTGATTGACAATGGATTCACCATCCCAGATTTAACAAGGGAAGTTATCTCGCATGATTCTATAATTGCCTTGTTCAGAGAATCTCTAGCCAGAGTAATATGCCGAGATGGATGGAGATCCATGAAGGGTATTTTAGGAACAATGATTAAATTAATAGAACAAACATAATTAGATTTATATGAGTTGACAAAAATCCATACTCATAATCTAATTGAGATAAGAGTGGTGAAAGGAGTAATTGCACGATAACTATTTCTATGGAAGGGTACAGTCAAACCACGTGAGTTTCCTGACATTTGGGTAGTCATGATGCCTAGCTAGAGGCCAATCATGATTTGTATAATGATGTATCAAAAGTATCAATAGGGATTGATAAGATGATTTAAAGGAGTTTAAATCATGTGAGTTTTGAATAGAACTCATAATTACATATTATACTGCCAACATGGACAGGAACCCAATAGGTCACACACATATAGAGAAAAGGGTAAAATGGTAAAATAACAAGGATAATAATATTTGATATTATTATGAAGGTAGAGAAGTGAATAAGATAATAATTAATTAAAGAGTTTAATTAATTATGATCAAATAAAATTGTCCGCGGAACTTTTGAGAAATGTTCTGCAAAATTGGACCTAATTGAAATAATGTATTTTATGATTAATTATTATTATCTTATAATTTTTATAAGACTACTATAAGTGTTATAGGACTGATATAATAATTAATAGGTCCATTGGAGAAATTATAAAGGGCCAAAGGAATGAAGAAGTTGGAGGAAGCCCTCCAAAAGAGGGCCACACGTCAACTCCATACAGAAGGGCTTAGAGGGCTTTTTCTTGGACCAAATTAATTTATATATGTTACATATGTGTTATGGAACTCACATATTTAATTTGGTTTGATTTGGAATCCATTTGGGTATTTAAATTCAATTAGATGCACAAAGGGCCTAGTTTGTGGATTTTGTGCATAGACTTTTATGAAAAGGATTAAATTGGATTTAATTAAGCCCAAATGATTATAATTAATTCTAGAGGCCCAATTAATAATTCTCCAGCAATTTTAAAGAGCCCAATCTCATTAAGGAGTTGGAATTTTAACCTAACTATAAAAGGCCAACTAATGAGAATTAGGGTTAAGTGATTAAAACAAAAAGAAAGTCTTTTCTCTTAATCTCTCTCTCCCTTTTGCGCCTACTCCAAGCTAGCTTCTTGGAATTTCGTCCAGCCCTAGTTGAACACCAATTTTTTGGTTCAATTTACCCCTCTCTAGTGTGGATTACTCATTGGAGGTGTTCGATTTTGGACACTGTGGTTTGCGACAACCCGGTGCGAAGTAAAATCAACTGTTCAACAAAAATCAAAGGTGATTTTTCTTATTCTCATATAGTTATATTGTGTATTCATGGCAAGATCAGATCTTATGGTTAAAAAAATTTTAAAATTCCGCTCATGTATGTGATGCATGTAACCATTAAATTCCAACATGGTATCAGAGCCAGGTTTTGCCATGGATATACAATTCTATATTTTTCTGCGGAATAAGTTTTGTTTTGTTTTGAGTTATTTATTTCATGAACTTTAAAATATTAGATTTGATTGTTCATGAATGAGAAATATTGATTTCTGGTTGTATGTGTGATCAAATAAATATGGTGGAAACAAAAACGAAATTTTTGAATGATTAACATAAGGGTTTGGCGTGAAACTCAATAGGGTTTGGCGTGAAACCCTAGGTAATGTAGGGGCTGTTCTAATTTAATTTCTTATGGATCTATTTAAAAATTATTTAGATGATATTTTATGTGTTTAATATGTGATATTAAGCCGTAGGATCGAAAGGAATTAAAATCGAACAAGTTTTGCATGAAAACTAGTTTTGTCGAAAAGTTCGATAAATTGGTGTTCTTCGTGTGTTCTTGATGTGTTCTTGGTTAGAACGACTTTTGATCTTCTAAATCTGATATATATGATATATTAAAGAGTTTTTAATTAATTGGATTAATTAAAATGGGCCTTAAATTAATTTGATTAATTTTAATTCATTAAAACCACTTAATGGGCTTAATTATGTTTACGGACTTGGTTTAAATTAGTGAATGACTTGGTGGGCCCAAGGAGCTGATTTAAATTAACTATTATAAACATTAATTAAGTTTATTAATGGGTTTTAAGGGCTGGAGTGGGCTTGGCTCATTCCAAAAGGCCCAAATGGTCCAAATGACACAAAACTAGTTTGTGTGTGAACACACTTAGGGTTTTTCTTCTGTGGGTTTCGGCCTACACTTGTTTTAAGCCCAAAATTGATTCTTTTAATTATTTAATATGATTAATTAATTAAATAATCAATTTATAATTAATTAATAATCAATTTGATTGATTATTAAGACAAGAACACATGCATGCAAAAAGGTTTCCTAAAATGAAAGTTTCCAAAATGGAAAAAGTTTCCTAATTTGATCACATCATTAAAATAACTCAAAATATAGTTTCAAAGGTTGAAACAAAGTTAGTAATCCATTTCTTTATGCATTAGAAAGGCATATAAGGGTGAATGATTGGCATGATGGTTAGTTATGGACAAAGCCCAATGTGATTGAGCATAATGCATGTTTTGGCCCAATGAGGACTTTCATGTCCCGGCCACTTGTTTTTGGTTTGTATTTCATTTCAAATTGTAATATGTAATTAGATTACTTAGATTAGAATTAGAAATAGAGATGGAGACCAATATCAAGGAGCAAGATGGGCCGGATGGAGATCCAACAAGCTTGAAGATAATGTAATTATTTTCTTGTTTGAATCATGCATACTACCTAGGTGTGACCTTTTGATTTCCCTCTTGGCTCGGGGAAATCAATGTAGTGAAGTCCATAACTATACCATATTTGTATGCTTATATTTATGTGATAGATATAGGATGCATACCAATGTATGCCAACCATGTATGATGAGACTTAATTAACTAAAACCCTCAAACAAATACTAAGGTATATAAGCCTTCCATTAATTTGAGGAGAACCAGAGTTCTTTATAGTGTGGGTTGTTGACCACAGTCAAGCTCACATTATATCGAATATGTTCAAATCTAATTAAATGGGTCATCTTAGCTAGCCCATTAGTTTGTTGACCACAGTCAAGGCTAATGGTTCTAGAGGCAAGATTAGGGAATGCATATATGATATGCATGCATCAAGAGTTGATAACCTAATGATCCAATAGTTGTGTAGAGACACAATTGGTATAAAGATACCTACCTTTCAAGGGTATGGAATTTGGCTTGTTGACCACAGTCAAGGTCAAATTACATATCAAGGATTGGATGTTGGCCCACTAAGAAAACCATCGGGTTTTCTCGGATTATATAGTGAGGGCTATTAATTCGCAATAAAATAGTGGGAGTAAATGGATTAATTAAAGACCTTATTAATGCATATATATATATGAACATACTCTCATATCTTTTCTTTTTCACATCTAGGTCATCATCATGAGCACATCAAACATTAACATACGATCAATCTTGGATAACAAGCTGGTTGGCAACAACTATTCTGACTGGGTCAGGCAAGTGAGAATTGTTCTCAGAGCTGAAAAGATCCACTATGTCTTGGATAAAGATCCACCACCACGTCCATCAGATGATGCCATTGATGAGATCAAAGGCATTTATCGAAAATACATGGAGGATAGTGAAACAGCAGCATGTCTGATGCTGGGTGCTATGTCCTCGGAGCTTCAGAAGCAATATGAGATAAAGGATGGTGGGGTTTCCAAGAAGAAGGTTGCCAAGAAAGAGAATCCCAAAGGAACTTGCTTCCATTATGGAAAGGATGGTCATTGAAAGCGTAACTGCAAGGCCTATCTATATTCTCTCAAGGAGAAAAAGCATGCTGATGCTTCTACCTCAGGTATTCATATGATTGAAATTAATACTTATTCTATTGCTTCAAAACAATCTTGGGTATTAGATACCGGATGTGGATCACATTTGTGTAATGATCTACATGGGCTTAGAAGCTTTAGAAGAGTTGGAAAGGCAGAGATATGTTTGCAGTCAGCTACTGGACAAAACATCTCTACATCAGTTGTGGGGACTTATCATTTGCCTCTTCCAAGTGGATTAGTACTGGAATTAAATAATTGTTATTATGTTCCAGCTTTATCCAAAAGTATTATTTCTTTCAGTCATCTATTGAACGATTATGATATTTCTTTAAATGACAAATGTTGTTACATTTTTAAGAACAATATGTTTTATGAAAAAGCTATCATTGAGAATGGTATATTTGTTCTTGATTTAATTAAAGAAGTACATAATGTGGATACCAAGAGAATGAAACATGATAATCTAAATACCTCATACTTATGGCATTATCGTTTAGGCCATATAAATGAAAAATGCATGACCAAAATGCACAAATAAGGTGATTTGGGATCATTTGATTATGAATCATTTGATACATGCGAATCTTTTTTATTGGGAAAAATGACAAAAGCTCCCTTTTTTGGTAAAGGAGAACGAACTAAAATGGTTTTGGACTTAATACATTCAGATGTATGTGGTCTAATGACTACACATGCTAGAGGAGGTTACTCCTACTTCATTACTTTCATAGATGATTATTCCAGGTTTGGATACATCTATCTAATGAAATATAAGTCTGAAGCATTTGAAAAGTTCAAAGAGTTCAAAAATGAAGTAGAGAAACAACTTGGCAAAAGTATTAAAACACTTAGATTAGATCTAGGTGGAGAATACTTAAGTCAAGAGTTTTAGGATTATCTTAGAGATAATGGGATTTTATCTCAATGGACTCCTCCATATACACCACAACACAATGGTGTATCTGAAAGGAGAAATCGAACACTATTAGATATGGTTCGATCAATGATGAGCCGAGCAGACTTGCCTAAATCCTTTTGGGGATATGCACTAGAAACTGCTGTTTATGTGTTAAACAGAGTTCCTAGTAAATTGGTTGATGTTACTCCATATGAGATGTGGAATAACAAGAAACCCACGCTTTCTCATATGAAAGTATGGGGTTGTCCTGCTTATGTGAAGAGGACAATGTCAGACAAACTGGATGTTAAGTCTGACAAATGTTTATTTGTGGGATATCCAAAAGAAATGTTTGGATATTATTTCTATCATCCCTTAGAACAAAAGGTGTTTGTTTCAAGGCATGTTGTCTTCTTGGAAAGAAAATTTCTCCTACGAGAGGACAGTGGGAGTAAAATTGAACTTGGTGAAGTTCAAGACCCACAAATAGAAGATGATCAACCGATTGAACCCGAAACTGAATTTCATAATGATGAGATTACAGTTGAACCTGATTATACACAAAATCCTAGAAGATCTACTAGGATGCATTCTATCCTTGTGAGATATGGATTTCACATTGATTCGGATAGAGGCATAACTGTAGTAGAGGACAATGAGCCTACAAGCTATCAAAAAGTTTTGAACAGTTCAGAACGTGATTTATGGCTTAAGGCTATGCAGTCTGAAATGGACTCCATGTATGAGAACAAAGTATGGACTCAACCACCTGAAGGGATAAAACCCATAGGGTGCAAATGGGTCTTCAAAAAGAAGACTGACATGGAAGGTAATATAGTTACCTATAAAGCTCGCTTAGTAGCAAAAGGTTATCGTCAAAAAGAAGGTATTGACTATGACGAAACTTTTTCTCCTGTTGCGATGCTTAAGTCTATAAGAATACTTTTAGCCGTTGCACTCATTATGATTATGAGATTTGGCAAATGGATTTGAAGACAGCTTTCCTTAATGGAAATCTAACCGAGGATGTGTATATGACACAACCAGAAGGATTCACATCAGAAAATGGTGAAAAGGTATGCAAGCTTCAAAGATCCATTTATGGATTGAAGCAAGCCTCTAGGAGCTGGAACATACGATTCAATGAGACAATCAAAGAGTTTAATTTCTCACAGAATGAAGATGAACCTTGTGTGTATAAAAGGGTCAGTGGGAGTGTAATTGTCTTCCTAGTTCTATATGTAGATGACATATTAATCATGGGAAATGACATTTCTCTTCTCCAATCTGTTAAAATATGGTTATCCAAGCAATTCTCCATGAAAGACCTTGGATAAGCATCCTATATTCTGGGAATAAGGATCTATAGAGATAGATCCAATAGGTTGCTAGGTCTTTCTCAGAGTACATATATAGATAAAGTATTGAAGAGGTTCAATATGGATCTCTCTAAGAAAGGGTTTATACCCATGGTGCATGGGAAACACCTTTCTAAGTCTATGTGTCCACAGACACTAGAGGATAGAGAGAGCATGAATAGAATACCATATGCATCTGTAATTGGTTCTATCATGTATGCTATGTTATGTACACGTCCAGATGTAGCATTTGCTTTGAGGATCACAAGCAGATTCAAATCCAATTTTGGAGAGGAACACTGGGCAGCTGTAAAGAATATTCTTAACTACTTGAGAAGGACTAAGGATATATTCTTGGTATATGGAGAGGGCAGTTTGGAAGTAAATGGGTATACAGATGCTAGCTTCCAATCTGACAAAGATGATTGTAAATCACAATCTGGTTATGTGTTCATAATCGAAAGAGGAGCAGTTAGTTGGAAAAGTTCCAAACAAGAAACAACTGCTGATTCCACGATGGAAGCTAAGTACATTGCTGCTTCAGAAACAGCCAAAGAAGTAGTCTGGATCAAAAAGTTCATAAGCGAACTAGGAGTAGTGCCTAGCATTGTTGATCTGATTCCTTTATATTGTGACAACAATAGAGCCATTACGCAAGCAACGGAACCACTGTCTCATCAGCGATCCAAGCATGTTCTCAGACGCTACCATCTCATAAGGGAAATAATAGCTAGAAATGATGTGAAAATAGAAAGGGTTCCCACAGATGACAATGTGGCAGATCCCATCACTAAAGCACTTTCCCAGATTAAGCATGATCACCATATAAAAAGCATGCATCTGAGACATATGAGTGATTGGCTCTAGTGCAAATGGGAGATTGTTAGAGAGTATACCCTAGAGCCCATGTAATAGGGATGTTTTTCATATGTATGAAATTTATATTCTTAATAAAAGGCATCATTCATTTATTAATGCTATGTTTGAATACATGAGTTTGTAAATCTTAAATTAATAAATGAAGTCCTAGATATTATAAACACAGTGCAAAGGCAATCATGAAGGTGTTCATGATGTGAGATGTCTATTGCATGCAAATGTGTTAATATATAAATATCCCTAGTCATAGAATTAACAAGATAGGACATTGTTAATTCGGAAAAACTAGCACATGTTATGCTTCTTGAATGGTTCAAGCAGTGGTTCTCATAACTGTGATTATGGAAGATAATCAAAGCTAACATATGGATGCTTGTTAGAAGAACAAGTTCATTGGAGACCTGCAAAGAGAATCCTCACATGGATATTAAATCTATGTCAGTGAGGAATCTCTTCATAGCGGTTGTGCAAGTATCCTTAGACTTGAAATCACCAAAGTTATCTTAAGTAGCAAGTGGTATACTTTGACTCCATAACTGATTACTTCCAACTGGGAGTGAACATAGTTAGGAGATTGGGTATATCATGACCTACTTGAAGATAGTTGAGTGGTTGACAAAGGATTCACCATCCCAGATTTAACAAGGGAAGTTATCTCGCATGATTCTATAATTGCCTTGTTCAGAGAATTTCTGGCCAGAGTAATATACCGAGATGGTTGGAGATCCATGAAGGGCATTTTAGGAACAATGGTTAAATTAATAGAACATACATAATTAGATTTATATGAGTTGACAGAAATCCATACTCATAATCTAATTGAGATAAGAGTGGTGAAAGGAGTAATTGCACAGTAACTGTTTCTATGTAAGGGTACAGTCAAACCACATGAGTTTCCTGACATTTGGGTAGTCATGATGCCTAGCTAGAGGCCAATCATGACTTGGATAATGATGTATCAAAATTATCAATAGGGATTGATAAGATGATTTAAAGGAGTTTAAATCATGTGAGTTTTGAATAGAACTCACAATTACATATTATACTGCCAACATGGACAGGAACCCAATAGGTCACACACATATAGAGAAAAGGGTAAAATGGTAAAATAACAAGGATAATAATATTTGATATTATTATGAAGGTAGAGAAGTGAATAAGATAGTAATTAATTAAAGAGTTTAATTAATTATGATCAAATAAAATTGTCCGAGGAACTTTTGAGAAATTTTCTGCAAAATTGGACCTAATTGAAATAATGTATTTTATGATTAATTATTATTATCTTATAAGTGTTATAAGACTACTATAAGTGTTATAGGACTGATATAATAATTAATAGGTCCATTGGAGAAATTATAAAGGGCCAAAGGAATCAAGAAGTTTGAGGAAGCCCTCAAGAAGAGGGCCACACGCCAACTCCATACAAAAGGGCTTAGAGGGCTTTTTCTTGGACCAAATTAATTTATATATGTTACATAAGTGTTATGGAACTCACATATTTAATTTGGTTGGATTTGGAATCCATTTGGGTATTTAAATTCAATTAGATGCACAAAGGGCCTAGTTTGTGGATTTTGTGCGTAGACTTTTATGAAAAAGATTAAATTGGATTTAATTAAGCCCAAATGATTATAATTAATTCCAGAGGCCCAATTAATAATTCTCCAGCAATTTTAAATAGCCCATTCTCATTAAGGAGTTGGAATTTTAACCTAACTATAAAAGGCCAACTAATGAGAATTAGGGTTATGTGATTAAAACAAAAGGAAAGTCTTTTTCTCTATTCTCTCTCTCCTTTTTTTGCCAACTCCAAGCTAGCTTCTTGGAATTTTGGCCAGCCTTAGTTGAACACCAATTTGTTGGTTCAATTTACCCCTCTCTAGTGTGGATTACTCATTGGAGGTGTTCGATTTTGGACACTGTGGTTTGCGACAACCTGGTGCGAAGTAAAATCAACTGTTCAACAAAAATCAAAGGTGATTTTTCTTATTCTCATATAGTTATATTGAGTATTCATGGCAAGATCAAATCTAATGGTTAAAAAATTTTAAAATTTCGCTCATGTATGTGATGCATGTAACCGTTAAAATCTAACAGTAATTACTCATTTCACCACTCTTATCTCAATTAGATTCTGAGTATGGATTTACGTCAACTCATATAAATCTAATTATGTATGTTTTATTAATTTAACCATTATTCCCAAAATGCCCTTTGTGGATCCCTATCCATCTTGGCATATTACTCTAGCCAGAGATTCTCTGAACAAGGTAACTATAGAATCATGTGAGATAAATTCCCTTAATAAATCTGGGATGGTAAATCCTTTATCGATTACTCAACTATCTTCAAGTAGGTTATGATATACCCAACCTCCTAACTATGTTCACCCCTAATTGGAAGTAATCAGTTATGGAGTCAAAGTATATCACTTACTACTTAAGATAACCTTGGTGATCTCAAGTCTAAGGATACTTGCACAACTGCTATAAAGCGATTTCTCACTGAAATAGATTTAATATCTATGTGAGGATTCTCTTTGCAAGTCTCCAATGAACTTGTTCTTCTAACAAGCATCCATATGTTAGTTTTGATCATCTTTCATAATCACATTAATGAGAACCATTCTTGAACTATTCAAAAAGCATAACATGTGCTAGTCTGTCCGGATTAACAATGTCCTATATTGTTAATTCTATGACTAAGGATATTTAGATATTATCACATCTGCATGCAATAGACATATCATATCATGAACACTTTCATGATTGCCTTTGCAATGTGTTTATAATATCTAAGACTTCATTTATTAATTTAAGAAATACAAACTCATGTATTTAAACATAACATTAATAAATGAATGATGCCTTTTATTAATAATATGAATTTATATATATGAAATACATCC
The DNA here is from genome assembly GCA_037975025.1 of Excoecaria agallocha. Lineage (NCBI taxonomy): Eukaryota > Viridiplantae > Streptophyta > Magnoliopsida > Malpighiales > Euphorbiaceae > Excoecaria > Excoecaria agallocha. Next base: position 33,461,832 of record CM075806.1, read on the forward strand.
CTTTTACATAGGCATAGGCTCTAGGGCATACTCTCTTACAATCTCCCACTTACACTGGAGTCAATCACTCATATGTTTTAAACCTATGTTATTTATATGGTGATCGTGCTTAATCTGCGAAAGTGCTTTAGTGAGAGGATCTGCGACATTATCTTCTATAGGGACCCTTTCTATCTTCACATCATTTCTAGCTACTATTTCCCTTTTGAGATGGTAGCATCTGAGAACATGCTTAGATCGCTGATGAGATCATGTTCCTTTGCTTGTGTAATGGCTCCATTGTTGTCACAATATAAAGGAATTGAATTAACAATAATAGGCACCACTCCTAGTTCAGATATGAACTTTTTGATCCATATTGCTTCTTTGGCTTCTTCTAAAGCAGCAATGTACTCAGCTTCTATCATGGAATCAATAGTTGTTTCTTGTTTGGAACTCTTCCGACTAACTATTCCTCCTCCCATTATGAACACAAAATCGAACTGTGATTTACAATCATCTTTGTCAAATTGAAAGTTGGCATTAGTACATCCGTTTACTTCCAAACTACCCTCTCCATATACCAAGAATATATCCTTAGTCATTTTCAAGTACTTATGGATATTCTTGATAGCTGCCTGATATTCCTCTCCAAAATTGGATTGGAGTCTGCTTGTGACACTTAAAGTAAATGCTACATTTGGATGTGTACATAACATAACATACATGATTGAATTAATTGCAGATACATATGGTATTCTATTCATGCTCTCTCTATCCTCTAGTATCTGCAGACACATAGACTTTGAAAGGTGTTTCCCATACACCATGTGTATAAACCCTTTCTTAGAAAGATCCATATTGAACCTTTTTAATACTTTATCTATATATGTACTTTGAGAAAGATCTAGCAACCTATTGAATCTATCTCTATAGATCCTTATTCCCAAAATATAGGATGCTTCCCCAACATCATTCATGGAGAATTGCTTGGATAACCATAGTTTAACAGAATGGAGAAGAGAAATGTCATTTCCCATGATCAATATATCATTTACATATAGAACAAGAAAGACAATTGCACTCTTACTGACCCTTTTATACATACAAGGTTCATCTTCATTCTGTGAGAAACCAAACTCTTTGATTGTCTCATTGAATCATATGTTCTAGCTCCTAGAGGCTTGCTTTAATCCATAAATGGATCTTTGAAGCTTGCATACCTTTTTGCCATCTCCTGGTGTGAACCCTTCTAGTTGTATCATGTACACATCCTCAATCAGATTTCCATTTAGAAAAGCTATCTTCATATTTATTTGCCAAATATTACAATCATAATGAGTTGTAATGGCTAAAAGTATTCTTATAGACTTAAGCATCGCTACAGGAGAAAAAGTTTCATCATAGTCAATTCCTTCTCTTTGATGATAGCCTTTTGCTACTAAGCGAGCTTTATAGGTAACTATATTACCTTTCATGTCGGTCTTCTTTTTGAAGACCTTTTTGCACCTTATGGGTTTCATCCCTTCAGGTGGTTGAGCTAAAGTCCATACTTTATTCTCATACATGGAGTCCATTTCAGACTAAATAGCCTTAAGCCATAAATCACATTTTGAACTGTTCAAAACTTCTTGATAACTTGTTTGGCTCATTGTCCTTTACTATAGTTATGCCTGTATCTAAATTAATGTGAAATCCATATCTCACAGGGATAAAATGCATCCTAGTAGATCTTCTAGGATTTTTTCTATAATTAGGTTCAACTATAATCTCATCATTATGAGATTCAATCTCAGGTTCAATCGGTTGATCTACTTCTATTTGTGGGTCTTGAACTTCACCAAGTTCAATTTTACTCCTACTATCCTCTCATAGGAGAAACTCTCATTCTATGAAGACGGCATGCCTTGAAACAAACACCTTTTATTCTAAGGGATGGTAGAAATAATATCCAAACGTTTGTTTTGGATATCCAACAAATAAACATTTGTCAAATTTAACATCTAGTTTGTCTGATATTGTCCTCTTTACATAAGCAGGACAACCCCATACCTTCATATGAGAAAGTGTGGGTTTCTTGTTATTCTATATCTCATATGGAGTAGCATCAATCAATTTTCTAGGAACTCTGTTTAACACATAAACAGCAGTTTCCAATGTATATCACCAAAAGGACTTAGGCAAGTATGCTCGGCTCATCATGGATCAAACCATATCTAATAGTGTTCGATTTCTCCTGTCATATACACCATTATGTTATATTGTATATGGTGGAGTCCATTAATATAAAATCCCATTATCTTTAAGATAATCTTGAAATTCTTATCTTAAGTATTCTCCACCTCGATCTAATCTAAGTGTCTAAATACTTTTAACAAGTTGCTTCTCTACTTCCATTCTAATTTTTTTGAACTATTCAAATGCTTCTGATTTATATTTCATTAGATATATATATCCAAACCTAGAGTAATCATCTATGAAAGTAATGAAGTAGGAGTAACCTCCTCTGATATGTGTAGTAATTAGACCACATACATCTGAATGTATTAAGTCCAAAACCACTTTAGCTCATTCTCCTTTACCAATAAAGGGAGCTTTTGTCATTTTTCCTAATAAACAAGATTCACATGTATCAAATGATTCATAATCAAATGATCCTAAATCACCTGACTTGTGTAATTTGGTCATGCGTTTCTTATTTATATTGCCTACACGATAATGCCATAAATATGAGGTATTTAGATTATCTTATTTCATTCTCTTTGTATCCACATTATGCACTTCTTTAATTAAATCAAGAACAAATATACCATTCTCAATGATATCTTTAGCATAAAATATATTATTCTTAAAAATGTAACAACATTTGTCCTTCAAATAAATATCATAATCGTTTAATAAACAACTGAAAGAAATAATACTTTTAGATAATATTAGAATATAATAACAATTATTTAACTTTAGTATTAATCCACTTGGAAGAGGCAAATGATAAGTTCCCACAACTGTTGTAGAGATGTTTTGTCCGTTAGTTGACTGTAGACATATTTCTACCTTTCCAACTCTTCTGCTGCTTTTAAGCCCATGTAGATCATTATACAAATGAGATCCAAATTCGACATCCAATACCCAAGATTGTTTTGAGGTAGTAGAATAAGCATTTATTTCAATCATATGAATACCTAAAGTATAAGCATTAGCTTGCTTCTTCTCCTTAAGAGAATCTAGATAGGCCTTGTGTTATGCTTCCAATGACCATCTTTCCCACAATGAAAGCAAGTTCTTTTGGGATTCTCTTTCTTGGCAACCTTTTTCTTAGAAACCACACCATACTTTAGTTGTACCTTGGTCATCTTCTTCTTCTTTTGTTTCTTGCCTTTAGCAGAAGTGACAACCATGACACTTTTTAAATCCTTATTGAAGGATCCATAAGCTATTTTGAGCATATTAATTAACTCAGGAATGGTTATTTGGATCTTATTCATTCTAAAGTTAAGAACGAAAGGTGAAAAACTTGGAGCCAACGAGTTCAAGATTAAATCTATGTATAGATCATTATCCATTACATAGCTAAGTCTACTCAAATGCTCCATGTACTCATGCATCTTTAATGTATGAGTAGCAGCCGAAGTGCCTTCCACCATTTTACAGCTAAATAAAGCTTGAGCAATCTCATATTACTTAGTTCTAGCTTGTGAAGAATAAAGCTCCTCTATATGCAAAATGATGGTTCTAGCATCCATCATTTCATGTTGCTTCTGAAGCTCTAAGGACATAACATCGAGCATCACACATGCCGCTGCTTCGCTAACCTCCATGTATTTTTGATAAATTCCCTTGATCTCATTAATGGCATCATCTGATGGAATTTGTGGTGGATCTTTGTCCAAGACATAATGGATCTTTTCAGCTCTAAGAACAATTCTCACTTGTTTGATCTAGTCAGAATAATTGATGCCAACCAACTTGTTATCCAAGATTGATCATAGGTGTATGTTTGATGTGCTCATGATGATAACCTAGATGTGAAAAAGAAAAACATATGAGAGTATGTTCATATATATGTATGCATTAATTAGGTCTTTAATTAATCCATTTACTCCCACTATTTTATTGTGAATCAATAGCCCTCACTATATAATCCGAGAAAACCTGATGGTTTTCTTAGTGAGCCAATATCAAATCCTTGATATAAAATTTGACCTTGACTATGGTCAAAAAGTATAACTCCATACCCTTGAAAGGTAGGTATCTTTATACCAATTGTGTCTTTACACAACTATTGGATCATTAGGTTATCAACTCTTGATACATGCATATCATATATGCATTCCCTAATCTTGCCTCTAAAACCATTAGCCTTGATTGTGGTCAACAAGCTAATGGGCTAGCTAAGATGACCCATTCAATTGGATTCGAATATATTCGATATAATGTGAGCTTAACTGTGGTCAACAACCCATACTATAAAGAACTCTAGTTTTCCTCTAATTAATGGAAGGCTTATATACCTTATAATTAGTTTGAGTGATTTTAGTTAATTAAGTCTCATATACACGGTTGGCATACATCAGTATGCATCATATATCTATCGCATAAATATAAGCATACAAATATGGCATAGTTATGAACTTTACTATATTTACCTCCCCGAGCCAAAAATGAAATCAAAAGGTCAAATCGAAGTAATATGCATGATTCAAACATGTAAAATAATTACATTATCTTCATTCTTGTTGGATCTCCATCCGGCCCATCTTGCTCCTTGATAGTGGTCTCCATATCTATCTCTAATTCTAATATAAGTAATCTAATTACACATTACAATTTGAAAAAGAAATACAAACCAAAAACAAGTAGTCGAGACATGAAAGTCCTTATTGGGCCGAAACATGCATTATGCTCATTCACATTGGGCCTTGTCCATAACTATCCATCATGCCAATTATACCCCTTTATATGCATTTCTAATGCATAAAGTAAAACCCTATAATAGAATACAAAATATGTTTCAACTCTTAAAACTTACTTTTGAGTTATTTTAATAATGTGATCAAATTAGAAAACTTTTTCATTTTGGAAACTTTCCATTTTATGTAACCTTTTTCCATGCATGTGTTCTTGCCTTAATTATCAATCCAATTGATTATTAATTAATTATTTAATTAATTAATCACATTAAATAATTAAAGAATCAATTTTGGGCTTAAAACAATGGGTAGGCTGAAACTTACAATTTAAACCCAAAAGTGTGTTCACACACAAACTAGTTTTGTGTCTTTTAGACCATTTGGGCCTTTTAGAATGAGCCAATTCCACTCTAACCCTTAAAACCCATTAATAAACTTAATTAAAGTCTATAATATTTAATTTAAATCAGCTCCTTGTGCCCACCAAGTCATTTACTAATTTAAATCAAACCCATAAATTTAATTAAGCATGTTAAGTGGCTATAATGAATTAAATTTAATCCAATTAATTCAAAGCCCATTTTAATTAATCCAATTACTTAAAAACACATTAATATATCAGATATATCATATTTAGAAGATTAAAAATCGTTCTAAATATGAACTTACCAAGAACACACGAAGAACACCAATTTATCGAACTTTTTGATTAAACTAGTTTTCATGCAAAACTTGTTTGATTTTAATTTTATTTGATCATATGCCTTAATATCACATATTAAACACATAAATTATCATCAAAATAATTTTATAGTGGATTAATAAAAAAATTTATTTAGAATATCCCCTTAACTTTATTGAAAAATAAAAATTCTCCACGCCTAAAGAATGTTTCTTTTCATAAAAGAATCGTTTTATTTTTCATTTTATTTATTTGATCACATACATCCAGAAATCAATATTTATTATTCATTAATAAAAAAAATATGATATTTTAAATTTCATGAAATGAATAACTCAAAAATGAAAAGGAAAGCTATTCCACGAATAATATAGAATTGTAAATTCATGGAAAAACCTAGCTCTGATAGCATGTTAGAAATTAATCGGTTACATACATCACATGTATAAGTGGAAATTAAATTTTTATCCAATATATTTGATCTTGGCATGAATATGAAATATATATATTAATGAGAATAAGAAAAATCATCTTTGATTTTTGTTTAACAGTTGTTTTTTCTTATCATCGAGTTGTAGCAAACCACGGTTTCCAAAATTGAACACCTCCAATCGTAATCCACACTAGAGAAGGATCAAATGAACCAAAAAAACTATTGGAATTACAAGGTGGCTGAAATCCCTTGATTCTAGCAAGGAGAGAGAGTGGCAGCTAGGGTTAGAGAAGAATAGAGAATTTCTTTTCTTATGAAACTCACATAATCCGAAAACCCTTATCTTGGATTTTTATAGTTAGGTTAAAAAAATCCAACTTCATAATAGGATTGGGCTCTTTAAAATTGCTGGAGAAATATTAATTGAGCTTATGGAAATATTATTAATTCATTTGGGCTCAATTGAATCCAATTTAACTCTTTTTATAAAGGACCATGCACATAACCCATAAACTAGGCCCTTTATGCATATACTTGAATTTAATCACCCAAATTAATTCTAAATCCATCCAAATTAAATATATAGGCTCCATAACACTTATTAAATATATTTAATTTATTTTAGTCCAAGAATTAGGCCTCTAAGGCTTTCTATTTGTTGTTGGCGTTGAACCCATCCTCTGGTGGATTTCTGTGCAAAAACCAAATCTCTGGGCCTTTTATATTTCTCCAATAGATCTATTAATTATTATATCAGCCCTGTAATACTTAGAGTCCAATAATAATTAATTATAAAATACATTATTTTAATTAGGTCCATTTTGCAGAACATTTCTAAAAATTTCTGCGAACATTTCTACTCGAGCATAATTAATTAAACTCTTTAATTAATTATTCTCTTATTTATTCTTCTTCTCTCATAGTAATATCAAATATTATTATCCTTCTCATTTTACCATTTTATCCTTCACTTTATATGTGTGTGACCTATTGGGTTCCTGTCCATATTGGCAGTATAATATGTAATTATGAGTTATATTCAAAACTCATATGATTCAAACTTCTTTAAATCATCTTATCAATCCCTTATTGATATTTATGATACACTATTATACAAGTCATGAGCGGCCTCTAGCTAAGCATCATGACTATCCAAATGTTAGGAAAGTCATGTGGTTTCGACTATACCCTTTCATGGAAACAGTTACCGTGCAATTACTCCTTTCACCACTTTTATCTTAATTAAATTTTGAGTATGGATTTATGTCAACTCCATTCCCAAAATGCCCTTTATGGATCCCTATCCATCTTGGCATATTACTCTGGCTAGAGATTCTCTCAGCAAGGCAATTATAGAATCATGCGAGATTACTTCCCTTAATAAAATTGGGATGGTAAATCCTTTATCATTTACTCAACTATCTTCAAGTAGGTCATGATATACCCAACCTCCTAACTATGTTCACCCCCAGTTGGAAGTAATCAATTATGGAGTCAAAGTATATCACTTACTACTTAAGATAACCTTGGTGATCTCAAGTCTAAGGATACTTGCACAACTGCTATAAAGAGATTTCTCACTGACATAGATTTAATATCCATGTCAAGATTGTCTTTGTAAGTCTCCAATGAACTTGTTCTTCTAACAAGCATCCACATGTTAGCTTCGATCATCTCCCATAATCATAATTATGAGAACTACTGCTTGAACTATTTAAGAATCATAACATGTGCTAGTCTATCCGAATCAACAATGTCCTTTGTTGTTAATTCTATGACTAGGGATATTTAAATACTATCACATTTGCATGCAATAGACATCTCATATCATGAACACTTTTATGATTACATTTGTACTATGTTCATAATATCTAGGACTTCATTTAATCATTTAGAATATACAAACTCATGTATTTAAACATAGCATTAATAAATGATTGATGCCTTTTATTAACAATATGAATTTATATATATGAAATACATCCCTTTTACATGGGCTCTAGGGCATACTCTCTAACATGATTTTGGAAGATAATCAAAGCTAACATGTGGATACTGAAGGAATATGACATGGTATCCACATAAAGATCACGCAGCGGGAAACAATAAAAATTTGATCATACATGCCATACAATTCCATGACAAGAATCGAAACATGTAATTTTAGGGTTTTAAAACTTACAACTTTAGATGCCTTTAAAACTTGATTTTGATGATGACCAGTAACCAAGAAGGATATGTCCACCTTAGATCTTCACCACCAATGCCAAGGAACAGCCTATATGCCACTCCTCTCTATTCTCACACACACACTTGCAAAGATAGCTTAAAATCAAGAGTGCTAGCTCTATGATTGTGTATTCGGCAATGGGAATGGTTTGAAGCCATAAGATCTAATCTTGTTCTTCCTTTAGGTTGCTATATCAGCCCAAGTATACAAGAGAATAAGAAAGAGTTCTTTCCCCTTGAGTATTTCGGCCAAGAGAGAAAAAGAGCAAAACGGCATACCCTTTTATTCATTTAATTCATTAATATATATCACTTAATTTAGGTCAAGTGTGAGTGCCAAAAATTAAGTATTAATTTCAACCTCCATCACTTCCTAATTAAGAGATATATCTTAATTTAAATTCTATTAGAATTTAAATTCAAATGGCATTAGTCATTTAATCAAAACAAACTTACTTATTTAAGGTGATAAGTTGCCGAATTCAACTAGTATTTTTAGTTTGAATTTTGGCTACTTTAATTCCCTCTCAAGTATTATATTTTGATTAAATACAAATTATGATTTAATACTCAATTAAATTAATTATACATAGATAATTAATCAATTAAAATTAAACCTAGCACATGCCAACAAATTTCTCTCGTGACCAATTGTTAACAGATTTGCCTAAAATAGCTTGCTGTTTTAGGCAAAATGACAGTTCAACATATTTGCCTAAAATAGCTAGCTATTTTAGGCAAAAAACTTGTTTCACAGATTTGCCTAAAATAGCTAGCTATTTTAGGCAAAATCATGGCTGAACAGATTTGCCTAAAACAGCTTGGAAAGCTTGACAGTTGCAAAAATTTGTTTTCCCATTTTATGCACTAATTTGGCTTTAAATAAAAGCTCAAATTAATTTCCAATACACTATTTAAATATTTTAAGCCCAATGCTTTGTTTGCGATCCTATAGGTCCATTTAATGTTGGCAATGAATTAATGAATTAATCCAAAGGCTATAAATATTCTCTAGCAAGATATTATAGCATTCCAAATTAAATGAAAATGCATATAGCATTTAGTGACCTAATGCAATTTTGCATAGTCCCTTACCCATAAATATCAGAATTAATATAACGCATGGAACTAGCCATCCTTATATATATTAATTCCTTTCTTGATATTCCTGTGACACTGAACTCTTAGATAAATAATGATTGCTTATTATTTCATCTCGGTATGGCCATACACTTCTCAGTTCACTGATCAAGTGGCCGATAATATTTTCTCTTATAGAGAGGGGTAATCCCTTCACTTCTCTCATACTCTCTAACATGAATCAATGCATACCCTAGCATACCCGTACTTGTCACTCTGTTACGAGCATATTAGGTGTATGCCAAAGTATACAGAATTCATAAAGAGTTTCATAGATTTTTTAGGTCTAAGAACTCCAATACAAAACTTGCATATGAGAAACACTTATGACTTGTACCATGTAGTGTTCTCATGAGTGGATCAAATCCAGATACCATGTTCTAAACATGTATCTATGATCTCTAATTGACACTCTTGTCCTTATGATCCGTAAGACAGAACTCAACTTATCATAGAGAGCATACTAGTCTTAATTCATTGTTATTCCCATAACAATGACTGACTAGGGATATTTAGAATGAAGTCTCATTTGTTTCAAGGTCTTACAACCATGTGCCTCACACATGATAACTTAAAATAAAACAACATTCTTGGATATTTCTATCAATTGATATGCACAGGAATACAATAGATAAAACAAATGCCTCATTCATTAACTAAAGTGTTTTATTACAATGTATTAGGGCTAGGGCTTACACTAACGGATACTTGTTAGAAGAACAAGTTCATTGAAGGCCTATAAAGAGAATCCTTACATGGATATTAAATTTATGTTAGTGAGGAATCTCTTTATAGTAGTGGTACAAATATCCTTAGACTTGAGATCATCAAAGTTATCTTAAGTAGTAAGTGATATACTTTGACTCAATTGATGCTTACCTCCATCCAAAGGTGAAAGTAATTAAGAGGTTGGGTACATTATGACCTACTTAAAGATATTTAAGTAATCAATAAAGGATTCACCATCCCAGATTTGTTAAGAGAAGTTATCTCACATGATTTTATAATTGCCTTGTTCGAAGAATCTCTGGCCAATGTAATATGCCAAGGTAGACAGGGATCCATAAAAGGCATTTTAGGAACAATGATTAAGTTCATAGAACATATATATTTAGGTTCATATAAGTTGACATAAATCCATAATCAAAATATAATTTCGATAAGAGTGGTGAAAGGAGTAATTGCACGGTAACTATTTTTATGGAAGGGTATAGTCAAAACCATTAGACTTTCCTAACATTTAGGTGGTCATGATGCTTAGCTAGAAGTTGCTTATGAATTTTATAATAATTTATCATAAATATCAATAGGGGATTGATAAAATGATTTAAAGAAGTTTAAATCAAATGAGTTTTGAATGGAACTCTTAATTAGATATTATACTACCAATATAGATAAGAACTCAATCGATCACACACATATAGAGTAAGAGATAAAATGGTAAAATGACAAGGATAATAATATTTGATATTGTTATATGAGAAGAAAAATAAATAAGAAAAGAATTAATTAAAGAGTTTAATTAATTATGCACAAGTAAAAAAGTTCATAAAGCTTTCCAGAAATATTCTATAAAATAGACCTAATTTAAATATTATATTTCATAATTTAAACATTATTAGACTATAAATATTATAGGGCTGATTTAATATTAATAGGTCTATTGAAGAAATAATTAAAGGCCCAAAAATTTGGTTTTTACGCAGATGCCCTATAGAAGAAGGCTTCCATAAAGAACCCCAGACAGAAGGCCTTAGAGGCCTAAAATAAATTAAATATATTTCATTAGTATTATAGAGACTATACATTTAATTTGGTTGAATTTAGAATTGATTTGGGTAATTAAATCCAAGTTATGCATAAAAGGCCTAGTTTATGGGTTATGTGCAGGGTCTTTTATGAAAGTGCTTGGATTGGATTTTAATTAGGCCCATGTGAATTAGTAAAATTATAGTAGCCCATTTAATATTTCTCCAGCATTTTTAAAGAGCCCAATCCCATTTTAAAAGTGAATGTTTAACCTAGGTATAAAACCCTAAGTTAGATGGAATTAAGAAAATATAAGTTTTTGTTAACTCCATTTTCTTCTACCTTAGCTGCCACTTTCTCATACTAGAATCAAGGGATTTTTGGCCTTCTTGAGATCCCATAGCATTTTGGTTCATTTGACCCCTCTCTAGTATGGATTACAATTGGATGTGTTCAAGTTTGGACACTATAGTTTGCGATAACCCGATGAGAAGGAAAATAAACTGTTCAACAAAAATCAAAGGTCATTTTTGTTGTTCTCATTTATATTTATATTCATGGTAATATTAAATATATTGGTTAAAAATTTTAATTTTTGTTTATACATGTGATGTATGTGACCAATCTATTCCTAACAATTGAGATTCAACCTCTATTTTCCTCCTCCACCTCTATAGGAGTGGATTTTCAGGGATTCCCTTAACTATTATTATTTTTGAATTGTTATTGTATTATTTTGCTTAAGGTAGCAAAAACTATAAGTGTGAGGTAAAAGCCTTTTGGGATTAATATTGTTGAACTTGTTAAGAAATTGTTGGATTTTATGCTTTAAACTTTATCACCATAGTTAGCTTTGTTTTATGTTTTTACTTTTTAGTTGTTAATTAGTTTTGTTTAAACTTCTTAATGTTAGTAATATTATATAGTGTGTTATGTTTTGTCTCTTATTTTCTTTTATTATTATTTTATTTTTAATTTGATAATATGTTATTATTTTGTGGTTTTAGTTTACTTTATTTTTCAGCTTTTATTTTAAATTTGGTTTAGTAGATGTGCTTGTTTTAGTTTTTAGTTATTGTTGCTATCAAGTACCTTTACATCTTAAGTTTAGTTTTCTCCTGTAGTTGTTCTCGTTATGAATAAGCTTAAACTTAAAGTTATAAGACCTTATTTAGATTTGTTCGAATAGATAAAGAGTAGTTAATTGTTTAATTAATTTTCTTTATTGGTTAGGTTCAATTAGATCAATACCAGTAGGTCTCCTAATAAATGTTCACTTTAGGCTTATTTTAGTGATAAGAAAAACCAATCCATAAAGGTTATTAAGTAGGAATTCTATAGTGCTAGAACCTTCCATATCACCTTTCAAAGAAATTAAACAACTTAAAAGTAAATCTAAAAATGACTTGGATAAAATTATATCAATTGAACATTAAGAAGACTTTTGACCTACCTTTATTATATAATATCCCTTGCAAGCCCTTTTAAGCCTATTTGAGCATGCATTACTTTGAGAAGACTTTTGACCTACCTTTATTATATAATATCCCTTGCAAGCCCTTTAAGCCTATTTAAGAATGCTAAATGTATGCGAATTTTATGTTGTTAATTACACTTGCATTATTATCCTTTAGGCCTAAAAAGCCTTTGCCTTACTAATTTTGAATTGGCCATTCTAGAAGTAGGTGAGATAAGTTTTTCTTCGGTAGTGCAAATGAGTAAAAGGTTGTGCTTCAATTGTTAATGAATTTAGAAATAGGGATACATTGCTAATGTCTAATGATATTGTGAAATTTTTATAATATAGTTTCTTTATTAAAAGGAATCTCAGTGAGTCCCAACTTGTAAAAGGATAGATTTGTTTGCTCTAGCTAATAATAATAATAATAATAATAATAAAAATAATAGTAATAATAATAATTCTTATTATTTTAAACAAATACAAAAAATAAATTGGAGCTAGCAATCATGGGTTTATCTGAATGTGGGGTACTCTAATTGTTCGAAGATAAAAGTTAAGGTCTTAAAGCATGAATTGAGCTAGAAATCTTTGAAGTAAGAAATTAAAGAGAATTCTTCTTCTTTGTGATTTTTTCCTTAAATAATGTTCTGCATTTGGGATAGTTGTCTGAGTTTGGCAATGATGGTGAAAAATTAGGATACAATTGAGTCTTAATCTTGAGAGAGAAATGGCAAGATGAAGTAGAGATGCACTCTATTTCTTTTCTTGTTAGCCATATCTTAGCCACATTATAACCTAGGGAAGACCTAAGGATCTCATTTTATTCAAAGTTGTTTGCAAAGGTGAACTTTGGGTTTCGATGGTAATGTAGAGGCCTATGAAGTCTCTTAAGTTTCAAGAGTGAAACAATGTGTGCTCTCTTTTGCACATGAATTCTTATCTTTGTTATCAGATTGCACTAGAGTTTTTCAATTTTAAAAGTTGTTTTAATTGTTTTGTCCTAGCACACACACATTGAAAGGAACCAAAATAGGCCTTAGTAGAATTCAAGGCCAATTTTACGTTATTAAAGTATAATTAAACATTATTGGATGAATTATTATATTTTTCTTGAACTTTTTGGCAATCTTTTGACTATATCTCGAGTTATAGAGCACAAAATTAGATTATTCAAATTGGGTTTGAAAATATACATCCATACTAAGATTTCATATGAAGAAACCAAGTTCAGAATATGTCGTTAACTAGGCTATATTTAAGCATAAATTCTAAAATAGTTTGCAGCCTAGTCACTAGGAACAGACCTCAGTATTTTGTAAATATCTTAAAATATAAAAATTCTATGGAGATGATTCTTAATGTTTTAGAAAATAGAAAAATATTATAATAAGTTTGTCGAGGATAACATTTGCTAAAAATGGCTTTTGGAAGGTCAAAAATTACATACAAGTCAAATTCATAAAACTGCCTATGATAAAGGATACAATAGTAAAGTGATAATATAGTTTGAAGGCTAATTTAAAAGAGGATGAAAATTTAGGGGTCAATTTGTTAATATTAAACTTGAAGGGTAAATTATGAAAAAGGGATATAAAGGATAGGTTGATTTAAGAAAAGAAAAAAATGAGTGGAACATTGTGTGACATGCAAATAAATGAGAGAAATTTATGTAACATGCAATTAGTTAGAGGATTAAAAGAGATATTTGTGTGGGACATGCTGATGTCATTTTTCCACTTAATTCACCATGCAAGGATTGTTTTTAGGAGTATATATAGTGGGTTGGTCGGCCACACCAAGGAAAAATATGATTTCTCCTTATATCTTCCTCATTTTTACTCATCTCTCATCTTTCTCTAAAAGTTCTACATTTTATCTCTATAATTTCAAAAGGAAATCCTACTGCATGTTATTTGAATTAGAAGTTTTTGAAGGAGATTTGTAAGGGTTTAATGTAAGAGTACATGGATGTATGAAGAATTGGAAGGGATTGAGAGCAAAAAGCAATGAAATGGTGAAAAGATTGAAGGATTGATTTAAAGTTACAAAAATAGGTTTGGGAACTTAATCTTCTTGGATGTGTTTTTCCTTGAGCGAAATATGTGATTACATTGTGACATGGTTGCATTTTGACAAGTGACTTGAAGTAAAACATCAATCTTTTATGTTTAAATGGACATGCATGTAACTTTTAAAATTCTAGGTTTGGGTTCACTTGACCTAGTTGCATTCTTTTGGTAATATTTTGAGTTATAGAAAACATAATTAGATGATTCCAATTGGGTTTTAAAATATAATTCCAGACAAATATTTCATAAGAAGAAATCACATTCTAATCCTATTTCTAAATGCGTTATAACCTAGCTTGAAAATCGGATAAGTGTACAATCCCATCCTCATGAATAGTCATCAGTATTTGGACAATATCTTTCAATCTAGAAGTGATATTGAGATTCTTATTATTGTTCTAAAAACTAGAAACATAGAAGAAAAAAATTGTAGAAGTAACCTAGTTTTTATTCTGCCTCTAAATAATTTCTATGATTTATTGAAATTTAGGTGAACTGTAAATTCAGATTCTCGAACGGTTTGTAGAAAAATTGAGATTTCTTTGTGTAAAATGATCAGAATGGCATGAGGTTAATTCATGTACAGACTAGACTCCTAAATACACATTTTATATGAAGGAAGTATGACTTAAAAATGTATGCAAGCATGACAAATGTTGACTTGAAATTCGTAGGTACTGGATGTACTGTTAGGGAACATACCTTAGTAAATTGGGCATAACTTTTGGTAGAATTGTCAAAATGCTACAAATTAAAATTCTAGTAAAACTAGAGACATGGAAGTATAACTTTGACGAAGACATATAGGTCTGATTACTTTTTTATTTTATGCTAAAAATGTTTATATGTTGAAATAAAAACTATTCCGGTTCTATGAACAGCCTATAGTTTTTCTTAAATATCTCAAGCTATAGATAAGATATTAATGTGAATTTTAATGATTTAGAAACTAGACACATAGGGGAATAAGATTGTAGAAGCTCATTTGGCCTAAAAATTACGTTTTCCAAATCATAAGTGGCACACATGTTGGGTCCAGAATGTTGCACTATGCAAAATTTTAATGTGTCTTATATTATGGTTTTTTTTTCTCATATAGTTAAGTTAAATATGTGTCTATATGAATAAACAATGAATTTGATATGGAATTTGATATGATTATTAACAAAGGTCTATATATATATATATATTTTGGGTCTAAAGTATGTTTTATTCCATTTGGATGATGAACAACCCCATTTGGGTTGTTAGGCAACTCCGTTTGGGTCTGCTTGACCGGTCTAAAGTATAATTTGGTCCCGTTTAGGTCTATAGATCCGATATCTTCAGATGTCCCCCATTTTGATACCGAAGTGTATCGATAGTTCCCGTTATCCACTGATAGAACTAAGGCAGGCAAAACTATAAGTACAGTACAGACATTAAAGTATAAAGTATTAAGCAAGCATCATATAAAAGTTAAGGATATTGCTTGATTACATGTCTGACATGATTTGCTTGTATTATTTCATAAGTTTATATAAATAGAGGTTACCAAGTAACACATGATATGTATGCTATTTATAGTTGGTTCCAAATGTTCAAAACTGCTTAAATGAGTTAAATGCATGAAGAATTCTCAGTCAATATACAATACCAGCATGCTATGTTAACTGTTAAGTTTTTTTAAATTTTTTTATTGTTTACTATGTAAGGTTGATAGATTTGTCACGATTTTCTAATCCATTGATTACATGTTAAATAAATGTATATGTATAAAGTGTGTTGAGTGTGATTACTAATGAAGTAATGTTAATATCGAAATGCTTTAAAAGTTAAAAAAAATATATAAGGTAAAGATATAATAGTTTAATAAAAATAATAAGTATTCAAACGAATGAGAAATATGGCATTTTACACATGGAATATATTATGCAGAGGTACAAGGAATATAATTTATCTAAATACAGTACCATGCTTCTAAGATAGTTAAGTATATCAAAGTGATCACTAAAATCAAAATGTGGGAACTCATAAAGTATATATGAAGTATATATAAATGTTTGTAAATAAGTGATAGAAATATGGCATAGTTATTAAAATGTTTGGCAATTGATATTAATACATGAATAATATAGTCATCAATGTTTGACAACTAATAATTCGAAGTAATTGATCAATAGTAACACATAGAAATTCAGAAAGTAAGCTTGATATTGGTTATAAGTATAGCAAAAGAGAATATAATTATGGGAGATTATTGTGAATATTGTTTATAATGATTGGTTTATTTGCTTTAAGATGTATATATATATGGGTTTTCATCTTGATGACCTTTAAAAAGCGGTCGTCCACATGTTTTTGTTCCCCACTAAGCTTTATAGCTTAGCACGGGTGTTTCATCTGTGTAGGTTGCAAGTAAGGATTTTTCCCTAGGATGATATCTGCTGTGAGATGGCCAACACAAGAGAGAGATTAAAAGTATAGTCTAATGTTAAGTGCAATTTGATTACAAGATTCTTATTTACTTTGACAAGGATGTGATGTACAAATGATTCATAAAAGTAAATATTGTATTGCTTAAAGATACTCTTAAGTATGCAGTAAAGTTTTTTGAGCATAAGAACATGGTTAGCATCTTAATGAAATATGATATAGTACTTATAGCTATGTATGGAATAAGGGTGCTACAATTAGTGGTATCAGAGCAGCTGGTTTAGCCGTTTTTGGGCTATTGGTGTCTAGAATTGTTATCATAGGAAGCTATAGAGTGTTGGCCAATGCAGATATCCTGGCCTTGTTAAGGTTAAACTAAAGTTTGATGATTCGATCGAATCTAATAAATAGGATATAAGGATAGTAATATATGTCGGTAAAGGTATATGATTGAAGTTTCAGAAATGGGCTATGTGTATAATAGTACTTTCTTGGGATCTTAATTTCAAATTGAATAGTACATAATATGTGCATATGAAAGTATACAGGATTATGAAATAGGTGTGTTAATAGAATAAGTAGTGATTATTTTGAAACATGAGATAGAGCTATGTTAATTAATGAGAAGATTTATAGTTGAGGCTTTTGATATGATAATTCGAGGATTCATTAAAATGCTCTATGTATATCTGTCAGTGTTTCCTTATTGAGTAAGGGCAATTGATGAATCATTACACATAGGATGGTGTAAAAACATATATAGCACATGAGATTATGCATTTGCATCTTATTGCATACATAAAAGCATCATTCACACATAACATAGCATCAAGCGTCATGTTACATGTATAGGCCCTATCTAAAAAGGAAACTGACAGGATATACATTAAGCATGGTAAGGATGTAATTGTATGATAAGGTTGCTCTTATATGGAGATAGATTTATAATAGAATCAAATTAAGTTTAAGTAAGCATCAACGAAAGTTGGTAGAGATAGTATGAAATAAAAGTTTATAATGTTATACATAGAAGTATAGGAATGATAGTGATGTATTTGAGAAATAATACGGTATGAATTTCGAGGACAAAATTCCTTAAGGGGGAGAGATTTGTAAGGAACCAAAATAGGCCCTAGTAGAATTCATGGGCAATTTTATGTTATTAAAGTATAATTAAACATTATTGGATGAATTATTATATTTTCTTGACCTTTTGGCACTCTTTTGACTATATCTTGAGTTATAGAGCACAAAATTAGATGATTCAAATTGGGTTTGAAAATATACATCCATACTAAGATTTCATATGAAGAAACCAAGTTCGAAATATGTCTTTAACTAGGCTATATTTAAGCATAAATTCTGGAATAGTTTGTAGCCTAGTCACTAGGAATAGACCTCAGTATTTTGTAAATATCTTAAAATATACAAATTCTATGGAGATGATACTTGATTTTTTAAAAACTAGAAACATAATATAATAAGTTTGTAGAAGATAACATTTGCTAAAAATGGCTTTTGGAAGGCCAAAAATTACATACAAATCAAATTCAAAAAACGGCCTATGATAGAGGATACAATAGTCAAGTGATAATATAGTTTGAAGGCTAATTTAAAAAAGGATGAAAATTTAGGGGACAATTTTTTAATATGAAACTTGGAGGGTAAATTATGAAAAAAGGATATAAAGGAGAGGTTGATTTAAGAAAGGAAATAAATGAGTGGAACATTGTGTGACATGCAAATAAATGAGAGAAATTTATGTAACATGCAATCAGTTAGAGGATTAAAAGAGATATTTGTGTGGGACATGCTGATGTCATTTTTCCACTTAAGTCACTATGCAAGCATTGTTTTTAGGAGTATATATTGTGGGTTGGTCGGCCACACCAAGGAAAAATATGATTTCTCCTTATATCTTCCTCATTTTTACTCATCTCTCATCTTTCTCTAAAAGTTCTACATTTTATCTCTATAATTTTCAAGAGGAAATCTTGCTGCATTTTATTTTAATTAGAAGTTTTTGAAGGAGATTTGTAAGGTTTAATGCAATATTACATGGATATATGAAGAATTGGAAGGGATTGAGAGCAAAAAGGAATGAAATGGTGAAAAGATTGAAGGATTGATTTAAAGTTACAAAAACAGGTTTGGGAAATTAATCTTCTTGCATGTGTTTTTCCTTGAGCTAAATATGTGATTACATTGTGACATGGTTGCATTTTGACAAGTAACTTGAAGTAAAACATCAATCTTTTATGTTTAAATGGACATGCATGTAAGTTTTAAAATTATGGGTTTGGGTTCACTTGACCTAGTTGCATTCTTTTGGTAATATTTTGAGTTACAGAAAAGATAATTAGATGATTCTAATTCGGTTTTAAAATAGACTTCCAGACAAAGATTTCATAAGAAGAAATCACATTCTAATCCTGCTTCTAAATGGGTCACAACCTAGCTTGAAAATCGGATAAGTGTACAGTCCTGTCCTCATGAATAGTCCTCAGTATTTGGACAATATCTTTAAATCTAGAAGTGATATTGAGATTATTATTAATGTTCTGAAAACTAGAAACATAGGATAACAAAATTGTAGAAGTAACCTAGCTTTAATTCTTCTTCTAAACAATTTCTATGATTTATTGATATTTAGGTGAATTGTAAATTTGAATTCTGGAATAGTTTGTAAAAAAATTGAGATTTCTGTGTGTAAAATGATCATAATGGCTTGAGGTTAATTCCTATGAAAAATGGACTCCTAAATACAAATTTTATATGAGGAAGTATGACTTAAAAATGTATGCAAGCTTGAAAAATGTTGACTTGAAATTCGTAGGTACCGGATGTACTGTTAGGGAACAGACCTTAGTAAATTGGGCATAACTTTTGGTAGAATTGTCAAAATGCTACAAATTAAAATTTTGGTAAAACTAGAAACATGGAAGTATATCTTTGATAAAGACATATGGGTCTAATTACTTTTTCATTTTATACTAAAAATGTTTATATGTTGGAATAAAAATTGTTCCGATTCTATGAACAACCTATAGTTTTTCTTAAATATCTCAAGCTATAGATAAGATATTAATGTGAATTTTGATGTTTTGGAAACTAGACACATAGGAAAATAAGATTGTAGAAGCTCATTTGGCCTAAAAATTACGTTTTCCAAATCATAAGTGGTTGACAAATTGTGTCCAGAATGCTGCCTTGTGCAAAATTTTAATGTGTCTTATATTATGGTTTTTATTTTCTTATATAGTTAAGTTAAATATGTGTCTATATGAATAAACAATGAATTTGATATGGCATGTGATATGATTATTAACAAAGTTCTATATATATATATATATATTTATATATATTCATATATGTACATAGGTAACGATATATGATAAAGATATCAAATATTTATATGTGATCAAACTTATGTACATGGTTGTTATGTGCAATTATGCTTTCATGTACATATTTTTAATGATGGAGTAAATGTTTATTTGATGCATGCATGTATACTATGAAGTTATGAAATGTTTAAATATGATAAATGAAGGTTTTTAATGTACGACTATCATATGATTACATGAATGTAATATATATAAATGGATATATATGTAAACGTCTAAATAATTATGCACGATTTTTATTGATCTCTTGAAGATTGCTATGATACTTATAGTTTGAAATGTCAATTTTACTTGTATAAAGATGTAATATGATTTGTATAATATATGTGTATATATAAACATATATATATATATATATATATATATATATATATATATATATATATATATATATATATATATATATATATATATATATATATATATATATATATATATATATACATAGTATGATCTTACATGATTGGGTTCGAAAGATGTTTAGAGTAATGATTTAGAGAATATGTTTAAAGTGAAATGCATGAATATGTCTTTGCTTAATTGAAATGACATGATTAAGCATTTGTGATGTCACATGTTAGCATGTTAAAATACAGATCTACAGAGCAATAGGCTCCATTATAGAAATCTTATTAAAGTATATAATGGCAATGTTATATGTGACTATGTATACAAGTGTATGCATTAAAGAAGGAGTATCTTCTCATGTGATTGTTACATGAGCAAATTGTATAAATTATTTTAAGAATTATGCATATTTGTTTATGCACTAGAGAAGATATATATTTGTACATGATTATGCACAGGTGCAAATAGTATAATATAGGTACAATCTTATTATACGAAATAGTTACATGATTGAATAAGATTACAAGCATGGAATAGTAATACCCAATAGTGAGCATGTTCAAAGGTTTACATAAAGTTACACATATACATGTATAGGATATCTTGCTCATAGTTATAAAGGAATATATATATATAGATACCTATATGTATATGATTGATAGAGCATAGTAAAGAATAACATTGCTCAATAGCCATACATGAGCATGTATATGATTATTTTATTCATAGTTATACAAGGGTATACATTTACATGTACGAATATAATTAAATAGAGTAAAAGTAAACTAAAGAAAGATAAAGTGAGAGATTATATTTGCCTGCTACTAGAGTTCAATTGTGGATAGATAGGTGCCTATAGGGAAAATTGCAGCTGCCATAGTTTGGCCCAATCGGGTCTAAAGTATGTTTGATTCCGTTTGGATCATAAACAGCCCCGTTTGGGTTGTTAGGCGACCCCGTTTGGGTCTGCTTGACCGGTCTAAAGTATAATTTGGCCCCGTTTGGGTCTATAGATCCGATATCTTTGGATGTCCTCCATTTTGATACCGAAGTGTATCGATAGTTCCCGTTATTCACTGATAGAACTAAGCCAGGCTAAACTATAAGTACAGTACAGACATTAAAGTATAAAGTATTAAGCAAGCATCATATAAAAGTTAAGGATATTGCTTGATTACATGTTTGACATGATTTGCTTGTATTATTTCATAAGTTTAAATAAATAGAGGTTACCAAGTAACACATGATATGTATGCTATTTATAGTTGGTTCCAAATGTTCGAAATTGCTTAAATGAGTTAAATGCATGAAAAATTCTCAGTCAATATACAATACCAGCATGCTAAGTTAACTGTTATGTTTTTCTTTAAATGTTTTTATTGTTTACTACGTGAGGTTGATAGATTTGTCAAGATTTTCTAATCCATTTATTACAAGTTAAATAAATGTATATGTATAAAGTGTGCTGAGTGTGATTACTGATGAAGTAATGTTAATATTGAAATGCTTTAAAAGTTAAAAAAAATATGTAAGGTAAAGATATAATAGTTTAATAAAAATAGTAAGTATTCAAACGAATGAGAAATATGGCATTTTACAAATGGAATATATTATACAGAGGTACAAGGAATATAATTTATTTGAATATAGTACCATGCTTCTAAGATAGTTAAGTATATCAAAGTGATCACTAAAATCAAAATGTGGGAACTCATAAAGTATAGATGAAGTATATATAAATGTTTGTAAATAAGTGATAGAAATATGGCATAGTTATTAAAATGTTTAGCAATTGATATTAATACATGAATAATATAGTCATCAATGTTTGACAACTAATAATTGAAAGTAATTGATTAATAGTAACATATAGAAATTCAAAAAGTAAGCTTGATATTGGTTATAAGTATAGCAAAAGAGAATATAATTATGGGAGATTATTGTGAATATTGTTTATAATGATTGGTTTATTTGGTTTAAGATGTATATATATATGGGTTTTCATTTTGATGACCTTTAAAAAGGGGTCATCCATATGTTTTTATTCCCCAATAAGCTTTATAGCTTAGCAAGGGTGTTTCATCCGTGTAGGTTGCAAGTAAGGATTTTTCCCTAGGATGATATCTGCAGCAAGATGGCCAACACAAGAGAGAGATTGAAAGTATAGTCTAATGTTAAGTGCAATTTGATTACGAGATTCTTATTTGATTTGACAAGGATGTGTTGTACAGATGATTCATAAAAGTAAATATTGTATTGCTTAAAGATACTCTTAAGTATGCAGTAAAGTTTTTCGAGCATAAGAACATGGTTAGCATCTTAATGAAATATGATATAGTACTTATAGCTATGTATGGAATAAGGGTGCTACACAAATGGGGAGACTAGCTAGTATGGTTTAGTTTGAATTTTTTTTCGATTTAGAATTTCATTTAGTGACTTTTGATATAGTGTTTTTCAACTTTCTCTGAATTTATGTTCTCTCTTTTTATGTTTGAGTATTCAAGAATTTGGCATATTCAATTACTCAAGGTGGAGCAAAAGCTAAGTGCGGGATATTTGATAACTCCATTTTAATGTTTATTTTTAATGTCTCATTTTGCATATTTTTAGTGTTGTGTGTTAAATTCCTCTTTTTGTGCCAAATTTATTTATTTTTAGAAATATTAAGTTTTGAGTGCTTAATGATGAAATTTTAACTCTTTGCAAAATTTTGATCTTGTACATGGTAGAGACTAAATAGTCTCTACTTTGTGCCATGCAAATTTATCAAAAGGCATCGTTTCACTAGGGCACATGATGGAGACTAATGAATCTCCACCGTGTGCAAGGTAGCTTTTGAAGGGTTTAATGTGCATCGCAGAGATAAAATGGTCTCCATCATATGTTATGCTATAGTACTCTTTTAACCAGCTGCACATAGTAGAGACTAAATAGCCTCCACCATTTGTCACCTCAAATACTAAAAAAGCAAAATTTTTTATTTGGCTTAAGGAGGAGTTTTTAGATATAAATAGTAATTTTTACATTTTTTTGTATTTTTTCTTTAATATTTTATGTTTTATAATCTTGTTTTTTATTGTAAAAACTTCATTTTTATTAGCATTTTATAATTTGAAAATAAAAAAAAATTGATTTAGATTAGTCTATAATAGTTATAGCTGTAGTTTTAATCAAGACTTACTTGGATTAGAGAGAAAAAGCTATTCCAAATTTCAGATCTATCTTTAACAAATAGGTTTAAGAGTCTTATTTTCTTTTATCTTTATATTTATTTCAATGTGTAGTGAGTAGTCCTTTAAATGTTTGGGGATCTTTGAATCCTTATATTCATATAAGATTGTGATGGTTATTTGAATCAATAAATATTCAAATGTTTCTTTTCCTTTGTGATGATCTTGATATTGATTTATAAAAGTATTTATCTATTATCTTATTCAAGTTTAATAGGGTTGTGCTTGCTTGGAGTAAATATCAATTGATGGCAATTTTTGAATGAGGGCTATTAGATCTAGAGTTAATGCATTTTAGATTTAGAAATAGGTGAAAAAATGAATGGGTATCGAATTGATTAACTCTAGAATGGGAAGTCAATCTATATCTAGAATTTGTTAGACTAGTGCTTAAGGCAGGTATTGGATTGGATTCGACATGAGAAATTAGGTAGTTAGAATAGTTGGATCCAAACTAGGAAACTTGGGTTTGGTTGGGTTATCCACATCTGAATCATATAAATTTTATGTTGATAATATGTCTTGCTTTGGGTAAAGGGAGAATTTGATCCTTAAACAATGTTTTTAATGATTGTCTTACTCAAACCTTTATGCTTTACTTTTATTACAATTGTTTACTCTACATTTTTAGTTTATCTTGCTTTATTTTTATTTGCTTAAATTAGTAGTTATAACTCACATCAACAAAATAAATCAGGAAATTCTTTGAACATATTTATAATCAATCAAGTTTAATTGCATAATCCAATCTCTAGCTTTCGATAATCGTCATAGTCTTAAAAATACTACACTATATTACTTGCCAATCTAGTACACTTACTGAGATCATGCCACTCTTTAACCTCTTTTTTTATAGGTACTGTAATAGGTGCTCGCTGCTTTTCAACTTCAAGCAACACCTTTCTACTTCTTGTGACTTCCTGTACCTTTTTTCTTCCCTTACCTCTTCTTCACTCTCATTGGAATAACTCCAAATAACAACAGGCACCACTGCACCTTTATCTTTGCTCTTAATAGGGGAATCCCAATAATTTATCATAAAAATTGGCTGATTTTCTTTACTTGGCTTTGTTCCTTTAGGGATGGAACAAGTAACGGCCATGTAATTATTAACGAACAGGTCTCTAATCACATACCATTGAGGTAAATTGACCCAGTCATAAACACTAGAGGTAATATTACATTATACCCTCCTTTTTCTTCTTCTCTCTCTTTTTAGGATCTAAGATCTATTTGTTGTCTATCAAATCCTAAATCATACTCCTAAGGGTGTAACAACAATCTATAAGATGCCTTATGTGCTGGCAGTCGGCATAGTATTGATCCTTTTTATGGTTAGGCATTCCTTAACATCTAGTAGTCCTTGATGGCAATAGCTGCAACTTTCCTTCATAGGTCAGTTGATCTAGCACTCAAGATAACAATTTACCCAGGTTAGAGTAATATTTCTAACTAGCCTCTATGGTAGACACTTTAGTCATTATACCACTTTTATTTGCTTTACAATTGTTCCCAGCTGTATTATTATTGTTGAAGTTTCTCCTCGCACCCTCATTACTAGACATTTCAGCTAAGTACTCGCCCTCAACTTTTATAGTTATATCTTTTAGGAACTCTCAATCCTTAAGTCCCAAATTATTGTTAATGGTCAATCTATAGAGGCATCCAATGTGG
This sequence comes from Excoecaria agallocha, assembly GCA_037975025.1. Classification (NCBI taxonomy): domain Eukaryota; kingdom Viridiplantae; phylum Streptophyta; class Magnoliopsida; order Malpighiales; family Euphorbiaceae; genus Excoecaria; species Excoecaria agallocha. Next base: position 33,487,562 of record CM075806.1, read on the forward strand.
GCTCAAAAAGGCGTTATGGAGTTGTCATCCAATAGAATGTTGAGACATAAATTTTGACCTTTTGATGCCTAAATAGAGATTGGTGTTCAAGACATCACTCTTACTTAGCATCTAAGTTAGGTGTTGTTTTATAATTAGGCTTTATTTACTAGTCCATTACCGCTCTTCTCACATAATGCATTACAAAGAAATTAAATGAACATGCCACTCAAATAATTAAAGTGATAAAAGAAAGTAAGCAATTCCTATATAAATCTTTTAAAAGAGTAAATCATCCAATAGCAGATAAAATATCATACATAAAATAGGCCATTCTTCAAATTTGGGAGCATCGGTTCCTATATATATATACTTACAAAAAGGGAGATGAAAAGTCTTAATTAATTTTGAGAAAACTTGGGATGAGTGATCCCAATTTTGAAGAAAACGAGACTCTTCATTTATTCATGTGACTTTTTAGATGAAAATTGGACATTAATCTATTTTATTAAGGAAAATAAAAATTAATTAATTATAAAACATTTAAATGACTTTTATCAATTAGTATGCTAAAAAAACTCTTTTTAACTAAATTATTACATCTAAAAAATAAAATAAAGTACCAAAGATAAATAACTAAAGCAAACACATAAATAAAGTAGAGTAAATCAAAATAAAATAAAATACAAATTAAATGCAAAAAAGGTAAAAGAGGTAGAAAAGAACTTTCCAAGGGGTGAACCTTTGAGGTAGAATAATTATACTAAAAAAACTCCACAAATGTATAAAAAGTGGCTAACATAAATAAACAAAGAAAAAAAATTGATTAGCATATTAAAATAATTCAAACACTAAACAAATTAATTAATTAGCTAAAAATGTTCACAAAAATATGCTGGAATAAATGAAAAAATTAAGTATAAAAACCAATTCATGTAATATGGAAGAAAAAAAAACTAAAATGCTTCTAAGCACCCTAAATTGACTAAAGTAACAAAAAATAATAAAATATGGTAAAAAGGAAAAGAATAAAGCCACAAATGCCTAGGAAAAATGGAGATATGAGATGAGGAGAAGACACTGTAACATCACTTTAAGGCCCTAATTTTGACCCTAGTAAAAATATATATTGCTAATTGATATTATAATTGATTAATGTTTAGTTAAATTAGATAAATATAGATTAGGACTGTAATGCCCTAATCCCTTAACCATGGATAATTATTAATCATCAATCATCATCATCATCATCAACCTATTAATGGTCAGGCATAAATAATAATAAGGCAGGCCATTATTACATGCCACAAATAAATAAATCAACTTATGGATAAATAATCATAACATAAAAGGCTTCAAGCATCCTGAAATCCTCAAGGCAACTGCATCTTGCCCGATCCTCTAGAGCTTCTCTTAAAACCGACACAGACAAACAAACCCGTGCTAAGCTATAAAGCTTAGTGGGGAACAAAACTCTTTCGATAACTTCTTTCCATAATTCATCTCATTTCTTATAACTTTCACAGTAACTCGAAATAACATATAAGTCTATAGCATTGATCACTTCATAATGAACATTTTGTAAAGTCCTAAAAATTATTATGAATACTATATTTACTTATGTCTAGAGCAGTTGTCAATTTATTATCATCATCTTACTTCTTCTCTTTCTTTAAACTGGCTTTATTCATTCCTTCCCTAATCCTTACTACTTGTCATAATTCAGACATCTGCTTGTTGATAGTAGAAAACTTTGACTTAATGCATTAACCATATTGTTACATAATTTATGCATTCTGCATTAATTCATGCACACAGGGGTGCTTATGCCATAAAACAATCACAGAGTTATGGTCAAACATGATTTCTTTATATATCGTTATACAATTGTCATTTCAGGTTCATACAACTTATCCTGTAATGCTATCTTATCATTTTACTTTAAACATCATACCACATCATAATATATATATATATATATCATGATTTGCACTTTGGTATATATCAGAATCATACATATGCATATAAATGTGTAAATGTTCATATACATACTAACGGGTTTGCATGCCATTTCAATGAATATGTATTACATATCATAATTAACAGACAAAGTCTTCATACCATGTGTAAACATGTCATAATTTCCACATAAGAGATGTGAGATATCAAAATCATATTATAATGCATTACTAAAAAAATGCAAATTAGCGACGACTTAACTGATAATTTTCGTCGCTAAATCAGTTTAGCGTCGACTTTCATTTTGAAACAAAAGTCGTTGTAGCAGAATTTAGCTACAACAAGAAGTCGTTGCCAAAATTTAGCGACGACATAACAATGTTGCTAAACATTTGTTGCCATTTTGCTACAACAATGTTCACGCAAAATTTTGCGATGACAATACTTTCGTCGCAATAGTGCTACGACATTGTTCACGCAAAATTTTGCGACGACAATATTTTCATCGCAACATTGCTACGACATTGTTCACGCAAAATTTTGCGACGACAATATTTTCGTCGCAATATTGCTATGACATTGTTCACGCAAAATTTTGCGATGACAATATTTTCATCGCAACATTGCTACGACATTGTTCACGCTAAATAGCTACTATTCAAACATGATAATCCCTCGCTAAATTAAAATTATTTTTTATTTTTAAATTAATATGAAAATTTCATCATTTAAATGAATAGCCATAGATGACATATTTATATTTATAGAGTACTTAATATTTAATACAAATATATATATATTAATGAAAAGATTGTTATTTACAAATGGATATCATCGTTAATTGTATATCTAAAATAAACACGCATATATAACAATAACAAATGTCATCTAAAATGTCATATTATATACTTATAACTATAATGTAAATAGATACATTTGCTCCTAAATCTATTGCTGAAAAAAGTTGTTGCATCTCTATCTATTGCTGGATTGGTCTGACCCGCCGATCCATCTCTTGTTCATGCTCAGTACAAATCTCAACTTAAAACTCAATCCGTATAATGGACAAATATTGCAAGTACAAACCATCTGCCCATAGTTTAGCACCTTCCACACTTCTCCACCATGTCCAAAGCAAAAAGAAGAAGAATTTTCACATTCAGTTTAAAAAAACCGATCATGCATATGCAATACACAAATAATTCTTGTAACTAATTAACAGCAATGCAAGTTTGTTATCTAGTTTCTATTTCCTAGATCAACCATCATATCATAACCAAGAAAAGAAAGCTTGCCTGAATTACGGTCTATGCTGTCCATGGTACAGTCCACTAGCTCTCGATTGCCCTGAAAATAACATCTATAGCCTAATCACATCTATAGAGAAAAAATAATTAGGATGATAATCACACTTCAATATACACATCAACAATTAATCAGAAAACAAAGGCTAATGTTGATAATCCATTCAAACAAATGAAATCAAGAACATACAAATAACGGATTACAAAAAACCTTCCCATGTAAAAAATCTGTATAAAACTAAAAAAATTATTTTTGGCTCCCACTCTTAATTTTCTATTAATGTTATACCATACTTTGTGGCCCTGTACTTGAGTACTTAGCAATTACAACAGTTCTCATGCATGAAAAGAAAAAAGAAATTACAGCCATTCTCCTATATTAGCAATTACAGCCGTTCTCATGCAAATCAAATGCCATGCCAAGCATAGTAACTTGCAAGCACCTTAATATAGTAGCCCTTCAATTTTATAGGTCTAACCTGCTTTAAGTCTTTGAATCTCACCTAAAATGACCACAACATATAACTCAACTATGCTATGGGAAGTTTAAAATTCCAAAGCATAATGCTTACTAAAAATGTACACTGACACAACAGAAAAATAGTACTACTAACAGATAAATATATAGAAAAACATTAAAGCATAAGGGGATTCAAAAAAACTAATGTAAACATATGATATTTCGTACACAATAATATCCATATCTTCTTCAATCGGTGAGTGGTCATAAAATTTCACATGTTACACAGAACTTGACAAGAAAGAAAAATGTAACCATTTTCCCTTAAAAAATAAAAAATAAAAAGAAAACGAATAAGGAGGCAAAAATCATACCGGAACCAGGCCCACCAGGTGCGGTGCTGCTATTGCATTTAAAACTGACTAAATTGGACTCTTTCGTTGGCGTTCCATAGCTTAGAGCCGATTGTTTTTTGAGCTTCATATTTGAAAAAGACAAAAAAAAGGATTAACTGAACTAATTCCATAGCTATAACTTGTAATTTGGCTCTTGGACTGAAGACAAGAGAATCTAAAGGGTGGCGAAGTGAAGACCCCACTCATGCTGAAACTATATTTTCGCACACTTTCTTTGCCTTTCCCACATTTTCTCTCCTTTTCTCAGTCCTGCTGTGGACAGTATCTTGGATTCTCCGGATACAGTCGAATTGGGCTTGGGCCTTTAACAGATCGACCGACTATACAGTTGAATTGGTCATTATCAAGTAAACATTATCTTGCATTAATGAATTGATCCCTGCATAATTAATTATATTATGTAACGTGAATATAAGAGTTGTTTAAATAATAAAAGAGTTTGCATAATTCATTTTTTTGTTGTAATTTTTTGTGAACAAATAATTTCTCCACTATGAAGTAACTGTCATTTTAGAAACTTGAGTTTCTTTAAAGAAAAGAGATAGGTAAAAATAAAATAAAAAAAGAAAAACAAAAAATAACGGTTTTTTTCCTCTTTTGTTAAAAAGGAAAATTAAAAAAAAACTTATCGTAATTAAATTTTGGACAATATATTTATATATAATATAAAATATTATATTTAGAGGATGAAACATTGAAGACAATATGGAAATTTCACAACAATTTGAAATATGAACCACGCGAAGAGATAAAAATTCTAATCAACTCCTTGCATCCTAGCAAATTTTGGAATCAATCAGAAGTGCAGATGAATCACAAGCTGAAGAGAGCTAAAAGTACTTACCATAATTTTAGACAATTCTAATGTTGTAGGCAAAAGAAAATGAGTGGTAGACCTCGTACAAAATAAAGTGAAGTCATAAAAAAGATTTTACAACTGGCAACTTCTACCATAAGTGTCATGATCACTTCTAAAGACCTTCCTAAATACAAGTTAAATGACAAATCCAATATATCTAACCCTAGATTCATGCTATCACGTCAAATGAGAGGGAGAGAGATATTAAAATTCATAACTACACTCAATCATAAATAACTAAAGTAAATTAGCTGGAACAAATTTAAGTAACCAAACCTTAACCAAGTTAATGGCACGTGGTGAGAAATCACATGCATGAACGAATATATCAGGGTAGGTAGCAACCAGAGGAAAGATGGTGTTCCCAGCTCTGCAACCAACCTGGCCATCAGTATAATTTATCAATAAACAATGGTTAGAGACTAAAGCACTAAGAAGAATACGGTTTTTACCTCCAGAATGACTTTTCTCCCTACTCCCTAAAAATATATCAAATTAATATAGCTAATAATTCATAAGATTGAAGAATTAAGTCAATAATTACTACAGATGGACCCATTATCTCTTCCTCTTCCTCTTCCTTTGTTCTCTTTCCAATACTCACTGTGAAATATCGGCCCCATTCTTTGTCCAAGTAGTGTCGATCCTTAAAAAACTGAAGAACAAAGAAATAAAGTAAAAGAAAACAAATAAAAATATCATTGTCCACATTACTGAACCTTGGAGCACGCAACTTTTAAAAAATGTCAAAAACATTCTACGCACATATATTAACATATGGTGATGCATAAAATTGATCATAATTCTAATCATACATAATAGCTGCATTAGAATGTTGTCCAACAATACAAATCATACATAACAACTGCATTAGAATGTTGTCCAACAATCTTACTTTGTCTTCATGTCGCTTATAGAAGACATCCCAATACTTTTTAGCATCTCTTTCATACTTCTCTGCCAAGGAACAAAATTAAGCAAAAATATGTTGATGTGAAGCTATGAGAAAGATTGAGAGAAAACAGGAGAGACCTCTCCAGAAGGGTGTAACTCCAACATTAGGTGTAGCGTAAATTTGCAACTTCTGAGTTGGTGGTTGCTTCTCTGAAGTGTCTTGAGGATCAGATGCCATTGCTAAAGCTCTTACAGAGGAGTAAAGAGACAAAAGTATCAAGTGATAGTCATAGAAATACAGCCACTATCAGGACAAACTTGAGGAAAATAAATCAACCTTGGCGCCATTTGAAAACATCATTTACACACATCTCATAATTACTCTTCTATTGATATTATATTCTTTATGAGATAACATAGCCTATAACAATCCATTCCAAGTCCATAAACCCTGATTGAGCTGCTCCCTCTTCGTTTGTACTCCAAGTTTTTATTTGACAACTTTACAGAGCAATTAATGGTGAAGTTTCGAAAATTGAATAATTTATCTTAAATTAACTTCTACTAGTTTCTTTTTGATAACTTTGAGAAGAAAAAATGCCATATTTGATAACTTTGGGTCTCTAGTTGGGTGGCCAAGAGTTCATTGTATTCATTACCAATCTGTGAGTAATTTGAATGAGATTATTGCAGCGTAAAGGATAGGAAAAATGAAAGTGCAAGACTTAAACCTTGAAAAATAGAAAACATTACCGCCTTAACTTTGCTGTTCAAAAGAGCCACACTAATTTTAAAGTTTACACGGTCAAGACGTCCAGAGCCATTATTTGCATGTATGCAGTGGGAATTCACTTCAACCCTTTTTTGTATCAGCTTTTGAAAGAATCAATAGGTGAACATAATTGTTTTCGACATAAAACCCAAAATGTTGTGTTTCCAGTTCAAGAGAATAGTAGTGCTGCTTTTCTTTCCAATGTCTTATAGCATGTTCTCCCTTATAGCTGCACCAAAATGAGATAGCAGTTTTGAAAGGCACTCATTTTTTTAAGGAAAAGATTATGAGTAAGTGTGTGTGCTACATAAGAAAAATTGAAATTGTTATCGACAAACATGAAATGAGATGTTGATATTTGTTGGCAATATTGACAAACAGGAAGAAGTTTGCAGGAAAACAATCACTGAATAAGGAAGGCATTATGTAACTAAGGATCAATTGTAAACAGAACCCCATTATTAGAAAAAACAAGTAAAGGATAATACGAAAAGATAGTACCTTTTGTACTTCGCGATAAAAATAACCACCTCCATAAACGAAGAGCTAAGCTTACACCGAAAAAATTCACAATTCTCTCAAAGCAAAACCCTAAAACACACCTGATAAATTTCCTGACATGCTCAGGTGACATGTCCTGTTTCTGCGTCTCAACGAAGCCAAATTTCCTCTTAATCACTATATATCTCTTCGTATTAAGTTGTTGCCATTTTCGGGCCTTCTCTTCCAACTTCGCCTCTGCCTCAACTGGTGTGGGAGGAGTTTGGGGGGCGAGCACAGTATAAGGTGCAAGATTTGATTTTTCACAAAGTCTTGTTTCCTAATTCTGCCCTTTTTTCCCACCTTATTAATCAAGATGAAGAAAAATCAATATAAAAAAAATTGCAGAAAAATAATCCAATAGAGGATGAGATTAAAGTTGAATATTTTACTACTGATGAAAACAACAAAATGTGAATGGCATTAAGATTCAAGTAATGAAAACAACGAAATGTGAATGGGATTAAGACTCCAGTCTTACATGCGAAGCTCCGCCGTCATTTGAATATGAAACTTAGATTCCTCATCTTTTACTACTGATGAATCAATGTCTTCACCTTTTTTAAAATCAATATTTCCAAGATGAAGAATTGCAGCCATGACTCTAAGAATAGCCACCTGAGAAAGAGAGAGAGAGATAAGAGGGAGAGGGATAAGAGGGCAGCAACACAAAAGGTAAGGTTTTAGGGATTTAGAAAAGGTGAAACCCGTAAAAATTTATTTTTATCCCGCTCAAAAATTCAGGGATTTAGTTACAACAATGTTGTCGCTGATTAGTGACAACATTGTCATAGCATATTAGCTACAATAATGTTGTCGCCAATAGCTCTACATGAATGGAATAGTATATTTTCCAAATTAGCGATAATATTGTTGTCGAAAATTAGCTATAACACATTGTAACTAATTTGCGACAACAATGTTGTCGCCAATAGATCTAATTATTTTTTTTCAATTTAATTATTTTATTATATAACTTAAAATAATTGATCACAATTGATATTATTGAAAATAAATATAATAATTAGTTTAATTTAGTTAGTTAAATTTATTAAAATAAATGCTTTAATTAAATGTAAATAAAATTTAAAAATTAAAAATCAAAATTATATAAAAATAGTTAAAAGTAAAATATGAAATAATATATTTCCTTAATTAGCAACAACATTGTTGTCGCAAATGAGCTACAACAATGTTGTCGCCAATAAATCTATACGAATGTGATAGAATATTTCATTAATTAACGACAACATTATTGTCCCAAATTAGCTACAGCTCTATTGTAGCTGATTAGCTACAACAATATTGTCTCCAATAGATCTAATTATTTTTTTAATTTAATTATTTTATTATAAAACTTAAAATAATTGATCACAATTGATATTATTGAAAATAAATATAATAATTAGTTTAATTTAGTTAGTTAAATTTATTAAAATAAATGGTTCAATTAAATGTAAATAAAATTTAAATATTAAAAATCAAAATTATATAAAAATAGTTAAAAGTAAAATATAAAATAACATATTTCCTTAATTAGCGACAACAAAATTAGCTACAACAATGTTGTCGCCAATAAATCTATATGAATGTGATGGAATATTTCATTAATTAGCGACAACAAATAAGCTACAGTGTTGTCGTAGCTGATTAACTACAACAATGTTGTCGCCAATAGATCTAATTATTTTTTTTCAATTTAATTATTTTATTATATAACTTAAAATAATTGATCACAATTGGTATTATTGAAAATAAATATAATAATCAGTTTAGTTTAGTTAGTTAAATTTATTAAAATAAATGGTTTAATTAAATGTAAATAAAATTTAAAAATTAAAAATCAAAATTATATAAAAATAGTTAAAAGTAAAATATGAAATAATATATTTCTTTAATTAGCGACAACATTTTTGTCGCAAATGAGCTACAACAATGTTGTCGCCTATAAATTTATATGAATGTGATAGAATATTTCATTAATTAGCGACAACATTGTTGTCGCAAATTAGCTACAGCTCTGTTGTAGCTGATTAGCTACAACAAAGTTGTCGCCAATAGATCTAATTATTTTTTTTCAATTTAATTATTTTATTATATAACTTAAAATAATTGATCACAATTGGTATTATTGAAAATAAATATAATAATCAGTTTAGTTTAGTTAGTTAAATTTATTAAAATAAATGGTTTAATTAAATGTAAATAAAATTTAAAAATTAAAAATCAAAATTATATAAAAATAGTTAAAAGTAAAATATGAAATAATATATTTCTTTAATTAGCGACAACATTTTTGTTGCAAATGAGCTACAACAATGTTGTCGCCTATAAATTTATATGAATGTGATAGAATATTTCATTAATTAGCGACAACATTGTTGTTACAAATTAGCTACAGCTCTGTTGTAGCTCATTAGCTACAACAAAGTTGTCGCCAATAGATCTAATTATTTTTTTTCAATTTAATTATTTTATTATATAACTTAAAATAATTGATCACAATTGGTATTATTGAAAATAAATATAATAATCAGTTTAATTTAGTTAGTTAAATTTATTAAAATAAATTGTTTAATTAAATGTAAATAAAATTTAAAAATTAAAAATCAAAATTAGAGAAAAATAGTTAAAAGTAAAATATGAAATAATATATTTCTTTAATTAGCGACAACATTGTTCTCGCAAATGAGCTACAACAATGTTGTCGCCTATAAATTTATATGAATGTGATAGAATATTTCATTAATTAGCGACAATATTGTTGTCGCAAATTCGCTACAGCTCTGTTGTAGCTGATTAGCTATAACAATGTTGTCGCCAATAGATCTAATTATTTTTTTTAATTTAATTATTTTATTATATAACTTAAAATAATTTATCACAATTGGTATTATTGAAAATAAATATAATAATCAATTTAGTTTAGTTAGTTAAATTTATTAAAATAAATGGTTTAATTAAATGTAAATAAAATTTTAAAATTAAAAATCAAAATTATATAAAAATAGTTAAATGTAAAATATAAAATAATATATTTCCTTAATTAGCGACAATATTAATAAGTTTATATGAATGTGATAGAATATTTCATTAATTAGCGACAACATTGTTATCGCAAATTAGCTACAGCTCTGTTGTAGCTGATTAGCTACAACAATATTGTCGCCAATGGATCTAATTATTTTTTTTTCAATTTAATTATTTTATTATATAACTTAAAATAATTGATCACATTGATATTATTGAAAATAAATATAACAATTAGTTTAATTTAGTTAGTTAAATTTATTAAAATAAATGGTTTAATTAAATGTAAATAAAATTTAAATATTAAAAATTAAAATTATATGAAAATAGTTAAAATTAAAATATGAAATAATATATTTCCTTAATTAGCGACAACATAATTAGCTACAACAATGTTGTCGCCAATAAATCTATATGAATTGTTGGATTTTAACGGTTACATGCATCACATACATGAGCGGAATTTTAAAATTTTTTAACCATTAGATCTGATCTTGCCATGAATACACAATATAACTATATGAGAATAAGAAAAATCACCTTTGATTTTTGTTGAATAGTTGATTTTACTTCGCACCGGGTTGTCGCAAACCACAGTGTCCAAAATCGAACACCTCCAATGAGTAATCCACACTAGAGAGGGGTAAATTGAACCAACAAATTGGTGTTCAACTAGGGCTGGCCGAAATCCAAGAGGCTAGCAATGGAAGTGGTGCAAAAGGGAGAGAGAATTAAGAGAAAAAGACTTTTCTTTTGTTTTAATCACTTAACCCTAATTCTCATTAGTTGGCCTTTTATAGGTAGGTTAAAATTCCAACTCCTTAATGAGATTGGGCTCTTTAAAATTGCTGGAGAATTATTAATTGGGCCTCTGGAATTAATTATGATCATTTGGGCTTAATTAAATCCAAATTAAAACTTTTCATAAAAGACCATGCACAAAATCCACAAACTAGGCCGTTTGTGCATTTAATTGGATTTATATACCCAAATGGATTCCAAATCCAACCAAATTAAATATGTGAGTTCCATAACACTTATGTAACATATATAAATTAATTTGGTCCAAGAAAAAGCCCTCTAAGCCCTTATGTATGGAGTTGGCGTGTAGCCCTCTTCTGGAGGGCTTCCTCCAACTTCTTCATTCCTTTGGCCCTTTATAATTTCTCCAATGGTCCTATTAATTATTATATCAGTCCTATAACACTTATAGTAGTCTTATAACACTTATAAGACAATAATAATTAATCATGAAATACATTATTTCATTTAGGTCCAATTTACAGAACATTTCTCAAAAGTTTCGCGGACAATTTTATTTGATCATAATTAATTAAACTCTTTAATTAATTATTATCATATTCTCCTCTCTACCTTTATAATAATATCAAATATTATTATCCTTGTCATTTTACCATTTTACCCTTTTCTCTATATGTGTGTGACCTATTGGGTTCCTGTCCATGTTGGCAGTATAATATGTAATTGTGAGTTCTATTCAAAACTCACATGATTTAAACTCCTTTAAATCATTTTATCAATCTCTATTGATATTTTGATACATCATTATACAAGTCATGATTGGCCTCTAGCTAGGCATCATGACTACCCAAATGTCAGGAAAGTCATGTGGTTTGACTGTACCCTTCCATAGAAACAGTTACCGTGCAATTACTCCTTTCACCACTCTTATCTCAATTAGATTCTGAGTATGGATTTCTGTCAACTCATATAAATCTAATTATGTATGTTCTATTAATTTAACCATTGTTCCTAAAATGCCCTTCATGGATCTCCATCCATCTCGGCATATTACTCTGGCCAGAGATTCACTGAACAAGGTAATTATAGAATCATGCGAGATAACTTTCCTTGTTAAATCTGGGATGGTGAATCCTTTGTCAATCACTCAACTATCTTCAAGTAGGTCATGATATACCCAATCTCCTAACTATGTTCACTCCCAATTGGAAGTAATCAGTTATGGAGTCAAAGTATACCACTTGCTACTTAAGATAACTTTGGTGATCTCAAGTCTAAGGATACTTGCACAACCGTTATGAAGATATTCCTCACTGACATAGATTTAATATCCATATGAGGATTCTCTTTGCAGGTCTCCAATGAACTTGTTCCTCTAACAAGCATCCACATGTTAGCTTTGATTATCATCTATAATCACAATTATGAGAACCATTGCTTGAACCATTTAAGAAGCATAACATGTGCTAGTCTGTCCGAATTAACAATGTCCTATCTTGTTAATTTTATGACTAGGGATATTTAGATATTAACACATTTGCATGCGATAGACATCTCACATCATGAACACCTTCATGATTGCCTTTGCACTGTGTTTATAATATCTAGGACTTCATTTATTAATTTAAGATTTACAAACTCATGTATTCAAACATAGCATTAATAAATGAATGATGCCTTTTATTAAGAATATAAATTTCATACATATGAAAAACATCCCTATTACATGGGCTCTAGGGCATACTCTCTAACAATCTCCCACTTGCACTAGAGCCAATCACTCATATGTCTCAGACCCATGCTATTTATATAGTGATCATGCTTTATCTGGGAAAGTGTTTTAGTGAGGGGATCCGCCACATTGTCATCTGTGGGAACCCTTTCTATTTTCACATCATTTCTAGCTACTATTTCCCTTATGAGATGGTAGCGTCTGAGAACATGTTTGGATCACTGATGAGACCGTGGTTCCTTTGCTTGCGCAATGGCTCCATTGTTGTCACAATATAAAGGAATCGGATCAACAATGCTAGGCACCACTCCTAGTTCGGTTATGAACTTTTTGATCCAGACTGCTTCTTTGGCTGCTTCTGAAGCAGCAATGTACTCAGCTTCTGTCATGGAATCAGCAGTTGTTTCTTGTTTGGAACTTTTCCAACTAACTGCTCCTCCTCCCATTATGAACACATAACCAGATTGTGATTTACAATCATCTTTGTCAGATTGGAAGCTGGCATCTGTATACCCGTTTACTTCCAAACTGCCCTCTCCATATACCAAGAATATATCCTTAGTCCTTCTCAAGTACTTAAGAATATTCTTGACAGCTGCCCAGTGTTCCTCTCCAAAATTAAATTGGAATCTGCTTGTGACACTCAAAGCAAATGCTACATCTGGACGTGTACATAACATAGCATACATGATAGAACCAATTGCAGATGCATATGGCATTCTATTCATGCTCTCTCTATCCTCCAATGTCTGTGGACACATAGACTTAGAAAGGTGTTTCCCATGCACCATGGGTATAAACCCTTTCTTAGAGAGATCCATATTGAACCTCTTCAATACTTTATCTATATATGTACTCTGAGAAAGACCTAGCAACCTATTGGATCTATCTCTATAGATCCTTATTCCCAGAATATAGGATGCTTCTCCAAGGTCTTTCATGGAGAATTGCTTGGATAACCATATTTTAACAGATTGGAGAAGAGAAATGTCATTTCCCATGATCAATATGTCATCTACATATAGAACTAGGAAGACAATTGCACTCCCACTGACCCTTTTATACACACAAGGTTCATCTTCATTCTGTGAGAAACCAAACTCTTTGATTGTCTCATTGAATCGTATGTTCCAACTCCTAGAGGCTTGCTTCAATCCATAAATGGATCTTTGAAGCTTGCATACCTTTTCGCCATTTCCTGATATGAATCCTTCTGGTTGTGTCATATACACATCCTCGGTAAGATTTCCATTAAGGAAAGCTGTCTTCACATCCATCTGCCAAATCTCATAATCATAATGACCTGCAATGGCTAAAAGTATTCTTATAGACTTAAGCATCGCTACAGGAGAAAAAGTTTCGTCATAGTCAATACCTTCTTTTTGACGATAACCTTTTGCTACTAAGCGAGCTTTATAGGTAACTATATTACCTTCCATGTCAGTCTTCTTTTTGACGACCCATTTGCACCCTATGGGCTTTATCCCTTCAGGTGGTTGAGTTAAAGTCCATACTTTATTCTCATACATGGAGTCCATTTCGGACTGCATAGCCTTAAGCCATAAATCACGTTCTGAACTGTTCAAAACTTCTTGATAGCTTGTAGGCTCATTGTCCTCTACTACAGTTATGCCTCTATCCGAATCAACGTGAAATCCATATCTCACAGGGATAGAACGCATCCTAGTAGATCTTCTAGGATTTTGTGTATAATCAGGTTCAACTGTAATCTCATCATTATGAAATTCAGTTTCGGGTTCAATCGGTTGATCTACTTCTATTTGTGGGTCCTGAACTTCACCAAGTTCAATTTTACTCCCACTGTCTTCTAGTAGGAGAAACTCTTTTTCCAAGAAGACAGCATGCCTTGAAACAAACACCTTTTGTTCTAAGGGATGATAGAAATAATATCCAAACGTTTCTTTTGGATATCCCACAAATAAACATTTATCAGACTTAACATTCAGTTTGTCTGACATTGTCCTCTTCACATAAGCAGGACAGCCCCATACTTTCATATGAGAAAGCATGGGTTTCTTGTTATTCCACATCTCATATGGAGTAACATCAACCGATTTACTAGGAACTCTATTTAACACATTAACAGCAGTTTCTAGTGCATATCCCCAAAAGGACTTAGGCAAGTCCGCTCGGCTCATCATTGATCGAACCATATCTAATAGTGTTCGATTCCTCCTTTCGGATACACCATTGTGTTGTGGTGTATATGGAGGAGTCCATTGAGATAAAATTCCATTATCTCTAAGATAATCCTGAAACTCTTGACTTAAGTATTCTCCACCTCGATCTGATCTAAGTGTTTTAATACTTTTGCCAAGTTGTTTCTCTACTTCATTTTTGAATTCTTTGAACTTTTCAAATGCTTCAGACTTATATTTCATTAGATAGATGTATCCAAACCTGGAATAATCATCTATGAAAGTAATGAAGTAGGAGTAACCTCCTCTAGCATGTGTTGTCATTGGACCACATACATCTGAATGTATTAAGTCCAAAACCATTTTAGCTCGTTCTCCTTTACCAATAAAGGGAGCTTTTGTCATTTTTCCCAATAAACAAGATTCGCATGTATCAAATGATTCATAATCAAATGATCCCAAATCACCTGACTTGTGCAATTTGGTCATGCATTTTTTATTTATGTGGCCTAAACGACAATGCCATAAGTATGAGGTATTTAGATTATCATGTTTCATTCTCTTGGTATCCACATTATGTACTTCTTTAATTAAATCAAGAACAAATATACCATTCTCAATGATAGCTTTTGCATAAAATATATTGTTCTTAAAAATGTAACAACATTTGTCCTTTAAAGAAATATCATAATCGTTCATCAAACGACTGAAAGAAATAATACTTTTGGATAAGGCTGGAACATAATAACAATTATTTAATTCCAGTACTAATCCACTAGGAAGAGGCAAATAGTAAGTTCCCACAACTGTTGTAGAGATGTTCTGTCCAGTAGCTGACTGCAAACATATCTCTGCCTTTCCAACTCTTCTAAAGCTTCTAAGCCCCTGTAGATCATTACATAAATGAGATCCACATCCGGTATCTAATACCCAAGATTGTTTTGAAGCAATAGAATAAGTATTAATTTCAATCATATGAATACCTGAAGTAGATGCAACAGCTTGCTTCTTCTCCTTAAGAGAATCTAGATAGGCCTTGCAGTTACGCTTCCAATGACCATCTTTTCCACAATGGAAGCAAGTTCCTTTGGGATTCTCTTTCTTGGCAACCTTCTTCTTGGAGATCCCACCATTCTTTGGCTGCGCCTTGGTTATCTTCTTCTTCTTCTGCTTCTTGCCTTTAGCAGAAGTGACAACCATGACACTTTTTGGATCTTTCTTAAATGATCCATCAGCTGTCTTGAGCATGTTGATTAACTCAGGAATGGATACTTGGATCTTTTTCATGTTGAAGTTAAGCACGAAAGGTGCATAACTTGGAGCCAACGAGTACAAGATTAAATCTATGTATAGATCATTATCCATAACATAGCCAAGTCTACTCAAATGCTCAATATACCCATACATCTTCAATGCATGAGTAGCAGCTGAAGTGCCTTCCACCATTTTGCAGATAAATAGAGCTCGAGCAATCTCATATTGCTCAGTTCTAGCCTGAGAAGAATAGAGCTCCTCTAGATGTAAAACGATGGTTCTAGCATCCATCATTTCATAGTTGTTGCCAACCAGCTTGTTATCCAAGATTGATCGTATATTAATGTTTGATGTGCTCATGATGATGACCTAGATGTGAAAAAAAGATATGAGAGTATGTTCATATATATGTATGCATTAATAAGGTCTTTAATTAATCCATTTACTCCCACTAGTTTATTGCAAATTAATAGCCCTCACTATATAATCCGAGAAAACCCGATGGTTTTCTTAGTGGGCCAATATCCAATCCTTGATATGTAATTTGACCTTGACTGTGGTCAACAAGCCAAATTCCATACCCTTGAAAGGTAGGTATCCATATACCAATTGTGTCTCTACACAACTATTGGATCATTAGGTTATCAACTCTTGATGCATGCATATCATATATGCATTCCCTAATCTTGCCTCTAGAACCATTAGCCTTGACTGTGGTCAACAAACTAATGGGCTAGCTAAGATGACCCATTTAATTAGATTTGAACATATTCGATATAATGTGAGCTTGACTGTGGTCAACAACCCACACTATAAAGAACTCTGGTTCTCCTCAAATTAGTGGAAGGCTTATATACCTTAGTATTTGTTTGAGGGTTTTAGTTAATTAAGTCTCATCATACATGGTTGGCATACATTGGTATGCATCCTATATCTATCACATAAATATAAGCATACAAATATGGTATAGTTATGGACTTCACTACATTGATTTCCCCGAGCCAAGAGAGAAATCAAAAGGTCACACCTAGGTAGTATGCATGATTCAAACAAGAAAAATAATTACATTATCTTCAAGCTTGTTGGATCTCCATCCGGCCCATCTTGCTCCTTGAAAATGGTCTCCATCTCTATTTCTAATTCTAATCTAAGTAATCTAATTACATATTACAATTTGAAATGAAATACAAACCAAAAACAAGTGGCCGGGACATGAAAGTCCTCATTGGGCCAAAACATGCATAATGCTCAATCACATTGGGCTTTGTCCATAACTATCCATCATGCCAATCATACACCCTTATATGCCTTTCTAATGCATAAAGAAATGGATTACTAACTTTGTTTCAACCTTTGAAACTATATTTTGAGTTATTTTAATGATGTGATCAAATTAGGAAACTTTTTCCATTTTGGAAACTTTCATTTTAGGAAACCTTTTTGCATGAATGTGTTCTTGCCTTAATAATCAATCAAATTGATTATTAATTAATTATAAATTGATTATTTAATTAATTAATCATATTAAATAATTAAAAGAATTAATTTTGGGCTTAAAACAAGTATAGGCCGAAACCCACAGAAGAAAAACCCTAAGTGTGTTCACACACAAACTAGTTTTGTGTCATTTGGACCATTTGGGCTTTTTGGAATGAGCCAAGCCCACTCCAGCCCTTAAAACCCATTAATAAACTTAATTAATGTTTATAATAGTTAATTTAGATCAGCTCCTTGGGCCTACCAAGTCATTTACTAATTTGAACCAAGTTCGTAAACATAATTAAGCCCATTAAGTGGTTTTAATGAATTAAAATTAATCAAATTAATTTAAGGCACATTTTAATTAATCCAATTAATTAAAAACACTTTAATATATCATATATATCAAATTTAGAAGATCAAAAGTCGTTCTAACCAAGAACACATCAAGAACACACGAAGAACACCAATCTATCGAACTTTTCGACAAAACTAGTTTTCATGCAAAACTTGTTCGATTTTAATTTCGTTCGATCCTACAGCTTAATATCACATATTAAACACATAAAATATCATCTAAATGATTTTTCAATGGATCCATAAGAAATTAAATTAGAACAGCCCCTACATTACCTAGGGTTTCACGCCAAACCCTAATGAGTTTCACGCCAAACCCTTATGTTAATCATTCAAAAATTTCGTTTTTGTTTCCACCATATTTATTTGATCACACATACAACCAGAAATCAATATTTCTCATTCATGAACAATCAAATCTAATATTTTAAAGTTCATGAAATAAATAACTCAAAACAAAACAAAACTTATTCCGCAGAAAAATATAGAATTGTATATCCATGGCAAAACCTGGCTCTGATACCATGTTGGATTTTAACGGTTACATGCATCACATACATGAGCGGAATTTTAAAATTTTTTAACCATTAGATCTGATCTTGCCATGAATACACAATATAACTATATGAGAATAAGAAAAATCACCTTTGATTTTTGTTGAACAGTTGATTTTACTTCGCACCGGGTTGTCGCAAACCACAGTGTCCAAAATCGAACACCTCCAATGAGTAATCCACACTAGAGAGGGGTAAATTGAACCAACAAATTGGTGTTCAACTAGGGCTGGCCGAAATCCAAGAGGCTAGCAATGGAAGTGGCGCAAAAGGGAGAGAGAATTAAGAGAAAAAGACTTTTCTTTTGTTTTAATCACTTAACCCTAATTCTCATTAGTTGGCCTTTTATAGGTAGGTTAAAATTCCAACTCCTTAATGAGATTGGGCTCTTTAAAATTGCTGGAGAATTATTAATTGGGCCTCTGGAATTAATTATGATCATTTGGGCTTAATTAAATCCAAATTAAAACTTTTCATAAAAGACCATGCACAAAATCCACAAACTAGGCCGTTTGTGCATTTAATTGGATTTATATACCCAAATGGATTCCAAATCCAACCAAATTAAATATGTGAGTTCCATAACACTTATGCAACATATATAAATTAATTTGGTCCAAGAAAAAGCCCTCTAAGCCCTTCTGTATGGAGTTGGCGTGTAGCCCTCTTCTTGAGGGCTTCCTCCAACTTCTTCATTCCTTTGGCCCTTTATAATTTCTCCAATGGTCCTATTAATTATTATATCAGTCCTATAACACTTATAGTAGTCTTATAACACTTATAAGACAATAATAATTAATCATGAAATACATTATTTCATTTAGGTCCAATTTACAGAACATTTCTCAAAAGTTCCGCGGACAATTTTATTTGATCATAATTAATTAAACTCTTTAATTAATTATTATCATATTCTCCTCTCTACCTTTATAATAATATCAAATATTATTATCCTTGTCATTTTACCATTTTACCCTTTTCTCTATATGTGTGTGACCTATTGGGTTCCTGTCCATGTTGGCAGTATAATATGTAATTGTGAGTTCTATTCAAAACTCACATGATTTAAACTCCTTTAAATCATTTTATCAATCTGTATTGATATTTTGATACATCATTATACAAGTCATGATTGGCCTCTAGCTAGGCATCATGACTACCCAAATGTCAGGAAAGTCATGTGGTTTGACTGTACCCTTCCATAGAAACAGTTACCATGCAATTACTCCTTTCACCACTCTTATCTCAATTAGATTCTGAGTATGGATTTCTGTCAACTCATATAAATCTAATTATGTATGTTCTATTAATTTAACCATTGTTCCTAAAATGCCCTTCATGGATCTCCATCCATCTTGGCATATTACTCTGGCCAGAGATTCACTGAACAAGGTAATTATAGAATCATGCGAGATAACTTCCCTTGTTAAATCTAGGATGGTGAATCCTTTGTCAATCACTCAACTATCTTCAAGTAGGTCATGATATACCCAATCTCCTAACTATGTTCACTCCCAGTTGGAAGTAATCAGTTATGGAGTCAAAGTATACCACTTGCTACTTAAGATAACTTTGGTGATCTCAAGTCTAAGGATACTTGCACAACCGCTATGAAGATATTCCTCACTGACATAGATTTAATATCCATATGAGGATTCTCTTTGCAGGTCTCCAATGAACTTGTTCCTCTAACAAGCATCCACATGTTAGCTTTGATTATCATCTATAATCACAATTATGAGAACCATTGCTTGAACCATTCAAGAAGCATAACATGTGCTAGTCTGTCCGAATTAACAATGTCCTATCTTGTTAATTTTATGACTAGGGATATTTAGATATTAACACATTTGCATGCGATAGACATCTCACATCATGAACACCTTCATGATTGCCTTTGCACTGTGTTTATAATATCTAGGACTTCATTTATTAATTTAAGATTTACAAACTCATGTATTCAAACACAGCATTAATAAATGAATGATGCCTTTTATTAAGAATATAAATTTCATACATATGAAAAACATCCCTATTACATGGGCTCTAGGGCATACTCTCTAACATGAATGTGATAGAATATTTCATTAATTAGCGACAACATTGTTGTCGTAAATTAGCTATAGTACTGTTGTAACTGATTAGCTACTACAATGTTGTCGCCAATAGATCTAATTATTTTTTTTCAATTTAATTATTTTATTATATAACTTAAAATAATTGATCACAATTGGTATTATTGAAAATAAATAGAATAATCAGTTTAATTTAGTTAGTTAAATTTATTAAAATAAATTGTTTAATTAAATATAAATAAAAATTAAAAATAAAAATTATTTAAAAATAGTTAAATGTAAAATATGAAATAATATATTTCCTTAATTAGCGACAACATTGTTGTCGCAAATGAGCTACAACAATGTTGTCGCCTATAAATTTATATGAATGTGATAGAATATTTCATTAATTAGCGACAACATTATTGTCGCAAATTAGCTACAGCTCTGTTGTAGCTGATTAGCTACAACAATGTTATCCCCAATATATCTAATTATTTTTTTTCAATTTAATTATTTTATTATATAACTTAAAATAATTGATCACAATTGATATTATTGAAAATAAATGTAATAATTAGTTTAATTTAGTTAGTTAAATTTATTAAAATTAATGGTTTAATTAAATGTAAATAAAATTTAAAAATTAAAAATCAAAATTATATAAAAATAGTTAAAAGTAAAATATAAAATAATATATTTCCTTAATTAGCAACAACATTGTTGTCGCAAATGAGTTACAACAGTGTTGTCACCAATAAATATATATGAATGTGATAGAATATTTCATTAATTAGCGATAACATTGTTGTCGCAAATTAGCTACAGCTCTATTGTAGCTGATTAGCTACAACAATGTTGTCGCCAATAGATCTAATTATTTTTTTTCAATTTAATTATTTTATTATAAAACTTAAAATAATTGATCACAATTGATATTATTGAAAATAAATATAATTATTAGTTAAATTTAGTTAATTAAATTTACTAAAATAAATGGTTTAATTAAATGTAAATAAAATTTAAAAATTAAAAATAAAAATTATATAAAAATAGTTAAAAGTAAAATATGAAATAATATATTTTCTTAATTAGCGACAACATTGTTGTCGCAAATTAGCTACCGCGCTATTGTAGCGGATTAGCTATAACAATGTTGTCGCCAATATTGGTATAGGAATATAATGGTATTCTGCTAAATTAACTACAACATTGTTGTCGCCAAATTAGCGACAACTATATTGTCGCCAATATTGATATATGAACGTAATTGTATTTTGCTAAATTAGCGACAACAAATTAGCTACAACCATGTTATCGCCAATTAGCTACAACAATGTTGCCGCCAATATATGTATATGAACATAATTATTTTTTGCTAAATTAGCTATATTGTTGTTGTTGCCAAAATAGTTACAACAATGTTGTCGCCAATATAGGTATACGAACATAATAGTATTTTGCTAAATTAGCGACAAAATTGTTGTCGCAAATGAGCTACAACAATGTTGTCGCCTATAAATTTATATGAATGTAATAGAATATTTCATTAATTAGCGACAACATTGTTGTCGCAAATTAGCTACAGCTCTGTTGTAGCTGATTAGCTACAACAATGTTGTCGCCAATAGATCTAATTATTTTTTTTTCAATTTAGTTATTTTATTATATAACTTAAAATAATTGATCACAATTGGTATTATTGAAAATAAATATAATAATCAGTTTAATTTAGTTAGTTAATTTATTAAAATAAATGGTTTAGTTTAATGTAAATAAAATTTAAAAATTAAAAATCAAAATTAGATAAAAATAGTTAAAAGTAAAATATGAAATAATATATTTCTCTAATTAGCGACAACATTGTTGTCGCAAATGAGCTACAACAAAGTTATCGCCAATAGATCTAATTATTTTTTTTCAATTTAATGATTTTATTATATAACTTAAAATAATTGATCAATTATTTTAAGTTATATAATAAAATAATTAAATTGAAAATGGTATTATTGAAAATAAATATAATAATCAGTATAGTTTAGTTAGTTAAATTTATTAAAATAAATGGTTTAATTAAATGTAAATAAAATTTAAAAATTAAAAATCAAAATTATATAAAAATAGTTAAAAGTAAAATATGAAATAATATATTTCTTTAATTAGCGACAACATTTTTGTCACAAATGAGCTACAACAATGTTGTCGCCTATAAATTTATATGAATGTGATAGAATATTTCATTAATTAGCGACAACATTGTTGTCGCAAATTAGCTACAGCTCTGTTGTAGCTGATTAGCTACAACAAAGTTGTCGCCAATAGATCTAATTATTTTTTTTTTAATTTAATTATTTTATTATATAACTTAAAATAATTGATCACAATTGGTATTATTGAAAATAAATATAATAATCAGTTTAATTTAGTTAGTTAAATTTATTAAAATAAATGGTTTAATGAAATGTAAATAAAATTTAAAAATTAAAAATCAAAATTAGATAAAAATAGTTAAAAGTAAAATATGAAATGATATATTTCTTTAATTAGCGACAACATTGTTCTCGCAAATGAGCTACAACAATGTTGTCGCCTATAAATTTATATGAATGTGATAGAATATTTCATTAATCAGCGCAAATTAGCTACAGCTCTGGTGTAGCTGATTAGCTACAACAATGTTGTCGCCAATATATCTAATTATTTTTTTTCAATTTAATTATTTTATTATATAACTTAAAATAATTGATCACAATTGGTATTATTGAAAATAAATATAATAATCAATTTAGTTTAGTTAGTTAAATTTATTAAAATAAATGGTTTAATTAAATGTAAATAAAATTTTAAAATTAAAAATCAAAATTATATAAAAATAGTTAAATGTAAAATAAAAAATAATATATTTCCTTAATTAGCGACAATATTAATAAGTTTATATGAATGTGATAGAATATTTCATTAATTAGCGACAACATTGTTATCGCAAATTAGCTACAGCTCTGTTGTAGCTGATTAGCTACAACAATATTGTCGCCAATGGATCTAATTATTTTTTTTCAATTTAATTATTTTCTTATATAACTTAAAATAATTGATCACATTGATATTATTGAAAATAAATATAATAATTAGTTTAATTTAGTTAGTTAAATTTATTAAAATAAATGGTTTAATTAAATGTAAATAAAATTTAAATATTAAAAATCAAAATTATATGAAAATAGTTAAAATTAAAATATGAAATAATATATTTCCTTAATTAGCGACAACATAATTAGCTACAATAATGTTGTCGCCAATAAATTTATATGAATGTGATAGAATATTTCATTAATTAGCGACAACATTGTTGTCGTAAATTAGCTATAGTGCTGTTGTAACTGATTAGCTACAACAATGTTATCGCCAATAGATCTAATTATTTTTTTTCAATTTAATTATTTTATTATATAACTTAAAATAATTGATCACAATTGGTATTATTGAAAATAAAAAGAATAATCAGTTTAATTTAGTTAGTTAAATTTATTAAAATAAATTGTTTAATTAAATATATATAAAAATTAAAAATAAAAATTATTTAAAAATAGTTAAATGTAAAATATGAAATAATATATTTCCTTAATTAACGACAACATTGTTGTCGCAAATGAGCTACAACAATGTTGTCGCCTATAAATTTATATGAATGTGATAGAATATTTCATTAATTAGCAACAACATTATTGTAGCTGATTAGCTACAGCTCTGTTGTAGCTGATTAGCTACAACAATGTTATCCCCAATATATCTAATTATTTTTTTTCAATTTAATTATTTTATTATATAACTTAAAATAATTGATCACAATTGATATTATTGAAAATAAATGTAATAATTAGTTTAATTTAGTTAGTTAAATTTATTAAAATAAATTGTTTAATTAAATGTAAATAAAATTTAAAAATTAAAAATCAAAATTATATAAAAATAGTTAAAAGTAAAATATAAAATAATATATTTCCTTAATTAGCAACAACATTGTTGTCGTAAATGAGTTACAACAGTGTTGTCACCAATAAATATATATGAATGTGATAGAATATTTCATTAATTAGCGATAACATTGTTGTCGCAAATTAGCTACAGCTCTATTGTAGCTGATTAGCTACAACAATGTTGTCGCCAATAGATCTAATTATTTTTTTTCAATTTAATTATTTTATTATAAAACTTAAAATAATTGATCACAATTGATATTATTGAAAATAAATATAATTATTAGTTAAATTTAGTTAATTAAATTTATTAAAATAAATGGTTTAATTAAATGTAAATAAAATTTAAAAATTAAAAATAAAAATTGTATAAAAATAGTTAAAAAGAAAATATGAAATAATATATTTTCTTAATTAGCGACAACATTGTTGTCGCAAATTAGCTACAGCGCTATTGTAGCGGATTAGCTATAACAATGTTGTCGCCAATATTGGTATATGAATATAATGGTATTCTGCTAAATTAGCTACAACATTGTTGTCGCCAAATTAGCGACAACTATATTGTCGCCAATATTGATATATGAACGTAATTGTATTTTGCTAAATTAGCGACAACAAATTAGCTACAACCATGTTATCGCCAATTAGCTACAACAATGTTGCCGCCAATATATGTATATGAACATAATTATTTTTTGCTAAATTAGCTATATTGTTGTTGTTGCCAAATTAGTTACAACAATGTTGTCGTCAATATAGGTATACGAACATAATAGTATTTTGCTAAATTAGCGACAAAATTGTTGTCGCAAATGAGCTACAATAATGTTGTCACCTATAAATTTATATGAATGTGATAGAATATTTCATTAATTAGCGACAACATTGTTGTCGCAAATTAGCTACAGCTCTGTTGTAGCTGATTAGCTACAACAATGTTGTCGCCAATAGATCTAATTAGTTTTTTTTTCAATTTAGTTATTTTATTATATAACTTAAAATAATTGATCACAATTGGTATTATTGAAAATAAATATATTAATCAGTTTAATTTAGTTAGTTAAATTTATTAAAATAAATGGTTTAGTTAAATGTAAATAAAATTTAAAAATTAAAAATCAAAATTAGATAAAAATAGTTAAAAGTAAAATATGAAATAATATATTTCTTTAATTAGCGACAACATTGTTGTCGCAAATGAGCTACAACAATGTTGTCGCCAATAGATCTAATTATTTTTTTTTCAATTTAATTATTTTATTATATAACTTAAAATAATTGATCACTATTGGTATTATTGAAAATAAATATAATAATAAGTTTAATTTAGTTATTTAAATTTTTTAAAATAAATGGTTTAGTTAAATGTAAATAAAATTTAAAAATTAAAAATCAAAATTAGATAAAAATAGTTAAAAGTAAAATATGAAATAATATATTTCTTTAATTAGCGACAACATTGTTCTCGCAAATGAGCAACAACAATGTTGCCGCCTATAAATTTATATGAATGTGATAGAATATTTCAATAATTAGCGACAACATTGTTGTCGCAAATTAGCTACAGCTCTGTTGTAGCTGATTAGCTACAACAATGTTATCGCCAATATATCTAATTATTTTTTTTCAATTTAATTATTTTATTATATAACTTAAAATAATTGATCACAATTGATATTATTGAAAATAAATATAATAATTAGTTTAATTTAGTTAGTTAAATTTATTAAAATAAATGGTTTAATTAAATGTAAATAAAATTTAAATATTAAAAATCAAAATTATATGAAAATAGTTAAAATTAAAATATGAAATAATATATTTCCTTAATTAGCGACAACATAATTAGCTACAATAATGTTGTCGCCAATAAATCTATATGAATGTGATAGAATATTTCATTAATTAGCGACAACATTGTTGTCGTAAATTAGCTATAGTGCTGTTGTAACTGATTAGCTACAACAATGTTATCGCCAATAGATCTAATTATTTTTTTCCAATTTAATTATTTTATTATATAACTTAAAATAATTGATCACAATTGGTATTATTGAAAATAAATAGAATAATCAGTTTAATTTAGTTAGTTAAATTTATTAAAATAAATTGTTTAATTAAATATAAATAAAAATTAAAAATAAAAATTATTTAAAAATAGTTAAATGTAAAATATGAAATAATATATTTCCTTAATTAGCGACAACATTGTTGTCGCAAATGAGCTACAACAATGTTGTCGCCTATAAATTTATATGAATGTGATAGAATATTTCATTAATTAGCGACAACATTATTGTAGCTGATTAGCTACAGCTCTGTTGTAGCTGATTAGTTACAACAATGTTATCCCCAATATATCTAATTATTTTTTTTCAATTTAATTATTTTATTATATAACTTAAAGTAATTGATCACAATTGATATTATTGAAAATAAATGTAATAATTAGTTTAATTTAGTTAGTTAAATTTATTAAAATAAATGGTTTAATTAAATGTAAATAAAATTTAAAAATTAAAAATCAAAATTATATAAAAATAGTTAAAAGTAAAATATAAAATAATATATTTCCTTAATTAGCAACAACATTGTTGTCGCAAATGAGTTACAACAGTGTTGTCACCAATAAATATATATGAATGTGATAGAATATTTCATTAATTAGCGATAACATTGTTGTCGCAAATTAGCTACAGCTCTATTGTAGCTGATTAGCTACAACAATGTTGTCGCCAATAGATCTAATTATTTTTTTTCAATTTAATTATTTTATTATAAAACTTAAAATAATTGATCACAATTGATATTATTGAAAATAAATATAATTATTAGTTAAATTTAGTTAATTAAATTTATTAAAATAAATGGTTTAATTAAATGTAAATAAAATTTAAAAATTAAAAATAAAAATTGTATAAAAATAGTTAAAAATAAAATATGAAATAATATATTTTCTTAATTAGCGACAACATTGTTGTCGTAAATTAGCTACAGCGCTATTGTAGCGGATTAGCTATAACAATGTTGTCCCCAATATTGGTATATGAATATAATGGTATTCTGCTAAATTAGCTACAACATTGTTGTCGCCAAATTAGCGACAACTATATTGTCGCCAATATTGATATATGAACGTAATTCTATTTTGCTAAATTAGCGACAACAAATTAGCTACAACCATGTTATCGCCAATTAGCTACAACAATGTTGCCGCCAATATATGTATATGAACATAATTATTTTTTGCTAAATTAGCTATATTGTTGTTGTTGCCAAATTAGTTACAACAATGTTGTCGTCAATATAGGTATACGAACATAACAGTATTTTGCTAAATTAGAGACAAAATTGTTGTCGCAAATGAGCTACAACAATGTTGTCACCTATAAATTTATATGAATGTGATAGAATATTTCATTAATTAGCGACAACATTGTTGTCGCAAATTAGCTACAGCTCTGTTGTAGCTGATTAGCTACAACAATGTTGTCGCCAATAGATCTAATTAGTTTTTTTTTCAATTTAGTTATTTTATTATATAACTTAAAATAATTGATCACAATTGGTATTATTGAAAATAAATATATTAATCAGTTTAATTTAGTTAGTTAAATTTATTAAAATAAATGGTTTAGTTAAATGTAAATAAAATTTAAAAATTAAAAATCAAAATTAGATAAAAATAGTTAAAAGTAAAATATGAAATAATATATTTCTTTAATTAGCGACAACATTGTTGTCGCAAATGAGCTACAACAATGTTGTCGCCAATAGATCTAATTATTTTTTTTTCAATTTAATTATTTTATTATATAACTTAAAATAATTGATCACTATTGGTATTATTGAAAATAAATATAATAATAAGTTTAATTTAGTTATTTAAATTTATTAAAATAAATGGTTTAGTTAAATGTAAATAAAATTTAAAAATTAAAAATCAAAATTAGATAAAAATAGTTAAAAGTAAAATATGAAATAATATATTTCTTTAATTAGCGACAACATTGTTCTCGCAAATGAGCTACAACAATGTTGCCGCCTATAAATTTATATGAATGTGATAGAATATTTCAATAATTAGCGACAACATTGTTGTCGCAAATTAGCTACAGCTCTGTTGTAGCTGATTAGCTACAACAATGTTATCGCCAATATATCTAATTATTTTTTTTCAATTTAATTATTTTATTATATAACTTAAAATAATTGATCACAATTGATATTATTGAAAATAAATATAATAATTAGTTTAATTTAGTTAGTTAAATTTATTAAAATAAATGGTTTAATTAAATGTAAATAAAATTTAAATATTAAAAATCAAAATTATATGAAAATAGTTAAAATTAAAATATGAAATAATATATTTCCTTAATTAGCGACAACATAATTAGCTACAATAATGTTGTCGCCAATAAATCTATATGAATGTGATAGAATATTTCATTAATTAGCGACAACATTGTTGTCGTAAATTAGCTATAGTGCTGTTGTAACTGATTAGCTACAACAATGTTATCGCCAATAGATCTAATTATTTTTTTCCAATTTAATTATTTTATTATATAACTTAAAATAATTGATCACAATTGGTATTATTGAAAATAAATAGAATAATCAGTTTAATTTAGTTAGTTAAATTTATTAAAATAAATTGTTTAATTAAATATAAATAAAAATTAAAAATAAAAATTATTTAAAAATAGTTAAATGTAAAATATGAAATAATATATTTCCTTAATTAGCGACAACATTGTTGTCGCAAATGAGCTACAACAATGTTGTCGCCTATAAATTTATATGAATGTGATAGAATATTTCATTAATTAGCGACAACATTATTGTCGCAAATTAGCTACAGCTCTGTTGTAGCTGATTAGCTACAACAATGTTATCCCCAATATATCTAATTATTTTTTTTCAATTTAATTATTTTATTATATAACTTAAAATAATTGATCACAATTGATATTATTGAAAATAAATGTAATAATTAGTTTAATATAGTTAGTTAAATTTATTAAAATAAATGGTTTAATTAAATGTAAATAAAATTTAAAAATTAAAAATCAAAATTATATAAAAATAGTTAAAAGTAAAATATAAAATAATATATTTCCTTAATTAGCAACAACATTGTTGTCGCAAATGGGTTACAACAGTGTTGTCACCAATAAATATATATGAATGTGATAGAATATTTCATTAATTAGCGATAACATTGTTGTCGCAAATTAGCTACAGCTCTATTGTAGCTGATTAGCTACAACAATGTTGTCGCCAATAGATCTAATTATTTTTTTTCAATTTAATTATTTTATTATAAAACTTAAAATAATTGATTACAATTGATATTATTGAAAATAAATATAATTATTAGTTAAATTTAGTTAATTAAATTTATTAAAATAAATGGTTTAATTAAATGTAAATAAAATTTAAAAATTAAAAATAAAAATTATATAAAAATAGTTAAAAATAAAATATGAAATAATATATTTTCTTAATTAGCGACAACATTGTTGTCGCAAATTAGCTACAGCGCTATTGTAGTGGATTAGCTATAACAATGTTGTCGCCAATATTGGTATAGGAATATAATGGTATTCTGCTAAATTAGCTACAACATTGTTGTCGCCAAATTAGCGACAACTATATTGTCGCCAATATTGATATATGAACGTAATTATATTTTGCTAAATTAGCGACAACAAATTAGCTACAACCATGTTATCGCCAATTAGCTACAACAATGTTGCCGCCAATATATGTATATGAACATAATTGTTTTTTGCTAAATTAGCTATATTGTTGTTGTTGCCAAATTAGTTACAACAATGTTGTCGTCAATATAGGTATACGAACATAATAGTATTTTGCTAAATTAGCGACAAAATTGTTGTCGCAAATGAGCTACAACAATGTTGTCGCCTATAAATTTATATGAATGTGATAGAATATTTCATTAATTAGCGACAACATTGTTGTCGCAAATTAGCTACAGCTCTGTTGTAGCTGATTAGCTACAACAATGTTGTCGCCAATAGATCTAATTAGTTTTTTTTTCAATTTAGTTATTTTATTATATAACTTAAAATAATTGATCACAATTGGTATTATTGAAAATAAATATATTAATCAGTTTAATTTAGTTAGTTAAATTTATTAAAATAAATGGTTTAGTTAAATGTAAATAAAATTTAAAAATTAAAAATCAAAATTAGATAAAAATAGTTAAAAGTAAAATATGAAATAATATATTTCTTTAATTAGCGACAACATTGTTGTCGCAAATGAGCTACAACAATGTTGTCGCCAATAGATCTAATTATTTTTTTTTCAATTTAATTATTTTATTATATAACTTAAAATAATTGATCACTATTAGTATTATTGAAAATAAATATAATAATAAGTTTAATTTAGTTATTTAAATTTATTAAAATAAATGGTTTAGTTAAATGTAAATAAAATTTAAAAATTAAAAATCAAAATTAGATAAAAATAGTTAAAAGTAAAATATGAAATAATATATTTCTTTAATTAGCGACAACATTGTTCTCGCAAATGAGCTACAACAATGTTGCCGCCTATAAATTTATATGAATGTGATAGAATATTTCAATAATTAGCGACAACATTGTTGTCGCAAATTAGCTACAGCTCTGTTGTAGCTGATTAGCTACAACAATGTTATCGCCAATATATCTAATTATTTTTTTTCAATTTAATTATTTTATTATATAACTTAAAATAATTGATCACAATTGATATTATTGAAAATAAATATAATAATTAGTTTAATTTAGTTAGTTAAATTTATTAAAATAAATGGTTTAATTAAATGTAAATAAAATTTAAATATTAAAAATCAAAATTATATGAAAATAGTTAAAATTAAAATATGAAATAATATATTTCCTTAATTAGCGACAACATAATTAGCTACAATAATGTTGTCGCCAATAAATCTATATGAATGTGATAGAATATTTCATTAATTAGCGACAACATTGTTGTCGTAAATTAGCTATAGTGCTGTTGTAACTGATTAGCTACAACAATGTTATCGCCAATAGATCTAATTATTTTTTTCCAATTTAATTATTTTATTATATAACTTAAAATAATTGATCACAATTGGTATTATTGAAAATAAATAGAATAATCAGTTTAATTTAGTTAGTTAAATTTATTAAAATAAATTGTTTAATTAAATATAAATAAAAATTAAAAATAAAAATTATTTAAAAATAGTTAAATGTAAAATATGAAATAATATATTTCCTTAATTAGCGACAACATTGTTGTCGCAAATGAGCTACAACAATGTTGTCGCCTATAAATTTATATGAATGTGATAGAATATTTCATTAATTAGCGACAACATTATTGTCGCAAATTAGCTACAGCTCTGTTGTAGCTGATTAGCTACAACAATGTTATCCCCAATATATCTAATTATTTTTTTTCAATTTAATTATTTTATTATATAACTTAAAATAATTGATCACAATTGATATTATTGAAAATAAATGTAATAATTAGTTTAATTTAGTTAGTTAAATTTATTAAAATAAATGGTTTAATTAAATGTAAATAAAATTTAAAAATTAAAAATCAAAATTATATAAAAATAGTTAAAAGTAAAATATAAAATAATATATTTCCTTAATTAGCAACAACATTGTTGTCGCAAATGGGTTACAACAGTGTTGTCACCAATAAATATATATGAATGTGATAGAATATTTCATTAATTAGCGATAACATTGTTGTCGCAAATTAGCTACAGCTCTATTGTAGCTGATTAGCTACAACAATGTTGTCGCCAATAGATCTAATTATTTTTTTTCAATTTAATTATTTTATTATAAAACTTAAAATAATTGATTACAATTGATATTATTGAAAATAAATATAATTATTAGTTAAATTTAGTTAATTAAATTTATTAAAATAAATGGTTTAATTAAATGTAAATAAAATTTAAAAATTAAAAATAAAAATTATATAAAAATAGTTAAAAATAAAATATGAAATAATATATTTTCTTAATTAGCGACAACATTGTTGTCGCAAATTAGCTACAGCGCTATTGTAGCGGATTAGCTATAACAATGTTGTCGCCAATATTGGTATAGGAATATAATGGTATTCTGCTAAATTAGCTACAACATTGTTGTCGCCAAATTAGCGACAACTATATTGTCGCCAATATTGATATATGAACGTAATTATATTTTGCTAAATTAGCGACAACAAATTAGCTACAACCATGTTATCGCCAATTAGCTACAACAATGTTGCCGCCAATATATGTATATGAACATAATTGTTTTTTGCTAAATTAGCTATATTGTTGTTGTTGCCAAATTAGTTACAACAATGTTGTCGTCAATATAGGTATACGAACATAATAGTATTTTGCTAAATTAGCGACAAAATTGTTGTCGCAAATGAGCTACAACAATGTTGTCGCCTATAAATTTATATGAATGTGATAGAATATTTCAATAATTAGCGACAACATTGTTGTCGCAAATTAGCTACAGCTCTGTTGTAGCTGATTAGCTACAACAATGTTATCGCCAATATATCTAATTATTTTTTTTCAATTTAATTATTTTATTATATAACTTAAAATAATTGATCACAATTGATATTATTGAAAATAAATATAATAATTAGTTTAATTTAGTTAGTTAAATTTATTAAAATAAATGGTTTAATTAAATGTAAATAAAATTTAAATATTAAAAATCAAAATTATATGAAAATAGTTAAAATTAAAATATGAAATAATATATTTCCTTAATTAGCGACAACATAATTAGCTACAATAATGTTGTCGCCAATAAATCTATATGAATGTGATAGAATATTTCATTAATTAGCGACAACATTATTGTCGTAAATTAGCTATAGTGCTGTTGTAACTGATTAGCTACAACAATGTTATCGCCAATAGATCTAATTATTTTTTTCCAATTTAATTATTTTATTATATAACTTAAAATAATTGATCACAATTGGTATTATTGAAAATAAATAGAATAATCAGTTTAATTTAGTTAGTTAAATTTATTAAAATAAATTGTTTAATTAAATATAAATAAAAATTAAAAATAAAAATTATTTAAAAATAGTTAAATGTAAAATATGAAATAATATATTTCCTTAATTAGCGACAACATTGTTGTCGCAAATGAGCTACAACAATGTTGTCGCCTATAAATTTATATGAATGTGATAGAATATTTCATTAATTAGCGACAACATTATTGTCGCAAATTAGTTACAACTCTGTTGTAGCTGATTAGCTACAACAATGTTATCCCCAATATATCTAATTATTTTTTTTCAATTTAATTATTTTATTATATAACTTAAAATAATTGATCACAATTGATATTATTGAAAATAAATGTAATAATTAGTTTAATTTAGTTAGTTAAATTTATTAAAATAAATGGTTTAATTAAATGTAAATAAAATTTAAAAATTAAAAATCAAAATTATATAAAAATAGTTAAAAGTAAAATATAAAATAATATATTTCCTTAATTAGCAACAACATTGTTGTCGCAAATGGGTTACAACAGTGTTGTCACCAATAAATATATATGAATGTGATAGAATATTTCATTAATTAGCGATAACATTGTTGTCGCAAATTAGCTACAGCTCTATTGTAGCTGATTAGCTACAACAATGTTGTCGCCAATAGATCTAATTATTTTTTTTCAATTTAATTATTTTATTATAAAACTTAAAATAATTGATTACAATTGATATTATTGAAAATAAATATAATTATTAGTTAAATTTAGTTAATTAAATTTATTAAAATAAATGGTTTAATTAAATGTAAATAAAATTTAAAAATTAAAAATAAAAATTATATAAAAATAGTTAAAAATAAAATATGAAATAATATATTTTCTTAATTAGCGACAACATTGTTGTCGCAAATTAGCTACAGCGCTATTGTAGCGGATTAGCTATAACAATGTTGTCGCCAATATTGGTATAGGAATATAATGGTATTCTGCTAAATTAGCTACAACATTGTTGTCGCCAAATTAGCGACAACTATATTGTCGCCAATATTGATATATGAACGTAATTATATTTTGCTAAATTAGCGACAACAAATTAGCTACAACCATGTTATCGCCAATTAGCTACAACAATGTTGCCGCCAATATATGTATATGAACATAATTGTTTTTTGCTAAATTAGCTATATTGTTGTTGTTGCCAAATTAGTTACAACAATGTTGTCGTCAATATAGGTATACGAACATAATAGTATTTTGCTAAATTAGCGACAAAATTGTTGTCGCAAATGAGCTACAACAATGTTGTCGCCTATAAATTTATATGAATGTGATAGAATATTTCAATAATTAGCGACAACATTGTTGTCGCAAATTAGCTACAGCTCTGTTGTAGCTGATTAGCTACAACAATGTTATCGCCAATATATCTAATTATTTTTTTTCAATTTAATTATTTTATTATATAACTTAAAATAATTGATCACAATTGATATTATTGAAAATAAATATAATAATTAGTTTAATTTAGTTAGTTAAATTTATTAAAATAAATGGTTTAATTAAATGTAAATAAAATTTAAATATTAAAAATCAAAATTATATGAAAATAGTTAAAATTAAAATATGAAATAATATATTTCCTTAATTAGCGACAACATAATTAGCTACAATAATGTTGTCGCCAATAAATCTATATGAATGTGATAGAATATTTCATTAATTAGCGACAACATTATTGTCGTAAATTAGCTATAGTGCTGTTGTAACTGATTAGCTACAACAATGTTATCGCCAATAGATCTAATTATTTTTTTCCAATTTAATTATTTTATTATATAACTTAAAATAATTGATCACAATTGGTATTATTGAAAATAAATAGAATAATCAGTTTAATTTAGTTAGTTAAATTTATTAAAATAAATTGTTTAATTAAATATAAATAAAAATTAAAAATAAAAATTATTTAAAAATAGTTAAATGTAAAATATGAAATAATATATTTCCTTAATTAGCGACAACATTGTTGTCGCAAATGAGCTACAACAATGTTGTCGCCTATAAATTTATATGAATGTGATAGAATATTTCATTAATTAGCGACAACATTATTGTCGCAAATTAGCTACAGCTCTGTTGTAGCTGATTAGCTACAACAATGTTATCCCCAATATATCTAATTATTTTTTTTCAATTTAATTATTTTATTATATAACTTAAAATAATTGATCACAATTGATATTATTGAAAATAAATGTAATAATTAGTTTAATTTAGTTAGTTAAATTTATTAAAATAAATGGTTTAATTAAATGTAAATAAAATTTAAAAATTAAAAATCAAAATTATATAAAAATAGTTAAAAGTAAAATATAAAATAATATATTTCCTTAATTAGCAACAACATTGTTGTCGCAAATGGGTTACAACAGTGTTGTCACCAATAAATATATATGAATGTGATAGAATATTTCATTAATTAGCGATAACATTGTTGTCGCAAATTAGCTACAGCTCTATTGTAGCTGATTAGCTACAACAATGTTGTCGCCAATAGGTCTAATTATTTTTTTTCAATTTAATTATTTTATTATAAAACTTAAAATAATTGATTACAATTGATATTATTGAAAATAAATATAATTATTAGTTAAATTTAGTTAATTAAATTTATTAAAATAAATGGTTTAATTAAATGTAAATAAAATTTAAAAATTAAAAATAAAAATTATATAAAAATAGTTAAAAATAAAATATGAAATAATATATTTTCTTAATTAGCGACAACATTGTTGTCGCAAATTAGCTACAGCGCTATTGTAGCGGATTAGCTATAACAATGTTGTCGCCAATATTGGTATAGGAATATAATGGTATTCTGCTAAATTAGCTACAACATTGTTGTCGCCAAATTAGCGACAACTATATTGTCGCCAATATTGATATATGAACGTAATTATATTTTGCTAAATTAGCGACAACAAATTAGCTACAACCATGTTATCGCCAATTAGCTACAACAATGTTGCCGCCAATATATGTATATGAACATAATTGTTTTTTGCTAAATTAGCTATATTGTTGTTGTTGCCAAATTAGTTACAACAATGTTGTCGTCAATATAGGTATACGAACATAATAGTATTTTGCTAAATTAGCGACAAAATTGTTGTCGCAAATGAGCTACAACAATGTTGTCGCCTATAAATTTATATGAATGTGATAGAATATTTCATTAATTAGCGACAACATTGTTGTCGCAAATTAGCTACAGCTCTGTTGTAGCTGATTAGTTACAACAATGTTGTCGCCAATAGATCGAATTAGTTTTTTTTTCAATTTAGTTATTTTATTATATAACTTAAAATAATTGATCACAATTGGTATTATTGAAAATAAATATATTAATCAGTTTAATTTAGTTTGTTAAATTTATTAAAATAAATGGTTTAGTTAAATGTAAATAAAATTTAAAAATTAAAAATCAAAATTAGATAAAAATAGTTAAAAGTAAAATATGAAATAATATATTTCTTTAATTAGCGACAACATTGTTCTCGCAAATGAGCTACAACAATGTTGTCGCCAATAGATCTAATTATTTTTTTTTCAATTTAATTATTTTATTATATAACTTAAAATAATTGATCACAATTGGTATTATTGAAAATAAATATAATAATAAGTTTAATTTAGTTATTTAAATTTATTAAAATAAATGGTTTAGTTAAATGTAAATAAAATTTAAAAATTAAAAATCAAAATTAGATAAAAATAGTTAAAAGTAAAATATGAAATAATATAATTCTTTAATTAGCGACAACATTGTTCTCGCAAATGAGATACAACAATGTTGTCGCCTATAAATTTATATGAATGTGATAGAATATTTCAATAATTAGCGACAACATTGTTGTCGCAAATTAGCTACAGCTCTGTTGTAGCTGATTAGCTACAACAATGTTATCGCCAATATATCTAATTATTTTTTTTCAATTTAATTATTTTATTATATAACTTAAAATAATTGATCACAATTGATATTATTGAAAATAAATATAATAATTAGTTTAATTTAGTTAGTTAAATTTATTAAAATAAATGGTTTAATTAAATGTAAATAAAATTTAAATATTAAAAATCAAAATTATATGAAAATAGTTAAAATTAAAATATGAAATAATATATTTCCTTAATTAGCGACAACATAATTAGCTACAATAATGTTGTCGCCAATAAATCTATATGAATGTGATAGAATATTTCATTAATTAGCGACAACATTGTTGTCGTAAATTAGCTATAGTGCTGTTGTAACTGATTAGCTACAACAATGTTATCGCCAATAGATCTAACTATTTTTTTTCAATTTAATTATTTTATTATATAACTTAAAATAATTGATCACAATTGGTATTATTTAAAATAAATAGAATAATCAGTTTAATTTAGTTAGTTAAATTTATTAAAATAAATTGTTTAATTAAATATAAATAAAAATTAAAAATAAAAATTATTTAAAAATAGTTAAATGTAAAATATGAAATAATATATTTTCTTAATTAGCGACAACATTGTTGTCGCAAATGAGCTACAACAATGTTGTCGCCTATAAATTTATATGAATGTGATAGAATATTTCATTAATTAGCGACAACATTATTGTCGCAAATTAGCTACAGCTCTGTTGTAGCTGATTAGCTACAACAATGTTATCCCCAATATATCTAATTATTTTTTTTCAATTTAATTATTTTATTATATAACTTAAAATAATTGATCACAATTGATATTATTGAAAATAAATGTAATAATTAGTTTAATTTAGTTAGTTAAATTTATTAAAATAAATGGTTTAATTAAATGTAAATAAAATTTAAAAATTAAAAATCAAAATTATATAAAAATAGTTAAAAGTAAAATATAAAATAATATATTTCCTTAATTAGCAACAACATTGTTGT
This sequence comes from Excoecaria agallocha, assembly GCA_037975025.1. Classification (NCBI taxonomy): domain Eukaryota; kingdom Viridiplantae; phylum Streptophyta; class Magnoliopsida; order Malpighiales; family Euphorbiaceae; genus Excoecaria; species Excoecaria agallocha. The sequence continues at coordinate 33,526,144 of CM075806.1, forward strand.
CGCAAATGAGTTACAACAGTGTTGTCACCAATAAATATATATGAATGTGATAGAATATTTCATTAATTAGCGATAACATTGTTGTCGCAAATTAGCTACAGCTCTATTGTAGCTGATTAGCTACAACAATGTTGTCGCCAATAGATCTAATTATTTTTTTTCAATTTAATTATTTTATTATAAAACTTAAAATAATTGATCACAATTGATATTATTGAAAATAAATATAATTATTAGTTAAATTTAGTTAATTAAATTTATTAAAATAAATGGTTTAATTAAATGTAAATAAAATTTAAAAATTAAAAATAAAAATTGTATAAAAATAGTTAAAAATAAAATATGAAATAATATATTTTCTTAATTAGCGACAACATTGTTGTCGCAAATTAGCTACAGCGCTATTGTAGCGGATTAGCTATAACAATGTTGTCGCCAATATTGGTATATGAATATTATGGTATTCTGCTAAATTAGCTACAACATTGTTGTCGCCAAATTAGCGACAACTATATTGTCGCCAATATTGATATATGAACGTAATTGTATTTTGCTAAATTAGCGACAACAAATTAGCTACAACCATGTTATCGCCAATTAGCTACAACAATGTTGCCGCCAATATATGTATATGAACATAATTATTTTTTGCTAAATTAGCTATATTATTGTTGTTGCCAAATTAGTTACAACAATGTTGTCGTCAATATAGGTATACGAACATAATAGTATTTTGCTAAATTAGCGACAAAATTGTTGTCGCAAATGAGCTACAACAATGTTGTCGCCTATAAATTTATATGAATGTGATAGAATATTTCATTAATTAGCGACAACATTGTTGTCGCAAATTAGCTACAGCTCAGTTGTAGCTGATTAGCTACAACAATGTTGTCGCCAATAGATCTAATTAGTTTTTTTTTTCAATTTAGTTATTTTATTATATAACTTAAAATAATTGATCACAATTGGTATTATTGAAAATAAATATAATAATCAGTTTAATTTAGTTAGTTAAATTTATTAAAATAAATGGTTTAGTTAAATGTAAATAAAATTTAAAAATTAAAAATTAAAATTAGATAAAAATAGTTAAAAGTAAAATATGAAATAATATATTTCTTTAATTAGCGACAACATTGTTGTCGCAAATGAGCTACAACAATGTTGTCGCCAATAGATCTAATTATTTTTTTTTCAATTTAATTATTTTATTATATAACTTAAAATAATTGATCACAATTGGTATTATTAAAAATAAATATAATAATAAGTTTAATTTAGTTATTTAAATTTATTAAAATAAATGGTTTAGTTAAATGTAAATAAAATTTAAAAATTAAAAATCAAAATTAGATAAAAATAGTTAAAAGTAAAATATGAAATAATATATTTCTTTAATTAGCGACAACATTGTTCTCGCAAATGAGCTACAACAATGTTGTCGCCTATAAATTTATATGAATGTGATAGAATATTTCAATAACTAGCGACAACATTGTTGTCGCAAATTAGCTACAGCTCTGTTGTAGCTGATTAGCTACAACAATGTTATCGCCAATATATCTAATTATTTTTTTTCAATTTAATTATTTTATTATATAACTTAAAATAATTGATCACAATTGATATTATTGAAAATAAATATAATAATTAGTTTAATTTAGTTAGTTAAATTTATTAAAATAAATGGTTTAATTAAATGTAAATAAAATTTAAATGTTAAAAATTAAAATTATATAAAAATAGTTAAAAGTAAAATATGAAATAATATATTTCCTTAATTAGCGACAATAAAATTAGCTACAACAATATTGTCGCCAATAAATCTATATGAATGTGATAGAATATTTCATTAATTAGCGACAACATTGTTGTCGCAAATTAGCTACAGTGCTGTTATAGCTGATTAGCTACAACAATGGTGTTGCCAATAGATCTAATTATTTTTTTTCAATTTAATTATTTTATTATATAACTTAAAATAATAAATCACAATTGGTTTTATTGAAAATAAATATAATAATCAGCTTAATTTTGTTAGTTAAATTTATTAAAATAAATGGTTTAATTAAATGTAAATAAAATTTAAAAATTAAAAATCAAAATTAGATAAAAATAGTTAAAATAAAATATGAAATAATATATTTCTTTAATTAGCGACAACATTGTTGTCGCAAATGAGCTACAACAATGTTGTTGCCTATAAATCTATATGAATGTGATAGAATATTTCATTAATTAGCGACAACATTGTTGTCGCAAATTAGCGACAGCTCTGTTGTAGCTGATTAGCTACAACAATGTTATCATCAATATATCTAATTATTTTTTTCAATTTAATTATTTTATTAGATAACTTAAAATAATTGATCACAATTGATATTATTGAAAATAAATAAAATAATTAGTTTAATTTAGTTAGTTAAATTTATTAAAATAAATGGTTTAATTAAATGTAAATAAAATTTAAATATTAAAAATCAAAATTATATAAAAATAGTTAAAAGTAAAATATAAAATAATATATTTCCTTAGTTAGTGACAACATTGTTGTCGCAAATGAGTTATAACAATGTTGTCACCAATAAATCTATATGAATGTGATAGAATATTTCATTAATTAAGGTTGTCGCAAATTAGCTACAGCTCTATTGTAGCTGATTAGCTACAACAATGTTGTCGCCAATAGATCTAATTATTTTTTTTCAATTTAATTATTTTCTTATATAACTTAAAATAATTGATCACGATATTATTGAAAATAAATATAATTATTAGTTAAATTTAGTTAGTTAAATTTATTAAAATAAATGGTTTAATTAAATGTAAATAAAATGTAAAAATTAAAAATAAAAATTATATAAAAATAGTTAAAAGTAAAATATGAAATAATATATTTTCTTAATTAATGTTGTCGCAAATTAGCTACAGCGCTATTGTAGTGGATTAGCTACAATAATATTGTCGCCAATATTGGTATAGGAATATAATTGTATTTTGCTAAATTAGCTACAACATTGTTGTCGCCAAATTAGCGACAACATTGTTGTCGCCAATTAGTTACAACTATATTGTCGCCAATATTGATATATGAACATAATTGTATTTTGCTAAATTAGCGACAACAATTACCTACAACCATGTTGTCGCCAATTAGCTACAACAATGTTGCCGCTAATATATGTATATGAACATAATTATTTTTTGCTAAATTAGCTATAACGTTGTTGTTGCCAAATTAGTTACAACAATGTTGTCGCCAATATAGGTATACGAACATAATAGTATTTTGCTAAATTAGCGACAACATTGTTGTCGCCAATTGGCTACAACAATTTTGTCGCTAATTAGCTACAACAATGTTGTCGCCAATAGAGCCATATGTACGAAATAGTATGTTTTGTTAAATTAGCGACAACATTGTTGTCGCCAATTAGTTACAACTTTGTTGTCGCTAAGTAGCTACAAGAATGTTGTAGCCAAATCTACTTTTGTTGTCGTAATTGTTTGCGCCAAAATTTTGGTGCCTATTATTAGCAACAATAAATATTTGTTATCTCTAATTTGTCGCAATATTTGTTTTCCCACTAAATCTTTCAAGATTAGCGATGAAAGCCATTTGTTTGTCGCAATGTTGTCGCTATATTGTGCATTTAGCAACGAATTTTATTGTTATTGCAAATTTTTATCGCTATTCTGCATTTTTTTTTTGTAGTGATGAATATAGCATTTCATTTAATAGAGGTAGTTTTATAATATTTTTCACAATTTCCAAAGCATATGAAACTCATTGTGTATGCTATAGCCCCAAACAGTTCTTATTATAACATTGTACGCACTTTATAAAAAGCATGGCAAATTAAATCTCATAGATATACATTCCAATAATTTCATTTCATTGAAATGGTTTATAGCCAAAAGAAATCATGGTAGCAATATAATAGGCCATTCATCATGCTTACGTTACATAAGTGAGGCAATTAATGCATGTTTTACTTTATCTTGTGTACATTTTTATCATCTTTAATAGCCTGCCTAAGCACTAGTTCAAAGGGTGGATAACGGGAGCAATGGATACCCGAAGGTATCAAACTATGGATATCCGAAGATATCAATTAATGGACCCAAATAGGGTCAAACCATGGTTCCAGTAAGGAACAAACTATGGACCCAAAAGGGCTGAACGATGGTTCCATTAAGGAACAAGACCCAAACGGGGTTAACTATTGGCAGCTGCAACTATATCCCTTTAGGCATGCCTATCTAATCTACAACTGAACTGAGACCCGCAGGTTTAACCACTTAAAGAAAGTCTTTGATTTACCATAGTATTCTTTACTTAGTACATCGTCATTTGGCTGAAAGCCTCATTTCATAAAAGAATGCATATCATTCTAATCATATTTACATATTAAGCTATAGGCTCTAATATATATGGACGTTATCATATGATCACATAGCTGCATCAAATTTCGTTCATTCATATCATAATAGTTGCATGATTATTTAAACATAATAAAATATAACATTTCATTGATCTATCTCGTCATAAACAATGTTATGCATGGTTTCCATAAGGGAATATAAAAATATGGATCTTGCTACTATAAACATTTATAATGTTAAATGTATATAAATGCAACTTGAATCATGGCAATACGGGATTTTGCTATTTATACTTGTTCGCATATTAATTTAGACAACTTATCATATCATGGATACATCAACAATAGACATAGATATATCAATAATAGACATTGTAATTACCTGCTTCATCAATAGTTCTCAATGACATACCTTGTTGTTGTTCGTCGGGAGTGGCTTCCATACCATCTCATAGTCATTCATATCAACACATAATCACTTAAACAATAATTAAGTAGCTATAAACGACATAATAAGTGAATACACTAATTACATCCTTAAGTCAACACTGGTTTTAGTTGAGCCCTTAGTTTGCTTTTTATAGTCTATTAGATCATGGACCATAGGTTGTATACCCTAATGTGATCATATATGTATCAAGTCATCATTCTTGTACATTTTATCTTATATTATCTTACCATCAAATACATTTTTGTACTATTAATCCATCTTATATATGCCAGCACACTACTTGCGGGTATGACGGTTGCATAGTAAAATACATGGCATAAGAAAAAGGACAAGCATGTTTCTCCATAACAAGGCTAATCACTACTTTCCATTATGACTTAAAGCATAACTTAACTTCTACGATCTCATGATTGAGCCTAAAAAGGCAATGTCCCAACTCTTTCAACTTAGACTTATAATCTTGCAACTATGATCTTATTGTCATTAGGTTATGTCCATATTATTCTCATGTCATTGTAGACGAATATCATTGTGTCATATTTTTAGGCAAGTTCATTTACTAACTTTATTCTCATATATCATTTCATTTAATCTTGTTTAGTGTCACAACTTATCTTTATTTTATGTTTAAAATGCTTTTAAGTTACTTAAAAAGGTTTAGACCAGCTTTGGTGACACAAAAGGGCTTCACGAGTTGGACAAAAATGCACGAGTGAATACCTTCACCAGAATCTGCACGAGTGAAGAAGAAAGGGTACATTTCATGATTCGTGAAGGGCTTCACGAGTTGGACAAAAATGCACGACTCGTGAAGGTATTCACGAGTGAGAAGCCAACACTCACGAGTGACCCAAGGGCAAATAGTTCATGACTCGTGAAGGTATTCACGAGCAAACAAAATGCACGACTCATGAAGACATTCACAAGTCAATAGGTAACGAAGGCCAGAATCACGAGTTGTGAGGAAAATAAGGCAAGGTTCATGACTCGTGAAGGTGTTCATGACTCGACATCTTAAAGCAAACAGTCTTCCCTTTTTATCTCGATTTACATATTTAGAAAACCTAACCCTAATTCCTTTAATTTTATTTATAGGCAACACTTATCAATAACACTCCCATTCACAAAATCATCATAATAGTCCTATACCTCATTTAAGCTTTAACTATTTCTTTGATCTTCTTGATTCATTTCCTTTGCTCATAATTTCTTCCTTCTCCTTCACTTGATCTATCTACTTCTCTCTCTTCTCCTTACACATGGAGATAACAATAAGATCTTGTAATCCCTCATCAAACATCACAGATTAAAAGAAAAGAAGAAGAAATCTTTAAGGGAAACATTACCTTTGATGTTAGCTCACAAACCCTAGCTTCTTTTTTTCCAAACCGTGACCATAGAGAGAGAGAGAGAGAGAGAGAGAGATCCCTCAAAAATGCCCATCCCCATCTCTCCAAAACCCTTAATTTATAGTGGGATAAATATCTCACTAAGGAAATTCCCACTGTACCCTTATGCACAATTAAACCCCCATTATTTCAATTTCTTCAATCTTAACCCCAAGACTTTCTAATTCACTTCAATTGTATCCTTTTCTTTTATTATAATTTAACTCAACTCATATACTTACATGCTAAAATTACCAAAATACCCTTCTTGGGACTTAATCTCGATAATTGCAAAATAATCCAATTTTGCATTAATTAATGGTAATCCTCCTTAATTAACTATAGTCCGATTAAGGCCATGATTGGGTCCTTACAAGGACCATAAAGGGGCAAATTAGTAGATTTACATTATGTTATTATGTGAGTTATTAAAACATGTTAACATTTGAGGTACAATTAAAAGAGGAAAGATAACTTTGGGGTCAAAATTAAAGGAAGAAAGATTAAATGGGTCAGATCTTAAAGAAAAAAATGTGGGGCAGATTTTGAAAGAGAAAGAAATAAGGAGTTAAGTGGAACTTTTTCCTCCCACTTAATTTTCTGAAACCTTGCATGTTAGAGAGAGAAAGAGCCATTAGTGGGATTTATGTGGGTTGGTTGGCATTTTCAAGGGAGAAAATTCTAGATTTCATCTTCTCATTTTCTCCCTAAAAGATTAAGAATTTCTCTCTTATATTTATCTCTCATTTCTACTATTAAGTTGTTGATAAAAGGTTTTGAAGTGGGATTTATTTAAAGGAATGGGTTTATTACATTACCTATCTCTTTCAAGTTCTTTCTTGTTTTTTTGATGCATTTGAATGGAAAGGTAATATGTTGGGAAATAATGCTTGTATTGATTTTTGGCTAAGGTATGGGAACTATGAACTGATATTGAAGTGCATGTCTAAGATTTTATGAAATGGTGATGAAAATATAACTATGTTACTAAAATTGGGATAGAGACTTTGTAGGTGTTTATTTCTAATTTTGGTTGAACAATAGAGTTAATTAATCAAAATAGAGCCTAAGGTTCTTAATGCATGTGAGTTTTAAATTGAAAGGAGAACTTAGTTTAAATGTTATTCCTTTATGGTTAGGTTAAATCAATGTTTTGCAGTAACAAGTAGGAAGATTTACAAGGAGACTACATTGTTCTATTCATAAAGAAATTAGAGTTTAGAGTTTGAATTAATTGTATCTCTAGTTGATTTGGTAAAGGATTTTATGTTGAATCATACAATTGATAGTGCCTTGCTTAAAAATTAACTTTCGGTAAAGTATCATAGACATGTAAAAATGAATTTTTGATTATGCTATGGACTTGTAAATAGAATGGTAAACTCCTTGATATTGTTATGCCTTTAATTCCTATCTCCCTCGCGACAACTTCAACCTATTTTCTTCCTTGCTTCTTCTCGTGTTACTTTATTCACCTACAAGCCTTTTCTATCACGTCCACGATCCCAATCGTGCTTGCGACCTCAACTTGAAATGTTTATATGCATTTCCTCTTATCTCCTTAAAGCAATTGTCCATTATTCCTTAAACACCAACCCCAAAGAGTGAACTATTAAGGCTAATTGAAGCTTGATATGTATATATAGTAATGATATTGGAACACTTTAGAAGGAAATTAAAAGAACTTTAGGTTAATGGGAAATGATGAATTGGCATCTAATATAGTATAAACATATGGACATATGATAACCCTACAATGTAATATGTATGAATTTAAAAATACATGTTATATAATAGGCACGTGATCGAGCTTGTTGTTTATTACTTATTTTAAATAACATGAATATGCTTACATGTTTATGGTTATATATTATCAAGAGAAAGTATATGATTACAGTGATATGTATATTTCCAATTACTAATGTTGATACGAGAGATTGTATATCTTTGTATATGATTGTAAATGTGTATAATTATATAGTAAAAGCACAAACATGGTAAATGAAATGTATATGAATAGTTAATGCCTTCAAATAGAGTTCAACTATGGTTAGATAGGCATGCTTATAGGGATATAGTTATAGCTACTACCATCTGCCTCTGTTTGGGTCTACATGTCATCCCCATTTGGGATTACCGTTCAACCTAAACATTTTGATATCTTCTGATATCTAACGAAATTAATACCGATGGATATTTACATGATCGATACTTATGGGTATCTAACCTTCTAGCTATCCACACCTTTGGAACTTAGGTAGGCTAATTATAGTATATGTTTTAAAAACATAAATGTTCAAATGTTATCAATAAATTATATGATTATTTCATGTTGATAATATTATTGTTTTCTATTTAATCCACTTAATTATGTACTTTGCTTTACTATTATTATTATTAATGAGATCCTATGTGATAACTTGAAGCATGTTGTGTAGTTGTTGAAGACCATTATGAGTGGTCGTCCGTAATTATTTGTTCCCCACTAAGCTTTATAGCTTAGCACGGGTTGTTTATCCTTATAGGTTTTACTGTTGAGACTTTGCTTAGGGATGTGCTTTTTCATTAGGAGGGCCACAAGTTTATTGAAGAATATTAAAGTATGATGTCCTTTGGGTTATCTTTTGTATAATTTTTTTTATCAAAACTAGTATGTGCATGGATGTATATAAAAGTAATTGTGAGATGTAATAAGCTCGCCTTTTATGATTATAATAGTATATGTATGTACATATAAACTAAATTTGCACTCACATCATATGATGTATGGTAGCATATAAAGGAATATAGCATGTGATAAAAAATAGTAACATGAGAAATAGGTGATGATTAGTAAAATGATAAGATAATTAAGTAAAGTACGATTATGCAACATTAATGACATAGTAATAAGTTATTGCATGTGGGTATTACAATCCCATCTGTTGCAATGATAGACGCCATCTATGATATCTTTTTCTTGTTTATCACTCAAAAATACAGGTAGAATGCAGACCTTCAACTCAAAAATAAATAAAACAATTCTCATATTCTAAACTTGCAATTTTAAAACCAAAAATCATGCCAAAACTATGAAAATGAAAACAAAACACAGCTTAAACACTCTAAAACAAATTAATCATGCATATGCATGAAATAAATTAAATAAATTTATCAAGCATTATTAGAAGAACGTGCATAAAATAGAATATAACTTGCCATTCTACTTGCCTAAATAATCATTAAATGGTTATATAATCATGAGCATCATGAATAATAGATCAAATAACATAAAATCATAAACAATTAACAAGTAAAAATAACCTATCTATATGATCATGATGTGGTTTAGACAGAGATAGAAATTTACAGCCTAGAATATCACCCTCATCATCTTTGACTCTATTACTTTGAAGAACGACGATGTCGACTTCAATCCTCAATTTTTCCATTTGAAAGTAAAGAAAAAATTTTATGTATTTTGTGAATGACTGTTCAAGGTTACAGCCTCCGAGAACAAAGAATCAACTTTTTCTTACTCAAACTTTTGCTCTTTTACTAGGTGTGAGAATCTACTTTTTATTTTTTTAAAACCTCTAATTTTTTATTTAAATACCTGGAGAAAATTTGGAAATAAACTCTAACTCTAACTTTTAAAAAAAGAAGATTAAATCCCTAAATATCTAGAGCTACTAAGATATTCTAAAATCTAATCCAAATCTAAAATTTTCAAAATTGGAAAATGTGTAAAATTAGGAAATGCCTTTAATCTATCATTGATAGATGGTTATCCCTCATCTAATTACCTATAATTTTAAAAAATGCCTCTAATCTAACCTAGATTGAAAGAGGGTAGCCACAGATGGTCGTCCCTTCATGATAGACATTCGTCTATCATTATTAAAAATCAAAATCAAGATTTTTTTAAAGTTCTTCTAAAAAAAATCTTAAAAACCACAAAACTTTTATAAGAATATGGAGTTCGAAGTTGGAGCTTTGAGATTCTTGCTATCCATTTAAAATGTATTGATTCCTCTTTATTGGGTAACCCTAATTTAGGCTATTTTAGGTCATGGTGTCTACAATATGGTATTTTATATTAGTAGATGATGTAATGTAATATTTGTCGGATAAACCTAATTTTGTAAGGTATAATGGTGCAGATATCCAAATTAGTTAGATATGTAAATATACATATGAAATGTATAATCTTAACCATGGAATTTATACATGAGTTTATAATATAAAAATTATGTATATTACTCATTAATAGATACAAAGGATATGTAATCAGTTTACATGTATTATTGATGTGGTATGCATAAAAAAAGGAGAAAGGCACTTAGAAGGTGTAATGTTCACTCTAAATGCCTTTCTCCTATTGCCATACATATCATATTGATAATAACCATAACTTATTTACCTAACCTTTACATCCATTATTATGGAATATGCTTGGTTTGTAAGTTATAAACTCATGTATAAATTCCATTATCAAGATTAAGCATTTGGCATGCATATTCTCATATTCAATTAATTCGATATATGTACTATTATATGATTACAAATTTAGGTTTGTGTTACCAATATTACATTACATCATCTATTAATACAAATTGCCATATGCAACAAAAAAATGCAAGGTTCATACTTTCAACTCTTCCTAAGTTTTATAATGGTCTTCTTGTTGTAGGTCACATCCCTATGGAAAAGTTCCATCTTGGGTACCTATATGGATAAATGCTCATGCTAAGATATAACGCTTAATGGGGAATAGTTAATATTTGAAAAACTATTCATAGTGGTCATTCCTAAGCACACAAGTATAAATAAGATATAATAATAACACATTTACATTAATTACAAAGGCAATATCAAAAATAAAAGGGAAGAACATTGCCACGACAATATTGTAATACAAGTTTAATCATATATTACATCATTGATTAGCATACAATTTATCTATTTATAATTTCCTATGATTGTCTACTTAATTTCTATGGGTGTGGATAACAAGTGTGGTGGATACCTAATGGTATTAATCATATGAATACCTATAGGTATTTAATCATATGGATCCAAAAGGGGTCAAGACTGTTATCCTAAATGAGGACAAACTATGGACCCAAATGGGGTCAAACTGTGGCAGCTACAACTATACCCTATAAGCATGCATATCTATCCAAACCAATTTCTATATGTAGTTATTGAATCATCTTTCACATCATTTCTTTCACCATATTCAATTCATTATAATGTGCATTTATGCATATGCAAATATCTATAAATAATCATAATAATGTAGCTTTAATCATTAATGTATATTAATGTGATTTTAAACATTTATATACATATGCATCATTTTATTGTAAAACCTTCACTTATACATATTACATATATTTATGCATTTCCAAGCATGTATGCCTAAATTTATACTCTTATGTTCTAGTTACATTGGTTTACATGCATAAATTTGATATAATGGGTTAGAGATAGCCTAAACTGACTAATATGCTTATGTTTCCTTAAGTTTATGTTTATTCTATAACTATATTCAATATTATATTATGTTTTATATGAATTTAATGACACATATTACTCCTATTTTTATGTTTAAAGTGCCCTAAAAGTGTCTGAAAAAGTTTAGTTAAGTTTTGATAGTGTTTTGAAGTCTAAAATCAAGTTTCGGCTAAAATAAGGAGTGATTTGGTGGGACAATGGTCTGGTCTCATCGAGTTCTTTGCTCCTATCCAGTCCAGAAAATGTTGGTCCAATTGGGTGGTCTAGTTGGGTTGATTTTGGGTTTTTGTTTCTCAATTGGCAGCCTTTTATCTTAACTTGTGAGGGGCTTTTTACATAGTAAACGATGTTACAAAGCAAAGTGGCCTTCTAAAAAGCTATTTTACTATGTTTCTATTTTCTAAATAATTAAAAATATCTCCATTTAAGCATCTAAATCTTGAAATATTAATAAAATAGTGCAAACTACTCCGAATGATAGAGCATCAAACATCAAAATATTTCAAGCTAGATTTTGATAATCTTAGGGTAGAATCAATCTTTGCCTTCTGCAGAAGAAATTTAGGTATATGAGCATAGTTTACTCTATAATTAGAATTACTCAATTTAAAGCTCTAAACTCAACTTATAAGCAAAATAGTCATGATAGGTTAAGTGAACCCTAAGATAGAATTTTCTTATTTCATCAATACTTTCAATATTTCATCTCCAATGCTTGAACATTACAAACATGTTTTATATCTAATGTATGTATCTAATATACCATTTATAATCATTTTACATTAGCAAACACATGAAAAAATATTATGAATTCCCATACCTTTTTAATCAACCAAAAGTACTTATTCAACTCCCCTCAACTTCCTTCTCCTTCTACTTGTTTACCTCTCCTTCAACATGTAAAAAGTTAGATATATAAACATACATTTACTCCATCAATTTCAACCCTAACATATGGGATAAAAGAGAGGTAAAATAGAAAGGATTATTACCTTAGAAATGCCTAAACCCCAAATTCTCTCTCCTTTCAAACTATATAACTAAAATTAGGATTTTATTTAGTGGTGGAAATGATTTATTTTGTGAAGAGATTAGCTATATTTCATTCCCTAGTATTGCTAGCCATCTCTCCTCTTTTATTCATGCTATTTTTCTCCACTTTTATGAGATTTCTAGAGATAGCCTATGATGACGATATTAATTATCCCTTATTCCTATTATCATACATTTTGTTTCGAGTATAACAAGCATATTGTAAATTTTTCACAAGTTTTATGATAATAATAAATCATACAGAGTACATGTCACATTTGATATGCCTATTCATAACTACTGTTATACATCACAAATTTATAACTATTATGTTACTATTATAGTTCAACTTTTAGTCACAAAATGTTATTTACAAAGACAAATGAAAAATATAACAATTCTATACTTTTACTCCACCTAACTCTGGTGTTGGCCATGATGTTGCAATTCTTATCCTTATTAGGGAGTCTTAGATTAAGTACCTAAACGAATGAACACTCGTTTCAACCTATACAACTTAGTTGGGAATAGTTAACACAATATGTGAATAACCACTTATAGTGGTCATTCCTAGACACACAAGTACATACAAGATATGGGTTACATTTACATTAATCCTAAAGGCGACCATATAACAAGGAAACACAATATTAATACAGTATTTGAAGAATAAGTTTAATCATACACAGTGTAATATTATTTAGCATTTATTTTATCTTCTCATCATTTTTTGTAAATGCCTGCCTAGGTTCTATAAGTGTGGATAACGGGTGTTATGGATACCTATAGGTATCAATCATGTAAATATCCATAGGTATTTAATTTGTGGATACCCTATAGGCATAAATCTATCCACAACCATGCCTTATATGTAGGCATCAATCCATTTTTCACATCTTTCTTTCAACAAGTTTAATCTATTATAATACCCCTAGGTGTATATGTAAGTGGCTATAACCATCGAAATAGTATGACTATGATCATTGGTGCATATTCTTAAGAATAAAAACATTCACATAAGTGTTCACCACTTAATTAGAACATCTGAAATCACATATACTAATGTGTATAATAAGAAGCATATGTATTTTCAAGCATATATGTTTAAGCCTTCCTTTATATTATTGTACTATAGTTGTAATGGGTTACAAGCATAAAGTTGTTATGTGGTTTAAAGATAGCTTAAGCTAACTCATAAACTAATTTTTAGATTAAAACTTCATTTCAATATTTCATTATGTTCCACACATATGTAATATCATGTATTACCCTTATTTTTATGTTGAAAATGCTCTAGAAATATTCGAGGAAGTTCAGGTAATTTTAGGTGATAATTTAGGATTGAAAATCAAATGTAGGAGGAAATAGGGGAGACACCCAATTGGGACTAATTAGTTCTAGCCCTTAGCAATATTCTAATTGATTTTGAAAGGTACACACGGCAAGAACAAATTGGTTCCATCCATGAGCACAATTCTACCCCAGGAATCCTAAAGGTAGATTCCCAAGTTAAACTTGTATGCCATTTTAGACCTAATAAATGATATTTTCAGGCATAGTGGTCTGCTTAAAAGTTTTTTTTATATGTTTCTAGTTTTTGAATCATTAGAAAATTATCTTATTTTCTGTAGCACCCTTATCCTTTAACATATACATATCACTTTACCCTTCTTATAATGCAAAGTTTAACAGTGCAACTTAAATATAAACCAACTATACAAAGAACATATATTCAAATTTAATACCTAAGAGTGTTATACTATTTAAACTTTTCAATATACATTAAAGTCTCTTTACAAAATACAACAACTGGTTAACATCTTTACATACAGTATCTCTAATACCACAAAATCTTTACTATATATATAAGAGCCCAAAATAAAAGTCTATAATAGTCTCTCTCGATTACTTGAGTTGGCCTTCTTGTAGCAGATATCACCTCAAAAACCTACATAGATGAAACACCCGTGCTAAGCTATACAACTTAGTAGGGAACTAAAATCATGATAAACGACCACTATAGGGAACTAAAATCATGATAAACGACCACTCATAGTGATCATCAACAAGCACATAACATGCCTCAAATACAATAATTATTTATTTCAAGAAATGAAAGAAATTAAATATTTACATTCACTTATAGAAATCATAAATTTCAACGGTAAGAATTTGCATTGATGTTTCATTCACCATATATAATCATACAAGTTCCAACATCCTTTGGACTTAGATTTAACTATTTATAATATGATTATTTTATTAATCAATGCTTAATCATAGAAGTATAGTTATCTATTATTAATTTCATAAACAATCTTCACAGATATTGAATTATCTTACATATATTCTTGTATGTCTTGGATATACACACATTAGAATTATATAACAAATCAACACTTCCAATTACCATGAGATTATTATATTACTCCATGCTTACTTTATATTCCATAATTTATCCATGTTATAACATATTAGATGTATCATAAAAATAAGCCAATCAACCGAACATAACACTTATATATCATCACAATAAATAACAAATACATGCTAAAGAATGTGTACATGCAACAATGTGAACACATATATAATCATAAGAAAAATATTTCAGAATTAGACCCAAAAATGTAGAATCATGCCATGTTTATGTTATGAGGACACATATACTCTATTAATAGGATTATTTCTTTATATAAGTAAAGTTGATATTTTAACTATACACAACATCAACCTCAATAGATTAATAACAAATATGTATATTCTTTAGTATAATGTCATTTAGACATTCATGTATATATATATATATATATATATATATATATATATATATGTTAGCCCACTTAAAAATAAAATAAATCATGTAACTAAATATAATAACTTTAAGTTCATTCCCATCTTGTGATTGCATATCTATACTCACACACACACACACACACACACACACACACACACACACACACACACACACACAGATATATATATATATACAATACATAAACTCTTAGGTTTAGGTTATCACATTACATTTTATTAGATGACCACTCGTGTAAGTTTTCATAATTATTCATGGTGATATAACTTAACTATTAATGAAAAATTTCAATGATGTATAGCTATACATTCATAGACAATTTTCAATGTAAATGATACAAATCATGCTAACCCATAAATATACTTTAATACTAATTTATATACACATGAGTCTATAGCCCTCGTATACTTGCATTCAAGGTCTATTTTGTTCAGTTATATGTGTAACACAAGGGGGTAGCCTAATATAATGATAAAGGGGAATAAAAAGCAAATTTATGGACAAAATCATGATGTCACACTCGTGACAGTAACCTTTTTGGCCATACGAATTTTCCCCTGTTCCCAGATCCTATAAACTGCTTAATAAACTCATTTTGTACTTCATTTTTGACACACTAAACGACCTTTTAAGAAAAAGTTTTCTTCTATAAAGTTGTAGATATACATTTCTATTTTCTATAACTTTAAGCCTCATCTCAATATTAGTTCTAAATTGAAAGATATCGTCCAAATACTGAAGATTGTTCATGAGTATAAGACTGCACACTTATCCGATTTTCAAGCTAGGTTATAACCCCTTTAGAAGCAAAATTAGAATGTGATTTCTTCTTATGAAAAATTTTTCTGGAAGTCTATTATAAAATTGGAATCATCTAATTATCTATTCTAAAACTCAAGATATTACAATAAGAATACAACTAGGTCTAGTGAACCCAAACCCAAAATTTTAAAACTTACATACATGTAGTTTTAAACATCAAAGATTGATGTTTTATTTCCAGTTACTCATCAAATATAATTTTATACATTGTATTATAACCTTTATATAATAACATCACTTTAAAATAATCTCAAATCAAGCTTTTAACAATTTATTTATCCTAACTTTATCAAATAACACATGCAAGAGGTAAATCTCTAAATCTCCTCTTTTGTAGCTATAACACTATATCAAAATACATCTATATCATATTGCAATCACATATTTCACTCAAGGAAAACACATGCATGAAAAGTAGGTTCCCAAACCTAAACATGCAACTCAAATCTTCTTCAAAATCCTCTTACTTCTTTCTCTCCCTTTTTCTTCCAATCTTCTAGTTCTCTTATACCCTTGTAAGCCTCTTTAATCAAGCCTTCCATCCATGCATAAGGTAGAAATTTGAAGATGTTCTTTGAGTGAAAGGGGCCCGGATTAAAAAGATAAAAGAGATGAAAGTTACATTTTTTTTAAGTAGAAGAGAAAAAGGAAAGTGAAAAATAGGTTATTCTTTCTTCTCCTTCTTGCATATGCCATCCACCTCACCTTATGCCCCTTTTATACTTGTCTTGCATGTGAATTTAAGTGGAATGTGACATCCGCTTGGTTCCTTATAATTCCTCTTTTAATCCTCAAACTAATTGCATGTTATAAATTGACCCCCACATAAACCTTCTCTTCCACATTGACCCCAACCTTTCTATCCTCTTTTAATTGCATCCTAATTTACTATTCTATTATTACAATTGGCCCAATATTTAATTGCATTAAAAATTGACCCCTTAACTAATACTTCATACTTCAATTACAACCTTGAATATTATTATACCAACATAATAATTTATTTATGCCCTTATAAAATGCATACCATATAATTCACACATTTATCACATAATTAATGATAACTTAATAACATTTTTGCCCCAATCAATATCTTAACTCTTAATAATTCATCCAATAATGCTCAATTAGACTTCAATAACATGTAATTGCCCTTGAATTATACTAGGGCCTATTTTAGGTCCTTACATTTTCACTCTTAAATCTTAAGATATGCATAAAATACTCCAAAGTACTCCCAATGATAGGGCGGCATACATGTCTTGTTTTAAGCTAAATTTTGACAAGCTTAGAGGCAGATTTAGACTTTAATTTCTTTTATGAAATCTAGGTTTGGGAGTTCACCTTCTATCCAAACTATAATTACTCAATTTTTAGCTATACAACTTAAGTTATAGGTAAAAAAAGTCCTACTAGGTCGAGTGAACCAAGAATAAAATTCTTCTATTTTAGGAACAACTCCTATATTTCAATTCTTATGCATAATTATACCCTAAGTTCATATTTTCAACCTTTTAGTACATATATCACACTATTTCAATGCATTATACTGTAATAAACATATAATCAAATATACTAGAAGTTCCCATATCTTTTATTCAACCAAAACGTGCTGCCTTTAATCTCCTTCAACCTCCTTTACTTTCTTATATTTTTCTTCTTCTTCTAAATGTAACAAATCATAAATATCAACATCTATTTAATTCAAAATTCCAATTCCTCATATATGGGACAAAATATGAAAATATGGGTGTAAGGCCCCAATTATGACCCTAGTCGGAAATGCATGATTTTATAGGATTTCATTTAACTAAGATAAAATTAAATAAGTGAATTTTAGATATGGATTATGGGATAAGTGACAATTTTATTTTAATATTTGAATTGAATGTACATTATTTGGCATAAAATTTTTTCAAGGGTATAATTTAGATATAGAAAATAAGTTGGGGGTTAATTTGTAAAGGTAACTTATGTCAGGTTAATTTTTGAAAGTGAAGATAAGAATTTAAGGTTAATTCTAAATATTAAATCAATGGGGAATGATTTACTAGAAGAAGAATTAAGAAAGGTTAATGTATGACATGCAGATTAATAAAAGATCAAAAAGAGACTTTTACATACACTTAAAAACTTTGAGCTTTTACATGTCAGAGAGAGAATGTAAGATTTTTATAGGAAATGGTATACTAGAAAGCATCTCTTGAAGAATTTTTAGATTTTAAATTCTTCCTCGTCTCTCTCTCTTTTCATTTAATGATCTTGCACGACCTCTCTCTTTAATTCATAATAAACTTTAGTACATGTTGTTGATTGAGGAATTTTTATTAAGAGGTAAGGGTTCAAGACTTTTTCCATCTTTTCTTCTTCTTCATTCTCATGTTGCATGGTATTTTAATGGAGGATGAATGCTGGAAATCAATTCTTATAAGAATGGATTTTTGTAGTTGAAGAAGGGAGTAGTAGAAAGAACAAAGGGTGTACTTCAAGATTAAAGCTTGGATTTGGTGATTCAGCTAAGGTATGAGAATGGGAGTTCTTGTGATAGTTTTAATTGTAATCAAATGCTGGAAATTTTAGTAAACATGGGTATTATGGCATGAGTGAATAAACCTAAAAGAATGAGGTTTAATTTTAAAGATAGGATTTGTTAATGGCAATGCAAGTAAAGAATTGTTGAAGTCAGCTTCTGTAATTTTCATATATCTTGAGCTATAGACCTTTAATTGATTTATTTTAGTTGGTAATTAAACATAATTCATTTAACTACAATTTTGTAGAAGAAATCTAAACTTAGTTCTGCCTATAAATTTTTGTAATTTTAATTAAAGTTAGAACTGAACTACTATTTATTATAGTGAATAGTTTGCAATTTTTTGTGCATAAGTTGTTGTATATTGGTTGAAATGCTATGAATAAAATTTTTGGTGAAAATAGACTTATATTTATACAATTTTTAAGAAGAAAGCATAGTTTAATTCTAATTCAAAATATGTCAAATTTTGGGTTGAATCCGAAACTATTGGTGACAATCTTCCCAAGAGCAGTTCTGTATTTTTTTGCAATATCTTTAAATTTAAGAATGATATTGATGTGACTTTTAATATTCATTAAACTAGAAATATATTAATCATTTTTGTAGAAGATCACCTTGGTAGGTCTAATATAGCCTTAAAAATAAGCTTGAAAATCTCTCTTAATGCATAATTGTTGTAAGAATTTACCACAATTGTTATATGTATTTTTGGAACATTTTTAAGCATTTAAATAAATTCAAGCATCTTTAGAACATCATTTTTATCTCTATATAGAAATGATCTTAAGCACATTTATAATGTAAAAATAAAATATTAAGAGAGATAAGCTCATGGAATATATAAAAATATGTCACATTGTAAACTATAAGTATGATTATATGATGAAGCATATGTATAGTGATTGTGAGAAAAGCTAAGTTATTATTTACCTATTTGAAGTAACATGAATATAGCACTATATGATAACTATGTCATGCTTATATATTTTTTGCCAAAAGATTAGTCACAATAATATAGTAAAGTACATGATCGCATTGTTAAATGAGACTGTGTATACATGTAAATACACTATAGATGGTATGATTTTTCATTGATTTCTTATAAGAGCTAATGATTTGAATTATGCTATGAGCCATGCATACAAGCTTATGTACTAGTGATGGTATATCATTTATATGATTATAAGCATATACCTGTTAATAAAATAAATACAAACTTGAAATATAAATTAAGTTAGATCATAGTATTGCCTGCTAGTAGAGTTTAATTATGCATAGATAGATGCCTATAGGGATAATTACAACTACCACCATTTGGTCCAGATGGGTCTAGAGTATAGTTGATCCCATTTTGATCATTAGTTAACCCTATTTGGGTTGGTTGACTGGTTTAAAGTATAGTTTGGCCCCGTTTGGCGCTATCGATTTGATATCTTTGGATATCCACCTTTTTGATACCTAAGTGTATCTACCATTCCCATTATCCACATTTAGAACCTAAGAAGGCTAAAAAATCAAATTATACTAATGACTATAGTATTTGAATTAAAGCATGATTTGCTCAAATGTTATTGTTGTACTATATGACTAGTTCTAACTTCGAAAATTGTATCTCAAGTTTAAATATTCAGAGTATATTAATCAACCATATGAGTTATGTATATTGGGATAGTTTCTTATCTTGGTTCCCTTAATGCTTATATGTTTAAGATGTTGCTATAATTACATATTTGTTATCATAGATATTTATATGGTATGTTGCATCTAATGTATGTTGATTTTGTATGCCAATGATCGTTGTGAGTGGTCATCCATCATGAATTGTTTCCCTACTAATCTTTATTGCTTAGCACAAATTATTTTATCCTTCTAGGTTCAGTAGATAAGACTTTTTCTCAGGAACATCCTGTATATCAGGAAAGGCTAACACAAGATTAATAAGAATCGATGTAAGGAGATTTTGTAATAGTACTTTGAAATATTTTGTATTATGGTTATTAAACATATGAGAATGTATTTAAATATATGTATATGGAATTGTAACCAACTCATAATATGACTAAACAAGTATATGCATGCATGTAGAAACTGAAGTAACACATATATAACATGATATGTATGATGCTAAAAATGAGATAAGCATGCAAATAGTTAAAGTAACACCCATATAAATATATATGATGTAGCATGATATGAGTAATAGTAACATAATGATCTTATGATTAATAACATCAAGCCTGGTAGTGATGGAAAACATGATCAATATGACTAATTGGATATAGTTAATAAGTTAATTGTATCATGGTGTGACAATTTTGGTATTAGAGACTAGGTTTATCCTTTTCTGGGAAATAAGAACCTATGATTTTTTAATGTGGTATAGAGTTTTATTGGCCTAATGCAGAAGTTCCTATTTTTCTTATAGATCATATATAGAGCATTCTAGAGATGCAATCAAGGAATCAGCCGAAACTAATAGGCCGACTAGAATGAATCTTACTAATCCAAGATCCTCATCATCTATTTAGAGTGAGATTCCTGCCTCTATTCTTGGAGAAGCATTGCTAAAAATATCTCAACACATGGCTCAAATACTTTAAAGGATGACAACACTTGAAGCTCTAATATCTGAAATCAGGAAGCATGGTGTAATGGAATTCTTAAGCACTAATCTGGAGAAATTAAAGGAAGCTAAATTTTTGTTGGAAAAGCTAGAGAGAATCTTTAATGAAATTAACTATCTAGTAACTCATAAGGTGTCTTGTGTTATGTCCTTACTTCAAGGAGTAGCCTATGACTGGTGAAAATTGGTTTTAAAGTAACCACAGTTGCCATATCCCTTTACATGGGAATTCATTAAAATTGAATTCAAAAGGAAGTATATTACCAAGGCATTTAAGCATGAGAAGCTAAAGCAATATTTGAACTTAAGATGGAGAGTTATATATGTTGCTGAATATAAGAAAGAATTCAAACACCTATGCAAGTGTGTTCCTGATGAGATGCTAATTGATGCTTTTAAGTGTTGACAATTTAAGGATGGATTAAATGACTGAATGAGAGAGAAGTTAATAGGACCTAAAACTCTCAATGTGGTTAATTTTCATCAACTTGTTATAGCAGCTTTATAGGTAGAAAAAAATGGCATAGCTAAAAGAGAAAGAGAATAAAAAATATAGGTTAAGGGGGAATAAGCCAATTGAGTCTGGCTATAGTTTTATAAAAAAAAGATAGAAAATAAAAATCTTTTATAATGTCCAATTCTGAGAGAGAAGCTAAGGGGAGATAGAATAAGGGTTAAGCACCATAACATCCTTATTGTTCTAGGCATCATTAGGGTAATTGCAGGAAACTAGTTAGGGCATGTTTCAAATGTGGTGGTACAGACCATTTTATGGCTAATTATCCTTTGAAGAGGGATCAATGCTTTGGAAAATAGGGTAGTAGAGAAGCATCTAATACACCCTATTCTTGTAAAGGTACAAGTAGGGGACGTGGGGGATCAAAACTTCATAGATCCTGGTCCAAAAAATATATCTGAATAAATTGATAGACTGAAAGCTTTAACTTTTCCTGGAAGTGCTTATACAATGAAAGCTTGTAAGGATTAAAATGCTTCGGAGGCTATAGCTTGTATTTTTTCACTCTTTGATTCTGATATGCATGCACTCATTAATCCTGGTTTTACTTATTCATATATTTGTAATGGAGATATGGGTAAAAATATGACTACTGTACATGAATTTGATTATGATATTTGTATAACCAACCTATTGGGTCATAGTATTATTGTTAACAAAAAGAATAAAAAGTGTCCTATTTTAATTCAAGGGAAAGAATTTCTTGTTGATCTTATGCAATTACCCTTTTAATAGTTTGACATTATACTGGGTATGGATTGGTTGCCTAGACATCATGTAGTTGTTGAATATGGAGCTAAGAATGTAACTCTAATTGATGTTAATGGTAAAATAAAAATTTAAGTTCAGGGCATTCGAACTAAGCCATTAACCAATGTGATAACAGCTATGTAAACTAGGTGATTTCTTAGAAAAGGGTGTGAAGCTTTCTTAGCCCTAGTACTTGATTCAAGAAGAGAGAAAGTAAAGCTTCAGGAGATTCCAGTAGTGAATGAATTTCCTGATGTGTTCCCTCAAGACTTGTCTAGTCCTCCTTTTGAGAGGGATGTAGAGTTATCTATAGAAGTTCCACCTAGTACAACTCTTATTTCTAAGGCACCATATAGGATGTCTCCTTTGGAATTGAAAGAATTAAAGATTTAGTTACAAAAATTGCTAGATAAAGGATTAATTAGGCCCAATACATCGCCTTGGGGTGCACTAGTTTTGTTTGTAAAGAAGAAAGATGGGTCTATGAGAATGTGCATCAACTTTAGACAGTTAAACAAAGTGAATGTTACGAATAAGTACCCTTTACCTAGAATTGAAGATTTATTTGATTAGTTAAAAGGTACTAGGAGTGTTTTTAAGATCAACTTTCCGTCAGAGTACTACCAGTTTTAGGTGAAGGATGTGGATATTCACAAAACAACATTTAGAACCTGATATAGACATTATGAATTTTTAGTAATGCCATTTAGGTTAACAAATGCACTGGATGCCTTTACAGATTGCATAAATAAGGTATTTTGACCCTACTTGGATCAATATGTGGTTGTGTTCATAGATGATATATTGGTTTATTCAAGAAATGAAGTAGAGTATGCTAAAAATTTGAAAATTATGCTACAAACTCTAAGGGAGAATAAATTGTATGATAAGTTGAGAAAGTTTGATTTTTGGCTTAAGGAAATTTATTTCATTAGGCATATAGTGTCTTCATAAGGTATTAGAGTGGATCCAACTAAAGTAAAGGCTATTGTGAACTAGAAGCCGCCTAGAAATGTGACTGAAGTGATAAGTTTTATGGGTTTAGCAGGATATTACCATCACTTTGTGAAAAGCTTTTCAATTATTGCCGCACCAGTCACTTAATCATTAAGAAATGTTACTAAATTTGAATGGACTAATTAATGTCAAACAAGTTTTGATTAGTTAAAGCAAATGTTAACGGAGGCTCCAATTTTGACGCAACCAATTTTGAGAAAAAAGCATGCCATGTATAGTGATGCTTCTAGAATTTGTTTGGGATGTTTGCTAATGCAAGATGGTAAGGTTGTAGCTTATGCATCTAGACGGTTAAAATCACATGAGCAAAATTACCCAACCTATGACCTAGAGTTGGCAGCAGTGGTGCTTGCCTTAAAGATTTGGCGACATTATTTGTGTGGGGAAAGTTGCAAAATTTATACAGATAATAAGAGTCTCAAGTATTTGCTTACTCTAAAGAACTTAACTTAAGATAGCATAGATGGTTAGAATATTATTTAAGGATTATGATTGTATAGTGGATTATTAGCCTAGAAAAGTAAATATGGTAGTTGATGCTTTAAGTTGAAAGATAATGGCAGCTATGATATTACAACAGTGTAGATGGAAATTTGCATTGGATGGTGCTTTGATAGCTCAATTAAGGGCTAGACCTTGCTTGAGTCAAATAGTGATCGATGTATAGAAAGATGATGAAAGGTTGCAACAAATTGTGAAATCTTCACATAAAAGGGTTCAATCAAAGTATATAGTGAAAAAAGATAGGGGTGTGTATTATCAGAATAGACTATATGTACCAGATGTCAGGGAATTGAAAAGAATAGCATTACATAAAGCTCATAACATAGTATTGAATATGCACCCTAGTTGAAATAAAATGTACCGGGATTTAAAACAATTTTATTGGTGGCCTGGAATGAAGAAGGATGTGGTAAAGTATGTCTCTAAGTGTTTAACTTGACAACAAGTGAAAGCAGAACACTAGTTGCCCTCGGGATTGTTAAACCCCATTTCTCTTCCACAATGGAAATGGGAAGATATTACAATGGATTTTGTTATAGGATTGCCCCTTACATAGAAAAAACATGATTCAGTATGGGTTATTGTTGATAAGTTGACTAAATCGGCTCATTTCATACCAGTTCATATGGATTATTCCATGGATAAATTGGTAGAACTCTATGTGAATGAGATTGTCAGGTTACATTGTATTCTGATGTCAACAATTTTGGATATGTTGGAATTTAACGGTTACATGCATCACATACATGAGCGAAATTTTAAAAATTTTTAACCATTAGATCTGATCTTGCCATGAATACACAATATAACTATATGAGAATAAGAAAAATCACCTTTGATTTTTGTTGAACAGCTGATTTTACTTCGCACCGGGTTGTCGCAAACCACAGTGTCAAAAATCGAACACCTCCAATGAGTAATCCACACTAGAGAGGGGTTTGAACCAACAAATTGGTGTTCAACTAGGGCTGGCTGAAATTCCAAGAAGCTAGCTTGGAGTTGGCGTAAAAGGGATAGAGAGATTAAGAGAAAAGACTTTCTTTTTGTTTTAATCACTTAACCCTAATTCTCATTAGTTGGCCTTTTATAGTTAGGTTAAAATTCCAACTCTTTAATGAGATTGGGCTCTTTAAAATTGCTGGATAATTATTAATTGGGCCTCTGGAATTAATTATAATCATTTGGGCTTAATTAAATCCAATTTAATCCTTTTCATAAAAGTCTATGCACAAAATCCACAAACTAGGCCCTTTGTGCATCTAATTGAATTTAAATACCCAAATGGATTCCAAATCCAACCAAATTAAATATGTGAGTTCCATAACACTTATGTAACATATATAAATTAATTTGGTCCAAGAAAAAGCCCTCTAAGCCCTTCTGTATGGAGTTGGCGTGTGGCCCTCTTCTGGAGGGCTTCCTTCAACTTCTTCATTCCTTTGGCCCTTTATAATTTCTCCAATGGACTTATTAATTATTACATCAGTCCTATAATAGTTATAGTAGTCTTATACCACTTATAAGATAATAATAATTAATCATAAAATACATTATTTCAATTAGGTCCAATTTTGCAGAACATTTCTCAAAAGTTTCGCGGACAATTTTATTTGATCATAATTAATTAAACTCTTTAATTAATTATTATCTTATTCACTTCTATAACTTCATAATAATATCAAATATTATTATCCTTGTTATTTTACCATTTTACCCTTTTCTCTATATGTGTGTGACCTATTGGGTTATTGTCCATGTTAGTAGTATAATATGTAATTGTGAGTTCTATTCAAAACTCACATGATTTAAACTCCTTTAAATCATCTTATCAATACCTATTGATACTTTTGATACATCATTATACAAGTCATGATTGGCCTCTCGCTAGGCATCATGACTACCCAAATGTCAGGAAAGTCATGCGGTTTGACTGTACCCTTCCATAGAAACAGTTACCGTGCAATTACTCCTTTCACCACTCTTATCTCAATTAGATTATGAGTATGGATTTCTATCAAATCATATAAATCTAATTATGTATGTTCTATTAATTTAACCATTGTTCCTAAAATGCCCTTCATGGATCTCCATCCATCTCCCCATATTACTCTGGCCAGAAATTCTCTTAACAAGGCAATTATAGAATCATTGGAGATAACTTCCCTTGTTAAATCTGGGATGGTGAAGCCTTTGTCAATCACTCAACTATCTTCAAGTAGGTCATGATATACCCAATCTCCTAACTATGTTCACTCCCAGTTGGAAGTAATCAGTTATGGAGTCAAAGTATACCACTTTTTTAAGATAACTTTGGTGATCTCAAGTCTAAGGATACTTGCACAATCGCTATGAAGAGATTCCTCACTGACATAGATTTAATATCCATGTGAGGATTCTCTTTACAGGTCTCCAATGAATTTGTTCTTCTAACAAACATCCATATGTTAGCTTTGATTATCTTCCATAATCACAGTTATGAGAACCACTGCTTGAACCATTCAAGAAGCATAACATGCGCTAGTCTGTCCGAATTAACAATGTCCTATCTTGTTAATTCTATGACTAGGGATATTTAGATATTAACACATTTGCATGCAATAGACATCTCACATCATGACCACCTTCATGATTGCCTTTGCACTGTGTTTGTAATATCTAGGACTTCATTTATTAATTTAAGATTTACAAACTCATGTATTCAAACATAGCATTAATAAATGAATAATGCCTTTTATTAAGAATATAAATTTCATACATATGAAAAACATCCCTATTACATGGGCTCTAGGGCATACTCTCTAACAATCTCCCACTTGCACTAGAGCCAATCACTCATATGTCTCAGACCCATGCTTTTTATATGGTGATCATGTTTAATCTGGGAAAGTGCTTTAGTGAGGGGATTCGCCACATTGTCATCTTTGGGAACCCTTTCTATTTTCACATCATTTCTAGCTACTATTTCCTTTATGAGATGGTAGCGTTTGAGAACATGCTTGGATCGCTGATGAGACCGTGGTTCCTTTGCTTGCACAATGGCTCCATTGTTGTGACAATATAAAGGAATCGGATCAACAATGCTAGGCACCACTCCTAGTTCGGTTATGAACTTTTTGATCCAGACTGCTTCTTTGGCTGCTTCTGAAGCAGCAATGTACTCAGCTTCCGTCGTGGAATCAGCAGTTGTTTCTTGTTTGGAACTTTTCCAACTAACTGCTCCTCCTCCCATTATGAACACATAACCAGAATGTGATTTACAATCATCTTTGTCAGATTGGAAGCTAGCATCTGTATACCCATTTACTTCCAAACTGCCCTCTCCATATACCAAGAATATATCCTTAGTCCTTCTCAAGTACTTAAGAATATTCTTGACAGCTGCCCAGTGTTCCTCTCCAAAATTGGATTGGAATCTGCATGTGACACTCAAAGCAAATGCTACATCTGGACGTGTACATAACATAGCATACATGATAGAACCAATTGCAGATGCATATGCTATTCTATTCATGCTCTCTCTATCATCTAGTGTCTGTGGACACATAGACTTAGAAAGGTGTTTCCCATACACCATGGGTATAAACCCTTTCTTAGAGAGATCCATATTGAACCTCTTCAATACTTTATCTATATATGTACTCTGAGAAAGACCTAGCAACCTATTGGATCTATCTCTATAGATCCTTATTCCCAGAATATAGGATGCTTCTCCAAGGCCTTTCATTGAGAATTGCTTGGATAACCATATTTTAACAGATTGGAGAAGAGAAATGTCATTTCCCATGATCAATATGTCATCTACATATAGAACTAGGAAGACAATTGGACTCCCACTAACCCTTTTATACACACAAGTTTCATCTTCATTCTGTGAGAAACAAAACTCTTTGATTGACTCATTGAATCGTATGTTCCAGCTCCTAGAGGCTTACTTCAATCCATAAATGGATCTTTGAAGCTTGCATACCTTTTTGCCATTTCCTGATGTGAATCCTTCTGGTTGTGTCATATACACATCCTCGGTAAGATTTCCATTAAGGAAAGCTGTCTTCACATCCATTTGCCAAATCTCATAATTATAATGAGCTGCAATGGCTAAAAGTATTCTTATAGACTTAAGCATCGCTACAGGAGAAAAAGTTTTGTCATAGTCAATACCTTCTTTTTGATGATAACCTTTTGCTACTAAGCGAGCTTTATAGGTAACTATATTACCTTCCATGTCAGTCTTCTTTTTGAAGACCCATTTTCACCCTATGGGTTTTATCCCTTCAGGTGGTTGAGTTAAAGTCCATACTTTGTTCTCATACATGGAGTCCATTTCAGACTGCATAGCCTTAAGCCATAAATCACGTTCTGAACTGTTCAAAACTTCTTGATAGCTTGTAGGCTCATTGTCCTCTACTACAGTTATGCCTCTATCCGAATCAATGTGAAATCTATATCTCACAGGGATAGAACGCATCCTAGTAGATCTTCTAGGATTTTGTGTATAATCAGGTTCAACTGTAATCTCATCATTATGAAATTCAGTTTCGGGTTCAATCGGTTGATCATCTTCTATTTGCGGGTCTTGAACTTCACCAAGTTCAATTTTACTCCCACTATCCTCTCGTAGGAGAAATTCTCTTTCCAAGAAGACAACATGCCTTAAAACTAACACCTTTTGTTCTAAGTGATGATAGAAATAATATCCAAACGTTTCTTTTGGATATCCCACAAATAAACATTTGTCAGACTTAACATCCAGTTTGTCTGACATTGTCCTCTTCACATAAGCAGGACAACCCCATACTTTCATATAAGAAAGCATGGGTTTCTTGTTATTCCACATCTCATATGGAGTAACATCAACCGATTTACTAGGAACTCTGTTTAACATATAAACAGCAGTTTCTAGTGCATATCCCCAAAAGGACTTAGGCAAGTCCGCTCGGCTCATCATTGATCGAACCATATCTAATAGCGTTCGATTCCTCCTTTCAGATACATCATTGTGTTGTGGTGTATATGGAGGAGTCCATTGAGATAAAATCCCATTATCTCTAAGATAATCCTGAAACTCTTGACTTAAGTATTCTCCACCTCGATCTGATCTAAGTGTTTTAATACTTTTGCCAAGTTGTTTCTCTACTTCAATTCTGAATTCTTTGAACTTTTCAAATGCTTCAGACTTATATTTCATTAGATAGATGTATCCAAACCTGTAATAATCATCTATGAAAGTAATGAAGTACGAGTAACCTCCTCTGGCATGTGTAGTCATTGGACCACATACATCTGAATGTATTAAGTCCAAAACCATTTTAGCTCGTTCTCCTTTACCAATAAAGGGAGATTTTGTCATTTTTCCCAATAAACAAGATTTGCATGTATCAAATGATTCATAATCAAATGATCCCAAATCACCTGATTTGTGCAATTTGGTCACGCGTTTTTCATTTATATGGCCTAAACGACAATGCCATAAGTATGAGGTATTTAGATTATCATGTTTCATTCTCTTGGTATCTACATTATGTACTTCTTTAATTAAATCAAGAACAAATATACCATTCTCAATGATAGCTTTTGCATAAAACATATTGTTCTTAAAAATGTAACAACATTTGTCATTTAAAGAAATATCATAATCGTTCAACAGACGACTGAAAGAAATAATACTTTTGGATAAAGCTGGAACATAATAACAATTATTTAATTCCAGTACTAATCCACTTTGAAGAGGCAAATGATAAGTCCCCACAACTGTTGTAGAGATGTTTTGTCCAGTAGCTGACTGCAAACATATCTCTGCCTTTCCAACTCTTCTAAAGCTTCTAAGCCCATGTAGATCATTACACAAATGTGATCCACATCCGGTATCTAATACCCAAGATTGTTTTGAAGCAATAGAATAAGTATTAATTTCAATCATATGAATACCTGAGGTAGAAGCATCAGCATGCTTTTTCTCCTTGAGAGAATATAGATAGGCCTTGCAGTTACGCTTTCAATGACCATCCTTTCCACAATAGAAGCAAGTTCCTTTGGGATTCTCTTTCTTGGCAACCTTCTTCTTGGAAACCCCACCATCCTTTATCTCATATTGCTTCTGAAGCTTTGAGGACATACTACCCAGCATCAGACATGTTGCTGCTTCACTATCCTCTATGTATTTTCGATAAGTGCCTTTGATCTCATCAATGGCATCATCTGATGGAAGTGGTGGAAGATCTTTATCCAAGACATAATGGATCTTTTTAGCTCTGAGAACAATTTTCACTTGCTTGATCCAGTTAAATTAGTTGCTGCCAACCAGTTTTTTTATCCAAGATTGATCGTATATTTGATGTGCTCATGATGATGACATAGATGTGAAAAAGAAAAGATATGAGAGTATGTTCAGATATATGTATGCATTAATAAGGTCTTTAATTAATCCATTTTACTCCCACTATTTTATTGCGAATTAATAGCCCTCACTATATAATCCGAGAAAACCCGATGGTTTTCTTAGTGGGCCAATATCCAATCCTTGATATGTAATTTGACATTAACTGTGGTCAACAAGCCAAATTCCATACCCTTGAAAGGTAGGTATCTCTATACCAATTGTGTCTCTACACAACTATTGGATCATTAGGTTATCAACTCTTGATGCATGTATATCATATATGCATT
This sequence comes from Excoecaria agallocha, assembly GCA_037975025.1. Lineage (NCBI taxonomy): Eukaryota > Viridiplantae > Streptophyta > Magnoliopsida > Malpighiales > Euphorbiaceae > Excoecaria > Excoecaria agallocha. Next base: position 33,557,146 of record CM075806.1, read on the forward strand.
CCCTAATCTTGCCTCTAGAACCATTAGCCTTGACTGTGGTCAACAAACTAATGGGCTAGCTAAGATGACCCATTTAATTAGATTTGAACATATTTGATATAATGTGAGCTTGACTGTGGTCAACAACCCACACTATAAAGAACTCTGGTTCTCCTCAAATTAATGGAAGGCTTATATACCTTAGTATTTGTTTGAGGGTTTTAGTTAATTAAGTCTCATCATACATGGTTGGCATACATTGGTATGCATCCTATATCTATCACATAAATATAAGCATACAAATATGGTATAGTTATGGACTTCACTACATTGATTTCCCCGAGCCAAGAGGGAAATCAAAGGGTCACACCTAGGTAGTATGCATGATTCAAATAAGAAAATAATTACATTATCTTCAAGCTTGTTGGATCTCCATCTGGCCCATCTTGCTCCTTGATATTGGTCTCCATCTCTATTTCTAATTCTAATCTAAGTAATCTAATTACATATTACAATTTGAAATGGAATACAAACCAAAAACAAGTGGCTGGGACATGAAAGTCCTCATTAGGCCAAAACATGCATTATGCTCAATCACATTGGGCTTTGTCCATAACTAACCATCATGCCAATCATACACCCTTATATGCCTCTCTAATGAATAAAGAAATGGATTACTAACTTTGTTTCAACCTTTGAAACTATATTTTGAGTTATTTTAATGATGTGATTAAATTAGGAAACTTTTTCCATTTTGGAAACTTTCTTTTTAGGAAACCTTTTTGCATGCATGTGTTCTTGTCTTAATAATCAATCCAATTGATTATTAATTAATTATAAATTGATTATTTAATTAATTAATCATATTAAATAATTAAAAGAATCAATTTTGGGCTTAAAACAAATGTAGGACGAAACCCACTGAAGAAAAACCCTAACTGTGTTCACACACAAACTAGTTTTGTGTCTTTTGGACCATTTGGGCCTTTTGGAATGAGCCAAGCCCACTCTAGCCCTTAAAACCCATTAATAAACTTAATTAATGTTTATAATGTTTAATTTAAATCAGCTCCTTGGGCCCACCAAGTCATTCACTAATTTAAACCAAGTCCGTAAACATAATTAAGCCCATTAAGTGGTTTTAATAAATTAAAATTAATCAAATTAATTTAAGGCCCATTTTAATTAATCCAATTAATTAAAAAAACTTTAATATATCATATATATCAGATTTAGAAGATCAAAAGTCGTTCTAACCAAGAACACATCAAGAACACACGAAGAACACCAATTTATCGAACTTTTCAACTAAACTAGTTTTCATGCAAAACTTGTTCGATTTTAATTCCGTTCGATCCTACAGCTTAATATCACATATTAAACACATAAAATATCATCTACATGATGTTTTAATGGATCCATAAGAAATTAAATTAGAACAGCCCCTTAAATCACCTAGGGTTTCACGCCAAACCCTAATCACAATCATTCAAAATTTTCGTTTTTGTTTCCACCAAATTTATTTGATCACACATACAACCAGAAATCAATATTTCTCATTCATGAATAATCAAATATAATATTTTAAAGTTCATGAAATAAATAACTCAAAACAAAATAAAACTTATTCCGCAGAAAAATATAGAATTGTATATCCATGGCAAAACCGTGGCTCTGATACCATGTTGGAATTTAACGGTTACATGCATCACATACATGAGCGGAATTTTAAAAATTTTTAACCATTAGATTTGATCTTGCCATAAATACACAATATAACTATATGAGAATAAGAAAAATCACCTTTGATTTTTGTTGAACAGTTGATTTTACTTCGCATCGGGTTGTCGCAAACCACAGTGTCTAAAATCGAACACCTCCAATGAGTAATCCACACTAGAGAGGGGTAAATTGAACCAACAAATTGGTGTTCAACTAGGGCTGGCCGAAATTCCAAGAAGCTAGCTTGGAGTTGGCGCAAAAGGGAGAGAGAGATTAAGAGAAAAGACTTTCTTTTTGTTTTAATCACTTAACCCTAATTCTCATTAGTTGGCCTTTTATAGTTAGGTTAAAATTCCAACTCCTTAATGAGATTGGGCTCTTTAAAATTGCTGGAGAATTATTAATTGGGCCTCTAGAATTAATTATAATCATTTGGGCTTAATTAAATCCAATTTAATCCTTTTCATAAAAGTCTATGCACAAAATCCACAAACTAGGCCCTTTGTGCATCTAATTGAATTTAAATACCCAAATGGATTCCAAATCCAACCAAATTAAATATGTGAGTTCCATAACACTTATGTAACATATATAAATTAATTTGGTCCAAGAAAAAGCCCTCTAAGCCCTTCTGTATGGAGTTGACGTGTGGCCCTCTTCTGGAGGGCTTCCTCCAACTTCTTCATTCCTTTGGCCCTTTATAATTTCTCCAATGGACCTATTAATTATTATATCAGTCCTATAACACTTATAGTAGTCTTATAAAACTTATAAGATAATAATAATTAATCATAAAATACATTATTTCAATTAGGTCCAATTTTGCAGAACATTTCTCAAAAGTTCCGCGGACAATTTTTTTTGATCATAATTAATTAAACTCTTTAATTAATTATTATCTTATTCACTTCTCTACCTTCATAATAATATCAAATATTATTATCCTTATTATTTTACCATTTTACCCTTTTCTCTATCTGTGTGTGACCTATTGGGTTCTTGTCCATGTTGGCAGTATAATATGTAATTGTGAGTTCTATTCAAAACTCACATGATTTAAACTCCTTTAAATCATCTTATCAATCCCTATTGATACTTTTAATACATCATTATACAAGTCATGATTGGCCTCTAGCTAGGCATCATGACTACCCAAATGTCAGGAAAGTCATGTGGTTTGACTGTACCCTTCCATAGAAACAGTTACCGTGCAATTACTCCTTTCATCACTCTTATCTCAATTAGATTATGAGTATGGATTTCTGTCAACTCATATAAATCTAATTATGTATGTTCTATTAATTTAACCATTGTTCCTAAAATGCCCTTCATGGATCTCAATCCATCTCGGCATATTACTCTGGCCAGAGATTCTCTGAACAAGGCAATTAGAGAATCATGCGAGATAACTTCCCTTGTTAAATCTGGGATGGTGAATCCTTTGTCAATCACTCAACTATCTTCAAGTAGGTCATGATATACCCAATCTCCTAACTATGTTCACTCCCAGTTGGAAGTAATCAGTTATGGAGTCAAAGTATACCACTTGCTACTTAAGATAACTTTGGTGATCTCGAGTCTAAGGATACTTGCACAACCACTATGAAGAGATTCCTCACTGACATAGATTTAATATCCATGTGAGGATTCTCTTTGCAGGTCTGTAATGAACTTGTTCTTCTAACAAGCATCCATATGTTAGCTTTGATTATCTTCTATAATCACAGTTATGAGAACCATTGCTTGAACCATTCAAGAAGCATAACATGTGCTAGTCTGTCCGAATTAACAATGTCCTATCTTGTTAATTCTATGACTAGGGATATTTAGATATTAACACATTTGCATGCAATAGACATCTCACATCAGGAACACCTTCATGATTGCCTTTGCACTGTGTTTATAATATCTAGGACTTCATTTATTAATTTAAGATTTACAAACTCATGTATTCAAACATAGCATTAATAAATGAATGATGCCTTTTATTAAGAATATAAATTTCATACATATGAAAAACATCCCTATTACATGGGCTCTAGGGCATACTCTCTAACAGGATAGTGATCCAAGGTTTACATTGAGATTTTGGAAAATTTTATAACTAGCATTGGGAACACAACTAAGTTACAGTACAACTTTCCATCCTCAAACACGTGGAAAATTTAAAAGGGTTATCCAAATTTTATAGGATATGATAAGATGATATGCTTTGGTTTTTGTAAGAAGTTAGGATAGATATTTGGCTTTAATGGAATTTGCTTACAATAATAGTTATTAGAGGAGTGTTGAGATGGCACCATATGAGGCCTTGTATGGCTAGAAATGTAGAACTCCATTTTTTTGGATTGAGTTTTTTGAACATAGAATAATTGGTCCTGATATTGTTAAAGATATAAAAGAGAAGGTATAGGTTATCAAGCAAAGATTGAAAAAAGCCAATGATAACTCCAGTTTTATTGTTTAATTTCAATATATTTTCATTTATGTCTATGTTTTATTTCGCATGATTTTTAGTGTTTTGTGTAATAACTTTCTATTTTTATGCCAAATGAAATTATATAGATATTTACAATGTTTTGGTGTGTTTAATGGGGTAATTTTGACTCTTGTGCAGAAAAATAGGCCAAAGCACGGCTGAGATAAAATGGTCCCAGCTATGCCTTTTGAAGAATCCCCAATTCGCACCATTTCATTTTTTGGAATGATCTGCAGACATCAGAATCCAATCTCCACCATTGAAAATGTAGATTAAGATGTTATAAAGCTATGGTTAAAAAGTTTAGCTCGATCCAACGGTTAAATTTTAAGAAATTGATAAATTTATGGGACAAGCTTTTCTTCTCTAAGGGGCCGCGGCCGAGACCATTTTGTCCCTGCCGTGGCCAATGCAGAACTTGAGTTTTTTACTCTAAAAGGTGCATACAGCTGAGACAAAAGTTTCTCAACCATGCCTGAGTTGACTGGGCACGGTTTGGACACTTTTGTCTCAGCTTTGTCCATCAGCAGAACCCCATAAAAGCTACTTTTTTTGGCAAAAAAGGAAGGGGGAAGTGAAGAGAGCTGCCACACTTAGACCTAGGAAATTTTTCCTCTAATTTTCTCGTGTTTTCCCTTCACTTTATGTTATAGGTTAGATTTAATTCAATGTAAACCTTAGATTAGATTTATTTCCAATGTAAGTTAGAGTTAGATTCAATTTTCTGCATTTACTTTAAGCTGTGTTCTTCGTTTTGCTGGAGCTTTGAAGGAAGAGACTTGGATTCGAAATGAAGCTTCGCAAGCTACAAATGGCTTAATGGGTTTCCTATTTACTTTCTCTTTTTACTTTATTTATGTTTAACTTGTAGTTTTGTTGCTTGGGGATCTTTGAATCCCCTACTGACAATGTGAATATTGAACATATTTTGATTTATCCATGAATGAATTGTCTATTTCACTGTTTCTTATTTGTATCTCATGGTTTTTCAATCTATCAAGTTATCTTCCATGCATAGATGAATTATTTTTAACATATGTCTTGATTGGTATTGAGCTTAGTGGATTGGATGTTGTGAATGATTTTGCTCAGTTTTTCTATCATGAATGTTGTCTATTTTGGACGGTTCTGGAATGGGACTCTAAATGTGTAGTATTTGTGATTTTAAGACTAGAGTGTGGAGTGAAATAGATGGGTTTTGGGTTGCTTGGCTCCAAAAAGGGATGGCGAACCAAACTTAGCATGTTAGACCCGTGCTTAGGCTAGTTGTTGGGCTGGCTCCGGAATGGGACGTTTAGCAACTATAATAGCTGGCAAAGGAATGGGAGGTTTGGGTTAAGAGGGTTATCCTGGATTCATTCATGTATGTTTTTTGGTAAAAATTTATTCACATTGGGTATGGGATGGATGAGTGAACTCGGGCAATGTTTTAACTAATGTTTTAATCTCTAGTTTAATTAGGTTTATCTTATTTATTTATTTTGTTAATTAGATTTAGGATGCTCTCTCAATCAAAAACTTGGAAATTTATTTCAAATTAACTCGCTCAACTCTAGATATCTAGCTTAAAACAGCCCTTATCCCTTGGGTTCGATATTTGCGGATCTAGTATACTTGCTAGGGTCGCAATAAGTTTTTGGCGCCGTTCCCGAGGATAATAGTGTTGTTTGTTTTATATCTCTATTTAAGCTTAGTCTGAGATTTTATATTATTTTTCTTTGTTTTTTATTTGGTGTTATTCTTTCCAAGAAGATTATGATGAACTTTCAAATGATGCATGGTTCTCTCCAAGATGATGAAATGGTTCTATTGAGAGCACAAATGGAAGAGTTAAGGAGAGAAATATGGGAAATGCTGTACTCACATCAACCTTCAACATTCTGCTCATTGCCATCTTTTAAAGATCCTGGTTCATAATGGATATTGCAAGAGTCATGTGCCTCAAAAGTTCAAGTCTTCATTGAATTGCTTGAAAGTAAGGATAGGCAATTAAGAGCTGAAATAGAAGAAATGATGGACACAATTAATTCTCAAGAGAAAAAGATAAAAAATCAAGAGGCTTTATTGGAAAATCAAGAGAATTATGTGAGGACTTGAGCATCTATTGAGAGATCAAGAATTGGGACTTAAAAGCCTGTAATCTAAGTTGGAATTTTTGAGTAATTCTATAGAGAATCGAGGTGATGGTGATAAGGAGAAACTGAGTCATGCAAAACCAGTAGATAATGAAGAAATCAAGTGTAGGGTGCATGCATTGGAGAAAGGACCAATCATTGTTGAAGACAAGAGTTGTAGCTTAGAGAATGAATTCCAATCTCTTGTGAAGGGTGTTTCACCAAAAGAGCAAGAATTGTTTAACTCTCAACTGGAAGCACTAAATTCAATCCACTTAAAGAGTTTATTAAGGCTAAAAGAGCCGGAGGAGTACGTGTATGAACAACCCGAGGTGGAGGGTACTTCATCGAAGACATGGTGTTGCTTACCTTGGTGAATTTCGATAGGTTTCTCATATTGATGGAGGAAAACAAGGAGTAGAGTCCGGAGAGACCAACATTTGGGTTACAAACTCGGCCGCCTGACAATAACACGAGTCAAGTTGGGACTCATTAAACCAGAACTATATCTCTCTATACTCCTTAATTGGTTTATTTATTTTGCTTGCTTTTATTTTAAGTTTCTAGTTTTTGTGGGTGTTTTTGTTAAATGTTTGGTGATTCATTTCAGCAATAGTGATTTTTGCATGAATAAGATTAGATATGAGTATGCATTTGTATCAATTTTGTCATGATGAGCATGAATTCACCTCATTTAGCTATTTTTCAGTTTTATTTTCTAGTAATTCTATGTTTTGTGTTAATTTTTGTATTTAATTTATTTTGCTATTGTTTTAATTTTAATTTTAAAATTTATGTTTTTATTTTGTTATTTATAGTTTAACTTTCACTTGTATTTTGATTTTAGTTTAGTTGTGATAGTTGCTTTTGTTTGTTGTTGTTATTGCATGCTTTTACACCTTAGTTAGCTTACCCTCATAGTTGTTCCTATTGTGAACAATCTTGAACTTAGAATTAGAAAACCTTATTTAGATTAGTTGGAATAGTAAGAGAGTGGTTGATTGTTGAACAAATTTTTTTCATTTTTGGTAGGTTTCAATTAGATCAATACTAGTAAGTCTCTTAATAAATGTACACTTTGTCCCTTTTTTTAAGAAAAATTAAAAAAAATAAAAACCAGTGCATGAAGTTTATTAAGTTGGAATTTTAGAGTGCTAGAACCTTTCTTTCACCCTTCAAAGCAATAAAAGACTCAAAAATGAGATTAGAAATGACTTAGATAAATTTTTTTTATCCAATTTTGAAAAGACCTTTGACCAACCTTTGTTTTATAATATCCCTTGCAAGCCCGTTGAACCTATTTGAGCATGATAAATGTGTGTTTATTTTATATTTATTGCTTATACTTGCATTTTGATCCCTTAAGCCTAAAAATTCTTTGTCTTACCTTTTTTGAACAAGCCATTCTAGAAGTAGGTGAGATAAGTTTTTCTTGGGAAATGCTAGTGAGTAAAGGGTTGTTCTTCAATTGTTAGATTTTACTATTATGGATACATTGCCTGTTAGAGAGTATGCCCTAGAGCCCATGTAATAGGGATGTATTTCATATGTATGAATTCATATTCTGAATAAAAGGCATCATTCATTTATTAATGCTATGTTTAAATACATGAGTTTGTAAATCTTAAATTAATAAATGAAGTCCTAGATATTATAAACATAGTGCAAAAGGCAATCATAAAAGCGTTCATGATATAAGATGTCTATTGCATGCAAATGTGATAATATCTAAATATCCCTAGTTATAGAATTAACAAGATAGGATATTATTAATTCGGATAGACTAGCACATGTTATGCTTCTTGAATGGTTCAAGCAGTGGTTCTCATAACTGTGATTATGGAAGATAATCAAAGCTAACATATGGATGCTTGTTAGAAGAACAAGTTCATTGGAGACCTGCAAAGAGAATCCTCACATGGATATTAAATCTATATCAGTGAGGAATCTCTTCATAGCGGTTGTGCAAGTATCCTTAGACTTGAGATCACCAAAGTTATCTTAAGTAACAAGTGGTATACTTTGACTCCATAACTGATTACTTCCAACTGGGAGTGAACATAGTTAGGAGAATGGGTATATCATGACCTACTTGAAGATAGTTGAGTGATCGACAAAGGATTCACCATCCCAGATTTAACAAAGGAAGTTATCTCGCATGATTCTATAATTGCCTTGTTCAGAGAATCTCTGGCCAGAGTAATATGCCGAGATAGATTGAGATCTATGAAGGGCATTTTAGGAACAATGGTTAAATTAATAGAACATACATAATTAGATTTATATGAGTTGACAGAAATCCATACTCATAATCTAATTGAGATAAGAGTGGTGAAAGGAGTAATTGCACGGTAACTGTTTCTATGGAAGGGTACAGTCAAACCACATGACTTTCCTGACATTTAGGTAGTCATGATGCCTAGCTAGAGGCCAATCATGACTTGTATAATGATGTATCAAAAGTATCAATAGGGATTGATAAGATGATTTAAAGGAGTTTAAATCATGTGAGTTTTGAATAGAACTCACAATTACATATTATACTGCCAATATGGACAAGAACCCAATAGGTCACACACATATAGAGAAAAAGATAAAATGGTAAAATGACAAGGATAATAATATTTGATATTATTATAGAAATAGAGAAGTGAATAAGAGAATAATTAATTAAAGAGTTTAATTAATTATGATCAAGTAAAATTATTCGTAGAATTTTTTAGAAATATTTTGTAAAATGGACCTAATTGAAATATTGTATTTAATATTTAATTATTATTAGACTATAAGTGTTATAGGGTTGATATAATAATTAATAGATCCATTGGTGAAATTAAAAGAGGCCCAGAAGATTGGTTTTGGCATAGAAACCCTCGAGAGGAAGGGTTACATGCCAAACCCTGATAGAAGGCCTTAGAGGCCTAATTCTTAGACCAAAATGAATAAAATATATTTCATAAGTATTATGGAACTACATATTTAATTTGGATGGATTTAGAATTCATTTGGGTGATTAAATCCAAGTGTATGCATGAAGGGCCTAGTTTGTGGGTTTTGTGCATAATCTTTTATGAAAGGATTTAAATTGGATTTAATTGATCCCAAATAAATTATTAATAATTCCATAAGCCCATTTAATATTTCTCCAGAAATTTTAAAGAGCCTAATCCAATTATGAAGTTGGATTTTTTAACCTAACTATAAAAATCCAAGTGATAGGGATTTTAGGGTTAAGTGAACATTAAGAGAAAAGAAACATTCTCTCACTCTCTCAACCCTAGCCGCAAGCCCCCTTGCTAGCATCAAGGGATTTTGGCTAGCCCTTGTATTCCTCCATTGTTGGTTCATTCAATCCTTCTCTAGTGTGGATTACTAATTAGAGGTGTTCAACTTTGGACACTGTGGTTTGCAATAACCCGATGAGAAGGAAAATCAACTGTTCAACAAAAATGAAAGGTGATTTTTCTTATTCTCATTAATATATATATTGTAAATTCATGGCAAGATTAGATCTATTGGTTAAAAAATTTTAAATTCTGCTTATGTATGAGATGTATGTAACCGATAATTCCCAACATTGCCAATATCAAGTGAGATTGAAAAATTTCAAAATGTAGTTCCTCTTTAAGAAGAATTTTATGAGTCCCTACTTATCAATTATAAAATCGATTGTTTTAGCTATTAAAAAAAAGGGAAAAACAAAAGAAAAAAAAAGAAGAAGAATAAAGCTAGCAATCTTGGTTTCATCTAAGTGTGGGGTACACTATGTATAGAGGAGAAGGATTATAAGCTCTTTAAATGTCAATTGAGCTAAAATCTTAGTAAAATATTTGGAGAGGATTCTTCTTATTCCTTGTGCTATTTCCTTGAGAAATGTTCTACATTTTTATACCTAAAGCTTGGCAATGATGATGAGTGAGTAAAGGTAGAGTTGAAGTCTTATTTTTAGAAGAAAAAAGGTGAGTTGAGGTAGAAATGGCAGTTCAAACTTGTGTATCTTAATCTTTTTTTGTTTATAGCCATACCTTAGCTACATTATAACCTTTTAAGTCCTAAGGATCTTTTCTTATTAAGAGTTATATGTAGAGATGACCTTTGGGTTTTGGTGCTAAAGGAGAGGCCTATGGCATCTCTTGAGTTTCGAGAGTGAAATCGCGTGTGCAATCTTTTTTACGCAAATTCTTTTCTCAATTATTGGATTGCACTGGAAATTTTTGGTTTTAAAAGTTGTTTTAATTTTTTTATTTTGGACTAGCACACATATACAAAGAGATTTGCTAGTATGGTTAGTTGAATCTTTTCAATTTAAGATTTCGTTTAGTGACTTCTGTTAAAGTGTTGTTCTACTTTTTCTAAATTTGTGTTTTCTTTCTTTTAGTTTGAGTATATAGGAATGTGGTTTGTTCATTTGCTCGAAGGTGAGCAAAAGCTAAATGTGGGGTATTTGATAACTCCAATTTTATTGTTTAATTTCATTATATTTTCGTTTATGTCTATGTTTTATTTTGCATGATTTTCAGTGTTTTGTGTAATAACATTTTTTTTATGCCAAATGAAATTATATTGATATTTACAATGTTTTGGTGTGTTTAATGGGGCAATTTTGACTTTTGTACAGAAAAATAGGTAAGAGCACGACTGAGACAAAATGGTCCTAGTCGTGCCCCTTGACGAATCCCTAATCCGCACCATTTCATTTTTTGGAATGATCTTCATAAATCAAAATCCAATCTCCACCACTAAAAATGTAGATCTAGATGTTACAAAGCTATGGTTAAAATTGTAGCTTGATCCAACGGTGAAATATTCAGAAAGTCATAAATTTATGGGACTAGTTTTTCTTCTCTAAGGGGTCGCGGCCTAGACCATTTTGTCTCAGTCGTGGCCAATGCAGAACTCAAGTTTTTTAGTCCAAAAGGTGCACACAGCTGAGACAAAAGTGTTTCAACCATGCCTAACATGACTGGGCACGGCTGGGACACTTTTGTCTCAGCTATGGCCATCAGCAGATCTCTATAAAAGCTACATTTTTTTTGAAGAAAAAAGGAATGGGGAAGTGAAGAGAGCCACCACACTTAGACCTAGGGTTTTTTTCCTCCAATTTTCTCATGTTTTCCCTTGACTTTATGTTGTAGGTTAGATTTAATTCAATGTAAAACTTAGATTAGATTTATTTCCAATGTAAGTTAGGGTTAGATTCAATTTTCTGCATTTACTTTAAGCTATGTTTTTCATTTTGCTGGAGCTTTGAAGGAGGAGACTTGGATTTGAATTGAAGCTTCACAAGCTACAAATGGATTTATGGGTTTCCTCTTTCCTTTCTCTTTTTACTTTATTTATGTTTAACTTGTAGTTTTGTTTCTTAGGGATGTTTTAATCCCCTGCTCACAATGTGAATATTGAACATATTTTGATTTATACATGAATGAATGGTCTATTTCACTGTTACTTATTTGTATCTCATGATTTTTCAATCTATCAAGTTATCTTCCATGCATGGATGAATGATTTTTATCATATGTCTTGATTGGTATTGAGCTTAGTGGATTGGATGTTGTGAATGATTTTGCTCAGTTTTTCTATCATGAATGTTGTCTATTTTGGATGGCTCCGGAATGGGATGCTAGACGTACAGTATTTATGATTTGAAGACTAGAGTATAGAGTGAAATAGATGGGTTTTGGATTGCTTGGTTCCAAAATGGGATGGCAAACCGAACTTAGGATGTTAGACTCGTACTTAGGCTATTTATTGGGCTGGCTCCGGAATGGGACGTTTAGTAACTAGAATAGCTGGCTCCGGATTGGGATGCTTGGGTTAAGAGGGCTATCCCGAATTCATTCATGTATGCTTTTAGGTAAAAATTTATTCACATTGGGTATGGGGTGGATGAGTGAACCCGAGCAATGTTTTAACTAATGTTTTAATCTCTAGTTTAATTAGGTTTATCTTCTTCATTTATTTATTTTGTTAATTAGATTTAGGATGCTATCTCAATAAAAAACTTGGAAATTTATTTCAGATTAACTCGCTCAACTCTAGATATCTAGCTTAAAATAGCCCTTACCCCTTGGGTTCGATATTTACGATCTTAATTATAACCCACTTTATTACTTGTTGATCTAGTATACTTGCTAGGGTCACAACAACTTGTGATAGACATAAATCTTATGCTAATTTGAAGAGAAAGGATATTGAATATCAAGTAGGTGGCAAAGTGTTTTTGAAGGTATCTCCCTAGAGAAAGGTGCTTAGATTCGAGAAAAAAGGAAAACTCAATCCAAGATTTATTGGTCCATATGAAATTCTTCAAAGAGTTGGATCAGTAGCATATAGGTTGGTTGTTCCTATGGAATTAGAAGATACCACTCGGATGAATTTCATATATTATCAATACAAGATATGGAAGTGCAACTAGATTTCATATATGATGAAGAATCGAAATAGATTATGGCGAGGGAGATCAGATAATTGAGGAATAGGAAAATTTCTCTTGTCAAAGTACTTTCGCAACACCATGGCATGCAAAAAGTAACTTGAAAGCCACAAACAGCCGTGAAAGAATAATATCGCTAATTATTTAAAACATGTATAAATTTTTATGGTGAAATTCTTTAAGGGGGAGAGAATTGTAAAGCCCCAATTATGACCCTAGTTGAAAATGCCTGATTTTATAGGATTACATTTAATTAAGATTAAATTAAGTGAGTTTTGGATATGAGTTATGGGACTAGTGTTAATTTTATTTTAATATATGAATTGAATGTACATTATTTGGCATAAAAACTTTTCAATGGTGTAATTGAGATATAGAAAATATGTTGGGGGTCAATTTGTAAGGGTAACTTATGTGGGGTTAATTTTAAAAAATAGAGATAAGAATTAAAGGCTAATTATGAATATTAAATAAGTGGGGAATGATTTACTAGAAGAAGAATTAAGAAAAGTTAACATATGACATGCAAATTAATGAAGGATCAAAAATAGACTTTTACATACACTTAAAACTTTAAGCTCTTACATGTGAGAGAGAGAAACTAAAATTTTTATGGGAAAATGGTGTAGTAGATGGCATCTCTTGAATAATTTCCAAATTTTAAATTCTTTCTCCTCTCTTTCTCTTTTCATCTAAGGATCTTGCATGACATCTCTTTTTAATTCACTATAAACTTTAGTACAAATTGTTGATTGAGAAATTTTTCTTAAGAGGTAATGGTTCAAGAACTTTTTCCATCTTTTGTTCTTCTTCATTCTCATGTTGCATGGTGTTTTTATGGAGGATGAATGCTTGAAATCAATGCTAATAAGAATGGATTTTTGTAGTTGAAGAAGGGACTAGTAGAAAGAACAAAAGGAAAGACGTACTTTAAGATTGAAGCTTGGATTTGGTAATTTGGCCAAGGTATGGGAGGAGTGTTTTTGTGATAGTTTTTATTGTAATCAAATGCTGGAAATTTTAGTAAATATGAGGATTATGGCATGAGTTAATAAACCTAAGAGAATGAGGTTTAATTTTTAAGATAGGATTTGTTAATGGCAATGCATGTAAAGAATTGTTAAAACCAACTTCTTTAATTTTAGCATATCTCGATCTATAGGCCTTTAATTGATTTGATTTTTTTTTTGTAATTAAACCTACTTTGTTTATCTACAATTTTGTAGAAGAAATCTAAACTTGTTTCTGCCTCTAAATAGTTGCAATTTTTAATTGAAATTAGAACTAAACTGTTGTCTATTATAGTGAACAATTTACAGTGTTTTGTTCATAACTTGTTGTATATTGTTCAAAATTATATGATAGACTTATATTTATACAATTTCTATAGAGAAAGCAAAGTTTAATTCTAATTCTAAATATGTTAAATTGTGGGTTGAATCCGGAAGTGTTGGCAGCACTCATTTCAATCTGTATGTTTTGGCAAGAATTTACCACAATTGTTATATGCATTTTTAAACATTTTTAAGCATTTAAATGAATTATAGAATCTTTTGAATATCTTTTTTATCTCTATATAGAAATGATATTAAGTATCTTAAGCACATTTATAATGTAAAAATAATACATTAAGAGACATAAGCTTATGGAATATATAAAACTATGTCACATTATAAACTATAAGTATGACTATAAGATGAATCATATGTATAGTGATTGCAAGATAAGGTAAGTTATTATTTACTTATTTATGGCAACATGAATATAGCATTGTATGATCACAACATCATGCTTATTAGTTTTATTCCAAAAGATTAGTCACAATAATATAGTAAAGTACATGATCGGTTGTTAAATGAGACTCTGTATAATTATATATACACTATAGATGGTATGATTTTTCACTAATTTCTTACATTAGTGAATTGTTTGAATTGTGCTATGATAAATGCATACATGCTTAGGTACTAGAGATGGTATATCATTTACATGATTATAAGTATGTACTAGTTAATAAAATAAATACAAGCCTTACATACAAATTAAGTTAAATCCGAGTATTGACTGCTAGTAGAGTTTAATTATGGATAGATAGATAGATACTTATTAGGATAATTGTATTATGACCATTCGGTCCAGATAAGTCTAGAGTATAGTTGATACCATTTGGATCATTAACTGATCCTATTTGAGTTGCTTGACTGAACTAAAGTATAGTTTGATCCCATTTGGGTCTACTAATTTGATATTTTTGGATATCTACCATTTTGACACTTAAGTGTATTTACCATTCCTATTATCCACATTTAGAACCTAAGCAGGCTAAAAATTCAAATTATAATAATGACTACAGTATTTGAATTGAAGCATGATTTGCTCAAATGTTATTGTTTTAAAATATTGGTTCTAACTACAGAAATTGTATCTTAAGTTTAAATGTTCAGAGTATATTAATCAACCATATGAGTTATGCATATTGGGATTATTGTTTATCTTAGTTTCCTTAATGCTCGTATGTTTGAGGTGTTGCTAGAATTACATATTTGTTATCATTCATATTTATATAGTATGTTGCATCTAATACATGTTGATTTTGTACGTTGATGATCACTATGAGTTGTCATCCATCATGAATTTTTCCCCACTAAGCTTTATAGCTTAGCACTAGTTATTTTATCCATGTAGGTTCAATAAATAAGACTTCTGCTCAAGAATGTCCTCTGCATCAGGAAAGGCCAACACAAGATTAATAAGAGTTGATGTAGGAGATTTTGTAGCAGTATTTTGAAATATTTTGTATTATCGTTATTAGACATATGAGGATGTATTTAAAATGTGTATATAGAATTGTAACCAACTTATAATATGGCAAAACAAGTACATATATTCACATAGAACCTAACGTAGCACATATATATCATGGTATGCATGATGCTAAACATGAGATAAGCATGCAAATAGTTAAAGTAACGCCCTTATGAATATATATGAAATAGAATGATATGAGTAATAGTAACATAATGATATTTTGATTAAAAACATCAAGCATGGTAGTGATGGAAAGCTTGATCAATATGACTAATTGGATATAGTTAATAAGTTAATTGTATCAGGGTATGACAAGGGGAGTTTGTTACCTTAATATTACTTAACTACTCTCTCTCACTTTTCACAAACCCTATTGCTAAAACTAAGGGTTATTTCTATGGTGGGATTGGTCTATTTCAGAAGAAGAATGGCTAAAATGGGTTCCTCTAGAGTTGCCAGCCTTCATGCATTTTAAACCCATGATTTCTCTTCATTTCTTATAAATTTTCTAGAATAAGGGCTAAAAGTTGGGCCTCAACCCATGGGCCTAATTATAGGCCTTAAGTAAGCCTCACTAAATTTCCTTTGTCCTTGAGTTCTCCCTTTGTGTTTCTTTCCCATTTTATTTTTTTCAATTTTTTCAAATCCCCTACATTACCCTTTCTTCTAATAATTAATGTGCATGTTTATATGAAATGACCATATTGCCTTTTTTTTTAAAGAATTGCCTCTAGGTCTCGACATACAATTCATTAACTAATTAAGTATACATATCAAACATATTATCATTTAAACACATCTACACTCTTCTAAGGCATAAGTAGGGGCCTCACATTTCTCTCCCCCTTAAAAGAATTTTATCCTCAAAATTCATACACTACAAGATAAATGCAATTTTGCAATGGAAAATTAGCAACGAAAATTGATATTTTCCGTTGCTAATAAAAAATAGCAACGAAAATTAACAACAGAAATTTTCGTTGCTAATCTGACGGTTGCTATTTTTTAGCAACGAAATTTCATTTTCGTTGCTAAATTTAGCAACGGAAAATGAATTCCATTGCTAAATTCAACCAACTCATTTTCGGTGAATTGGTAATTTTTAGCAACAGAAAGATCAATTTCGTTGCTAATTTTAGCAAACAAAAGATCAATTTCGTTGCTAATTTTAGCAACGGAAAGGTGAATTCCGTTGCTAAACGTTGCTAATTTTAGCAACCAAAAGTCAATTTTGTTTTTTTATATTATATATAGATCCAATACTATATTCTAGGCTTGAGTTCTAATTGAACTCATTATAATAAAATAAAAACATGCCATACTTACTAGATGGTGCTCAAGATAATATATTAAATATTACATCATTAATTGATGGATTGAAAATAATGTATATTGATCACTAAACACTTTTCTTTGTTGATAGATACACATCTCTAAATTCACCCTTGAGTTCAATGAACATGATGAATTCTGGTAATGTAAAAGAACATAAGGTGCAAACCAAAGTGAACATAACAATCACATTTGGAAAGGGATAAAAAACAAGTTTAAAAGAATCATTTGCCTCATTGAAGACCATAAACAAGCAATGGACAACTACACCAATGCCAGCCAAGCTGACAATAACTCCGATCGGAGGCAACCCACCACCGATTGCTTTTCTGGTATTGACATCATATTTAGCAAACCTCTTCTTTGGTGCTTTACATTATGGGCATTCATATGTATCCGGCTGCACAAATAGCTAGCTGTTTTAGTGTATTTATCAACTAGCTAGCTAGTTGTTATACATATAAGTCAATAGATTATGGATAAAATCAACAATTAGCAACAATTTATCATCAGAAATATAGATAATAAAAACCATAAATTAAATTAGAATTTGATAAGAAATGAAGAAATCTAACATAAAGCCTAAATGGATTATTTTTTACGGTGCAAACTATTTTGGTCATAACTTTTGCTACAAGTGTCAAATTTCTTATTATAATATGTTTTCGAAAAGCTCGTTTCGAGATGGTCATTTGTTATAAAGCAAAGCTCCCGTAACAACTAATAAGTGTGAATTATATATGGTTTTTTGATATGTTTTTAGTTGTGTTATTTAGTTGTTTTGGTTTTATTTAGGTTAATTTAGAGTTAATTTGTTAATATTTATGTTTTTGAAGTTAATTCTATGTTTTGTTTGATTTTTAGATTTAAATTGTTAATAAAGGGCTTAAAGTGCAAAAAGGAATAAGTTTAGGGCTAAAAGTGAAAATATGAGAAATTTAAACAAGAAAACGAGCGTCCAGTCCAGAGCCTTGAGACGTGACCACGTGAAAACATTGAAGCATAAGACACATGGCCACGTGAAGAAGTATACATGAAGAGCCATAGCCATGTGAAGAAAATTAAATGGACTAAGTGAAAACACGTGACCACGTGGATTCCAGTGAAGGATCACATATGGCCACGTATGGAGGAAGAGTATATATACACATGACCACGTGTAGAGAAGGTATATTGAGGGGCGTGGCCACGTGATCCAGTTTTCCCATTTTGCGAAGGATTTTCGAGCTTCATGTTTTAGCAGAATTTGATTCCTATTTTGTGACTGGAGTTTAACAAGGAGTCTACTACAATTTTCCCTATAAATAGGAAGCTAAAACACAGAAGAAGGGGATCGATTCTTAGAATTAAGCTTTACTTTTCCTTAGTTATTTTACGTTCTTTGTTTTTATTGTTTTCTTCAACACTTTGTTTTAATTTTAAGAATGATTTGTGAGTAGTTTTCTTTAACTTTTGCTAAAGGATACTTGAATCCTTAACTTGTATTGTTATGACTTAAGTTTGTTCTTCAATTTTTAATACAAGTTGATTATTTCTTGGTTCTTAAACATAGTCTTCTTTTTTTTTCTCAATCTTAAGTTAATTATTAACTTGTTAAGCATTGGTTAATTAATTGGTTTAAATTGATTAATGACTTGCATTCTCTTAGGTTAATTTAGTTGGATTAATGCATGGTTATAATCTGAATAAGCTATAATTGTGTGTTGATTTGAGTAAGTTAAGAATAAGAAAAGTGTAACCAAGAATAGGTTGAAGTTAAATCTCTTGAGAAAGGCTTTAATAGACATTTAGGAGAGTTAATTCAGTTCTTTATGCTAAGTGTTAAGTTTATCTGAATAAGAAAATTTTGATGCTTGCACTACAAGAAATTCTTGAAATAGCAACGAAAAAATAGCAACGGAATTGATTCCGTTGCTAATTTAGCAACGGAAAAACAATTATGTTGCTATTTAGCAAAGGAAAATAGTTTTCGTTGCTAAAATTGGTTGAATTTTATAAAATTAGCAACCGAAAAAAATTTGGTTAGCTTCCGTTGCTAAAAGTGGAGGGAATTTATGGCGCCAATATTTAGCAACGAAAATTAGCAATAGAATTTTAATTTCGTTGCTAATTAACGCGGCAAAAAATGGCGGATAAATTTTGGGACGGAAAATAGCAACGGAATTTGTATTCCAATTGGAACGATAATCTTGAATAAAGTTATCTGGGTTTATTACACTGAATTCTCCATAATCACTTGTATGTTTTCTTTTAATTAAGTCATAGCAATATCGGTTAAGGTGGATAGTCCTTTAGTGAAAGTTGTCTTTAATATTGATTTTTAACTCATTCAATTTGTTTGCTTTCAATAGATCTCTTCTTTAGTTTAACTCTTTCAATTGTTTAAATTTAGTTTTAAATTATTGTTTTTAGTTTTGATTCTTCAAATCATCACAACTTTGGGATTTTTCTACCTTCTTTACACACAAAATTGATTTTGAAATTGAAATAGCGCATACAAGCACAAGTTTCCCTTGGGTTCGATATTTTAGGTCATAATCTTATTTCCCTATATTACTAGCCGATCTAGTACACTTGCTAGACACCGATCAAGTTTTTGGCGCCGTTGCCAGGGATACATTGGCGTTTGTTTATTTATTTTGATTTTAAAGTAATTTTTGTGTGTTTTCTTCTCTTCTTCATCTAATTTCTTATTTTCTTTTTGGGTGACTAGTGGTTTATGGTGAGAGATAACCCATCCTACCATTAGATCCTGAAATTGAGAGGATATTTCATAGGATTAGAAGGCTAAGAGGTGACATGAATGACCCAGAAATAGAACAACCTATGAATGATCCACTACATA
Source organism: Excoecaria agallocha (assembly GCA_037975025.1). Taxonomy (NCBI): domain Eukaryota; kingdom Viridiplantae; phylum Streptophyta; class Magnoliopsida; order Malpighiales; family Euphorbiaceae; genus Excoecaria; species Excoecaria agallocha. The sequence goes on from CM075806.1 coordinate 33,576,861, forward strand.
GGCTTGAAGAGCAAAACATACCCCTCCAAGCTCCCGGGAATGGGTATAAACCTAAAACCATTAGAGATTATGCTATTCCTAGGTGGAATGAAGAACATGGAACTATTAGGATTCCTCACCGCCAACCCTTTGAGATTAAACCCGCTACCATCACTATGGTACAAAGAAACCAATTTTCGTGTTCGGACATAGAGGATCCTGCACAACATTTAGATATGTTCGTAGAAGTGAGTGACACTGTGCAAATTTTGAATGTATCGACTGATGCAATTAGGTTGAAACTCTTTCCATTCACCCTAATAGGAAAAGCTAGGGATTGGCTTCAAATGCTACCAAATCTATCCATCCATTCTTGGCAACAAATGCAAGAAAAATTTCTATGCAAATTCTTCCCACCCACCAAGACTACCCTTATTAGAAAACAAATTAGCTATTTTCAACAATATTATGAGGAGCCATTCCATGAAACTTGGGAAAGATTTAGAAGACTTTTAAAAAGTTGTCCTCATCATGAAGTTCCTATTTTTCAATTAATGCATATTTTCTATGCAGGTGCCTATCCATCAACAAGATCTTTTTTAGATGCAGCTTCAAATGGAAGTTTCATGAATCAAATTCCCGTGGATGCATTTTTACTCCTTGATGAGATGGCCACCAATGATGCTCAATGGGCAACCTCTAGAGCAACTTAAAAGAAACAGGGAGTTCATAATATTGATGAAGTAGCTATGTTAAAAGCTCAATTAGAATTAATGGAAAAGAGATATTCAAAAGAAATAAATGAGCTTAAAGCTAAAAATGTCTCTATGTTATCTAATGAAGTTGATTCTTATGCAGGAATTCCAGGACCTTTGGGAATGAAGAATGCTAAAAGTATGGTAAAAGAAGTCAATGTCTTGAATCCGTATAGCAATACTTACAATGCGGGATGGAGAAGCCATCCAAATTTTTCATGGAAGGAAGGTAATCAAGGTTCTTCTTCTAACCCCAATCCTAGACCCCAATTTAACCACAATCAAACTTCCAATAATCAACTTCCATACCAAAACCAAGCTCCACCTCATTACCCAAATCAATACCCATCACAAGCATACCACCAACCACCCGATTTTCAAAAACCTCAACCTCCCCCTCCTCAAGAAAAGAAATCTAATATTGAAGAAATGATTGCAAATTTCATGGCGTCCCAAAACTCAATTTTAGCTAGTCAAGATGTTAGATGGAAATCGCAAGATATTTGGATGAGAAACCAAGAGGCATTCATTAGGAACCTAGAAAACCAAATGGGGTAACTTGCTAGTTCTTTATCAAACTGTGTTCAAGGGACATTTCCATCAAATGTAGACCGAAATCCAAAAGAGAAAGCCAAAGCAATCACTTTAAGGAGTGGGAAAGAGTTAGAGAAGACTGAACTTGGTAAGAATTCTTCTAAAAAGGTGGAACCGACAACGAAGGTACGTGTTTCTAACTCTGAAAAGAATGAAAAAGTGGCTCCTACGATTGAGAAGGGTAAAGGTAAAGAAAAGCTTATTTCTATTGTTCTTGATGAATCTCAATTACCTTTTCCTGTTCTAGCTAGAAAAGAAAAACAAAATGAACAATTGAGTGGATTTTTAGACATGTTTAAAAAGCTACATATAAATTTACCATTTGCTGAAGCTTTATTACACATGCCTAAATATGCTAAATTTATGAAAGAATTATGCACTAATAAGAAAAAGCTAGAAGGCATAGGAACGGTTCAATTATTCGGTAATTGTAGTGCTATATTAACCAATAAAATTCTTGAAAAATTAGAAGATCCAGGTAGTTTTACATTACCTTGTGAATTAGGAGGTAATTTTGTTGGAAATGCTTTATGTAATTTAGGTGCTAGTATTAATTTGATGCCTTATTCAATTCACAGGAAATTGAATCTAGGTGATTTAAAGGAAACCCGAATGATGCTTCAATTGGCGGATAGATCGGTGAAGAGGCCAAAAGGAATCATCGAGGACCTATTGGTAAAAGTAGGAAATTTCATATTTTCGATTGATTTTATGGTGATGGACATGGAAGAAGATAGAAAAGTGCCATTAATTATGGGGAGGCCATTCTTGAACACATCAAAAGCCTTAATTGATGTTCATGGACAAACGGTTACTTTAAGATTTAATGGGGAGGAAATGGTTTTTAATGTTAATAAAATTTTAAAACACTCCTCGTATGATTTTGAAGAATCCATTTACTTTGTTGATGAGGTTCAAGAATGTGCCAACAGAAAGCAAGAGGAAATCATTCTCAAAGATAAGCTTCAAAGTTGCTTAATGCATCCAAAGAAAATGGAAGAGTTGGATACAAAGGAGAAAAAGTTGATACAAATTCTGGAACAAAAGCATAATGAAGATAATGAAATGGAGGATGAACCATCCCCTCCTAAGGGAGATTTTGAACTTAAAACACTTCCATCTCATTTGAAATATGTATTTTTAGGTGATAATGATGATCTAGTAATTATTTCATCTTTGTTGACAGATTTAGAAGAAGAAATGCTCATTGGAGTCCTCAAAAAGCATAAAGGAGCAATTGGTTGGGCAACATCCGACTTAAAAGGGATTAGCCTAAGCTATTGTACACATCGTATACCCATGGAGGACAACTTTAAACCGGTGGTGCAACCTCAATGAAGGCTCAACCCAACTATGCAAAAGGTCGTGAAAAAGGAGGTATTGAAACTACTTGATGCAGGTATTATCTATCCTATCTCTAATAGTAATTGGGTTAGTCCTATTCAATGTGTGCCTAAAAAGGGGGGAATGACTGTAGTGATAAATGAAAATAATGAATTAATTCCTACACGTATAGTAACGGGATGGAGAGTATGCATTGATTAAAGGAGATTGAATAATACCACTAGAAAATACCATTTTCCATTGCCCTTTATTGACCAAATGTTAGAAAGATTAGTAGGAAATAAATTTTATTGTTTCTTAGATGGATATTCGGGGTATATGCAAATACCTATAGCCCTAGAAGACCAAGAAAAGACCACATTCACATGTCCATATGGAACATTTGCATATAGGAGAATGCCTTTTGGTCTTTGTAATGCACCTGCCACATTTCAACAATGCATGATGGCCATATTTCATGACTTTATTGAAAAATTTATGGAAGTTTTCATGGATGATTTCACTATTTATGGTCATGATTTTGAATCTTGTTTGCATAATCTAGCATTGGTTTTGAAAAGGTGTCAAGAAACAAATCTTGTGCTAAATTGGGAAAAATGTCATTTCATGGTTAGAGAAGGCATTGTTTTAGGGCATAAAATTTCTGAAAAAGGCATTGAGGTTGACAAAGTAAGAGTTGATGTGATAGAGAAATTACCTCCACCAACTAGTGTAAAGGGCATTAGGAGTTTCCTTGGTCATGCCGAGTTTTATCATCGGTTTATTAAGGATTTTTCTAAAATTACCAAACCACTTTCTAATTTATTACTTAAAGATGCTGCATTTAACTTTAATGCTGAGTGTTTGCAGGCTTTTAACCTATTGAAGCAAAAATTAGTTAGTGCACCGATCATTGCATCACCCGATTGGAGCTTACCATTTAAAATTATGTGTGATGCAAGTGATTATACAGTTGGAGTAGTCTTAGGACAACGGAAGGAGAAGATTTTCTACACCATCTATTATGCAAGCCATACACTCACCGGAGCCCAAGGAAATTACACCACTATGGAGAAGGAACTCTTGGCAATAGTCTTTTCATTTGAGAAATTCAGGTCTTACCTCTTAGGATCCAAAATTACGGTGTGGTCGGACCATGCCGCATTGAGATATCTTTTTGCAAAGAAGGATTCTAAGCCAAGACTTATCTGATGGGTGTTACTACTTCAAGAATTTGATGTTGAAATCAAAGATAAGAAAGGCGCAGAAAATTTTATGGCTAACCATCTATCTAGATTGGATCATGCTAGTATCGAAAAGGAAGAAATTTCTGACTTATTTCCCGATGAACATATTTGTGCTTGTTAGACTTATGCAAATTCAGTTCCATGGTATGCTAATATAGCTAATTTTCTTGCAGGTGGCTATCTTCCTAAGGAATTTACTTGGCAACAAAAGAAAAAGCTCATAGTAAATGCCAAACATTACCTTTGGGATGATCCATACCTTATCAAGATATGCCCGGATCAAATACTAAGAAGATGTGTACTGGAATTGGAGCAAGAAGCTATCATAAACCAATGTCATGGAGGTGAAGTTGGAGGTCATTATGGACCAAATAGGAAAGTTCAAAAGATACTCCAATCAGGTTTTTTCTGGCCTACTTTATTTGAGGATGTAAGATCTTTCATAGCTACTTGTGATAGATGCCAACGAGTAAGGAATATATCCAAAAGAGATGAGATGGCTATGAACAATGTGCTAGAAGTGGAAATCTTTGATGTTTGGGGCATTGATTTTATGGGACCTTTTCCAAATTCATTTGGGTTTGAGTATATTTTGGTAGCTGTGGATTATGTGAGTAAATGGGTAGAGGCAATAGCTACTAGGACATGTGATGCAAAAATTGTGCTGGAATTTATTAGAAAGAATATTTTCACTAGATTTGGAGCACCTAGAGCTATTATAAGTGATGGAGGCAAACATTTTGTCAACCATCAATTCAAGACCTTGCTTAAGAAATTTAGTGTTAAACATAAAATCACAACCCCATACCACCCTCAAGCCAATAGACAAGTGGAAGTATCTAATAGGGAGTTGAAATCAATCTTAGAAAAAACAGTGAATAACTCTAGAAAAGATTGGTCTCTTAAGTTAGATGAGGCTTTATGGGCTTATCCAACTGCATTCAAAACTCCTATAGGTATGTCTCCCTCTAGAATTGTTTTTGGAAAAGCATGTCACCTTCCAGTCGAATTAGAACATAAAGCATATTGGGCTACAAAATTTCTTAACTTTGATTTGAGAAATCCAAGAGAAAGGAGGAAATTGTAGCTCAATGAACTCGATGAAATTCGACAATGGTCATATAATAATGCTTCACTTTATAAAGAAAAGACCAAACAATGGCATGATAAGCATTTAAGGGTAAATGATTTTGTTCCGGGAATGTTAGTGCTTCTTTATAATAGTTGTCTTCGTTTGTTTCCAGGAAAGCTGAAATCGAAGTGGCTTGGACCATATCAAGTGATGTCAAGCAGTAATTTTGGTGTAGTGACGATAAAAAGCTTAAAAGATGAACGTGAATTTACAGTCAATGGTCATCGACTCAAACCTTACCAAACAAGACAAAAGAGGTTGCTGAAGCAACCATGATTTTTCAAGATACCTAAAACGGTTTGGAAAGTCTAGCTGGAGACTTTGAAAACTCAGAACTACTATTCTTTCTCTCTTTTCATTTTATAGTTGATTTTTAATTAAGTTTTCGTGTTTTTGCATTTTTGTGTGTTTGTGTGTTTTGATTCATGAAAAGAAGTGAGTAAATCAAAGTTTTTAAAAGAAGACATGTTTTTAATGGAAAAGTTCGTGTTTTCAAAACTTAAAAATGGAAAACTGGCATTTAAAGAAGAATTTGGTATGTATGTGTTTCAAAAACGAAGCAACTGAGGTAGAAAAATGCATGTACACGTGACCACGTGTGGCTCTCTTTATACCCATCACGTGGCCACGGGTTGATGAGGTGCAAAATTTATTTGATACACGTGACCACGTGTATTTCTCAAGCGGAACGTCACATGGCCAGGGGTTAAGACACTGCTCCTTTCATTTTATTCACACGTGACCACGTGGATTCTCATATAGAGACCACACGTGGCCATGCATAATCCTAGAGCAAGAATACACTGACTACGTGTAGTTCTTTATGTGAACCTCACGTGGCCATGCCTCATCATGCTACATATATACACCATTTCACGATTTCTATTTGGCTTCTTCTTCATTTTATTTTGCTCTCTCCTGTGCCCACTCCTCACCAACACAAAATTCACCCATGACCACAGATGTTCACTCATCACCGATCATCACCATCTCCATTTGCTCTCTCTTTCATTTTTCTCTCTCTCCTACCTATCATCTATTCTTTCTCCACATTTTCTTTATTATTTTAGGTTTTTTTTACAACTCACACACACCACCTTCACTTTGTGCTGCAATTTTGGTGTAATTCTTACTTCCAAGTAAGTATTTACTCTCCTTAATTATTGTTTGCTTATCATCCATGGTTGTGTTTTGTGCTATTATTGTTCATGAATGTTTAGTTTTTAGGTTAATTTGTACTTAACATTTTGTTTACATGTTAATTATTTTTGCTTCTTTGGATGATTATGAGTAGTATATGCATGTTATAGATGCTAGGTATGCAATTGGGTAGTGAACAATCCTTGTTATGCTTTTTAAATTCATGCTAAAACTTGTGCCCACAACGTGTTCGATGAAATGCCCCAATGAGTTTTTCTTTAAAAACACTCAACTTTCACTCTTTGGTTGGCATATTTATAATGTGCAGGGATGCAATTCATGCATATAGGCATTGTTTTAACATATTCTTTGTGCCCAACTTATTGATACATTTTATGTATATCATGTTGATCTCCACATTTATATGGGACATTTATGCTATCAATTTTGCATTTCATCCATGTGTGCTTAAATTCATTCAATGCATGATTCATGTGCTTACACCTTAGTATGTTTTGGGTTACAAGTTAACACTTACATTGTGTTTTTCTTTCTTCGTAGTGGCACCTCGAAGGACTAAATATCCTGATGTAGCAAGTTCATCTGGTATACGCATTCCGTCGTATGTAGACAGGGCAAAGATCAATAAATTTGACTACTTCAGCAAATGTACCTATGTTCAGCCCGCCTATTTAAGCCATTTGTTCCTCAATATCCCGGCTAGAAATTTGTAGGATCAGGATATAGAACCATTGATTCAAAATATTGGCTGGGGGAAGTTCGTTGAAAAGAAACTGAAAGTATATCAAGATATGGCATGGGATTTCTTGTATTCTTTTGAATGCTACTTTAAGAGAGATGTGGGGGACAGCACAATCGTCTTTAAGCTTGGTAAGAAAGGTTATTCTTTAACTTTCAGTCAATTTTCTGAAATTTTAGATTTTGTGCCAAATGCGCCCATTGAATTGGAAGATGCATCTCCTATGGAGAATTGGGAGAAAATCAAAGATCTTGAATTGGATGAGCTTTAGGTAGGTGGACAATGCAAATTACATGCATTAAGGAATCATGCATTGAGAATTATTCATCGTTTTCTTGCAAAGAGTATGTACAACAATTTGAAGAATGCAAGCACCATTAGTGTATCTCAAGCAATGGTTCTTCGATGCATGATGGATGGAATAGCACTAAATGGAGCGGGCATTATAGCTACTTGAATTAAGGACTTGCACAAAATGCTAGGACACATTGATAATATTTCTATAGGGTGGATAGCTACAGTTTTAGCTTCTGCAGTTGAGCATCCGGTTTATGGAGTACCACTTAAAAGAGATTTGCCTTGCATTGATAATAGGATGCTGAAAAGGATGAAAATTCTGATTCCTAGGCCTCGTGGTCATTGGGCAACTCGGGAGGAATACTTAAGAGAGAATAACATTCAGTTTGAGGAGCAATAAGAGGAGCAGCAAGAAGAGCCGGATGAGGAGCATATTGCTACAGCTGTACCTTCCCCCATTAATGAGCCTATAACACCGAAATGGGAAACACCATTTAATCAATTAAGTAGCCAGTTGGATGCTCAACAAATTAGACTCGATCAAATGCAAGGAAGATTGGATATGCTTCGTGATACGGTCATGGAAGGAAATAGGAGAGTTAAGCATTTTATCCATCACTTTTGGCAGCAGTTTCCTCCACCACCACCTCCACCGGAATAGATCTTAATTTGCTATGGACAGCAAAATTTTGAGGAGGGGGTAGCCTCCTTTCAGGGAGATTGTCTTCAACTTTTCTTTTCCTTTTCATGAATCAAACTTTGTTATTTTGTGTTTTTTTTTGTTTTCTTAAGTTTGTAAAATATATTAAAGACTTATGTAGTTTACCTTTTTCATTTAGTTTGCATGAGAACTTAGTTTGCCCTAGTTACTTCAAAACTTTCAACAAATTGAGATTAGATATGGAATATGCATGTTTTTGAGCCTTTACTTAGCAAGAGAACATTTATGTTGTTTAATATGCCTTTGGATAGGTTAATTTTCAACTTGATAAATGTTTGTTAGTTTCCAAATTCTTAAAAACACTTAGACCAGTTTTTAACTTAGTGAAAAAATCAATGCAATGAAGTAGTGAAGTAAGAAAATTTAGAGCACTAGAACCTTCCTCATCACCCTTCAAAGCATATGAACAACTTAAGCAACTTAGAAAATGTTCTAGGCAATCATTTTCTTGATAAACTTTCTTAATGACTTGTGTCCTACCTTGATGAAATTATCCTTTGTTAAGTCATTTTGAGCCTATAAGGTATGCTTAATGCGTACCATTAATATTTTCTTGTTATTTAACCATATAACCTAAAAAGCTTTTATCTCACCCTATGGAATTGGCCACTTTAGGATTAAATGGATGCGTGAAAAGAGTAAAGTTTTATTGGGTGTAGTAAGAAAGTCTTAACAAAGTTATTGATGAAGTCAATTGAAAATATACCTTGTATTACCTTGAGGTTAGCTTGTGAATGCTAGTTCATTAAAAAAATAAAAAATAAAAAAAAGAGTTTGAAGTTTGAGAAAAGGAAAAAGAAAGAAAAAGAGAACTAGCGAATATGAAAAAATATAAGTGTGGGGTAGTACAAGGAAAAATGGAAAAATAATGACTTCTTGGTGAAAGGATATATTATCTTTTTAGAGAAAGTTTGGAATCAAGGCAAGGATGAGCAGAATTCGTATTGCTTAAGTTATTGGGGTTTTTGTAATCTATTTTTTCTTAGAGTGGCTATATTCATTTTGATTATCTTTTATCCATTTTTTGATAAACATATCCTTAGCCCCATTACAACCTTTGAAAGACCTATGTGATTTTAAGTTTGTTTTGAGTTGTTTAGTGGAGATGACCTATGGGTTCCGGTGCTAAAGGAGAGGCCTATTGTGTTTCTAGAGTTTCAAGCATGAAACCGATTGTATGCTTATGCATTAATATATTCTATACTTCATTACCTAGTTGTGTTTATATTTTGATTTTCAAAATTGCTTAAAATGATTTGGTCTTGCACACACTCAAGGAAACTAGCTTAGATTCTCTTGTTGAAGTTAATCTATTTAGAGTTTATATTAAGTGCTTGTGTTAAAATGCTAAGTTTGGTTTTGAAATTGCATAACTTTATACAAGTTTGATGGTTTTGAATGAGGGTTTGTTCTAATTTGCTTGAGGGCAAGCAAAGTTTAAGTGTGGGGTATTTGATAAGTGTGAATTATATATAGTTTTTTGATATGTTTTTAGCTGTGTTATTTAGTTGTTTTGGTTTTATTTAGGTTAATTTAGAGTTAACTTATTAATATTTATGTTTTTGAAGTTAATTCTATGTTTTGTTTGATTTTCATATTTAAATTGTAAACAAAGGGCTTAAAGTACAAAAAGGACAAAGTTTAGGGCTAAAAGTGCAAATATGAGAAATTTAAACAAGAAAACAAGCGTCCAGTCCAGAGCCTTGAGACGTGACCACATGAAAACATTAAAGCATAAGACACGTGGCCACGTGAAGAAGTATACATAAAGAGCCGTGGCCATGTGAAGAAAATTGAAGGGACTAAGTGAAGACACGTGACCACGAGGATTCCAATGAAGGACAACACGTGGCCACGTGTGGAGGAAGAGAATATATACACGTGACCACGTGTAGAGAAGGTACATTGAGGGGCGTGGCCACGTGATCCAGTTTTCCCATTTCGCAAAGGATTTTCGAGCTTCCTGTTTTAGCAGAATTTGATTCCTATTCTATGACTGGAGTTTAACAAGGAGTCTACTACAATTTTTCCTATAAATAGGAAGCTAAAACACAGAAGAAGGGGATCGATTCTTAGAATTAAGCTTTACTTTTCCTTAGTTATTTTACGTTCTTTGTTTTTACTATTTTCTTCAACACTTTGTTTTAATTTTAAGAATGGTTTGTGAGTAGTTTTCTTTAACTTTTGCTAAAGGATACTTGAATCCTTAACTTGTATTGTTATGACTTAAGTTTGTTCTTCAATTTTTAATACAAGTTGATTATTTCTTGGTTCTTAAACATAGTCTTATTTTTTTTCTCAATCTTAAGTTAATTATTAACTTGATTAAGCATTGGTTAATTAATTGGTTTAAGTTGATTAATGACTTGCATGCTCTTAGGTTAATTTAGTTGGATTAATGCATGGTTATAATCTGAATAAGCTATAATTTTGTGTTGATTTGAGTAAGTTAAGATTAAGAAAAGTGTAACCAAGAATAGGTTGAAGTTAAATCTCTTGAGAAAGGCTTTAATAGACATCTAGGAGAGTTAATTCAGTTCTTTATGCTAAGTGTTAAGTTTATCTGAATAAGAAAATTTTGATGCTTGGAACGATAATCTTGAATAAAGTTATCTGGGTTTATTACACTGAATTCTCCATAATCACTTGTATGTTTTCTTTTAATTAAGTCATAGCAATATCGGTTAAGGTGCCTTTAGTGAAAGTTGTCTTTAATATTGATTTTTAACTCATTCAATTTGCTTGCTTTCAATAAATCTCTTCTTTACTTTAACTCTTTCAATTGTTTTAATTTAGTTTTAAATTATTGTTTTTAGTTTTGATTCTTCAAATCATCACAACTTTGGGATTTTTCTTCTTTCTTTACACGCAAAATTGATTTTGAAATTGAAATAGCGCATACAAGCATAAGTTTCCCTTGGGTTCGATATTTTGGGTCATAATCTTATTTTCCTATATTACTAGCCGATCTAGTACACTTGCTAGACACCGATCAACAACATTTTTCGAGCTCAAAAAATGACATTTTGGTTGCCATTTTTCAGTTTAAAGTTTTTAGGATTTTTCAGGAACATTTGGTCTTTCTTTTTTTCACTTATATAAATTATTTTCTTTGCCTAAATTATTAAGTTATATCTTAATCACATAATTTAATAGTAAATTTAAATATAATTATTAATAATTTATTATTTTTAATTAAATCTATAAAAAATCCTAACCACTATCTTTTATATACCAAAACTATGGACTATTTCATATCACAAAACATAATCTTTGGCAATACCCAATATGCATGAAGGCATAAAATGCTCGAAAAGTACTATAATTACCTATTTTAATTATAATAATATTTAAAGATATTTTTTCTAATATGCAGTAAAAGAAGTAAAAGAGGGCAAATACATCAAATCGTGTATAACTTATAAAGAATTAGAACTTGCTGAAAATTGGCATGAGATTCTCATAATACCAATTGTTGATAAAGATGAATGCCACAGATAAGCCCCCACAGTTGAAAATGAAGTCCTGCACATTGGAAAGGGAGTTTTAAATTTGATGGAAAAGAGATCAAGAAATAAAAATCATAAATAAGAGAAGGATATAAACATTTCTCCCTCACTCCTAGGAGTTTGGGGTATGAAGCCGAGGAGGAATTGCTATTTGAATTCCTACTGTATTTTGAGTTCAATCCTATACAGGAAGCCAATAAATTAGAAGAAGATATATTTATAAGCATATTATTGCCTTGACGGGCCAATACTAACTTGATGTCCTCCCCAAAAGCACAAATGATGTAAGAATCTTACAAAATGTCTTTTTAATTCGAACTATTTAAAGATAATTTTCCATATATAACAAAAGTATACAACTCTAAACAAAAGAAGCTCTACACCTCCAAAATTTGGGTTCCCAGTAAAACTAAAAATTCTGTTAGAGATGCTGATAGAATATATCAAAATATTCATAGAATTTCATGCAGAAGAATGCAAATAACGAACCAAAACACAGGGGAAATCCATGCGAGAACAAGAAACAAGAATAGCTGAATCATAATCCAAAAGTTAACAAAAATAATGGAAGTGAATTAAAACAATTCTAACTAAACAACACTTAATTTCAGTAATCAAAAAAGGAAAGAAACAAAATAGAGAAAAGTGTACCTATATTAGAAGGAGTATAAGCCTTGATCCGATTACTCAAGCAGAGACCTGTCAAAATACAAACTCTAGCACTACCCAAAAATAAATAAACAATTAATCAAAAACCACCATTTTTAATAAACAAAGCATTATAATCTCATCAAAATTTAAATGGACGCATCCTGTAACGAACACCTAGTTAGATTTTCTCATCTTTCCTCCCTTAATTTTCTCAGCTACCAAACAAAAATAAAGGTAACTAGAAAGTGCAGGAACCTTAAGGTAACTTCTTTCTAATATGCTCAAATGAATTTCATTTCCTTCTGCTCTTCAATAATTTCTCAGGAAATAAACAAACTACAAGTGAGATCAAAGCCAAACAAGTTATAGAGAATCTGGTAAGTAGAGAGTGAAAAGGTACCTATATTTTTGAAAATTGATGGATTTTGAACCAATAGATCTCTGTGGATTGATTTGAAATTCTCCATAGTCGAGCTCCAAAAGCAGAGAAAATGAAATAGAATGAGGCGGGACGTGCAGAGAAGAACAGAAATGAAAGAAATAGGGTTTTTTCCTATATTTATTATTTTTTAGCAACGAAATTTAATTTTGTTGCTATTATAACAATGATTTCAAATTTAGTAACGGAAAAGAGATTTCATTGCTAAATTTCATCCAAATTTTTTTTTGCAGCCATATTTAGCAATAAAAATTAGAAATAGCAATGGAATTTAATTTTCGTTGCTAAATTTAATCCTAAAAATTTCCCGCTATGAAATGCCGCTATATTTAGCAATGGAAATGAGATTTCGTTGCTATTTTAGCAATAAAATTTAATTTTCACTACTAAATTTCATCCCAAAAATTTCCCGCTATTAAATGTTGCTATATTTAGCAACCAAAATTAGATTTCGTTGCTATTTTATCAATGGAAATTATATTCTATTGCTAAATTTCATTCAAAATTTTTTATGCAGCCATATTTAGCAACGGAACTTAGATTCCGTTGCTATTTTAGCAATGGAAATTAGATTCCGTTACTATTTTAGCAATGGAATTTTATTTCCGTTGCTAAATTTCATACCAAATTTTTTCTACCGCCATATTTAGCAATGAAAATTTTATTCCGTTGCTAATTTTTGTTGCTATATGTTGGCTCTAAAATCTCCCTCCCTTTTTAGCAACGGAATACAACCATTTTGTATTCAGTTGCTAAATCCCTAAAACTTCACCCAATTTTAGCAACGGAATTGATTTTCCTTTGCTAAATAGCAACAGAATTGGTATTCCATTGCTAATTTAGCAACGGAATAAATTCCGTTGCTATTTTGATATTTTCTTGTAGTGATATCTATTTTGAACAATTCTTGATACTGTGCTTTTATAATTGATTATGATTCCCACATTACTTCTTACATTCCATAGTGTTGCCATAACACTTTAACTAAAGGTTTTGCTTATTTCAAAATAGAATGACTTCCCTAGCCAAGATTTCTTTTGGTTATTCATCATATAAATAATTAGGTTGCACCTTTATTTTCTACAGTAGCACTATACAAGACTCACTCGATCAATATTTTTAATGTTTTGAAACATAGAAGACATCATGTAACTTGGATAACTCTGAGGGAAGTGCCAATTTGTATGCAATAGGTCCATCTCATTCCATAACTTTATATAAACCAATAAATCTTGGGCTAAGCTTCATTTTCTTCCTAAATTGAATCACCATCCTCCAAGGTTACACATTTACGAACACATTATCATCGACTTGACATTTAATATCTTTTCTCTTTAAATTCATATATGATTTCTATCTATCACTAGCTACTTTTTAGCCTTTGCATGATTATTTATCCTTTCTCTTTAGTGTCTTTAACAATATTAGGGCCAATCATTTTATTCGCAGCTAATTTAGTCTAATAAATTAAATAGATGCATTTTTTTTCCATATAAAGCTTCATAGGGTGCCATACCAATACTACCTTGATAACTATTTTTTAAAAAAACTATATCAAAGCAAGGTACTTATCCCAACTTCTTCGAAAGTTTAGGATATATCCTCTCAACATCTTCTCTAGTACCTATATGACCCTTTTGGATTGCCCATCCATTTATGGATGAAAGGTTATACTGTAGTGGAGTTTTGTACACAAAGCTTGCTATAAAATTTTCTAGAATCTAGATGTAAATCTCAAATCCCAGTTAAAAATTATCGACACTAGAATTCCATGTAATCGAACAAATTCATTTACGTACTATTCAGCTAATTTATCTATTGAATAATCAGTCGAACTAGTATCAAATGGGCTATTTTAGTCAACCTATCCATAATCACCCATATGGCATCATACTTCCTTTGGTTAGGGGTAAGCCTATAACAAAATCCATAGTGATATTATCCGACTTCCACTTTGGCATTGGAATGGGATTAAATAATCCTAAAGGAAAAATCAATGTTCATCTTTCACTTGTTTACAAGTCAGACATTTAAAAACATATTCTACTACATCTCTCTTCATTCTTGACTTTTAATAAAACTATTTCAAATCTTGGTACATCTTGTTACCACCGGAGTGCATAGTGAAAATCATGTTGTGTGCTCCATATAGTAAAAGTTTCTTCAATTATTTATCATCTGGCACACATAACTTATTTTGATAAAATAAACTTCCATCTTCTCCTATTAAGTACTATTATTGGCCTTTTTATGTGCAGATTGAGCTACCCACTAGAATTTTTCATCACCTTTTTACATATCGAGTATTGCTTGCCTCATATTGGGTCATGCTTTCATTTGGGCAATCAATGCTTCATCTGGTATAATTCTCCATTTGTATTGATATAGGATCAAATTTGCCATCATTTTTTGACTCAAAGCATTAGCTACCACATTACCCTTACTAGGATGATAGTCAACTATATAGTTATAGTCCTTGAACAATTCCAACCATATACTTTGTCTTAGGTTGAGATCTCTCTATGTAAATAGATATTTAAGGCTTTTGTGATCCATATAGACTCTAAATCTTTCTCCATATAAGTAATGTTACCATATTTTTAAAGTAAACACTGCTGCTACCAACTACAAGTCATGTATAGGTTAGTTCTATTCATGAGGCTTTAATTACCTTGATGCATATGCTACCACCTTACCATTTTGCATCAATACACAGCCAAATCCATTCATATGGGCATTAATATATATAAAATAATCTTTACTTAGAGTAAGTTGTGTTAAGATTGGAGCTTTTATTAACATCTATTTTAATTGCTCAAAACTCATTTGACATCCAATTGTCCATTCAAATTTAACACATTTCAAGAATAATCTAGTAAGCAAAGAAGTAATAACTGAGAATCCCTTTACAAACCGATGGTAATAGCTAGCTAGACCAAGGAAACTCCTCACTTTCTACACATTTTGAGGCAGTTTTCAATTAACAATAGCCTTAGTTATATTATGATCCATCCTTATTTATTTTTATGACACGATATGTCCAAAGAAAGAAACTTCCTTAAGCCAAAATTCACATTTACTCAATTTGGCATATAGCTGCTTCTACCTTAGCACAATTCTCAAATGCTCTACATATTTTATTTCATTTCATGAATGGACCAGTATATGCTCAATAAACACTATAACAAACTTGTCAAAATAGGCTTTAAACACCCTATTTATCATATCTATAAAAGCTATCGATGAATAGTTAATTTAAAGGAATGACCAAAAATTCATAATCGCAATATTGGGTTTAGAAAGTTATTTTCAAGATATCCTTATCTTTCACTCAGACTTGGTTATGTCTTGATTGCAAATCTATCTTTGAAAACACATAAGCACTTTTTAACTGATCAAACAAATCTTTTATTTGGCTAATAGATATTTATTCTTTACTGTTACCTTATTAAGTTACCTATAGTCTATACAAATCCTCAAAGTGTCATCTTTCATTTTGACAAATAACACTAGTGTGCACCATGGTGGCACACTAGGCCTAATAAAATTTTTGCAATTGAAACTTTAATTCCTTTAGTTCTAATGGCATAATTTTATACGATGCTCTAGAGATGGGGGTTGTACTGGGCAAGATTTCTATTGATAAATCCACTTTTTTTAAATGGAAGGCCAGGCACTTCTTTTGGAAACACATAAAGAAATTCATTAACTACTAGTATCTTCTAAAGCTATACTTTCTCTCTTTTAAAATCAAACACCACAGCAAAGAATGCTTCACACCTTTTCCTAAGAAAAGTCTTCCTTGCATAGCCGATATTACAATGGCAAAGGGTTTAGATCTAATACCCTGTAAAATTATTTCTTTGCCATCTATATATTTAAGTGTCGCTATCTTTCCCTGAGAATCCACTACCGTTTCATGTTTAGTTAACTAATTTATACACAGTATTACATCAAATTCATGGAACGGAAACTCAATCAAATTAGCCAAGAATTCCTTTCCTTGTATCATGCTAGGGTAATCCCTACACACTATATTCACACTTACACTATGGCCCAAAGGACTATTAATACATATATCAAAATCTAATTGATCCATAAATGACATGTTCCTACCTTTATTCCCAATGCATAAATAAGAATGATTGGAACCCAGGCCAATAAGTACATGTACATCAATGTTAAAGAGAGAGAAAATATCCGCTATCACTCTCGGAGCATCTAAATCTTCATAAGCTTTAAGTGCATACCCAAATAGGAGTTGTACAGATAATGGGGCAATCAAATGTCTCGAATGCATTTTTGGACTAAGCTATATTGACAGGATCCACCTTGACTGTTTCCATGTCCTTTACCTACTAAACGTGCATTAGAAGCTCTCTTGCTACTTTGCTATATAAATCCCTATTCTTGCTTCAGTGGACAGTTGGCCATAAAAGTGATTTGTGCTACCATATCTAAAGTAGACACCTGTTAGTATCCTACATATGCCCTAATATCTCTTAGAACAATAGGTGCACTCTGGTTGCTATCCTCTGCCTTATCATGTTAATGTCCCTCTATCAGATCTAAATGTTATAGATGGTCCTTGTCATCCTCCCTTTGAAACAAGATTGTTAAAGATTTAGTTGGTTGATTTCCTTATGCAACCCTTGATTTCTTTCCTGTCGAGGAAGCACCTCTAGTAAAACTCCTCCTCTGCCCTCTTTCTCTCTTAGCTAGCTCATTCTTTTCTAATCGAATAGTTGCCTATGCCAATTGATAAAATTTCACAGGTTACAACAATGTATAACCTATCAATTGTACCTTAATTTTATCATTTAAACCATCTTTAAATATTTGGCATTTAAAAGCTTAAGTTAACATGGGTTTAGGGGCATATTTACTCAAGCTGCTAAATTATCTTTCATTCTTTGTTATAGTCATACTCTTTTATTTCAAATTCAAAAAATACATTAACTTTGCCTTTTTATAGGCTTCGACAACATACTTCCTTTTAAATTCTACTTTAAAGAACTCTTAGGTAAGTGGATTAGGTAGTTAAGGCTGCTTTAACAACAACTTCCACCAATCATATGCTGCTCTTTGAAGTAAGGACATGGCATAAGTCACTTTCTAGGTAGCTAGATAATGAATTTCATTGAACACTCATCTAATTCTCTCTAAATAAAATTTTGCTTTCTCAAACTCTTCTAAAGATGTACTTGGAAACTCTTCCACACCATGCTTTCTAATTTCTATAAAGGAAGCTTTAGGTGCCATCATCCTTTGGAAAATTTGAGCCATATATTATGAAATCTTCAGCAGTGTTTCCCTTAGAATAACAATAGGTATATCACCTAGGAAGAAGTTGAGGATTATGGGTTAGATGGATTTGACTGCATAGGAAAATTAATTTTAGCCATTTCCTCTATCATTTCCCTAGATCCCTCTATGATCTATTATATATAAGAAAATAAAGACATTTGTATTAGGCTAACATGAATAATATTCTATACATTCATGTTCTTAAACCCTTATTTGTTAAAACCGATTAAACCATGCTCTAATACAAAAATTGTAATGCCCATTCTAATTATCCCTTGTTCCTGTTATCATACAAACTATTTCAGGTATAACTAAGCATATTATAATCATTTTCACAAGTTTCATGATAATAATAAATCATACAACATATATTGTTACATATGATATACTTGTTCATAAATACTATTATACATCACAAATTTATAACTATTCTGTTACTTTTACAATTCAACTTTTAGGCACAAAATGTTATTTGTAAAGACAAAAGCAAAAGATAACAATGCCATACTTTGACTCCGCCTAACACTGGTGTTGGCCTTGTTGCTGCAATTCTTATCCCAGGTTGAGAGTCCTAGATTGATTACTTATATGGATGAACACCCATGCTAACCTATACAACTTAATAAGGAATAATTAACACAAGATGAGAACAACCACTCACAATGGTCATTTCCAGACACATAAGTATGAACAAGATATGGCTTACTTTCACATTAATCCTAAACACAATCCCATATAACAAGGAAACACAATATTGGTACAATATTCAAAGAATAAGTTTAATCACATACAGTGCAATATTATTAGCATTTACTCTATCATCTCATCATTTTATTGTGAATTCCTGCCTATGTTTTATGGATGTGAATAACGGGTGTTATGGATACCCTCAGGTATCAATCATATGAATACCAATAGGCATTTAACCTATGGATATCCAAAGGTATCAAATATGTGGATCTAATAAGGGTCAAGACTATGGTCCTAAGTGGGGACAAACTACAGGGTCAACTATGGTAGATGTAACTATACCCTATAGGAATGCCTATCTATCCATAACCAAACCCTATATACAAGAATTGATCCATTATTCACATCTTTCATTAAAAAAGTTTTATCCATTATAATACACTTGTGTGCATATGTAAATTGTAACACCCTTACACTATGCTTAGCTATAACACTTTGTTTAATAATAATTAAGCATGCTTATCATAACATTTCATCTGTTATTCTACTAAATAGATATCTAAAAGTTAACTATTAGGAGCTTTACTCACAGTTGCATCTCATTAACATCAATTATTACATATAAAAAGCATATATAGTAATTACAAAATTTCCAACATAATTAAAGTTTCCATTACTACAAAATATATGGACAAAAAGAAGACTCTATTATCAATCTTCTAAAATTTGTGTTGGCCAACCTACTGCAGATATCAGTTCTGGAAGAAAGTCTTGTTCTCACAACCTACACGGATAAACAAAAATTCATGCTAAGCTATAAAGCTTAGTGGGGAACACTAAATATGACAAACGACTACTCACAGTGGTCACCAACAAGCATATATTATGAATTACAATGATAACTTACGCCAAATTTTAATAAAAAAACAAAATGTAGATGTAAGTCCACACATGATAACCAAATGACTTAATGATAATAAATTCGGCATAGATGCTTTATATACACAACATTTAATCATATAAACATATTTATCCTTTAGACTTGCAATTCATTTATTGAATGGTATACCACTGTTTATACTCAGTCATTCCTTCCACTTACTACACACTTTAACATATACTAGGAATATATATATATATATATATATATATATATATATATATACATATATATATATTCACATAAGCTTATGATTAACAAGGACATATGCATATTCGAAAGTAAGATAGAGCATTAGTATTATGAAAGTTTATCATTTATCAATCTAGAAATATATTCGTAATACTTATTGTACCAAAATTTCTAGCTCGCTCCCATCTCGAATACCATTATCATGTGAACTTTATCACTTGTAAATCTGTAAATATTTTATGGGTATGCACAAGACATTATACATCAATTCTCAATAAAGAGCAAGAACGAGTAGATATAGGGAAAACATATAACCCAATGTATTAATTGAAAAGCAATCACCAACATGAATACCTATACATAGCTCTTATATTCCATTGCTATAAAAAACACTTATTTCAGCAAAATGTTTTTCATAGCTTTCATACATACGAATCTTGCAAGTCAATTATCTACCTCATGCAAACAACATATTACTATAGAAAACATACTATCGCGTACTTACTTTACCATCTTCTTTTCTCACTTTTCATTTGACCTTATCTCCAAATAAGGGCAACCGTATCATACTGTTACATCCTTACTATGCTTAATGTATATCCTGTCAGTTTCCCTATTTAGTTGGGGCATGTACATGTAGTATGATGCTTGATACTATGCTTATGTGTAAATGATGCTTTCATGTATGCAATAAGATGCAAATGCATTCTCTCGTGTGCCGTATATTTTTTTGCCCCATCCCATGTATAATGTTTTGTCAACTGCCCATGCCTGTTAAGGATTCACTGACAGGTATACATAGCATCATAATTAACCCAATTTCCTCATAGCAACTTCACATATGAAAGATTTTATTCACAATACCTAAACTGTTTCTCCAAAACCATATTAGCACACTTATACTATATTCTATTAACACACTTGTAATATAATCCAAACACTAATCATATTAGCATTCCTTTATCATTTACCTTTTTAAATCAAACTTAGAATTTCATTAATATAACATCATTGAGTAATCTTTATGTATTCCTTCAATGCATTTGTACTATAATTCACCTAATGGGCAAATATGGACAATATTCTCAAAGTTCCACCATATCAAAACATTCCTAAAAGAATAAAATTCATTACCATAATAAGAACTTATTATTGTGAATGAGCAAATATTAAGGAAGAAAAGATAAATACCAATATCTCCTTCGATGACATCCTGTTTTGATGAAACCTTAATTTTATCGGTCTGAACCGATACAATCAGATGTATAGATTTGTCTCTTTCACTACGATCTATCTCTTCTATCTGAGGTACATTAGCAATGACAAGATTCTTTTCATTCTTTGATGATACCTTACCTTCCCTGGGCAACACTGGCAATTAGCCATAAAATGATCCGTTTTACCACATCTAAAACAAGCCCCATTTAAAGCTCTACAAACACCCCAATGATTCCTTGTGCAATACAAACATTTAGGAACTTGAATCCCTCGACTTTTCCCTGCCAAACCTTGCGCATAATGGAATGTGTTACTAGAAGAACTTAATTTCAATATCTTATTTCTTTTTCCTAGCTCCCTCTTATCCATATTCCCTTCTCGACTCATTTTGTTCTCATTATTCCTATTTACCTCTTTTGATACTCTAGGCTCAGTTAACTCTTGTAAAATCTGATTCAAGATGCAATTCATTTTCTTTAGTTCTTCTAATATAGAAACAAACATCTCAACATGAGTTACATTCACAGGATCGGGGATAAATAAGTTCAATGCCCAAGAATTGCTGACTTTAATGATCTCTTTTCCAGTTTCATTCAGTTTATCCATCTTTAATCTATACAAAACAAAACCAAGATATCTGCATTAGGCCAACACACTAAAACTTCCATATAACAATTACTCTAAACACTTATAGCCCATAAACGACTAAACCTAAGCTCTGATACCACTAATTGTAACACCCTTACATTATGCTTAGCTATAACACTTTGTTTAATAATAATTAAGCATGCTTATCATAACATTTCATCTGTTATTCTACTAAATAGATATCTAAAAGTTAACTATTAGGAGCTTTACTTATAGGTGCATCTCATTAACATCAATTATTACATATAAAAAGCATCTATAGTAATTACAAAATTTCCAACATCATTAAAGTTTCCATTACTATAAAATATAAGGAAGAAAAGAAGACTCTATTATCAATCTTCTAAAACTTGTGTTGGCTAACCTGCTACAGATATCAGTCCTAGAAGAAAGTCCTGTTCTCACAACCTATACGGATAAACAAAAATCCCTGCTAAGCTATAAAGCTTAGTGGGGAACACTAAATATGACAAACGACCACTCACAGTGGTCGCCAACAAGCATACATTATGAACTATAAGTATAACTTACGCAAAATTTTAATAAAAAAAATAAAATGTAGACGTAAGTTCACACATGATAACCAAATGACTTAATGATAGTAAATTTGGCATAGATGCTTTATATACATAGCATTTAATCATATAAACATATTTATCCTTTAGACTTGCGATTCATTAATTGAATGGTATTCCAATATTTATACTCAGTAATGCCTTCCACTTACTACACACTTTAACATATACTAGGAATATATATATGTATATGTGTGTGTGTATATATATATATATTCACATAAGCTTATGATCAACAAGGACATATGCATATTTGAAAGTAAGATAGAGCATTAGTATTATGAAAGTTTATCATTTATCAATCTAGAAATATATTCGTAATACTTATTGTACCAAAATTTCTAGCCCGCTCCCATCTTGAATACCATTATCATGTGAACTTTATCACTTGTAAATCTGTAAATATTTTATGTGTATGCACAAGACATTATACATAAATTCTCAATAAAAAGCAAGAACGAGTAGATATAGGGAAAACATATAACTCAATGTATTCATTGAAAAGCAATCACCGACATGAATACCTATACATAGCTCTTATATTTCATTGCTATAGAAAACACTATTTTAGCAAAACATTTTTCATAGCTTTCATACATGACGAATCTTGCAAGTCAATTATCTACATCAAGCAAGCAACATATTACTATAGAAAACATACTATCTCTAATATAGTCCATAACTAGATATTAGTGATGCACTAGTTCATTTATATAACTCTGTACATACTATTTCTATATGCGATAATCATGCATAAGTATATATCACAACATCTTTCAATATCATAATTTCCATATGTGATGAAAAGGAATTTCTCATATAAATTAGATTATGAAATCAATTTATGAATTCTCTTACTTCATAAAACTTTAAGTTAAACATCAAAATTTTCTTAACTTTTGTATAAAGGCTGCACTACTCAAAAGAGGTGGATAACGGGTTATACAGTGGTTCCCGAAGGTACAAGTCTGTTTAGTCACCCAAACGGGGTTGAATATGATCCAAACGGGACCATGTCTGTTTAGTCACCCAAATAGGGTTAACTACAACCTAAACGGGGTTGAACTATCGCAGCTGCAAGGTACCCTTATAGGCATGCCTATCTATCCACTTCCTAGACTCAACGCAGGCAATAAAATCTATTTACTTTATCTTTTCTTTATACAATCATATTCTTATATGCACATGTATACTCTTGTATAACTATGAACAATGTACTCATAAAAGCGCTCATGTGTAACTTTCTGTAAACCTGTGAACATTTCACTGTTTGGTATTACTATTCTGTTATTGTAATTCTATTAAATCATGTGACTATTCCGTATGTCAAGACTATACTTGTATAATGCCATTTGTACCCGTACATAATCATGTAAAATATATATCTTCTTTAGTACATATACATATATGCACTATTCATAAACAATTTATACAATTTTCTCATATAATAATCACATGACAAGATACTCCTTCTCTGATGCATACACTTGTATACATAGTCTCATATGACATTGCCATTATATGCTTTAATAAAATTTCTATAATGGAGTCTATAGCACTGTAGATCTATATTTTAGCATGTTAACATGTGACAACACATATGCTTAATCATGTCATTTCAATTAAGTAAAGACGTATTCATACGTTTCACTTTACTCATATTCTTTGATTCATTACTCTAAAACATCTTTCAAAATTCAAAACCAATCATGTAAGATCATATTATATATATACATATGTTTATATGTTCACATATAATCTACAAATCACATTACTTCTTTCTACAAGTAAAATTGATATTTCAAACTATAAGTATCATAGTAACTTCAAGAGTTCAATAAAAACTGTGTACAATCATTTAGACGTTTATATATATATATATTACATTCATGTAATCATGTGATAGTCGTACATTAAAAACCTTCATTTATTATATTTAAACATTTCTTAACTTCATAGTATAGATGTATGCATCAAATAAACATTTACTCCATTATAAAATAAAATAATAATATGTTTATGAAAGCATAATTGCATAACAACCACCATATTACATGCCATAATTAATTCAATGTGCTTCCATATAACTATGAATTTATACAAACAGTATGTAGTTAAGCAATACATATATAATCATAACTTGATTTACATCCTTAGTTACATGTATTTATATGCTAGACATTGCTTAATGATAACTAAGCATATATCATCATAAGGGTACATACATACATTAACCTTGTATTTAATATTCATATTACAAGCCCTATCCAATTCATTTTGTAATCACATAAATACATATTTAGCTTAACTAATTGAAAACCATAAATAAAGTACGTTAAAGAAAATCTGCACAGGGCAGCATTCTGGACTCGACTTGTGAGCTACATTTGAAATTGAAAATGTCATTTTTAGGCAAAATGATCTTGTATAATCTTATCCTCTTATGTGTCTAGTTTCCAGATCATTAAAATTCATCTTAATATCTGATCTATAGCTCGAGTTATTAGAAAAATACTATAGGCTATTTTTAAAACTAAAACAGTGTGGTCTGTCACATAGAAAATTCATAACATAAAATTTAAAAGGATATAGACCAACATTTCTTTATCAAAGTTAGACTTTAATGTCTCTAGTTTCACCATAATTTTATTTTGTAGCATTTCAACATCTCTATAAAAAGGTATGCCCATTATTGTAAATTCTATTTCTATTAGCAGTCCAGGGGACTAGTCCAAATTCAACCCTAAATTCCATATAATTAGAGACAAATTTAGGTTTAGGTTTCTTCATATGAAATATAGGATGGAAGTCTAGTTTCCAACGCAAAAAAATCACTCAATTTTATGTTCTATAGCTCAACTTATGAGTAAAACAATCCAGATAGGTCAATCAGTCATAAAGAAATGTTCTACTGTGAAGAGGCTCACGAGTGAAGTAAAAAGACTAAACTTTATGACTCGTGAAGGGGCTCATGAGTGGAGAAAAAGGGCAACATTTCATGACTCGTGAAGGGGCTCAGGAGTGAAGAAAAAGGGCAACATTTCACGACTCGTGAAGGGGCTCACGAGTGAAGAAAAAGGGTTACATTTCATGACTCGCGAAGGGGCTCACGAGTAAAGAAAAAGGCCTACATTTCACGACTCATGAAGGGGCTCACGAGTGGAAAAATCAGCAATCATGAGTGACCCAGGAAAACATGGTGCATGACTCGTGAAGAGCTTCACGAGTTGGACAATAATTCATGACTCGTGAAGATCTTCATGACTCGGCAACAACTCAAACTGTTCTTCAAACTCATTTCGATAAAACTCCCCGATAAAACCTAGAAAAACACAACCCTAAATTTCTATCAACCACAACATTTTCTAAAAAATTTCGCATGCAATTATGAACAGCCTAAGTTCCCATACCTGGACATGCAACTCAAATCTTCTTGTAATTTCTCCTTTGTCTCTCACTATCTTCTTCTTTCATTATCTTAATTTTCTCCTTCTTTTCCTTTTACAATAATTTCATCCATTAACACAAACTTTCAGCATCTAATTCCATCTACTACTAACCAATACAAGAAGATGAAGAAGGAGAAGAAGAATCATTTAATTAAGTTAATTACCTTATAGATATACACTAACTTGTTCTTTAAAAATCCACATGCAAGAATTCTTCAAAGATTTTCTTAGAGATTAACCAATAATGAAAGAGAGGAGAATGAAGAAATTATGTAACTCCCTCTCTAATTGCCATCCCCTATCTTCTCTCCTCTTAAATTTCTCTTTCATTCCACTAGCAAAAAGACTACTTATAATATTTAGTGAAAATTCCCTTTTTGATCCCTTAAAAAGTTGCATGTTCCACTAACTTCTCTCAATTTCTTGCATGTTACACCTTTGACCCAAAAATTTTGTAATTTTCTTAAATCAACCCCACTTAAAGCTTCTTTCAACATTGACCCATAACTTATCTTCTTACTTTCAATCTTACCCCATCATATGCTCTCTTATAAAATTGACCCCCCTCATTTATTATTTTTTTAACATTGACCTTTAAATTTATATCTTATTTTAATTAAGCCCTCAAACTATTTTTCCCTTTTTAATTATAACATTATAAAATTCATAACATATAATTCACACATTCATCACATAATTAATGTTAACTTAATAACACTTATATCCTAATTGATCCTTGAAATAAAATATTATTTCAATTACACACAGAAATAAATAACTAGTTTATCCTTCAATATATAGACTCATAATAATTCATCTAATTAAGCTTGATTAAACATTTATAATTCGGATTATGTCCTTGAATTCTACTAGGGCCTAATTTGGGTCCTCACATAAATAGCTATAACCATGGAAACTGTTAGAGAGTATGCCCTAGAGCCCATGTAATAGGGATGTTTTTCATATGTATGAAATTTATATTCTTAATAAAAGGCATCATTCATTTATTAATGCTGTGTTTGAATACATGAGTTTGTAAATCTTAAATTAATAAATGAAGTCCTAGATATTATAAACACAGTGCAAAGGCAATCATGAAGGTGTTCATGATGTGAGATGTCTATCGCATGCAAATGTGTTAATATCTAAATATCCCTAGTCATAGAATTAACAAGATAGGACATTGTTAATTCGGACAGACTAGCACATGTTATGCTTCTTGAATGGTTCAAGCAATGGTTCTCATAATTGTGATTATGGATGATAATCAAAGCTAACATGTGGATGCTTGTTAGAGGAACAAGTTCATTGAAGACCTGCAAAGAGAATCCTCATATGGATATTAAATCTATGTAAGTGAGGAATCTCTTCATAGCGGTTGTGCAAGTATCCTTAGACTTGAGATCACCAAAGTTATCTTAAGTAGCAAGTGGTATACTTTGACTCCATAACTGATTACTTCCAACTGGAAGTGAACATAGTTAGGAGATTGGGTATATCATGACCTACTTGAAGATAGTTGAGTGATTGACAAAGGATTCACCATCCCAGATTTAACAAGGGAAGTTATCTCGCATGATTCTATAATTGCCTTGTTCAGAGAATCTCTGGCCAGAGTAATATGCCGAGATGGATGGAGATCCATGAAGGGCATTTTAGGAAAAATGGTTAAATTAATAGAACATACATAATTAGATTTATATGAGTTGACAGAAATCCATACTCAGAATCTAATTGAGATAAGAGTGGTGAAAGGAGTAATTGCACGGTAACTGTTTCTATGGAAGGGTACAGTCAAACCACATGACTTTCCTGACATTTGGGTAGTCATGATGCCTAGCTAGAGGCCAATCATGACTTATATAATGATGTATCAAAATATCAATAGAGATTGATAAAATGATTTAAAGGAGTTTAAATCATGTGAGTTTTGAATAGAACTCACAATTACATATTATACTGCCAACATGGACAGGAACCCAATAGGTCACACACATATAGAGAAAAGGGTAAAATGGTAAAATGACAAGGATAATAATATTTAATATTATTATAAAGGTAGAGAGGAGAATATGATAATAATTAATTAAAGAGTTTAATTAATTATGATCAAATAAAATTGTCCGCGGAACTTTTGAGAAATGTTCTGTAAATTGGACCTAAATGAAATAATGTATTTCATGATTAATTATTATTGTCTTATAAGTATTATAAGACTACTATAAGTGTTATAGGACTGATATAATAATTAATAGGACCATTGGAGAAATTATAAAGGGCTAAAGGAATGAAGAAGTTGGAGGAAGCCCTCCAGAAAAGGGCTACACGCCAACTCCATACAGAAGGGCTTAGAGGGCTTTTTCTTGGACCAAATTAATTTATATATGTTACATAAGTGTTATGGAACTCACATATTTAATTTTGTTGGATTTGGAATCCATTTGGGTATTTAAATCCAATTAGATGCACAAAGGGCCTAGTTTGTGGATTTTGTGCATGGTCTTTTATGAAAAGATTTAATTTGGATTTAATTAAGCCCAAATGATTATAATTAATTCCAGAAGCCCAATTAATAATTCTCCAGCAATTTTAAAGAGCCCAATCTCATTAAGGAGTTGGAATTTTAACCTAACTATAAAAGGCCAACTAATGAGAATTAGGGTTAAGTGATTAAAACAAAAGGAAAGTCTTTTTCTCTTAATTCTCTCTCCCTTTTGCGCCACTTCCATTGCTAGCCTCTTGGATTTCAGCCAGCCCTAGTTGAACGCCAATTTGTTGGTTCAATTTACCCCTCTCTAGTGTGGATTACTCATTGGAGGTGTTCGATTTTGGACACTGTGGTTTGTGACAACCCGGTGCGAAGTAAAATCAACTGTTCAACAAAAATCAAAGGTGATTTTTCTTATTCTCATATGGTTATATTGTGTATTCATGGCAAGATCAGATCTAATGGTTAAAAAATTTTAAAATTCCGCTCATGTATGTGATGCATGTAACCGTTAAAATCCAACATGGTATCAGAGCCACGGTTTTGCCATTGATATACAATTCTATATTTTTTCTGCGGAATAAGTTTTGTTTTGTTTTGAGTTATTTATTTCATGAACTTTAAAATATTAGATTTGATTGTTCATGAATGAGAAATATTGATTTATGGTTGTATGTGTGATCAAATAAATTTGGTGGAAACAAAAACGAAATTTTTGAATGATTAACATAAGGGTTTGGCGTGAAACTCATTAGGGTTTGGCGTGAAACCCTAGGTAATGTAGGGGCTGTTCTAATTTAATTTCTTATGGATCTATTTAAAAATCATTTAGATGATATTTTATGTGTTTAATATGTGATATTAAGCCGTAGGATCGAACGGAATTAAAATCGAACAAGTTTTGCATGAAAACTAGTTTTGTCGAAAAGTTCGATAAATTGGTGTTCTTCGTGTGTTCTTGATGTGTTCTTGGTTAGAACGACTTTTGATCTTCTAAATCTGATATATATGATATATTAAAGTGTTTTTAATTAATTGGATTAATTAAAATGGGCCTTAAATTAATTTGATTAATTTTAATTCATTAAAACCACTTAATGGGCTTAATTATGTTTACGGACTTGGTTTAAATTAGTGAATGACTTGGTGGGCCCAAGGAGCTGATTTAAATTAACTATTATAAACATTAATTAAGTTTATTAATGGGTTTTAAGGGCTGGAGTGGGCTTGGCTCATTCCAAAAGGCACAAATGGTCCAAATGACACAAAACTAGTTTGTGTGTGAACACACTTAGGGTTTTTCTTCTGTGGGTTTCGGCCTACACTTATTTTAAGCCCAAAATTGATTCTTTTAATTATTTAATATGATTAATTAATTAAATAATAAATTTATAACTAATTAATAATCAATTTTATTGATTATTAAGGCAAGAACACATTCATGCAAAAAGGTTTCCTAAAATGAAAATTTCCAAAATGGAAAAAGTTTCCTAATTTGATCACATTATTAAAATAACTCAAAATATAGTTTCAAAGGTTGAAACAAAGTTAGTAATCCATTTCTTTATGCATTAGAAAGGCATATAAGGGTGTATGATTGACATGATGGATAGTTATGGACAAAGCCCAATGTGATTGAGCATTATGCATGTTTTGGCCCAATGAGGACTTTCATGTCCCGGCCACTTGTTTTTGGTTTGTATTTCATTTCAAATTGTAATATGTAATTAGATTACTTAGATTAGAATTAGAAATAGAGATGGAGACCATTTTCAAGGAGAAAGATGGGCCGGATGGAGATCCAACAAGCTTGAAGATAATGTAATTATTTTTCTTGTTTGAATCATGCATACTACCTAGGTGTGACCTTTTGATTTCTCTCTTGGCTCGGGGAAATCAATGTAGTGAAGTCCATAACTATACCATATTTGTATGCTTATATTTATGTGATAGATATAGGATGCATACCAATGTATGCCAACCATGTATGATGAGACTTAATTAACTAAAACCCTCAAACAAATACTAAGGTATATAAGCCTTCCATTAATTTGAGGAGAACCAGAGTTCTTTATAGTGTGGGTTGTTGACCACAGTCAAGCTCACATTATATCGAATATGTTCAAATCTAATTAAATGGGTCATCTTAGCTAGCCCATTAGTTTGTTGACCACAGTCAAGGCTAATGGTTCTAGAGGCAAGATTAGGGAATGCATATATGATATGCATGCATCAAGAGTTGATAACCTAATGATCCAATAGTTGTGTAGAGACACAATTGGTATATGGATACCTACCTTTCAAGGGTATGAAATTTGGCTTGTTGACCACAGTCAAGGTCAAATTACATATCAAGGATTGGATATTGGCCCACTAAGAAAACCATCAGGTTTTCTCGGATTATATAGTGAGGGCTATTAATTCGCAATAAAATAGTGGGAGTAAATGGATTAATTAAAGACCTTATTAATGCATACATATATATGAACATACTCTTATATCTTTTCTTTTTCACATCTAGGTCATCATCATGAGCACATCAAACATTAATATACGATCAATCTTGGATAACAAGCTGGTTGGTAACAACTATTCTGACTGGATCAGGCAAGTGAGAATTGTTCTCAGGGCTGAAAAGATCCATTATGTCTTGGATAAAGATCCACCACCACTTCCCTCAGATGATGCCATTGATGAGATCAAAGGCATTTATCGGAAATACATGGAGGATAGTGAAGCAGCAGCATGTCTGATGCTGGGTGCTATGTCCTCGGAGCTTCAGAAGCAACATGAAATGATGGATGCTAAAACCATCGTTTTGCATCTAGAGGAGCTTTATTCTTCTCAGGCTAGAACTGAGCAATATGAGATTGCTCGAGCTCTATTTAGTTGCAAAATGGTGGAAGGCACTTCAGCTGCTGCTCATGCATTGAAGATGTATGGGTATATTGAGCATTTAAGTAGACTTGGCTATGTTATGGATAATGATCTATACATAGATTTAATCTTGTACTGGTTGGCTCCAAGTTATGCACCTTTTGTGCTAAACTTCAACATGAACAAGATCCAAGTATCCATTCCTGAGTTAATCAACATGCTCAAGACAGCTGATGGATCATTTAAGAAAGATCCAAAAGGTGTCATGGTTGTCACTTCTGCTAAAGGCAAGAAGCAGAAGAAGAAGAAGATAACCAAGGCACAGCCAAAGAATGGTGGGATCTCCAAGAAGAAGGTTGCCAAGAAAGAGAATCCCAAAGGAACTTGCTTCCATTGTGGAAAAGATGGTCATTGGAAGCGTAACTGCAAGGCCTATCTAGATTCTCTTAAGGAGAAGAAGCAAGCTGTTGCATCTACTTCAGGTATTCATATGATTGAAATTAATACTTATTCTATTGCTTCAAAACAATCTTGGGTATTAGATACCGGATGTGGATCTCATTTATGTAATGATCTACAGGGGCTTAGAAGCTTTAGAAGAGTTGGAAAGGCAGAGATATGTTTGCAGTCAGCTACTGGACAGAACATCTCTACAACAGTTGTAGGGACTTACTATTTGCCTCTTCCTAGTGGATTAGTACTGGAATTAAATAATTGTTAGTATGTTCCAGCCTTATCCAAAAGTATTATTTCTTTCAGTCATTTGATGAACGATTATGATATTTCTTTGAAGGACAAATGTTGTCACATTTTTAAGAACAATATATTTTATGCAAAAGCTATCATTGAGAATGGTATATTTGTTCTTGATTTAATTAAAGAAGTACATAATGTGAATACCAAGAGAATGAAACATGATAATCTTAATACCTCATACTTATGGCATTGTCGTTTAGGCCATATAAATGAAAAACGCATGACCAAGTTACACAAATCAGGTGATTTGGGATCATTTGATTATGAATCATTTGATACATGCGAATCTTGTTTATTGGGAAAATGACAAAAGCTCCCTTTA
Organism: Excoecaria agallocha; assembly: GCA_037975025.1. Taxonomy (NCBI): domain Eukaryota; kingdom Viridiplantae; phylum Streptophyta; class Magnoliopsida; order Malpighiales; family Euphorbiaceae; genus Excoecaria; species Excoecaria agallocha. The sequence continues at coordinate 33,608,870 of CM075806.1, forward strand.
TTGGTAAAGGTGAACGAGCTAAAATGGTTTTGGACTTAATACATTCAGATGTATGTGGTCCAATGACTACACATGCCAGAGAAGGTTACTCCTACTTCATTACTTTCATAGATGATTATTCCAGGTTTGGATACATCTATCTAATGAAATATAAGTCTGAAGCATTTGAAAAGTTCAAAGAATTCAAAAATGAAGTAGAGAAACAACTTGGCAAAAGTATTAAAACACTTAGATCAGATCGAGGTGGAGAATACTTAAGTCAAGAGTTTCAGGATTATCTTAGAGATAATGGGATTTTATCTCAATGGACTCCTCCATATACACCACAACACAATGGTGTATCCGAAAGGAGGAATCGAACACTATTAGATATGGTTCGATCAATGATGAGCCGAGCGGACTTGCCTAAGTCCTTTTGGGGATATTTACTAGAAACTGCTGTTTATGTGTTAAATAGAGTTCCTAGTAAATCGGTTGATGTTACTCCATATGAGATGTGGAATAACAAGAAACCCACGCTTTCTCATATGAAAGTATGGGGTTGTCCTACTTATGTGAAGAGGACAATGTCAGACAAACTGGATGTTAAGTCTGACAAATGTTTATTTGTGGGATATCCAAAAGAAACGTTTGGATATTATTTCTATCATCCCTTAGAACAAAAGGTGTTTGTTTCAAGGCATGCTGTCTTCTTGGAAAAAGAGTTTCTCCTACGAGAAGACAGTGGGAGTAAAATTGAACTTGGTGAAGTTCAGGACCCACAAATAGAAGTAGATCAACCGATTGAACCCGAAACTGAATTTCATAATGATGAGATTACAGTTGAACCTGATTATACACAAAATCCTAGAAGATCTACTAGGATGCGTTCTATCCCTGTGAGATATGGATTTCACGTTGATTCGGATAGAGGCATAACTGTAGTAGAGGACAATGAGCCTACAAGCTATCAAGAAGTTTTGAACAGTTCAGAACGTGATTTATGGCTTAAGGCTATGCAGTCCGAAATGAACTCCATGTATGAGAATAAAGTATGGAATTTAACTCAACCACCTGAAGGGATAAAGCCCATAGGGTGCAAATGGGTCTTCAAAAAGAAGACTGACATGGAAGGTAATATAGTTACCTATAAAGCTCGCTTAGTAGCAAAAGGTTATCGTCAAAAAGAAGGTATTGACTATGACGAAACTTTTTCTCCTGTAGCGATGCTTAAGTCTATAAGAATACTTTTAGCCATTGCAGCTCATTATGATTATGAGATTTGGCAAATGGATGTGAAGACAGCTTTCCTTAATGGAAATCTTTCTGAGGATGTTTATATGACACAACCAGAAGGATTCACATCTAAAAAAAGCAAAAAGGTATGCAAGCTTCAAAGATCCATTTATGGATTGAAGCAAGCCTCTAGAAGCTGGAACATACGATTCAATGAGACAATCAAAGAGTTTGGTTTCTCACAGAATGAAGATGAACCTTGTGTGTATAAAAGGGTCAGTGGGAGTGCAATTGTCTTCCTAGTTCTATATGTAGATGACATATTGATCATGGGAAATGACATTTCTCTTCTCCAATCTGTTAAAATATGGTTATCCAAGCAATTCTCCATGAAAGACCTTGGAGAAGCATCCTATATTCTGGGAATAAGGATCTATAGAGATAGATCCAATAGGTTGCTAGGTCTTTCTCAGAGTACATATATAGATAAAGTATTGAAGAGGTTCAATATGGATCTCTCTAAGAAAGGGTTTATACCCATGGTGCATGGGAAACACCTTTCTAAGTCTATGTGTCCGCAAACACTAGAAGATAGAGAGACCATGAATAGAATACCATATGCATCTGCAATTGGTTCTATCATGTATGCTATGTTATGTACACGTCCAAATGTAGCATTTGCTTTAAGTGTCACAAGCAGATTCCAATCTAATTTTGGAGAGGAACACTGGGCAGCTGTCAAGAATATTCTTAAGTACTTGAGAAGGACTAAGGATATATTCTTGGTATATGGAGAGGGCAGTTTGGAAGTAAATGGGTATACAGATGCCAGCTTCCAATCTGACAAAGATGATTGTAAATCACAATCTGGTTATGTGTTCATAATGGGAGGAGGAGCAGTTAGTTGGAAAAGTTCCAAACAAGAAACAACTGCTGATTCCACGACAGAAGCTGAGTACATTGCTGCTTCAGAAGCAACCAAAGAAGCAGTCTGGATCAAAAAGTTCATAACCGAACTAGGAGTGGTGCCTAGCATTGTTGATCCGATTCCTTTATATTGTGACAACAATGGAGCCATTGCGCAAGCAAAGGAACCACGGTCTCATCAGCGATCCAAACATGTTCTCAGACGCTACCATCTCATAAGGGAAATAATAGCTAGAAATGATGTGAAAATAGAAAGGGTTCCCACAGATGACAATGTGGCGGATCCCCTCACTAAAGCACTTTCCCAGATAAAGCATGATCACCATATAAATAGCATGGGTCTGAGACATATGAGTGATTGGCTCTAGTGCAAGTGGGAGATTGTTAGAGAGTATGCCCTAGAGCCCATGTAATAGGGATGTTTTTCATATGTATGAAATTTATATTCTTAATAAAAGGCATCATTCATTTATTAATGCTGTGTTTGAATACATGAGTTTGTAAATCTTAAATTAATAAATGAAGTCCTAGATATTATAAACACAGTGCAAAGGCAATCATGAAGGTGTTCATGATGTGAGATGTCTATCGCATGCAAATGTGTTAATATCTAAATATCCCTAGTCATAGAATTAACAAGATAGGACATTGTTAATTCGGACAGACTAGCACATGTTATGCTTCTTGAATGGTTCAAGCAATGGTTCTCATAATTGTGATTATGGATGATAATCAAAGCTAACATGTGGATGCTTGTTAGAGGAACAAGTTCATTGGAGACCTACAAAGAGAATCCTCATATGGATATTAAATCTATGTCAGTGAGGAATCTCTTCATAGCGGTTGTGCAAGTATCCTTAGACTTGAGATCACCAAAGTTATCTTAAGTAGCAAGTGGTATACTTTGACTCCATAACTGATTACTTCCAACTGGAAGTGAACATAGTTAGGAGATTGGGTATATCATGACCTACTTGAAGATAGTTGAGTGATTGACAAAGGATTCACCATCCCAGATTTAACAAGAGAAGTTATCTCGCATGATTCTATAATTGCCTTGTTCAGAGAATTTCTGGCCAGAGTAATATGCCGAGATGGATGGAGATCCATGAAGGGCATTTTAGGAACAATGGTTAAATTAATAGAACATACATAATTAGATTTATATGAGTTGACAGAAATCCATACTCAGAATCTAATTGAGATAAGAGTGGTGAAAGGAGTAATTGCACGGTAACTGTTTCTATGGAAGGGTACAGTCAAACCACATGACTTTCCTGACATTTGGGTAGTCATGATGCCTAGCTAGAGGCCAATCATGACTTGTATAATGATGTATCAAAATATCAATAGAGATTGATAAAATGATTTAAAGGAGTTTAAATCATGTGAGTTTTGAATAGAACTCACAATTACATATTATACTGCCAACATGGACAGGAACCCAATAGGTCACACACATATAGAGAAAAGGGTAAAATGGTAAAATGACAAGGATAATAATATTTGATATTATTATAAAGGTAGAGAGGAGAATATGATAATAATTAATTAAAGAGTTTAATTAATTATGATCAAATAAAATTGTTCGCGGAACTTTTGAGAAATGTTCTGTAAATTGCAACTAAATGAAATAATGTATTTCATGATTAATTATTATTGTCTTATAAGTGTTATAAGACTACTATAAGTGTTATAAGACTGATATAATAATTAATAGGATCATTGGAGAAATTATAAAGGGCCAAAGAAATGAAGAAGTTGGAGGAAGCCCTCCAGAAAAGGGCTACACGCCAACTCCATACAGAAGGGCTTAGAGGGCTTTATCTTGGACCAAATTAATTTATATATGTTACATAAGTGTTATGGAACTCACATATTTAATTTGGTTGGATTTGGAATCCATTTGGGTATTTAAATCCAATTAGATGCACAAAGGGCCTAGTTTGTGGATTTTGTGCATGGTCTTTTATGAAAAGATTTAATTTGGATTTAATTAAGCCCAAATGATTATAATTAATTCCAGAAGCCCAATTAATAATTCTCCAGCAATTTTGAAGAGCCCAATCTCATTAAGGAGTTGGAATTTTAACCTAACTATAAAAGGCCAACTAATGAGAATTAGGGTTAAGTGATTAAAACAAAAGGAAAGTCTTTTTCTCTTAATTCTCTCTCCCTTTTGCGCCACTTCCATTGCTAGCCTCTTGGATTTCGGCCAGCCCTAGTTGAACACCAATTTGTTGGTTCAATTTACCCCTCTCTAGTGTGGGCGAAGTAAAATCAACTGTTCAACAAAAATCAAAGGTGATTTTTCTTATTCTCATATAGTTATATTGTGTATTCATGGCAAGATCAGATCTAATGGTTAAAAAATTTTAAAATTCCGCTCATGTATGTGATGCATGTAACCGTTAAAATCCAACAGAAACTATATAACTATGATCATCGGTGCATATTCTTATGAATAAGAACATTTATATAAGTGTTCACCACTTAATGGGAACATCTATAATCACATATACCTATGTGTATAATAAGGTGTGTATGCATTATCAAGCATATATGTTTAGTCCTTCCTTTATATTCATATACTCTAGTGGTAATGGGTTACAAGCATAAAGTTGTTATGTTATTTAATGATAGCCTAATCTAACTCATATACTCATGTTTTCAAGTAATAATGTTTTTTTAAAACTTCATTTCCATATTTCATTATGTTATACACTTATTTAACGTGATGTATTACCCTTATTTTTATGTTCAAAATGCTCTAGAAATATTCAGGGAAGTTCGGATAAGTTTTGATGACAATTTAGGCCTAAAAATCATGTGTAGGAGGAATCCAGGATGGCACATAGTGGGGAATAATTAGGTTAAGCTATGAGCAAGGTCCTAATTGGTTTTGGAAGCAACACATGGTGAGAACTAATTGTTTTAAGCCTTGAGCACCATTCTACCCCAAGAATCCTAGAGGCAGATTCGTGAGTTAAATATGTATGCAATTTAGACCTGATAAACAACAATTTTAGGCAATGTGGTCTTCTATAAAGTTATGCTTATACATTTTTAGTTTCTAAATCATTAAAAATAATTACATTTCCTTTGTAAATCTCAAGATATGCAAAAAATACTATAGACTTCTCCCAATGACAAGGCGACAAGTATGTCCAATTTTCAAGCTAAGTTTTGACAAGCTTAGAGGTAGAGTTAGACTTTAACTTATCATATGAAATATATGTTTGGGAGTCTAGTTTCTATCCTAACTATAATTACTCAATATTGCTCTACAACACAAGTTATAGGAAAAAGAGTCCTACTAGGCCAAGCGAACCTAGAATAGAATTATGTTATTTTAGAAGCAACTCTTATACTTTAGTTTTTATGCACAATTATACCTTATATTCACATTTCAAGCACTTTAGTACATCTATCACATTATTTTAATGCTATATGCTATAGCAAGCACATACACAATGATGCTAAAAGTTCCCATACCTTTTTTGCAACCCAAAAGTGCTTCCTTCAACCTCCTTTACTTTCTTCTTGTTTCCTTTTTCTTCTAAATGCAACAAATCACAAACATAAACATCCATTTATTTAATAAATTCCAAATCTGAATATGTGGGATAAAAGAAGAAAAGTGGGGAGTTTATTACCATAATATTACTTAATTACTCTCCTTCTCTCATCACAAACCCTATAGTTGAAATTAAGGGTTATTTTTATTGTCGGGTTGGTCCATTTGGGAAATAATAATGGATGAAATGGGTCCCACTAGAGTTGTTGGCCATCATGGGTTTTAAACTCATGATTTCTCTTAATTTTTTATGATTTTTCTTGAAAAATGGCTAAAAGTTGGGTCTTATGTCATAGGCTTAATTATAAGCCTTAAGTAAGCTTCTTTAAATTTCCTTCATCCTTGAGTTCTCCCTTTGTGTTTTTTTCCCATTTTTTCTTTTAATTTTTTTAAATCCCATACATTACACTTCCTTCTAATTATGTTTGTGCATGCTTATATGAAATGACCATATTGCCCTTTTCTTTTGAAAAAATTACCTCTAAGTCCCAACCTACAATGCATGAACTAATCAGGTATATATATTAATCATAATATCATTTTAACACATGTACACTTTATAAAGGCATAAGTAGGGGCCTTACAAAGTTAGGTGGCTTCATCTTGCAGGTCCACTTGTGGGTCCTAAGTGAATTACATCTTGCTTCCTTATTCTTTTTAATTTCTCATTTCCACCGCAACACATTTACACTTTTTCAATTTAATCCTTACATCATGCCTCCCTCTAATTATGTATGTGCATGCTTTTAAGTGAATTTATCATAATGGCCCTTTCTTTTGAAGTAATTCCTTTTTGGTCCCATCTTACAATTTATTAATGAAATATACATTTATCAATTCTAATATCACTTAAACATGTATATATTCTTCTATGGCATATGTTAAGGCCTCACAGAGGGGGCATTACATTTTCAGTATTAGAGTATGGTTTTGGTGATTTTTGCCAACAGAAGCTTAGGAAAATGCCTGTGTAGATAATTATTTGTGTTGGCATAATGCAAACATTCTTATTTCTTGTAGATAGTAAAACATGGAAGGATATAGGAAAGTAGTATAAGAAACTACTAAGAGCAATTTACCTATGCAATCTAATCCCTTAAATCCAAAATCTTTAACTTGTTCCTATAGTGAAGTACCTATTATAGCTCTAGAGGAAGCATTGTTAAAAATTTCTCAAGATATGGCCTTAATTATGCAAAATAATGACTACATATAAAGCTCCTATTTAAGCGATTAGCAAATATAAATCAAAAAATTTCATGAGTAACACCTTGGAGGATTCTAAGAAAGTGAAGTTTTGGCTTGAAAAAGTTAAATGAGTGTTTCATCAAATCCAGCGTCTAGATAGTTAGAAAGTAATGTATGTTATTTCCATACTTAAAGGAGTAGTATATGATTGGTGAAAGTTAGTGCTTAAATAGCCATAATTACCTGACCCACTCACTTAGGAGTTCTTCAAAGAAGAGTTTCAAAGAAAGTATGTTACTGAAGCCTACAAATAAGCAAAGTTGAGGTAGTTTTTGAACTTAAAACAAAAGGGTACAACATTGGCAAATATGGAAAAGAGTTTAACAGTTTGAGTATGTATGCATCAGAATCGATGTTAACTTTATAGATGAATGTAATTTAAAGATGGCTTAAATGAATGAATTAAAGAATGCTTGATTGGAGCTACATCTTTACAACCTATGAATTACTATCAACTTGTTCAA